>OZ022512.1:7523212-9923212 GCA_963989385.1 Ctena decussata
TCCTTCAAAGCACAAACAAGAAAAATCGTTAAAAAAAGATAATCGTCGCAGATTAAATGGAAGTGTGTTTTGTAATATGTCTCTAGTTGAAGAGTTGACAATAACATTCCTGAATATGACTCGCGTGAGCTTTGTAGGTAGGCACCCACAACCGTAATTTTGACACTGGGTAGCGACAATGACCTATCTCAAAATTGGGCTGTCTAACTTAAAATTAAAAACAGATTAAATAAAGAAAAAAACTTGGAACATTTAAAGAAAAAAAAATTGTACAGGCCAGGATTCGAACCCGGGCTGCCAGCATGGCAGGCGAGCATTCTACCCCTGAGCCACCGATGCTCACAACCAAATTGATTTTTTAAGTGTATCTTATCTATCTATCTATTTATGCTGCAATTAGTATTAAACGGAAAGTAGAAATCAAAAGTAGATCTTCGTCGAAAAAAAAGTTTTGAATATCTGTGTTTTCGATAATTACAAACAAGAGAAACATTTTGAATTAATATATGAAAGAGTGCTAGAATTCACAGAGCATGTGACGGGGAAAAACGAAGATTAAATATTCATTGACCTTTGATAGTATTGGCTAAATTTTGACATTACGGATTATTTGACCAATTAAATCTTGTGAAATGTGGAACAATATTTAAATTATACTTGTCTGCGACGAGAAAGAACAACAATGAAATTTATGTCAACCTAATTTCAAACAAGAAAAATCTTTAAAAAAAAAGAGAATCAGCTCAGATTAAATGAAGTGTGTTTAGTAATATGTCTGTAGGTAAAGAGTTGACAATAACTTTCATGAATATGACTCGAGTGAGCTATGTGTATAGGCACCCACAACCATAATTTTAACACTGGGTGGGAACAAGGACCTATCTCAAGATCGAACTGTCCAATTTGGAATTCCAAAACGGACCGCGGTCAGTCTTGAGATTGACCTGATTTCAAAACAATTACCAATATGGTGCACTGTTTGTGTGCATTAAACTGGAAGTAGAAATTGAAGGATTCACAATGAAAAAAAGAAAGTTCTGGATATCTGCATCCATCTGTTTTTGATCAAATTTCTATTGTAAATTTACAAATAAGAGAAACATTTTGAATTAATATCTGACAGAGTGCTGGTATTCAACCAGTATAGTACGATGGGGAAAAACGAAGATTAAATATTCATTGACCTTTGATATTATTGGCTAAATTTTGACATGTGCATTATTTGAAGTCTTGTGAAATGTGGAACAATACTGATATTATATGCGGCAAAAAATATTTGTCCCAGCTATATCATATTGAAATTTCAAAGACTAGAGGGCAAACAGTATGAGATGCTTTATCTAGAGCTACACTGTTTTCGAATTCCACCATTTTCTTGGCACTTTAAGTATTCAGATTTTTTGCTAAAAGTCACATGCAAGTTAACTGAAGTCCAGAGGGTTTTCATGTCTCATTCAAAATAAGGGAACCAGTTACTTAACAAGCAATCCACTATGTTCTATGAATTCTAAATATAGGTCTGAGTAAACAGTGTAGACCCAGATCAGACTGCTCCCATAAGAGCAGTCTGATCAGGGTCTACACTGTTTGCCATTCCATATGCATCTTTTGTATGCATTACCGCGTTATAGAACCAAACAACCTTTTCCTTGCCCTTGCTGTCAGTGCCAGTGGCATAAATTTTGGTGAGTTTTCTGGTTTTGCTCTGTTCTCAAACAATGCTCTAACTCTCAGAAAATGGCAAAAATTTTGCATAGAAGTTTTACATTTAAATGGCAGCAAAAGAAAGTGTGCACTTTGTGTTGACATGGCAACAATATCAGTGTCATTAAATCCAATGAAAGTACATGACCCATTGTAATTATTTAAGAATTGAAATTTGATTTTTCAGCGTTCATCGTGTGATGAGGCCTAAGGGCCGAGCTAAAATTCCATGAAGGGCAAAGCGCTTCTTGTAGAATTTTAGCGACGACCACTGGCTTCTTCACAGGATGAACGCTGAAAAATCAAATTTTTATTCTTATATTTACACTTTATTTGTGAACCTCACTGTGCCTTTTTTGTGGTAATTTGGTGTAGAATAGGCAATATATGGGTCGAAGAAAAGTTAGTAACATCGTTTTCGGCCATAATGTTAAACAGCCGTCACCCTGATGTGGGGTCAATCGAACGTTACAAGAACCAATCGAGACGTTTGTTTGCATAAGACGTCGCTTGGCAACAACGTCACATGATCAATTGTCCTTCATCGATGTATGAAGCTAGTTGCTCTAAAGGGTTCATCTATGGGAAGTCTGTGGCAAGTGTGAATATATAGGGATCAAACGTGGTTTTTCATGCACTAACATTTGCACGGTCCCTTGGGAGATGTTGAAAACCGAGGCCGAGGTTTTCAACATCTCCCGAGGGACCTTGCAAACGTCAATGCATTGGAAAAAAATGTTTGATCGCTATTATTGCATAAATTCTACTACAATGCAAAAAAAATAATGAAAACTATGGGAATTATTTGTTGGCCTCATCGCCAATACCTTGCTGATTTCTACACGCACTATGCATGTCAATGAAAATCCTCGTTTCAGGCCATGGTCATCTACTGTGAATTTTTTGTTAAAATTGTATAACTGTTACGTTCAGGTCTTTTATTAATAACTCCAAATGCAATCTTGGCCCTTGTTTCTGTACTGACAGAGTATTGCCCTGCAACTTGCAAGCGAAAAGTCGCAAAGGTGGTCATTATAGCACTTAAAAAGCCTTGTTAATACATGGTTTTGTGTTCATTAAAACATGCCTATTTATAGAATGTTACACAGGTACTTATGCAACAATCTTTATTAATATCAACCACAGTGAGTCAAAAAGCCTCATATAATTATAATATAGAAAATCTTACACGAGTGGTCATTTCATATGAAATTTGTGAAACGAGCCTTTGGTGAGTTTCATAAATTTCATATGAAATGATCACGAGTGTAAGATTCTGTTTATCACATGACCCTATAAAATGGGAACGCCTTCAACCACAACAATATTTCAATAAGAAAATGCATTGTTCACATTGACGTTGTCAGTGACGTTATGTGTACGCGCCAAAGTGTTATTACACTGGTGGTCATACAATTTTTATGACATGACGTTATCCACTGAATAACAGTGACCTCATATGATAAACCATTTTATGCATGGTGTTTTTGTTCATATGATATGAATTTTACAGCAGAGAAAGATGACAAAGTTACCAAATGCTGGGTGTGTCAAGAGAAATTTACAAACAAAGCTACTAAATTTGCCATGCACCGACATGTCCTAGATGAACTCACAGTCAGAGAAGCTATAGAGACCCTACTCCCGGAAGAAAGTGCAACCCTTCAAGGTATGGGAATGAAAAGATAGTGACAAAAAAACGGAGTTGACAAGTCATCCTATTTCTGTGGGAGAAACAGTTTTTTGACAGACAACCCCTTAAACCTTAAAGCGCCAAAAAATCGGAGAACAGAATTTTGGTCTCCAAAATTTAAAACAATATTTCATTCAAGTCACATATATTGAGAATAAGAGACTAGAGGGCAAACAGTGTAGATCCAGATGAGGCGGCTCATCATGAGCCGCCACATCTGAATCTACTCTGTTTGCAAATTTAGATATTTTTAGGGGTTTTTTTGCGCTTAAAGTGTAAAAGAAACGAAATTAACATCTGGATCTACACTGTTTACAAATTCATCTATTTTCATTTCTTATGCTTTAAGTGTTAAGGGAGTGAAGGGAACTATATATACTCACAATATTCAACAATAGGGCATATCCGAATATTTTTCACCTTTTATAGCCTCTTTCCCCAATCACAAACAGGATCAAGCACTGAATGCAAGTGATCATAATCAACGCTGATATATTATTCACTAATACTGTATAATTTATGTGGTAATTTTAGTGGATTCAAATTTTTGTAGTTTGGGGTCCAAACCATAAATATTAATTTTCACGATTTTTAATTTTCGTGGTCCTCCAATTACAGTAATTGATTTTACTGCTTTATTTAAAAGTGATTCAAATGAAACAGATAAAGGTATCGTCAGCAATTATCCATATGACTGGTACGAAGCAGTAAGCATGTAATATTGTTGTGCAATTAGTTAGTGTGTCATACTTTTAAATGATCCCATCCTCAGAATCATTTTTAGCTTGCCTGAATGAAAGTCAGGAAGAGCTATTGTTCTCACCCTGGCATCAGTGTCCGGGTCAGCGTCGGCGTCCGGATTGGATGTTTTGGTTGAAGTTTTTTAAAGACCTATATCTCATTAACCCATTGATGGATTCTTTTGATACTTGCATTGTAGTTAGATATTGGTTCAAAGTTTTACAAGATACTACTCCCATCCCACACAGTGACTTAGATGTCAAGGTCATGGACTTAGAAAATTGGAGTTTTTTGGACTGGTTAAAGTATTTTAATGCCCAATATCTCCTTAATCCTAAGATGGATTCTATTGATATATGCACTGAAGTTAAATATTGGTCCAAAGTTTTTCATGGTACACTCCCCACCACGCTCAGTGATCTTGATGTCAAGGTCAAGGACTTAAAAAATTGTCTTTTTATGGATTGGATGTTTTGGTTAAAGTTTTTGAAAGACCCATATCTCTTGAAGCCATTGATGGATTCTTTTGACATTTGCACTGAAGCTAGATATTAGTCCAAAGTTTTACAGATTACTACACAAACCCTGCTCAGTGACCTTGAAGTCAAGGTCATGGACTTAGGAAAACATTTTTGGTAAAGTTTTTTAATTGCATACTGATTCATAATGCTTGGCATAGATTTTGTTTATACTTGAGCAGATGTTAGATACTTCCTTTGAGTTTGTACAAATTACTATATACTAACACCACTGGGTGACCTTGAAGTCAAGGTCATCGACTTAGAATTTTGTCTTAAAGATTTTGGTTAAAGTTTGATATTTATGAACACACAGCTTTGCTGTGCCACAATGGAGTTAGTTGATACTAATACTTGGACTGATGTTAGATAGTGGTTCAGGGTTTTGATACTTCCTGCCTCCCTCTACCCCTCAGTACTATGACCTCAAGGTCATGGACTTGGAAATTTCACGTGATTTTTTTTTATTTTAATTTTAAGACTTACTTCTGAGATAGCTTTTGTTTATAAATGTGTTGGTAATATGGACATGCTTGCCTGAAGTTTTATGCAGTGCAAGCCACTCCACTATAGCAACTGTGCAATGGGCAAGCACCCATTCAGGTGAGCTATGCTGTCAGACAACAGCTCTTGTTATTGAATTCATCTCACAATTTTAATCGGCATTGTAGATGATTAAACCTGTTGGTGAATCAATGATCAAATGGAGAGTGCCAGAATTACCAAAACAAACAGTCACAAAGGCAAATATGTACACTAGGTTTACCAAAGATATTTTGTAAGAAATTGGAAAATATTCGGTGATTTTAATTTTGTGGGTTTCATAGTGGCCACAAAATACCGCAAAAAAATGCGAGACCACAAAAATTATCGCATATGTGTTATTTAATGTAGTTAAGTCATTCCAGTATTTTTGTCACACCTGTGACTAGTGGAAGCAAGACATATGAGCCGCGACACGAGAAAACCAACAATGTGGTTGTGCGCCCAGCATCCGCCCAATCTGATCAGAGACTGCGCTAAGCGCTTAAAGGGTAGCTAAGGGTCTAAGTTACCTCTATGCGGTCAGCGAAGACTCTGATCAGACTGGGCGGATGCCCAGGCTGATCTGAGTCTGCGCTGGGTGCACAACCACATTGTTGGTTTTGTCGTGTCGCAGCTCATATGTATTGCTTTTCCAGTGTTGTCGACAGCAGCAGGGGAGTGGCAGGGCCAGTGTAACACTTTTGTTGAGCTTTATGGTGTTAGCTCTGTTAGGGTTAGAGGCATGAAACTTGGGTTGTGCTTACATCTGAATGGCGATGCTCAAAGTAATCATTAGAAGTTGAATTAAATTTGGTACGATGATAGATATTGGTTAGAAATTTGATTCAGCACCATCTTCACCCCTAAGAAACAAATACTTGCACTTTAAGATGGGCAAGGGCAGGTTCAGGCAAGCTGTCCTGTCCGGCGACAGGTCTTGTTTTACATTACAACCACCCCTCTCCCTCCCCCCCTCACATACACCTACCCTGCTCCCTCATACATGAGCTGTACCATTAAAAGCAGAGGTGCTGTGCTTATCTTAATAGCAAAGACTCAAATCAAACTACATCTCCATGCAGACTAATTTACACCTTAAAGCAAAAAAAGACCAGATAGTTGATGTTGCATACGGTGTAGATCCAGATGATGTGGCTCATAATGATCCTTATAAGCCACCTCATCTGGATCTACATTGTTTGCCTGCTTGTCTTTGCATTTTCAGTTTGATAGAGCTTGGTTGAAACTTCTTTTTTTTTTTTTTTTTAATTTTGCAGATGTAAATTTTATCATCGGCTTTTTTGGCACCATAAGAATTTATTATTGAAGCTCCAGTGTTGAAGTGTTAATCCAATCAGACTGAATGAATTTACTAGCTGAGTTTTTGCTATTGGCACATGTTCCGAGTCACCTTACCTGGTGGCAGCACTCTTATTATCTGAAAAATGCTGATCTGCTCTTTTTTTCAGGAGTTTCAAAGAAGTATCTGCTTATATGCAAGAACTGCTTCAAAATACTGAACAAGATTATAACGTCCCAATGCCAGGCCGAGACAACAAGACAGAGTTTCATTGAGACAACAAGTGAGGATGGTTTGATCAGTAAAATACAAGAACAAGGTGATGATTTTGATATTTTAGATGATGATGATAATGATTATGAGGAGGAAGGTAATGAAAAGACAGAAAATGTTGACCAGATTGCTTCAGAAACTGTTCTGAGTGAAGACATGACAGTTGCTGAGACTGGTTTAAGTACTGAAGTGCAAGCTAGTGAAAATTATGAAGGAGAAACTGAAGCACAGTCTGTAATACTAGTACTGACTGGTTCAAGTGTTGAAGGTGGTGAAAAAAGAAAACTGCAGCAGACTTGTTCTCAAATTGAAGAAGATACTAGTGAGTTCATATCGGCTGGAATGTGTGATGGACTTGAAGATTTAGAGGAGAAAAATTCAAAAAGGAGAAAACCAGATGTGGATGTTTTGTCAATTCTACAGTCAACAAATTCACAGAATGAAGAGGCACTTTCAGAGTTTAGTGATGATATCTTTGAAACAGAACTTGATGAAGGAAAACTAATAGTTGATGAAGATAAAACGGAACATCTGAGTGAAAATGTTTTAAAGAAGGTTGTTTATTATTTGCAGCAAAATCTGTTTAGACAAGCTTTTAACACACTGAAGAGGAACAGTACTGTATTTGAGGAAGAATTTCAGAAAATGGTTATAAACTATATCAAGAAAGAAACTACAGAATGTGATAATTTAGAAAACACTGATTGGACAAAACTATCATCTTTACACTCAGGGACAATGACATTAGAAAGCTTTATAGAATTGTTTCGGGAAAATTTACCAATGCTCAGTGCAATTCTGAGTTACAGTATTTCAGGACAAAGGCATGTAGATTTTACCAAGATGTAAGTAATACTTATTTAGAGTTCTCTTAGAGTCATTTTGAAAATTATAAACTTATGTTTAAGCTGATGCAAGGAGGCATGGCAAGTGTTGCACATTTCATTACTTTTCATGTTCAGACTCAAGTTAAACAGAGTCTGCTATTTTCATTTCCTTAGTGTAGTTCTTGCCACTGGTAAATTTGGACACATTAAGATAATTACTATAACATTGTTTCAGTTTCCGTAGTATACCATGAAAATTCTTAAAATTGGTACACATAAACGTATTATTATAAACGGCCGAAACATAGAACTGTTTGGTTAATGCAATAATGTGTCCAAAAGACGCAGATGAAATGCAGGGCTTTATCCAATTTATTTGGGAATGGGGCCTTTTTCCAAAAATTTGGATTCTGTTTGGTCATATGGGAATTAATCCTCTAGGAGTAAGTTGTAAAGTTAAGGAATTCTGCATGATCTATAAGAACTTCCTGTTGGGAATGGGGCCTATATTCAGCCCCTGTGAACGCATAGAAAATGCTCTGGAATGGCAAACAGTGTAGACCCTGATCAGACTGCTCCTGATCTGGGTTTGCACTGTTTTCACAGCTCTATTTCTCATTTTTACGTTAATTTTCCAGTGAGAAGGCAACCATACAGAGGCTTCTTACAGTAATGGGTGTGATAGCGTTTGAGAGAAACCCTAATTGTCATCTCCTACAGAGCCTTAATTCAATACAAATGGCAGAGGATGGGTGTACCAGAGAGGTAATACAATGGTTCAGCTAGAAGATGGGATCTTGTGACCTTCCAGGATGACCCCACATATCATAAATCAGTCTTGTGTAATACATATAGTGCTATAAGGGAGGGTTTACTCTTTCAATACAATCTTAGAAGTCTATCTGTCTAAGATAAAAATTGTTTATTTTGGAGGGGGAGGTGGCGTGATAGAGTGGCTAGAGCGACTCAGTTATGGTGCAGAAGGTCGTAAGTTCAAACCCAGGTTTTGGTCATCTGGCGAATAGAGAAGTGTTATCTCAGCAGTAAATGTGTACCTGTTTCGAATGAGGAAGGATAAGACAGTCACAGGTGAGGGATGTGCTCTACCTTTCATATGCTGTGCCATAGGTACAGTAGGTTTTTTAACCCCCACTGCCCCACAGCAACTAGGCCATGGGAAATCTTATCCTTGAACTTGGAGGGGGATATCCTCCATCTTATAATCAAATAAATACAGAACTTCAGATAAGGCTACAGTTTTAGCTTAAGACTTACTGTAAAACACTTATATTTGGCGGTCTCTATTTTGGCGATATTGGTGGAAAAGAAGAAAACCGCCAAATTAAAATGCCACCAATTTAAACTATATCATAAAAGGTAAGGCTGCGATTAGTATTATATACAATAAAGTCTCTCCGCCCTCCAATAATATTAAAGCTAAACCACATTATATTGTATGAGACAAACGGAAGATCTCAAAATACGCCGGGGAAACGGATTGTGAAAATGCTTATTTGACATGTCACGCTACTTTGTACCCAAGCCGAGTTGATTTAATCAGAAGCAGCACAAAATATTTTCGCTATAAACAGTTCCATTTATATGAAATGCCTAACAATATGCATTCATAGGCATAAATGAAGACTTAACAATGTACAAACTGGGCTCAATTTGACCTTTCGATAACGGCAGCAAACACCGGTTGATTAGTATTAATTGTTATTATAATTTTTTTTATTTTTTTTTCAGAAATCACAAATCCGCCAAAATAAAAATCCGCCAAAAGGTCCATTCATAAAAACCGCCAAATGCTGCCGCCAAATATCAGTGTTTTACAGTAATAGGGAGATAATTCATACCTAGAAGAAATTGTCTTCTGTTTCATTAGGGGGCTTCTTTTAAAGGAATGGAAGAGCAAATTCTTTCCTTCAAAAGTAGCCCCAGTTATGGAGGGGCTTGGTTGTCGAGGAAGGTATGATTTAAGTTTGCTAACTTCTAACCCTTAAAGCTGCAAAGGAGATGACAAAATCTGCTTTGCCAAATTTCAAATTATGTTTCCTCCAAACTATTTTACTTCAAGAATTCAAAGAATAGAGGTCAAACAGTGTAGATCCATTTGAGGTGGCTCATTATGAGCCGTCTCATCTGGATTTACTCTGTTTGCAAATTCAACTATTTTCATTTTTGGCTCATTAAGGGTAAATGATTTAGTTACATTAACATTTTGTAACAGTTTTGTAACAGGGCGCCAGATAAAATGGGTATTGAGGATAATTCTTAGATAATATTTCTTATCATTCGGTGGAAACATAAATTGTGACCCCTCATTAGAACTGTCTTGGCAAGACCGTTCTAATGAGGGGTCACAACATACCTGTATGTTTTTATGCAAAAAGATGTGGAAAATCATCTCTCAATTACTCATGCTTCTCCTTCTTATCTGGAGGACTGTAAGTCTGTAATATATCTTGTCTTCAGCTTTACAATACATTCTATGGCCTTGGTCTATGTTTGAAAGAAAAAGACACACAGAAGTTGTTGACAACCCCTGACTACTCCACTCACCAAGTTTGTTGGCATCTGTTGAAAGAAGCTCAAGAAATCCGAGGCTCAAAAGCTGCAAAACAGGACAATACAAAAGGTACTCTGTGCTCTGAATAAGCCATTGATATTGTAGGTATCTTTCATTGGTATGAGGTGTGGATATAGAGGATCTTACACAAGTGGTCATTTCATACGAAAATTATGAAAGTGCTTACAATGGGTGCTGGGTTGTACACTTTGAAAGATTAAAATGTGAATTTTAAATTCAATTTTGAATACAGCTATCCCCTAAATAGTTTAATTTGCAAACAGTGTAGATCCATATGAGGCGCCTCATAATGAGCCGCTTCATCTGGATCTACACTGTTTGCCCACTAATCTTTGAATTCTCAATATCATATTGCTTGGATTTTTTTTTAATTTTGTTGATTAAAATTTTGCCATCTGCTTTTTTGGCGCCTTTATAGTCAAATTAATTGCCTTGCTGAGAGCAGGTCTAACAAGATCTAGTGAAATATAATTTTTGTCTAGGACTAAAAAAATGGTCCATTTTTCATTCCCAACTTGAGCTCTACCAAAGACAAGGTGATCTGAAGTACATCTCTGGGACTGAAAAAAAACTGCTCATAAGGTAAATGGGTCTACTTTCAGCATAAGTATCCCAGCCATTGTCTTTTTTGCCTCCCTTCTGTATGAGGGTCACCTCGTAAATAAAAGAATTTGCTCCTTCAGGAGCAAATTCTTTCCTATAGAGAAGACCTCATTTCGGAAGAGCTTTGTATGCCAAGGAAACATCCTAGCTTCTAGTCTAGTCTAGTCTAGTCTATCCCATAACCTTGCAAGGTCCTTGGGGCACCACAGATGACTTTACAACAATCCCTTTCCACCTAGTCCCTGTCTTCAGCTGCCCTAGTTGAGCTAGCACAATCATCCTAGCTTAAATACTTTTTTTTACAAAAACAGGTTAAGAAGATTACTGTATCAATTCTTTTTAACAGGTGTTGCAGTTTGCAAAAGGGGTGCATTATTTAGAGCCTTAAGTACAGTAAATCAGTTACTGCCAAAATACGTCTGATAAGCAATATAAAGGTCATGGGTATTCTTTTATAGGAAGCAACTTTACCATTTTTGCCTCCTTTCTCAGTATGGGTCAACTCTTAAAGGAAAGAATCTGCTCCTCTAGGAGCAGATTCTTTCCTTCAGGAGTAGACCCAAGAGTAGACCCCATTTCAAAGAGCTACCTTGTCCAGAAAAGCAATCAGGAATTCATGCAAGTTAATAGAACATTATTTTCGGAAAACAGGTAGGGAATGTTTTATTCGAGCAGAGGCGTTTATTAGGATTTATATGGTACATTCTTTTTTAGTTTCTCTCCTTCTGCTTTAACAGTTCTGAAAGAAGAAGCTGATAAAATCTCTGATACCGATGATGAAGATAATGACAGTTTACCTGAGGATTTTGCTGATGTTTGTCCATACTGGAAACTTCCAAAAAGCACCCCATCTGAAATTGAGTAGGTGTCACACATTACCGTAAAAGTCTAAGATTTGGGACTCCTGTCATAATGACCGTAATTGTTCTAAAAATTGCACAGGCTGGTTTTTCAAAGCAGTAATGCATCAAACAGATGAAGTCTGATATGGGCCAGATCTATCTGAAAAGTGGGTCACCTTTAGTAATTACTGTCCTTGGCAAGCTGTCTTATGCCCCTATTCCACACATACCAAAAATCCCACGAATTGCCACGAATTGATAAACTTTAGGATTCGTGAAATTGTAAATTTTCTGGTCCAATTTGTGACGCTGTACGATTCAGTTACCATACAGGTACGATAGTGTTACGAATATTCATGGGATTCGACTGCAATCGCACGAATATTGTCAAGAATTCAGTACGATTTACAAGAATCTATTGGGAAGTACTGCATGAACGTTAGGAATCAGTTACGAATCTGTTAAGAAGACAGGGAATGCATGTACAATTTCATTACGATAAAATGAATTTGTGACTATTTTTGACAATCTGTGGGATTTTCTCTCAAGGTAGGTATAAAAAGTCCAAAGCCTGATCAGAGCCTTTGCTGTACGCACAAATTATGTATGAACCATAAGAAATAATAAGGTCACAAAATTTAGGTTTCTACCCACCAAGCACATGACATAGTAATGACATCATACTAAGATCAATGCCACATAGTGACGTCATTGAGGTCAGTAGACATCACTTTGACGTCATATGCCAGCTGGGTAGATAAACTGTATGCGTCCAGAGACTGGTTGGAGTTTTCACTGTGCACAAATGCGCCAAGCCACAAATTCATGATTCCACGAATGAGTTTAGAATACCTAGGAATACGTCAGAATGGATTACGATTCAGTTACGATACCTAAGAATGCACTACAAATTTGTTATGAATTAGCTACGATTTTTTGGAATCGGGAGTTTGTGGCCAAAATTTTGAACAGCTCAAAACTTTTGCCATGAATTCCCGAGATCTCAAGAATTACAAGAACTGACTACAACTATATACGATTCAGTTAAGAACTTCACAAACTGATTATGATTCAGCTACGAATCCTAAAATCTTATCAATTCGTGGTGTTTCGTTGGATTCCTGGTTTGTGTGGAATAGGGGCATTAGGGATGGTGGACCAAGATAAACTCTTCTTGCACACCATATAAGGATGTCCGCATGTTTCACCTGTACCTACTGATCTTATCTCAACCGTGTTATCTAATCCAGGACCAGATAAAAATCTTGTGGAATCAATTTGTTGGTTGTAAAGGATCTCACGTAACTGCGTTGTCAAGTGATGTTTGCTTTAGAGATGATGTCATCAAGACAGAAAATTAAGGCAGCTTATGCCAGGTCATCTATTACCATAAAGAGCCAAATGTCAGTCATTGGCTTCTTTCAAGACATACTAGAAACCCCTGAAGTGCTAAAATTATGCACTTTAACAAGTTCATTAATTGAAAACCAAAAGGTGTACAAGAAAAAGTATCCATCATGGGTGTGAGGTGGGGATAGGAAAAAACGTCACTCAGGATCACTGTTCGGCATCACTCGGCAAGCCTTGTGATGCCAAACAGCGACCCTCATGACAGATTGTTCTATCAGCACCACACACCCATGAAAAATGCTTACATAACACTGAACAGAATTATATAACATGTCTTTCCAAATATTTAGGGTTATTACGGTACCTTCAGTTGCAGCAAATATAAAGGATCATACACTCATGGACCTGGTCATTTGCTTTGAAATTTATGTAGCAAGCCTCTTCGAGTTTCAGAAATTTCATATTCTTTTTATCATATGACCTTTACAATTGGATTTCATGGCCTTCAAAATGAACAGTATTTCAATAAGGAAAGACATTGTTGACACGGTGATTGTCAAGGACATTATATATATATACACGCCAAAACGTTATTACTTGTGTGGTCATGTTATCCAATAAATAGCAGCGATGTCATATGATAAATAAAGTTGTGGAATCAGAAAAACTCAATTACTCTTGTAATGTGTTTTATCTAATTTCTCATAGTACATCGTCAGAAGAGTGGGTCCTATATTATGACCCCAAGGCGGCAGGAAGAGCTGAACTGATCCGATTGATCTTTGAGGAAGCAGGGGTACCTTATCGCCAATGTGAGGAACCATATGAGAGAAAAGAGATCATTGGAAGGAAAATGGCCGAATACCCGACATTTTCTCCACCTGTTGTAAGGAAAGGTAACTTCTTTTTCTTCAATACACCTTTGTGGTTGTCTGCTTCTTTTTTTTTCAATTTTCAAGGGCAGATTATTTTTAGATTTAATATTGGATTTCATGTAAAAAGAGCTTTTCATATGGGATCTACTCTTAACCCTTAAAGTGCCAAAAATGAAAATGCATTTTGTAGATGAATTTGCCGGCTCATCTGGAGTCTTCACTGTTTGCATTTGCCTGTTAGTCTTCAAATTCTCAATATGATTCAGCTTGAACGAAACTTTTTTTTCAAATTTTGCAGACGTAAATTTTGTCACCTGTTTTTTGGTACTTTAAGGGTTAAAGAAAGAAACTGCTGCTAATGGAGCATATACTTTCTCTTTGGAGTTGACCATCCTAGAGAAGGGAAGCAAAAATAAAAATAGCAGACTCAGTTGCTTTCCCCCCCGAGTTGCATCCATTCACCATACCTTTACTGATTCATATCTGATTCAGGGGATTTTAAGGGAAAATTTGAGCTGCGATATGACAAAACCAGAAAAGTAGCACCTGCACCCAGTGAAGACTCAGATCAGCCTAGGCATTTGCCAAGTCTGATCAGACTCTTCACTAAGTACTTAAAGGGTAGTTCAGGGTCTAAGCTAGCTCCATGCAGACATCTAAGACTCTGATCAGACTGGGCAGTTGCCAAGACTGATCTAGGACTTCGCTGGGTGCATATGCCACTTTGTTGGTTTTTATCGTGTCACAGCTCATTTCACTTTGTGGCTTTTACCTTTGATTAAATGCAGCAAATCACTCACAAGCCAGGAGCTTTGTATTAACTCTTTCGGTGTCATTGTCACCCAGGTTTGACTGCTAGGCAGAGGGCCATTGTTGCTTTAATGGAACCAGCACAGTCCCCTTGAATATCTCCATTTTACATCATTACCAAGGGAAATAATCCAAAATCTACAACCAGATTATGGTAAAGAATTTTTCGCAAGAAAAACAAAATTTAACTGTTTTATGATGAAGACTTTCAGGGGTTTTATTTACCAGAAAAAAAAAAACAATATTTAGTTTTTTTGTAAAATATATTTGGCGCTGGCAAATGCATATCTATATAAACTGGATGCCAAAAGAGTTAAGTTTGTGAGTGGTTCAATGGCATTTACACAGGGATAAAATCCACAAAAGTACCAATATCGTTTCTTATATTAAGAGCTATTTGAACAGTGTCTATATGGGGGATGGAAGGCTAATTTTTTTTACCTTAAGTACCCATAAAATTAAATTTCAGTTACCAGGGAACCCATGAAATAGTAAGGTAAAGGTTAAGGTTTCCGATAGCCTAGTAGCAGTAGGGTCAGTGGGGGTTAGAGACCCACTATATCTTGGGCACAGCTGATGAAAAGCGGAGCCCATCTCTCTTCTTTCACTGCCTTATCCTTCCCTGATTCGAAAAAGGTACCCATTTACTGCTGGGTTGACAGAGAGAGTTTTCCAGTCGTTGGATGGCGACAGTAGGCCACAAACTCACGACCTTCTGGGTACTTTCTGCACCATAACCGAACCACTCTAACCTCTCAGCCACCGCTCCTCTCTTATGAAATAGTACAAATTGCTAAACCCATAGAAAATAACTTCAAAATAATCCTCTTTGAAATGAGCCATGACACAACAAAACAAATAAAGTGGCATGTCCGCCCTGCGATGACTGACCAGCCTGGGCATCGGCCCAGTCTGCTCAGCGTCTTTCCTCTCCGCATGGAGCTAGCTTAGACCCTTTCCACCCTTTAAGGGCACAGCTAAGACTCAGCTCAGACTGGATGGATGCCTTAGCTGATCTGAGTCTTTGCTGGGTGCACATACCACTTTGTTGGTATTGTCGTGTTGTGGCTCAAATAATGATTTATTTTGCCATCCTCCTCTCAATCACTAGACAAAAAAAGAGGGGTGGGGGGGGGGGGGGAGAGATGAGAGATCTGGCCTTTCTGGTAACAAGTACACCTTGAGCCGGTATAACTTAACACGAAACTTAGGACTGATATGCCTGTGGTGCAGAGTTAATTCCCTTTCCAGTATGACCATGCTTTGTAACAGTGAAAAAATTTAATAGTTCCAAGTACTTTGAATTCCAGTTTAGGGGATTAATTGATGTACAAAAGATGTTTTCCAGCTGAATTATACAAAACTAGCTGTAGAATGTGGAGTTGATTTTAGTTCTGAGATACCACAAAATTTCTAAAAATTGGGACACCTTTAATAATTACCATACATGTCCTAAAAGTGGAAACGTTTGGTTATATAGTTCAGTAATGTGTGCAAAATAAGCAGACAGAATGGCAAACAGTGTAGGCCTGGATCAGACTGCTCCTTCAGTCTGATCTGGGTCTGCACTGTTTACTAAGCCCAATTTGTCCCAGTAATTAGAACTAGTGCAGTAGAAAGAAGTGAGACTTATTAACAAGAGGGCCATGAGGCCCTGAGCCACTAACCTGAGTAAAAGGTCAAAGGTAAAATGAGGATAATCAACTGAACAAACCTGATAGTTTGAAACTGTCAAATATGTCCACAACATGCATGCAAAGTTAGAAAAAGATCCATTGAAAACTGTAGAAGTTGATTACACAAACTGTATACCACAAAGTGTGACGAACGGATGGACAGATGGTCAGACGGCTGACAGGGGCAAATCTTAATGCCCCCTGACTATCGTCACGGGGGCATAAAAAAATCTGTCCGTAAATGAAGGCGCTTGAGCGATGACAAAGTTTTTCTAAAAATAGCCGCTGTGACCTTGAACTTGACCCCAGAATGCTGAAACGCAAACTTATCCAAGATATTGCTATACTTATCACTTGTGTGAAGTTAAATTGAAAATTGTGCATAAATGAAAGCACTAGAGCGATGAAAAAGTTTTTCTATTAATAGCCACTGTGACCTTGACATTGATCTTAGGACGCTGAAATGCAAGCTTGTTCTAGATACTGTCATACTAAACATTTGTGTGAAGTTTTAATCAAAATCGGTCCATAAATGAAGGAGCTAGAGGGATGACAGAGTTTTTCTAAAAACAGCCACTGTGACCTTGACCTTGACCTTGACCTCAGAATGCTGAAATGCGAACTTGCAGTGTCTATTCTAGAGAGGGGGATGGGGGGATTCACCCACATTTCTGACAATTCCCCCCTAATTCTTAGCAGAAGGGGGGATTATTTTCTTTATTTTATTCATAAAAATACATTTAAATGATACCTAAAAGCATTGTGTGTACTCACTGATTCTAAGTCATTGCTAAAATACTAGGTACAATTGTTTTTATGTAGTTTCAGCCAATTCTTAGAGTTACAAGTGTGAGTGATACCTTTTCTCTGTCGAAAATCCCCCCTATTTTTTCAATCCTAGAATAGACACTGACTTGTACAAGATATTGTAATACCAATCACTTGTGTGAAATTAAATCGAATTTGGTCCTTAAATGAAGATGCTACAGCGATGACAAAGTTTTTCTAAAGATAGCCACTGTGTCCTTCACCTTGACCCCAGAACGCTAAAACGTGTTCTTGTCCAAGATATTATCATACTTATCACTTTTGTGAAGTTAAATCGAAATCATTCCATAAATGAAGGCACTAAAATGATGACAGAGTTTTTTCTAAAAATAGCCACTGTGACCTTGACATTGACCTTAGGATGCTGAAACGCAAACTTATTCAAGATATTGTCATACTAAACATTTTTGTTAAGTTTTAATCAAAATCGGCCCATAAATGAAGGCGCTAGAGCGATGACAAAGTTTTCTTAAAATAGCCACTGTGACCTTGACCTTGACTTCAGAACGCTGAAATGCGAACTTGTCCAAGATATTGTAATACCAATCACTTGTGTAAAATCAAATCGAATTTGGTCCATAAATGAAGGCGCTAATGCAATGACAATGTTTTTCTGAAAATAGCTACTGTGACCTTGACCTTGACTCCAGAACGCTGAAATGCAAACTTGTCTAAGATATTGCCATATTTATCACTTGTGTGAAGTTAAATTGAAATCGGTCCACAAATGAAGGCGCTAGAATAATAACAAAGTTTTTCTAAAAATAGCCACTATGACCTTGACCTTGACCCCATCATGCTGAAATGCAAACTCATTTGAGGTAATGTCACACCCAATATTTGTGTGAACTTATATCAAAATTATATAATAAATGAGATAGCTAGAGTGATGACAAAAGGTGAACATATGTGCATACATACATACATACGTATGGGACAGACCCTACATCCCCTCCACTATTTCCTTGTGCGAGGGGATAATCATCAAACTCTCGCCCACATTCGAAAAGGTCGAGATGTTTTGGCCATCCTGGATACCTGCAAGTTTCAAGGAGCTGCGATCAAAAATGAAGGAGCTATGGCCCAGACAATATTTTCCCCGTTATAAGTCTATGGGCAAATATTTTTTAGTTCAAGGGCAAGTAACTCTTAAAAGAATGATACAACCTGGCCCAAATTCGAACTGGTCCGAGATGTTTTGACTGTCCTGGATACCAGCAAGTTACAAGAAGTTGCGATCAAAAATGAAGAAGCTAGAGCCCGGACAACATTTTCCCCACTATAAGTCTATGGGAAAATACTTCATCGCTCAAGGGCAAGTAACTCTGACACGAATCATCCAACCTGGCCCAAATTCGAACTTGTTCGAAATGTTTTGACTGTCCTGAATACCCACAAGTTACAAGAAGTTGCAATCAAAAATGATAAGGCTAGGGCCCGGACAACATTTTCCCCACTATAAGTCTATAGGAAAATATTTCATCGCTGAAGGGCAAGTAACTTTGAAACAAATCATCCAACCTAGCCCAAATTCGAACTGGTTCCAGATGTTTTGACTGTCCTGAATACCTACAAGTTACAAGAAGTTGTGATCAAAAATGATGAAGCTAGGGCCCGGACAACATTTTCCACATTATAAGTCTATGGGAAAATATTTTATCGCTCAAGGGCAAGTAACTCTGAAACGAATCATCCAACCTGGCCCAAATTTGAACTCGTTCGAGATGTTTTGACTGTCCTGGATACCTGCAAGTTACAAGTAGTTGAGATCAAAAATGAAGAAGCTAAGGCCGGACAACATTTTCTCCATTATAAGTCTATGGGACATTTTTGTTGCCATGGTAACCACATTTTTAAACCAATCTGTCCCAAAACTATATGCAATCAATCCCCCACCCCAACAATGCTACACATAAAATTTGATCTACATTTGCCAGCTACTTTAACAGATATTAATGTTTAAAAGTGTGGACGTACGACGGACGACGGACCAAGCTATACTATAAGCTCACCTTGTGAGCCTTTGGCTCAGGTGAGCTAAAAAAAACATGGATCCCATGGCCACAAATTTCATGAAATCAAGATTGACAATATATTCCTGACTAGAAGCATTCGTATGTCAGATATTTTGGGTATGTTATTCAGTGCTACAGATAACCAGAGCTAAAAGGGATAGTTTTGGGATAATTCTCTAAATTTCTGCCATATGTTGGGACCCCTCATCCTAACTGCCTTGCCAGGAAGGTTCTAATGAGGGGTCACAACATATACATAGGAACTAAGAAAAAATAGTCTACTATTATCGTCAAGGTGTATTGGTACACTCCCACAAAGGGAAACAATGTCCATGACTTCTTGTTTGTTTGATAGCATGAAGCCATTCCAAAAGGGGTCTATACTTAAAGGAAAGAACTTGCTCCTTGAGGAGCAAATTCTTTCCTTTAAGAGTTAACCCCCTTTGAGAAGGGTGGCAACAATGAAAATGGCACCTATTCACCTAAAAAAATCTTCTTTTATCTGGTTTGTATCTTTCATTTTTTTTGTTTTTTTATCTGTAGGAAAGCTGAAACTAACCCAGCTTCCAGTGATCTGTAGACATCTTGGGGAATTGTTTGGTCTCTGTCCCAACTCAGCAGATGACAGGATACAAGCAGAACAGATATGTCACACTTGTCATGATTATCTTGTTGAAGGTATTGATAGACATGTGTCACTCTTGTCATAATTATCCTCTTAAAGGATGTCAGACTTGTCTTGACTATTTGTAGAGACATGCTATGCTAGTCATGATTAACTTCTTGAAAGTATCGATAGAGACATGTCACATTTGTCATGATTATCCTGAAGGTATCAATAGAGATGTGTCAGGCTTGGCATGATTATCCTCTTGAAGGCTTGTCATGACTATCTTGTTGAAGGTATTGATAGAGATGTGGCAATAAGATGATTAGCTTCTTGAAAGTATGAGATATGTCACACTTGCCATGCTTATCTTGAAGGTATCAATAGAGATGTGTCAGTCTTGTCATGATTATCCTCTTGAAAGATGTCACACTTGTCATGACTATCTTGTTGAAGGTATTGATAGAGATGGGTCATTTATCATGATTAGCTTCTTGAAAGTATGAGATATATCACACTTGCCATGATTATCTTGATGGTATTGATAGAGATGTGTCAATCTTGTCATGATTATCCTCTTGAAGGATGTCACACTTGTCATGACTATCTTGTTGAAGGTATTGAGAAGAGATGTGTCATTATCATGATTAGCTTCTTGAAAGTATGAGATATATCACACTTGCCATGATTATCTTATAAAAGGTAAGATGTGTCAGAGTAGACATAGTAAACCCAGATCAGACAGCTCCTAATGGAGAACAGCTCCTAATGGAGCTGTCTGATTTGCGGTCACACATGACTGCCATTCAAGCACCACATTTCTGGCACAAGCTAACTCAGAGGCTTAAAAGAAGAAATGCTACAAGCACACAATAAGCCCTGGTAGCTCAGTGGGTTAAGCACTTACCTGCTGATATAGTTATCCAGAGTTTGATACCCACTGGAGGCAGAAATATTTTCTACTGTAAATGGGGTTTCATTGCACTAAGCCTTTCAATACTGTAAAACACTTATATTTGGCGGCAGCAAAATTTGGCGGTTTTATAAAATGGACCTTTTGGCGGATTTTTATTTTGGCGGTTTTGTGATTTCTCAAGAACAAAATATTCCTGCTGACATCGTATTTGGCTCTTGAGTTGAGCTCTGTATTGTCATGTTGATTAAAATAATAACAATTATTATCATAATCATGTTACATTTTGCGTAGTTAATTGTTTAAAGTCAACAAATGCAAATTAATACACAAACAGATTTTGTGTTCTTCTGATTTAATCAACTTAATTGAAACACTAGTTAGTATGCTGAGAACATTTTCATACTCTGTTTCCTCCCACTTGTTGTTTGCGAGACATTTTCCTTAGCGCTAATATATGTGATGTGTATTAGCTTTGATATTTGGTAAAGGAAATAGGATTATATGCTCAATAATATTTTTCTTCTTTCAGTATCATGAGTTTATATTGGCGGCATTTTAATTTGGCGATTTTCTTCTTTTCCGCCAATATCGCCAAAATAAAGTGACCGCCAAATATAAGTGTTTTACAGTATTCACTCTCCCATCATCCTAATATGACTGAAATATCATTGAAAAGGACATAAAATTGCAAGTCATCTATTCATCCAAGCGAAGCAGATTGGGTAGGAGCCCCGGTAGCTCAGTAGGCTAGATGCTTGCCTACTGATCTGGCAATCCCTGGTTCGAGCCCTGCAGGAGGCAGAATTTTTTCAGTGTTCCATTGCACACAGCCTTTCTGTATCATCCTCATATTGTCCTGATGTGCCTTAAACATTGTTTAAAAGGAAGTAAAATTGCAAGTCATCTATCCATCCATCTTTTAGAGGTCAATGAGGGCCTCATGGAAGATTAGCTATTACATGTATTTTTGTATGTGCTAAATGTTGTTACCCTCTTTAAATAAAGTCTTTACTTACTTCCTTACTTACGTCATCCCATTGAAAAGGGAGGAAAAAAATGAAAAGGCAAGGTTGCTTCCTGTGAATGTAAACCCATTCAGCTTAAGTTTATTGTTCTGCACAATTGCTGGCTGTGGCAGAAAGGTCACACTCTGTCTCTACCTTGTCCCAATTTTTAGGGTCAATAGGTTCACAAAAATACTGGAGCCACTACATGACAAAACCAACAAAGAGGCATATGCCCCACAGGGAGATTCAGATCAGCTTGGGCAACCACCAGCCTGATCAGTCTTCGCATGCATGGCATTTGCACCATGTGGAGATTCAGATCAGCTTGGGCATGAACCCAGTCTGATCAGAGTCTTCACTGGTGCTTAAAGGGTAGCTAAGGATCTAAACTACCTCTATGCTTACAGCTAAGACTGATCAAACTGGGCGGATGCCCAGGCTGATCTGAGTCTTTGCTAGGCACAAATGCCACTTTGTTGGTTTCGCTGTCCCACGGCTCATTTCAATTTACCATATTTCTTTGGTTATGAGAACATGTTTTTCCCTTCCAAAACAGTTGCAATGATCTATATTCATCTTGTAAGACAGATCTAGATCTTTGGGATTGCTTTGGAAGAGAAAAACTTGTTTATAGCTGAATTACACAAGACTGACCTAGATACTTGGGGCCATTCTAGAGATAGAAACACTCTGTTTTATAGCAGAATAAATACCGTACACTTTCTGCTGACTTTCCTTACAGGAATCTATTCAGAGCAACTGTCTTCATCTGCCAGTTAAGAAATAATCTTTCCTTAAGCCCCTATCTCACTGGGATGCGACAGTTTGCGACTGATTGCGAATTGAATTCGCGGATGAGTCTCAAAACTGTCTTGAAACGTTCGCGGGGATTCGCAATATGCTCGGGTTAGTCGCAAACTGGCGCAAACGGTTCGCATTGTCACACAAAAAAGTTTTACATGTAAACCTTTTTTGTGCGACAAAATTTCTCGCAATATAGTCGTAACATAGTCGCAAAGTCATCGCGGGTGTCGCGAACACGTCGCGGACCCATCGCAATTTAGTTTCCGGCGAGTCGCAATGACCGTGAACACGAACAATTTGCGAAATAAATAAGACTATATTGCGAACAAATTGCGACATAAATAAGACACTTCCGCCACTAAATTGCGAGCAAATAAAACTGAGTAACTTTCGCGCGAACGTCGTGAGACATTCGTACGAATATCTTACGACTATCGTGCGAGTGTCTTAAATTACTCGCAATGTCGCAAAAGTGTCGTGAATGGTTCGTATTTTCGTCCCACGTGACTCGGACAATTATGTTTCTTGCAAACAGTTTGCACTCATTCAGTTCAAACATGGGCATCATGCCAGCAAAGGTCAGAAAAGGGCGAGGTAGGGGTAGGGCTGCCACTGCACCCGGCCATCAAACCACAACACAGGAAGCCGAAACAGTCCCAGCTCCTGTTCCCTCCAACGACGGGAGCTCGGGAGCTCCCACGGTTTCTCTGGCGGGTGAAACAAGGAAGAAAAAGAAACTGGGATTGAGAGTGAGAAACAGTACCCATGGATGCCCTCCAGAATGTACTGGCTGAGTTCTGGCTGAACCGCCCCATATTTTATGATAAAACACAATATCCATCTTTCTGAGGTCTAATGATTAAAAAATTGCTGGAATATCAATAGGTTCTCATTTTCTCGCAAAATCATCGTACGACTGTTGCACGACCTTGGCACGACATTCGTGCGACGTTCGCGAGAGTATCGTGACACAGTCGCACGAGAGAAATAATCGCAATTTTATTGTGCGAACGTCGCACGATTGTCTCACGAACGTCGCGCGACTGTCGTGTGACATGTGTGCAAACTCCAGGCGAATTTGGGCAAGATTTGTGAGATAATCGTACGACATTCGTGGGACACTCGCAAATATGTCGTAATTACCATTTCAGTGAGACCCAAATATGAAAAATGTCGCAAAGCCGCGGATTTTATCGCAAATCTTTGTCTCAAACTAGTCGCCAGTTGTCGCATCCCAGTGAGATACTAGCTTTACCTGTGAATTATTGCTGATTAACAAATGTTTTTGGAGGGCAGGTCAGGAAATATTAATTCAGGATGGCGAAGCTGAAGTGAATGAATATTTTTATCTTCCTGACAACATGTATTAATCAGCGATAATTCACAGGCAAGGAAAAATTATTTTGATTCTGATAACAAGCAGAATGAAAATGCAAGTAAATTACAATGTTTTCTATAGGACAATTATTGAGGCGGATGTAGACTGAAGCAAATGTTTACATTTGATATCATCTTTGCAAGACATTGGCTGGTCTTGACGTAAGCGACGGGATTTATCACAAATTTTCACACAACACAGCTTCTTATGGGTTTAAATGGAAAAAACGTTAACCTCATGTTAGAATGAACAACAGTTGCCCATTTGTCATGATGTTGAACTCACATCACAATAGCCGAGCAATTTGATTGGACGTCATAATGTTAGAATTTCAACCAGCTGTGGTTACCATTGTTCAATGTCAGGCCAATACATGATCATTAAAACTTATGGTACTCATAATTTTTTTGTATTTTCAATTTACTGGTTGTTGTATGAAACATACAATAGAACTTCAATGGCTCGAACTCTGACGGCTCGTTCACCCTGCCTGGCTAGAACTCTTTTCTTGATCCCTAGAGGTCACTTTATATGGAAACTAACCCTGGTTGGCTAGAACTACCCTTGGCTGGAACTAATTTTCATGGTCCCAAGCCTGTTCCAGCCAATGAAGTTCTACTGTATATAACTTATAGTGTAAATATAAGAGTTGACTTTTTAGCTCGCCTGAACAAAGTTCAGGAATAGCTAATGTACTACCCCCGGCGTCGGCGTTAGTGTTACCGTTAGCGTTAGTGGCGGCGGCGGCGCTAGCAAAATGTTAAAGTTTTACGTTAAAGTTTTTTATGTGATGGGCAAGGCGCTGTCAGGCGAGCTATCCTGTCCCTGTGACAGGTCTTGTTACTTTTCAACATTCAATGGGTGATGAGCCTAGTGATTTTCGCTAAAACATTTCATGTTTTATGGAATTTTAGCTCCTCGCACTAGCTTCAATACTCAATGAATGTCGAAAAGTAAAATTTTAATGGTTGATTTGCTAACAGTCTATATGTGGTCAAATTGCAGTAAGAATAACCCTTCATGGAATTGATGATGTGGAGAATCCTCAGACAGACAAGGAAGCCACAGAGCAACCTGAAACAGTAGCCACAGAGCCACTTGAAACCTCAAAGCCTCATATAGATAGATTCACAAAGAACAGAATCCCAAGATTTCTTTCTTTCTTTGAAACAGCTTTAAAGGCCAACAGTGGTGGCAAGGGGTAAGAGTTTTAAAAAAATCATGGATGGCATTCTACTATAACAATTCTGATGATTCACACACCTAAAATGATTCCAGTAATTGTCCTAGAAATGGAACAGTTTGGTTTTACAATGTGGTATTGCAGCCAAAAGATGTTGATGGAATGGCAAACAGAGAAGACTCTGATGAGACTGCTCCTTCTGGTCTGGGTCTTCACTGTTTGCTCAGACCTATCTGAGCCATTACTTACTGTAAAACACTTATATTTGGCAGCAGCAAAATTTGGCGGTTTTTATAAATGGACCTTTTGGCGGATTTTTATTTTGGCGGTTTTGTGATTTCTGAAAAAGATGCATTTTGCAGACTTTATAACGAGATGGGCCCCTTGGTCCGAGCTCTACATTGTCATAGTAAATACAGTTTAATTCTTCTATTATTTGTTATGAAAACTGTTTGCAGTAAAAAGAATCTAATCCTCCTGTTGTTTCTGGTGTAATCAGTTTGGTTTGATTGTATGGATATAGAAATTAAATAATTATTGCATAAAACAGCTTGTCTTAGGTGCTAAATAGCAAGGCCAATCAGATAAACATTTTCACAGTCCTTGTCTTCCCGCTTGCAGTTTGCTCAATGTCTTCTTTTGTTCTAAAACATGTGATGTGTACTGGCTTTGACTTTGGGTGCACGACATTTCGTCTAAAGACATTTCGTCTAAAGGACAATTCGTCTAAAGGACATTTCGTCGAAAGTCCATTTCGTCTAAAGGACATTTCGTCTAATGGACACATCGTCGAATGCGACATTTGGTCTAAAAAATTCTTAGGGTGCGACACTTCGTCTAAATATTTTATGGATGATATTTAGACGAGGTGTCGTACCTGACATTGAAAATTATCATTATTATTATTATTATGGGGAACCACAGATATCTTTACAACAATCCCATTCAAAATGATCAACGCAGGGCTGGCCTGAGTCGAATTTGTGCATACCTATCCTTTTTCACATGACACCAATATTTTTTTTTTTTTTTTTTTTTTTTTTTTTTTAATTTTAGCGAAAGATTCAAAGAGAGCGTAGGCGATATATATTCATATTTCAGGCAAAATTTAGACGAAATTTAGACGAATTTTAGACGAAATTTAGACGAAAGGTCGCATTAGACGAAATGTCTTTTAGACGAAATGTCATTTAGACGAAACGTCGTTTAGATGAAATGTCGTTTAGACGTATTGTCGTTTAGACGAAATGTCTTTTAGACGAAATGTCTTTAGACGAAATGTCATGGATCCTTTGACTTTATTGTAGAGGGAATAAGTTATATGTTAAAGATAGTGTTTTTCTTTCACAACCACCATTTTAATTGGCGGCATTTTAATTTGGCGGTTTTCTTCTTTTCTGCCAATATCGCCAAAATAAAGTGAGCGCCAAATATAAGTGTTTTACAGTAGAATTTTTGCCTTAAGGTGGTGATAATCACTGATTTGGGGCAAAGACAAAAATCTGCATAAAACACTCAAAATACCACTGATCTTTCCAAAACTTAGCATATTCCTTCTTTATGTTGTTTCTGACAATTCAGACTCCCAAAATGCAGCATTTTTTAAAGTTAAAAATTGTTTTTATAAGGAAAGATCAAAGGGTAATTTTGTGCGCAATAATCTGAAAAAATAATATTGTTATTGAAAATATACTTAGTGCTGAGAGTTCCTTGTTGCATAATGGAGAGCGAGCTAGCAATTATTTTTTCAAACTCTTTCACACATTAGCAGGCTGAGCAGATGAAAAAAGATGAGGTCTGTGTCCAAATTTTTTTGTCAAAACACACAGGTGAAACAGGTGAGACTATTTTAACAAGGTTGAACAATTTCATCTACACACCAGTGATCATGTAAGTAATGTATTATTTATACTGTAGGTGTTACATAGGTATGCTTGCCTACCCTATATTTAATAAATGCATCCAGTGTACATTACCTTGTACGTGTTGAGCATTTGAGAAAAAAGCTACCGTTTTCATCTGGTCTACATTACAAGTTGAGAAAGAGTTGGAATAAATAATTGCTAGCTCGCTCTTCATTATGCAATAATGCACCTTCAGAACTACCTAAATTTTCAATAACGATGTTAATTTTTTTGATTATTGCGCAGAAAATTACCCTTTGATCTTTCCTTATAAAAACACTTTTTTAAGAAGCATGTACGTCTATTTTGTATTCTAAACTGTAAAGAACAACAAAAATAAGAAGTCTGCTAACTTTCAGGGAGATACGTTACTTTTTTATGGTTTTATGCAGATTTTTACATTTACCATAAATCACCACCTGAAGTTGGATTTTTTTTCTTGCTTACCTAATCAAAGGGTGGTTACCCTAACAAAAGGAATTTGTTTTCCTGGTGTTCAAAGTCTTCTTATATGGATCTTTACTTAAAAGACATCAATTATCTCCCCTCTGGCAGCAGTAACACGCATGTGAAGGGAGGCAAATGCTTAGAGGATTAGTCTTTGTAAATATCTGATTGCTCTCTGTTGATGATTTGCATTAGTGATGGATGGATGGGTGACTTGCAATTTTACGTCCTTTCCAACAGTATTTCAGCTATATCAGGACAGTGGGACGGTAATAATGAAAGGCTGTGTGCAATGAAACCTGTTTACTGTAGGAAAGATTCTTGCCTCAAGCTGGGCTCAAACCCGGTTTGCTAGATCAGTAGGCCAGCGCTTAACCCACTGAGCTACCGGGGCTCCGTGACATTAGTGAAAATAGTTAAGCTTATATAGAGGACTAGTCTTTGACAAACACATATATTCAAAATTGTTTATCTCAATACTACGTAGAGATTTTTCACAGTGGTTCAGGATTCAATTCCCGCTGGAGGCAAAAATCAGATTTTTTCACTAGTGGTTCAGGATTTGATTCTCACTGGAGGCGAAAATCTTTTAACCATAGACAGGATTTAATTGCGCACAGCCTTCCATTATTACCCTGATATGACTGAAATACTATTCAAAAGGACTTAAAATCAGGTCATGCATCCCTCAATAAAAAGACCCATACTTGTTTTGGCATAAATCAATGTAATACTGGATTTTCTCACTTCCACAGTATTATCGAACATCCAAGAAAACAGCTGAAAAGGGTGGTTTACTTGACTGCTTGAATCAAAGCACTAGATAACGGGAATATTTTTATAGCCCCTCAAAATGTAGTTTGAGATGGGTATACTGTTTTTATACCCCTCCTGAAGCTGATTTGCAGAACTTTCATAAAACATACTTTTGATGGATCCAAATTTGCAAATTTTTCACAGAAAGGAAATTGTTACGAATATTTATCCAATTTACACCCTATATTTTGCAGGTTTTTCTTCGGAGACAAGTTAACATATGCAGACCTAGCTGTTCTACATATTCTCAGTGTGACAGAAAATCACTTTCCGGAAGTATTTAAACAGATGACTGACATCCCGCAGCTGAAGAGATTCAGGGACAGCATATGTTCTCGGCCAAGGCTTAAAGCATATTTTGAATCAGATAGGTGTATACAGAGCTTCAGATAACAATGAATTTCTAGGATAATTTTGAGATTATTATTATTTCTTCTCAACAGAAACATATGTTGTGACCCCTCATTAGAACCGTCTCGGTGAGGAATGACGAGTCTCAACATTTGTTTTTATTGAGAAATATGATAACTTTCCATATTCTTGGTGAGACGGTTCTGATGACTTGTTTTTATTGAGAAGTATGATAATTTTCCATATTCTCGGTGAGACGGTTCTAATGATGAGTCACAACATATGTTTTTATTGAGAAATAAGGAAAATTGTCCTTAAATTATCCCTGTTACCCATTCTTATCTGGAGCACTACACAGTCAGGTTTCTGATGGAAACAGAGTGTTGTAAGCTACAGAGTGCTGTAAGCTACAGAGTGTTGTAAGCCATAGAGTATTGTAAACTACAGTTGCAAGCTTCTCCGGTTCACCATGATCCAGTTACAAGCATTATGAGATGAATATATTCAAGAAATAGATCAGCTATAGCAGTGAGCTGGTGAATAATAATTCACTTATTGGACGGCAGTTGTAAAGTAGATCATATCATGAGAAAGTGATATTATGTCTACTTACAACTGACCAGCTTACCTTCCCAGTTTCCAGCTTTTATCTTGCCTGCAACTAGCACAGACGCTTGGGATTATACTGTGGCAACTAGCAGAAGGCAAGACAACAGTATTGCTTTTCCAACACCCTTGTCAGCATGGCCAGTCGCATATACTTTCATCAAATTTTCTGGTTTTGCCCAGTGACAATGAGCAATTCTTGCTACATGTAGTATCATGATATTGTGGTATAGGTTTCACATGTATGTTAACAGGGCCCCAGATAAGAAGGTGTAACAGGGATAATCTAGGGATAATGTTCCATATTTTTGCATAAAAACATAAGTTGTGACCCCTCATTAGAACCGTCTTACCAAGACAGTTCTAATAAGCCATATATTGTGACCCATTGGTCACAACATACTTTTCCTTTGAGAAATAAAAAAATTCTCTCAGAATTATCCTCAATACCCCACCTTATCTGGAGCTCTATGTTAACATTAGTTGAGCCACGACGCAAGTACCAACGAAATGGTTGTGCGCCCAGGGCAGACTCAGATCAGCCTAGGCATCTGCCCAGTCTGATCAGACTCTTTGCTTTGTGCTTGAAAGGTAGCTAAGGGTCTAAGCTACCTCCATGCGGACAGCGAAGACTGATCAGACTGGGTGGATGCCCAGGCTGATCTGAGTCTGTGCAAGGCGCACAACCACTTTGTTGGTTTTCTCGTGTCACGGCTCAGTTTTAATAATGCCTAAGGTATGTGTTCAGTTACTTCTCTGGTATCAAGTTAGGATATACAAGTCAGGATCTTGAAACATAAGAAACACTAGTCTATATTTGTGATGACTCATTGGTCTAGTTTTGTAATAAAATCTTTGGAAAAAAAAAGAATTATATGATCTTTCTCATTTTACACTACTTTATGTATCCCATGTATAGGAAGATCTAATTTCTGCACTGGACTCTGTATCATTCTGTTCACTTTTAAATTTGAACAAGATTACTTGACATAAGAGCTGCGTCACGACAAAACAAAGTGGCATGTGCAACCAGCGAAGACTCAGATCAGCTTTTTCTGTCTGCCCAGTCTGATCAGAGTCTTTAGTATCAGCATGGAGGTAGCTTAGATATTTAGCTATCCTTAATCACCAGATAATGGATGCCCAGGCTGATTTGAATCTTCACTGGGCATACATGCCACTTCGGTGGTTTTGTTATGATGTGGCCCACATGAACTTTGGCTAAGTTAAGATGAATGAGTTCACTTCAAGGGGAAGCAACTCTGCAATTTTCATTTTTGCCTCCCTTTGAACTGAAGTCAACTCTTACAGAGAAGAAGCTCTCCCCTACCTTTAAGATAAGGTCCTGTTTCAGAAGGGCTTTGTTACCCAAGGAAGCAAACATGAAGTCACAAAAGCGGTTCCCTTTGTAAAATTTAAAGGAAAAACATGGATGTGTATCAGTAGAGCTTAACAGGCAGATCCTGATCAGACTGGACTTCTAGAAGCAGTCTGATCTTTGTTCATACCATTTCCTCAAGCACTTCAGTGTCAATACTAAGAGGAGCTCTGATAGCTCAGTAGGTTAAGGGCTGGCCTACTGATCTAGGGCTGCCCCCCGCTGGAGGTGGCATTATTCCAACCGTAACAAGGGCTTCGCAAGTGGCGCATAATACGCCTGTTTTAATGCCATGTCCGAAGGAGTTACACAATGAACAAGACTGTTGCTGACAAACAGGGGCAATAATAACTCGATAATGACGGCAACATTATTTAAACATAAATACTATAAGTTTACCAAAAATCAGCTTTCAAGAAGAAGTGACTCAGAAGTTGAGTAAAGCTAAAGTCAAACAAGGGAGATAACTCATGAACTTAATATACTAGAGTTACCATTCTTAGTTTTAATGCATTTCCTTGACAATATACAAATCACCATTAAGTTGAGTTAAAATATTCCAAATGGTAAAGGAGTTACAGAGTAAACAGGAAATTTATGCAAGGGCAGATAATTCAGTAAGTAAGTAAGCCAGAGTTGTGGTTCTTGCTCAGGATACATTACCTCATTATTATACACATTCCTACAAAATTTTAAAAGGTTAAGGAGTTATTGAGTGACTGGGAATAGCCAACAAATACTTATCAAAGGGAAGTTACTCCATAATTAAGGGGAGTGAGTGAGTGAGTGAACTCGGGTTTAACGCCCCGTCAACAACGAGGTCATATGGAGACGGGACCTCGGTTTAAAGTCTCATCCGAAAGACCGGAGAAGCGGGGGATCAAACCTGCAACCCCTGGATTGGTAGTCTGGAGTGTTATTCACTACGCTACAGCCGCTCCTCATAATTAAGGGGAAGCAACCGTTCTTATATGTGACACATCATCTTATGATCTTGTACATTGCTATGAAGTTTCATCATGATATTCCAAAATATTACCAAGTTATGGTATGCACAAGATCAGTATACACAAAAATATCCTAAAAACTAATCAAAGGGATGTAACTGTAAAACAAAGGGAGAGCAACCATTGTTATACGCGACACATCGTTAAGTCTTCATACACACTGCTATGGAGTTTCATCATGATATCCCAAACGGTTATCTAGTTATGACGCGCACAAGACTCGCAGGGAAAAAATAATCTACGTGGCATTACTTGGAAAGTAAGGAAGGGGGAGCAACCATACTTATACGCGACACGCTGCCCTGACCTAATACATATTCCTACCAAATTTCATGAAGATATCCCAAATGGTTACTGATTATGGTGCGCACATGAATGTTTATGGACAGACAGATGGACGGACAGCGCCATGACATAATATGTTAGTTTTTTCAAAATGGGCGTATAAAAAGGGTTCCATTGGGAAATGGAAATCTCAGGCCACTTTCAAAATATTATGAATCTCATGCTCAGCAAGCCTCGTAAAACTAATTAATCTGAAAATGAGCCTGATATGTCCTTGTCTCAGCTACAACCTCATGAAGGATTCTGTAAACCCATCAATGCCTTGTGTCCCCTAAAAGGGACATGGGCAAACAGTGTAGATACAGATCATATGCCGCATAAGGCAGCATCTGATCAGACTCTACATTGTTTGCATTTAGTACAGGCATTTCTGAAGAAAATTTTATATTTAAAACCAAACCAGACACCCCTTGCATTGGAAATGAACCCATTCAAAATTATTAAAGGGAAGAGTCCACTGGTCATTACTGGGTTAATCTTCTGCTCCAGATAAGGATGGTCTTTCTATATTTCTCATATCTGCTGGATTTGACCCCGCAGTGTCAGGAACAGTATCATTTGCATTGCTTTTGGTAGTGTTTGTACATTTATTCTCACTTTGCAAGCTCCCATTCTGCACTGGGTTTTCTATATATTCATTTTTATCTGAACTGCGATTGGTTTGATTTTCTGACAGTTTGTTGTTCCTTAACCCTTCCCTTATATTTTCAGTAAAACTGTCAGCTGTTAATTCTGAACTTTGGTGAATAGCATGTGTATTTGTGTCCAAACCTTTGACTACAGCAGTATTTTCACTTTCCGATTCCTTGTCATTAAATATATCTCCCTCATCACACGACTCGTAATCCTCTTCATTAACATCATCAGAATTATCATCAAGTGAAGACTCTTTTGTATCACTGGTCTCTGATAGCATTGCATGATGCTGATTGTCTCGCTTTTGATTAATTGCCTTTATATTGGGATCATTTGGACCATTTGTTTCAGAGTGACCTCCTATGGTTTGTCTCTCTGTATTGTTTGTTTCATCACTGTTTAGTCCCATATGCTTGCCAGAATCATTCCCTTTGCCTTTAAAAGCTAGATTTTCTTTTTCAGTTTGTATACCTTGATTTGTCTGACAAACATCAGTAATGATATCACTTATTTCAGTAGTTATCTCAGTAACTGGAAGTGAGTCATCTTCTTCACTTTTTCCAGCACCAGTTTTCTCTGTAGTGAAGTTCACAGTTCTGCTTTCAATTGTTATACCAAATGCTTCATCGTCACCTTCCTGGCCGGAGGTCTCGGTGTCAGCATCTGATTTAATTGATGTAAAATCATCAGTAGTAGACCCTGGTTGTTCTGAAAGAGTGACAGTGAGAAGTTCAGAGAGACCTGGGCCCAGTTCAAAACTAAAGTTGTCATTATTGGTAGTTAATTTTCAGATGTAGGCAAAACCAATGCCATTTTTTGCTGAAAAAATGTGAGGAGCTTTTGCAGGGTTCCTCACATTTTTTTCAGCAAAAACTATTACCACATTTGATTATATGTGAACTTAAGAAGACTTAACAAATCTTTGTCTAACGACTTTGTTCAGATATCGATGTTTTGAACAACAGGGCTCTGTAAGTGGAGGGAATATTTGGTAATGTTCATCTTCCTCCATAATATCCTTGTGGCAGTTCTAGTGAGGCCTTGACTTTTTTTTATGGAGACGTAAAGAGATTCTAATACACTAACAAATAAAACGCAGCATCTGATTGGATGATGACAAAAATTTGCGCCAGTATATCCTGTGACCTAATGTCAGAAACCCTCAGTCATTACGAAATGTTGCTTCTCATTGGCTGTCATCTGGGTCAACATTGCGAAAAGTACTTGTTTTGGGTGCAAAGTTTCACTTTTAAAGTTGAAAATATGAAAAAGTGCATCAGAATGTGGGTAAAGGTATTTGAGAGGGTATATGGTTAGTTTTATGGTAGCAAATTGCATATTACGGCTCTGCTGATGCATCTCCAAAAACCGACGATTGACCACCCCAAATGGCAATTTTGAATAAAGTTATCCCCTAATTGTTACCAAATTATTGGCAGTGAGAAAATTCCAAATATAGTTCTAAAATTTCATTCCCATTTTCCAAACTAAATTAAAAGTAGACCTGAAGCTTGCAGAGAAATATTTCAACACTTTTCCAGATCACACAATTAGTTTGTTCAAATTTTCATGACACTGATCTTGTGATGAGATACTGCGTCTCAGTATTTAAGGTGAATGGGTACACTTTCAAGTAGAGCAACTCTGCCATTTTCATTTATGCTTCCCTTCTACGTGGGAGTCAACTCTTAAAGAGAAGAATTTGCTCCCCTGGTGAATGTGTACACTTTCAGGGGAAGCAACTCTTGTCATTTTCCCTAAATGCTTCCCTTCTACATGGGTATCAACTCTTAAAGTAAAGAATTTGCTCCCCTAGGAGCAAATTCTTTACTTTAAGAGTAGACCAAATTTTGGAAGGTTTTGTTATACACGGAAGCAAAGTCAGGAAAGTTGTTCCCCTTTGTAAAATCACAGGAAAAAATGGTGGCATATCCAAACACCTTAAAAGTAATATTACAGTTTACTTACCTAGACCCAGATCAGACAAGCTGGATGCTACACTAAAATTGTCTGAGCCGACTCCGGGCAGTCGTGGGAACATTGACCAGATCTTGTTGTTACGAGAAATGTGGATGGCATCCGATATGGCCTCCAATGTTTTGAAAGATTCTGAGTATTTCATTTTGTTGGCTTTAATGGCTGCTTGGAGATCAGTCACATTGTGCTTCTGTTGCTGTAAAAATGTGGAAACCGTGTTAATCCTAATAAATGCCACCTCTCTAAAAATGCCCTGTCACTCACTTCCTGAATACATTATTATATACTTGCCAGAATTATTTTTGCTCTAATGTAAGTTTACATGTTCATTTTGTGATGATACATGAGTTATTTTATGCAATTGTCAGCTATTTAAGTGATGACAGAGTGCAGCTATTTCTGTCAAATGTTTATAATCACTCCATACCGTCTATCAGAGGCATTTTTTTGACATTTCAGGCTCTGTAAATAATGCCCCATTTGTAATATGTATTTAACCGGATAAATATGGTGTTAAATGTAATAATTACTGATCATTATCTAAAAATTCGTAATGAGGGGGTCAAAACATTTGATTTTGTGGAGAAATATGGAAAATCATCCCTAAATTATCCATGTTACCCCTTCTTATCTGGAGCACTAAATAGCAATTACTCACCATCAGTTTAATATCAAGTTCTGTCTTGAGATCAAAATATATTCTGAAATAGAAGATTACAAGATGAGGGTATATCAGTTTTCTTACTTTCACAAGCAACTGATCACAACCCTGTCTAGTATTGTTTATTAAACACTTAAAGCACCAGAAATAAAAAAATAAAAAAAAATACAAGAATTCTGCAGAATGCGGTGTCTCGTCTGTCAGTCCTATTATGACCTAAACGCAAAAAATCGACAAAGTTTACGCCGCTGCCGACGACACCGGAAAAGCAATACATAAGTCTCACCTCTGCTTCGCAGGCAAGACAAAAAAACTGGTGACTTCGCAAACATCATAGAGCCAGCTAAGGTGCTTCGTCTTCAGCCACTACTGTTGTCTTCTTTGTTATTGTTGTTGTTGTTTTTGTGTTATTGTTTAATTCCCACGGTAAACAGCTATGGTCATATCAGGAAGGTCAGTTAACCTAACCACACTATTCCTGGATACGCTTAGACCTCCTAAGTGGTTAACCAGTACTAAATGCACTTACTTTCACCAATAACTGGCAACTGCCCTTCTTGAATCAGCAGAAAGAGAAATGAAAGTAAGTAGCCAGACTGGTTATTGTCTTTGAATTCTTCATATGATATAGCCTGGATGAAACATTGTTTTTTAAATTTTGCAGACATAAATTGTGTTGTCTGTTTTTGCACTTCAAGGGTGAAAAGACGATAGCTCCTGTCATTTGCATGGACAAAGAAGAATATAATATAAATTATCAACATATTCCATTAAAATTTTCATAGTGCAATTTTGCTACAAAAAGTCCCATCATTCCACTTTTTCCCACAAATTTTTGTGAAAAAAAAAAAAAGTACAATTTACTTACTTGGCCTTTTTAATCGACCTGCCATACTTCTGTTCCAAAAACTGAATTCTTCCCTCTAGTTCAGCATATCTTTGTGCTCGTCTCTTATGCTCTTGTTCTCCTTTCGATTTCTCCCTTTCCGCTTCATTTACCTTCATAAAAAGAAGCACATACAGTATTTATTTGATAATAAGACACAGGTTTTTTTCTTCCAAAACAATCACAAAAATGTAGATCCATCTTACAAGATGGATCTAGATACAGTAGAACTTCAATGGCTCAAGCCCTGATGGCTCATTAACCCTGCCTAGCTAGAACTCTTTCCTTGGTCCCTAGAGGTCACCTTATATAGAAACTAACCCTGGATGGCTAGAACTACCCTTGGCTGGAACTAATTTTCATGGTCCCGAGTGTGTTCAAGCCAATGAAGTTCTACTGTACTTCGAATTGTTTTGGAAGATAAAAACCTGTCTAAAAGCCAGATAACACACAACTGATTTACATATGAGCTGCGACACGAGAAAACCAACATTGTGGTCGTGCGTCCAGCGCAGACTCAGGTCAGCGTAGCATCCCCCCAGTCTGATCAGAGTCTTCGCTGTCCACATGGAGGTAGCTCAGTCCCTTAGCTACCCTTTAAGCGCTTAGCAAAGAGTCTGATCAGACTTGGCGGATGCCCAGGCTGATCTGAGTCTGCACAGGGCGCACAACCACATTGTTGGTTTTCTCGTGTCGCGGCTCATATATGGGATATCTTTAGAGAGAAAGCCCCATCTTATAACCAAATAAACACATACAAGTCAACAGCTAGGAGGAATAATTATGTCCCCCCACCAAAGGTGAGGGGGGACATATTGGTTTCAGTGCGGATCCCGTCGGCGTCGGCTTTACAGATTTCTTGTATGCGCGATATCTCTTGAACCAAAGGATGGAATTTCACCAAACTTGCATGGACATATCATTGGGACAAGTTTAAGAGCTGATTAGATTTTGGTGACCTTGACCTCATTTTCAAGGTCACTAGAGGACTTAGATGACAATTTCTTGTATGCGTGATATCTCTTGAATCAACTGATAGAATTTCACCAAACTTGCATGGATATATCATTGGGACAAGTTTAAGAGCTGATTAGATTTTGGTGACCTTGACCTCATTTTCAAGGTCACTAGAGGACTTAGATGACAATTTCTTGTATGCGTGATATCTCTTGAATCAACTGATAGAATTTCACCAAACTTGCATGGACATATCATTGGGACAAGTTTAAGAGCTGATTAGATTTTGGTGACCTTGACCTCATTTTCAAGGTCACTGGAGGACTTAGATGATAGTTTCTTGTATGCACGATATATTTTTTGAACCAATGGATGGAATGTCACCAAACTTGCATGGATATATCATTGGAACAAGTTTAAGAGCTGATTAGATTTTGGTGACCTTGACCTCTTTTTCAAGGTCACTGGAGGACTTAGATGACAATTTCTTGTATGCACAATATCTCTTGAAGCAATGGATGGAATTTCATCAAACTCGCATGGATACATCATTGGGACAAGTTTAAGAGCTGATTAGATTTTGGTGACCTTGACCTCATTTTCAAGGTCACCGGAGGACTTAGATGACAATTTCTTGTATGCATGATATCTTTTGAACCAATTGATGGAATTTCACGAAACTTGCATGGATATATCATTGGAACAAGTTTAAGAGCTGATTAGATTTTGGTGACCTTGACCTCTTTTTGAAGGTCACTGGAGGACTTAGATGACAATTTCTTGTATGCGCAATATCTCTTGAAGCAATGGATGGAATTTCATCAAACTCGCATGGGTACATCACTGGGACAAGTTTAAGAGCTGATTAGATTTTGGTGACCTTGACCTTATTTTCAAGGTCACTGGAGGTCTTAGATGACAATTTCTTGTATGCACAATATCTCTTTAAGCAGTGGATGAAATTTCACCACACTTGCATGGATACATCATTGGGACAAGCTTAAGAGCTGATCAAGAGTTTGATGACCTTGACCTCATTCTCAAGGTCACTGGAGGACTTATATTACAATTTCTTGTACCTACAATACCTCATGAACCAATGGATGGAATTTCACCAAACTTGCATGGATACATCAAGTTTGGTGAGAGGACAAATATAGGTCTAGGAGAGGACAAATATAGGCCTAGCCTACGTCCAATCCTTTGACTCATATATATATATGTTGTCAAGAAATTTCTAATAAATAAATACATCACTTGGACTAGCTTAAGAGCTGATCAGAGTTTGGTGACCTTGACCGTGTTTTCAAGGTCACAAGAGGACTTAGATAAGTGAAAGTTTATCTAAAATTGATAATATCTCACTAGCCTTTGGCTTGATATCCACTTTACTTTCATAGATATACCTTTGGGACAATCTCAAGAGTTTACTTTGACCCTATTTCCATGGTCAAAAGCTTACTTACAAATCCGTTTCTTTTCTCTCTTAACAATGAGTTATATCTTGAACCAGTAGACGGATATTCATCAGATTTGCATGAATATATCATTGTGAAAGGTTTAAAACATGTTTAGTACATGTAGTTGGTGACCTTCACCCATTTGTTCAGGACACACTTTCCCATGTATGATACCCTTAGAATCAGTGGATGGATTTTCTACAAACTTGCATAGATGTTTTATTTGTACAGGCTTTTTATTCATTAGAGGGGATGGGAAATGGGCTGGTGGGGGGACATCAGTTTTTCTCTGAAAAACATTTCTAGTTTAAACCACAGAATGGAATGGCGTGGAGTGGAATGCAAATAGAACATGTAAACCCAAATACCCAAGGCAGTTACGCATTTGTTCACTAAAAGTTTGTCAGTTATTGTAAGTTGTTATCGGGTATGGTTTCATGCAGTTAGTTTTCTAATAACAGTATTAATTGTCTCCCCTGCGACTAACCGAAGCGATACATAAGTATTACTTTACCTGTGGCTGCAGGGTTGGTGGCAGATAAACTTTGAGTCTAGTTCTCTGGCTTAGCACTGTTGTGTGACAGAGACATAGCATTCCATGGCTGATTGCATATGTTATAACTGTGCAGGGTTTATTGCCTAGGTACATGTTTTGCAGTTGACTCAACATGACATGGAGGCTGATTCTGTGCCATGTTTTTCTGAGTCAACTGTGAGGCATGAAACTTATGTTTCTTAGCCAAACAAATATATACTGCTCACAAAAAGTAGGGGATATGACATAGAAGCGAGTACAAAAATAGATAATAATGGCTGTGTTAGTTTATTGTTGTATATTGATAGAACACTGTTCAAGAAACAATATTCAACTAAACTAGAAACAGTCAATGCAGGTCATATGACCCACAGCAACACATAAAGGACTATGGGGTCTTGACCTCAATTTCACATCAGCGAAAAAAATTCTTTTGGACCCTTAAATTCTGTGAATAATAAAATTCTTCATAATTTTCCAAATTGAAAACACCCACTTCAATCGGCTTTATTGCGTTATTTAAGGTGTAGGGATGTTACAAATGTCACCATATGTGAGACAATTCACCACACAATGGTATCTTTTACGCCTAGCATTTTCTCCTGTTACAAAACCGCATGAAAAAATATCTGTATCTTGTTAACTGAGGCATTGGGCGTCTGCTTTAATAAAGTTTGCATAAAAATTATTAGCCATTGCTGAACTGGATTCGTATGAAATTTGGGTGTCGACCCCTTGCCTACTTCCAATTTGCTGTAGGCCACGTGACAAGCTTAACTGTTTCAATATTCATATTGAGGGTCTCTGTGAATACTTGTTTTATGAGTTATAACAGTTTAATATTCATCTACTGCTTTTCCTTACTTCTGCTGACTTAAATGTCCTAATATCCCTTACTTATTGTGAGCAGTATATGTATACATCTATTTTGAAAATTCTTAAAATTAGGACACCTAAAATAATTACCCTAATTGTCATAAAATCAGAACAGTTTTGTTTGACAATTTAATAATGCATTCAAAATAGAGGAATGGCAAACAATGTAGAACCTGATCAGACAGCTCCTTCAGGAGCAGTCTGATCTTGTTCCGCACTGTTTGCTCTGCCCTATGTGTCACAATACATGTACTTAAAAATTTTATGATACATTTAATGAAGTCACATTTGGTAATTGTATAATCTTGTGTATCATTTGTGTGTCATGTAAAATAATATGCATTCACATCTGAAGTTATCAGTTTACTATTGGTGCAAATAAAATCACAGGGGTAATACCAATTTGGCTACCAGTGCTTTTGACCAAGCCAGTCAGTTACTATACATGCAAAAGTGGCTGTTGACTGAGACAATTGACACCAGTATCAGCTCGGTTGACAGCCATTAACTATAGTACCATTTACTGTTATTGGTAATGCTTACGATTGTATTCTTGGTCAAAAGCCACTTTGTATAGTGCAGACTCGGCTGAAAGCACAGGTGGCCCAATTGGTATTACCTCATGCAAATATAAATCTACAGATAAAAGTACCTTTGATATAGCATGGCTGAGCATTTCTTGCCAGGCGGAGCTGAGCTGAGCTGTAGGAGTGTCCGTTTCTTCTATAAGTCTACACTCTGCTAATGCTACAGTCTCTTTAGCTGCCTTGTACACACCAGTTGCAGACTGAAACTGGCGGGCTGCCTTGAGTGCTTCTCCTTGGGCCTGCAATTATAAAGATATTTATGTATACAATGTTAAGATTACATTATAGAATCATCTGTATGACTGAGGATAAACAGGGGTGGGACATCTTATTTCTTAAATAATATTGATGGTCATAACCACACTGCAAAAACAGTAATTTTTGTTTGGCAGAAGAAAGTAAGTGGTAAATAAAATTTTCTACTTTATCGCAGCTGAATGTAGTAGAAATATCTCAAAGTCTCCAATGGATCAGGAAATTGAAGAGCCCCAATAGCTCAATGGGTTAGCCCTGCGGTCTGGGTTTGAATTCCACTGGAGATGAAAATCTTTTCCACCATAAAGTGGTTCCATTGCACTCAGTCTCTCATTATCATCCTAATATGACCAAAATACTGCTGAAAAGGACATAAAATGGCAGGCGGTATCCATCTAATAGAAATTTGACTGAGGTATCCCAGTACTTCGAGATAACAGGAGTAGACATGTACATTACTTGAAATGTGACAAGATTTTCATAAAGACCTGTAATGGCGCTTAAGATGAATAATTTCAGGGGAAGCAACTCTGCTGTTTGTATTTTTGCATCACATCTGAGTGTAGGTCAACTCTTAAAGGAAATTCTTTCCTTGAAGAGTAAGACCTCTTTTGAAAAGGTTTTGTTGCCTGAGGAAGCAAATAGGAAGTCACCAAAGTTGTTTCCCTTTGTAAAATTGGTGGGAAAATATGGAGGTGGACCCAAATAGTGATAATATTACTACCTTATAGTCTCCCTTTGTCTGACACATGTCTGAGGAAGGGTGGTGAAAATTTTTACTTTTACTGTATTTTCCATAGAATTTACTGTAAACAATCAGTGTAGACCCTGACCAGATGCCGCATATTGCGGCATCTGAACTGGGTCTGCACTGTTTGCATTTGTACCCAAAACAGCTATCTGGTATAAAAAGTATTAAGATTGCTTCTATCTTTGAAATAAAGAGGGTCAACCTTTGTATTTAATTAAGTGGTAATAACTTACAGATTTGGCTTCTTCCCTCAGCTTGTAATATTCCCGAGCCCGATGGATACTTTTCTTGATGTCACGTGATACAGCTTCCATTTTAGCCGAAGTCTCTGTGATGATACTGCGGTATTTTGATCTTGCTTCCTGAAATTATATTTTGTTACCTGAACCATTTATAAAGTTGCTTCCCTTTAAAAAAATGGTGGGAAAATGTGGTGTAAGGTATATAACACATTTAAAAGAGGGACTTTTGTGACTCTGTTTGCAATGAGCCCCTTCCATAATGGGGTCTGTTCTCAAAGGATAGACTTTACTCCTAGAGAAGTAAATTTCCTCCTTTAAGAGTTCATCCGGCCGCGTAGCGCAATCGGTAGGGCACCTGACTCGTAAGTCAGAGGTCCTGGGTTCGAAACCTGGTTTGGCCACATACTTTCATTTCTCCTTCCGCTGATTCAAGAAGGGCAGTTGTCAGTTACTGGTGAAAGTATGTGCACTTAGTACTGGTTAACCGCTTAGGAGGTCTAAGCCTGCCCAGGAATAGTGTGGTTAGGTTAACTGGCCGTCCCGACATGACCATAGCTGTTGACCATGGACGTTAAGCTACAAATCAATCAATCATCCCAAGAAAATGAAAACTGCAGAGTTGCATCCCCTGAAAGTGTACCCATTCAAGACCAGAAAAGCAGACAACAAAATTTACTTCTGCAAAATTTCAAATAAGTTTCCTGTAAGCTATATTGTATTTAGAATTTGAAGACTAGAGAACAAACAGTGTAGATACAGATAAGGTGGCTCATAATGAGCCACCTTATCTGGATCTACACTGATTTTGCTGCTTTAAATGCTAATGCAGACCCAGAGCCTCAGTATATTCCAACACACACATTTGAGCAAATAGTGCTGACAGACTGTTCCTAATCATGGCTGGGTGCAATTCAGGTTTCAGTTTAACTAGAATTGCAACAAGCAAGAATTAAGACACTGTTTGCATCTCTAATTTGGCATAGATCTCTGTATTATATAATTGATAGCCAGAATAATAATAATAGTAAAAAAAAAAAAAAAAAAAAAAATTAAATTTGGTGTCGGACCAAATTATATTTGTGTGTCAAGCTGATGCACAATGTGTTATATCCACTCTAGCTATATTGGAAAATGAACATTTTGGAGACTTTAGTCTCATATTATTTTAGTGAATAATCATAATTTTGAGGTAACAAATTGTCTATTTCATAGAGCGCTGGATACTTTAAGTATTCAGGCATATATGTATGAGCAAAACATTGTTGACCCTAATCAGACTGCTCCTCGGGAGCAGTCTGATTTGGGTCTGCACTGTTTGCCAACAAAGTCATACTACATTCCTTGGAGAACGATTAAGTGGATTTGTCCATGAGTCTATTGACATGTCCTAATAAGAACAGTAAAGACATTATTATCTCATAGTTCCTCAATTCTCTCATATTACATAGTTATATTTAAGAAACAGATCAGCTCTAGCAGTGAATTGTTGAGTAATAATTCACTGTTTGGAGGGCAGTCGTAAAGTAGATCATATCACGAGCGCGGAGCGCGAGTGATATATCTACTTACAACTGACCGACAAACAGTGAATTATTACTCAATAATTCAATACTATAGCTGAACTATTTCGATTCTAACAGTAAAAACGCTGAAAAATTATTATTTTCATTCAAATGCTCCCAACCATCTTGCCAGCGCGTTCATGTTCCCGCTAATTTCCTAAACTGTATCTAATATAAATGTACATTTTATGGCGCTTTTAGGAAGAAAAAGCGACGTTACACCGTCTAACATCTCAAAACGTCACAAAATTACGTCAGTATTGCCAGTGACGTCAGCAATTAGACTCACGCGCTCCCAAACAGTGAATTGTTGCAGAATAAAACACGGAAACTTACCATTGCTTCTATAGGCGCACTGTGTTAGAATACAAAGTAATATTACACCACAAAAAAAAAGTTGCAAGTGAATTTCACCAGTATCACCTATTTTTTTTTTTTTTTATTCAACTACAATTTAATGCTATTCCTTGTATCAATGTTATATATATTTTTCGATATCATTGAAAGAAATAATGTTCAGTGTGTGGGTTTTGGCCCGACCAGGTTATGTATAAACATAATTCCAGTAAAAGGGTCCTGACAGTAGGTTATATATATAAGCGCTGGCCTGCTGATCTAGCCGTCCTGGGTTTGATCCGAGCTTGAGGCGAGAATCTTTTCAAACATAAACAGGGTTACTTTCATTATCATCCTCCTGACTGAATTACTGTGGAAAAGGATGTAAAATGGCAAATCATCCATCAATTCATACTTATAGACATTTGTGCACCATGCAGATGCCTGCCTTAAGGTGTCAATGATATCTGTATTTCCATTCTAGAATGCTGTGATAACCTAAAATGCCCTCTATTACCCAGCAGGCACAAGACGTCGTTGTGACGTCGCACTGACCTCAATGTGACGTGATGGCGTCGCATTGACGTCAGTACGATGTCATTCCGACTTCATGTGCCCACTGGGTAATATCTTAAAATGAGCTGAATAATGGGTATTCACTATCATTTTATTTAAGAATTTTGAGTTTTCAATGAGTAATGAGAGGAAGATATCAGAGAGGCTCAAGGTCGAGTGGTTAGAGGCACTCTGCTGTGGTGCAGACAGTTGCGGGTATGAATCTCTGTTTGGACCAGCAGCCACTGAAAAAACTTTCTCCCCTTGTCAACCCAGCAATAAATCTTAGCACATAAAGCCTTATTACTTTGGAACTGACAATCAGAAAGTGTTTTTTATTTAAATATTATTACAGCAGATCTTAAGACACCAATGGAACTATGGTTAAAGGCCTATGTAACTCTGAAGCGGGGCGGGTCAAAATATTATAGCTATAATATTATGACCCGCCCTGTCTCAGAGCCATCTTTACAATATGAAGTACTAATAGCAATAGGAACTGAGTACCTTTTTTGAATCAGGGAAGGATAGTTATACAGTAAAGGCTGTCATTATATTTTTACAGAACATTTATACGCAGTTAACCTACATCAAGTTCATTTTCAAGACGGTTAATCTCTGTACTTGCATGATTCAGCTTGTCCAGTTCTTTCTGAAACAACAAAATTTTAAAACTATCAAAATCAGTCGATGACAATGGGGAGTTATCTTCTCTATCCAGTGTAGAAAAAAAGGAATAAATATTCTGAAAAGGGAGGTCATTAAATTACCTCCCTTTGATAAATATTTACTTCAGTAATTGCCTCCCTTTGCAAAATGTTTACTTCCCTTACCTATATTACCTCCCTTTGGGAAAAATATACTTCCCATAAGTTCATAGAATAAGGGAGACAATCCAGTTATGTCTCCCACTAATTAACTAACAATGTTAAGGGTTCAGGTTTGTTTCTTTTGATGATTTACCTCTCTTTTGAATATAGATCAGGCCTGAATCAATGTTGTACAAACTATTTAAGTGTATGGTTATACTTTTATGGTTTACCACTATATTTTTCCCCACATTTGTACAAAGGGGAACAACTTTTGTGACTTCTTAAACTGTTTGCTTTCCTCGACGACAAAACCCTTCCAACTTGGGGACCTCTCTTAAAAGAAAGAATTTGCTTCCAGGAAGCATTTTTTCCTTTAAAGGTAGGTTCCTGGGCTAGCGATGTAAATTATGTCCACAAAATAATTTCGTCTTTTTCTGAGCAGTATTGAATTCTCTTATTTTTCTGAATTTGTTGCTACTGAGAAACTCGTAAGATGTTGAAGAAAATAGTAGTTTTCCCTTTTGGTTTATTTTCTTTTGTTGGAATTCCAGTTCTAAAAATAACTATGTTTATTATGTCTATAAGTGCGCAATTTCTGATGCCATTCTCCAAAGGTCAATTTTCCCTTGGCGTGAGCTCTCCTAGAGGTCCTGGCGTGGCGGATGGGTTAAAACTATCCCAAAATGCAATGCAGCATGACATCAGCTGCGTTATCTATTTTTGGCGCGAACTAAAAATAGCGCTAACTGGTATGCGAAGCAGAGTTAGGAAATCCCTTGCAAAACAACTTTTCTAATATTTTTTTGATTTACACTTTTTAGTGAAACTTATTAATTCCCTTTTATAAGTGCTTTCCAACAACTTGGATGAAAGTTCATCAAAATTATGATGCATTCCAAAGTACAGGAACCTACCTTTAAGAGTTAATCCCCGTTGCAAAATTAAACCCATATGAGCCGCGACACAACAAAACCAACAATGTGGTTGTGGGCCCAGCGCAGATTCAGATCAGCCTCGACATCTCACCAGTTTGACCAGACTCTTCGTTAAGTGCTCAAAGGGTAGCTAAGGGTCTAAGCTACCTCCATGCGGACAGCGAAGACTCTGATCAGACTGGGCGGATGCCCAGGCTGATCTGAGTCTGCGCTGGGCGCACAACAACATTGTTGGTTTTGTCGTGTCGCGGCTCATATGAAAATGGCAGAGTTGCTTCCCCTGAAAGTGTATCCATTTACCTTAAAGCCACTTATATTAAATACTATGATGATACAAGTCAATATGTCAAGAGACAGGCTTACGAAAATCCTATTATAGACTGTGTGAGAAATCGCTTCCAAACCACTTACCTTAAATACCCATAACGTTTAAGCTGAGATGCGCGAGCAATTTAAAGACCCAGATCAGACTGTTCCAAATAGAAATCCCAGCGTTTAGCATTTTGCTGGGACATTTCTTAGGTGCTGATTGGTTTAGTTTTCGAAATTTCATATGTTCAAATAACTGTGACCTCAGCGGGCACATGACGTCAAAATGACGTCGTATTGACGTCATTTCGACGTCATGTGCCTGCTGGGATAGACCTACCTCGGCAGTCACATATCATTGAAACAAAATATAGAATCGACGTTGATTCAACGTAACGATTAATAAACCTTTCAACATTGTAATGCTCACTGGAACTACTTGCAGTAGTGGTCGGTAGACCTGAGGGATTAAATCAAAGTGCTTTTGTTCCAAAATATTTGTAAAAAAAAGTGTATTTTGCAGGTTCTGTCTTCTGTGGGAGGCTCTTTAACAAAGTAATAAACCCGAAAAGCATTTCAAATAAATGTCCGAAATTTTATATGACAGACAAACTAGACTCCCCAGTAAAGAAAATAACTAAAAAATGTCCAAAATTTTTAGTGGCAAACAAATAGCTCCCCTGTAAAGTAATAAACTCGAAAAATGTCAGAAATTATGTCAGACGAACGGACGATAGAAAGCGTATAACATCAAAACGCAGTAGTGCATCAAATGGACCGTGCACAGTCTGGTCCGATTGTATGTGCAGCTTGTCTTCTTGGTAAATATCATGAGCCCCTCTCGCCACCCCACCTCCCCAACATTCCTACCTCTCTCCCCAGCCTGTGGACATGTGCCTAAAGGCAGAATTTCTCACGGTGCGCTTCAAACCTTCACAACCTGGCATATATGTATACATAAAATAAAAGTTTGGTCTTCCAGGTGAAAAACAATTAACAGCCCGAAGGGGGTGTGGTACAGGTTGATACAAGATCCTGTTGTGTAAAATAGTCTTGGCCAAAAGTAAAGCATAATTCTGTAGTTATATAACTTTCGCTATGATGATTAATGCATTTTTTTAAATACACCAATGCTTGAGTGCCAAATTTAAGTTGAATTTGAGTAAGCACTGCACAAAACGAGCGCAGAAGCAGTGACTATATATAGATAAATAGATGTATTTATAGGTCACTGGCAGAAGTAAATGTCCTCACAAACGCACCTTTTCGAGAGAAAATGTTTCGTTTTAATGTTTATAAACGCAGTAAATTCATTAGCTTTAACTTTAGCGTTACAAACCGGTAATATCAGACTTGATGTTTTTACGATATGGTTATGATAGAATACATTTATCCATACATTTACCCCCATAAAGTTAATAATCTTTTATATTATGTTCAACTTTTGGCGAAGAGTATATTATTGTTATGAACTGCCGATGGTACTAAGATTGCCCTGATACGAACAATATGAGATGATTAAAATGTACAAAAGTACATTATTAGTTGTCAGCAGTGAAATAAGGTGAAAACTTTGACATATAGTTTAAGGTATCGTAATGAAAGATTAATAAAAGAAAAAAAAATCAAAGTTTATGAACGAAACCTCATTTGTGTCTGTATCTATGTGTTTTATACTCAGAGCAATTATCAAGCTTTGTTACCTCCTCCCACCCCCACCCCACACACACATTATTTCTCTCTATCTCTCTCTCTGTAAGAGGGCACAGGTAAACAGAACATTCGCTTCTATGTGTTTGCTTTTTTTTTCCCGCAAAGTCTAAAAACATACGGGCCTGGTATTATATAGTAATCCTGGCAGGATGCTAGGGGAGAGTCGGGTAACTTCGGACAGTGGGGAAATTCGGACAGTGACATTTTTTCCTTTATATGTCAGTTGTCTGATACTAAAACAAAACAATAACTGGCCAAACAGTGAAAATCCTGATGAGACGGCTCATTATGAGCCGTCTCATCTGGATTTTCACTGTTTGCAATGGTATTGCAATGGTATGTCCGAATTTACCCGCCTGTCCGAAGTTACCCGACTCTCCCCTATCTTTCCCATTCTGTCTCTTCCCACATTCCACTACCTCCCTCGGACGCGCTCCTGACTCGGTGTATCATGGGATAATGCGAATACTAATTATCTGCTTCATGTTATTCGTTAGAACTCAGCAACTTTACAATGTGAAAAGCCATAAGTTGATCAGACTGCGCGAATGTTCGGGCCGATCTGGGTTAACTGTTCACGCCTGCTGCCTGCTGTAAGGTTTCTCTTCTCGTGACGTGATAAAGCTATTAATGATAACACTTTCTCTTCCCCCCCCCCTCAACCCCCGCCAAAATACCTAAAACAACCCTATACTTCCGGACACAGATCCAAGCAGGCACACATGACGTTGAATCAACATTGATACAACGTCATGGCATTGAATCAATGTTGAATCAATGCTGTTTCAATATAGGGTGCCTGCTGACAGTGTAAACTCTGAGCAATTGTCCAAAGTGACTGAAATGTTAAAATACTTATAACTGATTGGCGTGACCCGATATTTTCGCTATCTTTAATATTGCCCCAAAAATGGTAAAATTCTATAAGAAACAATAGACGAAAAGAGGGACAAATAATTAGTTTATTTTCTCTCACAATAAACTGACAGTAAAAAAGGGGGCGTATCCCACTTAGGAAAAAAGAAATCTTACTTGAATTTGTGGGACCATGTTGTCCGCCTCATCGTCCGAAATTCCATCAGGATCATTTTCCAATGTTCTTTTCATATTTTCCTGTGTTTCCATCATTTTATCACATCATTGTTCAAAGATCATTATAACTAGCCATAAAACATTGCAGTTTCCCGTTGACAGATATTTTTCAGTGGGATATTGACACTAAGTTAACGTCTCCGTAATATATGGCTAGTGGGAGAAATCATTAATTTTCCGTAATATGGCTAGTGGGAGAAATCATTAATTTTGTATATGTCTCTTAAAATTACATTGCTAAAGAAGTAAATATCTCACAAAGAGAAAAAATGTTAGTGTTAAGTATGAGGGGGAAATTAATTTTGCAAAGGGAGACAACTATTTTCTCCCTTTGCAAAATATTAACTTTCTTAAGCCCCCCTCCCTCCCCCTCTTCCACACACACTTACACTGTGCGTTTTATTGTCATTTGATTTGTCTTTAGAATGATAGGTAATAGTAGACCAAATAAGGCTGCGCAGGGTAGAGAAAGAATTGCCCCTTTATAAATGGAGGTGAGTGCAGGGGTGGTTCATGAGTCGTCTCCTGAGAAAAAATGGACTTTAAAGGGTGCGGTAACGCACTCTTTCGTGATGTACTGTTAAGATGGTTTTCCATGAAGTGTATTTTCGCACCGAAAATTCGTTATTCGTGTTGCCTTTTGCTTTGCGGGACATAAAAGACGTTTAATTATTCGCTCCAAGGAAATCCACTTCTATCAATACAGGTTCAGCAATTTTTTTTTATTTATTTATTTATTTATTTATTTTTTTAGGTACTTTTATGCTAGGTTATTTTTCAATAGTATCGTGGTCGACCAACTTTTTTCGGCACCGAGCAGCGCCATTGCCGCTGGTCTGGGAAAACTTAGTCGCCGTATCCCACCGTCACTCTTAATCAGCTGTTGCTGGTTCGATAGTGTCCTACACAACAACAAAGAGACTATTGCTGATTGCTTTCTCCACTTGTAACCTATTTCAGCTATTGTTGACTTAGTCTACCAATTGTAATATTTTCTGTGATATTTTGTACTCTTTGTCGCGAGAAAATATGTCTAATGGCCCCTATCTTGGTCAACACAGGGATCAGAGAGGCAAAATTGAGCAGACCCCACAGATGCCCCGATTGCTGTACAAGTCAGGACCCAGTTGCTCAAAGCAAATCGTTAGTCATTATGATTATTCGTTAAGTCTTCTAAGCCGTTAAGCCTTAGCGGTGCAAAAGCTCACTTCTTACGTTAATATCGTAAAGAAAACATGAATCGGTTGCGATCTGAAGGGGTGTCTTTTAAAGCGTGTGCAATACAGTCTGATTCTCTAACTGTATTGGCCTCGTTAAAATATCGCGAAAAGTGAAGCCTGAATTAGCAGGCTGCCAAGTCTTGCTATGATAATAATTGAGCTGCGACACGAGAAAACCAACATAGTGGCTGTGCGCCCAGCGCAGACTCGGGTCAGCCTGGGCATCCGCCCTGTCTGATCAGACTCTTCGCGAAGCGCTTTAAAGGTAGCTAAGGGTCCAAGCTACCTCCATGCGGACAGCGTTGACTCTGATCAGACTGGGCGGATGCCCAGGCTGATTTGAGTCTGCACTGCGCGCACAGCCACTTTGTTGGTTGTTGGTGTCGCGGCTCATATACAGTCCCTTTACCCAGGCATGGCGTAAATGTAAATTTCTAGCCTTAAAGATATTTTAAGTTCACCAAAGAAAATTTGTATGCCTATATAGTTAACAAAAACGCCCAGAGAAACTTGTTTAAAAGTTCTTTCAGACATGTACAGAAAATTTGAGCCACATCATGTGATTTCCAACAATGTGGCAGTTTTGTCATGTGATATTCAGATCACCCTTCTCAATTACACAGGGTAATCAGAGACCTCACTGTTGGCTGTATGCTTGGGTCGCAACCACAGATGACTGATGTGACAAGCAAAGGTTCTGGTCAGACTGCAGTCTGATCAGAACCTAGGCTTGTCACCAATGCCACATTGATGGAAATCACATGATGTGACTCAGTTGTATAAATACTGAGGATTTATATGCAAGTTCAACACCCTGATATTAGATTCGGTACATTGAGAACTTCTATATAAAAGTTCATCTCCCTGCAAGTTGGGTTCGTCCGTGAGTAATTAAGAAGCACGACAAATTTAGCTTCAAAAAGTGAATGACTTCATGGCCATTATTCACTTCTGGAAGAGGCGAGAAGAGGATCACTTGAAAGGTCCGGGTTATGACTATCGATATTACACGATGGGATTTTTATTAAGCCAGTTGCTACCTACCGGGCACATGACGTCGAAGTGTCGTCGCATTGACGGCGTCTTTACATCACATCAACGTCGGTACGACATCATTACGACGACATGTGCCTGCTGGGTACCCACTGAGCACACAACGTTTAATCATCATTAAATAAACGTTGACTCAACGTCGTGACGTTGAATCAATATAAGGATCCAACATGGTTTTTCATACATTAACATTTGCCAGGTCCCGAGGGAGCTGATGAAAACCGAGGCCTTGGCAAATGTTAACTGTTTGATCGCTGTCAACGCTACAATGCTTCAAAAATAAGGAAAATGTTTCGGCCTCATCGCCACTACCTAGCAGATACATACACTCAGGCTACGTATTAGTTTCAGGCCATGGTCAGCTATCGTGTTTTTTAAGCCTTTAGCAGCAGTTCACAAGTCAAAATTATGTTCACTAAATGTTCACTCGATCTCGTCTGCACTTTCATTTTCACATATATTCGAATTTGTTTAACTCTTCCATACAAATCTTTTATCGATACCTACAACTGCAAGCTTGCCACCTGCTTCTGTATTCATGGAATATTGGCTTGAGTCTTACATATGAAAAGCCGAAAAGCCGTGCATTAACAGCGCATGAATCTCCTTATTAATACGCGGCTTTTCGCCGGTTAATGCACGGGTGTTGATGGCGAACGGCACTGGTTTTATGCAATAACGTCATTCATTCAATGTTGATCCAATATTATTTGCCTGCTGGGTGATTTGAACTGTGGTACTTGAATTGGCTACTGGCGTTTTGCGGAACGGAAGGAACGGTTTCGTTTTCGTTCCGGTTAATGCGAATTATCCATATCAGGTTATTTGATCATTATTTTTATTAGATCATGTATCATACACTATTTTGAACAGAATGTTTTTAAGGCTTCAGAAGATGGTTTTGAATAATTGTATGCAAAAGTGATTTGATGTTTTGTGACTCTTTTGTTTTCTTCTTCTTTTTCATCTTCTTCTATTTAAAATTGTAGTTGTTACAGTTTGAGAGAGAGAGAGGATTGTTAAAATATCATGTTATTACAAACGAAATGAAACAAGTTTCCGGATGTAATATGTAAACTTGTCGTTTAACTGAAATTTTTATGAACTGTTTGATACGCATATCCCATGTTTTACTCATATCTTGTTTTATTTTGTCATTATCATTTTATTTTTCTTTTAGCCTACAGCTGGCCTGTGAATATCCTGGAATTTCTTCAGTTAAATAATTCTACTTAAATTTTAGTCGAACGACTTTAATTGTACTGGCCTCCAGGAGAAAATTCCTTTAAGTATGCATAATTAATTTGCAAAAGTAGACAACTGTTACTACTTTCTGTTTAGTAAATTTGACGAGTCCATGAGTTTCTCAGAAAAAAAAAGATGTTTGAAACACTATAACTTTCAGAACCAACGCTTTCAGTATAGGGTGAAATTAAAAGTTACAAAAACAAGCAGTGTTTAAGAGGTCGCCTTTTCGAATGTAGAATCTTTGTGACTCGCGATTTAGATCTACCCGCGAGTTTCAAATCATGATAGCTTCATCGTATTTTGAACTTACCTAGTGAGAGTGTCGTGAAAAAATAGCATAAACTTGTGGACGTTTCTTTTGGATTTCAGTATATTTTACGTCAAAGGCGTGCTCTATTTTGGCATTTGTGGTTCTGTGGTCGTTTTGGCGGTATCTTTGCAGACTGAAACCACCGACCTTGGATGGGCGATAGCAACCTAGCCGGGAATCGAACTCGGGCTGCAGCGGTGACAAGCTGGTGTCTAGTGAATTACCCCCGATCTGATCTGCCAGGGCGTGCAATCCATTGTATGCTTCCTATGTGTAGGCTTAAGGTTATATGGTACGCTTTCAGGGGAAGCAACTCTGCAATTTCCATTTTTGCTTCTGAAGGGGATTAACTATGAAAGAAAGAATTTGCTCAGAACGGGACGTACAAAGTCGTGATAGTGAAGAACAAACAACATTATCTTGTATTTATTTGATTGTACTTTACAATTTACTATCTTATGCATTGCTAATGTAGGTCAATATTCAAACTTATGTTGTGTCTATTATACAACTTGTCAGTATTAGTCACTAGGCTACATGTGGGTAATTTTATGTAATTTTATTAGTTTAGATCAGTTTACACAATGTATATTGCTACCGTATATTTTGGAGTTACTTTCGTTTTGCATCTCTTTGGCTATGGTATCAGCAGGTTCTACAACATAAGTGGTGCTGGGGGACAAACTTGCCCTTGCGAGGATCCAAGCTACTGTCAGAGAATCAAAGACACCACAAGAAAGGAGGTATGGAATTAATTAGGGGGACAGTCGGGTAAATTCGGACATTCCTTTATATGCCATTGGACCTAAAACAAAAATAACTGGCCAAACAGTGACAATCTAGATGAGACGGCTCATGATGAGCCGTCTCATCTGGATTTTCACTGTTTGCAATGGTATGTCCGAATTTATCCCGCTGTCCGAAGTTACCCGACTCTCCCCTAGTCTAAATACTCTGACTGACACCTTCGTGGATTCGCCCGTGCAGACGGTCCTAGCACCCTCACAGGGGAATCTGACTTTTTCACGCCAGAAATATGTTGAATATACGATACAAAGCTTTTCCAGCAGGCACATGACGTCGCACTGACGGCGATGCGACGTCGCCATGTCGCATCAACGTCAGTAGGCCTACGACGTCATTCGCATACTGCTTGTTTCTTTCCTGAAAAAAATGTTAATGATACAAGCCCCTGTGATCACCCTTACCTGTGTAGACATTGCGCAGTGCAAGATAACTCATGCTTATGTACATTTTCTGGGTGTAGATATAGGGAAAACGAAAGAAAGTCAAGCGCGCAATCCTTGTTTGCAACCCCGCAGAATCTGGAAAGCTTAATTTGAGCCGCGACACGAGAAAACCAACAATGTGGTTGTGCGCCCAGCACAGACTCAGATCAGCCTGGGCATCCGCCCAGTCTGATCAGAGTCTTCGCTGTCCGCATGGAGGTAGCTTAGACCTTTAGCTACCCTTTGAACACTTTACGAAGTCAGGTCAAACTGGACAGATGCCCAGGCTGATCTGAGTCTGCGCCGGGCGCACAACCACAAAGTTGGTTTTCTCGTGTCGCGGCTCATTTGTAGTGAAAATAGAACATCATAATCTTAATTGAGTTATTGTTCTAATTCCCCAGAGGATCCATAACTCGCGCCTTTTGGCACCGAGTATGTATACATCTTCACTAAAGGCTTATAAAGATCACATGTCTGGCAAAAAGCTGATCGTTCGGTCAACCCACTTGGACACGGGGGAGGGAAAATATAAGGGCTGCAAGTAATATGGGACCCCAACAGGTCCCATGAAACCTAGGGAACGCCTGCGTGTTCTCTCGTTGGGACCTGGGTTTCGTGGTGCTCCTCATCTGCGGTCGTGGTTGACCTGTGTTTCCCTGGATGTTCCGCTAGGGCGGCTTTCATGTGGCGCGCGCCTCCTTTTTCGGGCCCTGTCTGACTTGAAGCCGCGGCAGGTAAACATCTATGCATAAATTCTGGTTGGTCAGCATTGGCCGACGGAGCAATTACAGACTGAATCGGACATTGGACGGACACACGGCGCCAAGTGTGTGCAACTATGGTTACGTACCGTGTAGCCACTTGGGGAACGTCGATAGGAGAATTGAACTGAACTCAACTGTGCGTGCATGCTTCTCGTGAACTGATGTCCCATTCATGCATATGCTGCCTTCACTTTTGGTTTTCAGGGCTGATTGTATCAGTTCGCGATAACTACTCCTTTTTACTTTGCAGCTTAATTCTCCTTAGGGCATATCGTTGGTGGTGCAGTGGATAACGCGCTAGACTACCAATTCAGGGGTCGCAGGTTCGCTTTTCCAGTCTTTCGGATGAAACTTTAAACCGAGGTCCCGTCTCCGCGTGACCTATATTGTGTTGGTGGGACAAACCCGAGTTCACTCCATGAACCACGGACAAGTTATTGATTTGCCGTTTCTTTCAGCCTTTTGGGGAGCCTCGTTATGAGAATTGGACAGAAAAAAGTATCGTCGACAACAGTTTGTGTTGTCTACGATATATTTTTTTCTGTCCAATTCTCTCCTCTTTAGCTTCTCTCAAAGTCCAGAGAACATGGACTGACGCGGTGGTGCGAGTTTGTTCCCTGAGCCTCCTGGGGAACATGGACGAAAACAATACTGTAGCCAATGCATAGCATTACCGAAAGTAAATGAAACCGAACAGAATAAAATAAAAAGATTTTAATTGATTGATTTGTTGCTTAACGTCCACGGTAAACAACTATGGTCATGTCGGGATGGTCAGTTAACCTAACCACACTATTCCTGGGCAGGCTTAGACCTCCTAAGCGATTAACCAGTACTAAGTGCACATACTTTCGCCGGTAACTGACAACTGCCCTTCTTGAATCAGCGGAAGGAGAAACGAAAGTATGTGGCCAGACCGGGTTTCGAACCCAGGACCTCTGACTTATGAGTCAGGTGCCCTACCGATTGCGCTACGCGGCCCGGCCAAAATAAAAAAAAGTTCTAAGTATAATGGTATTAGATAACCATATTTTTGCTGCATTGCTTTGACAAAACAGATGTAACATCTGTAAATGTATTCAGCTGGTAGAGTTTGATGTATGGCTTCTTTTTTATGCATATGGAATGAATTTACATTTTTTTGTGGATTTTATCGATGTGTAAACGCCGGCGAATCATTCACAATGCTAAGCTTGTGAGTAATTCGCCGGCTTTTACTCATCCATAAAATCCACAAAAATGATTTTCATTTCTTATAATTTCTACTCGGACATCCATATCTGCATCTGACCATTGCGTAGGCCTAACTTTAAAAAGGCAGGTCTATCAAAGAAAAGATTCCACCGTTTTCCAATCGAATAGCTGTAATTTAGATTTAGAATGTGGAATTATGATGCCACCCATATCTTATGAACGGTGTCTGCTAGGATTTTGTGCTCCAAATGAAAATTTAGCTGACTCTTTTTTTTTTTTGCAGCGGGCTAAATTGCAGTTATACAACACGTAACCTTGTCAGAAAGGTTGACGAAAACGCATTTAAAGTAAACATAGGGTTTTGATATTTAGGATATTGTTTTGGACGGGTATGTAGGATTTGGCAATTTCCATGCCCTTTATTCACTTTGGCATTTTTCCGACATTGAACCGTTTGACATTCGGAGCTGATATTTGTGATTCTGTTTGTACGTAATGTAATGATCGTTTTATCCAGTATTGACATTCCATAGTTATTTCCTCTTTTAAGTCTCCTTAGCCGTTAGACTCATAGGCGAGTTTATAGTATACCCAGCGCCTACAACATTCTCTAAAGCCGTTGGACCCATATTTCATGCGGAGGCTCCCTGGGTCGCGGAAAAGAAAATAGTCATATGATCAAGACGGCATATGGTAAAAACACTGATCTTCTGCATAATCAAAATGCCACTGAATGATTTTGAAACTCGAACCCTACAAAGTTTATTCAAATGATGGAGCTGAATTGACCTTGACCTAATTTATGGCAAAGTCAACTTTCGTACGTTATTCTTTTATATTGGGAAAACAGCTTAAACAGTGGATTTCTCAGAAACTAGTTTAGTCTAAGATATAATAAATGCTTGTCATACAATGTATGTGGTTAATTAAATGAGCAGATGAAGGCAGCACGTTGTCAAAGGTCAAGGCCATTCTTTGACCCTTATTCAAGGTCATTTAGATTTCAAAATTGAAATAATCGTCAACATTTTGAAACATCTCCTCTGAAGCCACTGTGCCGATTAAAACCATATTTCACGTGGATAGATGGATGAATGACGTGATTTTAGGTCTTTTTCAACGGTATTTCAGTCATATCAGGATTACAGGAAGATGATAAAAGAAAGGTTGGCTGCAATAGAATCCCGTTTACTCCACCTTCAACGGGAATCTAACTTGGGACTGCTAGATCAACAGACCAGCGCTTAATCCCCTGAGCTACCGGGGCTCCTATTTCACTCGGAGCGTCGCTGGGTCGAGGAATCGAAAATATTTTTTCAGATGATCTTGGTCATATGACCGTTGTCAGCCATGCACATGTATAAAGTAAAATCATTTTAAAAATCTTCTTCAGACTCGAAAGGCCAATAACCTTGAAAAACTTGGTTAGCAGCACCGGGGACAAGGAGGTCCCTTTAAGTTTTCTTCTCCATAACCAAAGGGGTGATGACCTTCAAACTTGGTATGTAGCCTCATGGACTCGGGCACTACAAACTTTCTACAAGCAATGAACCTGAGGTGACTTTGACCTAGTTATGGCAAGGTCAACTTGAGTTTCTTATGGTTTAATATAAACGTATTCATACCAATTTTAGTGCAACGGACGCGCGTTTCTATATTTAACTTCTTTAGTGTCGATTAACCCCAAAAGTTTGAAAGAAAAGATATGATGGCGGGTCTCGGCAGGCAACGAGCATCCCTCTCCGAGCCAAACTGTCTGTCGCATTCCGCGGGACATCAGGTAAAAGACGCCTACGTATTAATCCACGGGCGCAGGCGTCCCCCCATCGAGCCACCTCAACCCTGTGTTTTAATATGAGACAAGCAAATTCGGTGAATTTATATCCCCCCGCCGAAGTGGCCTTGATTTGTTTATGGTTTATTTTAAGTAACATAAAATTTTGTTCACTGGTTACTTAATTACAGCTGAACTTGTGGATTGTAAATAAAATCAAGGGCAATAACTCTGGATAAAAGAAGCATAAGCTGAACCTGTTCTTAAACACTTGTCTCAGCATCACTGCACTATGATGATACATTTTTAATCAGTTTCAAGAAATTTTGTTCATCGATACCTTAGTTATGGCTAATTTGTGGATTTTAAATCAATTCAAGGGCATCAAATCATGCACTACTGGAGTGATTATGACAAAACTAAATGTGCCCTGCTGTATCATAATGATACATAATTGTTTTAAGTTTCATGATATTCCATTCATTGGCTACTTCGTCATGACTCAATTTGTTGATCATAACAATTCAAGGGCAATAACTCATTGCTAACTGAAGCAATTCCGACAAAACGTAAGATGAACCAATGTGATATGGTGATACATATTAAGTATAGATTCCATAGAGTTCTGTTCACTGATTACTTAGTTATAGCTGAGTTTGTCAACCTTAAATTGATTCAAGGGCAATAACTCATACACTACTGATGCCCTTCTGACAAAACTGGTGATACATATTCGTTATAAGTTTCATGAAGTTTTGATATTTGGTTACTTAGTTATGACTCATTTTATTAAGTCCATTTAAGGGCAATAACTCATGCACTACTGAAGCCAGTCTGACGAAACGTCACGTGCATCAGCGCGTTATAGTGATATATATTTATTTTAAGTTTCATGAAATTCCATTTAGTGGTTACTTAATTGGGCTCCGGACGGACGGACGGAAGGACGGACGGACGGACATGGAGAAAACTATATCCCTCCACCTTTGGCGGGGGATAAAAATGCATAAATAGTGGATCTCTCAGAGACTGTAATAGTCTGTGACATAATAATTATGTTCCCTCCACCAAAGATGAGGGGGACATATTGATTTCAATGCGGATTCCGTCAGTGTCGGTGTCCGTTGGAGTCGTTGTCCGTTAGCGTCGGCGTGACATAACCTATGCTATCTCTTGAACAAATGGGTAGAATTTCACCAAACTTGCACGAATATATCATTGGGACAAGCTTAAGAGCTGATAAGATTTTGGTGACCTTGATCTTATTTTCAAGGTCACAGGAGGGATAAAATGATTGAAGTTTTACTAAAAATGAGATATCCTATGAGCCGTTGGCTTGATTGACACAAAACTTGCACAAATATACCTTTGGAACAATCCCAAGAGCTTACTATATTTGGTGACCTTGACCCATTATTGAGGTAAAAGGCAACGTATAAATGAAATGTTTCTTTTTGGTGACTTTGACCTCATTTTCATGGTCATAGTCTAGTAAATAGGATATCTTTTGAAAAAAAACACAAAAAAACAGTAGATGGATTTTCTCCTGACATGCAAAGATATATCATTGGGACAAGTTTAAGAGCTGATTAGATTTTGGTGACCTTCACCTCATTTTCTAGGTACAGGAAGCTCTATTATGTCAAATTTTCACTAAAAATGAGATATCTCTTGAGACATTGGTTGGATTTTGGCCAAAATTGTATAGATATACCTATGGAACAATCCTGAGAGGTTACTGTCTTTGGTGACCTTGACCCCATGATAAAGGCCAAATGTGAAATTTCCCTAGAATGGAGTTATTTCTTGAACCACTGTATGGATATTCATTAGACATGCATGGATATATCACTGTAACAAGACATATTTTGCTTTTGTTGACCTTGACCTCAGTTTTAAGGCCATAGTCTAGTGAACCAGAAGATGGATTTTCTCCAAACTTGTGTAGATATTTTTTGAGAGAGGATAAAGTGCTGATTAAAATTTTGACTTTGACCCCATTTACAAGGTCATAGGAGCTGTTGGCAATGTTTACTGAGTGTATGTTTCTTGAACAAGTGCTAGAAATCTAATCAGACAAACATATATTATGAATACATAATTATGATAAGCTGAAAAGATGACGAGTTTTTGGTGATTTGACCCCATTTCTAAGGTCCACAGAAGGACTTCCACTGGTGGTGGTGGTGGTAGGTGTGTGTGTCAAGTAAATGAGGACATGAAAATATAAGGTTGCCAAAGGTCACGGTCAAGGTCAGTCTTTGACCTCTTTTTAAGATTGATAAAATTTCACATAAGAATGAAGTTGTCAAAAGTCACTGGGCCAGTTGACGCAATTATATCATATGAATATTCCGCAATGATGATGGTTATGTAATTTTGGAGATTATGCCTTTTTTTTTTTTTTTCCTTTTTAAAAAAAAGGCAACCTTGTCAACTAGACTGCAGATAAACTATTTGAAGTTGTTATATTTTTTTGGAATGGGGCGTAGATCACCTGATTAAATTTTGGGCAACCTTTATGAATATGACTTAATTATGCCTCTGTATTGTCAATTTTAATACTGGACCACGTGCGTTGTACTGCCAATTATACTACTAAGTGGTATAACTGCATAACACTAAATTATATTTTATTCTGTTTCTTCCACAGATATTTGTGTTCTCTCTGAATCCTAAGAATGATGATTGGAAATTCTACAACTGGAACAAAGTCACGACTATCATCATGGTGGGGTACCTCGATATGCAGACAGTCTGTTGGGCACACAAATATGGGGCACGTGCCATAACCATAGGTGAGGGAGTCAGACCTTCTTTCTTATGTTATGGTGTGAATTAGAAGGTATTATACCTGTAAAAGCTGACAGAAATACAATGGTATGTATATATACATGTGTGTGAATGTACCATGTGTGAATGTTTTATGCCAGCTAAATTTGGAAAGGTTTGAACTATTTTTGCCTTTGTCTGCCCATCCGATCATTCATCACTGTGTCTGTAAAAAGTTGTGGTCCCTTTTCAGCAGAGTTTTGTTTCTTTTTTAAGTCTGAAGAGATCTTGAAATTGTAAGCACAACTTATCCTACAGGTTTCTTCAGCTGATTCTGTTGAAACTTTGTGAGCTGTCTTTCTGTGAATTAAAAGTGGATATTGTTAGAGATTTTGAATTGCAGTTCAGCAGAGTTATGCCCCTTTTTTGAGTCTGAAGAAATCTTGTCAGCTTTACTATTCCTGTAGTTGTCATCTGGTTCTTTTTAAACGTTGTAAAGATGTCTCTCTGTGATGTGTAGATGTCCATATTGGTTTGGATTGGATCATTTTTGGCATAGTTATGCCCCTTATTTTGTCTGAAAAGAAAATCAGTTCAGCTCCCCTGACACTTTTAAGCCAGTTCCTTTGAAACTTGGTAGTCTAAGAATATTTTGCTTTGATATGTAGCTGCATACGTGCATTATTGGGAATTCTCGATTTGTCCCTTCCAGCAGAATTATTTAGCCTCTTCTGATCTCTTCTTGAGTCTGAAGAAAACTGGTCAAAAAGTCCCTTTGAAGCTATAGGTAGGATGTTTGCAGGTTGGTTCATTTGGCCTACTTTTTGCTGAGTTATGTTCTTATTGTGTGTGAAATCTTTCACAAGTCTAAAACAGATTTTTAAGGTGTATGGGTAGACTTTTACTAAGTTTTAGGGGAAGCAACTCTGCCATTTTCATTTTTGCCTCCCTTCTCAGTGGGAGTTCAGCTCTTGAAAGATTCAAATAGATGCAAATTTTTTTAATTATTTCTTTTTAGAGATGTCATTTTGGAAAAGCTGCATCTCCCAGGGAAGTCAAACAGAAGTCTAAAAAGTTACCATTCTTTGTAAAAATGGCAGAAAACATTGAGGTGTACCCATATACCCTCAAACGTTTTAGTGTAGGGTGCATGACCTGTACCTGACCACTGCACATTTGTGCAGGCTGGTCTGGGCTTGCACATGCGGCGCACAGTTTTCTCGGGATGCAGGTCATCTCATGTTTTAACCATGAAAGTGCCAAACAGGCAGACAACAAAATTTATGTCTGCAAAATTTCAAAAAATGTTTCATCCAGGCTATATAATATTGAGAATTCAAACACTAGAGGGCAAACAGTGTAGACCCAAATAAGGCGACTCATCATGAGCCACCTCAGGTGGATCTATGCTGTTTGCAAATTCAAATTCAACGGGTTTTTTTAGCGCTTGAAGGGTAAAAATTTGTTTTTACCAGGTAATGTTGGCACAAGTGTCTTGACAAATGCCACTGCCAAAACCATGTGGATTAATAAACAACTGCAACTTGTCAAGGACTTCTACTTGGATGGTGTTAATTTTGACTATGAGGATGCCATTCTACAAAGCCAACCTGAGCTGAGAGATGGTTACACAAACCTGGTTGCGGAAACAAACGCTGCTTTCAAGAACTTGGATCCCTCTTTAATAGTTAGAAACCTTGCCTTTTTATGGAAGCCCTGGAGGGACTTCTAGCAGTCACAGGTGCTGGTATCGTACCTGTGACCCCACGTGGTGGATCTAAAAAATTGTCATTGTATCTAACAAGATACGTAATGGTACAATGGAATTTTTTTTTATTTTCTTTTCATTTTCCACCCTGAGGGTCACAGGTATGATACCACCACCTATGCTAGCAGTAGGAAGTAAGATGCTGGGAGTAAGTCAAAAGTAAGAAGTTAGAAGTCTGAAGTAGGTTAAAAGTAAGAAGTTGGAAATAAGAGGCAGAAGAAAGAAGTTACAGTACAGTCAAACCTGTCTTAAAGGGTCACCCAAGGGAAGCCCAAAAACTGCTTAAGACAGGTGACCCCTTAGTACAGATTCATTGCACTGTATTTTGGCTCAAGGAAACAGGAAAAGGTATGTAAAATTAAATAAGATATCTCAAATCCTATATAAGATATCTTATATCCTACATAAGATATCTTATATCCTATATCAGATATTTTATAGGATATAAGATATCTTTTATGTTAAATTAGATTCTTATATGAGCCAGTCTCTGTGAAAACCGGGCTTAATGACATGAAAATAAAAATTTAACTAACTGCATCGCTGAAAAGTATTGGCTTTTCCAAACATTTCCTGAAAATTTGAGATGGTTACAATCATTCATTACTGAGATATAGACTTTAGAAGCACGCAGGTAGTGCAGTTTCTTTATATGACGTTATAAACGTCATGTAAGAATGTTTTGACGTCAATGTCATTACGTCCGTTTGAACGAGCGTTGGGTGCTTGTTACACAAAATAACTCGGACAAAACGTGCGTTTGCTTGTTTTCAAAGTGTATTTCAGAGCACACACATGGTAATTTGCTTGAATTAATATTCTTTCTCAAATTATAGGTATTTATGATGGTATACCATCTGTTTTCAAGGCTTTGGGGTAACCGTGGAATAACCATTGTCATGGCAACATATGTCATATTAATAACTGGATTTTGTCTGAATTCATAGGCTTTCTCTTATATCTCAACGCCTAAGGTATTTTCATAGAAATAAAGAGAGGTCCAAAAAATTATTAATTTTGGTGTTTTTCATCCGTTCACAACGTAATTATTACGTAACGTCATTAAGCCCGGTTTTCACAGAGAACGGCTCATATGTTATATTAGATATATATTGTGTAAGATCTCTTATATATATATATAAGATATCTTATATAACATATAAGATATCTTATAATAATATATTAGATATCTAATTTAATAAATGAGATATCTGCATGCCATAATGAATAGTAAAATGTTTTGCCATAGGGACAAGGTGTAATAATAAGAAAGGCAATTTGTGTGCAATATAACATGAGTTTTTTCCCTAGCAAAATTCAGGCCAAATTTAGGATTAGAATTTACAATGCATTGGCTATTAGAATAAGCAGTGCATGTATAATAAGAATTGGTAACACATCTATGATTAAAAACAGGCAATGCATTTACATGTATTTAAGGTGAGAATTGGAATATTTGGGATCAAATGGCAAAGCACTAATTGTTATGAATCAATAATTACCATAAGAAATGTGTTTGAAGTGCTTTTATCATTAGAACTGACATAAGCATTGTTGGTAAGACACCTTGTTGAGAAATGAGAAAATTTAATAGATTTTCTTTCTGAAATTGTTAGTTTAACATAAGTTAAGGTGAACGGATACATTTTCAGGAAGGCAGCTTCTAAAAGGGATCTACTCTTAAAGGAAAGAGTAGACCCCCATTCTAAAGGGAAGCATACAAAATGGAAATGGCAGAGATGCTCCCCCTGAAATTGTATCCATTCTTCTGTTCAAATGAAATGATTTTGTAGGTTAGTGTTGATGTTGCCTGGTCACCTGCCTGTATTGACCTCCGTTGCTATGACTACATAGGACTGGCTAAAAGTTCTGACTTCCTGTTTGTGATGTCATATGACGAACAGAGTCAGATATATGGAAAATGTATCGCAGGCGCTAACAGTGGCTTTGCAAGGACATCAGCAGGTGAGCGAGCATTCTGAAACAACCTTAGGGGTGTAACTGGAGCAATTATATGATACCCAGAACCCAGCAGGCATATGGCGTTGTAATGACATTGACACAACCTGGGTTTGAGGTTATAAAACTTGAGATTAATCTCAAACTCAAAATAAAACACAATGATTGGCTGCTTCCGAGCATGTGCTCGGAAGCAGCCAATCAGTGTGCTTTATTTTGAGTTTGAGAATGTACTCAAGTCTTATAACCTTGGGCCTGATTACGTAGCACCAGTCTCAGTACAACGTCATTTCGACGTCATGTGCCTGCTGGGAATGAGGTTTCATGCACCTTGAGAGGAAATATAAGCCCCTAAAGTAATTCAGTTAGTTATGTCTTTTGGCTATTGGTATTGGGATCTTGCTTAATTCATAAATTTTCAGAATGCAATTATGCACATGTTTGTTGAAAATTTGTTAATTTGACAAAATTTCAATATGCAGCTGGGTATTTGCATAGCAAGCTATGAGCCTCAAACAGTCAGAAAGTTGTAATTCAGCCGGCAGCATTAATGTAAACAATTAAGCTAATGCTGCCCGCTGGATTGCAACTTTCTTATTTCGCAACAGATCGACTTGAAATTTTACAGAGTGGAAGAAAATAGATGGACATTTGATAATTTTTAGAAATTTAACAAATTTTTCGTCGAGTGCCTTTGGAGCCTCAGTGCAACATTATGACACTGCATTGACATTTTGTTTCAATGTATCCAGCAGGCATGCAGTGTCATAATGACATCATATTAATGTTTATGTGATGTGACATCACATAAATGTCGATATGTCATTTAGATGTTGTTTTCATACTGGGATGATTTGTCCACTGCGTTGACTTTGAAACTGAAAATTAATTTGGCAAAAAAATATAATTTCTGTAAACTATATTGCACAAACAGGCACCTTACTGATTTTGTATCTTGCACGGGACTGTTAGATTATGATTAAAACTTCTTAGCTTAAGGTCATATTTATAGGTAAATTCAGTATTTGGTAACTGATTCAAACATACTCACAAATGATAAGATACTTGGATGGCAGCACATTTTGATATAGAACAAATTGGCAGTACAGTTTATAACACTTAAGGTGCTAAAATTGAAAAAAAAAACACAAAAAAACAGCACAGATCTATATGAGATGGCTCATAATGAGCTGCCTCATGTTAGGTTTACTCTGTTTGCCCTCTTGTCTTTGAATTCTCAATATAATATATCTTTGACAAAACAATTTTCTTAATTTTGCTGATGTAAATTTTGTTGACTGCATTTTTTGGCACATTATGGGCTTAATATTCCATTCCAAATTTCAGCCTGAGTTTCTTCCCTTCTGTTACCATTTCTGACTAGTATTAAGAGTCACTGATGAGGCTTTTACAGGGTTTATAGCTGAACAGGGAACACTCATTCTCCACTTAAAAAAAATTTGGATTTTCCCTTTATCCTGATTTTTCACTGACATTTTTCCAATTTTCCATACCTTACGCATCTGAAAATGGATTAAAATCTTTGCTTTAACAGTGCTAAAGGCATCACTTGCAAAAAATGGGGGATACTCTTAAAGGTAATAGTTTGCCACCCAGGGAGCAAATTCTTTTCCTAAAGAGCAGCCCCCAGTAAGAAGGGAAATAAATATTTCTGTGCCTGAATTAGCTTCCTGAAAGTATAATGTCTGATCTGATTCTTCTCAGTTCACATGTGTCCGAATACTTCTGATCTCTCGATGCAACTCAGTTGTATAATGACCCGCTGTAACCCTGATTAACATGATTAACAGGATGCACTGACATTGAGCAAAAAAAAGCGTTCTTTCTGAAGGCTGCCATAGCCATTAATTTTCAAATTCCTTGACTTTTCAAATTTCCCTGACCAATCACAAAATTCCTTGACTTTTCCAGATGTTTTTCCATGGCCCTGACAACCCTGCTTACAAGCTAGTACAGCCCAATACATAAACTGAAGCTGCTGTGTTCACTCATTGTTCTCTATGGTTAGTCCTTTAAGAGCTTATTAAGGATTACAAATTCATTATTTGATTTATGGTAGGTGTGCAGAGGTACCTGGATATCGGAATTCCTGCTGATCGTCTGGTCCTTGGGGTACCCTGGTATGGTTACAACTACCCTTGCCTAACTCTATCCCAGGTACGTGGATTAATGAGTAGATTGCTAGTACAGTCAACTCCTGTTATCTCGAAGATTGATATTTCAAAATATCTTCTTGTATCAAAGAATATATTACCTTTTTTATTTTACATTTCAACTCCTGTTATCTCGAACTACTGATGTCTAAAAGTAAATTTTCAGGTACCAGAAAATTTACTTTGAGATATCAGTAGTTTCGGCTGAAATTTGACTTCGAGATATCAAGAGTTGACTGTAGTTTAGATTTGTATGCTAACTGGTTCCTGTTTTATTTGATCTCTACTAGGTCTACAGCAGTTCCTAGATCTAGGACTTCCGGCTGATCACCTTGTTCTTGGGGTACCATGGTATGGTATCAATTATCTGTGCTTAGAGCTTTCAGAGGTACTCATTCAGATTAAACACCGTGTATATACCCAGCAGACACATGATGTCAAAATGACGTCTTACTAAAGTTGATGAGACGTAATGACATCATATCAACATCAGTAAGATGTTATTTTGATGTCATGCCTACTGGGGATGTTTTAGATAGGTATTTTTTAGGCTTTAGAATTTTCTTGAAGGCAGACAGACATTCCCTACAAACAGTGCTATCCCAGATCAGACAAGATAAAGAGGAGTTGCTTTTTAACTCTTTCAGTATCAAAAAGCAGACGACAAAATTTACGTCTGCAAAAATTAAAAAAATGCCTTGTCCAAGACTTTTTATATAGAGAATTCAAAGACTAGAGGGAAAACAGTGTAGATCAAGATGAGGCGGCTCATTATGAGCTGCCTCATCAGGATCTACGCTGTTTGCAAATTTTGCTAATTTCGTCACTGGGGCTTAAAGAGTTAACATCTTCAAGGGAAATGTAAATTGTTGTTTGAAGCTTTCTCTTTTTTTTCATGAGATGGCTAGCTAATAATTTAAAAGTGTCTGAGGTAGCATAAACTTTAAAGAGAGAGTGGGCATGTCATACAGAAAAGCCAAAGAGCTGATTAGGTTTGGTGACCCCAACCCCTTTTTCATGGTTACAAGCACAGGGACTTGTAACAATACATATTAATATACAAAAGAGACTATTAATCTATTCCCTAGACTAGGGTATAGATGTATATATTATTATATAAATAAGTATAAATTGTTACAATGTCACTGTGGTTACAAGAGGACTTTCCCTATGAAAAGAATATCTCTTGGACCAGTGGATGGATTTTGACCAAACTTGCTTTAATACATCTTCCAGATTAGGCTTTGGTGATCATGACCATATTTTTGAGGTCTAAAAACTTCTGAAGAACGTTAATAAGTGGACAGATTTTCATTAGAATTGCAAGGATATATCACTGGGACAAGCGAAAGAAACAGAATGATGGGTTATGGTCACCTTGATCCAATGGTGAGGTGATTATTGTTTGTGTCAAAAACATTTTCACCGCATGTAATGTTTGGTGAAAATCCATCCACTGGTCCAAGAGATGTCCTCAGGATTGAGGGAAATTTTAACATTCTAAGTCTTCCTTTGACCTTCTAAAGAGGCCAAGTAATCTGTTCAGCTCTTCACAATAGTTTGGTGAAAATCCATCCACTGGTTCAAGAGATGTCCTCAGGATTGAGGGAAATTTTAACATTCTATTTAAAGTCTTCCTGTGACCTTCTAAAGAGGCCAAGTAACCTTATTCAGCTCATCACAATAGTTTGGTTAAAATCCATCCGCTGGTTCAGAGATAGTATGGGGACGAAAGAAAATTTCTAAGCCCTCCTGTGACCTTGAAAATGGGGGCAAGGTAACCAGAACCATTCAGCTCTACTTCCTCTCTTTTTGATGATTCCATGATAGTTTGGTAAGAATCTAATTTAGATTCTTACCAAACTATCATGTAATCATCAAAAAGAGAGGAAATAAAGCTGAATTATAGACTGAAATTTCCTTCGGTCTATGGTATGCAGACAGACCATTTTTAACATACTAGTATGATCTCCTGTACCCAGTCTCTTAAAATTATAGAGACTGAAATTTCCTTTCAGTCGATGGTATGCAGACAAACTATTTTTAACATACTAGTATGACCCCCTGTACCCAGTCTCTTAAAATTATAGAGACTGAAATTTCCTTTCAGTCTATGGTATGCAGACAAACTATTTTTAACATACTAGTATGACCCCCTGTACCCAGTCTCTTAAAATTATAGAGACTGAAATTTCCTTTCAGTCGATGGTATGCAGACAAACTATTTTTAACATACTAGTATGACCCCCTGTACCCAGTCTCTTAAAATTATAGAGACTGAAATTTCCTTTCAGTCTATGGTATGCAGACAAACTATTTTTAACATACTAGTATGACCCCCTGTACCCAGTCTCTTAAAATTATAGAGACTGAAATTTCCTTTCAGTCGATGGTATGCAGACAAACTATTTTTAACATACTAGTATGACCCCCTGTACCCAGTCTCTTAAAATTATAGAGACTGAAATTTCCTTTCAGTCTATGGTATGCAGACAAACTATTTTTAACATACTAGTATGACCCCCTGTACCCAGTCTCTTAAAATTATAGAGACTGAAATTTCCTTTCAGTCGATGGTATGCAGACAAACTATTTTTAACATACTAGTATGACCCCCTGTACCCAGTCTCTTAAAATTATAGAGACTGAAATTTCCTTTCAGTCTATGGTATGCAGACAAACTATTTTTAACATACTAGTATGACCCCCTGTACCCAGTCTCTTAAAATTATAGAGACTGAAATTTCCTTTCAGTCGATGGTATGCAGACAAACTATTTTTAACATACTAGTATGACCCCCTGTACCCAGTCTCTTAAAATTATAGAGACTGAAATTTCCTTTCAGTCGATGGTATGCAGACAAACTATTTTTAACATACTAGTATGACCCCCTGTACCCAGTCTCTTAAAATTATAGAGACTGAAATTTCCTTTCAGTCGATGGTATGCAGACAAACTATTTTTAACATACTAGTATGACCCCCTGTACCCAGTCTCTTAAAATTATAGAGACTGAAATTTCCTTTCAGTCGATGGTATGCAGACAAACTATTTTTAACATACTAGTATGACCCCCTGTACCCAGTCTCTTAAAATTATAGAGACTGAAATTTCCTTTCAGTCGATGGTATGCAGACAAACTATTTTTAACATACTAGTATGACCCCCTGTACCCAGTCTCTTAAAATTATAGAGACTGAAATTTCCTTTCAGTCGATGGTATGCAGACAAACTATTTTTAACATACTAGTATGACCCCCTGTACCCAGTCTCTTAAAATTATAGAGACTGAAATTTCCTTTCAGTCGATGGTATGCAGACAAACTATTTTTAACATACTAGTAGACCCCCTGTACCCAGTCTCTTAAAATGATACCATAATAATCCAAAATAATGGGACAGAAGTGTCCTTGCAAACAGAATATATGCTAATAAGACTGCTCATAAAAGGGTCTGATGAGGGTCTGCACATGTTACAATTTACAAACAGTGTAGAGCCAACTGAGGCGGCGTAAAATGAGCCACCTCACCAGGATCTACCCTGTTCTTTGAATTCTCAATATGATATACTTTGAACATATGAACATAACATTTTTGGAAATTCTGCAGACGTAAAATTTTCTGCTTGTTTTGGCGCTTTCAGAGCTAATATGAGCTGCAACACAACAAAACCAACAAAGTGTTTTTGCACAAAGCCCAGACTCAGATCAGCCTGGGCATCCATCCAGTCTGATGAGAGTCTTTGCTTTGCGCTTAAAGGGTAGCTTAGGGTCTAAGCTACCTCCATGCGGAAAGCAAAAACTGATCAGACTGGGTGGATGCCCAGGCTGATCTGAGTCTGCACTGGTCCCTCAACCACTTTGTTGGTTCTCTTGCGTTGTGCCTCATAATATGTTCCTATATTAGGGTAATTACAACAATCACTTTTATTTTTAGACTAATGAATGTACGATAAAGGAAGTGCCATTCCGTGGAGTAAATTGCAGTGACGCCGCAGGGACACAAACAGATTACTCCGAAATAATCAAATTAGTGAAGAATTCTACCACTGGGCGTATTTGGGATCTTACTACTCTTAGTCCATATTTCATATACAAGGTATGTCCACAAATGAGCCGCGACACAACAAAACCAACGATGTGGTTGTGCGTACAGGCAGACTCAGATCAGCCCAGAGCGCAGACTCAGATCAGCCTGGGTATCCGCCCAGTCTGATCAGAGTCTTCGCTGTCTGCGTGGAGGTAGCTTAGACCCTTAGCTTCCCTTAAAGCGCTTATTGAAGAGTCTGACTAGACTGGGCAGATGACCAGGCTGATCTGAGTCTGCGCTGGGCGCCCAACCACATTGTTGGTTTTCTCGTGTCGTGGCTCAAATATCAATGGTTATTTCCTATTTACACATGCTGCATATGAAAAGAAGCACCATCGATTTTTTTCTCACAGACTTATTACAAATTCACCTGTATTCGATACATAAAAACTTTTTATCATATGATGTCGCATCTGAGAGTGTAATAAAAAGCCATGCATTAAAAACAATAATCAACTAGTGGATTAAATATGCAAATTAGGTTGTAATTAAAGTTATGCATTGACGTCCATAAAATCGTCATGTTTTCTAATGGCAAAATCGTGACGTTAGGTGCATAGTTTGCTAATAAAATGTGTTTTATTGTCATATGATAAACAGAACCTTGCATTCATGCTCCTGTATTATTGAATTTATCAAACTCATTGGGGAAAACTGATAAGATGCTCGGCATAGCCTCGCATCTTTTCTTTTTCCCCAACTCATTTAATAAATTCAGTAATACATCAGCACCAAGAGCCTATCACACAGAGCTATCAAATACCTCTATAGGCTTTGTATTTCAGGTCTTTAGGCAAACTTTAATTTCATTGGTCAAGGAGATCAAAGAGCAATTTCTCTAGGCTCATTAGCTCCCACTGTTACATCAAGATGCTGACCCTGCTGAGAGTTTTATTGCCTCCTGCCACAACATTGATAAATTTGAGCCCTGACACAAGAAAACAAACAATGTGGTTGTGCCCCAAGCACAGACTCAGATCAGCCTGGGCATCCGCCAAGTCTGATCAGACTCTTTGCTATGCGCTTAAAAGGTAGCTAAGGGTCTAAGCTACCGCCATGCCGACAGCGAAGACTCTGATCAGACTGGGCGGATGCTCAGGCTGATATGAGTCTGCACTGACCGCACAACCACTTTGTTGGTTTTGTCGTGTCGTGGCTCATTATTATTATCAGTCTGTGTATTACCAGAAACTGTATTTTCCTTGCAGAAACAAAGCTGGATAGAATACACAGATTAAAATTGGAAATAACAACAAAAATATATGGTAATAATAAGTCTTAAGTGATAGTAACTGCTGCAGATTGTTTCCATGTTACAATTACCTATGCACTGGTAATGAACTATGTCACGAGAAAACCTGTCCTCAGGGTTTCTGACCTGGTAAGACACACACTAGCCTGCTTAGACACAGTGACCAGCCAAAGGCTTGTAATTTGAAGTTAAGAAACTAAGGAGATTATACTATCTATGCAGCTCACAATAAAGGCACCGATCAGCCTGCGCGGATGCGCAACTGATCTGGGCCTTTTGTTCTCGCATATGCAAAAAGCAGGTTTTCTTATGAGAAATTACTTCTAAGGAGATACGGTAAAACAGCTAGCTTGACTTGCCACATTCCTGACTGACCACTCTGCTTTGATATAATTAGATAAGGTTGTAAAGGAGTCTGGAGAAACTGACCAATCAGCTAAGTTTTTGCCTAAAGACCTGAAATTATACCTCAAAGCTCTGTGTGATGTGCTACTTGTAGACTGGCTCCAGACTCCAGTCAGTAAAACTGAAAAATCTCCAGGCATCACTGGAGTCTGGTAGGGTTTGGTTGAACTCACCTAAAATGCAGGTTAATCTGGCAGCCACATACCTGCCAAGTTTTCAATTAACAAAAGAGTGAGACTGCGCGCGAAGCCTCGATTTAGCCCCTTTTCCACGCTAGTTCATTCGCGGAGAAACCCACTGACAATGAAAAAGAGTGAGATTTTTTGGTGTCATTTTTTTCTCTTTATGTGAAACTAGAGATTGGGGATGGCAGTGAGGGTCACGCACAAATCGTGAAACTTGGCAGGTATGCAGCCATGAGTCTATTGTCTAAAAGTTGTGACCTCTTGCATAAAGTTCACATTCTCCATGGCCATTCCATACGGCATTATGTATTTCATGGACTGGACTTGGACTCTGGACTTTGGACTCTGTAAAATCTGGACTCTGGACTTTGGACTTTGGACTATGTAAAACCTGGACTTTGGACTCTGGACTTTGGACTATGTAAAACCTGGACTTTGGACTCTGGACTTTGGACTATGTAAAACCTGGACTTTGGACTCTGGACTTTGGACTCTACAAAAATCTTAACTCTGGTGCAGTCTGACCATTAAGTCAATGTTGATAGAATGGCTGTAACAACTGTACCTTATGTCCATTCTTTTGCAGTACAATATGTTTATATTTATAATATGAGCAGTCAACCTGCTAAATGGATATGTGCTCAAAGTGCACATATGACACATGGTTGGTTTGGAATGGAATGGAAGAGAAATCTCCTTGTTGTCCCACTTTCAAGACAGGGGAATTATATTATTGAAATACTTAGAGCTGGAATACCTTATTCTTAATGATTTTATCTGATTTATAGGGTGTGGGAGTTGTTTTCTAAACACATATACTGTGTTTACTCTAAATACTCGGACACTTTAAATATTCCTTGCATTTGTCTTCTCATTGAACATTTTATAATACTAGGCACAGACCCTTATCAGACTGTTCCAAACAGCAGTCTAATTTGGGTCTACACTCTACGATGGTTGTTCAGGCATATAAACTATTGTTAAAATATTTTGAGTAAATGTGGTATGTCAGAGATGTCATCAGAACTAACTAGTTTCATGGTGAATCATAAAACAACTTTTATGGTTAATATTGACAAAGTACCTTTTGTCAGAAATCAGTTCCTGACAATGTGGTAGATCTGGGCCTATAGCAACTTGATTTATTGATTTATGTATTCGCTTGGAGTTCAGTTCAGTAGTATATCAAATAATAATAATAATAATAATAATCGACTTTATTTTCAGAGGGTAAAACACATTTAGTAAAAACTAATCTTCCATGTGGCCCTCTACTAATAACATATTTACGCATACAGTGCCATCAGAATATCATAGGGACATAGGCAAACATGTGCAGTACACAAAGAGCAGTCTTGACATGTTGTGCCCATTTAATTCTATTTGTTCTTCGTGAATGTGAATTGCAAAGTTGAAGATACGCATTTAATAATATGAATAAAACCCTAACTGATTTACATGACTGAATGTAGAAACAGCAATGTGGCTATAGGATAGTGCATTGACTGGGCCTCATAAAGCCACTTTTGATCTGTTGTCCTTTTCTCTCTCTCTCTTCCCCCCCCCCCCCCCCCCCCCCCCCCTGCACACACACACACACACCAGAAAATTGGGTATTTGAAAATCTATTATATAGAGTAAAATTTCAAATTCTCATACATAAACATATAAACATGCACACACACACATTGATTATGGCTTTACATAAGAATACATTCATGCTAACATGAGTACGAAGACAAGGACATTTCATTTCATGAATACATTCATGCTAACATGAGTATGAAGACAAGGACATTTCACTTCTTTCTCGTTTAGCAATAGCTGCAGAAGAAAGGACCCGAAAGCACCTTTGTTTATTCTTTCATCCTTAGACTGCTAGACACACGCATAAATACATGCACACACACACATTGATTATGGCTTTACATAAGAATACATTCATGCTAACATGAGTACGAAGACAAGGACATTTCATTTCATGAATACATTCATGCTAACATGAGTATGAAGACAAGGACATTTCACTTCTTTCTCGAAAGGTCCCGAAAGCACCTTTGTTTATTCTTTCATCCTTAGACTGCTAGACACACGCATAAATGCACTCAACCGTTTCCAGGTGATTTCTCGCCATCGCTTTACATGCATACTTAATGCATACATATGCTAGCATACAGGAAGATGATGTACAAACGCACAGACGCACGGGAGTTGTGTTCATTCATGCTAGTTTTAGCAGGGTCACATTCTCTGGGTACGAAAGTATAACAGAAACATTACCCCTGCTTATGTTGTGTTTTTGAGCACATGTACAGTTTTGCTGGTTTGATAAGGCTGACACCACCGCCAACATTCAGTGACACTGCTATCATCGACCACAACTACCCTTACACCTCTTATTCAATGCAGGGCACCCTTTGTGCACATTTCCTGGTTTATTAGGTTGAAAATTATAATCGGACCTGTGTCTATTCTAAAACGGAGATGAGCCCGAAAGGCGAACATACACTAAATCCGCTAGTACATGTACTCTGCTGTCAGAAACAAGAGGGTAATGAAGCCATAAATCGCTCACCTGAATGCACTGCTCTGAGTTAATGAAAATATATGAGCATGCAGCGATCTTGGGCCAAGACTTTGCTATACCTAATCCATTTTGGTCATGTCATCACAACCCTTCAGGTACAGTGGCTTCGAAAGAAAAATTTTAAATTGTTAAATTATGAGTGACCCTGGCCAAAAGTCAATGATCTTGACCTCTGCTACTAAACAGTCTTCATGTTCTCATTAGTTGACAATATCAACCAACTTTTATACAGTAGACTGCAATCTAATGTTTAAGCATTGTTGCATATAAATGCAAAAGAAGCATATTTAATTAAATGTGTCTCCCCGCCCCCTCATGCAAAGGGAAGCAAATTTAATTTAATGTGCCTCCCCCTGCCCCCCTCCCCCACCCCCATCCCACCCCTACCCTACCATGGAGCCTTCAGCTCAGATGAGACGAAAATGAAATTTATAGCCCCTCTGGGACAACCACAGCAGACAGCTTACAGTAAAAATCTGAGTATTGGGACAGGTAAATCTGAGCATACAGTGCAAATCCAGATCTACACTGTTTGCCACCCCATCTGCATTTCTGGATGCATTACTGCATTGTAAACCAAACTGGTCCATTTTAAGACAATAGCAGTAATCATTTTAGGTGTCCCAATTTTACAATTTTTACAGCACTATTAAGGTATTACATGTATAAGATGTATCAACATTGTCCTGTTTAGACTTTTACTAGTAATTTATGACCTCCCACACACGGCTCCTTTCATCACCCCCTTTCATCATCGGTGCCTGAGAACTGTTTTGTTTCAGCACATCTGGACTTAATCACAGCAGACAACTTACTGTAAAATGTTATAAGATATGTCAACAGTGTCCTGATTAGGCTATATATTTATGGCTCATCTGGTTTTAATTCATTACTGACCGTTCCAAGGCGGTGGTTCTGTTGTGGTTCTTTGTTGCCTGTTTTTGGTGTCAGAGTTTCTGTGATGTTTTACCTTATGTATGTTATTATTATTTTTGGTTCGGTTTGGGTTGCTGAGTGGCCACCTTTTGGGAACAAGCTGCTCACTCGGTTGGCCATATGTTCTCTGTATCTTGATTATTTGTAATCTTAGTTGTTTCCAACTATGGTTTGAGGGCTGGATTTGGATTTTGATTGTTTCAGTTCCTGGTCTTTGCATACTTTTTACTTTCAATCGATTTTATTGTATTATTTAATGCAACAATTCTAAGATCAAATCTATAGCACGCAGTAGCAGTGACTGAGACTATTTTGAAGATTTGACAAGATAGCCTGGGACGATAACTACGAGGGTTGATCCAAAAGAAATGTCAATGAAGCTATGAAATTGAAAGCTACAGAATTTCATATCCAAGTAGCTTAAACTACCCAATAAACGCCCCTGCTTCAAGAAACGCCGCCCGCCCCTTTTCCGAAAAATGCTATTATATTAACTTGCCATTTCTGTTTGCTGTGCTGGATGAGGTAGATTTTTGACACGGGGTCAACGCTTAAAGAAAATTATTGGCTCCTAGAGGTTACTAGTAAATTCTTTCCTTTAAGAGTTGACCCCTATGTAGAAGGGAGACAAAAACAATGTTGCTTCCTCTGAAAGCATACCCATTCGTCTTAATACTGTTTTTAAGAGGTATTTTGGCATTCGCTGAATTACTACATTTTATGCCCCCTTTTGTAAAATGCAACGCCCCAGGGATTAATACGGTATTTGAGTTATAGTCTGAAAATGTCATAAAAATAAAAATAAAAATATCGTGCAAAGTAATCGAGATATCAAGATAGACAGTAGGCATGGTAACGACAAGTGCCACACCTCAATGACATTGTTGTGTCGTGATTTTCTCCTCCTTTCCAATCCATTCTTACCCATAAAAAAACCTAAGCCTCACATTTATTAATGTGGTTGTTAGAGAGGTGTCATAGTTGAGTGGTAAGAGTGACTCACTTATGGTGCAGGAAGTCGCCGGAAGGTCGAGCGCTCGTGGCTCACCGTTGCCATCCGACTGGAAAACTCTCTCTCTGTCAACCCAGCAGCAAATGGGTACCCAAGATACAGTGGGTCTCTAACCCCCACTACCCTTACGGCTATTAGATTATGGGAAACCTTTACTTTACCTTTTAGTTACCTCCCCATTAAGCTTTAACTAGGGCTACCCTTATAAGCCTTTATCCAAGATCGCTGCATGCTCACATTATCTCATTAACTCAGAAGTGATGGTACATCATTATATCAAATCAGGTGAACGATTTAGGGTTTTTATCTCACACAGAGCAGCTTTTTATGATCACTTATGTCCAGTAAAACAATTTTGACATTCTGAGTGCCAAGTATATGGCTATCAGCCATTACAATATACTAAGTGCACTACCTAGGATCATGTCGATGAACACCGGTCTGATACCTATCTGCTCAGACACCCTAAGGGCACAACCTAGGAACATGTAAATGAACACTGGTCTGATTCCTACCTGCTCAGACACACTAACCACACCACCTAGGAACATGACGATGAACAACGGTCTGATACCTACCTGCGCAGGCTCACTAAGCGCACTACCTAGGAACATGTCGATGAACACCGGTCTGATACCTACCTGCTCAGACACCCTAACCGCAATACCTAGAAACATGTTGATAAATACTGTTCTGATACCTACCCAGTGCTCAGACACATGCTAGTTTCAATGTCAATCTACAGTACACTTGCCTGATATCACAATACCCCCAAAGAGCTGATCAAAACAAGTCTAGCTAGACAGTTTAGATCCTCTTAATGCTGCTGAGTCCTGTCTGGTGCAGAATTCATGAATAATACTGACCAGATACCCAACACTTATATATTTGTTTCAAAAATTGAAATATTTTATTCACGTTTGTATTAATTACTAAATAAAGCTAATTCATCTTTATTATTAACGTCAATCGGGGTATTATCGGACAAGGGTAGTTATCGGACAAAGTCAAATGGTTATTAATCCCATGTGCCTAATATATTCCTGTAGCACACTAAAGGCAGCTGGGTACCAATCATTTTTCCCGCCACTAGCAGCAGCAACGTGGTGACGAACAGGGTTGGCCAAGATCAGAAAATCCGGGCAAAACTAAGTCCACCCTGTGAAAAACCTCCACTTCCGGTTGTTATTACTATTTTCAGTTCACGTTGAAACGTATGTCTGCATTTTTCTATGAAAGTTTAGCAGTCATAGCTGAATTTCAAAATTGGCATCAGCCTCGTGTGTGTCGGTAAAATGGCATCTATTTATAGATTGATCGGGTTAGTGTGTTGGAGTTATGAGTGAACCGAATGAACCCAATTACGGGAATTATCGGACACGATTTCTTATTCAAATACGTCGCAGTCGTTTTCATTGCATGCTTCTATTCATATTCATGAAATTCTTTTCAGTGTGTTGTCCAAGTCATTGTTTTCATTGCCTTTTACATCATTTTACATATTCTTATATGTGCATGTTTTTACATTTGTTTGTATTGTTTGCTCTTATGCCATCATAGAGTGGCCGGAGTCTTATGTTTAGCAATAAAATTCAGTTCTGTTCTGTTCAATAAAAGCCCCATGAGTACACAGTACGACAGGGTTCCAATAGCGTGGCCAATTTTGCATTTAAGGTGGTAATTTGTGATAAATGCAAAAATCTGCAAAAATCATAACTAGATAAATAAACGTATCTCCCTGGAAGTTAGCAGATTTCTTATTTTTGTTTAGAATACAAAAAAAGAGATACATGCTGCTTAAAAAGTGTTTTATAAGGAAAGATCAAAGGGTAATTTTCTGCGCAGAAATCTAAAAAAATTAACATCGTTATTGAAAATTTACATAACGCTGACGGTACGTTATTGCATTATGAAGAGCGTCCTAGCAATTATTGATTCCAACTCTTTCTCAAATTGTAAGGTAGACCAGATCAAAACGGTAGCTTATTCTCAAATGTTCAACCATGTACAAGGTCCATGTACATTAGATGCATTCATTAAATAACGGGTAGGCAAGCATACCTATATGACACCTTCAATATAAATAACTTATTACTGATACTAAACAGATGTATAAATAAACGGAGTGGCTATTGCCAGTCGACTGTCAATAGCCATTTTACGTTAAAATCGCTATTGACAGTTGACTGGTAATAGCCATTTTACGATGAAATCGCTATTGCCAGTCGACTTGTAATCGCGATTTTAACGAAATACTGTCTCAAAGGGCCGTTAAACCCAAAACAAACCCAAAACAATCTATCAATCAAACATCCGATTCAGGTTTTACGGGGTATATTGCCCCGCTCAGCAGAACTTTTGGTATGTAAAGTTAGGATAGGGGAAATCAGGATTTCTCACCGAAAATCACATGCCTTTCCGCGAGCAGATCCGTTCTTCGAGGAAGGCTCGAACCCAAAGCAGTGATAATGATCGTTAGCCCGTTTATCCACTTGCCAAGGAGGCCGGGTATAATTTTAGTATGATTTGCATACCAATCCCATAAACAATTCTTCGGCCATAAGACGGATGAATCACTTGCGTTTTTTCGGCTCTTTCAATAGCATTCAGTCATGCCGCGCAGATGGAAGGGTGATAATGAAAATTTTTCTGAATGGAATCCCGTTAACGATTGAAAAGAAATCCACTTCCATCGGGATTCAATCCAGACCGCTTTCTTAACAGGCCAGTGCTTAACCCACTGCCTTAAAGAGGCTCCTTAGTAACACAAGACCATAGTTCCTTAATATGCAGCTTTAAACTTGATATTGGAATGCCACTTCTTAATCTTTAAGCTGATCATAATTTAAAAAAGCTGGGGAAATACTAGAAATACCAGCTAAATGGCAATAGCGATTTCACGTATAAATGGCTATTGCCAGTCGACTGGCGATAGCGATTTTGACGTGAAATGGCTATTACCAGTCGACTGTCAATAGTGATTTTAACGTAAAATGGCTATTACCAGCCGACTGGCACTAGACCTTTCCATAAATAAAATTGTTCAATCTTGTTAAAATAGTATCACCTGTGTTTTTTTTTTGACAAAAAAATTGGACACAGGCTACGTCTTTGTTTTCTGCCGAGCCTGATAATGTGTGAAAGAGTTTGATAAAATAAGAACTAGGACGCTCTTTTTAATGCAATAAAGTACCCTTGGCATTTAGTATATTTTCAATAACGATATTATCATTTTAGATTTCTGCGCAGAAAATTACCCTTTGATCTTTCCTCATAAAAGCACTTCTCAACATCAACAAATCCTGCATTTTGGGATTCTAACTTATGAGAAACATATAAGGAAGGCATCTGCTAAGTTTGGCAAGATCTGTTGTAATGCAGATTTTAAAGTTCTTCCCGATGCTTTTTAAATATTAGAAAATGAATAATAGAACTAAATTACGTTTTGTAAATTCACCTCTTCATGTCTACCTCATATTTCCAACAATGAACTCTTTACATTTATGCAAATTATTTGTCACATCTGTTTCAAATAGAATTCTGTGCATTTTGACCAAATAACTCCCATTTCTTGTAAGTTCCATACCTGAATGCATTTATTAAAGTTAAAAGAACGCATTCTGAACTGTTTTAGTTGTTTAATTGTTGTTTTTCAACAACCTGCTTTTTGTCCGATAACTACCGTACATGTATGATAATTACCCGATTTGGGTTGCCTTAAAAACCATGCCGCTCTCTACAGGTTATCGAGAAAACACAACTCAAGTCTTACTGACAAGCTTCGGCTTTCTTCAAAGTATTAGGAGGTCTCATTTTAAAGAGTAAGGCAGTAAAGGTTAAATTTGGAAAGCCAAAAACCTGGCTTTTGTCCGATAATACCCCGACTGACGTTATATTTACACTGTCTCTATAATTAACTTGTGAAAAAAATATGACCATCTCTTAATCATATATCTGTCAGGCATTCAAAGAATCTACTCCCCTAACTGTCGATTATAATGTCAATTATCAGCTGTCCAAAGTATTTATTTTGAGAAATACTTATATTTTGCTTTTAGCTGTCTTATATATATTTTAACAAACAAATAATTGCTATTTAACTCAATAAAAGTCACGTTTGCTCAGATATCTATTGGAATTTCTGTTTAGATATGTACTTTCGTTTTGACCGGAACTCCCCCGCGTGAGATGCATTATGGTCTACCGTGATAAACCGAATTATTTGCTGACATTCAGGGATTTAAGTAAAGGTTCTTGTCTTACTGCCTATCAGTTCTGTGGTGAAATTTGCCAAAATATGGCAAAATATGAGTACTCCTACAAAGTCAAGTCAGTATCATGGAATACCAGAAGCTCCCAACTATATCTTAGTGAAGTTATGCTAAAGTTGTTGTAAAGCAATAGTTGTGTTATAAATTTCTACTTCTGTTTCTCTTTAGATAACAAAGCCTAATTTTTGCATTTTTAACATTGTGCCAATGGACAAAATCATCATGGGTCATAACTTTTTTTACCAGTTTACATATAATCTTTGAGATTTGATGCATTTTTAACTGAGTGCTGGTAGGATAAGTGAGACTACTGCAAAAAAATGTTTTTTCAACATAAAGAGATTTTCATAGAATTTTACAATTTGAGCTACAATACCAGAAAACCAATAAAGTGGCATGTGCTTCCAGCAAAGACTCAGATCAGCCTGGGCATCCGCCCAGTCTGATCAGAGTCTTCGCTGTCCGCATGGCTTAGACGCTTAGCTACCCTTTGAGCACTCAGGGAAGAGTCTGATCTGACTGGGTGGATGCGCAGGCTGATCTACTCTATGCTGGGCGCACACCCACTTTGTTGGTTTTCATGTCGCGGCTCATTTGGTTATGTTCATAAAATGTAATATTAGACAGAATAGTTGCCTACTGCAAAATTGTGAGACTTTCAAACTTTACGAAAATTGGCTTCCAGAGGGGCAAACTTTTGTTAGTGATGCTACACATGTACAGTAAAACCTGTCTTAGTGGCCACCTCTTTTAAGCAAGCGACCTGGCCCCGAGGTTATAAAACTTTTTTCGTGCTCAACTCAGCTGAGCATGAAATTTTTTCTGCTGATAAATATGAAAATGCCAACTAATGTTGGCATTTTCATATTCATAAGCAGAGAAAATTTCATACTCAGCCAAACTGAGCAAGAAAACAACCGTACTTATCAGTAATTTGCTATTTATTAGCAGGTAAAATTTCATGCTCAACTCAGCTGAGCATGAAAAAAGTTTTATAACCTCGGGCCCTGTATTAAGCAAGCATGTATTCAGTTCCCAAAACAGGCAAATACATTGAAATGTACCTGTATTAAGCAAGCACCTGTCATAAGCAAGTTGATTTTAATTATCCCTTGGGTGCTTGCTTAATACAGGTGGGACTGTATGTACATGTATATATGGAGCAAGCCCAAAACTAGAATGCAAAGCATGAAAAGACTGATTGTCCCGCTAGGTAGACGAAGAGGACAGTAGTCTGTCCCTCTCTCAGACATAGACAAATCTTTTGGCCCCAACTCCTCCTTTAGTTTCCAAAACTTTTAGGATTGTTATCACTACTTGACATGGATTGGTCCTGATTGGATTTTTTTATGCCAGACTGAAGTCTTTGATTTGGACAAATCTTGTAGCCACAAATCCTTGTTTTTAACTCATTTACATAAAACTTTCAGGATGGTGTCAGTTACTGGCGAAAGTATGTGCACTTAGTACTGGTTAACCGCTTAGGAGGTCTAAGCCTGCCCAGGAATAGTGTGGTTAGGTTAACTGACCGTCCCGACATGACCATAGTTGTTTACCGTGGACGTTAAGCATCAAATCAATCAATCAATCACCATTTGTTGTCAATCACCTTTTATGGAGCTGCTTTAGCTCACCCAACCCGAAAGCTCCCAGGCAGCTTATAGGAAGGGCAGGCTCCATCGCCCGCCATCATCATCCACCAAAATTTTGGCTCCATCACCCGCCATCATAATCCACCAAAATTTTAGAAGCAAATTCTTTAAGAGTTGACCCCAGTTGACAAGGGAGGCCAAAATGACCATTGCACAGTTGCTGTCTCTGAAAAAGTATTCATTCATCTTAAATCCTATTAAAAGCCCTGAGAGTGTTGCAGTTTGCAAAAGGGGGAGTTATTGAGAGCCAATAAACTGTGTAGTAAATCATCAACAGCCTAATGCTGCTAATAAAGAGTAGGAAGGTGAATGGGTATACCTAAAGAGGAAGCAACTCTACTATTATTGCTTCCCTTTTTAGTTGGGGTAAACTGTAAGAGCAAATTCTTTGTTTTAAGAATTGACCCAATTTCAAAGAGTTACCTCATCCAGAGAAGCAAACATGAATTCTTGCAAGTTAATATAACATTATTTTCGGAAAAGAAGCAGGGGGCGTTTATTTAAGCAGGGGCCTTTATTAAGATTAATAGGGTATGTCTGTATAGAAATTATGATTCTGGATACTTTCTTTTTACTCAAGGATCCTTCTACTGGAATTCTTCATGAAGTTTGGTATGATGATCCCCAGAGCTTGACCTTGAAATACCAACAGGCAGTTGACCTGAACTTACGTGGAGTAGGAATGTGGAATGCGGAGTGTGTGGACTATTTAAGCACAGATCCAGAGGAAATCGTAGCAGTCAAACAAATGTGGGATGCATTTCCTATCTATAAAAGAGGTTCATAAGCCAGTTAAAAATTCGAAAGAGCAGGGAATGGCAGAAGCTTGTTACAAAGCAATAAATTATTAGCGAATAGATTATAGGTTTGAGAAACTCACTTTTCCATTGTATGGATTTAGGTAGCATCTAATTTGAGAGGATACAGTGTATGCCATGCTCTTCTTGAATTATAAGTGAGATGATGTCTTAGATCTGTTACCATAGCAACTATGGAAGTACCAACTGTTGTGCATAGTACCTTGGCAGAATGATGTCTCAACTACATAACTTAGACACCAATATGAAATCTAAGTTTCTCTGGTAACAGATATATAAAGTCTTTGGTTCTGAAGCATGGCAAACATTGTATGCCATCCTCCGCCAATTTTTAAATGACATTACAAACTGAAATTCTTTCAACAGAAACTTCTGATTTTCTCAAACAAACAATTATTCTAAAGTCATTTAATTCTGTGTTTTGTACAAATTAGGGATTTGCAGAGCTCCTGTCATTTGCATATGCTTAAGATGAATGGCTACATTAACAGGGGAAGCAACTCTTTCATTTTTAATTTTGCCTCCCTTCTCAACTGGGGTCAACTCTTAAAGGAAAGAATTTGCTCCTTGAGGAGCAAATTCTTTCTTTTAAAGGTAGACCCCCATTTTGAAGGGCTTTGTCCTCTGAGGAAGCAAACAGGAAGTCACAAAAGTTGTTCCTTTTAGTATATAATTGGCAGAAAAACACCCATACATCTTTAAGACAGTTTTTTCTTGCAAGCAGCTGGTAAAAATGTACCTAAGTTGCCTATGAAAAATACTCATAACATGGACAGTATGATATCAATGTTTTCTTTTCTTTCATGAGCTTAAACACTTAAATCCCCAAAATACAGACTAGAAAATGTTTTGTCAAAGATATATGATATTGTGAATTCAAAGACTAGAGTGCAAACAGATAAGGAGTCCTATTATGAGCCACCCAGAGATGCTTTATAGAATTTTTCCGCAGAGAGGCAGTCCCCCCACTGGCATCAGAAAATGAGGGGTTGAAAAATTCCAAGCACTCCTCGTCACTCACCTAACTACTGACTATTTGAAATGTCTTTTTCTCCCTTCATGCTTCAAGCCATTTTATTGCTTCATGCACTTAGCCATATACTTTTATTTTCAAGTCATAAATCTGGAATGTTGCGAAAACATTCCTGAGCATTTGATTCGGATTCAGTGGCTTCATTCTTTCTTCTTGGGTATGTTTTTCTATACACAGTTCCGAGAATATCCGCTAAGCTCCGCCTGCTTAGTTACTGTTACTACGTCTCACAAGCTTACACAAAAATGGCGGAAAAACAAATGCAAGTGTCTGCTAAACGTTGGCAATCTATGGGGAAGAATCAGCTTCCTCATGACCTACACATGACAGTTGGCGCATCAATAAGTTTATTAAAAGTGGTGTTAGTTTGTTCTCTTTAAACATATATACATCCCTTCATGATCTGTACGGTAAAATCATGGACTTATGTTGGATATTGACCACGTGAGATTTGCTTGTGAGACTATGTCACGTGCTAAGTTGTCGTTGCATTGGCCACGCTATCATGTGATTTTGAGTGACATTCTGGGTGTGGTTTGGAACTGTGTATTGTCTCTCAGCTTCTGTTGCTTTACAAGATATGTCTTGTTCTATTTGTCTCCCTTGAATTGTGGCAGCTACGACAATCGTCTTGCTATTTCTGTATATTTTGAGTGATAGTATTTGAAAATTATTGTGCAAGTACTCATGCATTGGGTCATAAAAAATGCAACAACAGCTATCACAAATGTGTGCCAATTGTTCCCTAACTATCTTTGGCCATCTCATCTGGATGTATGCTGTTTGCAAGTACAACAATCTTTGGCACTTTAAGATGACACACCATTTAGCAGCGAATACTCAAACTGTAAACCTTTACAGTGTGGCTGGACTCTGTTTTTATATGTCATTAAAACACCATATAAAAGGGGACGCTATTTAGAGCCTAAAGTGTGGTAAATCAGCCACTGCCAGAATACCTCTAATAAGCAATATAAAGGTGAAACTTTGAAAGGAAGCAACTCTACTATTTTTGCCTCCCTTTTCAGTAGGGGTCGACTCTTAAAGGAAAGAATTTGCTCCCTGTCTGCTTCCCTGAACATTGAAGTCCTTTCAATTTAGGGTCTATACTCTTATATGTTGCTATTGCTCATAAGGATGGGCAGTGGCTCACACACAAACTGGAATCATCAGCATAATCTAAGTCTACATTTTTGTAACATGAAAGATAACAAAATTATGCAGACACTTCCAGGTAAATGGCGGGAAAGTCTGAGAACATATGTGCTCTCTGCATATCGTATAAACACAAAACCATATGTGCTATTTTCCATATAGGCCGGGCCGCGTAGCGCAATCGGTAGGGCACCTGACTCATACGTCAGAGGTCCTGGGTTCGAAACCCGGTCTGGCCACATACTTTCTTTTCTCCTTCCGCTGATTCAAGAAGGGCAGTTGTCAGTTACTGGCGAAAGTATGTGCACTTAGTACTGGTTAACCGCTTAGGAGGTCTAAGCCTGCCCAGGAATAGTGTGGTTAGGTTAACTGACCGTCCCGACATGACCATAGTTGTTTACCGTGGACGTTAAGCATCAAATCAATCAATCAATATTTTCCATATATTCTGTTTGCCACATAAGCAATAACATGTCGTGTAAATGAGGCTTTAGATGTCTAAGAACATTTTATGTGGAGCAAGGGCAAGCATTGAAACAAAGTTTTTCACTTTAACCATAACTTTACTATGGGAGCATGTTACAAGTACATACATACACACATGGAACAACCAAGTATCAACAATGAGGTGCAATGACCTTGAACTGTAACAACGACCTTTGAGATATCACTGAGGTTGCTATGACAACAAAAACGTTTGTTTTAAATACTGTTATCAGATGCATTCTTTTGCTGTCAATATACATGTACTATACAATAATCAGTTTAATTGGGGCACCTGAAAAGAATTAAATTTCCATCTTGGACAAATGGAAAATCAATTATTTTTAGATGCCAAAATATTTAAACTACTCTCTTGTTGAGGCACTCCAGCAAGTGGTTTTTCGAAGTTTATACTTAAAGGATAAAGAAACAGCAAATTCCACTTACATGGTTCAGTTTACTACCATTTCTCGTAGTCAGATTTGTCAAGTAGAGTTTTTGAAATTCATTGGCATGCTCCCAAACTTGGAAAGTAATCTCTTGCCATGTATTTTTTCAGTTTCATAATGGCGGCCTCAAGATAACCATTATTGCTGTAGGGGTGGCATGTTTCAAGCACATTCTTGAAAATTACCATTTCATATAAAATTAAATTGAAATCAGTTCAGAAGAATTTATGCTTATATCTTATAGCACTTATTTTCATAAGTAATATCTTTTTGGAAAACAAAAAGATGCATAAGTGTAGCTAACACTGCAAGCAACCCTTTGCTGAAATGATCATATTCCAAAACACATCAGGTGATTAGTGATGACATCATTTCTGTTGTGATGTCACAATGGGTGGTTCCCAGCTTTATTAAAATTAAAATGAACCTCATCAAAGGCTGGAAACCAGAAGGAATATTTTTACTATTGGAAAACCCACCTCCATACAAAAAATGATAAAAATAGACAAAAGAGGTCATGCAATATCCTGCAAGTCAGTATTTAGCTACGAGAAATGGTTTTGGGTATGTTAAACCTAAAATTTTGATATTTAAGCATCTTTAAAGAAAAAAGTTCCACTAAAAACCACTGGCTGGAGTGCCTCAACAAGAGAGAAACATCTGTCAACAGTGTGAGGAATCCCTATGAACTGTCATTTTAAGCTGAAACATAATGAAAAACTTTACAGTTTGGTATAATTTTCCCTTTTAACTTAACCATAAGGCACCAAAAAAGCATACAAAAACATGAAGACAGGCAATGTAAGACAAGCAATGTAGGCTTATTTAGATCTATGCTATTTTTATGTCTGCTTTCTTGACCTTTTGACACATGTCACCAGAATGCATCAATGTTGCTATGAGGTTTCAACACTGTGTACCTACTATAATACTTTGTTGCGAATCCTTGAACACACTGATAATTCTAAGATAAGAAATTTGTGAATAAATAACATGCAAAAACAACGTAGTTTACAGAATGCAGCAGTGACTGTACTTGCTACACTTGAGCTGCAACACAACAAAACCAACAAAGGGGCATGTGCACCAGCTAAGACTCAGATCAGCCTGGGCATCCAATCAGTTTGATCAGAGTCTTCGCTGTGCATGTACACAGTAGCTAAGGGTCTAAGCTACGTACATGCTGACAGCAGACTCTGATCAGATGGGCAGATGCCCAGGCTGATCCGAGTCTTCCCTGACACCACTTAGTTGTTTGTTGTCTTGCAGCTCACTTTCTTTGAGTATAGAAGCATTCATTCATCAGTAACAATTTTAAAGTGGTAAACCCTACAAGAGGCAAACACTTTTGTTTCTACTTTATTTCTGACAGATCACATGGATTCCCCGAATTGATCAACACATTACATGGATTCCCCAAATTGATCAATACAACTCTTTTCAATACTTGCTACAAGGAAAATGTACAATAATGGAGTAATGGATATTCACTGCTCCATTCATGGTTTCCTGTCTAATCAAAATATAAGGGTGTTTCATATATAATGCAACTGATTCCATAAAACTCACAATTTCTATAAACATCTTGCCATTTTTATGCCAATCACTAGGTGTGATTTCAAACCTTTTTATGAAAATTGGCATTGAATTAGTGTTCATTGTAGCATAAAATTATAATATTTTCCAAGGTGCAAGGCATAGGCTTAGCAAGGCCAGCTGCATTATATATGAAACATTCCCCATTTACTGCATAACCATACTTCAAATAAAGTATTTTCAATACCGTAAAACAAGTTGATGTTCCGTAAAACAAGTTGATGTTCCGATATTGCCAATCAATGGTGAATATTCAAAAATGTGAATATTCATAAAACTTTGTGATTGTGATTTAGCCTCACAATGAGAAAAGGGTGCCTTACAGTCATATTCAAACAACAAAGACATAAATCAGCCTGCACATGCACATCAATAACATATGGCTCAGTCTTCCCTGTCTGCACAAATAATGTATCTGACTAATTCAGCTAAAAGACCAGGCCCCGAGGTTATAAAACTTTTTTTCGTGCTCCACTCAGCTGAGCATGAAATTTTCTCTGCTGGTAAATATGAAAATGCCAACTAATTCATATTCATAAGCAGAGAAAATTACATACTCAGCTAAACTGAGCAAGAAAACTACTATACTTATCATTAATTTGCTATATTTTAGCAGATAAAATTTCATGCTCAGCTGAATGAAACCTCAGAGCCAGGCTTAGAGGTTATAAAACTTGAGTACAATCTCAAACTCAAAATAAAGCACACTGATTCGCTGCTTCCGAGCATGTGCTTGGAAGCAGCCAATCAGTGTGCTTTATTTTGAGATTGAGATTATTCTCAAGTTTTATACCCTCAGGGCCAGATTTATTTCCCTCTAGCATGACCCCACATACCTTAATCACTCTTGAATAATACTACTATAATCCAAAACAAACCCAAAAATCTAGATAAGATGGATCTAGATTTTTGCATTATTTTGGAGACAGAAAAAATGCCTTATAACCAAACAGCCATCTTGAGACTGCTACATGTACATGAAAAGCAAAAACTCAGATTAATATTTACAAATAGAATCTAACATAGAAGTATACAGTCAAACTTCAGTAATTCGAATATCTATTCTTCGAATCCATCAGAAACTTCGAATACTTCCAAAGGTCCAGAATTTTTCGCTATGCATTCTATACAACCCCCCTCGGTAACTTCGAACATTGATAGTTCGAAAAATCGGATTTTTCGAAAGAAATATATGGTCCCGAACTGCAATTTCCATTAGAAATACCTCTTAAAATTTGAAGTCGCAATTATCTCCGCATGCTATCGTCAGCCATGCCGAAAGATCATGCACAAACCCGATGACGCGTGACGATGCTAATCATTGTTCAATAGCAGTTAATCTTGTGTTAACAAGGTATTACGACATATCATATAGGTAAATGCTCTTCTTTTGTGATTGCCAATTAAAGATGTTTTTAGCATGTGATTAATATTAAATTTGAGCAAATGACGTGGTTAGTCTTTTATCTGTGTTTGAACTGGGGGGTGATCAAAGATACAGCGCCGTGACTTAAAGGTAACGACTAATGTAAATTGAATTGAATTCAATATGAATGAAAATCTCTGTGCCACTTTAGTTTGTTTGTGACAGCAAAACTTCTTTTTATCATACCATCCCAATTATCGGTCACTAAAATTCCAGCTGAAATTGATTCATAATAAAAAACGCTTGTTGGGAAATGTGTAAAAATATTTTTTCTATTTATTTTTTGGTATCAACTGCCTATTTTCGGCGATGCTCATCGCTCAAAATATGGTACTTGTTTTACATGTAACCATGTTTCGTTGAAAATAGAATGATCTGTTGCTATTGTTAATAAATGAAGACAAGAATTCCGCGAAATGCTATGTCGCATCTGCTGTGTGCCTTCACATGAAGAACTCAATGAATATACTGAGCCTTCACATGAAGAACTCAATGAATATACTAAGTGGTTCTGGAGAAAAAAGTTGATTTTATTGGTTTTGCTATTTTTAGTAATGGTGACCATCTTGGATTCTCGACCCGCCCGAATTTTATCATTCTGAAGCCCTGCAGTCTGATCATGCTGCATGTGAAATTTGAGAACCATGGATGCAGTGGTTTCAGAGAATAAGTCATTTGAATGGACTAAAATTCTAGGGTCGGCGTAAATTATCCTAGGGTCGACGTAAGGTCACTGTGACCTAATTCCGCTACAGATGTTTTTCATTTTGATAATTCTAAATAATAAGGTCCAACTTATGCTTCATACAAAATTTCAGCCAAATATACCAAGTGGTTCCGGAGAAAACTTGATTTTATTGGTTTTGCTATTTTTAGTAACAGCGACCATCTTATATTCTCATCCCGCCCGAATTTTACCATTCTAAAGCTCTGCAGTCTGATCATGCTGCATGTGAAATTTCAGAACCATGGATGCAGTGGTTTCAGAGAAAAGGTCATTTGAATGGACTTAAATGCTAGGGTCGACGTAAATTATTCTAGGGTCGACGTAAGGTCACTGTGACCTAATTCCGCTACAGATTTTTTTGTTTTGATAATTCTGAATACCAAGGTCTGACTTATGCCTCAAACAAAATTTCAGCCAAATACACCTAGTGGTTCTGGAGAAAACGTTGATTTTAATGGTTTTGCTATTTTTAGTAACGGCAGCCATCTTGGATTCTCGACCCGCCTGAATTTTACTATTCTGAAGCCCTGCTGTCTGATCATGCTGCATGTGAAATTTCAGAACCATGGATGCAGTGGTTTCAGAGAATAAGTCATTTGAATGAATTAAAATGCTACAGTCGACGTAAATTGTGAATGGAAGGAAGGACGGACGGACGGACGAATGGGCTGACGGACAGAAAACCGGATGCCTATATCGCACCTTGCTAAAGCAGGTGCGACAAAAACAGGTTATTTTGTTTCTTTTTTGTCATTAACAGTACGATTTCTGAAGACATAAGGGATGATGACAGTCAAATTATCTGTATACTTTGCATCTTCTTTCACGCCTTACAGAAGAGGTAATTACCACAATACAGGTGGGTTTCACACATTTGACGCAATCACAAGGTTACGATAGAGTTTGGACATTTCCGCTAATTACGGAAATAGCAGACTCAATAAATTTGAAATTCGGATAGTTCGAAGTAAGATCAGGAGTCCCTGGCACTTCGAACTACCGAAGTTTGACTGTACTAATCCAGGTCTTTGCTTTTCCCAATCTAACAAGTCGTGTCTTAATGGGATTAAGAGAAGATTATTCCTTTGTAAATAAAGACATCATAATTATGTCCACATCCAGTGCTCAAGATAAGAAGGGGTAACACGTACAATTCAGGGATAAATTTCCTTATTATACGCCCGTTTTGAAAAAACGGACGTATTATGTCATGGCGCTGTCCGTCCGTCCGTCTGTCCGTCCGTCCGTAAACATTCTTGTGCGCTCCATAACTCATTAACCGTTTGGGATATATTTATGATATTTGGTAGGAATATGTATTAGGTTGGGGGAACATGTTGGGTACAGAAGTGGTTGCTCCCCCTTCCTTAGTTTCCAAGTTATGCCCCTTTGATTAATTTTTTCCCTGCCAGTCTTGTGCGCGCTATAAGGGACCGACCATTTGACCATTTGATAATCTGGGGGGGGGGCCTGGTATATTTATCCAAAAAATTCCCTGTCTTTGGATATGCAAGAAAAAAATAACCTGGCTCATAAGGGTTTCAAAAAAATAATCTGTTTTCAAAAGTAAGAGAAAAAAATAACCTGTCTCCACCCAAAATTTCAAAAAAAAAAATATAGTCTGCAGATAATTCCATTGGAATTGAGTTTTTATAATCTCTCTGGCTTCTGGGGGCTACGCCCCAGACCATATTTATAGTTATATTTTAATCTTATCTACAATTGGTTTACACCAGCGGGCCCGCATGTGCATACATTTACGAAAAAATCCTATACAACATTCACATTCATGTATCATTGATCTGCCACATTACTAAAGTAAATGTTTCCACTAAAACTGAATTGCAAAAGAGTCACTAGCTTATGGGAGACAAAACCATTATGGCAAAATAAACACTCTAAAAGGCAAAAGTCCCAATATAAAAACCCTTATTTTTACCATCATTCCTAGTTTTTCTCTTGTTTCCAGTCTTAAAATTGCCATTGAAATTGGAAAATTGCTTGAGCTTCTGGGGGGCGTTGCCCCCCAGACCCCCCTTGTTAACTTCTTAGCACATAACTTTCAGCCATTTTATTAATTGCCATTCATGTATAATGTCACTCTATCAGTAAGTATTTATCAAACTTTCTAAAGGACAAATAAAGCATGTTTTGGGCATATATTGGGATAGAAAAAAAACCTTAAAGGAAAACACTCACTTAAATATGAACAGACCTCAAATTATAGATCTAGATTAGCAATTAAATTTGGTGAAAAATTCATGAAAATCGGACTTAAAATAAGACAGATATGAAGATTTTAAAAAATCAAAATGGCGGTCTTGGAGGCCGCCATTTTGGAAGTTCCTGTCATGTGATAAATATTTGAATCTAGAATAAGACCATAAATTGCTTACTTTTACAGTATCATTTAGTTTTAATTGTTTCTTTAGGAAGTAAAATATAAATTTTTGCATTTCATTTATCTACAGTTTGTTTCAAACTAAAGTTATTTAGGATTTTCCTTTTTTGACTGTGAGTTTATGACGTCATTAACTCACACATTTGCTGGTTCCCAGCTTACCATTTTAATATCCTTAAACTGTCATATCTTTCTTATTTTAAGTCCGATTTTCATGAAATTTTCAGCAAATTTCATGTTTTATTTGAATCTTTAATTTGAGTCCAACATGCATTTAAGTGAGTGTTTTCCTTTAAATTCATTAACTTAACTTTGCCAAAATAGCCCTAAATTTTGGCCAAAATAACCCTATTTTAAGGCCTAATTTTTTGCCAAACTCATACAGGGATGTTTGTATCTGTACCTTAGATGAAAAGAGTAACATGCTCCAGGCACTGGTTTGCAAAAGCAAGCTAAGCCATGCCCTTTGCCTGGTTAAAGACAGCACCATGTTCTTTTTGTGAGAAAAAAAGGTGTAAAAAATACTGATGTGGGTAAAATAAAAGGATATTAAGATCAAGTAAACAAGGATCTGATAGTTCAGCTATAAAAAAAAAATAACCTGTTTGAGTTAGTTTGTAAAAAAAATAAATTAGCTTCCACAAGGTGAAAAAAAAAGAAATTGTTTCCAGAGGCCAGTGAAATAAAATGTTGTGTCTCCATCAAGAATACCAGGCCCCCCCCAGAATATCAAATGGTCGGTCCCTAACTAGATAACCGTTTGGGATATCTTCATGAAACTTCATAGCAATGTGTATGAAGTTTCAACGATGTGTCGCGTACAAAAATGGCTGCTCTCCCTTTCTTCATTTTAGAGTTACATCCCTTTCATTAGTTGATTATGGTTATTTTTGTGTATACATATCTTGTGCATACCTTAACTTTGTAACTGTTTGGAATATCATGATGAAACTTTATAGCAATGTGCATGATCACAAGACGATGCGTGGCATACAAGAATGGTTGCTCCCCCTTTCTTCATTTTGGAGTTACTTCCCTTTGATAAGTAATTTTAGGCATTTCTCAGTCACTCCATATCTCCTTAACCTTTTGAAATATTAGAATGGAACTTTGTAGGAATATGTATAATAATGGGGCAATGTATCCCGAGCAAGAACCACAACTCTGGCTTACTGAATTATCTGCCCTTGCATAAATTTCCTGTTTCCTCTGTGATTCCTTAACCCTACATGTGATTTTGTCAGGGGAATGTAGTAGAGCCAAGAATCTAGTTTATTTAGTTTATGAATTATCTCCCTTGTTCAACTATGGCATTACTCAACTTTTGAGCCACAATAACTTTGAAGCTGAATTTTGGTATACTCATAGTATTTGATGTGTTAAATATTTGAATAATGTTGCCGTCATTAGTTATAAAGTGGTTGCCCCTGTTTGTCTGCCTATCTATCCTTTTGTAAACAATCTTGTTCATTCCATACTCCTTTATGACATTAAAACTGGCGTATTATGCGCCGCTTGCGAAGCCCTTGTTTTTCCAAAAAAACGTGTTGTGACCCCTCATCAGAACCATCTCATTCCTCATTAAAGCAGTCTCACCAAGATGCAGTCCTAATCAGGGGTAACAATATATGTTTTCATTAAGAAAATGAGCTATGACACGACAAAATCAACAAAGTGGCCTGTGCGCCCAGCAAAGACTCAGATCAGACTGGGCATCTGCCCAGTCTGATCAGAGTCTTTGCTGTCCCCATGGAGCTAGCTTAGACCCTTAGCTACCCTTTAAGTGCACAGTGAAGAAGACACTCATCATACTGCATCACTGCCCTGGCTGAGCTGAGTCTTCACAGGGGGGAGGGAGGGGCACATGCCACTTTGTTGGTTTTGTAGTGTCAAATAAGAGAAATATCTCAGAATTATTCTTTAAACCCCATCTTCTTTGGGACTCATCACCCTTGGCTAACTATGTTTTCAAGGACTAACTATATTTTCCAGGATGTTACAAAATGCAAAAGAACTGTTCCAAAACAAAAAAGTCGTAGTTACTAAACGACCTGATCATCAGCTTGTATGGTAACTATGACTTTTTCTTGTTTCATAATGGCTCTCTTTTGTGTTGTAACAGCCCTTGTACATTCAGAGTTAACCAGGCCCAGAGGTTTCAAAATCAAAATAAAGCAGACTGATTGGCTGCTTCCGAGCACATGCTTGGAAGCAGCCAATCAGTGTGCTTTATTTTTTTAGTTTGAGATTACTCTCAAGTTTTACAACCACGAACCCAGGGGTACTAATGCCAGTAAAATAAAATAAGTTCACCGCATGGGAAACTAAAGAAACAGGAAAGACACAGACCAGTCTGCACCTTCCCCACAGTTTTACAAAGCACCTGAAGAACCAGAGGGCCAATGGCCCTATATAGCTCACCTGAGCACCGAGGTTACAGCAACAAAACACCATGCACAACAGCAATAAAAAGCACCATTTATGTGGAGGATAATATCACAAACATTTATGAAACAAAAAGCTCTATCCCCCCTTAATGGCGTCTCAGAAGAAGATCTTTGGCTGCAATGGCAACCAATCAAAATCAGGAATTTTGAGAAATATTCATATGGCTGGTAGAGGACTACTCCAGGAACATTTCTGTAAAGCTTTTGTCAAAATATCTGCAGTAACACAGAAATAAATAGCAAATGTCCACTTTCCCAATTATAGGTCTATGGAAACATTAAGTTGCCATAGCAACGAATTCACATGGGCAATGATAATATAATACATACTTTAGGTAGAGGCTAATGTTATCAATATGTATGCGAAGTATCAGCTTCATCCCCCTCATGGCTTCATTTTTCCCATAGTAAGTCAATGGAAATTATAAGTTGCCATAGCAACCAAAGTTCTTATGGGATTGGAAGAAAAAGAATAAAATTTATGTAGAGGCTACTGTCATCAACACGTTTGCACAATATCAGCTTCATCCCCCATATGGCTTCTGAGCAGAAGATTTTTTTTTTTCGAAAATTTACCCTATATTTTGCCATGGCAACCAATCAAATTCAGAGATTTGGAGAAAATTCATATGAATCGTAGAGGACTACTCAAGAAACATTTCTGTAGAAAAACAAATCTAAATAACTGCAGTTAGACAGCAAAAAATGCCAATTTCCATTTTCCCCATTATAAGTCCATGGAAACTCTTAGTTGCCATAGCAACCAAACTGCTAGAGCAATTGCCATGAAAAACAGTAATTCTATGGAGGCTAGTACTAAGGTTCTTTCTGTAAAGTTTGAGCTTTATTGGCCACACAGTTTCTGCGGAGATGATTTTTTAATATTTGTCTATTTTTAATTATTCGGTTGCAATGGCAACCAGCCAAATTGCGCAATTTGCATAAACTTAACATGGCTGGTTAAAGACTACTCAAGGTACATTTCTATGAAAGTTTTGTCAAAATATCTGCAGTGGCATAGCAGTAAATGCAAATTTTCCATTTTGCCATTATAAGTCAATGGCAACTTTCAGTTCCCATAGCAACCAAACTGCTGGAGCAATTGCCAAGAAAAACAGTACTTTTATAGAGGCTAGTACTAAGATCCTTCCTGTGAAGTTTGAGCTTTATTGGTTGTACAGTTTCTGAGGAGATGATTTTTGAATATTTTTAACCATTCGGTTGCCATGGCAACCAGCCAAATTGTGTAATTTACATGAATTTCATGTGGTTGATAGAGAACCACTCAAGGAACATTTCTGCAAAAGTTTTGTCAAAATATCTGCAGTGACATAGCAATAAATGCAAATTTTCAATTTTACCCATACAAGTCAATGGAAACTTTAAGTTGCCATAGCAACCAAAGTTATGAAGCGATTTGGATAAAAAACAGTATTATTGGTTCCCCCTGCCTATAGATGCTATATATGAAATTTGGTTACAATGGGCCTTGTAGTTTCAGAGGAGATGTCGTTTGAAAATATTGACGGACGGACGGACGACGGACGGACAGATGCCTGCCTATACTATAAGCTCACCTGTGAGCCTTCGGCTCAGGTGAGCTAAAAATCAAAACATGGTAGGGATTTACAAAATTTCCTTTTCATTTCCTTTAAAATTAAAAAGAGACAATTCTGAATTGATATTTCTATAAAGTAAAACTTACCCTTATCAAATTCTAAACATACAGGAAATAATCATTTACCATTTTCCTTTACATCTGTATATATTTTGTTTCCTTTTTTGTAAGGACTGTTGTACATCAGATTTCTGTCAAACAGGAGAAACTGTCAAGAAATCGTCCAGAAAAGCAAAATCATTCAGTTTATGGTCGTGTACATAAGATCTTCAGAAAAAACCTCCAACTTTGTTTTTGTGCTAAATTGACACTCATGGGTCACATTGCTGACAAAATAAAACTCCCTTCTAAATTAAAACAATTAACAATATGCGGTGTGAATTTATTACTCTGAGATAAATTTCACTTAGCACTGCCACAGAAAACAAGAGGGCCATGAGGCCCTGAATCGCTCACCTGAACAATTGGCAAGGTGGCTTTTACTTATCATGTCTGAAATTGTCAAAATATGAGTTTTGGGTCAAAAGTCAAAGAATGACCATGACCACTTGTACTCATAAATCTTCATGTACTCATTAAGACAACCATATATACCATTTTTAGGCCAAAATCTTCAAAACTTTCCATGAAATCTTATGTTCTAGCATTTTCCCATATTTGACCATGCCGCAAAAAAGGTCAAGGTAAACCCAAGGTCACCATTTGAACAGTCTTGCTGGTACTCTAGTACTCCATGCTATTTACCAAGTTTCAAGGCCATAGGTGTATTGGTTCTGGAGAAGAAAAATATTAAAGATTTATACCATAAGTGGTAATGGCGGCCAAGTTGGTCATGTGACCTGGACCGTTTGAACAAATTTTCATTCAATCAACCCCTGGAGGCTCTATATGAAATGTGTTCACAATTGGCCCTTTTGCTTTTGAGGAAATGGTTGAAAATGTCAAAATGAGCGATCTGGATCAAAGGTTAAAAATGACCTTGACCTCTTGTACTCATAATTCTTCATGAACTCATTAAGACAACTGTATACACCAATTTTTTAGGCCAAAATCTTCAAAACTTTCCATGAACCTTATCTTCTACCATTTTCCGATATTTGACCTTGCTGTAAAAGGTCAAGGTCAACACAAGGTCATAATTTGAACAATCTTGATAGTACTCAAGTACCCAATGCTACATACAAAGTCTCAAGGCCATCGGTCAATTGGTTCTGGAGAAGATTTTTAAAGGTATTTACCATATATGGGGGTGGCGGCCATGTTGGTCATGTGTCCAGGACCGTTAGAAATTTTTTTCATTCCCTCAACCCCTCGAGGCTCTATATGAAATTTGGTTTCAATTGGCCCAGTGGTTTTAGAGCAGATTGTTTGAAATTGTCAAAATTTGAGATTTCTGGGTCAAAGGTCAAAGAATGACCTTGACCTCTTGTACTCATTAATCTTCATGTACTCATTAAGATGATTGTATATACCAATTTTTATACCAAAATCTTCAAAACTTACCATGAAATCTCATGTTCTAACATTTCCGATATTTGACCTTGCCGTAAAAAAGGTCAAGGTCAACCCAGGGTCATAGTTTGAACAATCTTGATAGTACTTGAGTACCCAATGCTACATACCAAGTTTCAAGGCCATCGGTCTACTGGTTCTGGAGAAGAAGATTTTTAAAGGTTTTTTACCATATATGGGCATGGTGGCCATGTTGGTCATGTGACCTGGGCCGTATGAACAAATTTTCATTCCCTCAACCCCTGGAGGATCTATATGAAATTTGGTTACAATTGGCTTAGTTGTTTTTGAGGAGATTGTTTGATATTGTCAAAATATGAGAGTTCTGGGTCAAAGGTCAAAGAATGACCTTGACCTCTTGTACTCATAAATCTTCATGTACTCATTAAGATGACTGTATGTACCAATTTATAGGCCAAAATCTTCAACAGTTTCCAAGATATGTTATGTTGCAGCATTTTGCCATATAAAAGCATAAGGAAGCAAATTTGACCTTACCGTAAAAAAGGTCAAGGTCAACCCAAGGTCATAATTTGAACAATCTTGGTAATACTCGCATGCCCGATGCTACATACCAAGTTTCAAGGCCATCGGCCTATTGCTTCTGGAGAAGAAGATTTTTCTAGGTTTTTACCATATATGGGCGTGGCGGCCATGTTGGTCATGTGACCAGGACCGTTTGAACAACTTTTCGTTCCTAAGTTCCCTAGAGGCTGCATATGAAATTTGGTTATAATTGGCCCAGCGGTTTCAGAGGAGAAGTCGTTTGAAATTGTGGACGGACGACGGACGGACGGACGGACGGACGGACGGACGGACGGACGGACGACGACGGACGACGGAGCCTTACCATCCTATAAGCTCCCCCGGAGCCGCTGGCTCAGGTGAGCTAAAAATGTGTAGAAGGGATGATTTAGGAATAATTTTCGGTATTTCTCCATAAAAATCATATGATGTGTCCCCTAATGACAACTGTCTGCCAAGACATTTCTAATGATGGGCGACAACCTTATGTTTTCACAGAGAACAAAGAAAAATTATCTCTGACAGAAGTATCCCAAAAACCATAGCTTATCTTTAGCTAGCAGATGATTGAGGTTCATGTATGTACAGGGTAAAATGTTCGCACTATAGGTTCATGTACAAACAGGCAGAAAATTCTCCTACAGAGGACTTCATGTACCATAAAATTTCTACCAACTGGGACAGAAAAGTCAGAGCAAACAGTACAGACCCAGATCAGACTGCTCCTGGAGCACTCTGATCCTTGAGCAGTCTGATCAGGGTCTACATTGTTTGCCATTCCATACTGCTTTGTAAAAGGTTTGTTCCATTTCTAGGACAATTACGGTTATCTTTTAGGTGGGGCTGGGACGAGTACAAGGTGCCCGAGTTCGGGTCAAGTAGATCAATTACCTGGGTACAAATTTACTAACCATTACCCGATTGTTTATTATATGTATTGCATAAATATTCTTTTTCAACAGAATTCCAAGCAAATACGGCAAAGTTTAGTGTAACTGTCTTGTATTTATTGCAGTCATATATTGCCAAACAATTTTTGCATATTTCTATTTTTGTATATCCTTTCCATGCATACGTATGCAAATGACAGATACCTTACTTATTATTTGATTTTAAGCATATATTTTTCTAACTGTGGACATGCTGAAAATACTATGGTAATGGGTACCCGTGGGTACTAGGCACTCAGGGTACCCGAGTACATAATCTCCACTCATCCCAGTCCTACTTTTAGGTGTCCCAATTTTATTTAAATTTTTTTTTTTTACAGTTTTTACAGGTGCATAAAGGAGGAAACAAATGCAACTGAGGCCTTCATGTACATATTGGATGAGACTTTTGTGATCCAGGATCAAGTACATACATGAGGAATTTTTGTGATTCATGACTTATCTGTATAAAGTCCTCAATCGCAAAAGTTTCTTCCTAAGAACAAGCTGACTATTCGCAAATCACAAGTTTCTTGTCCAAAGAAAAGAAAAAAAGAGAAGATTTTCATCATTTATAACCACAATAACACAAGGCCAGAACGCTTTTGTATATACAGAAAAAAATCATAGTACGAGATAAACTTAATAACAGCATTCAGTAAGTACAATGAAAACAAACCCAGTCATCAAATCTATTGATAACTTTGTTCAAGAAGAAAGATCATAAGAAGTTCAAAAACAAAATGAAAGATATAAATATAAATGCCAACGTTAACAAATATGTTCTCTAATAAATGTTTAAACTATGCCCTGATCCAAGAATGTTAAACAACTAACATTTAAAGCGCCAGAAAATAAAAACGTTGAATTTGCAAACAGCGTAGATCCAGATGAGGAGGCTCATATGACCCGCCTCATCTCTGTTTACACCGTTTGCTCTCTAGTCTTAGAATTCTCAAACTGATATTACTTGGACAAAACCTTTTATGAAATTTTGCAGGCATAAAATTTTATCTGCTTTTTTGGTGCTTTAAGGGTTAACAGAGGAACAGACAGAAAAAGAAAACAGATGATACATTCTAAGCATTCAAAATTTGAGCAACTTACATGACAATCTTATATTAAGTTATTTTTTCGATGACACAGAGCTATTTACATGTTTTGTGTAGCAAATTTATAGCACTTTTCGATGCATCAACGTTTTGTAAGTAGTAAATTCCTCTGACCATTTGTTTATGGTGAATATGGTGCACATTGTTTCTTAAAGAAAACATAACAGGTGGCAAAAAAGTGCAATAGCAAATGAAATGAATAAATAACCATAAAAATTCTAACTATTGGGACAGACAGATCTGAGCAAACAGTACAGACTCAGATCAAACTGGTCCTGTGGGGTCTAAACTGTTTGCCATTCCATCTGCATCTTTTGGATGCATTAGTACATTGTAAAACTAAACTGTTTCTTTTATTAAGGACAATTACAGTAATTATTCCAAGTGTCCCAATTTTTAGAAGTTTGAAGGTAGCAGTATCTAGCCATAATACAGTACCACCATGGTCATCAGAACTCACGAGTTGTTAGTCAAGGATTTGTCAAGCCTTCTTTTATCTGCTAATATTGTTTTACTTAAAATATGACGGGAGCTTTTGGTGTTGCACTGCAAAAGCTCCTCAAATTGTATTTGCAAAAAAATCGACAGTGTTTTTGCATACAGTAGAACTTCAATGACTCGAACCCTGATGGCTCGTTAGCCCTGCCTGGCTAGAACTCTTTCATGGGTCCCTAGAGGTCAATTTATATAGAAACTAACCCTGAATGGCTAGAACTATCCTTGGCTGGAACTAATTTTGATAGTCCGAAGCCTGTTCGAGCCATTGAAGTTCTACAGTGTACTTAGTAACACATTTGAAACAAGAAGGTCTCTTAAACTAACGACATTGTTTAAGTTTTGAACAACTGGGCCCCAAACATTTTTAGGTAAAATTTTATAAGTAAGGCTTACTGTTTTCTTGTTTTTCCACAACAGGTCATAGAACAATACCCATGTATCATCCTGATTTACATCTCCAAATGTTGCTTTATCCAAAGTTCTTGAAAACAACTCACATTCACATCTAATAGTCATTTACATAACATGAAACAATCTAAAATGAGGTCATGATTTGGTAACAATAACAATGCACTGAGCAATCGAGATATGCCAAAAACTTCTCATATATATATATCATACTACAATGGCATTTTTATCAATATATACACATTTTATTTACACAATAAATGGATAGAACACACACTGGAAACGTGGAACTCCACACGCAATGTGTATTTGTCTAATTTATGCATCAAATATGCCACCTCTTTTTCAAGAGTTCATTTCAATAAATAGAATGTTCCATTCACTTGGAAGTGTTTTAATGATAGCTTGCGGAAAATTTCTATTTGTCCATTAAAACATGTTGTGAGCACATTAAAATTGCCTCAAAAAGCAGTTCTTATGACGCAACACAGCATTTTTTAACATAATTAACAGCCATGAATTATCTTTAACAGAGCTTCAGAATATGGTGGAGTTTTGAGGAATAATCAGGTGAGTTTTTCATTTCCCACTGAAAATGTAAGCTTGTAAGGGGTCACAAAATGTATGTTCTGACCCTCATTAGAACTGCCTCAGTGAGACGGTTCTAATGAGGGGTCACAACATACATTTTTATGCAGAACTATATGAAATTATCTGAAATTATCCCTAACTTATCCCTGCTACCCTTTCTTATCTGAAGCGCTGCTTTAAACTATCATTTATCACTAAACACACCCACCCCTTTACTTGGAGCTCTGACTAACACATATTTGAGCCGTGACACGAGAAAACCAACAAAGTGGTTATGCCCCCAGTGCAGACTCAGATCAGCCTGGACATTAGCCCAGTCTGATCAGAGTCTTCCCTAAGCGTTTAAAGGGTAGCTAAGGGTCTAAGCTACCTTCATGCAGACAGTGAAGACTCTGATCAGGCTGGGCGGATGCTCAGGCTGATCTGAGTCTACGCTGGGTGCACAACCACTTTGTTTGTTTTCTTGTGTTGCGTCTCATTTGTACTTTCTTTCATACAATTTATGAGCTTCCTTGAACACGTTTAAACCACATCTAATATCATACTGTCTGTTAACAGTAACGCTTTACCAAGAAAACTTTTCTGTCGATCTGTCCCATTCTGTAGGCCAACTAACTGGAACTGTTATTTCCACAGCAAACACATACTGTCACAGCACAATCACATTTCTGTGCAGCAACATCACAATATTACTAGCACATTGCCGTGTGAGAAATTATATACCTTAACACTACAGAATGTCAACATCAACAGTTTGAAATATTTCAAAATTTGAGCACTTTATAATTATGTAACAGTGATATAATTATGTGTCTGGATATGACATAATGAATATTTTGTTCCATACTTAATCTTTCACTGTCTGGATATGTTGAGTTCTTGGGGGCTAGAATTTTTTTTTTTGTTTCTTTTTTTTTTTTTGAAAGATTTCTCCATGCCTTCTTGAGGTACTGTGAGCAATCTTAAGACACCTCAAACAGTACTGTACTTGTCCTCCTCAAACAGTCCTCCGAGGAACAGGTAAGATGGAGTAACAGGGATAATGCCAAGAAAAACCCCTTATTAGAGTGTTGTACCCCTTATTAGAGTGTTCTCAGTGAGACTGTTCTAATGAGGGGTCACAACATATGTTTATTATGAAAATGAATACATATGAAAATTATCCCTAAATCATCCCTGTTACCCTTTCTCATCTAGAGGACTGGACCCCTAACAAGAATTCTGTGGAAGGCGGTTATTGGCACTAAACAGAGCTAAACCAGAAAACTTGAGAGAGTTTACGCTGCCGGCAAAGCAGGAATGGTAGATAATACCGTAATGACCCTAAAATTTTGGACACGCGGCAGTTGGACCATTATTGTTCAAAATTTCTTAGAAAAAGGATTTTACAAGTGTGATGCTTGGTGAATGACAAACATTGTAGACCCTGATCAAACTGCTCCTTGAGCAGTTTGATCTGAGTCTACAATGTTTGCTTAGATCTGTCTGTCCGACTATTTAGGGTCATTACCGCACCTTTGTCTCATTGGCAGAGTACTATTTGAATGACAGACTTCAGTGCTCCAGATAAGAGGAGTAATCGAGGACAATTCTTGGATAATTTCTCATTTTTCAATGAAAACATAGTCAACTTCGATATCTCAAGCACTGATATCTCAAAGTACCCTCAAAGTACCCTCTTATGTCAAAGAATATAATTTTGACATTTTTCCAATTTCTATTATTACCATTCCTACCCCAAACTACTGATATCTTAAAGTAAATTTTCTGGGACCAGAAAATTAACTATGAGATATCAGTAGTTTGAGATGAAGTCCGACTTCGAGATATCGAGAGTTGACTGTATACTGTGACCCCTGATTAGAACCGGCTCAGTGCCAGGGGTCACAACACCTGTTTCATAGAGAATTTATGGAAAATTATCTCATAACTATTCCTGTCAGTCCTCATCTGGGCACTGAAACTGACATGTCCGCTACAGAAAGGGTGGTCTAAATAGTTGAGCCGCGACACGAGAAAACCAACAATGTGGCATTTGTAATCAGCGCAGACTCGGATCAGCCTTGGCATCCGCCCAGTCTGATCAGAGTCTTCACTGTGCTCTTAAAGGTAGCTTAGTGTCTACGTTAGCTCCATGTGGACAGGGAAGACTGTGTTCAGACTGGGCAGAAGCCCAGGCTGATCTGAGTCTTCGTTGGTAACACATGCCACTTTGTTGGTTCTCGTGTTGCGGCTCAGTTGTGGTAATCACTTGTGATGAGCCACATCATGCATATGAGGGCTTAACGTATTTGTGAACAGTTGCGACTCCAACCAGTCTGTCAACCTGTGCAGTCTAGCTACAGCCTTTCTTTTGTCTCTGTAGATTCTTTGAGGTTCATTAATGGTGTGTGCAAAAAGCAAAGCCTCTGATCAGACTGCCCATATGCACAGGCTGAGCTTAGCCTTTGTTGTTCCCATATCCATTAAGCCTGCTTTTCACGTGTGGAACCTCAAATTATATCAAGTTAATAGTATATCAAATTGATGATATGTGTGTATGGTGATAGAAAAGCCTTAACATTTCCTCAACAAGAAAAAAGTTACTGTTTTTCCTTCATTGCAATGCCAGGCCTTTGAGGATGCTTGATATAGATTTTTTCCATGGACAAGGCCAGAGGCTGAAGATGACCTTTCTAACTAGAATTGTTTTCCTACGAAAAAACAGATGTCTCCCCCCTTTTTGATGTCAAAAGGATCAGTCATTAAGACGCCAAGGGAAAAACAATATGTTTCCCTACCCTGAAGCAGGGATTCATAATAAGTAAAAAGTATAAATGCAAGAGTTATAGTTGTTATGCTCTGCATGTCATGTAATGTTGACTGATATTCATATTTAGTTTTTGTCAAAAAATATAAACGCAAGAGTTACAGTGCTCTGCACGTCATCTATTTATATGTTGACTGATATTTGTATGAAGTTTCATGAATATAGCTTAAACGGTTTTCAAGTTATAGAGCTTAGACTATTGAGACACGATTTTGTGAATGACAAAGTTCCAAGGGAAATAACTCAAATAGTATAAATGCTGTGCTCTGCAGGTTGTCTAGTGTTGACTGACATTTGTATGAAGTTTCATGAATATAGCTTGTCCGGTTTTCAAGTAATAAAGCGATTGAAACACGATTTTGTGACTGACAAAGGTCCAAGGGAAATAACTCAAGAAGTATAAATGCAAGAGTTATGGTTCTTGCACTATGCAATTCTTCTAATGTTGATTGATATTTGTATGAAGTTTTGTGAATATAGCTTGAATGTTTTTCTAGTTATAGAGCAGACACAACTGAGACACGATTTTGTGACTGACAAAGTACTAAGGGAAATAACTCAAATAGTATAAATGCTAAAGTTATGGTTCTTGCATTCTGCACTTCGTCTGATGTTGATTGATATTTGTATGAACTTTCATGAATATAGCTTGAATGGTTTTAAAGTTATAGACGGACTCGACTGAGACGCAATTTTGTGATGGACAAAGTTCCAAGGGAAATAACTCAAAAAGTATAAATGCCAGAGTGCATTCTGCACGTCGTCTGATGTTGACTGATATTGGTATGAACTTTCATGAATATAGCTTGAATGGTTTTAAAGTTATAGACGGACTCGACTGAGACGCAATTTTGTGATGGACAAAGTTCCAAGGGAAATAACTCAAAAAGTATAAATGCCAGAGTTACCATTTGTGCACTCTGCATGTCGCCTCATGTTGATTAATATTATATGAAGTTTTGCGAATATAGCTTGAGGGGTTTTCATGTTATAGAACGGACACGATTGAAACACAATTTTTTGTGGACTAAGTTCCAAGGGAAATAACTCAAAAAGTATAAATGCCAGAGTTACCATTCTTGCACTCTGCACGTCGTCTCATGTTGATTAATATTTATATGAAGTTTTGCGAATATAGCTTGAGCAGTTTTCAAGTTATAGAACGGACACGATTGAAACACAATTTTGTGATGGACTAAGTTCCAAGGGAAATAACTCAAAAAGTATAAATGCCAGAGTTACCATTCTTGCACTCTGCACGTCATCTCATGTTGATTGATATTTATATGAAGTTTCGCGAATATAGCTTGAGCAGTTTTCAAGTTATAGAACGGACACGATTGAAACACAATTTTGTGATGGACTAAGTTCCAAGGGAAATAACTCAAAAAGTATAAATGCCAGAGTTACCAATCTTGCACTCTGCACGTCGTCTCATGTTGATTAATATTCATATGAAGTTTCGCGAATATAGCTTGAGCGGTTTTCAAGTTATAGAACGGACACGATTTGTGACAGACAGACGGACGGACAGACAGACAGACGGACAGACGCCCGGGGAAAAACAATATGTCTCCCGCCCTGAAGGGGGGAGACATAATAAACAATATCCTTGCAAAAATACTGTATTAGGGTCAAGTTAGGTAAATTCTGACAGCAGGTAAATTCAGACAGTGACATTGCTTCCTTTATATGTCAGTTGTTTGGAATTGAAACAAAATTAACTGGGCAAATAGTGAAAATCCTGATGAGACGGCTCATGATGGGCCGTCTCATCTCGATTTTCACCGTTTGCAATGGTATGTCCGAATTCACCCGCCATTCGAAGTTACCCAACTCGACCCTATCACCTGCCAGATTTCAGATCATAGCTATGAAATTACTTCCAACAACTGTTGGGTGCAGTGATATTTTTCCACTATTTTGGGAATGGAGCCAGTGCCCAATGCCTTAGGAACCTTATGTTGTCTCCTTTTATAATTGGGAATAGTTGAAAAACCTTCATTCAGTGTCAAGAGGGGTGGGGATTGTAATAACTGCGATTAGTGGTTGTGTCTATGCTATACTTTTGCTGAACTAATAAGCATAATATATACTTAGTCCTTTGGATTCTTTGTTTCAGCTGGGAATTTTTCATTTGCCTATTGGGGGAAAAAAAGCTTTTTGGAGAGTAGGACTAATGTTTTTATGGGAACCACTTATATAGGGGAGAAAATCACTGGGGTGAAATCCCAGGGACACTATTTTCTAGACTTTCTTAACTCAACCAGGGTATGACTATTATTACTGACACTGTCAGTGAAACTAAATATTTTCTGTTTGATGGGACTACCTTTCGAAAAGGCAGACAGTTAAAACCATCCTAGCTTGAGGTGCATTCATACACCATAATATCATAGTAATCCGCTTTTGCCAATCTCCATTGAGCAACGTATTTTTCTCTTAGCACTTGTGATGCACAGACATTAATCTCTAGGGTTGAGTCGTTTAACTTCGGACAGCGGGTAATTTTGGACATACCATTGCAAACAGTGAAATCCAGATGAGATGGATCATAATGAGCTATCTCATCAGGATTTTCACTGTTTGCCCAATTAATTTTGTTTAAATTCTAAACAACTGACACATAAAGGAAAAAATGTCACTGTCCGAATTAACTGCTGTCCGAAGTTACCTAACTTGATCCTAACACACAGCTGTGCTGTGCTGTTATAATTATCACTGTGAAGCCAGATTTATTCACAATGTTCCGATTCTGCCATTTTAATTTCCGATACATAATGATGATCGAATCTCCCTACAGCTTGATAATGAAAATTTTCCTCTATGAAAACTCATTTCATCACGAATTCTGTATATAAATATCCTGAACGATGTTTGGCATGAGCGAATCATCCATTTTCATCATTGTCAACATTTTAGAATGCTCCATACTTATACTACGTAGATCTGATAACCTTAAAAGTAGCTTTGCTAAACAACATCCACTTTGTAAACGTTTCTTTTCTTCGTATTCCGTAAGAGCATCTACATAAATTTTTTGTATTTCCTCAACTTTGTCTTTGTCCTCTAAACCATATCGATCTGAAAATAGAGGGATATACAAATATATATGATTATCTCCTTTTAACCACTACAGGTAAGGAAATTACATTTTGCAAAGGGGTGCAACTAGACTTGGTAAGAGAGGTAATCATGTTGTGTCTCAATGCATCATGTAATTGTTTATGAGTGTCCCAAATCATTTTCAAAATGTTTATCTGTGTTGCTACTCATTTTCACCATCCTGCATAATTTTGTGATGTTAGTGAGTGCAGCTACTCTGTCAAACATTTCACGAGTTTATCTACTAATTATTATGCATTCACGAGTTACTCTTTTTCTTCATTTTCAATGTTAATGAGTATTGCAACTAATTTTCAGCACATTAATAATTGTTGATTCTCCTTTTCAGCATGTTTAGGAATGATTCTACTCAATTCCACCATGTTAATGAGTGACTCTAATTCTGTTCAGTATGTTTATGCCTGGCTCTTCTCATTTCCAGCACATTTAGGAGCAGTTCTACTCACTTCTAGCAAGTTTTTAAGTGACCTATAATTTCAAGCATATCTATGAGTATCTCTCCTTATTTCATGTTTAGGAATAGCTGCTCTGTTTTTGACTATTTATAGGTGCCAATGCTTAATTTCAACTTATTTATGGTTGTTGCTGCTTTTTATTAGTGTATTAGTATTGCAGCCATTTTTTAAAACTTTTCCATGTTTCTTAAAGTTGCAACTCAGTTTTCAACACATTTTTGAGTGGTGTGGCTTATTTTTTAACACTTTCAACTGAGAATTAAATTGTTTGAGAATGAATCATGGGTTTGAGAAAATCACACCCTTCCAGTCTATGAATTTCCGGTAGCATCTCATAATTCAAGGGCAGTATGGCATACACTGTTTGCCATGCTCTGATACCAACAAAGTCATAGGATGTTACCATAGCAACTATGGAATTACCTACTGTTGTGCTTATTACAACGTGTCAATCCACTACTGCAACATGTCGTTGTTGGAGCAGGTTCAGAAACATTCTGTTATCTCAAAATATTAAAAAGACAGACAATCAAAGTCGTTTCTTCATGACGTCAGCTCAGTTGATCCTAGTCACAAAATTTATCTTAACGGTACCTGTCAGCTACATTATCAACGACTTCCGCGGCGGTCACATTGTTAGCGCGAGGTTGACAGAGTACAGCGAGACTCTGACGTCACAAATCTAGTTACCGCGACTTTAGCTGAGCGGTTTTAATACCGTTATAATTGGATCAAAAGAAATCAGTTTTTCGGCGGAATATTTTATCTGACAGTTGACCGTAAAAGATTACCATCGCCTTTAGAAGGACGTTGGTTGCAGTAGATACTTGACTTGTAGTACCTTTGCAAGATGACATCTTGTTGACTTCACTATGACATGAATATGAACTCTTAGTTGCTATGGTAATGGATCTACGACATCATTGGTATCGGAGCATGACAAACCGTGCGTGCAATGCTCCGCCAATTTGGCAATGACATTACAAACTAAAATCTTTCAACAGAAACTTCAGATTTTCTCAAACAAATGATTGTTCCCAAAGTCCATGTTTTAATGGGTATTGTGGCTTAATTTTCTAGCTGTTCAAAGAACTGCGACTCATTTTCAATACAGTTAGTAATGCTTTTAGTAACGTTGTGTCGCATAATTCAACATACTTGAGCTACGACACGACAAAACCAACAAAGTGGTTGTGCGCTCAGCAGCAGTCTCAGATCAGCCAGGGCATCTGACCAGTCTGATCAGACTCTTTGCTAAGCCCTTAAAGGGTAGCTAAGAGTCTAAGCTACCTCCATGTGGACAGCAAAGACTCTTATCAGACTGGGCGGATGCCCAGGCTGATCTGAGTCTGTACTGGGTGCACAACCACTTTGTTGGTTTTGTTGTGTCGCAGCTCATTTATTCTTACCAGAAAATATACATATAGCAGTAAATAAGGCATATTCTGTGTTGTCTGTCATGTTTTCAGCAAGTGAGTGGCAGAACAAGAAAACAAGTTTCCAGTACTCTACGCTTCCTCCCGCCGCCATCATGTTGTCGATAGAGCATGGAACACCATTGGCAAGCACTATGGTCTTTGTGGAGAGGTCGTAACAACGAGCAGCCCGTATTGCCATTACTTCACTACAAGCTGCCTGAAAATACATGCAGTGTGTCATACAAGAATTCTGTGGAATGAGGCATCTCGCCTGTCTGCCCATTATCACTAAACTGAGCTCAACATGAAAACTCAACAAAGTTAAGGCTGTCACAGAACCTGAAAGGTAATTTACCTATGTCTCACTTCTGCACGCGAGACAAAAATGTAGCTAAATGTATCTGCGAGCACCAAACACTCAAGTTTCAGTCCGCAAATCTGTGCAAGTCACCTAGAGACTTTGATTTATGACTGTTGAGTCCTTAGGGTCCATAGATGCTGTGTGCGAACAAGCTTAACAGGTCCATTCATGCTATATGCAAACAAGCCTATGTATCTGTGCAATCTAGCAAGAGCCTTTGTTTTATGTCTGTAGATTTCTTAGGGTCAATACCTGCTGTGGGAACAGCAAAGGCTCTGATCAGAATGCTGGTCTGAGACTTTGCTGTTTGCATATATGTTAAGCACCCTTTTTTCATATTGACACTTACAATGGATGATGAGGTCTGAAAACTGTGTGGATTATGATGAAAAGTCTGAGATAACTTGTATTCAAAACCGATGATAAGAACAGCCTCAGAGACTATTGTAAATGGTTCAATGGAGAACAATAACTATCATGAAAATTACAATTTACCTTACTGCTCACAGATGTGGATGCGAACATGAACACAGACTGAAATGCGAATGCTGACGCTTACTCAGACTACGACACCGGGAGTATAGCATAAGCTCTCTTTTGCTATGCAAAGGGCTCTCCTTTGCTACGCAAAAGCAAACTAAAAAGCATAATGAGCCACCTCATCTGAATCTACACTGTTTGCCCTCTAGTGTTCGAATTCTCAATATGGTATCGCTTGGACGAGACATTTTTTGGAATTCTGCAGACGTAAATTTTGTCATATGTTTTTTGGCGCATTAAGGGTTAAATGAATCTTACCTTTAACAGCACAATTTGATCTTCTTTCGATATTCGTGTAAATCCTGGTAAATTTTTGGCAAATTCTACGATTAGATGAGTAATAATCACTGTCATCTTGGCGAGCTGAGACAACATGGCATCACCGCTCACATCCTCCATCTTACACATAGCAGGAGTTACATCCTGCAAAACAGAAATCAAGATGTACATGTACTTCAGTCTGGGACTTCAGCCTTACACAAATACCTCAGTCTTACATACCAGGAGTTACATCCTGCAAAACAGACTTAAAGAAGGACTTCAGTATTACATAAATATCTCCATCTTACACATAGCAGGAGTTACATCCTGCAAAACAGAAATAAAGATGTACTTCAGTCTGGGACTTCAGTCTTACACAAATACCTCAGTCTTACATACCAGGAGTTACATCCTGCAAAACAGAACTAAAGATGTACTTCAGTCTGGGACTTCAGTCTTACACAAATACCTCAGTCTTACACATCCCAGGAGTTACATCCTGCAAAACAGACTTAGTGCAGGACTTCAGTATTACATAAATATCTCAAGCTTACACATGTAAGGAGTTACATCCTACAAAACAGAAATAAAGATGCACTTAAGTGTGGGACTTCAGTCTTACACAAATATACCAGTCTTATACATACATGTACAAGGAGTTACATCCTGCAGAACGGAATAAGAGATGTACTTCAGTCTTACATATACAGTAGAACTTCATTGACTCAAACAGGCTTGGCACCATGAAAATTAGTTCTAGCCAAGGATAGTTCTAGCCATCCAGGGTTGGTTTCTAATTAAAGTGACCTCTGGGGACCCTGGAACGAGTTCTAGTCAGGCAGGTTTAACGAGTCATCAGGGTTCGAGCCACTGAAGTTCTACAGTATTTTACATACCGGCTTACACTAATACCTCAATTTTTCACAAATAAGGAGTTACACCCCGCAATTCAGAATTAGTGATGCACTTCAAACCGACACAAATACCCGTCATTATCTAATCGTGGTATGCACAGTTTGCTCAGACCTATCTGTCTCAATTCTTAGAAATTTTACCATAATCTTATTATATAATTATATTATAACCAAAATCCTAGCTATCTGGAGCTCTAACTTGCACAGTGTTCAAGGTAAAGGGGTCATGCAAAGTAGGCCAGCTCTTCAGAACATTTACTGACATAATAACAGAGCCCTAGATAGTCAAGACTTTTGGGGGCCAAAAAATCTAATATTTCTGGTAATATGGCTGAAGGGCTAACACTCTGGACTCATAACCTGAGGTTGTGGGTTGAAACCTGGCCAAGGTTAGTATTCCTCAGGATCATCTCATCATCATTCACCCATACGTTCAATATGACTGAAATGCTGTTGTAAGGCGAAGCTCGAAATAAAGTGGGGTTTAAATAGTTTTTCTAAGTTCTCTATGTAAATGTATGTTGTGACCCCTCATTAGAACCATCAAGCCATGTAAATGTATGTTGTGAGTCCTTATTAGAATCATCTTCACTTGATAGTTCTGAAGGGTAACATCATAGGTTTTATGCAGAAATATCACTTAATTATCCCTGTTACCCCTTCTTATCTGGAGCACAGTGTAACAGTAAGGGACATCATCTACCCATTATTATTCAATTTCTCCAAAAAAAAAAAAAAAAAGCCAATATAAAAGCAAAACATCGATCAATCATATGACCAACATCCCAAAAGGTTTACCACAGGACAAACTTCCCCCTTTGAGTGTCTAGTACCTAACCGGCATATACTAAAACCTGGAGTGGAGTTAACCTTTGGAGTGGAGTCTTGGAGTGGAGTGTTTTTTTTGGGTGATTTTGGAGTGGAGATTTGGTGTGAACTTAATCTGACTCTGCTAGGAAAATGTCTGGAAAAGTAAACATGCCTAACCTTTCACCGGCAATGACCAGTTGCAAAGGGGCATGTTCTGATTCCTGAGCTGGCATGGCCTGATTATGTGAAATGACATAACAGCTTGCTTGATGGCATAATACTATGGACCAAGCAAGGCCAGGCCAATTGTACTTTGGGGATCCAATAATTAAACATTATGGCCATACTGCATATAAACTATCAGCAGCATACTGTCTTGGCAGTTTGAAATAGCCCCCTTGGGATACGATAATGAGACATCTTAAATTCTAGCAAAATTAAATTGTACATTCTGACTGCTGGAAAAATGTAATTTACTTACTTACCCACTGGCTGACTGTCGTGGTGGTCCACTTATATACATACTTGATTGTTGGGTCTGTATTTTCATTAACATGGCCAACTATTTTTAAACTGACAATGGACTCAGGAGCAGTAGATCTGGTTTTAATTCCTATAGTCTCTGAGTCAAGGAGAGGTCATCTTCTGACCTTATATGACTTATTACCCGACTCCAAAAACCACTCCAAAAAACCACTCCACTCCAAAAGTTTACTCCACTCTATGTTTTAGTACATGCCGTCCTAACCCCTAGCTGGGCACTTGCACTCAAAGAGTCATATAAAGCAATCATGATGAAATCCATGAAAATATATTCACACCGTACATTCGATTATTAACATTTTGTAAAAAGACAGGCGGTACGGAATAAAGCAGTTGTTTATGTGCTCACGTGCATTTTCGCGGGTAAGTCATTTTCTTATTTTCTGGTGAGCTGGTTCGACTTTTTCTTCAATTTTCATAGCGAGAGTTCATATTTTGTCTCATTCTCTGAAACGGTGCAAATAGATGAAAATAATTCTGGGCCATTATCTTTTTATTCGGTTGCCAGGTGACGCTAAATATACGGGAAATGACAGTCGATATCTCTTGATTTGGTAAGGAATATAACAGGCGGCAAATACGGAAGACACGGTCGTTTTTATTCATTTTTATGATACGGTTCTGTCACAGACGGGACTAAGTACTAAATTCTAATTGCAAATTCATAATTGAGCCGCGACACGACAAAACCAACAATGTGGTTGTGCGCCCAGCGCAGACTCAGATCAGCCTGGGCATTCGCCCAGTCTGATCAGAATCTTCGCTGTCCGCATGGAGGTAGCTTAGACCCTTTGTTACCCTTTGAGCACTTAACAAAAGAGTCTGGTCAAACTGAACGGATGCCCAGGCTGATCTGAATCTGCGTTGGGCTCACAACCACCTTGTTGGTTTTGTCGAGTCGCAGCTCAATTATGTTATGCCATTTTCATTCCCTATTTTATATCTTAAAGACCCGGAGTTATTTACATGTACTAAATTGGTCATACATTTGTCGTGGACAGAATTGTACTGTATCCTGTAACTGGGTTTTAGATAACCAAATAATTGGTTAACATAATTATAACTGTCCGTAACATAATGCCATCTTGAACCATCAAGCTCCGATAAGGGCTAATGAACCTCTCTTTTCAACGTCTGTGACACCAGGAGAACCAAGCCCCGAGGTTATAAAACTATTTTTCATGCTCAACTCAGCTGAGCATGAAACTTCTCTGCTGATAAATATGTTGGCATTTTCATATTTATAAGCAGAGAAAATTTCATACTCAGGTAAACTTAACAAAAAAAACTGTACTTATCAGTAATCGCCATATATTTGCAGGTAAAATTTCATGCTCAGCTGAGTTGAGCATCAAAAAAGTTTATAACCGTGGGGCCTGGTTAAATCTTAAAGACTGTAACCGACTTGAAAGACTTAAAGCTGTCGCTATAGCTTAACCTGCTTATTATCAACGCTTCCCGCGGTTTTACAGGGTTTTTAATTTTTTGAGAATTTTTCTGCTCCCTAGAGAAAGAAATCCTTCCAAAAGATTTACTCCAACTGAAAAGGACAGAGGTGTTTTCCTCTGAATTGAGAATGTGTGCATGCTGTTACGTCATGCGCAGTTCTCTTCTGCTACATGACAAGGGCATAATATGTTCTGTATGAAAAGATCGAATATTGCACAACAATCTTCTATTTTCTTCTTTTAACACAGCATGCATACAACGTCTAAAAAATTTTGTGATGACGTCAATGCAACGTTATGACATCGCAACAACCTTGTACTGGATAGATAATAATAAAGCGTCATAACCTTGCATCCACGTCGTTACAACGTTGTTTTGACGTAATGTGTCAGAACGAAATGTCTCATTATTTGTGATGACCAATAGGGTTTACTAGGCATTTTCAATCTTACAAGTATGCGTAACGACTCACGCGCATGCTACTTTACCGATTTTTCATGTGGGCATCTCGGTTTTGACACTGAATGGCAAGCTTCTAACTTCTAAAAGGTAAAAGGACGATGTGATTCATACACAGCCGGTCTGAGCAAAGCCTGAACTATCTGATTATGTCCACATGATGATCTGGATATGCATTAACTCGGAGTTCCTCCCGTGTGATAAGAAATCACATCTATGACAACCCGGTATAACTAAGTTACTGATGATGCTTAAGCTGATATGATTTGGTTGTTGGTTGATTTGATGCTTAACGTCCACGGTAAACAACTAAGGTCATGTCGGGACGGTCAGTTAACCTAACCACACTATTCCTGGGCAGGCTTAGACCTCCTAAGCGGTTAACCAGTACTAAGTGCACATACTTTCGCCAGTAACTGACAACTGCCCTTCTTGAATCAGCGGAAGGAGAAACGAAAGTATGTGGCCAGACCGAAGCTGATATGAGCTGGTCTAGTCTAGTCTAATCTATCCCATAACCTTGCAAGGTCGTTGGTGTACCACAGATGACTTTACAACAATCCCTTTCCACCTAGTCCTATCTTCAGCTGCCCTAGTTGAGCTAGCAAAGTCCATTTCTTAATATTGTCTTCCCAGCTCCTTCTTCTTCTCCTTTTTCTTTTCACTGTGCCCTGTAGAATTGTACTTGCTAAGCCAGAGGACATTGAGTTGCGACCAAACCACCTCAGTTTCCGTTTCTTGACATGAGTGTTTACGTTTAATAGCAAAAGTTTTGATTTAAAATTGCAATCCATCCATCCGTCCGTCCGTCCATCCATCCATCCATCCAACCATCCATCCATCCATGTTTACATCAAGTCAGAAAAAAGCTGCGAGTGCCAAGACCAGTCTGCAGTAACCAAACACACACGGTTTTTCAATTCATTCGAATATGTCAGAGCAATACTATATTCTTGATGAACGTAAAGCTATACATGTATACATAACTGCACTTTTGGGTGTGGAGTCAGATCTGTCTGCTCAACCGCTCATGTCTAGAAGTCACTGTTCGTTTGACACACTGGGAGCAGTAAAGACTTCACTAAGGACGCCCATCTGCACTAGCAGGTAATTTTTTTTACTCGAATTACAGAAATCGCATGATGCCTCTAGCCCAGACCAGCCTGCTCAATTTTACCGTCTTATTATGGTCTTCAGCATTCAGTTCGTGGTCAGAATGCATTGGGGTTCGGATAGAGTAGTGGATAGAGCACTCGCTTTGCACCTCTGCGACCCGGGTTCGAATCCCGGCGTCGTCATGTGGGAGGGTAGTGGCCGCCCGTCCGAGGTCGGAGGTTTTCTCCGGGTACTCCGGGTCCTCCGCCAGTAAAGGACTACAAACGCGCAAACATCCGTGCCATCGAGAGTATTTAAATAAGTTCGCGTGAGCTTTCAACGCAATCGTTGTAAAATTTTATAAAATGCAAATTAGAGTCCACTAATCCGATGTTGTGCGTATACAACAATCGTTCACATTTAATGGCAAACCTTTTGATTTAAAATTGCAATCCATCCATCTGTCCGACCGTCCGTCCGTCCGTCCATTTTTACATCAAGTCAGAAAAAAAGCTGAGAGTGCCAAGACCAGTCTGCAGTAACCAAACACACACGGTTTTTAAATTTAGTCGTATATGTCAGAACAATACTATATTCTTGCTGAACATGAAGCTTTACATGTATACCTAACTGCACTTTTGGGTGTGGAGTCAGACCTGTCTGCACAACTGCTCATGTCTGGAAGTCACTGTTCGTTTGACACACCGGGGAGCAGTAAAGACTTCACCAAGGACGCCCAGCTGCACTGGCAGGTAATTTTTCCTACCTGAAGCACTGTTATCGCAAAAGAAAAAGTATGCCTCTAGCCCAGACCAGCCTGCTCAATTATGGTCTTCAGCATTCAAGACTTCAGGATGGCCCACGGAACAGTTCCCGATCAGTTCGTGGTCAGAATGCATTAGAGTCCACTCATCAGATTGAACGTCTCCGGTGTTTTGCATATAGCCAGTTTAGGTTATTTACAACCATTTACCAACCAATGCACTGGGCACACAACGTTGAATCAACATAGAATCATCGTTGATTTGACGGAATGACATTGACTCAAGGATGATTAATTTTGAGTGAATGATGCTGTGTGCCTGCTGGGTAAGTTTTCTAACAGGAGTTGGTTTTTGTAATTTTGAGGAAAATACAATATTCATTCATTCATTATCATCTCATACTTATTAGTTTAAATGATTCTTTAAATCAGTCAGTTGATTAGTACACAGTAGGAGTCAGTTCTAACTTCGTTATATATCACCCAGCAGGCACAAAACGCCGAAAAGGCGCCTACAGACGTGGATGCGACGTTATTACGTCGTATCGACGTCAGCTTGACGTAGTTAAGACGTCATGTGCCTGCCTGCTGGACACGTGGAAATAGAAGAAAAGACTAAGCACGACGTAAATTCCTGGCACTATGAGCGTTAGCTTTATTTGTTGTACTAAACGCCTATATTCGGTCTCGACACAAAAATAAAATATGCAATATTAATTTTCATCTGCCATCATCTCAGTGCGCTCGCACTAAGTCTTACAATAACCGTTGAAAGATCAAGAGATCGCCGAATCCACCTTGTAGTATGTGAAAGGTAACCTATCGAGTCGCGTACCTTTCACACCCCTGGTTAACTATGTATATACAAGGGCTGTTACGATACGAAAAAGAGCTGTTACGAAACGAAGAAGTCATAGTTACCAAACGACCTGAAGATCGCGTCGTTTGGTAACTATGATTTTTACGTTTCATAATGTTCAGCTCTTTTTCGTTTCGTAAAATCCTTGAAAACAAACTTAACCAGGTGTGTTTGAGGTGCTAGAAGGTGGAATTCTCTCAAATGTTATTATAAGACTAAACAAATTTAGTACGTGCGCACTGAGATGATGGCAGATGACAGTTAACATTGCAGCTCAAATCCAAGATAAAAGGCGATTGTTGGACTATACATAAGCCTTCCCAGCGGGCTCAGGATGTCGAAATGACGTCGAACTGACGTCGATGCGACGTCAAAATGTCTCATCAAAGTAAATACGACGCCAGTTCGACGTTCTGTGCCTGCGGGATTAGTTCAACGCTCCTAAAGACGGAATACCAACAAAGTGGTATGTGCCTCTAGCGTAGACTCAGATCAGCCATGGCATCTTCCCAGTATGATCAGAGTCTTCGCTCTGCACTGAAAGGGTAGCTTAGGGTCTCGGCTAGCTCCGGGCGGACAGCGAACACTCTGATCAAACTGGGCCGATGAAATACCCTGCAACGTGCAAGGTCTATACTGGGTCTCGCTAAAGCTCTTGGCAGGAGGGTAATCTTGAGTTTACAAAAATCCTAGCAATAATCAAGGAGACGTGGAGCGGACATGAAAGTTAAAGTGACAGACGGACGAACTACAACTAGACGGAGGGATATCGCCACGACATATTATGACCCATCTTTCGAAGGGGGGTATAAAATGATCATTGCTGATACCAACCAGTGATCCGATACCTAAACGCGTCATCAACAACAAATTGCTCTTGATATATACAGGAAAACTCCGCTATGATCATTTTTGCTAGCCAGGAATACTAAGTCGACTTTGTTCCTTACAATTTGCCGACGACCTACTCGCTAATCAGATTGCCCACAGCGCCGCCCTTTGGCTGCAGCGAGTTGCTCCCCCGGCGTGTTAGTTTTAGATAAGAAGATCTGTTTCAAAACACAGTTTTTGCACAACTTCCCATGATCGTTCAAAAACACTGATGAACTGGTTAATCTTGACCGTCTACTCCTGTTTGGTTGTTGATTGGTTGTTTTGGGTTTAACAGCTCTATCGAGCCGTCCTGTTTAGTAACTGTTAACGGTATCCACGATGTTTTCTGTTCTGTTCTGTTTCAATTCTCGTAACGACGTTCCCCAAATGGCTCAGCGGTGCGTAACTATAGTTGCACACATCTGGCGCCGAGTGTCCGTCTATCACGATATTTTCTATTGACAAAGCGCCTATTATGCGGAAAATATTTTGTAACGGATAATTTGATTGGCTGTGATGGATGTTGTTCGCACCCAAGAAATGGCGCAGTGGGAAATTCGATTTACGAATATGCCTTTGGCCAAGGGTACGTAAAGCCTCATTCACACGATCAAAGTTTCTTTGTCACAGAAGCTTTAACAAAGAAAGTTTAAATTGGCATATTTTTTTCATTCACACGAGCACATTTTTCTATGACAAACCTACTTGGTCACAGGAATTTTGCCCGTGTGAACGAGGCTTATTAAGGCATCCTTGGCTTGCGAAGATGTGCTATGACATAAAATAGTGCTTTATCAATTCAAAATGTTGAAGAAAACAAGTACACTACAGAAATAGTAGCGAACTGTGCAACACCTGCGGCCATCACTGCAAAACGTTTTACTTCAATATGACTGCTATACCCCGTATCGAAATGTATTTCATCCGTCCGTTTTCTTCCGTAGAAAGCGACTGCCATGACCCGTATACGTGAAAATTCCATATGGTATGAAAGACGCCGCTTTTGCTCAAGTGTTATCAATCAACGTGATCTTACTTATGAATTTATATTTGCTTTAGATATCTGGCTACCAAAAAACATCAAAATATTTTTATAAATTATTTACTTCTAGGAGAAACGAAGATTACAAAGACAAAATTCGATGGCAAAACCCATCCTTTTCATATTCTTGTGAAATTTCTCGTCAGTAACGCAGAAAAAAAACGAGAACGATGGCATGCAAATATATACATGATTACATACAAAAACGACAACTATCTATCTGCCACAAAATACATGCATAAAGTAGAAAAAATAAAGAAAATAACTCACCCGCGAAAAGGCACGTGCCTCGGTAAACATCTGTATTTTCCGTACCCGACCGGATTCTACCAAAATGTTAAAGGTCGAATGTACGGTGTGATATTCATCAAATAAATCAAAATGTGTACACTGTAAAGAGCCCTAGTACCTAAGCAAACCAGGCCAGGTTCAAAACAGACTGCTCCTGAAGCAGTTTGATCAGGATTTTCAAAAGCTGTCTAATCTGGATCTGCACTGTGTTTCTGAATTTTTATAACTCATCTTCTGACTGGGTAAAGGCTTGATGAAATAATCCCCATTACAGAAATGATAACGTGCCTGAATATTTAGAAAAAATGCATTTTAAAAATTCTGACAATAAAGGCAGGATATCATGATGGAATAGCAATAAGAGATGATATATAGGCCACATCAAAAGAAAAGACACCCTAAACTGTATGGGCACACCAACATTTTTCTACCATTTTACAAAGTGAAACAACTTTTGTGACTTCCTATTTGCTTCGCTGAATGATGTTGCCTTTTCCGAACAGGGGGGTCAACCCTTATAGGAAAGAATTTACTCTAAAGACTCGCATTATCTACCCTCAATATGTATACCCGTAACTGGAACTAGATTTCAACGTCCTAAAGGTGTCCAAGTATGGAGATGACAAGTTATCATATTTTGGCTACTGTAATGTGCTTAAGTATTGGGACACCTAGAATAATTAATTTTCCATTTGTCCCAAATGGAAAATCAATTATTTTAGGTGTCCCAAAATTTAGGCACATTACAGTATTTTATGTTCCTGCCAAAGTTTACATGGAATGGAGTGGAATGGAATGTGCTTGCTGGGATAATCTCCATTTCGTTCCATTGTGGGGAAAAGTATTTCTCCCACAAGTTCAGCAAGTTTATTCATGTTAGAGTACCATTCAAAGCAATGGGAGTACAATGTAGTTCTGTGCTTGCTGACTGTTCTTCGCAGCTCACATACACCCTATCATGTTATTATGTCCTTTTCAACAGTGCTTCAGTCATATCTGGATGACAGAGGGTGATAACAAGACCTGTCAGCGGGACAGGATAGCTGGCCTGACGGGGCCTAAAAAACTTGAACGTAAAACTTTAACATTTTGCTAACGCCGACGCCGACAGTGGGGGTAGTGCAATAGCTCTTCCTGTACATTCGTAGAGGCAAGCTAATAATGAGGTCCAGATAGAATCTTGTCTCCAGAGGGGGCCTCCCGACACCCTTAGACACCTTTTCTCAACACTCATCTGATATAATTAAGTGATTTACGTGCCCATCAAGCATAAGACCATCCAACTATGTCAAAACATGAGTACTTTACACCTTCAATTTACAAATTTGCGAATGATATGTAAAAAAAAAGTACCTTATTTCATGTGGGAGCAGCCATTACTCCAATCAGCCTGCATATCTGCTGTGCTCCAGATAAGAAGTGATAACGGGAAGGATTTAGGGTTAATTTTCAATATTTCGAACATATCATATAAATTTTGCTAATATTTTTTTCTAAATTGTCAGAAAGCACTTATAACAAGAAAATTTTAAAACTCTTTAAGCACCGGTGACGAAATTAGCAGAATTTGCAAACAGCGTAGATCCTGACGAGGCGGCTCATGATGAGCCGCCTCATCTAGATCTACATTGTTTGCCCTCTAGTCTTTGAATTATCAATATAAATTGTCTTGGACAAGGCATTTTTTTTAATTTTTGCACCTGGCTTTTGTATCCGAATGGTCCCCATTCTGATACAAAATTGGTCCAATTCCAGAGATTTTCTCAATTTCACATTTTGCTACTTTTAGTAACAGAGGCCAACTTGTCTGGTCTTTATATATTTACTTTTGAAACACCTCAAGGCAAGAATCATTTTGCCACAAATTTCATCAAAATCCATTCAGGCGTTACTGAGATATTGTCAGTTTCATGTTTTGTGCTATTTTAAGTAACAGCAGATGGCGGCCATCTTAGAATGCCAAAATGCAAAAGATTAAAAAGCTTTCATGCAAGGACCATTTTGACACAAAATTGGTCCAGTTCCATTGTAATTTTCTAATTTTCAAATTTTGCTATTTTTAAGTAACAGAGGCCAACTTGACGGGTCAATATTTGTTAATTTGTGAAACACATCAAAGCAAGAATCATTTTGCCACAAATTTCATCTCAATCGCTTCAGCGGTTAATGAGATGTTGTCATTTTCATGTTTTGTGCTATTTTTAGTAACGGCAGATGGCGACCATCTTGGAATGCCAAAATGCAGAAAATCGAAAAAGCTTATTGAAATGATCATTCTGACAGAAAATTAGTCCAATTCCACTGAGATTTTCTTATTTTCACATTTTTCTATTTTTAGTAGCAACGGCCATTATGACTTGTCTATATTTAGTTACTTTTGAAACATCTCAATGCAAATTCATTTTGACACAAATTTCGTCAAAATCTATTCAGCGGGTACTGAGATATTGTCATTTTCATGTTTTGAGCTATTTTTAGTAACGGCAGGTGGTGGCCATCTTGGAATGCCAAATTGCAATTAATCAAAATGGCTTCATGTAAGGAACATTCTGACACAAAATTGGTCCAATTCCATTCAAGGGTTCTTGAGTAATTGTCATTTTATGTTTGTGCTATTTTAAGTAACGGCAGATGTCGGCCATCTTGGAAGCCAAATTGCAATTAATCGAAATGGCTTCATGCAAGGAACATTCTGACACAAAATTGGTCGAATTCCATTCAAGGGTTCTTGAGAAATTGTCATTTTTATGATTGTGCTATTTTTAGTAACGGCAGATGTCGGCCATCTTGGAAAGCCAAATTGTAATTTATCACAAGAATTCCGCGGAATGCTATGTCGCACCTGCCTTATGCTTTCTCAGTAGTACATACCATGGTTAGAGGAAAGTGTTCACTAGGTCTGATGAATTTATGTAGAAATTTGAGCAAATTGGACTTACAAACTAGATGCAGTTCTATACATAAAGCTCTATAGTCAACAGAGTTAAAAATATAGATTAAAGGTATAAAGCAGTCAAACAATCGAGGACACCAGCTTAAGAAAACATTTTATGCCATGTCTAATGATTGTATGTGGTATAGTTAGTGAGAAACGGACTTGAATGCTCTTGTCCATATAATCATGAATGCCAGGTTGACATAAAATTTATAAGGTCAATACAGCATGATATATTGGTCAATGGTACAAATAATAACAGCATCAAAGGACAATCTTCAAGCCAGGTTTGATGATTACACCCACTGTATTTAAAGAGAGATGGACTCAAACCCTAAGGTCGACAAAATTTTGGATGTGAAATTTTACAAAATCAGTAGCACTTGAAATATATATCAAGGGTTGAAACAAGTGCATTAATCCTCGAGTCCATTCTAGGATGAAACTTTATACCAGGTTTGATGATTCTAGCTCTCATAGATTGTCAGAGAGAAATGGACTTCAATGATAGGGTCAATTTAATTTTGTAAGTAAAATTTTACAAAGTCAGCAGAGCATGAAATATGGGTCAAAATAAGTGCAACAATCCTCTAGATCAACCTAAATAGAAACTTTATACCAGGTTTGATGACCGTGGGTATCATAGATCGAGAGAAATGGACCAGTATGCTAGGGTTGACATAATTTTTGATGTAAAATTTTACTAAGTCAGCAGAGCATAAAATATAGGTCAAAGGTCAAAATAAAGGAAACACTCCTCTAGACCATCCTAAGAAAAAACTTTATACCAGGTTTGAAGATTGCAGGTATCATAGATGGAGAGAAATGGACTTAAACACTATGGTTGACGTAATTTTTGGCATAGAATTTTATGAAGTCATCAGAGCATGAAAAATAGGTCAAAGGTCAAAATAAGAGCAAGGTTCCTTGAGACCATTCTAAGAAGAAACTTTATACCAGGTTTGATGAATGTAAGTATCATAGATTGAGAATAATGTACCCGAACGCTAGGGTCGACGTGATTGTGGATGGACGGACGGCACAGAATTTTACGAAGTCATTAGAGCATGAAAAATAGGTCAAAGGTCAAAATAAGTTCAAGGTTCCTCGAAACCATTCTAAGTAGAAACTTTATACCAGGTTTGATGAATGTAGGTATCATAGATTGAGAATAATGGACCCGAACGCTAGGGTCGACGTAATTGTGGACGGACGGACGGACTGACGGACGGACGGACGGACGGATGGACTGACGGACGGACGGAAAAGTGAACTCCTATATCGCACCTTGCTAAAGCAGGTGCGACAAAAATGGCTTCATGCAAGGAACATTCTGACACAAAATTGGTTGAATTCCATTCAAGGGTTCTTGAGTAATTGTCATTTTTATGTTTGTGCTATTTTTAGTAACAGCCTCCATGGTGGCCATCTTGGATAGTCAACTGGCACAAAATTGAAACTAGAAATGTTTTTCAGAGAAAAACTGATGTCCCCCCACCAGCCCATTTCCCATCCCCTCTAATGAATAAAAAGCCTGTACAAATAAAATATTTATGCAAGTTTGGAGAAAGTCCTACATGGAAAACTATGTCCTTGACAAATGGGTGAAGGTCACCAACTACTAAACATGTTCTAAACCTGTCACAATGATATATTCATGTAAGTCTGATGAATATCCATCAACTGGTTTAGGATATAACTGATTTTTAAGAGAGAAAAAAGGATTTGTAGTTAGCTTTTGACCTTGAAATTAGGGTCAAAGTCATCTAAACAAAGTAAACTCTTGAGATTGTCCGAAAGGTATATCTATAAAAGCAAAGTGGACACCAAGCCAAAGGCTAGTGAGAAATTATCAAGTTTAGTGAAATTTTCACTTATCTAAGTCCTCTTGTGACCTTGAAAATGAGGTCAAGGTCACCAAACTCTGGTCAGCTCTTAAGCTAGTTCAAGTGATGTATCCATGCAAGTTTGGTGAAATTCCATCCGCTGGTTCAGGAGATATTGTAGGAACAAGAAATTGTAATCTAAGTCCTCCAGTGACCTTGAAAATGAGGTCAAGGTCACCAAACACTGATCAGCTCTTAAGCTTGTCCCAATGATGTATCCATGCAAGTTTGGTGAAATTCCATCCACTGGTTCAGGAGATATTGTGCATACAAGGAATTGTCATGTAAGTCCTCCAGTGACCTTGAAAATAAGGTCAAGGTCACCAAAATATAATCAGCTATTAAACTTGTCCCAATGATGTATCCATGCAAGTTTGGTGAAATTCTATCCATTGGTTCAAGAGATATCACTCACACACAAAAAAACGCATCTAAGTTCTCCAGTGACCTTGAAAATGAAGTCAAGGTCACCAAAATCTAATCAGCTCTTAAACTTGTCCCAATGATGTATCCATGCAAGTTTGGTGAAATTCCATCAACTGATTCAGGAGATGGAGATATCACGCATACAAGAAATTGTCATGTAATTCCTCCAATGACCTTGAAAATGAGGTCAAGGTCACCAAAATCTAATCAGCTCTTAAACACTGATCAGCTCTTAAGCTTGTCCCAATGATGTATCCATGCAAGTTTGGTGAAATTCCATCCACTGGTTCAGGAGATATTGTGCATACAAGGAATTGTCATGCAAGTCCTCCAGTGACCTTGAAAATAAGGTCAAGGTCACCAAAATCTAATCAGCTCTTAAACTTGTCCCAATCATGTATCCATGCAAGTTTGATGACATTCCATCCATTGGTTCAGGAGATATTGTGCATACAAGAAATTGTCATGTAAGTCCTCCAATGACCTTGAAAATGAGGTCAAGGTCACCAAAATCTAATCAGCTCTTAAACTTGTCCCAATCATGTATCCATATCCATGCAAGTTTGGTGAAATTCCATCAACTGATTCAGGAGATATCACGCATACAAGAAATTGTCATATAATTCCTTCAATGACCTTGAAAATGAGGTCAAGGTCACCAAAATCTAATCAGCTCTTAAACACTGATCAGCTCTTAAGCTTGTCCCAATGATGTATCCATGCAAGTTTGGTGAAATTCCATCCACTGGTTCAGGAGATATTGTGCATACAAGGAATTGTCATGCAAGTCCTCCAGTGACCTTGAAAATAAGGTCAAGGTCACCAAAATCTAATCAGCTCTTAAACTTGTCCCAATCATGTATCCATGCAAGTTTGATGACATTCCATCCATTGGTTCAGGAGATATTGTGCATACAAGAAATTGTCATGTAAGTCCTCCAATGACCTTGAAAATGAGGTCAAGGTCACCAAAATCTAATCAGCTCTTAAACTTGTCCCAATCATGTATCCATGCAAGTTTGATTACATTCCATCCATTGGTTCAGGAGATATTGTGCATACAAGAAATTTTCATCTAAGTCCTCCAGTGACCTTGAAAATGAGGCCAAGGTCACCAAAATCTAATCAGCCCTTAAGCTTGTCCCAATGATATATCCATGCAAGTTTGGTGAAATTCCATCCATTGGTTCAAGAGATATCGTGCATACAAGAATCTGTCACGCCGACGCACTGGGATCCGCACTGAAAACAATATGTCCCCCCTCACCTTTGGTGGGGGGACATAATAATTCCTTTTAAGGACCATTGCTGACCAAATCTGACCACAATCGATTGCGTTTTCTTGAGATACTGACATTTGAGCAAAATCGGTCTTGTAAACGCTAAGTAGGTCACTGTGACCTAATTCCGCCATAGATTTTTTTCATTTTTACAATTTTTAATCCCAAGGTCCCATCAATGTTCCACGCAAACTTTTGGCCAAATATACCAAATGGTTCTGGAGATGAAGTTGATTTTGTTGTTTTTGCTATTTTTAGACACGGAGGCCATCTTGGATTCTTGACCTGACCCAATTTTACAATTTTGAAACCCTGCAGTCTGGTCATGCTGCATGTGAAATTTGAAACCCATGGGTGCAGTGGTTTTAGAGAAGAAGTTGTTTGAAGTCGTTTGAATATGTCGTTTTTTGACATTGGCATTTGAGCAAAATTACACTCGTTAACAGAAAGTAGGTCACTGTGACAAAACTCTGCTACAGATTTTTTTCATTTTTACAATTTTGAATACCAAGGTTTCATTGATGTTCCATGCCAAAATTCAGACAAATATACCCAGTGGTTCTGGAGAAGAAGTTTATTTTGTTGTTTTTGCTATTTTTAGTAACGGCGGCCATCTTGGATTTTCAACCTGACCCAATTTTACAATTCTGAGACCCTGGAGTCAGGTCATGCTCCATGTGAAATTTGAGAACCATGGGACCAGTAGTTTTACAGAAGAAGATGTTTGAATATTTGTTTTTAAGTGTTGACGGACACATTCCGTGACGACGCACGCCGCACGCATTGGTATGACAATAGCTCACTATGGCCCTTCGGGCCAGGTGAGCTAAAAATCAGACTGGTCTACCTTGAAAGTGCACATCAATACTTTTGTGTTCTACTTTTCTGCCACGAGACAAATCAAATTCTATTTACTGTAGAATTTAATTAGGTCAGCCAGGCGTAATGCATCATTAAAGAAGCCTGTTGCATTTTCCGTCAAGAAAATCAATATTGCACCATATTGCAATCTATAATTTTAATACCAATTTGCATCTTAAAACTGAAGCACTGTAAAAAATTTAAAAAAGATTGGGACACCTAAAATGATACTGATAATTGTTCCAAATTGAAAATTACAGCTTTACGATGCAGTAATGCATCAGATGCTAGAGAGAGTGGTGAACAGTGTAGACCCCAAACTGACTGCTTAGAAGCTGTCTGATCTGGGTCTGCGCTGCTTGCTCAGATCTATACGCCCCAATACTTAGAATTTTTACAAAATTTTATGACAGAATATTGCGACAGCTTCAACAATAGATTAGATTTTATGAATGTTCTTGTATGAAAATACATCTTCGGGGATTTAAGTACTGGGACAACCTGGCCGAAACAAACAGTGTAGATCCAGATCAGACTGCTCTTACAGGAGCAGTCTGATCTGGATCAGCAATGTTTGTAAGTTATGCCAACAGCCTACCAGGTAACCTACTGATCCCGTTCAAGGGTCAACAGCAGAATGAGCGCCATATGAGAGGTTAGGGTGTGTAAAGTTAAGCCATACCATTTGGGATAAAACAGTTTGGATCCGGATCAGGCCCCACCAACGTGGGGCCTGATCTGAGATCCAATCTGTTTGTTGCTTAGACATCATTTCCGCAAGAATTAGTTAGACCAATATTGTCAGAATTTTTCTTGATTTTTGATGCAGACAACAATTTCAGCAGACAACAAAAAAATACCCAGAATGCAATGGGTTAAATTACAGAATACACTATTTTATGTTTTGTGCCAGTCTGTCACTATTTGCATTCTAAAACCTAAATGCACATAAAAGCACCTTTTATATGGTAATATACAAGCACTGTAACATATGTTACCCAGCTGCTTGATTCTATAATGACATCCAACAGTGAAATAAAGAAAAAAATTTGAGCCGCGACACGAGAAAACCAACAAAGTGGTTGTGTGCCCAGCGCAGACTCAGATCAGCCTGGGCATCTGCCCAGTCTGATCAGAGTCTTCCCTGTCCGCATGGAGGTAGCTTAGACCCTTAGCTAACCTTTAAGGGCTTAGCAAAGAGTCTGAGCGGAGTGGGAGAATACCCAGGCTGATCTGAGTCTGTGCTCGGCGCACAACCACTTTGATGGTTTTCTTGTGTCGCCGCTCAAATATAGTTGGACGACTGTAGTGACATAATCTTTATACAATTATACATTTGACAAGGAAATATGCCTAAGCCGATGTACTTCAGACCCAGACAGGAAATGTTACAGCGTGTAATCAAATTTCCCTCAAAGGTCCCTTAAAACTGACCCCTGATTGTGACATTGACTCCAGAAATGGAAATCTAACTCTCATGCATGCACAACATGGCTTTTCCTTATTTCAAGCTAGAGATCTGAACCAGGGAGAATTTTTTCCAGTTTTAGGGGGAAGTTTATGCCCATCTTTCATCCATATGAATATGAAGTTTGATTACAAATTAAATGCTTTGGCAGTTTTAGAATCACAGACACACAGATTTACATTTTATCCCTGCTTGAGTGTGGGTATATATCTATAACAAAGGGGTCAATTTGTCTTCATTAAGAAATTACTTTGATAGGTAGAGCATCATCTGAGATTTGTGCTAAATATGGAGTTTACAGAAAATAAATGTTTGGGCTCAGAGAGTATACAGAATAATTCTTCTTCTTTAACACAGGGTATAATCAATTCCGCCAATTTTCGCTTCCTGCAGAGACTGTCCCTTATATTTGGCTTCCGCCGAGACTGCTTCCTGCAGGGACTACTGTCCTCGAAAAATGGCTTCCTGCCGAGACTGTCTGCGTGATTCTGCTTCCTGCAGAATCACGCGGACAGTCTCGGCAGGAAGCCATTTATCATGTACAGAAGTCTCGGCAGGAAGCAAGAGTTTGCAGACAGTCTCAGCAGAAGCCAAATATGATGTACAGTCTCTGCAGGAAGCGAAAATTAGCGGAATCGAATATACCCTGTGTTAAAGGTTTATGGGTATACCTCCCGGTTTTCCCACCAATTCTGCAGAGGACAACATTTGGGAGATCCTGTTTGCTTCCATGGGCTCAAAACTCTTCTAAATGTGGTGAATAAACTCCTAGAAACTAGAACTTGCTCTCCTAAGCTAGTAACGGCATGTTCTAATTTCTAGCCCGGCCTGGCCTGGCCCGATTACGCAAAAAGACATAAGAGCTTATCTGATGACGTAACACATAGGACCAGGCCAAGTCAAGCCAAAATATTATTTGAAGAATTATACTTGATGCATTGTTTAATTAGAGGAGCCACTGTTGTAAATGCTGATAAACAAACAAAATAATCAAAAGTAACGGCCCTAAAAATTACCATGGCAGTTTGATATAGCTCCCTTGGGAGTAGATAATGCAGACTGTTGAAACAAATTAGAATTTAAGTTCTGAGTGTATGTTTATATTTGTTGGCATGGCCTGCTCTATCATCAAATAAGCTCTTATGTCATTTTATATAATCGGGCCAGACCAGGCCAGGCCAGGCCTGGCTAGAGAATAGAACATGCCGCTAGTAACTTCTTTAAGAAGTGTCTCTTATCAGACGGGAGGCAAAAATAAGGAGAATTCAGCAAATGCAGCCTCTCTGTGCATTGTCACAAAGCAGAGCTCAATGCAAGAACTCAATGCAAAGTTTATGCCGAAGATGCCGCCAGAAAATTATACCTATGTCTCCTCTTGCTAGTGGCAGGCGAGGAAAAAATGGTAGAGTTGCTTCCCCTCAAAGGGCATCCATTCACCTTAATATCTTTAAAGCTGACCCCTACACGTCCCCTAGTTAGAACAACTTCACTAATGATGGACCACAATAAGTGGAGATGCAAGTAATACTTACATTAACTGTCTGTATTATCTGTTCATCTGGGAATTCATATTTATCTTGTAAAAATACACATTTTTCTATCAGTATTTTAGTATCATTAGAAACTTTAGCTATAGGCTCTTCTTCTACTATAGTCTCTGCTTTTATGTTGGCTTTTAACTTCACATTTGCTTTACTGTCTTCTAACTCTGACGATTTATCACTCATAGGCGAACCTTCCATGGATTCACTTTTCCGCACAACACGAGAAGTTTTTGCTTTTCTCCGAACATCTCTCGCTTTACACTGTTCTTCTGAGAGAAGACCTGAAGAGAAAATTTTGAGATCAATGCCCAGCAGGAACATGTCAGAGCTCTAGATAAGAGGGAGTATTTGGTGATAATTAGGGATAATTTTTGTTAATTCTGCATAAAAACATATGTTGTGACCCCTCATCTGAACCGTCTCGACGAGACGGTTCAGATGGGGGGTCACAACATATGGTTTCAATGAGAAATAAGAAAAATTATCCCTCAATTATCATCAAATACCCCTCTTATCTACAGCTCTGCATGTCATCGTAATGCCCTTGCACTGACGTCGATGTGACATCAACATGACGCCCTTTCGACATCATGTGCCGACTGGGTAACCAGTATCTGGTGTCCGATAAAAGGGACCCTTGCCAAACAGTGTAGACCTGGTCCAGAAGGAACTAGAAATTGTGTTTGTGAAACACTATGCCCCCAACCATATGCTTGCTTCTAAAGGTGTCAAACTTTAGAATGTCTAAGTCTGAAAAGGAGTTCCCCAATCTTTATTAAAATATTAAACACACCAAGTACTACTGTCAAACAAAAAATCAGCTTCCCCTATCAAGTAATTCAGAAGTTGGAGAAATGACTAATTCAAACAAGGGCCAAAACTCAATAAATATTTACAGAATTGTCCCAAAAGTTAATCAGGTAATCTTCTCCTGACGTATTTTAGCTATGGCCTTGATATTTGGTATACTGGTTGGGTATAAGGAGTAGATTACCTGATCAACGTTGGGGAGAATTCCGTAAAGTTTTAATTGAGTTATGGCCCTTAGTTGAATTTGGCACTTTTCCAACTTTTGGACCGCTTAAGCGGAGCAGGAGTAAATAATGAATGCAGAGTTACCTAACTTATACTAAAGTATTTAACACACCAAGAACTACTACTATACCAAAAATCAGCTTCCTAGCTCAAGCGGTTCAAAAGTTGGAAAAATGCCAAATTCAAACAAGGGCCATAACTCCATCAATATTTAACGGAATTGTCTCAAAAGTTAATCAGGTAATCTACTCCTCATACCCAATCAGTATACCAAATATCAAGGCCATAGTTCAAATACTTTTTGAGATATCTTGCTAACAAGATATTTATCTCATTTTTGTAAAAGGGGCATAACTCCAGAAAGGGGCATAACTGTGAATAGAAAAAAAAATATGTGTCAGCTAATGTTCCATGAGGAATCCATATATGAAATTTCAAGACCCTAGCTTGCAGGGTTCTAAAGTTACAGCAATCATGAAAAGTGTGATGCACACACACACACACACACACACACACACACACACACACACACACACACACACACACACACACACACGGACGGACAAGCCAAAAGCAATATGCCCCACCAACTTTTTCAAAGTTGGGGGCATAATAAAATGTGGCTTCTGGTCAAGGACTACACTGCTTGCATTAAACAAAAATTCCACAGGAGGTGGTGTCTTGCCTGAATGCGCATTGTCACAAAACTGAGCTAAACCAGAAAACTTGATGCAATTTTACACCACTGATATTTGAAAAGTAAAACCTAAGTTGCGGGCAAGCCAAAAAACAGAAATTTCTGATGAAACTTTTAATGAGACACCTCTTATTTTGGAAATGGACTGGCGTGATTTGCTGGCATGAACAATTTACTAGGCATTAATGGGTGCAGTCTTGCAAGTCTTGCAAATGTTGAAGTCTTTGCTTACCGTATTTATTTGGTTATAAGATAAAGTTCATCTTCCCAAAATTACGGCAAATTTGTAAATGAGCCTTATATCATTCAGCTATAAAATGGGTTTTACTCTTCTAACGTAATCCCAAAGATCTTACGATCTTGCAAGACAGATCTAGACTTTTGAGACTTTTATGGATGGGAAAACTCCCATCTTATAACTGAATAGATATGGTACTGTTTCATAGTGAGTGAGTGAACTCAGGTTTAACGTCCCACCACCAACTAGGGCATATGGAGACGAGACCTTTGTTTAAAGTCTCATCCCCAAGACCAGAGAAGTGGTATACTGTTTCATAACCCATTCTGAGTTATTTTTACAAGCTCAGTGTTATATATATATATATTATCTGATTGGATACATTCTGAATAGGGACTGCTGCACTGTACTGCTGCACTGTACTGCTATGGGTTTTGGTTTGCTCTTACTTAACCGCTCCCGACCCCTGTATTTTAAACTCCAATGATGAATCATGGTCTAAAATAGCAAAAGTTCAAATCCAGGAAAGTTGAAGTCCAAGTAGGTTAATTATATGTATAAAGATTCATGATTTAACTCATCTATGTATTCAGATTCATTATCATTGTCAAGTCTGTCTCCATTTAAAAAGACAACCATATATACCAGGATGTTTTAATTCTTACTTTATTTCTTTTAGCCCTTAAAGCACCATAACAGCAGACAACAAAATTAACATTTCAAATTGCGATTCCTCAAAGCTATATCATACTAAGAATTAAAAGACTAGATGGCAAACAGTGTAGATCCAGATGAGGCGGCTCATTATGAGCCACCTCATCTGGAACTATTCAAATACTGTAATTGTATTTATATTTGCTGGGACAAAAGTTTCATAGAATTCTATTCATTAATCATTTAGTTTTGGCTGAAATTAATTCAAGGGAAATAACTCATGCACAAGGGCAATAACTCATTGCATACTGAAGCAATTCCAACAAATCAAAAGATGGACCAATGTGTTATGGTGATACATGTTTAGTATAAGTTTCATTGGTTACTTAATTATGGTTAAATTTGTCAATCTTAAATTGATTCAAGGGCAATAACTCGAAAACAACTGATGCCATTCTAATGAAACTTGATGTGCATAACCACATTATGGTGATACATATTTAAGTTTCATGAAGTTTCAATAATTGGTTACTTTGTAATGGCTCATTTTATTGATTTTAAGTCAATTCAAAGGTATGCACCAGTCATTTGCAACCACGGCCCCCTGGGGCCGGGGAATAGCGGGGATATTGACTTTTCATTCTGCAAAGTCCTGGTTTATGCCCTGCACTGTGGGGACATTTTTTATGTCAAATCCCTGGTAAATGTTTCCCCGGGACCCCCCTCCCCCAGGGGATCATATAAATATAAAAATCCATATTCTGACAATGTGTCACGGTAAATTTCATTAAACTCACTCCATTATTTGCTCCGCTGTTTTGGCGGGAATCAAAAGCCCGGCGTATCCACGGCACTGCCGGGACACCTCTTAGGTAAAAACACAGTACTTAAGCCTCGCTATGCCCCCGCTATCCCCGGCCCCATGGGGGCCATGGTTGCAAATGACTGGTGCATAATAACTCATACAGTACTGAAGCCAGTCTGCTGGAACTTTGTGTGCCTCAGAACATTATAGTGCTCTCTCTATATATATATATATTTCATGAAATTCCGTCCAGAGGTTACTTAGTTATGCCCCCAGATGGACAGACAGACAGAAGAACGACAGACATGGAGAAAACTATATCTCTCAGCCTTTGGTGGCTGATAATTATGTAAGACCATCACAAAAGAGCATGATGGAAAATCATCTAGACAGCTGGAAAAAGTTCAGGTACAGCTCACGAGACGAGCTTGTGCGACTTACACTCTTCTTTCATTCCAACTTCTCTACAGCGCCGCAATCGACACGCTTGACATTTTCGTCTCATCCACATGTCCATTTCACAATTCCCGCCATATTTACAATGGTAGGTTGCCCCCCTTGTGATGCTCCGCCGAAAGAAACCTGAAATGTAAAGGAATATAATATACTTTTAAGTATTGGGACAGACAGGACTGAGGAAACAGTGCAGACCCAGATCAGACTGCTCCCAAAGGAGCAGTCTGATCAGGGTCAACACTCTTTGCTGAGTGACTACTACACTGTACTGAATTGTAAAACCAATTTATTCCATTATAATGACAATTAAGGTTATGATTTAGGCACCCAGATATTTAGAATTTTCTTTATATAGTAATGTTCTATTAAAAGCTCAGAAATTCCATTAAATCTCCGCACATATACATGTATATATTGTTGCCACGCCTTTAGAACCACGAATACTGCATGTACAAAGTTTGAAATACCTCGACACAAGTTCAGTGCTTCAAAATTCCTTAATAATCTGTACATTCTATTTTTTCTTTCCTTCAAAATTCTGCAGTTACTTTACTTCTATTAGTTATATATAAGAAACTGAAACATTTTGTGCTTCCATCATACTACTAGATCTATAAAATTCTAATATGTATTGGGCCAGATACGGACAGATAGGTCTGAGCAAACGGTGAAGACCTAGATCAAGGTGCAGTCTGATCAGGGTCTGCGCTGTTTGCCATGCCATCTACTGGTGGAACAATGCAGACCCTCCTTAGACTCCTACCGAGAGTCTGATCTGGGTCTAAACAGTTTGCTCAAACATTTCTATCAATTAGTTACAGTTGCTATGGTACTTCATGTTTGCACAAAAATGCCAAACTGTGAAGAAAATAAGTACAGCAAATCTTTACTGTGTTCAAAAGTTCATAAATAAAGTGATAACAAGAGGGCCATGGTGGCCCTGAATCAGTCACCTGATAATATGAAGAAACTATGATGGAACCGAGTCCCAAATACCGTATACCAAGTTTAAATGCAGTTGGCCGATCAACCTAGTGACCTAGTTTTTGAACCAATATAATCCATATTCAAACACAAGCTGGATATTATTCAAACAAACACTCTGACAAAGTTTCATGAAGACTCAATGGAAAATGAAGCCTCTATTGCGTAAACAAGGGCTTTCTAAGACTTGACCTAGTAACCTAGTTTTAAACCCAATATGATCCAATTTCAATCTTTGCCTGAATTTCAGTGAGTCTGACAAAGTTTCATGAAGATTGAATCAAAACTGTGCCCTATGGAATGTACATAAGGTTTTTCTCAGATATGACCTGGTGACCTTATTTTTTGCCCGATGACCCAGTTTCAAACTTAGCATAGATTTCATGGAGATAAACATTCTGACAAAGTTTCATAAAGATTGGATCAAAGCAGCTGTGCCCTCCAGGTAGCCTAGCCACTAGGTGAAGAAGTTATATCAGTCAGCCATTTTATTTTCCCATTTCCTACAGCTAGTCTATACTTAAAGCTTGACTTCTTCATCAGAAAGGGAGCAGATTCATGTTTTATAGACTAGCCAGAAAAAAGAAGCACAAATTTTTTTTAATTCATTTTCTATAAACGGTAAACCTTTTCATTATCAGACTAGAGCTAGTCTACCCTCCAGGGTGTACTCCAGGTTTTTTTAAGTTTTGACCTAGTTTTTGACCAGACAATACTCAGTTTCAAACTTGGCCTAGATTTTATGGAGATAAACATTTTGACAAAGTTTCATGAAGACTGCATCAAAAATGTGCCCTCTAGAGTGTACATAAAGTTTTTCTTTATTGATTTGATGCTTAACGTCCACGGTAAACAGCTATGGTCATGTCTGGACGGTCAGTTAACCTCACCACACTATTACTGGGCAGGCTTAGACCTCCTAATCTGTTAACCAGTACTAGGTGCACATACTTTCGCCAGTAACTGACAACTGCCCTTCTTGAATCAGCGGAAGGAGATACGAAAGTATGTGGCCAGACCGGGTTTCAAACCCAGGACCTCTGACTTTTGAGTCAGGTGCCCTACAACTGCGCTACCCGGCCTTCCAAAATCTGACCCTGTGACCTTATTTTTGACCGGACATGACCCAGTTTCAAACTGACCTAGATTTAATTAAGATAAACATTCTGACAAAGTTTCATTAAGATTGGATCAAAACTGTGCCATCTAAGGTGTGCAAAAGGGTTTTTTCTTTAGATTTGACCTAGTGACCTCGTTTTTGACCTAACATGACCCAGTTTCAGATCTGGACTAGATATTACGGCAATAAACATTTTGGCAAAGTTTCATGAAGACTGAATAAAAACTGTGCTCTACAGAGTGGACCAAGTGACCTAGTTTTTGATCAGACAATACCCATTTAAATCTTAGCCTAGATTTTATGGAGATAAACATTCTGACATAGTTTCATGAAGATTCGATCAAAACTGTTCCCCTCTAAAGTGTATTCAAGGTTTTTCTAAGATTTGACCCTGTGACCTTATTTTTGACCAGACCTGACCCAGTTTCAAACCTGATCTAGCTTTTATAGAGATAAACATTCTTACAAAGTTTCAAAAAGATTGTATCAATTTGTGCCCTCTAAAGTGTACACAAGGTTTTACTAAGATTTGTCCTGGTGACCTAGTTATTCACCCCACATGACCAAGTTTCAAACTTGGCCTAGATATTATAGAGATAAACATTCTGACAAAGTTTCATGAAGATTGGATCAAAACTGTGCCCTCTAGAGTGTACATCAGGTTTTTCTAATATTTGACCCTGTGACCTAGGTTTTGATCCAACATGACCCACTTTTAAACTTGGCCTAGATATTGTGACTATAAACATTCTGACAAAGTTTGAAAAAGATTGGATTAGAACTGTGCCCTACAGAGCAAAGTTTTTAATAGATTTGACCTAGTGACCTGGTTTTTGATCCTACATGACTGAGTTTCAGACTTGGCCTATATATTGTGACAATGAACATTCTGACACAGTTTCATGATGATTGGATGAAAACTGTGACCTCTAGAGTGTACACAAGCTTTTTCTAATATCTGACCTAGTTACCCAGTTTTTGACCCAACATGACCCAGTTTCGAACTTGGCCTACATTTTATAAAGACTATCATTCTCACAAAGTTTCATAAAGATTGGATCAAAACTGTGCCCCCTAGAATGTACACAAGCAAAAGTTGAAGGACAGACATACACCCACGTACGACGGACATCAGGGTATCCCAAAAGCTCACCCTGTGCTCAGGTGAGCTAAAAATGACAATTTGGCAGAATGCTTTATGATTTTCCCTTCAAAAACAATTCTGAACAAGAGGACCATGAGGTCCTGAATCATTCACCTAAACAATTGGCCCAGTGGCTTTTCAGATGTTTGAATTTGTCAAAATATGAGAGACCTGGGTCAAAGGTCAAAGAATGACCTTGACCTCTTGCACTCATCTATCTTCATGCACTCATTAAGATATATACCGTTATCAATTTGGAGGCCTGACTGTATAAACCAATTTTTAGGCCAAAATCTTCTACATTTCCAATGAAATCTTGTATTCTAGCATTTTCCCATATAAAAGCACCAGAAAGCAAACTTGACTTTTCCATATAAAGGTCAAGGTCATCCCAAGTTCATCATTTGTACAATCTTGGTAGTACTTGTGTACTTGATGCTACATACGCAGTTTCAAATCCATCAGTCCATTGGTTCTGGAGAAGGAGATTTTAATATGTTTTCATCATATATGGGAGTGGCGGCCATGTTTGTTGGTCATGTGAACAGGACCATTTGAACACCTTTTCATTCCCATGAGCCCTGGAGGCTACATATGAAATTCCGTTACAATAGTCCCAGTGGTTTCAGATGAGAAGTCGTTTGTGGATGGACGGAAGACAACTGACGACGGAGCTTTCCAATCCTATAAACTCCCCTGGACCGCTGCCTCAGGTGAGCGGAAAATCTAGATCGGTCTGTGAAGGATCTAGATTTTTCTAATTGTTTTGGAAGGGAAAACCCATCTTACAGCAGAATTTGATAAGAATGTGTGATTTGGGCACTTGGGGTCACTCTAGAGAGGGTAAAACTATTTTACAGCCAATTACCTTAATGTGCCTAACTATTGGGATACCTAAAATAATTAAATTTTCCATTTGTCCCAAATGGAAAATTAATCATTTTAGGTGCTCCAATGTTTAGGCACATTACAGTAAATATGGTAAATGAAAATGGTAATACCCAGTGACCTATATTTGATTTCCAGACATTTTCAATATAAGGTGTTGGCTGTCACCTTATTAAGAACAGAATGATGGAAAGAGATTGATAGTTTATTTTATATCCCCCCGTTGTTTCCTAGAAAGGAAGTGAAAACTCAATCAATTTTTTTAATTGTTCAATAAAACGGAAATACATCTGTTTCTATTTTGTTAAATTAAAGCTGTCGTAGTGCTAATAGGACATTTCCTACAAGTACCGTCAGAAGACAACAACATGTGCCTACTTGAAGCATGACTCTTGTCATAACAACGCCAAACCACGCAGATAAAGAAACATATCATGCTTGATAGTTCCAACCTACACCCAGAATATCACTCAAAGGTCCCCTGATAGTGTATAACTGGCCAATGCTATGACATCCTAGTATGGGACATAGTCCCAAAACTAAAAAACACATGCTGAATGTCCCACATAAAGTCTGTTATTTAACATTACAGTTAATGAAGAGATGCATGTGGTTTTGAAACTGTAAATTACATAATAGTCCATTGATGGATGACTCCTCATGTCTGTGTATATCAATTATTGTGATCTAACCCACATAGGTCATGAGTGAGCGAACTCTGGTTTAACGTCCACCAACAACTAGGTCATACGTAGACTGAATCTCCGTTTAAAGTCTCATCCGATGACCGAAAAGTGGGGGATCTATCTAATGGTTTCTGGATTGGTAAGTCCAGCATGTTATCCCATTACTGCAGCTCCCATATTGGTCAAGAGAAATATAAAGGTGTATGGGTATACAGATATATATAGGATTTTAAGTCACAAAACTTGTTTCCCCTTGTAAAAAAAAAACAACAGAAAAACATGGAGATTCTCCATGTTTTTCTGTTTTTGTTTTTTTAACATCTCCATGTTTTTCTGTTTTTGTTTTTTTTACAAAGGGAAACAAGTTTTGTGACTTAAAATCCTATTTGCTTCCCTAGATGAAGATGCTTTTCAAAAATTGGGTCTACTCCTTGAGTACGGACCCCTTTTCTTGTTTCTGATGCTATAAAGTTGCTATGCTATAAATTAATAGGAGTTATCTCACCTTTACAGCCTTCACAACTTAGAGCATTGTAATGGTACCCTGATGCCCGATCTCCACAAATCCGACAAAGTTCTTCTTCAATACTCTTTCCAACAACCCCAGCCCCTTTTTTTTTCTTTGGGTCATTTCCCGTGCTGGAGCTTATCGCTCTATCTCCAATGGTGGCCATCTGCATGTCCGAGTATGGCTGCATGTCGCTGCCCATGTGAACGGGAATGTCTGACTCCATCTGTAGGTATGGCCCTGGTGGACTGCCCAGTACCATACTGTCTAACATCAAGTGATTGCCCTGGTAATGGTGGTGACCATCGTTGTCATTCAGAACTGGAAACAGAGAGGGAAAAACATTATGGAAATACAGAAGGAATACCTTAATGGAAGTACAGAAGGAATACCATAATTACCTTACAGAAGAGCCTTGTCTAATAATGCTTCATAACAATGCTTTTCAAAGTACACCAGATACAAAAGATATGGGTAACTGGGATAGTTTTCTTTATTTTTCCATAAAAGTATATGTTGTGACCCCTAATTAGAATCATCTCACCAAGAAAGTTGTACCATCTCACCCAGATGGTTGTAATGAGGCGTGAGGGGTCATGGTAGGAAACATACTTTATCATTGAGAAACAAACAGAGCTCTAGATAAGAGGGGTATTTGATGATAATTGAGGGATAATTTTTTTTATTTCTCATTGAAACAATGTTGTGACCCCTCATCTGAACCGTCTCCTTGAGATGGTTCAGATGAGGGGTCACAACATATGTTTTTATGCAGAATTAACAAAAATTATCCCTAATTATAACCAAATATGTCCTCTTATCTAGAGCTCTGAATAAAGAAAATTATGTCTGAATTATCCTCAAAAACGCACCTTATCTGGAGCTTTGAGAAAACCTGGCCCCAAGTTTATAAAACTTTTTCCGGCTCAACTCAGCTGAGCATGAAATTTTACCTGCTAATAAATAGCAAATTACTGATACATGTAAGTACCGTAGTCTTCTTGCTCAGTTTAGCTAAGTATGAAATTTTCTCTGCTTATGAATGTGAAAATGCCAACATTAGTTGGCATTTTCTTATTTAATAGCAGAGAAATTTTCAGGCTCAGCTGAGTTGAGCAAAAAAAAAAAAAAACGTTTTATAACCTCAGGCCCTGGTCTTGTGCTTTAAATATAAGACAGGTACTACAAGCATCGAGAAAGTTGTCAACAACTAATAGATGAACCCTTAAACCACCAAAAAAAGCAGATGACAAAATTTATATCTGCAAAATTTAAAAAAAATAATTTATCTAAGCTATATCATATTGAGAATTCAAACATTTGATGATAAACACTGTAGATCCAGATGAGGTGGCTCATGATGAGTCACCTCATCTGGACCTACGCTATCTGCAAATTCAACTATTTTGGTTTTTGGTGCTTCAAGGGTTAAGGAAGACTTAGCCTACTTGATAAAAGCCAAGTTTCTAAGAAACTAAAATCTTCTTTCATAAATCTGAGACCGTTCTGACAAGCACTGTTATTAACTCTTTTTGCAGACACATGCAGATAGCTTGATATAATGGCACTTGTCTGCTTGAAAGCCAATGTCCTTTGTAACAGTATCAGACATATAGATGCAGTCACTTTAGCAGTGCAAATGACAACTTTAAAAAACTTCTTTTTCTCATTCATTTAGAGAAGAAAACATTTCAATACACCTACTCATTCACCATGTTCACAAATCTTCAGTAAAGAAGTTTTGATCCTATACAAGTCACTTAGCAATTCAGCTACAATATTATTTAACAGCCACATGTTCACTTGGCCATACAGAAAACCTGCTCTAAACTTCAGCAAATTCGCGTAGCCATACAGCAACAACAGTTCTTAGCTTCAACAAATTCACAAAGCCATACAGCAACTTCTTAGCTTCAACAAATTCAATTTGCCATACAGCAACAACAGCTTTAAGCCTCAACAAGTTCACTTAGCCATACAGCTACAACAGCTCTTAGCTTCAACAAATTCACTAAGCCATACAGCAACAACAGCACTTAGCTTCAACAAATTCACTTGGAAATACAGCAACAACAGTTCTAAGCTTCAACAAATTCACTTGGCCATACAGCAACAACAGCTGTTAGCTTCAACAAATTCACTTGGAAATACAGCAACAACAGTTCTAAGCTAAGTTCTAAACTTAGCCATACAGCAACAGCAGCTCTTAGCTTCAACAAATTCACTTAGCCATACAGCAACAACAGCTCATAGCTTCAACAAATTCACTAAGCCTTACAGCAACAACAGCTCTTAGCTTCAACAAAGCCACTTAGCCATACAGTAACAACAGTTCTTAGCTTAAACAAATTCACATAGCAAAACAGCAACAACAACACTTAGCTTCATGAAATTCACATTGCCATACAGCAACAACAGTTTTATCTTTCAACAAATTCACTCAGCAATACAGCAACAACAGCTCTCAGCTTCAAGAAATTCACCTAGTCATACAGCAACAATAGTTTTTAGCTAAAACAAATTCACTTAGCCATACAGCAACAACAGCTTTTAACTCCCACAAATTCACTTAGCCATACAGCAACAAGAGCTCTTAGCTTCAACAAATTCACTTAGCCATAGAGCAACAACAGCTTTTAACTCCCACAAATTCACTTAGCCATACGGCAACAACAGTTCTTAGCTTCAACAAATTCACTTAGCCATACAACAACAACAGTGCCTAGCTTCAACAAATTCGCTTACCCATACAGCTTCAACAAATTCACTCAGCCATACAGCAACAAAAGTTCTTAGCTTCCATAAATACACTTAGCCATACAGCAATAACAGTACTTAGCATTGACAAATGATCCACAACACAACCAAACCAACAAAGTGGGATGTGCATCCAGCTAAGACTCAGATCAGCCTGATAGAGTCTTCGCTGTGAACTTAAAGAGAAGCAAAATTTGGGCTTAGCTAGCTTCATGCGGACAGCGAAGACACTGATCAGACTTGGCAGATGTCCAGGCTCAATTATTTTGGTTTTGTCTTGTAGTGGCTCAACTCTGTTATCTAAAACTTTGTTGGTCTATCAGCACTAAGTTGTGCAGACCTTGAAAGACTAAAATGGCAGAGAAGCCCTTGGCAAAAAGCAATGTGACATTTAAATTCTATCAGAATCAACAAAAGCTAAGCGCTTCAGAGATAAATACAACTTGTCCATTGCCATTTTGCCTTCCGTCTCAGCTTGGGTCAACTGTTATTGGAAAAAATTTCCTGTCATAGTCCCCAATTAGGAAGGATTTTTACATCCATGGAATCAAAAAGGAATTTACAACAGTTGTCTCCCTTTGCATAGTGGAAAAACAAGGAAGAGTGCCTATAAACCTTAAGCCTGGTTGAAGTTTGGAGATGGAATAAACAGCTCATTACAGAAACATGACCATAATAACCACATACGGTATCATCTCAAATGAACATCCTTCAGACCTCTAAATAAAGGGAGTAATAGCTGTTTCAGCGCTCAATAAAGCAGACCACAAAATTAACATTAAGTGTTTTGTCCCAGCTATATCATATTGAGAATTCAAAGACTGGTTGGCAAACAGTGTAGATCCAGATGAAGTGGCTCATTATGAGCTGCCTCATTTGGATCTACACTGTTTGCAAATTCAACCATTTCCATTTTATGAGCTGTAAGTGTTAGAAAATTCCATGATCTTTATCAAAACATACGTTGTGACCTTTGACAGTAGAACAGCCTCTTCTAATCCAGGGTCTCACCATATTTAATGAGAAGTAATAAAAATTATCAGTGAGTTATCATGCATTCAATATTTCCATTATCTGGCGCTCCTAAGAAGTACACCTCAGGAGTGCAGATATTTTATGCTAGGTCTGTGTGACATGCTGCGCACTAAAACCAATTCAGGTCATAAAAATCAATATGGCTTCTTTAAGGAATCAATGTGGTATTTCCGATGTCTATGTGAGATCTCTAATGTGGGATCTCTAATTTAGACTGCCACAAATTAATTCAACTCACTCTCTGTCTGCCGTATTTGCACTAATCCACAATGCGCTGAGAATTTTTTTATTTTTAAAGCTGCATGCTGTATCAGAAGAATCCATCATACTGTATTAATCCTATTAGACGCCCCCGGGCTATGCACTTTACAAAAGGTCCTTACAATTGCTGATAAACAGTATTAAGGTGAAGGGTATACTTGCAGAAGTTTTTGCCTTTCTTCTCTGTGAGGATCACTCTTGAAGTGTAGAATTTGCTCCTAGAGGAGCAAATTCTTTCCTTTAAGAATTGACCCCATTTCAAACAGCTACCTCGTCTAGAGAAGCAAATAAAAATTCATGCAAGTTGATACATTTTCTGAAAAGAGAGAGGGAGCGTTTATCAGAGCAGGGGCATTTTTTATGATAATACGGTAAGTATAGTGGACCCCAAAGGTTACCAATAAGGTATATAAGAGTTAAGATGCCTGAACCATCAAAAATAGGGTCAAGGGTCTAAGAATATATGAGACAAATACTTTCACAAGGAAAAGCTTTGTAAGGTCTCAAATATATATACTTTGAGGCATGCATGAGCTTGAGCCTACTACTGCTTATTTATTGTCCTTAATTCTAGAATCTAGCCAAAATTTTTTCATCTCACGATTTGACAATTACTACTTGATCATGAATTCAAGAACATGCCAACAATTCAAAATTTGAATTAATTGCAAAATGAAGAACAGGCCAAAATAAAGTGATTTACAGTACTAAATAAATAGCATGCTCAAACCTACGCTCAAGTTTACAGTTCACCTTTAAACGTTACCTTTCCGGGCTAAAAAGCAAACAACAAAATTTACGTTTGCAAACTTTCAAAAAATATTTCGTCCAAGGCATTATCATATTGAGAATTCAAAGAAAAGAGGGCAAACAGTTAGTCTAGCATTAAACAGAGTATATTATGAGCCGCCTCATTACGATCTACACTGTTTGCAAATTCAGATATTTTTGTCTCTGGCGCTGAAAGTGTTAAGAAAACCAGGTATCCTATATGTCTGACATTTGCTCTATGAACTGGTATGCTACAAAGTCATAAATGTGACAAAAGAAAACTCGGAAAATGGCTTGCATGTAGGTCAAATGCATAATGTAGAAGTTTTGCAACTGTATGTCCGTATGATCAAAATTATGATACAGCATCAGTTCTGAATCTTGCCCTTACTAAAAATTTCCGCATGTATAATGGGTTTTATCTGACAGAGGTGAGCACAGATCAGGCAAAATCAAAAACTGAAAATTTCAACAAGAAATGTTACAGTATGTAACAAATGCCCCAAAAACTGACCTTTCACCCAAGATTGTGACCTTGACCTTGGACCACCCTAGCCCTCAAAGCAGACAAAATTATGTTCTGCTTCATCTGGATCTACACCACATATTCAATTATTTTCATTTTCTGCACTTTAGGTTCATACAAGATCTGTATGCCTGAGCAAAACAGTGTAGACTCTAACTCGCCTGCAGCAGCAGTCTGATCAGGATTTGTACTGTTGGCAATTTCAGCCATTCAATTTATAAAACATCTTCTAAAGGTGCTGGGAAGCTTTCAGCATAGGGGCATATCCTGTTGCTATTGAGTTGAAGCAGAGTCAAGGGTCTGCTGTGCTTACAGCAGCATAGGAGGGAGATGTTATTATTTGAGCCGGGACACGAAAAAAACAAACAAAGTGGTTGTCTAACCAGCGCAGACTCAGATCAGCCTGGGCATCCACCCAGTGCGATCAGAGTCTTCGCTAAGCACTTAAGGGTAACAAGCAAATTCGGTGAATTTATATCCCCCGCCGAAGTGGCCTTGATTTGTTTATGGTTGTTTTAAGTTTCATAAAATTTTAAGTTTCATAAAAAAAATTTCACTGGTTATTAGGAGGCTGAACTTGTGGATTGTACATAAAATCAAGGGCAATATCTCTGGGATAAGTAAGGCATAAGCTGGAGCTGTTCTTCTTAAACACTTGCCTCAGCATCACTGCACTATAATGATACATTTTAAATTCGGTTACAAGAAATTTTGTTTGTCAGCACCCTACTAATGGCTAATTTGTGGATTTTAAATCAATTCAAGGGCATTAAATCATGCACTACTGAAGACTATGACAAAACTTAATGTGCACTGCCTTGTCATGACAATATATAATTATCAAAAGTGTGATGAAATTCCATTTATTGGTTACTTAGTTATGACCCAATTTGTTGATTTTAAGCAAATTCAAGGGCAATAACTCATTGCTTACTGAAGCAATTCTGACAAACTGTAAGATGCACCAATGTGTTATGGTGATACATATTTTGTATAATTTTCATAGAATTCTATTAATTGATAAGTTAGTTATGGCTGGAAATGGCAATCTCGCATTGACTCAAGGGCAATAATTCATGCACTTTTGATGCCATTCTGATGAAACTTTATGTGCATATCCACTTTATGGTGATACATAATTATTCAGTTTAAATTTCATGAAGTATTGGTTACTTGTTTATGCCTCATTTCACTGATTTTAAGTCAATTAAAGGGCAATAACTCATGCATTACTGAATCCAGTCTGAGGAAACTTCATGTGCATCAGCACATTATAGTGATATATATTTGTGTTAAGTTTCATGAAATTCTGCCCAGTGGTTACTTAGTTACAGCTCATTTCATTGATTTCAAGTTAATTAAAGGGCAATAACTCATGCATAACTGAAACTAGTCTGATGAAACTTTATGTGCCACAGCACGTTATAGTGATATATACTTATTCTAAGTTTCAAAAAATTCCGCTCAGTAGTTACTTAGTTATGGCTCATTGATTTTAAGCCAATAAAGGGGCAATAACTCATGCATTACTGCAGCTATTCTGATGAACTTCATGTGCTGCAGCGTGTTATAGTGAAAAAAAATTATTTTAAGTTTCATGAAATTCCGTCTAGTGGTTACTTAGTTATGGCTCCGGATGGACAGACAGAAGGGTCAATTAACGGGCAATAACTCATGCATTACTGAATACAGTCTGAGGAAACTTCATGTGCAGCAGGGCGTTATAGTGATATATATTTATTTTAAGTTTCAAGAAATTCTGCTCAGTGGTTACTTAGTTATGGATCATTTCATTGATTTTAAGCCAATAGAAGGGCAATAACTCATGCATTACTGAAGCCAGTCTGATGAAACTTCATGTGCCGCAGCACGTTACAGTGATATATTTTTATTCTAAGTTTCATGAAATTCCGCCCGGTGGTTACTTAGTTATGGCTCCGGACGGACGGAAGGACAGACAGAAGGACGGACGGACGCATGAGGGTGTTGTTGTAGGTTGCACCCCAGACTTGGGGGTAATCTTTCATGGACAGAATCGTACAAAGTGCACTTGCAGGTTGATCACAGCGCACACGTGCCCTCTGTACACATGAACCCACAAATTTTGTCCAATCACGGACAGATTGGACAAAACTTGTGAAAACAAATGATTTTAAATGACCCATCTACCCCTCATCATCACACAGAAGGTGTCAGAAAACTTCGACTAATGAGGTGCACCCCAAAAGTGCAAATTCACCCCACAAATGGGGTTTGTACTCACAGCTCAGCCCACAAATACCCTCTCATGAGAGCGGACGGACAGACAGATGGACAGACAGACATGGAGAAACCTATATCCCTCCCCCTTCATCGGGGGATAACTAAGGGTCTATGCTACCTCCACGCTGACAGCGAAGACTCCGATCAGACTGGGCAGATGCCCAGGGTGATCCGAGTCTGCACTGGGGGCACAACCACTTTGTTGGTTTTCTCATCTCTGGCTCAATTTTATTCTCTAGTAAATCCTGCAGAAAACACCATGGTTGACTGGTTAGAGTGCTAAGCTTTGGTGCAGAATGTTTCAGGTTTAAATCACACTTGTGCTTTAGGTGAAGAAGGTCACAGGTTCAAAATCCCACTTGTCCAATGACTGAAACAACTCTCTGTTGACCAATTCCAGGCTGAAACCATGCAGGAAGCGAAAAAAGATTGTAACTGGAATCTACTTTCAATATGCTGTGCCCAAGATTGGGCTCCAACAAGGGGTGTTGCAACTCTCAATTCTTTAGTATATATGACAATTTGGTTGGTTGGTCATTTTGAGTTTAAATTGGTTGGTTGATTTGATGCTTAACGTCCACGGTAAACAACTAAGGTCATGTCGGGATGGTCAGTTAACCTAACCACACTATTCCTGGGCAGGCTTAGACCTCCTAAGCGGTTAACCAGTACTAAGTGCACATACTTTCGCCAGTAACTGACAACTGCCCTTCTTGAATCAGCGGAAGGAGAAACGAAAGTATGTGGCCAGACCGGGATTCGAACCCAGGACCTCTGACTTACGAGTCAGGTGCCCTACCGATTGCGCTACCCGGCCCGGCTTGAGTTTAAAGGCCCTTTGAGACAGTATTTCAGTCTACACATCAAGCTATTTTCCAGAGAGACGGAGAAAGAAAAGAGATAAGATAGGGGAGAGGAAAGCTATCCAAACAACTCCACCCACATCTCCTGCATGAACAGCAGGCCCTTGCCCTACTATTTTTCATATTAGTAGGATGCCCTGGCACTGAAAGCTACCCAGCATCATCATCCAGCAACCCCCCCCCCCCCACCCCCCTCCTTGGCATTTTAGAAACAAATGACACACAGTAGAACTTCAATGGTTTGAACCCTGATGGCTCATTCACCATGCCTGGCTAGAACTCTTTTCTTGGTCCCTAGAGGTCACCTTATATGGAAACTAACCCTGGATGGCTAGAACTACCCTTGGCAGGAACTAATTTTCATGGTCCCTAGCCTGTTCGAGTCAATGAAGTTCTACTGTATTTTGATAGTTTAAAGGCAATTTTGGTGGAAATTATTGACCAATTCACAGAAAAAAAAGAAAGCATTCATTAGAGAGGGGACATTTTAGGGGACAAGAAATACAGTATGTCCAATCGTTCTCCTGTCTCTCCTTCTGTCTTGGTGAACAAAAATTGTCTCAAGAACCATAAAATCCAAAACAATCGATTCAAAGGTGGCTAGAGTCCATGGGTAATAGTTCATGTGCCCCACACATTCCGGTTTTTACAGAATTATTGTCATTTTGCCCCTTGGATGTGGTCAACAATCTGTGTGTTGCGCCTGTATTAACTCTTTAAGCCCCAGTGACGAAAATAGCAAAATTTGCAAACAGTGTAGATCCAGATGAGGCGGCTCCTTATGAGCCGCTCATCAGGATCTACACTGTTTGCCCTCTAGTCTTTGAATTCTCAATATGAAATGTCTTGGAGAAGACATTTTTTTTAATTTTTGCAGACGTAAATTTTGTCGTCTGCTTTTCGGTACTTAAAGAGTTAATGCTGTTAGGAAACTGTGTAGGCCCTTTGGAGCAGTCTGATCATGATATACACTGTTTGCTCTTGCAGGTTGTCCTAATATTTAGAGTAAGTTTAATAGCTGAGGTTACACACTTTTAATGACCAATTAATATAATTTAAGGAGTTCAATAATTCAAAAGGTCAGGGAAAGTAGATCACCATTCTGAAAGTAATTTTATGCACTTTAAGTTCTTCTCAGTTAAAATTAATGTGAGAAAATTCAAGTTAATTTACAAGTTTTGTTTTGTTCAAAACTCAACTCATGTTAGTTTTTCAGCATACTCAGCATACTCGACTTAAAAAGCATTTCTGTCATGGGCTCTCAATATACAGCCCCAGGCACATGGGGGGTATTGGTGATAAATTGGCAACTATTACTCTTAATATTCCACAAAGCACAAAACAGACAACTCCCCCCCCCCCCCCCCCCCCACCCACACACACACACCTTTGACCCTGCCATTTTGGTGAAATGTAAAATGCCATATTTAAAAGAAGATGGCTATAAGACAGGGTTCTCTCCTCATAAAGTAGCCCAAATATGTAAATCAGTCCTGTGTAAAATACCAAAAACCTAGATCATGCTTGTATGAGGGATCCAGATTTTTGGGACTGTTTCGGAAGAAATAAGAATTAGTTGAATGACTGTCCTGTCTCAGAGGGGCAGTCTGACCTGGATGAACTATTCTTGTATCATTTGTATGTATATTTAGGTAAATTATGGAACTTTTATGCTTTAAGAAAGTACCATAAAAATTCCAAATATTGGGACAGATACATCTGCACAAACAGTGCAGACCCAGTTCAGACTGCTCCTGATCAGGGTCTACACTATTGTCATTCTAATGCATTACTGTATATAGTAGAACAGGTTTGTTCCATTTTTTGACAGTTATTGAAATTATTTTAGGTGCCCAAATTTATACATGGTATAGACCAGTCCGCCAATTTTCGCTTCCTACAGAGACTGTACATCATATTTGGCTTCCCCCGAGACTGTCCGCGATCTCTTGCTCCCTGCCGAGACTTCTTACATGATAAATGGCTTCCTGCAGAGACTGTTCGCGTGATTCTGCTTCCTGCCGAGGCTCTTGACAGGAAGCAGAGTCATGCTGACAGTCTCGTCAGAAAGCCATTTTTGGAGGACAGTAGTCCCTGCAGGAAGCAAGAGATCGCAGACTGTCTTGGCAGAAGCCAAATATGACGTACAGTCTCTGCAGGAAGCGAAAATTGGCGGACTGGTTTATACCCTGTGGTTATTGAAATTATTTTAGGTGCTCCAATTTGTAGCATGTTTACAGTATCTCTCAACTATTTTCATGCAAGTCATTACTCCTTAATATCAAATACTATATATTTTTTCCAAAAAAAAAAAAAAACATTTAAAAGGTTTTAGTGCAACAGTATTAAAGTTCATACTTAGTACATATCTGTACTGACAGACAATTTAAGAACCAGAGAAACTTACCTTTACATCTTATAATATTTCAATTATCAAAATATTCCAGCAATTTTGCAGATTTTCCAATTTTCAGGTAAATTATTGGCCCACAATATAACTTGCCAATTCACAGCTTCTCACATTCATATCCCAATGGTAAATATTGAAAAACGATTTTGTACTTTCCAATAACCTTCGTAAATCAAAATAATTTTTTCGGAATGTCACACTTTATGATTTAAAACAAGACAATTCACCAATCGCCCTAAGAGCACTAATAAGTGCCACAAAATGAAGGTCGTCTTTTGAAATCGGTGAAGCGATCGAGTGCTCAGTTCTCCACGTGGACCGTTCAATTGATCATGATCAATACTGCAGCATTCGTCTGCCCTACTTTTGAATGACCCAGCAGAAAATAGCTGCCACCTATCGCCATGAAAAGTGCAAAATATTAATAATAGCAGAAAGATTCCAAAAAGGTGAAGCTAAACTTGTTGCGATAAAGTAAAATATTTAAAACACTTTAAGCACCAGTGACAAAGAAGCATAATTTGCAAACAGCGTAGAGCCTGATGAGGTGGCTCATAATGAGCCACCTCATGTGGATCTACACTGTTATTCCACCAGTTTTTGAATTCTCATAACAAAATGTCTTGGACAAGATATTTTTTAAATTTTTGCAGACGTAAATTTTGTTGTCTGCTTTTTGGTGTTTAAAGAGTTAACCCATTCATGCCTAGTGGAATCTTCTATCCTGATATACTGGAAGAGTCTGTTTTCCATTTAACTCTTCAAGCACCAAAAAGCAAACGACAAAATTTACATCTGCAAAATTTTGAAAGATATATCATATTGAGAATTCAAAGACTAGAGGACAAACAGTGTAGATCTAGATGAGGCGGCTCATTATGAGCTGCCTCATCAGCATCTACGCTGTTTGCAAATTTGGCTAGTTTTGTCTCCGGTGCTTAAAGAGTTAACTGGTGTCTAATTTAGTTCTTTCTTTTTCTTTATTGTTTTTTTCTCTTTTTTTCAAGAGAAGTGTCCATTCCTTTTACAAACATTGTTGACCTTGATCAGATGCCACATTTTGCAATGTCTGATCTGGGTCTGCACTCCTTTATTAGGCAAAAATGGAGTAATTCTGAGATGATTATTGTTTGTTCAAAATGTTTATTGTGATATCTCAGTTTTAGATATGCAGTTCTAATGAAGGGTCACAATGTATATTTTGCGGCAGCTAGCTCAATAAAACTAAGGATAACAACATTTTAGGAAAAAATATCCAAGATTAACTTTCAGACCTCCTAAACTCACCAACATACAGTATACTCTATGAGTAGTCACACAGGGATAAATCCTCTTGCAGAGTACCAGTAAAATCAAGTGTCTCACTATTTTTTGCTGAAAAAAAATGTGACTAGCTTTTGCACTGCAAAAGCTTCTCACACTTTTTGGGCAAAAAATGGCAGTACTTTTGTGTACAATGTATTTGAAATTTTAACTGCAGTATTTTTGTTTACAATACCGTATGTTTGAATCTTTTTATACCTCAAGTAAGGTAACTTAAACAACTGGGCTTAGCTCAATAACTGCAAATTCAAACAACTGGGTTCAGATCAATAACTATATATATATATTCGCCTACTTACAAGGGCATATGCACTTATCCAGAGCTCCAGCTAAGCAAACATTCAAGTATAACAAAAATTCTGTAAACTGCTGTGTCTAACGCCTGTCTGGGCACTGTCAAAACAAAGCTCAACCTGAAACCTTAACCCACTGCATTCTGGGTATTTTTTGTTGTCTACTGCAATATTCATCTGCATCAAAAATCAAGAATATTTTGACAATATTGGTCTAACCAACTCTTGTAGAAATGATGTCTAGGCAGCAAACAGTTTGGATCTAAGATCAGGCCCCACGTTTGTGGGGCCTGATCTGGATCCAAACTGTTTGCCCATATACCCCTAAAAGGATATCCAGAATGGAATGGGTTAATACTGTAAAAGCAATAACGCTGTCTCGCAATCTGCCAGTCGCAGGGGAGACAAAAATTATGTGGATAATTGTGTTGCGAGTTCATTCATCATTTTAGAGGTGTCCTGTTAATTTAGGGGATAACTGTACTTGAAACTGGTATTGGGGGTACACAGGGTATAAACCAGTCCACCAATTTTCCCTTCCTGCAGAGACTGTCCCTCAGATTTGGTTTCTGCCTAGACTGTCCGTGATCTCTTGCTTCCTGCTGAGACTTTTGAACAGGATAAATGGCTTCCTGCAGAGACTGTCCCCGTGATTCTGCTTCCTGCCGAGGCTCTCGGCAGGAAGCAGAGTCACACAGACAGTCTCAGAAGGAAGCCATTTTTCAAGGACAGTAGTCCCTGCAGGAAGCAAGAGATCGAGGACAGTCTCAGCGAAAGACAGATATGAGGGACAGTCCCTGCAGGAAGCGAAAACTGGTGGACTGGTTTATACCTAGGCGCGTATATGGTTTCCAATTTCTTTTCACAGCAATGCAACACAAGCTGTAAAACACAATTTCTGACCAAAATTAATGATGATTTACCACCTCTGATGGCACCTATTCTAATGCACTTTTTCACCTTTCAATTTACAAACTCAAGTGCTTTCAGCAATATAAAACCAAGTCAGCCAGTGGGAAGCAATAATGTCACGGTCATTTCACAGTATCATTTTTATAGACTTTTTCTGTATTTTTTCAAGTATACAGAGTAGATCCTGATCGGATGCCACACTCTGCAATTGGCAATAATACAAAGCACAACACAGATTTTTGTGAGGAAGAAAAAAATGATTTTCAAAGTCACAAACTTTGGTTCTGTGAATTAGTCTCCTTACCTTCCCAAAACCAACTGACCATGTGAGAGATTCAGCTCTACTATTATTTTACATTGATCTTATCTTGAAAACTTGACATACCGTATGTTTATGCCACTGTGAAGACACTTGACAAGAAAGACTTAAATCTTGCTTTCTGTTCACTTTGCACTCTTTTGTGACTTCTAAAGGGTTCTGGTCTAAAGGGTTCCGGATTAAAGTTTTATACTTTCTATTTCTATGTTCAATCTCCTCTGAATTAAATTGCCCAAATAACATTTTTTCATGCATACCTAAGCAGCATAGACTTATACTTACACTGTCCTTTTATGTCTGTTATATTGATATAAATTGAAGTTTCAAACCTCAATATACTCTATGCATCTGCTAAAAGGAAATTTTGTCAAATTCCATTGTGAGAATATTTCAGTGAGTAAGACATGCATATATTTTTATAGGAAATTTATTGTCATCAACTGGGGCTGTGCTAAAAGTATATGGCCCAGTTGTTCCAAAACTAATTGCATCGTTAGATAACAAGACATTAAATTTTCAAACATATTATACAAAACAAGAGGGCCAAGGGGCCCTAAATCGCTCACCTGAGCAGAAAGGTTAAAGGTCAAACTAGGGTCATAATTTGAACAAACCTGATAGTTTGCAACCATTTCCAAATGGTTCTGAAGAAGAAGATTTTTGAATGTTTTTCTATGTATTGCTATGGTTCAAACCCTGAAGCCCCTGGGGCAGGGCCATTTTGGACCCTGGGGCCATCATTTGAATAATCTTGGTAAAGGACCACTAGGCAATGCTAAAAGCTAAATTTCAAGCCTCTGAGTCTAGTGGTTCTGAAGCAGAAGATTTCTGAATATTTTTCTATGTATTTCTATGGTTCAAACCCAGGACCCCCTGGGCGGGGCCATTTTTGACCCTGGCACCATCATTTGAACAAACTTGGTAAGGGGCCACTAGGCAATGCATCATACAAAATTTCAAGCATCTGCACTATGGGGTTCCGGAGAAGAAGGTTTAAAAGTACATTTTAATTTCGAACCCAAGACTGCCTGCTCCAGGGCCATTTTGGATTCCAGGGCCACCATTTACACAAACTTTGTAGGAGTCCACCAGATAATGCATCATACCAAATTACAATGCATTATACCAATCTTCAAGCATCTGAGCCAAGTGGTTCTGAAGAAGAAGATTTTTTAATATTTTTCTATGTAGTTCTATGGTTCAAACCCAGGACCCCCTGGGGCGGGGCCATTTTAGACCTTGGGGTCATAATTTGAACAAACTTGGTAAAAGACTACTAGGCAAAGCTACATACCAAATTTCAAGCATCTGAGCCAAGTGGTTCTGAAGAAGAAGATTTTTTCAATATTTTTCTATGGTTCAAACCTAGGACTCCCAGTCGCAGGGCCATTTTGGACCCTGGGGCCACCATTTAAACAAACTTGGTAAAGGACTACTAGGCAATGCTACATGCCAAATTTCAAGCATACGAACCTTGCGGTTCTGAAGTAGAAGATTTTAATATTTTTCTATGTATTTCTATGGTTCAAACCTGGGACTCCCTGCCCCGGGGCCATTTTGGACCCTGGGGCGCCCATTTGAACAAACTTCGTAGAGGACCACTAGTCAATGTTACATACCAAATTTCAAGCATCTGAGGCAAGCAGTTCTGGTAAAGAAGATATCTAAGTATTTTTTTAGTTTCGAACCCAAGACCCCCTGCCCCAGGGCCATTTTGGTCTCTGGGGCCACCATTTGAACAAACATGGTAGAGGACCACTAGGCAATTCTACAAGCCAAATTTCAAGCATCTGAGCTAAGCAAATCTGGAGAAGAAGATTTTTAAGTATTTTTTAGTTTCGAACCCAAGACCCCCTGCCCCAGGGCCATTTTGAACCCTGGGGCCACCATTTGAACAAACTTGATAGAGGACCACTAGGCAATTCTACAGACCAAATTTCAAGCATTTGAGCCAAGCAGTTCTGGAGAAGATTTTTAAGTAATTTTTAGTTTCGAACCCAAGACCCCCTGCCCCAGGGCCATTTTGGACCCTGGGGCCACCATTTGAACAAACTTGGTAGAGGACCACTAGGCAATGCTACATACCAAATTTCAAGCATCTGAGCCAAGCAGTTCTGGAGAAGAAGATTTTTAAGTATTTTTTAGTTTCGAACCCAAGACCCCCTGCCCCAGGGACATTTTGGATCCTGGGGCCACCATTTGAACAAACTTGGTAGAGGACCACTAGACAATGCTTCATACCAAATATCAAAGCCCTAGGCTTAGCGGTTTCAGAGAAGATGTCATTTAAAGCAAATTGTTGATGACGGACGACGCACGACGCACAACGCACAATGGACGACGGACACTGGGTGATCACAATAGCTCACCCTGAGCCTATGGCTCAGGTGAGCTAAAAACTGCCATTTTTTTTGTGGAAAAATGTGAGGAGTGCAATAGCTCCTCTAATTTTTTTAGCCAAAAACATTCGCACACTTGATTTTATGTGAGCTTAGCTTTGTTAACCCATTGCATTCTGGGTATTTTTTGTCGACTGCTGAAATTGTCGTCTGCATCAAACATCAAGAATATTTTGACAACATTGGTCTAACCAACTCTTGTAGTAATGATGTCTAGGCAGTAAACAGTTTGGATCTAAGATCAGGCCCCACGTTTGTGGGGCCTGATCGGGATCCAAACTGTTTGCCCAGATAACCCTAAAGGGGTATCTCGAATGGAAAGGGTTAAACTAAAAAGGCTCTGAACAACTGGGGCCTGGTATGCAAAACTGAAGGCAATAATCAGACTGCCTGGGCCTTAACTGCTCACACTTCAACTTGGTTGGGGAGCTGAGATGGGCTTGATAATCTGTCTTTTGGGGAGCTGAGATGGGCTTGATAATCTGTCTTTCGTCGGGCCCATTGGGGCTCAGCTTTGGACCTCTTTTGCTCCAGCCTTTATGAGTTGTTCTTGCTGCAGAGATCATGTTATTTCATCTCAGTATTTAATCCTGGTTTATATGTTTGCTGTTTTGATCCATTGATGGATTAGAAGTCCTTCATATAGACCAAAGAACTTGTATGTTTATAACTGCAACACAATCCAGGGTGATAGTGGGTTATGTGCATGTAACGGTGGTTTAAGCCCATCAGTAATTTCTTACTGACTGTTCCAAGGTGGTTCTTTTGTTGTGGTTTACTATATAGGAACCCTGGTAGCTCAGTGAGTTAAGCAATGGCTTACTGATCTAGCTGACCTGGGTTCAAGTCTCACTTGTGGCAAGAATCTTTCTTACTGTAAATGAGGTTCCACTGCACACAGCCTTTCATATCACCCTCCCATTGTCCTGATATGACTAAAATACTGTTGAAATGGATGTTAAATCACAAGTCATCCATCCTTCATTGGTTTACTATAGATACGCCGTACCTAATTATTTATCAATTAAAACATATGAACACAAAAATTAACATTGCCAACTTAACTGGTTCACACTACAGTTCTTTTGTACTAATCATTAATGCTCTATTTCTTTAACCGACATATATTGTTTCACTAAGACCTTAAAAATTTGCATTGGCAACAACTTTTTTGGGCTTCTATACATGTTTCATTTCTCAATTTCTATTTAAGTTGGTAATTAAAATATCTCACATCATACAGCTTCATTTACATTACCATAAACATTCTAAAAATTGGGACACCTAATAATTATTGTTCTTGCACACCTGATAGAAAATGCCATTCTTTTCACCTGGGATAGAAAATCTCATCTTACCCTGGTGTTCTGACCCAGGAACGGAAAAAAATCGCGAGCTGTCAATGCATTGGTTGTATTGGAACTCACGTACCTGCGTTGTCAAGTGACGTTGGCATTTTAGATGATGACGTCACGAAGACGGTAAAAATGACGTCAGTTTATGCGCGCCAGTCGTTGACGTAAAGAGCCGAATGGCAGTCGTTGAAAGCGGCGCCTTCTTTCAAAATCAAATTGAAACCTCTCAAGCGCTAGAATTACGCATTTTAGAAGTTCTGAACTTAAAACAAAACGTGGTGTGCAAGAAAAAGTATCTGTCATTGGTGTGAGGTGCGGATCGAAAAATCCGTCACTCGGGATCACTGTTCGGCATCACTCAGCAAGCCTCGTGATGCCGAACAGTGACCCTCGTGACAGATTTTTCTATCCGCACCTCACACCCATGACAGATCCTTATATTACTGGAATTGTTTTGTTCTACATAGTCCTGAGACTCATGACATTACATTCCGCTATGTGAAAGAAGTCTAGGTTCTACAATACATTTATGCATCCAAAAGATGCAGATGAAAGGCAAACAGTGTAGACAGTCTGATCTGGGTCTGCACTGCTTGCTTACACATGTCCGTCCCAAATACTTAGAATTTATATGGTATCTCGTATTTGAATTATTGTCAGTGAGTAAATCAGTGAAACAGCCATAGAAATATTATTATGTCAGTGTGACATGTTGCTATATCCAGTTCTGAAAGTTCAAGGATTTACACCTGAAATATATGATCTTAAGGACAGAAGTCCCGCACAGATGTTAAAGGAACATCAGTGCAGAAATTTTGTCCTTAAGTATACATGTGGTAAAATAATTAAGGTAAAAACACAGTATTAGCAGACATGTCTGTCCAGACATACTCAAGCAAACACTGCCCGAACTCAAATAAACAGTGCCAACTCAGATTCTAGAAGAGTAGTCTGATCAGGATCAATCTGCCATTAACGTTTTTTTTTCTTTCAGTGCAAGTGAACTTGCCAAAATTAGAAAGCAGAAAAAACAAATAACACTAAAAGCGCCAAACAATGAAAATAGTTGAATTTGCAAAGTGCCAAAAAATGAAAGTAGTTGAATTTGCAATGCGCCAAAAAAAACGAATATGGTTGAATTTGCAAAGTGCCAAAAAAAGAAAATAGTTGAAAGTGCCAAAAAAGTGAAAATAAATGAATTTGCAAAGTGCCCAAAAAAGAAAATAGTTGAAACGGGCAAAAAATGAAAATAGTTGAATTTGCAAAGCGCTCAAAAATGCAAAAAGTTAAATTTGCAATGCGCCAAAAAATGAAAATGGTTGAATTTGCAAAGCGCCAAAGAGTGAAAATGGTTGAAATTGCAAAGCGCTTAAAAAATGAAAATGGTTGAATTTGCAAAACGCCTAAAATATGAAAATGGTTGAATTTGCAAAGCTCCGAAAAAATGAAAATGGTTGAATTTGCAAACAGCATTAAACCAGATGATGAGGCTCATTAAGAGCCGTCTTATCTGGATCTATAGTCTGGTGGGCGGGTGTTTGTCTTCTTGTCTTTGAATTCTCAATATGAAATAGCTTTCACTGATGAATCCTTTTTTTTAATTTTGCAGATTGTCACATTATTTAAGAACTCCCAATGCACTTAAACCAAGTCAAATACATCTTTAATTTGCAAAGGCAGCTCAAATTTAATTGCATACAATTTCTGATCTAATAAATAACTCTATTTGGTGAAAACTATATGTATGATTGCCCTGTTTCAAGCATGACATTCAGGGATACAGACTAGCGGTCGCCCTCTCGCCCACTGCGAGTAAAAAATCGGGTGGGCGCCTAAAATTAAAATGACAGTCGCCCAGCTTGCGATCATCAGCTGTCAGCGAGTGTCTGGCCTGTTTTCGCGTTAGATTGGTCTCCCCTCGTTTTGGATTAAAATCCGCCACCTCAAAGCGCATTGCAAACTTCCGCACCGATATCTGCGTTGAATATTCGGTGTTCCGTCATACTTGTGTGTTGGATTTTATTCACTATCAACAACAACATGGCCACCTCCTCCGTTTGACAGCAAAAATCTTGACCATTTGTAAATTTTTCGTGCATAATGTGGCGATACATAGCTGGTGTTTCACACCCATTAGCTAAAAGAAAGCGAAACCCTGAAGAAAGGAGGATTTACTACAAAGCCTAAGGAAACAGAGCAAATCTCTCGCAGATTCTGAATAAAAAAATTCTCATGTTTCTGACGTTTTAAATGTGGGCCCCTAAATTATTGGCTGGGCGACTAATTTTCAGTTTTTAGGGGCCCAGCTTGCTCCTATTAAAAATTAGTTAGTCTGTATCCCTGGATGTCACATCCATACAATGGTCATGGTCAATGAGATCGCAGCAGGCACATGACGCTGAAATGACGTCCTATTGATGTCAGTACGACATCCTTTTGACGTCAGTGCCGGCTAAGATATTTCGGGAAATTGTCAGATAGCTTTAAAAGGTGAGAAAGTGCAGTTGTTATAAACTCTTCACAGCTTAAGTCGGATGACAAGTCAGGCTCCAAACACCCCATCCCCTCCCCGCTAGCATCCCGGCAAACAAAATATGCCTACAGGCATATGGTTCTTTCTTTCCATCCATCTGTCCATTTACTTGTTTGTATCATTAAGAACTGTGTTGCATGTGACAGTTTTACATAACCTTTTAGTTTGAGATACCCTGGCCACGGTCACCACCTAATAAAGGGCCACACCACCTAATATAGTCAAACTTGATGCCACAGGTTCAAAATGTAATATTATTTTTATGTTTCATTGTTTCTTTATGATATTAAACTGTTTATCATATGACCTCGCTGTTATTCAGTGGATAACGTCGTGTTATAAAAATCGTATGACCACACGTGTAATAACACTGTGGCGCATACATGTAACATCATTGACAACGTCTATGTCAACAATACCTTTCATTTTTGAAATAGTGTTCAGTTTGAAGGTGATCCCATTTTAAAGGGTTGTATGATAAACAAAATCTTACACTCATGGTCATTTCATATGAAATTTATGAAACTCGCCGATGGCTTGTTTCATAAATTTCATATGAATTGACCACTTGTGTAAGACCCTCTATATATATGATATACATACCTGACAGTTATATTGGTGATCCTGTGTATTGTCCATGTTTGATGGAATTATCATGCAATTTACTACATCAACAGACTGATGTGCAGAAAACAGCTCCAAAGCTCAATGGCAAGGAAATCAATAGAAATATCACAAAAATAACCTGTGGATGCACATAACAGATTTTCTAACATCCTCAAACAAATATTTTAGCAGCTTCAAATAGATAAAATTAATGCAATTTGTAGAATTTACACAAATAACTAGCTGTCATGAAGTAACACACACATATTCAGAAACACCAGCTATCCTCACATAAACATTTCTAGCAGACGACATTTTGACATTTCACACAATACAATTCACCGCATTTTTTAACAAAAATTATGCCGTTAGTACCCAAACTAGAAGTGTAACACATAGGTAATATCCGAATATCTGTCTGTTTGGGTAGGTGAGAAAATTTCCTCAGTGCGTTCTGAGAGCTCCAGATAAAAGCAGCTTTTTTTAGGATATTTTTTAGGCAACTTCCATTCATTTTCAACTTCCATTCATTTTCAGTAAAATTGTATGTTGCCTCACCGAGGCATTTGTAATGAGGGGTCACAACATACGTTTTAATGATAACCTAAAAGAAAATTATCCAAAATTTTGGTCCAAAAATTTTTTACCTGCAGCTCTGTGTAGAGCAGTAGAGAAAGGTCAAATATGTAGTTATGATGAATAAATATGCCAGATGTACTGATCTGTTTTATGCCAAGGAAATAAAAGTACACCTGTGTATGACCTTGAGTCATGACACACACATAGATAAAAACAAAACACTACAAAATGAAGGGTCTATCTCAGAAAAAGCCACACACTATATAATGAACTATCTGAGCATCTGAAAACCAATTGGCTCAATCCCATGCAGTCATTCCGCTCACTTGTTGGCAACTCTGGCTATTTTTTGGTGATTTTCAGGACTGTGGCAGTTTTGCAGCAGTCTTTTCATCAAGGGCACTGCGTACCCATTAAGTACATATAACTTAAGAGCAAAACTATCATTTATCAGCAGAATAACACCATTATCTGATCATTCAGCAATAAAAAGTCATGAAATATATTATTGTGAGGTATCAAGAGTTTCTAACTACAATTGACCCTGAATATGTACTCTAATAAGCCAACTTCATCCTGGAGTTTCACGTAAAAAGGTTTTAAAACAGATCTGGTGCATTTTAGATGGCAACTAAAATGACCTTAGTAATGTTTGATATCATAAAACGTTTAATGGTAAAAATACAATGTACAGGCATGGGGCCCCAATCAGTATTCTCCTTTTGTTTATATTGCATTTTTTGACTGGCAACCAGAAACTGAAATCATATTTTGTGGAACAATTTGTAATTTTTTAAAAACATTTCCAACTATTTTGACTCAATCAGTATTATGCACATCAATCCACCTTGTATCACCAAACTTATATAAAGGTTGTACCACTTTTCATAATGATTTTAGCCGCGACACGACAAAACCAACAATGTGGTTGTGCGCCCAGCGCAGACTCGGATCAGCCTGGACATCCACGAAGTCGGATCAAAATCTTTGCTAAGCGCTTAAAGTGTAGCTAAGGGTCTCAACTACCTCCATGCGGACAGCGAAGACTCTAATAAGACTGGGCGGATGCCCAGGCTGATCTGAGTCTGCGCTGGGCGCACAACCACTTTGTTGGTTTTCTCGCGTCGCGGCTCATTTGTGTTTAGACATTTTTATGACTGAAAGGACTAAAGAGGCTTTAACCCAAAACTGCTTCTACATGTATTTCATTGAATAAGACTGATTGCTATCCATGCCTATGCAGGAATCAGTTATGGAAATGGTGCATCAGTGATACCCCACCACAGTAAATGTATTTCCCTTCTGTTTTATTTTCTAAAGGCCCTGGGCATGCCTGGCAGACAGCCTAAAATTGCCGAACTTATTTCAGATTGTAACAGAAAGCTTTTTACTCTGATCATTTATGTGATGTTCAGTAAAGGAATTAAAAGCCAAACACCACCTTTTGGACCTGCAGCAGCTTGTAAAAAATTCCGACACTATCAGCTCTCCTTTCGCATGCTTAGGCACTTCTGCTCCAACAATTCTACTTTTTTAAGTAAATGGTACCTGTTTTATATGTTCAGTGTAGTTCATGTCCATGGTTGTGAAGCGGTCTATATGCTTTATTGGCAATTCTCACACTGGGTAGGCAGCAATCGAAAACACTCGTGCAATCAATGAACGCAGATCAAAAGCCAATAGAAACAGTGTTTTCGAACAGTTTTTGATCCGCATTAATCTATTGTTAAGAGCGCTTTCGATTCCCGCCTACCCAGTGTGATCCTAGCATCTGAGAATAATGGCGGTGAGGGTTTCAAACCCAAAATTTCTTCTTTTTCAACCATAAAAACAATAACGTTAAAGCTTGTGTGGTAATTAGGTTGAATCTGGTACTGTAATTGACAAATTGCAGTTATTAACATACGGCTCATGACAGCTGTTTGGGCTGGTGGGCTAGGATTTAGGATGTAGGTACAGCAGTTAGGTATACTATCACAGGGTATAATCGATTCCGCTAATTTTCGCTTCCTGCAGAGACTGTACATCATATTTGGCTTCTGCCGAGACTGTCCGCAAACTCTTGCTTCCTGCAGGGACTACTGTCCTCGGAAAATGGCTTCCTGCCGAGACTGTCAGCGTGACTCTGCTTCCTGTCGAGAGCCTCGGCAGGAAGCAGAATCATGTGGACAGTCTCTGCAGGAAGCCATTTATCATGTACAGAAGTCTCGGCAGGAAGCAAGAGATCAGGGACAGTCTCGGCAGAAGCCATATATGATGTACAGTCTCTGCAGGAAGCGAAAATTGGCAAAATCGATTATGTAGATTGGACAGGTACTGTAAGTAGACAGGTATGGAATGGCCTGTGTGGTAATAACCTGTTTAAAATACATTGTAGCTAAAAATATCTCAAAATTTGTCCCATTTAAACTTTAAATGTGCAAAAAATACGACTACTACAGAAATATCAACCTATTTTTAGGTTTATTATCAATACCAGTGCATTATGAAACATAATAAACACTAATTTGCCACACATATTTTTTCACTCCATCTCACTGATTTTCACACCATTTGTGAAAAAGCCGGATTTTAAAAATCTTGGAAGGAATCAGTTTGCATAAGGGCATTACCTGTCTGTAGAAAATCCATGGACATTGTCTGGCTAGAGTACTGGAACAAGGGTCCATGGACAATAGCCACTGAGCCCATGGACATTGTACACTCAGTACATGGACAATGTCCACTCAGACCTTGGACATTTTTTCCTGGATTTTCCCTACACTGTATTTTCGCAAAGAGTTATAGCAATCCAATCAAACAGAATGCATACATCCAGTTCACAATGCATGTCATTTATATTTCAAGACATACAATACCAAAGTGTCCATCTGAAATGATAGACATAAAGCCTCTAAGCCCTCTGCCTAAAGGCAGATCCCATAAAAACAAATTAAATTGTTTTATAGGTTGTTATGTTCTGTTTCAATTCTCATAATGACGTTCCCCCAAGTGGCTCAGTGGTACATAACCACAGTTACACACACATGGCACCGAGTGTCCGTCCATTTTTATATGATGTTTTGTTCTGTTCTGTTTCAATTCTTTTCTCTTTTGAAAAATCATCACTTATTGGTGTTCAAAGTGTTGTTGCCTAATTATAATTAAAATTGCCAAATTGTTAGTTCTGTATAGGGTGTTGATTGTTTTCTTGTCTACTTTGATATTATGAATAATTAATAATTAATTATTTGGAAGTAATTCAAATGAGAAGAATTTTTACTTAAATTTTACCGGAGATAGGCTACTTTAAATTCGATTTTATAACCAGGCTGAACGAAGTCCATGGACAATGTCCACTCAGTCCATTGACATAGTATAATTTAATTGTCCATGGACATTCTCAAGTCCCCCTGGGCTCCTTGGACAAAGTTCATGGTGTCCATGGACAATGTCCATACAGTATACTGTCCATCAAGACCATGGACAATGTCCATTTAGTCCATGGATAATGTCCACTGAATCCATAGACATTGTCCAGACTGGCTGGTCTCACGGGACGTATTTTCATGGACTCATTGGACTTCGTCCAGACTGTCCATGGGCATTGTTCAGACTGTCCACTGAGTCCATGGTAAACGTCCACTCAGCCCACGGACACTGTCCAGGGAGTCCACTGAGTCCATGGACTTTCTACAGATGTGTATAGTCCTGGTAAGTGGTATTTATCTCACTTAGTATAACTTGTTCCTTACCAGCCATTTCAACAACCTGCACTGTGTTGCAAATTGCTTTCAATTTAACCCTTAATGTGCCAAAAAGCAGACGACAAAATTTACGTCTGCAGAATTTCAAAAAATGTCTCGTCAAAGCGAAATCATATTGAGAATTCGAACACTTGAGGGCAAATAGTGTAGATTCAGATGAGGTGGCTCATTATGAGCCACCTCATCTGGATCTACACTGATTGCCAATTCAACAATTTTAATTTTTAGTACTTTAAGGGTTAATTCACTTTTGCTAAGTTGTGAGTTCTGTCTGGTCCGATTAAAAAAGAAAGTTTAAGCCTTTTTGCTTGATAATTACGCGGTACAGCTGCGACTCCTTGCCGTCTAAGAGTGCAGCAGACAAGCAAAATCAATAGTATTAACAAGTGCCGTAACTACCTTAGATATCGTGACCTCTTTACCAATTACCGTAAATGTCTAGAATTTGAACCCATTGATTTTACTCACTGGGGATATCATAAAATTGCCAGTGGAATGGCAAACATTGCAGACCTGAATCAGACTGCTCCAAAAGGAGCAGTCTGATATCGGTCTGTAATGTTTGCTACGGCAGTGCTGTCAAAACATTCAGGATCAATTACGGTAAATCTTGCAGATCTTTTAAAATCCCAGCTACGATAAATGACAGCTTATATAGTTTCTTAACAAATTGCCGCCGCAAACAATGTTCCGCAATTTTATACATTTATATTAGCAAGTAAAGCAAAGCAAAAACTGCTTTAATAAAACTGCTTTAATCAAGTCTATCTGCGATAGAAATCGTTATTGCGCTAAAGACCTGTCACAAGGATATTGTAAAACATGCAGTATCAAGTTTTAGCAAGTTTATGAGAATGGCACATTTCACAATTTTAGATACATGTCTAGCGTTGCAAATGTCTTGAACACTGAATATTTGCTGACTTTTTTTCACTGAGGTTCATAGTGCCGAAATTAAATTGCCATCAGATTTAAGTGCTGACAGCACTTGCATTTTCAGCTGCAGACATCAGGTAAGAGATGCCTATGTATTAACCTGCAAGCACAGGAACCCCCAAGCGAGCCACTATAACCCCTGCATCTCAAGAAAAGAGACAGACAAGGGCATCAAGAAGGAGATGACCGATGCAGCAAGAACCTTCAACCAGAGGACCACTGGTCCTGTAGCTCATCTGAGTCTATTCATCCTCAACACACAAGGGTAAGTAACTCTAAGGCAATTGTACAATATGGTCCAATTTCGAATGCCGTCTGAGATTTTATGCATGTACTAGTTATCTGCAAGTGTATTTATTTAAGTTGCTATCTGCAGTGAAAGGTAAAATATGGGCTATTTAAGCACTCAAGGGCAAGTAACTCCATGCTAAAATGTACAATATAGCCAAATTTTGAAGTTAACTGCATTTCCATATCAGAGAGCATAACAGCAAAGGAAAAACACACTTTTTCTGCTTTTCTCATTCAGAAGCCTATGGGACCAAATTTGACCTTGCCACAAAACAGTTCAAGGTCAACACAGGGTCATCATTTATATACACTTTTGAGTGATAGAGTCTTAGATGCTATATTCACCAAGTTTCAAGAAAATCAGCAAAGCGGTTCTACAGAGTAGAATTTTTAAGGTTTTTACCATGGCATGGCGGCCACCTTGGTCATGTGACTTGGACCAAATTTCACCTTCACTTGAAGGCTGCATTTGAAATCTTAATAAAATTGGCCCAGTAGTTTAAGAAGAAAAGTCCTTTGAAAATGTTGACAGACAACACACTGGTCTGGCATTCAACACAGGCAACGAAGGCAACGTACTATTAAACTCGATTGTTTTCACATACTTCTTAGATTAATTTCAAATTAATGTCTTACGGACCCGGCAGTTTGTTATACCTCTTAGTCAGACCAGATTTTCGACGAAATTCCGTCAAGTATAATTGCAGTGCTTGAATAAGTTTATTTACCAATTCGTTGGCTAGTCGTTGTAGTACAAAACATGTTTTCAAGCCTTTCTTAAATATGCATATCAATTCAGTAAAACTTTTGATTCCTATTTCAAGAGTCGGGGTTGGGATGGTCCGTGAGACTATATTTCTGAAACAAACTTATCCTGATGAGCCGAACAAGCAAGTTTCCTTACGTTGTCTTCGTTACCTGTGTTGAATGCCAGACCAGTGTGGACAATGGATGAGTGACGTTTGGCAAAGGTGAAAAAATGACCTTGACCTCTAGAATTCAGAGGAGTTGAATTCTGCTGCATTTCCATATCAGAGTACAACAGCAACAGAAAAATGCACTTTTTCTGCTTTTCTCATTCAAGAGCTTGGACCAAATTTGACCTTGCCACAAAATATATCAAGGTCAACCCAGAGTCATCATTTATAGAAACTTTGTAGTTCTAGAGTCCCAGCTACCAACCAAGTTTCAAGGCAATCAGTCCAGTGGTTCTGGAGATTATTTACGGTTTTTACCATATATGGGCATGGCGGCCACCTTGGTCATATGATTAGGACCAAATACATAAACTTTCTTTCCCCCTTTGAAGGCTTCATACGAAATTTGGTTTCAATCTGCCCTGTGGTTTCTGAGGAGAAGACGTTCAAAATGTTGATGACGGATGAGGACAATGACGGATGATGGAGGCCTGCCTATTAGCTCACCTTTGAGCCTTCGGCTCAGGCGAGCTAAAATGCCAAAATAATCTAGAAGAATGGAAGCCAAACTCTGCTATTTTCCATGTCGCTTTGACAGGTGAGTCTTAGTTTTAGAATAGTTTTGAACTTTTCACCTGAAAAAGTTACTAAGGTTAGTTAAAATCCCCAAATGCTACAGAACCAGCATCAACACTGAAACACTGACTAACTGGGTTGATGATATCCTCAGGGACAAGTTGTCCACCAGCAGTGATATCGACCCTGTGGTTTCAATATAAACTTAACTATACTCAATTTAGTGCAACATTCGTGCGTTTCTGAAAAATGGAACGACTATGAGTGTAAGATTCTGTTTATATCATATGACCCTTTAAAACTTCATGGCCTTCAAAATCAACAATGTATTGTTGACATGGTGTTTGTAAATGATGTTACATATACTCACCATAGTCTTATTACACAATGGTCATGCAATTTTTATTACATGATGTTATCCACTGGATAACAGCAACGTCATATTATTAACTACATTTCACATGATACCAAGTCTGAATTTTTAGACTACCCTATCTTCTGCACAAAATGACAAAATTAAATTTTCAAATTTGGAATTCCCATCCACCATGAAAAGAGTTTGACAAAAGAAGTAAGCCAAATGACCAAATCGGCAAAAACTGAATTTTTGAGACTCCTTACATGACAAAAGGTTTTTCTACATGTGTTTTACCCTCCGGAAATAAAGTCGATTATCATAATTATTATTATTACATGGAATCAAATCTTGTCCTTTCAACAACGCCTACAGTACAAAATGGGTGGTTTTGCATGGTATCAACTCAGAGACTGTCAATAGTTACCGTTCTCAATCTGTACAAAACATCAAAACTGAATTTTCAATTTTTCTTGATATGAATTCATATCTACAATCAAAACTATATACACAGACACTGAATTTTGAGACTCCTAGTATCACATAAAATGTTCTGTTCCACATGATATCAAGTCTTAAAGTCTGAGACTAATCAACATCAACCATGCTTTCAAACAAAAATCTGCTAATTACCAAGAGAAATCAGATCTTGAGTCTCCCTCAACCCATACCATATGACATGTGCATGGTCAAAATGGCCTCTAATTGAATCTAGCCGAAAAGGAAAAGAATAGTATTTATTTACTAAGATCACGCTTGAAATGCTCTCTAAATTAACTTCACATAATTCCATCTAAAACTAGCCATGAAAAAAGTAAGATTTCAAAAAATCAATTTTTAGATTTTCAAAATTTTACCTGTTTGAGGTCAATATCCAGAGAAATAGAACATATTCTGTTGTCTATATAGGAATATTTGCAAACAAAACACACACAATATAAGCAATAACTCTATTTATTGGGATGCCTTAGAATTTCTGCTTCAGTATGTTCCAATCTGCCTGTGGACTAGTGGACTTGCAATATCACCGGTTCTTAACATAAACTCTTAACTGAATAGCAATTGGTGTAGACCCAGATCAGACTCCACGAGCAGTCTGATTAGGGTCAACACCCTTTGCTCAGGTACAGATGTTCAAATATTAAGAGCTATAATGGTATTCTACTACACTCAATCTGACCGGTCAGTCAGTGTACTAAAGGTCATTCGATGGTCAACGGGTCATGTGACATTTTCAGCAGTGACCTTCAATATTTTGATCTACAGATCAGCCAATCAATCAGTCTCAAGCAAATATCATTAGGAGAGACCTCACGAAAAAAGTTGCAGTCTCAGTGGGATCTACATTGCTTGCTGTTCAAACAACAATTCTTAATTGGCACGTTCAAATTTTGGGGATGAGTAAAACTTGCAAGTACCCAAAAAATGAAAATAGCTGAATTTGCAAACAGCTTAGATTAAGATGAGGCGCCGGGCCGGGTAGCGCAATCGGTAGGGCACCTGACTCGTAAGTCAGAGGTCCTGGGTTCGAATCCCAGTCTGGCCACATACTTTCGTTTCTCCTTCCGCTGATTCAAGAAGGGCAGTTGTCAGTTACTGGCGAAAGTATGTGCACTTAGTACTGGTTAACCGCTTAGGAGGTCTAAGCCTGCCCAGGAATAGTGTGGTTAGGTTAACTGACCGTCCCGACATGACCTTAGTTGTTTACCGTGGACGTTAAGCATCAAATCAACCAACCAAAAAAATAAGATGAGGCAGCTCATAATCAAGTTTTGTAGACAAAAATTTTGTCATTGGCTCGTATGGCCTAATATTTAGGAATTTCTGTAAAATAGATCAAAGTAAGAAACTGTCTATTTGCACTAATCAATGCAAGGATTGCAGTAAGAGATCTATTTCTATGAACCTGGCAATCTCTAGTTGTCAGACTAAGTATAATTAAATATTGATCTGGTTTGTATGAGAGTTGTATTTTATTATAAAAGGACAACCATCTTTTGATGTTGAACTATTAATTTGGAAAGACAAGATTCCAAAGGGTCATTTGGCTGACAAATGACAAGATTCAAGGTAAACTCAGCTGACATATGACAAGATTCAAGGTAAACCAGGCTGACAAATGACAAGATTCAAGGTAAACTCAGCTGACAAATGGCAAGATTCAATGTGCAGGACTTGAATCATTTACCCATTTCAAAAAAATGACAAGATTTATGGTAGAGACAAATCATTCACTTGGTTGACATATGACAAGTATGAAGGTGGACCTGAATCATTTACTTGGTTGACAAAAGACAAGTATGATGGGGGATCTGAATCATTCACTTGGTTGAGAAATGACAAGTATGAAGGTGGACCTGAATCATTCACTTGGTTGAGAAATGACAAGTATGAAGGTGGACCTGACTCATTCACTTGGTTGACAAAAGACAAGTATGATGGTGGATCTGAATCATTCACTTGGTTGACAAAAGACAAAAATGAAGGTGGATCTGCATCATTCATTTGGTTGAGAAATGACAAGTATGAAGGTGGACCTGAATCATTCACTTGGTTGAGAAATGACAAGTATGAAGGTGGACCTGAATCATTCACTTGGTTGACATGACAAGTATGAAGTTGGACCTGAATCATTCCCTTGGTTGACAAAATACAAGGATCCAAAGGGTCATTTGGTTGACAAAAGACAAGATTCAAGGTAAACTCGGCTGACCAAATGGCAAGATTCAAGGTGCAGGACATGAATCATTTACCCAGTTAAAAAATGACAAGATGTATGGTAGACAAATCATTCACTTGGTTGACGTATGACAAATATGATGGTGGATCTGAATCATTCACTTGGTTGACAAAAGACAAGTATGAAGGTGGACCTGAATCATTCACTTGGTTGACAAAAGACAAGGATCCAAAGGGTCATTTGGTTGACAAATGACAAGATTCAAGGTAAACTCGGCTGACCAAATGGCAAGATTCAATGTGCAGGGCTTGAATCATTTACTCAGTTGAAAAATGACAAGATGTATGGTACACAAATCATTCACTTGGTTGATGTATGACAAATATGAAGGTGGACCTGAATCATTCACTTGGTTGACAAAAGACAAGTATGAAGGTGGATCTGAATCATTCACTTTCTTGAGAAACGACAAGATTCAAGGTAGACTTGAATCATCCCCTTGGTTGAGAAATGACAAGACTCAAGGTAGACTCAATCGATTCACTTGGTCAACATAACCACAAGACTCGAGGTGGAATTGATCATTCACTGTGTTGACAAATGACATGATTCAAGCTGGGCCCTGAATCACTCATTTGGTTCAGAAATGACAAGTTTCAAGGAGGACTTGAATCAATCACTTGGCTGACAAATAATGGGTTCAACCTTGGCCAAACTGACAAAAACCTTCACTCACTGATATGTTATTGTCTGAATGATTTATAGCTCGCCTGAACGAAGTTCAGGAAGAGCTATTGTACTACCCCCCAGCGTCAGCGTTAGCATTGGCGGCGTTAGCAAAATGTTAAAGTTTTACGTTAAAGTTTTGTATGTGCTGGGCAAGGCGCTGTCAGGCGAGCTATCCTGGCCCTGTGGCAGATCTTGTTTAGTAAAACATCAGGTGTTTGTTTCTAAAGTCATAATCAATATCATCATTTATGATCAGCCCATTTAAAATTTTTAAACCTGCTTTATTTTATTTTAAATTTGAACTGCATTTAGCTTTTGGTGAGAAATGATTGCTTTTGGTAAGAACTATTTTTAAGTTTCACTTGCTACTTATAGATAAAGGTAGGACAAACTATGATGCCTTGAAATGTGCATATTGCGGCATTGTAAAGTTGAACAAATGCCTGTTGCGCTTGCAGCAAGTGTCCCAATTATACAGTTACCAAAACTCTGCTCTCTGGCTTGTCCTAATGATTTGGTTGGTTGGTTGATTTGATGCTTAACGTCCACGGTAAACAACTAAGGTCATGTCGGGACGGTCAGTTAACCTAACCACACTATTCCTGGGCAGGCTTAGACCTCCTAAGCGGTTAACCAGTACTAAGTGCACATACTTTCGCCAGTAACTGACAACTGCCCTTCTTGAATCAGCGGAAGGAGAAACGAAAGTATGTGGCCAGACCGGGACTCGAACCCAGGACCTCTGACTTACGAGTCAGGTGCCCTACCGATTGCGCTACCCGGCCCGGCTTGTCCTAATGATAGAAACAGGCATGGTTGGGGAAAATCTGGGATATGGTGCAAATTTAAGTTCCAAACTTACTTGAGATCTTGAAAATGATGTCAAGGTCAACAGCATTTTGGCCTGTCTCAAGGATATATCCAAGCAAGGTTGGCTGGTTGGTGGGTTGATCTAAGTTTAGAAGAATTTTGAGCCAATATTTCAGTCTACATTGAGCCATATTCTCACAGAGAGGGACAGAAAGAAAAGAGCTATGATAGATGAGAGACAAAATATCCAAACAACCACATCCATACCTACTGCAAGCACAGCAAGCCCCTTGCCCTACTATCATCTAAATTTATAGGACGCTCTGGCATTGAAAGTCATACCCAGCACCATTGCCTGACCCAACCACCACCAGCAAAGTTGGCGAAAATCCATTACCTTGTTCGAGAAACATTTGCAGACATTGCAACTTTTAGGAAACCTTTAAGATTCTGAGCCCTACAGTAGCCTTCAAAATGGGGTCAAGGTCATCTCAACTTAATCAAGTCTTTGGGTAAATAATATTATTCATAACAGTTCCACTGTTTCAAAAGATATCAAGCCAAAAAAGTAATATTTTGCGGAACTGAATCGAGCTGCATCAGAAACAATACTATATTTCTTTGGGTATGTAATGGTTATATAATATCTGACAAAACAATTCCAAAAATCTAAATCCATCTTATAAGATGGATCTAGATCTTAGGGATTGTTTCAGAAGGAAAAAAGATAGTAACAGAATTTCATAACACTGATTTAGATGTTAGGGTCATTCTGGAGATTGAACAACATCTTTTATAGCTAAATAAATACCGTATACAAGATAATTTTCGCTGTGTTCCATTTTTTTGCGGTCACTTATAAATAGGGAATATTAAAATCGCGAAATAATTTCCAGTTTCTTACAAAGTATCTTCTGGAGACACAGTGATCATATAGTTCATTTCTGTTTGCTTCGGTAATTGCTGGCACTTTTCACTTGGGCCAGTTCTTTAATTAACCTGCGGCAGGTTAATGAACGAATTGGCTCAAGTGAAAAAGATGATTTGCTTTCGGCGCATGTTGCTAACCACGAAAATTAAAAATCGTGAAAATTAATGTTTATGGTTTTGACCCTTAACCGCGAAAATTTGAACTCTTGAAAATTACCGCGTATACGGTAGAACATTCTATCATGTAAAGGATAAAATTTACATGCAGCATACTAAAAATATTTTGAGTATTTTTCATGCACATGATTTATACATTTTTAAATTTCACACTCCTTTTTCTATTCAAAAAATCTAATCCCAAAGCTGTAATAATTACAAGACTCTAGACTTCTTAGCGCATAATCCATTATTTTCCATGAAAACACTGTCTGTCCTGAACATGACTTTTTACTCCACCTTCCGATTCCATACTGAATTAAACATTTTCAAAACCAGACTTGACAACACCACCCAATATTCAGATCAAACATGGATGCTGATACCACTGACCATGGGAAACTTAGTTGATTTCAAATTTTCGGTCATTTAAGGACAATCAAGTCCGCATGCATGCCCGACTTAATCTGAGAAAACGTCTAATATAATGGGTCACTTTACATTTTTTATCAAAAACATGAATACAGCTTATTGTTCCAAAATACAATGTGACTTGACTGATTTTAGGATCAGAAGAGTTTTTAAAACCATTTCTACCCAAAGCTGTCCGCTGGCCATGCCCATTACAGAATTAATTTGCTCTATAGCTAGCCACTGATATTCATTTTGCCATTAAATTGAGACGAAATTATTTGACACCATACAACTTTGTCACCGATTATAACAAAGAGGTCAGAAATTGCGGAAATTTAAATCATACTGTAACATGATATGCGGCTCAGACAAATGACCATGTTGACAACCACCACCATTCTAATAAGTCAAAATAATGGCAGTGAAAATGATGATATGCTTCACCCTTTTTTGATCAGTGGCTTGTCCATCCTTATTATTCTGATGAATCCATTTCTAGTTTTATAGTAATCTGGTGGATTTCATTTTTATCATATTTTGCAGAGAAATTCTTGTAAGCAAACAGTGTAGACCCTTATCAGATGCTGGATTCTGCAGCATCTGAACTGGGTCAGCACAGTTTGTATATGTCAATCCCAAAACAGGTTTCTATTCTTTAAAGGGTACTCCATGTTGTGTTGTTATTTAGCATCCATGGTAAAACGCTATGGTCATGTCAGGATGGTCAATTAACCTAACCAACTATTCCTGGGCAGGCTTAGATCTCCTAAGCGGATAACCAGTACTAAGTGCACATACTTTCGCCAGTAACTGACAACTGCCCTTCCTGAATCAGCGGAAGGAGAAACGAAAGTATGTGGCCAGACCGGGTTTCGAACCCAGGACCTCTGACTTATGAGTCAGGTGCCTGGCTTGAAAGTGAGTGGCCGGACTGGGTATCGAACCCAGGACATCTGGCTTACAAGTCAGATGCCCTACCTACTGAGCTACGTGGCCCTGCGGGTACTTCGTGTAGACATATGTGTGTTATCAAGAGAATCCACATAAATAAGCCAGATGTTACATAGTATTTCAGCTAAAAAATCTAACACCTTGCGTTGTGGCAACAGGTCAGAACCCAATGCCACCAAAGCCAGAAAAGCAACAACTTTGTATTTAGTCGCCTAGATTGATTGATTTGATGCTTAACGTCCACGGTAAACAGCTATGGTCATGTCGGGACGGTCAGTTAACCTAACCGCACTATTCCTGGACAGGCTTAGACATCCTAAGCGGTTAACCAGTACTAAGTGCACACACTTTCGCCAGTAACTGACAACTGCCCTTCTTGAATCAGCAGAAGGAGAAACGAAAGTATGTGGCCAGACCGGGTTTCGAACCCAGGACCTCTGACTTATGAGTCAGGTGCCCTACTGACTGAGCTACGCGGCCCTGCAGGTACTTCGTGTAGACATACGTGTGTTATCAAGAGAATCCACATAAATAAGCCAGATGTTACATAGTATTTCAGCTAAAAAATCTAACACCTTGCGTTGTGGCAACAGGTCAGAACCCAATGGAAGGTCATGCCACCAAAGCCACACAGGGTATAATCGATTCCGCCAATTTTCGCTTCCTGCAGAGACTGTACATCATATTTGGCTTCCGCCGAAACTATCCGCAAACTCTTGCTTCCTGCCGAGACTACTGTCCTCGAAAAATGGCTTCCTGCCGAGACTGTCCGCGTGATTCTGCTTCCTGCCGAGCATCGGCAGGAAGCAGAATCACGCGGACAGTATCTGCAGGAAGCCATTTATCATGTACAGAAGTCTCGGCAGGAAGCAAGAGTTCGCAGACAGTCTCGGCTGAAGCCAAATATGACGTACAGTCTCTGCAGGAAGCGAAAATTGGCGGAATCGATTATACCCTGTGAGCCAGAAAAGCAACAACTTTGTATTTAGTCGCCTAGAAAATGGTATTTTCCACTCTCTAGAATGACCCCAACTATCTATACCAATCGTATGGAATTCTAGATGTTGAGGATTGTTTTGGGAGGCAAAAACCTCTTGTCTTGTAGCCCCAAAAAAAACTGAAATAAAAATCAGCTCCAGAATCAAGACAATTACCTTTTTAAGGATAACATAATTACTGTAATTTTAGTGGCTGGAAATTCTCTGATTTTCTTTTTATAGCTATTAATTGTACTGAATTAATAAAGTAGAACATAAAGTAGACTGATTTCAGCTGAAGATGTTAGAAATACTCTTAAACCTATATTCATATTTTACAAATTTTACTTCTCTCTAAAATTTACTCCTGGCTCCAACATCTTCGCTCCAACATCTTGAAGATGTTGAGTCAGGTACAAAAGTATCAGAGAAGGGCAAGAAAAAAATAAATCTAACATCTTAGGCTGACAGAAGTCTACACATAATACTGCTTTGAACAAGTGCAAGCATGAACAGTCCCAGCTACTTGCCTGTACTGTACTTTAACTCTGATGTGAATGGAGATAAACCGTGGAGCAAGTTCTAATAAGTGACAGAGTGAACTCAGGTTTAGCATCCCACATGTCATACGGAGACAAGACCTCTGTTGAAAGCCTCATCACATAGACAAGAGAAGAACACAGGGTATAATCGATTCCGCTAATTTTCGCTTCCTGCAGAGACTGTACATCATATTTGGCTTCCGCCGATACTGTCCGCGAACTCTTGCTTCCTACCGAGACTTCTGTACATGATAAATGGCTTCCTGCAGAGACTGTCCTTGTGATTCTGCTTCCTGCCGAGGCTCTCGGCAGGAAGCAGAGTCACGCGGACAGTCTCGGCAGGAAGCCATTATTCAAGGACAGTAGTCTCTGCAGGAAGCAAGAGTTCGCAGACAGTCTCGGCGGAAGCCAAATACGACGGACAGTCTCTGCAGGAAGCGAAATTAGCGGAATCAATTATACCCTGTAAAGAAGGGGATCAAACCTGCGACCCCTGGACTGGTAGTCCAGTGTGTTATCCACTACCCCTGGACTGGTAGTCCAGTGTGTTATCCACTACACTACTGTCGCTCCTGTCAAGTTCCGAGATTCATTCTGTCAAGTCACTTTATTAATCCTTAACACTTTAAACACCAGTGACGAAAATAGCAGAATTTGCAAACAGCTTAGATCCTGATGAGGGGTTCATAATGAACCGCCTCATCTAGAACTACACTGTCTGCCCTCTCGTCTTTGAATTCTCAATATGAAATGTCTTGGACAAGGCATTTTGTTTAATTTTTGCAGACGTAAATTTTGTCGTCTGCTTTTTGGTGCTTTAAGAGTTAAAGCACCAAAAGTGAAAACTAGTTGAATTTGAAAACAGTGTAGAACCTGATGAGGTGGCTCATCATGAGCCACCTTATCTGGATCTACACTGTTTGAATTCCAAACATGAAAAAGCAAAAGAAAACAATTGTTCAAAATTTTGCAGATGTAAATATTTTTTTTTTAACTTTAAGGCTTAAGCTTATAAAATGCCTCATGGGATGATGAATTTTATGAAATACAGGAATTATTTAGGATCCTCTAATACCAGCCCAAAGGGAAACAAATCCATGCTTTTCAATGAACATTCTATTTGACCCAAGCTAGTAATCACACCAGGGCTACAGAAATTTTGAAATCGAAATCGGTCTGGACGGCCATTGACGTCATACGAATCCAAAATAGACACTAAAACTAATGACTTCACTGTGTATTCCACAATCCAAAAAAGTCACGAAAACTAATGACTACACTGGAGCGCCCTTATAACGCGGATGTCACAGAGACAGTCAGACCGAAAGTGAAAGTACACATGGCTGTACCATTCGGACATCCTCGCCGATCTTCATTTACGGAATTGGCCGAAGTATTACGATTGACGTATTTTTACTGTATTCGAGTTAATTCCCTTGAAATATGAATATCAATGTAAAAAGGTACCTTCGGACGAAGAAAAAAAAATTTCTGCGCGAGAAATGACGTTGGCTAAAAAAACCTGACCAGACTGCACATAATCAAGTCCGGTTGGTTGGTTGATTTGATGCTTAACGTCCACGGTAAACAACTAAGGTCATGTCGGGATGGTCAGTTAACCTAACCACACTATTCCTGGGCAGGCTTAGACCTCCTAAGCGGTTAACCAGTACTAAGTGCACATACTTTCGCCAGTAACTGACAACTACCCTTCTTGAATCAGCGGAAGGAGAAACGAAAGTATGTGGCCAGACCGGGATTCGAACCCAGGACCTCTGACTTACGAGTCAGGTGCCCTACCGATTGCGCTACCCGGCCCGGCAATCAAGTCCGGTTTAAATTTTCTTTTTGCTAGTCAAATTCTTTCCTTATGCTATCTATGAAAGTATACAATAGTCAGTAAACTTACGTTGCACAGCCTTTTTCCGTGCATCGGCACGTGTATATGTGTGTATTACTAGTGCAAAGCCTTCGCCGCTGGCCAATATTGTGACACGTGCTAATTATCGAAGATTTCTAAAATTGAGTTAGTGTTCACACCTTGGCAAGACAATCGACACTTTGTGTATCTGTGATAACTTTTGACAGCAGTGCGTGATTATTGATTAATAATATGACACATGGCTAAAATCCAGGTAATTATGTCATCATAAATCGCAAATCGTGTTTTTTTGGACCGAAAAAAAATGTGCCTTTTGCCAAATGAATCGGTTTTTCGAACTCAAAATCGGTCCGGACCGACAAAAAATCGGATTTCTGTAGCCCTGAATCACACAATCAAAAACGCTCTTGCAAATAACAAACACAGATCAAAAAACATTAGAAACAGCTTTTTCAATTGCAATTGGCAACAATTTGCAATCAAAAACACTGATTCTCATGGTTTTTGACCCGCCTTAATTAATTGTTAAGAGCATTTTCGATTGCCGCCAACCCGGTGTGGTAATTGTGTAAGAGCAACAATCGCAGTTTCTCACCACTTATTATAATGGCCAGTCTGGGTTCGATTCCTGCTGAAGACGGAAAGCATTTCAACCATAAATGTGATTCCATTGCACATAGCCTTTCATTATCACCTTCCCATTGTACTGATATGACTGAAATTCTGTTCAAAAGTTCATAAAATTGCAAGTCATCCATCCATCCATGGCGTCTCTCACAAAGGCCTGTTAATTCTGTGACATAAGTATTACAGAAGGCACTATTAATAGCAGAAATACGGTACATAACATGATTAGCATGTACAAGGTCATCAGCAACAATCCAGGTCTATTACTGGAAAGTGCCTGGAAAGTGCTACAAACGTAGGTGTACTTAGTAGGAAAAACATCTCTTGATCAGTGCAAGATTCAAAATCAATAACAAGCTATTTTTGGAGGATTAAAATTCGCATCGGAGACAATTCATAAATGAGTACGGATTTCCAAGTAGAAACAGCTGAGTCCTGACATTTGTGGAGACCATCTGTAACGAAAATGCCAAGCTCATGCATTTCCGTTAGTTCTCGAAACAAGAGGCCCAAATGTGCCTGATATCGTTCATCTGGGGCCGTATTCATAAAGCCACTTAAGTCGTTGCTATGCGGTTGCTAAGGCTAAATTTCTATAAAGGAGATTCCATGCAACTATGAAATTTGGTCTGGAGGAACAGTCTTACAAATTTGTTTTTACTGAGAGTTTACTTGTTTTCACAACATCATTCACGTGCCACATCCTATTTTCAGATTCGGATGTTGGGGGACGATTAAATACGAAAACTATAAAACTCACTATAAAACTGCAAATATTATCTGTAAGTACCCATGACTACACATTCACTGTGCTGCATTTTGAACAAATGCATACAGAAACAATGAAATTATTAAATAAAACGTGAAGAAATTCCGAGGTTCCTTGTTCAGACTGAAGTAAGAAAATAACGCAAGAAAGCACATGATCATCCACCCTGACATACATCTCGTCAAAATCTGTTCAGCAAGACACTTTGTCAGTTTCATTTGTTTCCTTGTTTCTATCAACAGTGGATGGCGACCATTTCAAGCTGAACTAGAAACATGTTAACTAATATGGCCCCACCTTTATATTGGACTATCGATGGCATTTAAGCCATATGTCACCGACTGGAAATAACAATTTAAAATCATAGACTGGCTACAGTGTCTATTATACTAACAAGAGCTGTCGCCTGACAGCATAGCTCGCCTGAATTGGTGATTGCCTGTCACACAGCCGCTATGGTGGTGTGGACTGCTATGCATAAAACTTCATGCAAGCATGTCCATAATGAAAACACATTTATAAACAAAAGCTATCTCAGAAATAAGTCTTAAAATAAAATTAAAATAAAAAAAATGAAATTTCAAAGTCCATGAGCTTGAAGTAAAAAAAAAAACTGACGTGTATGTGTGTGTGTGTGTGGGGGGGGGGGGGGGGGGCTATGTGGCTATGTGGACTGCTATGCATAAAACTTCATGCAAGTATGTCCATAATGAAAACACATTTATGAACAAAAGCTATCTCAGAAATAATTAAAATAAGAAAAATGAAATGAAATTTCAAAGTCCATGAGCTTGAGGTAAAACTGACGGGGGGTAAAAGGGGGGGGGAGGGGAATAAAAATGAAATGAAATTTCAAAGTCCATGAGCTTGAGGTAAAACTGACGGGGGGTAAAAGGGGGGGGGGCGGGGGCTAGGATGTATCGAAACCCTGAACCATTATCTAACATCAGCCCAAGTATTAGTATCAACTGAGTCCATCATCGTGGCACTGTGAAATTATGTCTTCATAAATATAAAATTTTAACCAAAATCTTTAAGACAAAATTCTAAGTCGATGACCTTGACTTCAAGGTCACCCAGTGGGGTAAGTATAAGGTGTTTTGTAAAAACTCAAAAAAGAGTCTAACACCAGTTCAAGTATAAACTAAATCTCTGCAAAGCATTATGAATCAGTATGCAATTACAAAACTTTAAAAAAGACAAAAATTTCCTAAGTCCCTGACCTTGACATCAAGATCACTGAGCGGGGTTGGGGTAGTACTCTGTAGATCTAACTACAGTGCAAATATAAAAAGAATTCATCTATGGGTTCAGGAGATATGTGTCTTTAAAAAACTTTAATCAAAACATCCAATCAATATAAAGACAATATTCTAAGTCGATGACCTTGACATCAAGGTCACAGAAGGGGGTGGGGGTAGTACCTTCAAAAACTTTAGACCAATATCTAACTTTAGTGCAAGTATCAAAGGAATCCATCCATGGGTTATGGAGATATTGGGCTTTATAAAACTTTAACCAAAACATCCAGTCCAAAAAAATACCAATTTTCTAAAACCATGACATCAAGGTCACGGAGTGGGGTGGGGGTGGTACCCTGTTAAACCTTAGACCAATATCTAACTACTGTGCAAGTATCAAAAGAATCCATCCATGGGTAAAGGAGATATAGGTCTTTAAAAAAACTTTAACCAAAACATCCAATCTGAAAGCGGACGCGGACGCTGACGCGGACGCCGACGCCGTGGTGACAACAATAGCTCACCTGAACTTTCGTTCAGGCGAGCTAAAAATTACTAAAAGGCATAATTCTATAGAAAATGAAGATGGAGTTACAAATCTTATTCTCTGCAAACTGTCTGAACTTCTGTGAAAATATCTTTTGCCGTTTTAAAACTACAGAGTGGACACGATTTCCATACACCAAATTACAAAGGGGCAAAGTTCTGTAAAAAAATATAGGCTGAATTATGATTCCTGTTCTCTGCATATTGTCTGATGATGTTTTAGACCAAATTTTGTGAAAGTATCTTCAACAGTTTTAAGGTTATAGAGTAGACATGATTTCTATATAGAAAATTAAACAAGGACATAACTCTGTAAAAATGTAAATGGAGTTATGATTCTTATTCTCTGCACATCATCTTATGATGCTTTATAGTTTGTACCAAGTTTCGAGAAAATATGTCAAACAGTTTCAGAGTTATAGACCGGACAAGATTTCCACACTGAAAATTACAAAGGGGCATAATTCCATACAAAGTGTAGGTGGACTTACGTTTTTTGTTCTCTGCACATCGTCTAATGATGCTTTATATCTTTACCAAGTTTCATGAAAATATCTCAAACGGTTTCAAAGTTATGGAGCGGACATGATTTCTATAATACACAATATTACAAAAGGCCATAATTCCATAAAAAATGTAGATGGAGTTATGGTTCTTGTTCTCTGCACATTGTCTGATGATGCTTTATATCTGTTCCAAGTTTCATGAAAATATCTCAAACGGTTTCAGAGTTGCAGAGCAGACATGATTTCCATACTTAAAGTTACAAAGGGGCATAGTTCCGTAAAAATGTAGGTGGAGTTATGGTTCTTGTTTCATGCACATTGTCTGATGATGCTTTATATCTGTATCAAGTTTCGAGAAAATATCTCAAACGATTTCAGAGTTATGGACCTGACACAATTTACATACTTAAAATTACAAAGGGGCATAATTCCGTAAAAAATGAAGATGGAGTTATGGTTCTTGTTTTCTACACATCGTCTGATAATGCTTTATATTTGTGCAAAGTTTCTCAAGCGGTTTCAGAGTTATGGCCTGGACACGAAAAGCTGACGGACGGACAGACGGATGGACAAGGTGATTATTATAGGGTCTCTGCAGACTTCGTCTGGCGGGGCCCTAATAAATTTGTAAAATGCCCATGCACAGAATGATTCTGACCAAATTTGGTAAAAAGCCATACAGAGGTGTCTTGAGATGTCCTCATTTTAATATTATGCAATTTTTAAGTTACAACTAACATCTTGCTAAATGGTCAATTTTTTCATAATTCTAAAGAACTTACAGCCACTGCATCATTTTGACACAAAAGTGGTCAAAAACCATTATGAGTTCGCAAGATATATTTTGCTACTTTTAGTAATGGTTGATGCCTGCCTTCTTGCACACAGGATAGAAAATGCCATTCTTTCCACCTGGGATAGGAAATCTTATCTTACCCAGGTGTTCTTACCCAGGACCGGAAAATAATCACGAGCTGTCAATGCATTGGTTGTATAGGAGCTTACGTACCTGCGTCATCAAGTGACGTTGGCTTTTTAGATGATGACATCATGAAGACGGCAAAAATGATGATAGTTTATGAACGCCAGTCATTGACGTAAAGAGCCGAATAGCGGTCGTTGAATTCAGCGCCTTCTTTCAAAATCAAATTGAAACCTCTCAAGCACTAGAATTACGCATTTTAAGAAGTTGTGAAGTTAAAACAAAATGTGGTGTGCAAGAAAAAGTATCTCTCATGGGTGTGAGGTGTGGATGGAAAAATCTATCACTCGGGATCACTGTTTGGCATCGCTCCGCAAGCCTCGTGATGCCAAACAGTGACCCTCGTGACAGATTTTTCTATCCACACCTCACACCCATGAGAGATACTTATAATCTACATAAATTTGCATGATGTCCATGCACAGATGATTCTGACTACAATTGGTTTAATTCCATTCACGGATCCTTCAGATTTCTGCATTTTTATCCCCTGCCAAAGGCCGAGGGATATAATTTTCTCAATGTCCATCTGTCCGTCCATCCGTCCGTCTGGAGCCATTACTAAGTAACCACTGGATGCAATTTCACATCACTATAAGGTGCTGATGCATGTAAAATTTTGTCGAACTGGCTCCAGTAGTGCATGGGTTATCGCCCTTTAATTGACTTAAATTCAATAACTGTATGAATGTCAAAAAAGTGTTAATGTATGCAATAGATCAGTTTGAACAAAATTTACAATTAATCTCAACAATGACGTCAACTTCAATGTATGTTTTATGTATTTAACACAGACACAAACACTTCATTTATCATGCAAGCAACATGTCATAGTCAAAAATGCAAAGTTGAGTTGATTTAATGCTTAACGTCCACGGTAAACAACTAAGGTCATGTCGGGACGGTCAGTTAACCTAACCACACTATTCCTGGGCAGGCTTAGACCTCCTAAGCGGTTAACCAGTACTAAGTGCACATACTTTCGCCAGTAACTGACAACTGCCCTTCATGAATCAGCGGAAGGAGAAACGAAAGTATGTGGCCAGACCGGGATTCGAACCCAGGACCTCTGACTTACGAGTCAGGTGCCCTACCGATTGCGCTACCCGGCCCGGCCAAAAATGCAAAGCAAAAGTCAGTGATCCTTATGCTTAAGCATTGAAATCCTTTAATAAAATGCGACAATGATATGAGCCACGACACGAGAAAACCAAGAAAGTGGTTGTGCACCCAGCGCAGACTCAGATCAGCCTGGGCATTCGCCCAGTCTGATCAGAGCCTTCGCTGTCCGCATGGGGGTAGCTATGACCCCTAGCTACCCTGTAAGCGCTTTGTGTAGTCTCTGATCAGACTGGGCGGGTGCCCAGGCTGATCTGAGTCTGCACTAGGCGCACAACCACATTGTTGGTTTTGTCGTGTCGCGGCTCATATGCAAACCAAAGAAGCCTACCATGTTTCAAACCAATCAGTTTCAAAACCTTTGGGAAGTTAGAGAGGCGCCGTAGCAGAGTGGTTAGAGTGGCTCGGTTATTGTGCAGAAAGTCACCGGAAGGTCGTTAGTTGGCGGCTCACTGTCGCCATCTGACGACTGGAAAACTCTCTTTGTCAACCCAGCAATAAATGGGTACCTTTTTTCAAATTAGGGAAGAATAAGGCAGTGAAAGGAGAGAGATGGGCTCTGCCTTTCATCAGCTGTTCCCAATTAAGATACAGTGGGTCTCTAACCCCCACTGCCCCTACGGCTATTAGGCTATGCATGGGAAACCCTTACCCTTTATCCACAAAGAATATTCAGCAAAGGGCAAAGCTGCATGGACAAATAGCTGATCAAAGTCTGCAATTTTTGCATGTAATATTCTCAAAGATACCTGCTTAAAATGCAACTGATCAATATTATAAAGCAGGTAAAAAAATTATTCATGCTGCTTTTTTTCAGAAATACCACAACCATCCTTAGTATTGGGACAGAACTGTTTGATCAAACAGTGTAGACCCTGATCAGACTGCTCCTCCTGATCGTTGGCCATTCCAACACTATTTGCCATTCCGACACACAGATGTAGAGTAAAATCAACTTCTGCAAAGTTGAGTGCAGCTACAGTAATTAGTATCTAGATGTAACAATATTTACGGAAATTATAAAATTAACACAGGGAATAATTATTACATAATTAACGAAATTAAGGTTCATAATTGACAATTATTGTCACATTATTTAAAAAACTGTCACTCTAAAAAAACTTATGTCATCTAAACTGTGTCACAGGGGTCTAAATTTAGAACATTCACATAGTATGTAATACATATGGGTAGACAGGTATTATTTTAATTGCCATACAGCAGTATGAAAACTAATTCAAACCTACCCCCGTTTTCTTTTCCTACTTTCACTTTCTCCTTTTCCTCAATCTTACTATCCTTTTCATTCCTTTCTTCTGTCACATTTAGGATTTCACTCATTAAGTCTTCGAGCGATTCGAGCTTTTCGATGCTCATATTTGCATAGACATGTCAGTCTGACATATTCAATTCTCTTTGAAGATCAACCAGCCGTAAAACGCTGGGGTTTACATATAAGTCAATAATATGATATGCTACATCCAAAATCCTTGACCCATTTGTAACATTTATAATAATGAAGAAATGAGTAGGATTAAAAAGATATTTCAAATAAAGCATCAGATACCATAAAAGAACAATCTATTGGGTCAGAAATGCTAGACCAAAAAACTGTGTAGACCCTGATCAGACTGCTCCTTAGGAGCAGTCTGTTCAGGATATACACTGTCAATTTATGCATCATCATATGATAAATCAATTTGTTCAAATTTTTAGGCTAAATGCCATAAATGGTTTAAGTTGCCCAATGTTTGATGTATCTATGGTAACGACAATATAGAAAAGTGTAGAATCAATAATAGGCTCGACTTATCAGAAAACATGATTGCAATTTTTATAAGAAAAACAAAACAAAAACAAATCCAAAATTTTATAAAGACATTTAAGTACTTTTAGTGCAGTTGACATTACCCATTCAGCCAGTCTTTGAGGATAATTATTTGCAGTTTTACAGCTTTTCAACAGCTTTTCAACAGTATTTCAGTCATAATGTACAGATGGCAGGGTAAAAATGAACAGCTGTGGACAATGAAGACCTTTTTCCAGTGACTTCACCTCAGTGGGATTCAAACATGGATTGCAAGCATAGCAGGCAAGCATTTACTACCCACTGTTCTACTGAGGCCCCTTAGCCTCCAGAAAGGCAAACAACTGCGGTAATTATCACTTTAAGCACCAGTGACGAAAATAGAATAATTTACAAACAGTGCAGATCCTGATGAGGCAGCTCATAATGAGCCGCCTCATGTAGAGCTACACTGTTTGCCCTCCAGTTTGCCTTTGAATTCTCAATATGAAATGTCTTGGACAAGGCATTTTTTTTTAATTTTTTGCAGACATAAATTTTGGTGCTTAAAGAGTTATTTTAGATATCTCAGTTTTTAGAATTTTAATGGTATAGAGTCCTTGAAAACATCTGGTCAAGTCTTCATTTTCTCACTTATTTCCTGATATGCATCTGGCAAATTTTCAAGTCTGCTCAAAATTTTATTCCATTTCCTTAATTGCCTCAAGTGGACATATCAGCAGTAACATACTTATCCCCTTTTCTGTGCTCTAATACAGAAAAATGGTATGATAGATGGATGACTTGCGATTTTAGGTCCTTTTCAACAGTATTTCAGTCATATCAGGACGATGGATGATGGATGATTTGTGATTTTATGTCCCTTTAAACAGTATTTCAGTCATATCAGGACGATGGGAGGATGATAATGAAAGGCTGTGTGCAATGGAACCCCGTTTACGGTAGGAAAGATTTTTGCCTCAAGCGGGGCTCAAACCCCGTCCACTAGATCAATAGGCTAGGGCTTAACCAACTGAGCTACCGCGGCTCCAGAAAAATGGTGCCATATCATATGATGACATTGGTGACAAGCAAAGGCTCTGCTCAGACTGCACAGAAGTGCAGTCTGATCAGAACCTTCGCGTGTCATATCAGCCATCTATGGCAGTGACAAAAGTCATGGTACCAACAGCTAGGTCTGTGATTACCCTGTATAAATCAGAGCTCCAGATAAGAGGGGGTATTGAGGATAATTCAAAGATAATTTTTCTTATTTCTCAACGAAAACATATGTTGTGACCCCTCATTAGAACCGTCTCAACGAGACGGTTCTAATGGTGGGTCACAAAATATGTTTTTGTGGAGAAATAATGATAATTATCCCTAAATTATCTCTGTTACCCCTTCTTATCTGGAGCACTGTAAAATGGAGCCCCAGCGGCTCAGTGATCCAGCAGTCCCAAGTTTATTTCCCAGAGGTGGAAATCTTTTCAATTGCAAACAGGGTTCCACTGTACACAGCCTTTCATTATCACTCTCTGATCATCCTGATATGACTGAAATACTGTTAAAAAGGATGTAAAGTCGCAAGTCATCCATCCATCAACCCTGAGAAGGATGATCTCAGAACTGCCAAAATTGCCACATTGTTGGAAGTCACATGACATGGCTCAAAGTACAAGACAATTCCTTAGTTCTTTTTCATACTCAACAGAGCACTAGATAAGCGGGAGTATATGGGGATAATTAGGGATAATTTTTGCTTATTCTGCATAAACACATATGTTGTGACCCTTCATCTGAACCGTCTCAACTAGACGGTTCAGATGAGGGGTCACAACATATGGTTTCAATAAGAAATAAAAAAAATATTCGTCAATTATCATCAAATACCCCTTTTATCTAGAGCTATGACTCCGTTTACTTGTAAATTAAGAGAAACTAAACAAGAAGTTCACACGTCAAAATAAGTGAGATTTAAAAATTTTACAGGAATCAGCTACCAGAAGGGAAAATTAAGTGAGACGTATACCAAGGGCTCTGTCACTAGCATGGAAAGGGGCCTTAAGCCATGTATGCACTGTAAATACTTAAATCAACCTGCATGTTTGCACAATCTGATCAGAGTTTTCATTTTTTATTTTTCCTTCCCAGGGTTTCAGAGATTGTACATGTGAAACAGAGAAGACTCTGATCAGACTATGCAGCATGCAGGCTGATCTGAGTCTTTCTTGATCATGCATACTGGCGCTAGTGTAGTGGATAATGCCCTGGGCTACCAACCCTGAGGGTCACAGTTTCAACCTCCCTCTTGTCCTGTCTTTCAGATGAGACTTTAAACACAGGATTTAATCGATTCCTCTAATTTTCGCTTCCTGCAGAGACTGTACATCATATTTGGCTTCCACCGAGATTGTCCGTGATCTCTTGCTTCTTGCAGAGACTTCTGCACATGATAAATGGCTTCCTGCAGAGACTGTCCATGTGATTCTGCTTCCTGCCGAGCCTCTCGGCAGGAAGCAGAATCACGCAGACAGTCTTGGCAGGAAGCCATTTCACGAGGACAGTAGCCTCTGCAGGAAGCAAGAGTTCGCGGACAGTCTCTACAGAAACCAAATATGATGTAGTCTCTGCAGGAAGTGAAAATTAGCGGAATTGATGCTACCCTGTGTTAAACCAAGGTCCTATCTCCAACAGGCCGCTGTGTGTTTCAACCCAGAGTTAGGGGAGACAACTGTAATAAACTTAATAATTATTACTGTTTGTTTTTACATACCTTCATATATAAAAGTAAAGTAAAGCAAAGCCACAAATATAAACCAATACAGTATTTCAGTGTAATTTCATCCCTTTTATATATTTGAATCAGTCTTAATTCAGCTATGAGATGAGATTTTCCCTTCCAAAACAATCCCTAAAATCTAGATCCTTCTAAGATGGATCTAGATTTTTGGGATTGTTGTTGAAGGGGGAAACACAGGTCTTGTACCGAAGAAATACGGTACTTATATAGAACTGTACACTTTAAGGGGAAACAACTCTACCTTTTCCATTTTTCTAAAGGAATAGAAGTTACTCCCATAGGAGAATCTGCTCCTCTAGGAGCAGAATGATTCTTTCTTTAAAAGTAGACCACTTTTTTAGAAAGCGAAGACATTCATAGAATTTGTCTTTCTTTGGAAACATGGGAGAAAAAAAAATCAGTATCTACTCATAGTCACACTCTTAAATCAACATGTTATTTGGGGTAAAATAGTTTTTTTTTTTTTTTGGTTCACCTGAAAATGATCAAAATAATGGTGGGGGTGGGTGGGGGGGGTCCTAAACTCTTATGAATTTTCCTTGATTATTATACTTTGTTTAGTGCGGACAAATAAAACTAGAAATGGCAGTAAGCATGGCTTTTTTTACTTTGTCCTTCCCCGGGTTTCAGAGATTGTACATGTGAACAGAGAAGACACTGCAGCATGCAGGCTGATCTGAGTCTTTCTTGATCATGCATACTGGCGCTAGTGTAGTGGATAATGCCCTGGGCTACCAACCCAGGAAGTCTTGTTTAATTAGACCATTAAAAAGCTGGTCTAATCATCAGCTGTGACTGTAAACTGTAGCTTTCTTCCATAAATAGCAGGGGAACTGTTGTTGTTGTGTTACTGTTTAACGTCCACGGTAAATAGCTAACCTCACAATTCCTGGGCAGGCTTAGACCTCCTAAGTGGTTAACCAGTACTAAGTGTACTTACTTTGACCAGTGACTGACAACTGTCCTTCTTGAATCACGGGAAGGAGAAATGAAAGTAAGTGACTCGGGACCGGGTATCAAACCCAGGACCTCTGGCTTATAAGTCAGACACCCTACCGACTGCACTACAGGGCCCGACTACGGGGAACTGAAACAAAGCTCAGAGCTCTAGATAAGAGGGAGTATTTGATGATAATTAAGGATAATTTTTCTAATTTCTCATCGAAACCATATGTTGTGACCCCTCATCTGAACCGTCTCATCGAGACGGTTCAGATGGGGGGTCACAACATATGTTTTTATGCAGAATTAACAAAAATTATCCCTAATTATCACCAAATACTCCCTCTTATCTAGAGCTCTGAAAGCTGTTATCGAACAACACAGCTCCTCCTGTAAGAGCTCAAGATAAGAAAGAGTGCCTGATACCTGTTTTTGATTTTTTGTTTCACTAATAAGATGGAGGTTTTTCCCTTCCAAAACAATCAAATAAATATAAACAACCATAAAAATCTTTTAAAGATGGATCTAGATTTTCGTGATCGTTTTCAGGATTGTTTTGGAAGGAAAAAAAAATCTTAATGCATTTCATTAGGCTGACTTAGATATTTTGGGTCATTCTTGAGAGGGGGAAAAAAAAAATTTAAATAGCCACATAAATACCATCACCATTGAAGTGCCAGAAAATGCAGACAACAAAATTTACCTCTGAAAATTAAAAAAAAATGTTTTGTCAATATCAGGATGAAAATTCAAAGACTACACGGCAAAAATACAGCATCCTGTAGCTATTAAGAACTTTGCCATTTTCATGACCTTGACCTCAAGAATGTATATAATCAGTTACCTGCTGTTTTAATGTTCACTTTCAAATAAAAATCTGAACAATAATTAAATCCATCCATACTTTAAAGGAAATGCTGTAAGAAACATGTATGTTGCTTTGTTGCATTTTACAAACTGTTTAATTTTAGAATGAACAGGACACTGCTTCTTTGAAACAAGGCTTCAATTAGCAAGCTTAGCACTTACGAACTGGTCAAAGAACGAACTTTACCTTTTCAACTTTGATGTTCAAACTATAACGATAACTTCGGCAACAGGGTAGATCCAGATGAAATGGACACATACTGTTTACACTCTTTTTTAATTCTCAAATAAGGAATGAATTTCATTTTTTCTGGTGTTTATCAACATCACTGACATACTTGGTTACGTGCAAAGTAAGTTAACCCCAAAGGGATTCATGTAAACTTTGCTACAGACCCAATGTAGTTTATACTTCGATAAACACCAGAAAAATTAAATTCATTTCTCATATTTACATTCTTTTCCATCTCTTATTTGACCATAAATTTGCGTTTAGGGGTTACAGTTGAATGAAGCAGAAAAACATTTATGTGCAAATTTTCTAGTAAAAGCGGAACAGCGTCAACGATGTAACAATGATGTCATTGCTGCTTAAAAGTCTCCTGTAAATCGTCATTTTCATGCTTTCTCCCCCATGAAATTTTCAAGAAGTTGACAGGTATGGCAAATTGAATGATACTGACAAACTGTCTTGTTCATGTTTTCGGCTTTAGCCATATAACCTTACTATTAACCTACATTTTAAGTATTTCTTTGGCCAATATGAATACACCTGGATTTTGATGTAAGCAGCTTACTTTCGCTTTCTCTTTCTATTTTCAATTACATTTGACTGTTGGCCTATAAACTGTGTTATGATGAATCTAGATATTTCGGTCCAAATCGCTTTTTGCCAAAGAACATTTCCCGTTATGTCCCCCATGTAAAATATAAAACCAACAAAATAACTTGACACAGAAATCAAAGACGAAATTAAGTAATTGTTGCTTGCTTAGTTGTTGATGTTGTGTTGGAACTGCGACACTTTTAAGGTTATATGTGGGGTGTTCAGCCAACCAGTCCTCATTGTTATGTGCAACACCAATCAAAATTCAACAGCATTTCCGAAATCGAAACCCCAACACTAACAACAAATACGCATATCAACATATGCATCCGTACAATCTGATCAGCACATCTGATATCTTACATGTACCTGGCTCATACATATTACAATACAAACCTCTATTTAATCTAAGCCGATTATCTTTCTTTAAAGATACCTCAATATGATTAGCGTGCATATCAGTGGTGTATGCAGTGATTCAGGAGCATATACTGATTGGTTGACTTATTGCTTTAAAAATGTTTTGCCATCCTAAATCTTGGACACTTAGAATTTAAGCAATTTTTTATATATAGGTCGCCCTTAGTTGTAAGAGCAATCAAATTATCAAATGAGGTGCCTCACATAAAAAATTTCTAATTGCAAACCGTACAGACTCAAACCAGTCTGTGAATTAAGGGATAAATGTACTCAAGATTATCATATGGGGAGGTAAATTGTCGTTTTAATGGTCGGAAACTTCGTTTTATGGCGACACACCAGCGTCGCCGTAAAATGCAATTTGCGACCATAAAACCGACGATTTACCTTCCAAAATGACAATTTTCAATACAGCTGTCCACATTCTAATCATGCACTTTTCAAATTTTCACTTTTAAAAGTGTGCTTTTTTGCATCCATAGCAAAACGCTTTCAGCTATGTAAAACCAGACGCTAGCCAATGAGAAGCGACGTAACGTAATGACGTTGGGTTTCCGACTGTATATCACAAGATATACTGTCACAAATTTTGATGTTATCCAATCAGACATTGTGTTACATACGTAAGTGCATTAGAATCCTTGTTGTCTAGCTTGAGGGGGTGGTCGGGTGGTGCGATGGTGCTGTGTGTAACTTCCAGTGCCGGGGCGTCCAACTGATTTGGAACATTGTAGGGCAAGGGCCTACTGTGCTTGCAGTTGGAGCGGGTTGTTTGGACATTTTCTCCCTCGTCTATCATTTCTCCCTCTTTGGGAGACGGCCCGATATAGACTGAAATACTGTCTCAAAGGGCCGTTAAACCCAAATCAATCAATCAATGTCTAGCTAGAGCCTTTGTTTCTTTAGGGTTCACACATGCTTATATGCCTATAGCAAACTCTCTGTTAAGACTGAGTGTATAAGCAGACTGGTTTGAGCCCTTGTTGGATGCATAGGCGTCAAAACACCATCTCTGAGTATGGCTGCTCAAAATGTATAGCTGCAAGTGTAGGTGTGCAGAGCTCTAGATAAGAGGGAGTATCTGACGATAATTGATGGATAATTTTTCTTATTTCTCATTGAAACTATACATTGTGACCCCTCATCTGAACCGTCTCATTGAGACGATTCAGATAAGGGGTCACAACGTATGTTTTTCTGCAAAGTTAACAAGAATTATCCCCAATTATCACCAGATACTCCCTCTTATCTAGAGCTCTGGACCGTGTGGATTAACTTTCAGGAAAGCCGATACTTGTAAACATTTCATGTTGTTTCCATTAGGTAATAGAGCCATTTTAATATACGGCTTCGGAACAAGAATCTAGAATTAATCAGCACGGCTTCTTGACAATATGTCATCGCTATAATGTCAAGTCGACTCGTAATTTTCGTATTGATTTCTTCACGATCTTGTTCTTGTTTTTAAGCCTCCCATGGCACACATTTAAGCCTAATTTAGAATCAGATATTTATGAAAGATTACATCAAAGCTTTTTACCATAATGATACAAAATATTGGAGCAGAAATACCTAAGCCGAATTGTGCAGACCCAGCTCCCTGCAGGCGCACAAGGTTGAATCAACCTTGATTCAACATGTTGAATCAAGGTTGATTCAACCTTGTGAGCCCAGTGGGAGATCAGACTGCTCCTCAGGTTTGCCATTCTGACAGCAAGTATTTTTGTTTTATTTTTAATTATTATTTTTTTCTTACACACGTCCAGTCCGTAAAATCAATTCATTTAAATCAACTCTTTAAGCACCAAAAAGCAGACAACAAAATTTATGTCTGCAAAAATTCGAAAAAATGTGTTGTCCAAGAAATTTCATATTGAGAAATCAAGGACTAGAGGGCATACAGTGTGGATCTATATGAGGCGGCTCATCAGGATCTACACTATTTGCAAATTATGTTATTTTTCGTCACTGGTGCTTATAGTGTTAAAGGTTTTTGCTTCAGGTAAATGCCAATTTTACAAAGGGAAATAACTTTCTTGACTTCTATTTTGCTTCCCTGGAGGACGCAGTCCTTTCAAATGAAACAGCCCTGAAGGTGGTATAATCGTGGATATAAGAACTAAATCACGTGACAGTCACATGTCAAATAATTTCTGATATTTTTTTCTGACATAATAAGACCACACCACCAGATGAATAACATGATACAGTTTCGATGCAAAACAATATACGTTTTGATGTTAGAAAATTCATCCGCTTGTGATTGGGTGCTCTATTTATAGCAAATGTCAATGGGTTGTAAATTCGTGGATGTGTTCTGCCGCATGATAAAAAATCGACGTACCCATGTCAGGTCACTTATTCATTATTTTCTGTTAAAGAGATGCTTTTTGAAACTTTTTAGTTTTAAACAGATTTTAAATAACCCAATCTATATCAGATAGTAATGATTAAAGGAAGATATCCATCCAATTAAACAGGATTCTTAAAGCTCCACCTTGACTTTCCTACAACTAAAACATTTTAACTGTAGCGTCATAACCCTTGAACAGAACGAGTTGAAATTCACTGTATCACTGTATGGTTATATTTGCTTGAATACTAAATAACAGTATGCACTGACTGTTTTCTTTGGAAATAAATACGAGCCTGGATTCAGCCCTACTCTCAAAACATACGTCTTTCTTTTTCAAGAAAAAGAAGATAAGGACCCCCGGTATAATAAACAAACAAGAAAACAATTTTGCAATAAGATTTTACACCCATACTAGGACCAACTGTTCACCTGAAGGTACAAAATCAATAATCATTGCAATGTTTTCTCAGGCTGATATCCGAGATCAGAAAATGGCCGCTATTCAGGTATGCAAAAAAGTAATAACAAAATAAGGCATAAAAGCAATGGGTCAAACTTTTTAAAAAGTTTTATTACCTATTTAGGCTGTAGGCATTTGTTTTTTTTATTAAATAAAACCTTTATGCATGGTTAAATGTTGGGAGAATAAACACTTAGTTAAACTTCTTTTGCGCATGAATATTATGCAAATTACTAACACCCACGAATTTACAACTCCCACGATTTTACAACCTCCAACCATACTGTGAGTCTCCCATTAAAGGGAAATATTTACTCCTAGAGGAGCAAATTCTTTCCTTCACAAGTTGACCCCCATTTAGAAGGGAGGAAAAAATGTCGATTGCAGAGTTACTTCTCCTGAAAAGTGTAACCCCAGCAGGCACATAACGTCAAAATGATGTCGAACTGACATTGACGCGATGTCATGATGTTGCATCGACGTCAGTACGATGTCATTTCACGTCATGTGCCCGCTGGGACAATTCCCCTTTCTATGTCTCCATATTTAGGTTGCAGGTAATATCTAAGCCACAACTCAACAAAACCAAGAGAGTTGAATGCGGGCCAAGCGAAGACTCTGATCAGCCTGCCCAGGCATCCGCCTAGTCTGATCAGAGTCTTCGCTGTGTGCTTAAAGTGTAGCTTTAAGGGTATAAGCTACATCCGTGTTGATAGCAAAGACTCTTATCAGACTTGGCAGATGCCCAGGCTGATCTGAGTCTTAGCTGGGCCCAAATGCTACTTTGTTTTGCTGTTTTGTGGCTCATTTAACCTAGTCTACCAAACTGACCTCTTATAACAGCACAGAATCAGATTAGCCTTCTTTACTTGCTATCCCTTTTTTTTGTGATACATAGTATTTCGTCTAATAAACACTTAGTGGGCATTGCAATTCAGAAGTCCTATAAAAGGCATTAACCAAACTTTGGCCAATAAACTAAAGCAAGTGCTCCATATGGGCACGAATACCCTCTGGCCAGGGCCATTTCTTATTTTATAAAAAACACAAAATTGATGGACCCTAAGATATAGATCACAGTGACCTATATTTATTCTGAGGCCAAAAATCTCGCCGTACTGACTCAGTATCCCAAGCTATCATGCATCAAAGTCTTTAAGATATGAGGTAAAATCACTAGACCATGAAATATCGGTCACTGTGAGCTTTTATTTTGAGGTTAGATACTGGGTCATACTGACTCATTATCTCAAGCTATTAACCCTTTGTTGGCTAGTGGACTTGTCCCTCCTTATCATTCGGATCAGTCCATTTCAAAGTTTAGGGTTTCTAGTGGATGTTTTCACTTTTATTGTACTGGCACAGAAGTTTCTGCAAGCAAAGATGTCACTTTCAGTGGTGTCTGAACTAGGTCTGCACTGTTTGCATAAAACCCCAAAACAGGTTTTCTCAGAGCTCTAGATAAGAGGGGTATTTGATGATAATTGAGGGATAATTTTCTTTATTTCTCATTGAAACCATATGTTGTGACCCCTCATCTGAACCGTCTCGATGAGACTGTTCAGATGATGGGTCACAACATATGGTATTATGCAGAATTAACAAAAATCATCCCTAATTATCATCAATACTCCCTCTTATCTAGGGCTCTGTTTTTAGTCTAAAAAAGGTTAAAGTCGCCTACCTTTTCCCATGGCAGGATCTAGATAGTACTGCCCATGCATCGTTGGAACGAGGAACTATATACAACTGGAGAGCTACAGATCACATACACGGACATTTTCTATCTGAAGACAACCTGGAATGAGATTCGTTGTACTAGCCTTGGCGAGATCACAGTTTTCTTGAGCCTGTAAATGAAAGAAGAAGGTTGTTTGTTTCTCCAGTGAAAAACAGTTTTAAGTAAACAATATACCATTAACCCTTAAAGCGCCAAAAATTAAAATGGTGAGCCACCTCATCTGAATCAACACTGTTTGCCTTCTAGTGCTTGAATTCTCAATATATCGCTTGGAAGAAACTTTTTTTGAAATTCAGCAGACGTAAATTTTGTCGTCTGCTTTTTGGGGAATTGAGGGTTAACACAGGATTTTCGAAATATAGAAATTAACTTTAAATAAAGAATATGTTTAATTACTGGGACATGAATTCCCGAAATCTACCTTCTGGTTGCAATAGTGACAATTCTTCCATTTAATGTCTCAAATACTTATTTCAGATTTGGGGTTTTCAGGTTCTGAATTGTCATTCTAATCCTTTGTGACACACACCTACAGAAAATAAAAAATTCTGCTTAAATCTTTGGTTTCTTCTTCTTAGTTATTAACAGTCTTTATTTCCTTTTATGCTTCAGCCTAAACCAGCTGAATCATAAGGAAATAAAGAGTTTATAACTAACAACCATAAAGAATTCTGATCATTAATACGTGATAGGTAAGGTATGTCTTTTTCATAAATAATAAGAACCGCGACACGACAAAACCAACAAAGTGGCTGTGCGCCCAGCGCAGACTAAGATCAACCTGGGCATTCACCCAGTCTGATCAGAGTCTTCGCTGTCCGCATGGAAGTAACTTAGACCCTTAGCTACCTTTTAAGCTCTTAGCGAAGACTCTGGTCGGACTGGGCGCACAACCAGTTTGTTGGTTTTCTCGTGTCGCGGCTCATAAAGGTATTACCAGTCACTGTTGCAGCCAGAACCCAGATTTCAGGAATTTACTTATGTCTTAGTAATTAACATATTCCATATTTAAAGGAATTTTCCATACTTAGAAAATCCTATGTTCATAGAAACCATCAACCCTTAATGCACCAAAAAGCAGACGACAAAATTTAGGTCTGCAGAATTTCAAAAAATGTTTCGTCCAAGTGATATCATATTGAGAATTCAAACACTAGAGGGCAAACAGTGTAGATTCAGATGAGCTGGCTCATTATGAGCCACCTCATCTGGATCTACACAGTTTGCCAATTCAACAATTTTAATTTTTGGCACTTCAAGGGTTAATATTGGGGCAGCTTTATAAGTCGGAGTAACTGCAATCCCAAACATCATCTAGCAATGTATCAAAAATTGCAGGTGGAAAGAAAATACATGCAGGCCCTGAACAGAGTAGTAAATTTCTGCAACAATACTTAGGTTCAACCATTAAAGTGTCGAAAAAACAGACAGCAAAATTAACTTCTGCGACATTTAAAAAAAAAATGTTTTGTCCAAGTTATATCATAATTTATTCTGATTTTGGAGACTACAGGGCAAAAAGAGTAGATTCATAATGAGCCTCCTCATCTTGTTCTACCATTTCAACTATTTTCTTTTCAGATTTTGGTACCATTTTATGAGCCACCTCACCTGGCTTCACACCATTTGCAAATTCAACTATTTTCACTGTTTGGTGAAATAATAGCAGAATTTACAAACAGTGTAGCTAGATCCTGATGAGGCAGCTCATATATTTAAAATTTCAATATGAAATATCTTTAAGACAAGGTACATGTATTTTTAAATTTTGCAGAGGTAAATTTTGTCGTCTGCTTTTTGGCGCTCAAAAGGATTCAGAGTTTTCCAAGGTCAGCCTCATAATCAAGACTGCCTGCAGTTTTTTTCTGACAGACAACTGTCCAGCAAAACACCTGATCCCCATATTACTCTTTTAAACACCTGATCCCCCTTTAACCCACCGACCGCATATGGATACCGTAAATTATTAGCACTGGGACAAAAAAGTCTGAGCAAACAGTGCAGATGCAGACCAGACTGCTCCTTGAGCAAGAGCAGTCTGATCTGGGCCTGCACTGTTTTGCCAGTCTCCTTTTCTAATAGTCAAGGATTGAAGTCCCATATTTTGCACTGCAAAAGCTCATCACATTTTCTTGGCAAAACATGGCAGTGTTTTTGCGTACAATTCAATATTGTTATATACTAGAACCAACTTCTAACCGACCACTTATTTATAGCATGTTTTCTTCTAAATAAAAAGGCCAATCGAACATATGTTTCCATCTTTAATTAACTTGTGATATTGGTAAAGTAAATCAGGTAAGGGGGAAATAAAAATCTTATCCGTAGACCATTGAATAAATGAAAGATAATGGTACCCCTGTTTCCGAAAATCGCAAGATTTCAGCAGATTTTGACGATTCGGACAGAACCACATTTCGGAATCTTGTCAGCATATGCTTATGAATTGTGCGAATATTTAGAAAATGTTTAAATGAACTTGAGAATTCATAATCAGGCATTATTTCAATACAGAATTCAAAATTTTAGTCACAATTAAAAAACCTTCTCAACCACAGTCATAATCCTTGCGAAGTTCGAAAATGGGGGTACGTGTGCATCCTCTGCTGCCAGGAAAACGATTCTAAAGGTATTGAGCTCAAACATTTTACAACGTTTACAGGACACATTGGGAGTACTGAATATAAGAAAATTATGTCCGGATACCATCTTCAAACGACAGTGTTCAAGACAAAGCAAGTGATCGGTTAGAAGTTGTGCTTAGTATATAAGGACATTGTTAATTTTGAACTATTGGACAAAAACTTTTACCATTTCATACAATGTCTAAATATTTAGCCTTGATATGGTACACTGGGTATGTTCGGCATAATTACTTGGGTAAATCTGAGCAATACCCAGGTATTCCTTGGGCTACTTAATTTTAGACCGATTCTAGATCATCGTCTTTTATATTATTTGGATCCATTTGAAATTAATCAGTCTTTGAATCGACTGTCAAATTAAAATTAGAAATTACAGTATGCTTTTTTCTGGTTTCGTCACCAGATATTGTCAGGGTCACTGACGAGGCTTTATTAGTCGAAACTACGTAGTCTGGCCCATGTTCCTACTTCTGTATGTATTCTCTGCTCTTGAAGGAACTTTTTAAGATTTTAATTAAAGGTATGTATATACAATGTACATATCTTCCAGTAGCCCCAGCGATACCTGGGTATACCCAAGTGTTCCTCTGGCTAATCAAAGATCTTAGAGTAGCCTCAAGTATTGCTCAGGTTTACACAAGTAATTAAGCCAAACATGCCCATTGAACGGAAGAAATAAATGGATTATTTCCCTTTACCATCTGAGTTTCCTCCCTACAATCCTTATAGACAAGGGAGATAAATATTTTTGAAGGCAGGCTGAATCACACTGTCTCCCTTGGCGGATTATTGGTTACCTTCACAGGGTGGAAGGGATATGTGTTTTTCTGTTGTTGATGTTTTTTTGTATTTTTTTTTTTTGGCCTTAGCCATTGCCAAAATACCTCTATTAAACAGTAATAATGTGAATGGGTATACGTACATAGAAGTAACTACTATTTTTTGCCTTCCTTCTCAGAAGGAATGAGGTCAACTCTTAAAGTCAAGAATTTGCTCCCAGTGGAGCAAATTCTTTCCTTCAAGAGTAGACCCCATTTCAAAGAGCTACCTCATCCAGAGAAGTAAACAGGAACTCATGCAATTTAATATAACATTATTTTTGGAATAGTAGCAGGGGGCATTTATTAGAGCAGGGTCATTTAATAGGATTAATTTGGTATTTGTGTTTCCATCAAAGTTTAGTTAGAATAGGAAAAATATGGACTGTTAACCTTTACATAAGCCAAGACTCACAGCAAAGCCAGTTTTCTGTGCAGTGTATCAAAACAATAGTCAATTCTGATGCACTTGCGTATGTAACGCGCCGTCTGATTGGATAACTTGGATAACATCAAAATTTGCAACAGTTTATTCTGCGATAGACTGTCGCAAACCCGCTGTCATTAAGTAATGTCGCTTCTCATTGGCTGACGTTTGGTTTTATGTTGCTGACAACCCTTGATATGGGTGCAAACTAGTACATTATAAAAGGTAAAAGGGGAATAACTGTATTGAAAATTGTCATTTGGGGAGGTAAATCGTTGGTTTTATGGTTGCAAATTACGGCGACGCTGCTGTAAAACGAAATTTACGACCATAAAACCACTGATTTAGCTCCCCAAATGAGTTTTGAGTAGTTATCCCCAAAGTGATCCCAAATGTGTACAAAGGGAGGCAACACTGGTAAAGGGGGATCATCTTATAATGTTGGCCATTCCTCATCAATGCATACTAAAATACTTGAAAAAATTACCATTTTAAGTCCAGCTGGAAATTCTCTTTCACAAAGGTAGAACAGTTAATTCCAGTTAAAAGTAATGAGCAATTAAAATATAGATAATCCTGAGAATGGTTTATAGATCACAACATTAAGTGTTTTTATCACAATTATTCCAATACTTCTGTAAGTAATTCCAATGTTTCCTGGACACAATTAACTAATACTCCACTCAAACAAATACTGAAATAGTTAAGAAATAACCATCTGTAAGACTTCCCCACTTTTTCAAATACAAAGTCTTTGAAGACAAATCACCAAATCTGAATCATACGGTAATGATGCTATTCATGGGACAGATCAGCACTGTTGCCATTCCACCACAGTCTGACTGTAAAATCAAGCTGTTCAAATTTTAGGATTATTACACTAACTGGTAAAATCTAAAAATTCCAAAATGAAAAAAAAAATGAATTTGCCAACACCGATAAAATTCATAACGACCTGCTCATCTGGATCTACCCTGTTTACCCTCATGTCTTTGAAATTCAAATTAGGGAGATACCTTGGACAAACCATCTATTTTAATTTTGCAGATGTAAACTTGTTTAGCTCTTTCTTGCACGCTTTGATCATTTTTGAAACTTTGCAGACATAAATTATCTGTTTTTTTTTTTTTTGTTTTTTCATTTAAAGGGTAAAGAGAAATCAAGTTATAACCAATTATCAATATATAGCAGTAAAATCCCCCCCCCCCCCCCCCCCCCCCCCCCCCCCCCCCCCCCCCCCCCCAACTTTCAACGAAACGTTCGTCAGTGCTCAAATTCTGCATTAAAAAAAGAAAATTTCCTGCATTTTTAGTGAGATCGAAAAAAAGCCGATTCTGAAACCTAAACTTCACAGAAATACTGTGAAATTTCAAAAATTAGTGTAAGAGCTGCGCCCCCTCAGCCAATGAACCCGGTCTTGACAGTTTAAAGAATTGTTCAGACTATGGCTATTTCGTTTTTTTTTTTTATTTATTTTTTTTTTTTTATATAAATTATATTTCAGGAACAAGATTTAAAACAATTTTTTATCACTCCGAAATACCACAACATAATTCCAACAATGTCCAAAGAAACACTTTAAAATCTTTTAAATGCCACGATTTTTTGCATTTTCTTCTTTCTTTCAAATACTCTGCATAATGGGAAATCCTGGTATGTTTCAACACCTGTAGAAGGCACTTGTGGTCAATGAACTAAATGGCGGAACTGCTGGCCAAAATCTAGAATGTATCGGCAATCATCCTTGATATTTGGTCATCTAAACCCACTACTGTTATGATGCTAAACTTGAGACAAACTGATTCTACTGTCTAGCCACAGTGGTGGAGTTGAGTGGTGGAATGGAGATGGTGTATACCCTGATCAGACTGCTCCTTCAGGAGCAGTCTGATAAGGGTCTACACCATCTACTCAAGAATTCTTTGTTCCAATATTTACGATATCACTACGGTAACCAATCTTAATCTGCTGTCAGTAATCAAAAGTACAACCACACAAAATCCATCAAACAATTCTCAAATTTCTAACAAAATATTTCGGTAAATCAACTTATGATCATATTAAAACCTCTATTTGTCTCCAAGCATATGATCATCTCAAATTTCTGAAATAAAATCCGAACCGTAATTAGTTGCTCCGAACCGTAATTACTTATTCCTGTATTCCTGTATTAGTTATTGCAGTAGTATGGTCATAACAAGTGGTCATTCAACTGACCATATACTGACTGACCGGTGCATACATCAATACTAAAGGTTAAAAGATCTTTGAACCTTAACTATTAGTATTCTATTAATACAAGTGGACAAACAAATAATACACAGTATATAGCAGCAACTATATAATGAACTTTGCACTGTTGTGGTATTTATATGAGTAGACATGAAAAGTTTCACTAAATTTAACAGAATAAGAAGGTAGTGCAAAAAATCAAACATGTCAATTTCTACCGAATTTCACATTTTTAGGTCAGTTTGGGCCAGAAATGGGCAAATTCTAAAATTTATTTTTTCCTCTGTTATGGGGGATTATTTTCTTAACGTTAAAAATCATATCATGAAGTTGAATTTCTCTGATTTCCTGTACTTTAGCTTTCAGGTCATGTTTTTGTAAAACTATTGAGACTTCAGAGCTCTAGATAAGAGGGAGTATTGGTGTCAATTAGGGATAATTTTTGTTAATTCTGCATAGAAACATATGTTGTGACCCCTTATCTGAACCGTCTCATTGAGACGGTTCAGATGAGGGGTCACAACATACGGTTTCGGTGAGAAATAAAAACCAGAGGACCAATGGTCCTGTAGCTCACCTGACACCTTCTGTCAACAGACACAATTTGTCATTTTGCTCATTTGTTACAAATTTGAAACCAGTTACTTTAAAGGTGAGCATCTTTTAATTTTAAAATCTCAGTGACCTTGAGCAAAGTTCAAAAACTGACCTTATGTCTTCATGTATTCATTTAGTTAACCATATTTTCCAATCATTATATCTAGGCTTAAAAACATTCCATGAAATCAGCTGTTTAAGCATTTACCCATATAAAAGCAAAACATACCAAAGTTGACCTTGCCATCTTGAATGGTTTCTGAGAAATCCACCGTTTAAGCATTTTCTAATGCATCAAAATTGACCTAGCCATAAATTAGGTCACACTAAATGCACAGTCCTGATTTGTATAAATTATGATGGGCCCAAGTTCCAAATGCTACATACCAAGTACATGTATCAAGGTCATAGGCCTTTTGATTCTGGAGAAAATGATTTTTGAACGGGTTTTACCATATATGGACATGGCCGCCATCTATGTTATGTGACCCAGATCCCGGGAACCAACTTTCGTTCCCCCATCCCACTAAGACTCCATATGAATTTTGGCTTCAATCGGCGAAGTGGTTTCAGAGGAGAAGATGTTTGAAAATCTTGACTACGGATGGACGGACAGAATGACCTCGACCTTTAGTGACATAATATCTTCATTTGTTCATTTAGTTGACCATGTATACCAAGTATTGTACCTTAGACTTAAATAGTTTCTGAGAAATCAACTGTTTAAGTGTTTTCCCATATAAAAGCCTAACGTAATAAAGTTGTCAATGTCATAAATTAGATCTAGGTCATCGCAAGGTCATCATTTGTACAAACTATGATGAGCTTGCATGCCCAATGTTACATACCACGTTTCAAGGTCATAGGCCTTTTGGTTCTGGAGAAGAAGATTTTTGAAGGGTATTCACCATATATGGGCATGGCGGTCATCTTGGCCATATGACCCAGACCCCGCCAACAAAGTTTCATTCCCCCATCCCACTGAGACTCCATATGAAATTTGGCTTCAATCGGCCCAGTGGTCTCTAAGGAGAAGATGTTTGAAAATTTTGACGACGGACAGGCTGACAGGATGACCTTGACCTTTAGTGACATAATATCTTCATTTGTTCATTTAGTTGACCATGTATACCAAATATTGTACCTTAGACTTAAATAATTTCTGAGAAATCCACTGTTTAAGCGTTTTCCCATATATAAGCCTAAGGTACCGAAGTTGACTGCGTCATAAATTAGGTCAAGGTCATCACAATGTCATCATATGTACAAACTGTGATGGGCCCACATGCCCAATGCTACATACCAAGTTTCAAGGTCATAGGCCTTTTGGTTCTGGAGAAGAAGATTTTTGAAGGGTATTCACCATATATGGGCATGGCGGTCATCTTGGCCATATGACCCAGACCCCGCCAACAAAGTTTCATTCCCCCATCCCACTGAGACTCCATATGAAATTTGGCTTCAATCGGCCCAGTGGTCTCTAAGGAGAAGATGTTTGAAAATTTTGACGACGGACAGGCTGACAGGATGACCTTGACCTTTAGTGACATAATATACTCAGTCAAAAAAGTAACGATACCAACTATCAGCCATATTTTCAAGGAACCAAATGCATATTGGAATTAATTGAGGCTCATGTATGTTTGGGGAGACGCCAAAGAACAAAATGCTCAGAAAATTGTCAACCCATACTTTTCCACATTAGAGTTATCTGGCATTATTCGATAGGAGTCAATTTGAATGCATCTCATTTCTGTGCATGCGCAGGAATAAATTTTGTATTGCGCAGAAAAGTCCATAATGCAGGAAGTTCAAAAAAAACACTTAAAATGTTTAATGTCTTGTACTCAAGCTTTACAAGCGAGGTTTAAATTCTTCAAATTCTCAGATTATCTCCCTTTTAATTAAAAATATAGCGATTTTCAAGGCGCCATTATTACTGTACCTGTCGGTCTTTTTTCAAAGTTTCTTCATAAACACTTTTGTTATGTCATTGTTTTCATGGCATAATGACAAAATTGGAAGAATTGTTACACGCCCGCTAGCCATTACGATTTCGATTTCCTATGGAAATCCCACTGAAAGTGGCATTTAAACAGTCTTTAAAGGAATCACAGTACCCTGACTTGTGGTTCAAATTCTCGCATCAGAAGCGGTCAAATTTTTATTTCTTTGGCAAGTAACCTTACCTAAGGCCTTGCTCTTGTGTATGGAGCGCAGAATCTTGGAAATCATTATTCACAAACCAATTTTAAAAACTGTGAACTTGAGCAGTTTTAATGATGTTACTCTGTGAAAATGAAAAATTACCCCTTGCATATTCAAACGACCCTTGTAGCATATGTAGTCTTAGGAAACCAAAACAAATAAGTTTGTTCAATAAGCAAATGGATACTCTTTTGAAATTAGTGAACTATACTGGACAAAAAAAATTAAGGATCAAACATTAAACTGAAATTTTTATATCCAAAAAAGTAATTTTCAAATATCATTTTCTTCTGTTGAATACATCTATCAATGTTGCACAAGATTGCATGACACATATTGGAATCTGATCACATGACACACCAGCAGAAATGAATAAACAAGCATACCCCTAAAATCAAAGTGAAAACTGGCATTAACACAAAACTGAATGTCCATTATTTTTGGCTTTATCAATGCAAAATCATTTTTAGTTCTCAGTGTGACCTCCAAGGGCTTGAATAACTGCGTGAAAGCCACTCGGTATGCTTCTGGTAAATTTCGAGAGGCTGTATTAAGGGACTCGCTAGCCATTTTTCACAAAAAGCCTGAATGAGCTCTCCCTGAGTTTCAGAACACCTCTCGTGATCAGGATTGGCGGTGTAACATGTCCAAAGAATGCTCAGTCGGATTTGAAGCTGATCTGGATTTTAGATTAATTTGACATATCAATGCGGGCGTTTGTTTCTGTCGCGCTAGGTACTGGTCCACCACATTTGCCCTGTAATTCGATGATGTCATCGCCAGAAACTTCAGCATTCGGCCTCGTAATTGGATAAAACTTTCATTCCTAGCTCGAACACCAATCAGAGTGCCTCTGTCTAGCATGCGCAAGATCACACAGCTGCCAATCCAGATACCGCACCATACCATCTCCCACCCTTCTCGAGACATGTCATATTCCACAACACGATTTAATTCATGGTCTACATGACGTGTACCTGGCAGGCGTCACACCCTTCTCCCATCATCGTGGGTATCTGCATTCAAATCTGGACTCATCTGTGAAAAGAACATGGGTCCAATGACCCAGCTGCCAATTTGGGTCACTTTTTGCCGACTATCGCATCGCATTTCTATGGAATCGCATCAATCCGGGCCTCATTACCAGCATGCAAGTGCGGAAATTAGCTGTGTAAAGTCTGTTTCCAACCGTTTTCGCTGAAACTGACCAATTAAATCATTTAATGCACAAACAATGCGCATCCTCGCAGCGTTATTGTCATGAACCAGTAGCTTGGGACAGAGACTATCGTCCGTATGGACAGGTCTTATTAATCGCAAGTCTTAAATCTGATTGAACATGCTTGACAGATGTTACAAAACAGCAATTCTAATTACCAGAGGCTTCAGGAACCTCCTGGAGGGCTAATTCAGGCATTTCATGAAAAATGGCAAACGAGCCCCCAAATGAGCCTCAAGCGCTTCACCAAAAGAACACCGACTAGCTGTCATGGAGTTATTCAGACCCCCAGAGATATCGATGAGCACTGGCAATAGTTTTGCATGGATAAAGCCAAGAATCACGGACATTCAATTTTGTGGTGCTGCCAATTTTCACTTCAGTTTTAGGGGTATATCTGTTTATTTGTTTCTACTGGTGTGTCACGTGATCCGATTCCATTATTTTTCATGCAGTTCTGTGCCAATTAGACAGCTGTATTGAACAGAAGAAAATTATTTTTGGGTAATTTATTTTTCATGATTTAAGCTTCAGTCAAATATTTGATCCCTAACTTTTTTTGTCCAGTATACTACATATGTTCTTAATTTCTGCAATTGCCATAGCAACAGAAGAAATTTCATGTATAGGAACTTTTTTGACCTAGTATATCTTCATTTGTTCATTTAGTTGACCATGTATACCAAGTATTGTACCTTAGACTTAAATATTTTCTGAGAAATCCACTGTTTAAGAGTTTTCCCATATAAAAGCCCAACATACCAAAGTTGACCATGTCATAAATTAGGTCAAGGTCATCGCAAGGTCATCATTTGTACAAATTATGATGGGCCCGCATGCCCAGTGCTACATACCAAGTTTCAAGCATAGGCCTTTTAGTTCTGGAGAAGAAGATTTTTGAAGGGTTTTTACCATAATATGGGCATGGCGGACATCTTGGTCATGTGACCCAGTCCCCGCATACAAACTTATGTTCCCCCATCCCACTGAGACTCCATATGAAATTTGGCTTCAATCGGCCCAGTGGTTTCAGAGAAGATGATGTTTGAAAATCTTGACAACGGACGGGCTGACAGGATGACCTTGACCTTTAGTGACATAACATCTTCATTTGTTCATTTAGTTGACCATGTATACCAAGTATTGTACCTTAGACTTAAATAGTGTACCTTAGACTTAAATAGTTTCTGAGAAATCCGCAGTTTAAGCGTTTTCCCATATAAAAGCCTAACGTACCAAAGTTGATCATGTCATAAATTAAGTCAAGGTCATCACAAGGTCATCAATTGTACAAACTATGATAGGCCCGAATGCCAGATGCTACATACCAAGTTTTAAGGTCATAGGCCTTTTGGTTCTGGAGAAATAGATTTTTGAAGGGTTTTTACCATATATGGGCATGGCGGCCATCTTGGTCATGTGACCCAGACCCCGCATATAAACTTACGTTCCCCCATCCCACTGAGACTCCATATGAAATTTGGCTTCAATCGGCCCAGTGGCTTCAGAGGAGAAGATGTTTGAAAATCTTGACGACGGATGGACGGACCGAATGACCTTGACCTTTATTGACATAATATCTTCATTTGTTCATTTAGTTGACCATGTATACCAAGTATTGTACCTTAGACTTAAATATTTTCTGAGAAAATGGCAGTTTAAGTGTTTTCCCATATTAAAGCCTAACGTACCAAAGCTGACCATGTCATAAATTAAGTCAAGGTCATCGCAAGGTCATCATTTGAACAAACTATGATGGACCCGCATGCCCGATGCTACATACCAAGTTTCAAGGTCAAAGGCCTTTTGGTTCTGGAGAAGATTTTTGAAGGGTTTTTACCATATATGGGCGTGGCGGCCATCTTAGTCATGTGACCCAGATACTTTGTTCCTCCAACCCATGGAGGCTCCATATTAAATTTGGCTTTGATCGGCCCAGCGGTTTCGGAGAAGAAGACGTTTTAAAATGGTGGACGGACCGACGGACGACGGACGGACTACGGAGGCCTGCCTTTACTATAAGCTCACCTATGAGCCTTCGGCTCAGGTGAGCTAAAAATTATCCTTAATTATCATCAAATACTCACTCTTATCTGCTGCCATTCTTAATCTCTAAGGATGTTAAGGTCAGCTGCTGCTAGTGTTCTACAGTGTCATGATAAGCTGCTGTCAGTGTTCATCTCCTACAGTACATCTCCTTAAGTGTCTTAGTCAGCTGCTGCCATTCTTTATCTCCAATGATGTTAAGGTCAGCTGCTGCTAGTGTTCTACAGTGTCATGATAAGATGCTGTCAGTGTTCATCTACTACAGTACATCTCCTTAAGTGTCTTGGTCAGCTGCTGCCATTGTTTATCTCCAACGATGTTAAGGTCAGCTGCTGCTAGTGTTCTACAGTGTCATGATAAGCTGCTGTCAGTGTTCATCTCCTACAGTACATCTCCTTAAGTGTCTTGGTTAGCTGCTGTCATTCTTTATCTCCAACGATGTTATGGTCAGCTGCTGCTAGTGTTCTACAGTGTCATAATAAGCTGCTGTCAGTGTTCATCTACTACAATGTCATATGACAATGAGCTGCTGTTCACCTTCTACAATTTTATGGTCAGCTGCTGTTCATCTTCTACAGTGTTATGCTGAGCTGCTGCCAGTGTGCACCTGCTACATCATAAACGCCTTTGCCAGTGTTCCTCTGTTATACTGTCATGACCAGCAACTGTCACTATTCATATGCTACAATGCCATGATCAGTTACCATCAGTATTCATCTGCTAAAATATCATAATGAAAAGTTGCCATTATTCATGTAATTCAGTGCCATGATAAGCTACTGTCAGTGAATCCCTGCTACACTGTCATGATCAGCTACTGTCAGATGCCGTAATGTTATCTGCTTTGTAGTCATGATCACCTGCAGTCATTATTTCTCTGTCAGGAACAGCTTTGACAGTATTCATCTGCTAGCATGAACCATGCTGAGCATGAAATTTTACCTGTTAATATACAGCAAATTACTGATAAGTACAGTTCTTTTCTTGCCCTATTTAGCCGAGTATAAAATTTTCTCTGCTTATGAATATAAAAATGCCAACCTAAGACGGCATTTTCATATTTATCAGCACAGAAAATTTCATGCTCAGCTAAGATGAGCAAGAAAAAAGTTTTATAACCTCAAGGCCTGATCAGCTGCTGTTAGTATACATCTACTACAACATTATCTTTGGCTCCTGCCACTGTTACTATGTTACAGTGTCATGTTCAGCTGCTGTCAGCATTCATCTGCAACAATGTCATGATCAATAGCTGCAGTTGTTCATCTGCTATCATGTCCTACTCAGCTGCTGTTATAGTGCCATGGTCAGCTGCTGTTAGTATTCATCTAATACAGCATTATAATCAGCTGCTGCCACTGTTCCTAAGTTACAGTAAATGTTCAGCTGCTGTCAGTATTCATTTGCTACAGTGTCATGATCAATTGCTGCCACTGTTCATCTGCTTCAGGATTTTCATCAGTCGCTGCCATTTTTCACCCGATTTAGTTTCATGATAAGCTGCTGTCAGTATCTACCTGTTACAGTGTCAGTATAAGCTGCTGACATTGTTCATCTGCTATAGTGCCATGATCATCTACTGCCACTGCTCAACTGCAACAGTGTAACAATCTGCTGCTGCCATAATACAACATAATACAATGCCATGATAAGCTGCTAGCATTGCCTCTGCTACAGTTTCATGATCACCTGCTGCAATTGCTCATCTGCTACAGTGTCATTAAAAGCTTCTATCAATTAGCATCTGCTACAGTTTCATGATTAATTGCTGCCATTATTTCTCTGGTACACTGTCATGATCAGCTAGCACCATTGTTCATCTGCTACAATTTCAAGATAAGTTACAGTCAATACTCATCTGCCACAGTGTCATAATCAGTTGCTTTAGTATTCATCTATTACAGCATTATGATCAGCTACTGTAAGTGTTTATCTGCAACAGAGACAAGATCAGTTGCTGCTGCTGCTGCACTGTCAGGATCAACTTCTGCCAGGGTGTCATGATCAGCTGCTGCTATTGCTCATCTGCTACTTTTTCATGATAAGCTACTGTAATTGTTCATCTGCTACTGTGTCATAATCTACTACAGCATTATAATCAGCTACTCTCAGTATTTATCTGCAACAGAGACAAGATCAGTTGCTGCTACACTGTCATGATCAGCTGCTGCCATTGCTCATCTGCTACATTGTCATGCCCAGCAACTGTCACTTTTCATCTGCTACAGTGTCATGATCAACTGCAGCCACAGTATCATGATCAGTTACTGCAGTAGCGTCAAGAGCAGCTGTTCATCTGCTACAGTACCATGATCAGCTCTAAACACTTTTCAATGCCCTGATCAACTGGTAACATTGTTCATCAGCTACAGTGTTATGATCAGCTGCTGACACTGTTCATCTGTACCAGTGTCATTATTAGTTGCAGGCACTGCATATCCTCTACAGTTTTAGTCATTAGTTGGTGATACTGTTTATCTGTAACTGTGTCATGATCAATTGCTGATATTTATCGTCTGCTACAATGCCAAGATCAGCTGCTGCCTTTGTGCATCTGTTACAGTGTCATGATCAGCTGCTGACATTGTTCATCTGTTGCAGTCTAAAAACCAGCCTGTCAGTGTCTAACTGTTGCAGAATTTTGATCAGCTGCTGACATTGTTCATCTGTCAAAGTGTCATGGTAAGCTGCTGCCTCTTGGCATCTGTGATCTATTATGATAAGCTGCTGGCATTGCTCATCTGCTAAAGTGATATGATCAGCTACTGACATTGTTCATCTGTCACACTTGGATGATAAGCTGCAACCAATCTTTACAGCTACAGTGCCATGATCAGCTGCTGACACTGTTCATCTGCTACAGTGTCATGACCAGCAACTGTCATTATTCATCTGCTACAGTGTTATGATCAGCTGCTGCCACTGATCATGTTACTGTTTCGAGATAAGCTGCTGCTACTGTTTAACTCTACAGTCATGATCAGCTACTGCCATTTTTCATCTGCTACAGTTTCAAGATCAGATGTTGTCCTTGTTCAAATGGGCCGGGCCACGTAGCGCAATCGGTAGGGCACCTGACTTATAAGTCAGAGGTCCTGGGTTCGAAACCCGGTCTGGCCACATACTTTCGTTTCTCCTTCCGCTGATTCAAGAAGGGCAGTTGTCAGTTACTGGCGAAAGTATGTGCACTTAGTACTGGTTAACCGCTTAGGAGGTCTAAGCCTGCCCAGGAATAGTGTGGTTAGGTTAACTGACCGTCCTGACATTACCTTAGCTGTTTACCGTGGACGTTAAGCATCAAATCAACCAACCAACCAACCAACCTTGTTCAAACAACTAGTTTTAATCTGTTTTATGCTGATAATCATTAAGGATCTATGCCTATATCATGCTTTGAAAAAAAGCAAATTATATTGTCTGCTTTTACCACTGATATTAGGTCCTCAACAAGGTAAGCAGTATTTGACCCCTGTCCTCAGCTAACATCAGGTCATACTTATCAACCAAACAGACATTACATATATACTTTATCACCATGACCGGTTGATGACCCAACCATTATACTGAAAAGTAGCCAACTAGAAGTAATGAGCTAATTGACTAGTAGCATATAGTAATGACCTATCATAATGGGACAGTAGTGCCTTATAAGCAAACAGTGTATACCCAGTGTAGACCTGATCCAAATGACCCTACCGAAAGAAATTCATTAGGTCTGCACTTCTTGGAATTCCAAAGATACTCTAGCAATGCTCTGGCATAAGCAAGAAAGTAAAACCAACATGAGTATATTCTAAAGTAGTTCTTGTAATTGGTATGAGTATTAAGCTAAGTACGGTAATGATGATGCGATTCCCTGGTCATCTGTGACTGTGAGTGAACTTCTGTGCAGGACTCTCAACAATATGGTTGAATCCCATGGATGATTTTGATCTCTGCATGGTATTCAATGAAATTGGATAGTCTTAACTATGCAATGAGACTGCAACAGTACCGAAATAACATTTGAAATGAAACAGTAATAACTATGTTGTAATTGCTCTGGTACAGAGAATTACAAGACACAGTTGTAATTTGCTGTAACAGAGCAATTACAAGTGCATGTATGTAATGGGACATTAACAGACTTATAATAAGAAATGAGAAAGTAATAACTGTGTAATGAGACAGTAATAACTCTGTAACAGGGTAGTAGCAACTCTATGTACTGAGACAGTAATAACTCTGTAACAGTACAGTAGTGACTCAAAGTAATGAGACAGTAATAACCTTGTAACATGACAGTAGTGACTCTATGTAATGAGACAGTAATTACTTTGTAACAGGAAAGTAGTGACTCCATGCAATAAGACAGTAATAACTTTGTAACAGGACAGTAGCAACTCTATGTAATGAGACAGTAATAACTTTGTAAGACGACAGTAGTGACTCAATGTAATGAGACAGTAATAACTTTGTAACAGGACAGTAGTGACTCCATGTAATCAGACAGTAATAACTATGTAACAGGACAGCAGCCACTCTATGTAAATGAGACAGTAATAACTTTGTAACAGGACAGTAGTGACTCTATGTAATGAGACAGTAATAACTATGTAACAGGACAGTAGTGACTCTGAGCAATGAGACAGTAATAACTTTGTAACATGACAGTAGTGACTCTATGTAATGAGACAGTAATAACTATGTGACAGGACAGTGGTGACGCCAAGTAATGAGACAGTAATAACTTTGTAACAGGACAGTAGTGACTCCATATAATGAGACAGTAATAACTGTGTAACAGGACAGTAGTAACTCTAAGTAATGAGACAGCAATAATTATGTAACAGTACAGTAGTGACTCCAAGTAATGAGACAGTAATAACTTTGTAACAGGACTGCAGTGACTCTATGTAATGAGACAGTAATAATTTTGTAACAGGACAGCAGCCACTCTATGTAATGAGTCAGTAATAACTTTGTAACAGGACAGTAGTGACTATGTAATGAGACAGTAATAACTATGTAACAGGACAGTAGCGACTCCAAGTAATGAGACAGTAATAACTTTGTAACATGACTGTAGTGACTATGTAATGAGACAGTAATAACTTTGTAACAGGACAGCAGCCACTCTATGTAATGAGACTAATAACTAATAGGACTGTAGTGACTCTATGTAATGAGACAGTAATAACTATGTAAGAGAACAGTAGCGACTCCAAGTAATGAGACAGAAATAACTTTGTATCAGGACAACAGCCACTCTATGTAATGAGACAGTAATAACTTTGTAACAGGACAGTGGTGACTCTATGTAATGAGAGAGTCATAACTATGTAACAGGACAGTAGTGACTCTAAGTAATGAGGCAGTAATAACTATGTAACAGGACAGTGGTGACTCCAAGTAATGAGACAGTAATAACTTTGTAACAGGACAGTAGTGACTGCAAGTAATGAGACAGTAATAACTATGTAACAGGACAGTAGTGACTGCAAGTAATGAGACAGTAATAACTTTGTAACAGGACAGTAGTGACTGCAAGTAACGAGACAGTAATAACTTTGTAACAGGACAGTAGTGACTGCAAGTAATGAGACAGTAATAACTGTAACAGTACAGTGGTGACTCCAAGTAATGAGACAGTAATAACTTTGTAACAAGACAGTAGTGACTCCAAGTAATGAGACAGTAATAACTATGTAACAGGACAGTGGTGACTCCAAGTAATGAGACAGTAATAACTTTGTAACAGGACAGTAGTGACTCTATGTAATGAGACAGTAATAACTTTGTAACAGGACAGTAGTGACTCCATGTAATCAGACAGTAATAACTATGTAACAGGACAGCAGCCACTCTATGTAAATGAGACAGTAATAACCTTGTAACAGGACAGTAGTGACTCTATGTAATGAGACAGTAATAACTTTGTTACAGGACAGTAGTGACTCCATATAATGAGACAGTAATAACTGTGTAACAGGACAGTAGTGACTCTATGTAATGAGACAGTAATAACTATGTAACAGTACAGTAGTGACTCCAAGTAATGAGACAGTAATAACTTTGTAACAGGACTGCAGTGACTCTATGTAATGAGACAGTAATAATTTTGTAACAGGACAGCAGCCACTCTATGTAATGAGTCAGTAATAACTTTGTAACAGGACAGTAGTGACTATGTAATGAGACAGTAATAACTATGTAACAGGACAGTAGCGACTCCAAGTAATGAGACAGTAATAACTTTGTAACACGACTGTAGTGACTATGTAATGAGACAGTAATAACTATGTAAGAGGACAGTAGCGACTCCAAGTAATGAGACAGAAATAACTTTGTATCAGGACAACAGCCACTCTATGTAATGAGACAGTAATAACTTTGTAACAGGACAGTGGTGACTCTATGTAATGAGAGAGTAATAACTATGTAACAGGACAGTAGTGACTCTAAGTAATGAGGCAGTAATAACTATGTAACAGGACAGTGGTGACTCCAAGTAATGAGACAGTAATAACTTTGTAACAGGACAGTAGTGACTGCAAGTAATGAGACAGTAATAACTATGTAACAGGACAGTAGTGACTGCAAGTAATGAGACAGTAATAACTTTGTAACAGGACAGTAGTGACTGCAAGTAACGAGACAGTAATAACTTTGTAACAGGACAGTAGTGACTGCAAGTAATGAGACAGTAATAACTATGTAACAGTACAGTAGTGACTCCAAGTAATGAGACAGTAATAACTATGTAACAAGACAGTAGTGACTCCAAGTAATGAGACAGTAATTACTTTGTAACAGGACAGTTGTGACTCCAAGTAATGAGACAGTAATAACTATGTAACAGGACAGTGGTGACTCCAAGTAATGAGACAGTAATAACTTTGTAACAGGACAGTAGCGACTCTATGTAATGAGACAGTAATAACTTTGTAACAGGACAGTAGTGACTCCATGTAATCAGACAGTAATAACTATGTAACAGGACAGCAGCCACTCTATGTAAATGAGACAGTAATAACTTTGTAACAGGACAGTTGTGACTCTATGTAATGAGACAGTAATAACTATGTAACAAGACAGTAGTGACTCCAAGTAATGAGACAGTAATAACTTTGTAACAGGACAGAAGTGACTCCAAGTAATGAGACAGTAATAACTTTGTAACAGGACAGTAGTGACTCCAAGTAATGAGACAGTAATAACTTTGTAACAGGACAGTAGTGACTCCAAGTAATGAGACAGAAATAACTTTGTAACAGGACAGTAGTGACTCCAAGTAATGAGACAGTAATAACTTTGTAACAGGACAGTAGCGACTCCAAGTAATGAGACAGTAATAACTTTGTAACAGGACAGTAGTGACTCCAAGTAATGAGACAGTAATAACTATGTAACAGGACAGTAGTGACTCCAAGTAATGAGACAGAAATAACTTTGTAACAGGACAGTAGTGACTCTATGTAATGAGACAGTAATAACTATGTAACAAGACAGTAGTGACTCCAAGTAATGAGACAGTAATAACTTTGTAACAGGACAGAAGTGACTCCAAGTAATGAGACAGTAATAACTTTGTAACAGTACAGTAGTGACTCCAAGTAATGAGACAGAAATAACTTTGTAACAGGACAGTAGTGACTCCAAGTAATGAGACAGTAATAACTTTGTATCAGGACAGTAGCGACTCCAAGTAATGAGACAGTAATAACTTTGTAACAGGACAGTAGTGACTCCAAGTAATGAGACAGTAATAACTATGTAACAGGACAGTAGTGACTCCAAGTAATGAGACAGAAATAACTTTGTAACAGGACAGTAGTGACTCTATGTAACAAGACAGTAATAACTGTAACAACTCTAAGTAATGGGATAATAATAACCATGAACTGAGACAGTAATAACAACTACTGAAATGGTTGAAATACTTTGTAACAAGGCAGTGACAAATATGGACTTGGCATTGATAGCTCTAAGGAAAGGAACAGTAAAAACTGTATAATGAGAAATAATCCCCTCCGTAACAGGACAGTAGCAACTCAATATAATGGCACAGTAATAACTCAGTGAAATCAGACAGTAATAATTAGGTAACAACTTCACTGGCAGGACAAACATTGTGTAACAGCAAATTAATAACTATGAAATCACACCGGATTGGTGGCAACCGAAAACAATTAACGCAGTTCAAAAAACTGTTAGAAACAGGATTTTCAATTGCAAATTGGCGATTATCTGTTTCAAATGGTTTTTGATCCGCGTTTGTCGACTGCTTGAGCGTTTTTGATTGCCACCTATCCGGTGTGGAAATGGGACAGTAAAACTATAAACAGTCCATAAAATCACAAAAGATTCAGAAGAAAGACGGTGGTCCAGACTATAATATGTAATATTAAATTGCCAAACTTTCTGACTGCCCTTGTATGTTTCCAATTTAAATTACCAGGACAGGGGCCTGAGTATAATGACCCATCAATAGTAATAAAGTAGCAAAACTTCAAATCTGAGGGCTTCTGTATGTTTATTTTTTCCAATTAGCAAATAATTTCTACTTTCTTCAAACAGAGTTTAACCTCCAAATTTCAATCCCTCTGAGAATGATTTTGTAACAAAAGAAAAATGTTTGAACTTGAAATGTCCACAGTGTAAGATTATCGTGAGCCATGACTAGCAAAAACGATGCTTATGGCATAATTATGTGACCAGCAACGGCTAAAACCAGCATGCACATCTGTGCAGTCTGATCAGTCTTTCCTGTCTATGCTTGGACCCTGAAGAATCTACAAAACAATGGCTCGAGCTGGTTTGAATCTTCACCGTTAACACATACTTCAACCCTTTGAAGCGCCAAAATCAGGGGACAAAATTTACATCTTACGAATCTACAGGCACAAAACGAAGGCACTGATTCACAGACTGGTTTACATTTTTGCTGATGGCACTTACTTTGAAGCTTTTAAGCAGTAAAAAGCAGACAACAAAATTTACGTCTGCAAAATTTCGAAAATATTTTGTCCAAGCTGTATCATATTGAGAATTCAAAGACTAGAGGGCAAACAGTTTAGATCTTGATGAGGCGGCTCGTTGGATCGAAACTGTTTGCAAATTCTTTTTCTTTTTTTTTTTTTTCTCGTTTCTTGCGCTTTAAGAGTTGGTCAATTTTTTTCCATGACAAGGTTCACTATGAACACTATGAGGTAATTATCGGCAATACTTATGTCAATATTAGTAAAGAAGTTTAAAAGGTAACCGAAAGGTCAGCGACAGTTTGAACCATCCAGGTAACATTGTCACATGGACCTGGGGCAATTCTTCAATTCTCACAATAGTGGGTATTAGGTTGAGCTCTGAAAGCTCGTATGATTAGGTGTGGCCCAAGAGGACCACAACTTCAAACAAAAATTCAGCGGAACGCTTTGTCTCCCCTGTCAGTGCATTGTGGCAAACACGGCTGTGCATGCCTGTGAAATTAAGTAGAAATTTTTTCAGTTCTACAGCCGAGTGTCAAAAGTCTTTCCCCAAAAACATATTTTCCATAGACTAATGCATTTTTAAGTGTGCGGGGAATTTTGCTGTAGCAATACTGTTTATCGTATGATATTAAATTTTATATGATTAGAAAGAGCAATAATTTTGGCATCATCTAATATTTTTGATTTGAACTCTAATTATCTGTTCCTTTAGAAATATGCTTTTATAGGCAACACCAGTACTTTTTCGGCAAATTTTGGACAACTTCACCATTGATGTCAATGGAAAAGTGCATTTCTGAAAATTTTATTGAAGTTCAAATACTTGTAGTTTAATTGTGGATAGGTTTAGGGCAAGGTAAAAATTATTTTATATTGCAGAAATCTTTTAGGTTTTTAAGCATACAATAATTATTATGAACATTTGAACACAAGTCTCACAGTAAAATTTCTTGCACACATGCAAATGCACTAAAGTCAATGGAAAAAATATTTTTGGGGAAATACTTTTGACACTTGGCTGTAGAAGGTCCAGTTTCTGCCCATGTGAAACCACTTAATGCTTCAAACAGACTAATTCATTTGAAGGGTTTTTAATTAGAATAACTATGGTGTTCTACAACTTCACCAAATGATCTCCCGCAATTAACAAAGGAACTTGCCATCACGGTATTGATAACAATATGACCATTTACAGCCATTTTTAGGAATAAGCAAGCTAGGTACCGTAGCCATGGGAACACCTTATACAAGAATCATACGCAAATTAATACAAAATACAAAGCCATATTTTACTGAATAGACTCTGGTCTACACAGTTTATCAAGGACTTTTACCCACTATTGAACTGTTGCTTCTAGTCATGGCAACAAATATGGAAACCTTTTTTAATAAGTATCACAGTGTGGCTTTTAACTACCATTTGACACATTTCTGATAAATGTGGACTGACCGCTGTTTCTGACCTAATCCGCTTGGTTTAATACGTCTGACACTCTGCAGGAGACAGATTTCTGGTCAGGGCTGTCAGATTTTTCAATACTGTAACAAGAGCTGTCATGGCACAGTGAAGCTCCCCTACATGAAAGAACAAGAAGAGATACCATGAAGATATAGGTAAAGACACTGTTATGTCAATCCGAGATCAGCATCTGCTTAATTTCACAGGGCTGTCAGATTTTTCAATATTGTAACAAGAGCTGTCATGGCAGAGTGAAGCTCCCCTACATGAAAGAACAAGTAGAGATATACCATGCAGATACAAGCACAGATACCATGAAGATACATGTAAAGATACTGTTATGTCAACTCGAGATCAGCTTCCAAATTTGGATGCTTCTGATAAATATTTTTTTTTGGAAGCAATGGGGCATGCTTTGACTCTTTAAGCACCAAAAAGCAGACGATAAAATCTACGTCTGCAAAAATTAAAAACATGCCTTGTCCAAGGAATTCAAAGACTAGAGGGCAAACAGTGTAGATCTGGATGAGGCGGCTCATAATGAGCTGCCTAATCAGGTTCTACGCTGTTTGCAAATTTTGCTAATTTCGTCACTGGGGCATAAAGAGTTATTGTCCTTTAATGACAACTCTTACTGGAGCAAATTCTTTTTGTTAAAAACTGACCATCATTGAGAAGGGATAAGCAAAAATGAAAATCTGTTTCCCGTGAAAGTGTACCCATTTACCTGAAGACCATGATAAACAGAACAAACCCAGAAAACTTGATGACAGTTTGCCTGCATGAATGGTAAACTGTCATCAACCTTTCTGAGTTAGCTCTAGTAGCCAATGACGCGAGAGGTGCTGGGAAGGACAAAACAGAGAATCTGAAAGCAACATGTATCTACAGTGTTTTATCGACTGACTGACACATAATGAGGTGAACGTGGACCAGCCACTGTTTCTGACCTTATCCACTTAAATAAGCTTGACAGTTTGTTTGAGACAGATTTCTAGTATTGTCAAACCTAACAAAAACTATCATTGGACACATTACACAATCTGTTTGTGCCCCTAATTTTTAAATACATGTACTTAAGCGGAAAACTATCAAAGCTTTCCTACATGCATAGGATGGCAATGATAGGGTGGAGCAAAAACAACATGAAACTTTTGGCACTGTGGGGTGTCCAGGCCCGGATCCAGACCACCAGGTACTGGTGGGGCTCTGGATAACTGGTGGGGCTGAGAGGTGCTGAGATGTGTGTGTGTATGTGTGTGTTAGGGGGGAGGGGCTGAAAATATGACAAAAATAGGAATCAATTTCATGAGGATTTTAGCTAATGTCGTTTTTGCCTTGAAATATATGTTGTGATGTCTCAATAGAATCGCCTCGCTGAGGCGATTCTAATGAGATATCACTACATATATTTTTATCTAACCAGGCCCAGGTGGCGGGGCTGAAGCCCCAAAGCCCACCCCCTGGATCCGGGGCTGTGTTCCACTGATATTACTGACTGTGCTTGCAGCTGGTGCAAGATGCCAAGTTGTTATGATATGTTTCTTTTATCTATCTTAATTTTCTTCTTTTTTTTAATTCTCACTCTCTGGAAACCATTTCCATACAGACTTAAAAATACCAACTCAAAGAGCCCTAACGTTTAAAACCAACATGCTTATTTCCTAAAGACCAACTAAAACCCAGCCAATATACATTACTGGAGGCAAGTATATGCATTGGGAGGGGGGTGGGGTAAGGAGGGGGCAGTTATTTGACGGAACTCTAGGGATTTTGCCATTTATGTTATCTCACACCACATGCTTATTTGTAGATGTAGAGGTGTTGAAATCTTGTATAATTTACAAAATACACCAGTGTATGTTGAAATTTTGTCATTTTGGCAAAATTTAAATATGCAGAGCGTACAACCCCACTATCTAGCTATTATACCCAAACAAAAACAGATATGTCCAGTTGACGCCACTCGAATTTCAACAAGCTGTTATCATAGTGCTGTCAGAATATTAGCACAACATTTTAGTATCTTTTGATAACTTCATTAATCGAAAATTTATAACAAAATCCCTTCTTTAATAACCACAGCCGGAAGCCCACGATTAAATCAATTAACATTAAAATGATAAAAATCGTGCAAGTTGTATTGAAAATACTAACGTTCCATAACAAAGATGGCATAGCATGATTTATAATATGGCTTCGCAAGCACTGTCTTATGATATATTGCTGCTTTTGCCACAAATGCAAAGTCTTATACACATGTAGTTTGAAAGTCTACATAGGTCAACCGCCGAGGCAAACATGCATACCTACACTGACAAGACTGTGCATGAGCCATCTACAATGGTTTAACAAGACAAATTTTCATTTTTTGATAGTCACATTTTATAGCGACTTGAGCACCAAAAGAATCTTCAATATTTGGGCAGAAATACAAATGCAAACTGTGTGGACACCGATCAGACTGCTCCTGCAGGAGCAGTCTGATCAGGGTCTACACTGTTTGCTATTGAGCCAGAAGTTTTAAAAACATCTGATAAAGCATTATAAACAGACATGGCTCAATTTGCAGGTAAAAACCGCATTAATTAGCAGGATTAGACCTAAGGTGTTCCGATAGTTACAGTTATTGCTGTCAACTAGCAAGGTTGACTTAAGGTGACAAGGTTTCTCTGCGGTCACCAATACAGATGTCTATTTATGGGTGGTCATCAAGAGTGACCGCGACAATATCTCATGAAAAGGTACTTTATACCATCTGTTATCAGTGGAGATTTGGATCAGGCTGTATATCCATACAGTCTGATAAATCTTTCATGTTTGCTTCAATACCTTCAGAACCCTGAGGAATTTATATACTGTAAAAATTGGGACACTTAAAAATTATTATTGTAATTGTCCTTAAAATGGAGTAGTTTGGTTTTATAAAGTAGTAATGCATGCAAGTATGCAGACGGAATGGCAGAAAGTGTAGACCCTGCAGCAGTCTAATCTGGGTCGGCACTGACTGCTTTAACTCTTTAAGCCCCGGTGACGCAATTAGCAAAATTTGCAAACAGCGTAGATCCTGATGAGGCGGCTCATAATGAGCCGCCTCATTTAGATCTACACTGTTTGCCCTCTAGTCTTTGAATTCTCAATATAAAAAGTCTTGGACAAGGCATTTTTTTAATTTTTGCAGACGTAAATTTTGTCGTCTGCTTTTTGGTAGTGAAAGAGTTAAGCTCTATATCTATCCCAAACATACAACTTTTACAGTAGTAAGTGGTGAAGAGTGTAATCAAACCATGTGTATGCAGGCTGATCTCGGTCTTCACAGACTGCACCTTTTTATTATTCAAAAATTGCAATTGCAGGAGTACACTCTCATGGAAAGTGTCTCTTTCCTCAATAGGGGACACGTCACCTTTTATAGGAACTAGAACTAGAGCGAGCAGGTGCTCACATATACCCTAGACCAGCACCCCTGCCTTATGAAACCACGGCCACCTAATACCACCACCTAAATACATGGTATGAGCCTAAAAGGTATCAAAGGTTCCATCAGCAAAACAGTGTAGTCTGAGTAAAACATAACACAAAACGTAAATGCAACAGTTACTGTATAAATCTCTGACCCTGACCTTGGTCAACTTCAGCAGCCAGATGATGTTAACTAATCTGCATGAACCTAGAAGTAAACTTAGCTATAATAATACGCCCATTTCAGTGTGTCATGAAAGACTAGATTGTTTATAGAAGAATGGACAGGCAGACAAAGAGGGGAAACAACTCTGTAATTAATAACTGCAATGTTATTAAAACATCTAACACATCAAGTACTATTAGTATACCAAAAATCAGCTTCCAGGATGACGCAGCTCAGAAGTTGAGAAATGCCAAAGTCAAACAAGGGGGATATATCATAAACTAAGTAAACAAGAGTATCATTCTTGGTCATAATATAATTCCCTTGACAATATAAACATCACCTTAAAGTTTTGTTAAAATATTTCCAACGGTTCAGGAGTTACAGAGTAAAACGGAAATTGATGACTTTAAGGCAAATGTTTTAAGTCTGTGACCTTGAGCTACTTACTGAATGTCAGCATTGAAATTACTTCAGAATAATATACAAGCAATATTTTTTACATAAATTGGATGTCTGCCTAAATATTTAGTAATGATTAGTAACATGATTAGTAACATACTAATACACCAGTATATCTAACCTTGGTTAAAGTTGACCAATCGGTCAAACCAGCCATTGAGAGGTGAAATGGATTGCAACAAGTAATTTACTTATGACACATAATCATATAACTTTGATATACTGCAAATTGAGCAATCTCACATGCAAAGCTATACTATTAATCCCAATAAAATGCCCCTGCTCTATTGAATGTCCTTTGCCTCTTTTCCAAACATTTTGTTAACTCTTTAAGCCCCAGTGACAAAATTAGCAAAATTTGCAAACAGCGTAGATCCTGATGAGGTGGTGTTAACAGTGACAAAATTAGCAAAATTTGCAAATAGCGTAGATCCTGATGAGATGGCTCATAATGAAAATAGTGTTAACTCTTTGAGCCCCAGTGACAAAATTAACAAACAGTGTAGATCCTGATACGGATCTACACTGTTTGCCCTTTAGTCTTTGAACTCTCAATATGAAATGTCTCGGACAAGGCATTTTTTCAATTTTTGCATACGCAAATTTTGTCGTCTGCTTTTTGGTACTTAAAAGAGTTAATTATGATTGGCCAATCTCCATGCTTTCCATCAGTTTTACAAAGGGAACAACTTAAATTCCTGTTTGCTTCTCTGGAGAAGGGTGAGTCTAAATACCACAGACCACCACAGACTACCACAGACCACCACAGACCCTACCACAGACTAACATAGATAATAATGCAAATTATCATACACCTTCTAAAATAACATTTTGAAGAACAAAATGTAAAAAAATGCCAAAATTAAAGCATCCAAAAACCTTTTCTATGGACAGGGAAAATCATGTTATTGTTAATTCTATCTACTTACTCAACATATACAATGTATGTACATAAAATAGAACATAAAATTTTCCAAAAAAAAAAAAAAAAAAAAGTCAAATTTTATACTTTTTTTTATATTCTGTTCTTCATAATGTTATTTTTGAAGATATTTGACAATCTGTACTGAGATCTTTGGTGAGGTCTGTGGTGGTCTGTGGTAGTCTGTGGTGGTCTGTGGTACATAATATATAACACCAAATTATAATGAAACACTTTCTGAAATTTTGTCAAATTTTGTATTTTTTATATTCTTCTCTTTAAAATGTTATTTTTTGAGGGTGTATGATACTCTTTATTGTGGTCTGTGGTGGTCTGTGGTGAGGTCTGTGGTAGTCTGTGGTGGTCTGTAGTGGTCTGTGGTGGTCTGTGGTATTTAGACTCACCCCTGGAGAAAGTAGTTCTTCCAAATGGGATCCCCTTTTCAAGGAAAATAATTGCTCCTAGAGCTAACTCCAATAAGATGGGAGGAAAAAAGGAAAGTAGTAGAACTGCTTCATCTGAAAATATTAACATTCTTGTGGCTGCTTGTACAACAACAGCTTGTCTGACTCGGACTTATGCAATTAACTTCGGATCATATAAGTACGAGTTAACTCGTGCTCAAGCGCGGATCAGATCATATTTGATCGGCTTTATCACGTGAAGATCAAGTCACACTCATCTGAGTAACGATCAAGTTGTACTTGAACAATCAAGATTGAGTTCGAAAAGTTTGTAAGTATACCTAGCATTAGGGATGCAGGCAACTAACCCTCGGTAATAGGAAGACCAAGTTCTTGGCACATGTAAACAGAGGAAGCCATGACCAGCCTGCGCACCATATTACATGTATTCATACAGCCGTCATTGCTGGCTGACATCATACTATAGCTGTGCAGAAAGCGAGAAATTTAAGCCTTATGGGGTGAATTTGCAGGCTGATTTTGACAATGACATTTTTATTCGAAATTACAGGGCGCACTTCCGGTATCTGCGACGGAAGGGACATGTGCGTCCACAGTCATAAAAAGTTTGTTCATAGATGGGGACATAAATGAGACCGACCGTTTCTTCAGCACCATTTCTTTTTAAGATTCTGAGGTTGAGCAAGACAAAACAACAGTAAGATTATAGTCAGTTTTATCATGTAAAAATATATATCTTTTAATGTTTTGCAAAACACTCCAGCCCCCTCCCCCGCCATAAAAACGAAAAAAACAAGAAATGTTACAGTGTGTAACAAATGCCCCCGAAGGCCCCTAACACCTGGTATTTGACCCCTGACCTTTGACTGTGAACTTGATCTTGGTTATGGGAACCTATTTTTTGTGCATGACACAACTTATCATTTCGATTTACCTCTCTGGAAAATTTGATTAAATTCACTTCAGCACTTTTTGAGATATCTTGGACACAAGATTTGTAAGAGACAAATTATGACCTTTGACTGTGACCTTGACCTTGGCTGTGAGACCCTGAATTTTGTGCATGACAAAACTTCTCATTTTGGTTTACCTTTATGTAAAATTTGATTCAATTCTCTTCAGCAGTTTTTGAGATATATTGGATACAAGATGTGAGGGAGACAAACTTATGACCTTTGATTGTGACCTTGACCTTGGTCATGGTAACCTAAATTTTGTGCGCTACACACCTTCTCAATTCGGTCTACCTTTCTATGAAATTTGATTCACTTCACTTCAGGGCTTTTTAAGTTATTGGGGACACACGCGACAAACTTATGACCTTTGACTGTGACCCTGACCTTGGTCATGGGAACCTAAATTTTGTGTGCGACACACCTTCTCATTTTGGTCTACCTTTCTGCAAAATTTGATTCAGTTCACCTCAGGGCTTTTTGAGTTACTGCTGACACACGATTTGTAAGGGTCAAATCTATGACCTTTGATTGTGACCTTGACCTGGGTCGTGGGAACCTAAATTTTGTGCGCGACACACCTTCTCATTATGGTTTACCTTTCTGTGAAATTTGATTCAATTCACTTCAGGGGTATTTGAGTTATGGCGGACACACAATTTGTACGGGTCGAACCTATGACCTTTGATTGTGACCTTGATCTTGGTCATAAGACCCTAAATTTTGTGCGCGACACACCTTCTCAATTTGGTCTACCTTTCTGTGAAGTTTGATTAAATTCCCTTCAGCCGTTTTCAAGTTATGGCGGACACACGATTTGTAACGGACGGACGGACGGACAGATGGACGGACGGTGCGATTTTAATATGCCACCCGAAGTTCCTTCGGGGGCATAAAAACCACAAGGAAAATGAAAAGGAAAACTTAAAAAGAACATTGAGACCATGGAGCATGAGCAAAGTTGTATATACACGAAATGATTTTAAAAAACAATGCAGTGATAATGTATGGCATCTGTTTAAGCATTGAATAAATTCGTGACTTCTTCTTGATTCAATATTCAACCAAACATTCATTATAGCAGAATATTGCAGCGTGTACAAAGTCGTTTTTGGTACTTGAGTTACATGTTATAATATTATATTTTTTCTTTCTTGTCCGTTGGTTGGTTGATTTGAAGCGCTCACAATCCTGCGTAAATAAAAGTTGCTGACCACAATCAACCGATGTAAAGGCCGGCTCTACACATAGGAAGGCAGTTCTTCTATGGCTCAGACAATATACTTAAAAACGCTAGTTTTCGTCATATGGTATCTGTTCAAATGTAGACGGGATCAAGCCTGTTACGATTTTTTTTCTCTATCTTAAATCCTTACTAAACATCAACTGTATCTCAATATATTCATTACTTTTAATGTCCATTACAAACCGATAATGAAGTTGCCTATATCTTACATTATTGAAGATTCAAAATACCGACATGAGAAGAAATATCAAGGAAAAGTTATCCAAACCTGCTACGAAGCAGGTTTGGCTGATCCGTACTTTCTGAGCGTCACTCACCGATTCATTATTGATACAAAAGCCAAGTGAGCGAGAGTCAAACCTGATCGGAGTCGTGATCCTAACTTGAGTTTGTAAATCTGATCAGCTGAGATTCTCACCTGAGCACCACTCAACTCCTACTTATCCCGTTGTACAAGCGGCCATTGGTGTATTCACTGGTAAGCCCTATAGTAAGCCATTGGAACATAATGTAGTTTACAGTCCAATAATTACACTGACTCCCCTGCCATGGCTCTCTACAATCTAACTGGATGTTGGCAACATCATGACATCATTGACACTGTACTGCTGCAGGAGAAAAATAAAAGGCCATCGGCCAAGTGTCACCCGACGTTTGAAATGTGTCACAAACTTCAGCCCTTTATTCTGTTTCAGAGTAAATGTATGGCCAAAAACAGAAAATATATATATAACAGAACCTGGTAAGCAAATGATAACTGAACATAAGCAAAGACATATACCCAATTACTGGGCCTCTTTATAAAATACTTAAGTTCAGAATGGGGCATACATGTGTAAAATCAGGTTACTGAAACTATAGGCCCTTACAAAATGACCAAAACAGCAAGACTGTATACCCAGTAACAAAATAACAAGAGCCATAATCCTGCTTATATGAATCTGATGAAAAATGAACAATGCATTTGTGAAAATTCAGCCCATTAGTAATATGAATAGTTCTGGAGTTATCCCTTTACCTTTAAGTGAATGTCTATTATCTATGAAAAAAGGCCATCGGCCAAGTGTCACCCGACGTTTGAAATGTGTCACAAACTTCAGCCCTTTATTCTGTTTCAGAGTAAATGTATGGCAAAAAACAGAAAATATATATATAACAGAACCTGGTAAGCAAATGATAACTGAACATAAGCAAAGACACATACCCAATTACTGGGCCTCTTTATAAAATACTTAAGTTCAGAATGGGGCATACATGTGTAAAATCAGGTTACTGAAACTATAGAACCTTACAAAATGACCAAAACATCAAGACTGTATACCCAGTAACAAAATAACAAGAGCCATAATCCTGCTTATATGAATCTGATGAAAAATGAACAATGCATTTATGAAAATTCAGCCCATTAGTAATATGAATAGTTCTGGAGTTATCCCTTTACCTTTAAGTGAATGTCGTTATCTATGAAAGGGGAATAACTCTGTCACTTATAAATTAGCACATCCTAACAATAATCAGAATAATCAATTTACCAAATGCTAATACCATTCCAAATTTCAGCTCTCTCGGTCAAACGGTTCAAAAGTTGGAAAAATGCCAAAAAATGACAAAGGGCCATAACTTTGTAAAAAATAGGACAATTGAAATTCCAAAATCACATGCACATCTTCAGATCATGACGAAACATTCCGCACAATTTCAAGTCAATCTGATACAAGATGTTGCAGGAGTTGCGGGGACAAGGTCTAAGTCAGCAAGGGCTGTAACTCCATTAAAAATGGCCGAAACAAAAATAAAAAAACACATGCACATCTTCATATCATAAGAACACAATCTGTAAAATTTCAAATCAATCCGAAGAAAGATGTAGGAGGAGTTGCGGGGACAAGATTTCGGAAGGTCTGAGTCAGCAAGGGCTGTAACTCCATTAAAAATGGCCGAAACAAAAATCGAAAACCACATGCACATCTTCATATCATAAGAATACAATCTGTAAAATTTCAAATCAATCCGATGAAAGACGGAGGAGTTGCGGGGACAAGATTTCGGACGGACGGACGGAAGGACGGACGCACACAACACGGACGGACTAGGGTCATTTCTATAGTCCCCCTCCGCCTACGTCGGGTGACAACTAACAGCAGAATGTTTTACACATTCTAATGCTTCAATTTTAGCACTTATATATGATTTTCATCTAGGTTTTAATTGAAACAAATGTAAATATAATCAATGAACTGAATTTTTCTGATGTCCATTGAAGTGTAAACTACCCTGGGTCACTAGCAAAATTTACATGAACCTTCGGGGTTCATTCACTTTGCATGTGACCCAATCCTCAGAAAAATGAAATTCATTCTGTAAGTATTTACATTCATCTTTATACTGTTTGTCAGAAGCATTTTGGCAGTGACTGATTTACTACTGCAAAGCTCATCCCTCTATCCTTCCTGGATTCTAAAGAGGTACCCATTTACTGCTGGGTAGATAAGAGTTTTCCAGTCGTTGGATGGCCAAGCCGGGGTTCAAACTCACAATGTTCAGGTGACTTTCTGCACCAGGTGACTCTAACCAATCAACCATGATGCCTCTTTGATGTCCCAGTATTTACAGCAAATATCATTCCTCTGAGGAAACTGTGAAACATGAGAATTAACTCAAGAATTAATCAGATTTACCATTCCTCCCATACAGTGGAGGGAAAAATCATACTGCCATACAAAAATTAAAGGAGGCCTCATTCAGTTCATACATGTGATGAACTCTTGAGAACCATGTGGGAGATCTGGATTTCATTTCAGGGAGATTGAGTTCCCCATCAGGGAGACTTTTTGACGGCAACTTTGACGCGTTGTTTCGAGTACTTCACTGTTTTTTGTTGTTGTTTTTTTGGTGGTGGGGATGGGGGAGGGGTTCTTGTTTTAAAATAGAACAACATGAAATAAAGTACAGTTGTATAGTTTGTTTAACTTCTTTACTTTTGAGTTACCCAATACTTCAAAAGTATGCCATTTCAATTTTCAGTGCAGTAACACTACCATCCTAAGTTTAATTCACAGTGTAATTCAACAGTACTGTTCATAGTGTTAGTGCTGACCATTCCATTGCTAAATTGCAAAAAAAAAAGAAAAAATAAACAATCTGATTATCTGGCATTCTCAAACCATCACCCCTCCCCTCTTTTCCCTAACCAGTTACCCTCAATATAAACATCCAAAATTGCATCTTGGATGATGGGTCCGATTTGCTTCAGTTATTTTGATGAAAGCTGATACTTGTTAAAAACTCAAAATCTGTTTATCTCAAAACCGAGTTATATTCTACACTTTAATGAACATACAATGGACTCGACAGTATCGGATCAAGTTCAATAAAACTCCTGTTTTGTTGTATATGAATGCTAAAAGTATGTATGTTATGACGCATAACAATTGCAAAGTATCCCTTCTATCTATCCATGTCAAAATATTTACGAAATTTATTCCTTTAAGGGTAGATAACCTATCGAGACTTACAGGGGGGTCTTACGACAGTAAAGAATCAGGTGCGACAGTATCGGATCATATGATATTATCTTATGGGAGAGTTTCTCGGTGGCATTCTGCCAACCTTCATAGCTTCCATAATTTTTATACATAAACAGTTGGACCTATTAAACACTCAGAGAAAAACTTGTACGGCCTTTCAACGATATTTTTCATGTGGCCCCTCACCAGCAAGGGTTATGTCTGTTAAATAAAAGTTAAATGTATACAAAAGTACAAACATGCCAAAAAATATTAACTCAGTAATCCCCTGCGGCCCATAGCACGGAACTACTCAAACAGTAAAGATCATAATCTGCCTTCGCAAAGTGTAGACCCCGATAAGACCGTAGTGTCTGGTCAGGATCAACAAATTTACGGTGATTTTCCGCCCTAATGATATTTCAGTGGAATCAGTGTATAAGCACTACATGGTCATTCAACGAGTTCTCCGGCATTAATCTGAGTCTACACAGTGTACTGATGTCCATCCGATGAACGCCAGTCATTATTAGGTTCACAACACACATGCGAGCTGATCTCGAATGTTTCTTCAGAATGTTTAGCAGAGCTTAGCTGTACCAAGCATAGCCTTCATTATTATATGCTAGCATGTGCGGCGTGGGATGGGGGTGTTTTACAAAAAGGATGATGTCTTAGTTTTATACTGATCTCCTTTTAAAGAAGAAACATCAGCCACTCAGGTAGTTGATTTATGACTTGTTTTCAGCATCAGACCATACATCCTACATGCAGTTTTCCAGCTGAGGCCTGTATTTCTGTTCAAATTATATAATGATCCGTTACTGTCGCACATCGGTGTCCCACTTTTCAAGTCTGCAATTTCATCAAATACTGGGATGTTACAAAAATAATGACTGCCTGCAATTTTAGGGGTGCTAGGATACATTACAAAGCAAAATTGGTTTCAATCGCCTAATGATAAAATAGTTTAAATAACCGAAATCTATTTTGGGGTTAACGAGAAACAGGCAAAATGCAAGCGCCGCTGAAGAGGGTCCAAGCTTTTCAACAACTCTGATTTGTTTCACAGCAGCAGATTTCGATCGAATTTTTCACCCTGCACTTTGCCATTGGTCTAACTTGATGACTGTAATATACTGGTAAAAAATATTTGCTTCATTTGTGAGAAAAATGGGTGATAACTTACGAGTGATTCGATACTGTCGATGATCCGATACTGTCGAGTCCACTGTACCTGTCATTAGAGCTGTCTATTTTCGTTGAATATTAGATTAAGAACAAATATAGCTGCATATTTGGGCCAGTAAACTTGTATAAAGAATGGCATATTTCTGTCTCAGTCAGATGCTGAAGATCGCGGATTTCCCATATTTTATTTATAAATTCACGCTGGTTCTCATTTCACATACGACGCGTCTGAATTGGCGGGAACTGGATAGAAAAACGCGGGTAACTATTCTTAAAGTGAACGAACCGACTTTATAAATAAAAATAAAAAAATTACTGGCACCCGTAATGATTTCATGAGAGTATGATCTGATCAGCCTGCACAAAGTTTACATGATCGATATTTATAATGACTATACATTACGTATCTGACATGTTTATTGAAAAAAATCGATATCGGATCATTGTCGATTGGCGGCACTTTCATCTATTGCATTCGTGCAAATCAATGACATAGATCTAATAAACAATGACCGATGCATAAAGCCGTGACGCAACAAAAGTCATTTGCTCTCGGTAAAAGGTACCTACTTTTATAGTTAACACAGGTACCTTTTCTGGTGCGCAAGCCAATTTAACACCTCGCTGTGTCTGATCAGCGAATACCCCTCGGAATGACACGTCCTATATTGCACCCTGTTAGGTAATTAGGTCACAGACACTTAATCCTTTTGACAGCCGCCGGGTAGGTAGTTACCGCAAAATGAACGGTTCAGAAAAAGTTATGACAGGAAAATTCAGCATCCGGGAGATTCTGAATACTTTCCGGGAGCGCGGGAGATGGGCTCCATTTCCGGGAGACTCCCGGATGATCCGGGAGACATCACATGTATGTCAGTTCAAACAAGGAGCATGTAGGAGTGGAGATAGTGTAGTAGTTTATGCACTAGACTACCACTCCTTGGTTGCTGGTTCAACTACCTGCTCCTCCCGTCTTTCAGATGAGACTCTATACAGCAGCCCTGTCTCTAAAACCTATACCTTGGTAACACGTTAAACCCTGAGTTCACACTCTCACTCAGGGAGTATGTTCATTCATAGAATTGATTGATTGATTGATTTGGTGCTTAACGTCCACAACAAACAGCTATGGTCATGTTGGGACGGTCAGTTAACCTAACCTCGCCAGTCTAAAGAGTCTAAATATCAGAGGAAGGAGAAACGAAAGTATGTGGCCAGACCGGGTTTAAAATTCAGGACCTTTGACTTATGAGTCAGGCGCCCTATCAATTGCACTACCGGCCAAGCTTTGTCCACAGAAATAATGATGTAAAGGCTTATAGGCTAGTCAGCATCTTTTTTTGTCACATTTCACACACTGCACCCATACTTATCAATAGGTCTAAATCCAGCAGTGTCTTTCACACCTTTATGTCAAAGTTCATTCATAGGTTAGAAACTGGGTATGAACTATTAATGCTAGCAAATATTGAGGCAGAAGGTCCCTGAACAAAGTGTAGACCCTGATCAGACTGCTGTTTTAAGAGCAGACTGATCAGGGTCTGCACTATTTGCAATTCTGCTAGCAATGTTTAACATTGACAGTAAACATTTGAGCTGCGACATGACAACTAACAAAGTGTCATGTGCGCCCAGCGAAGACTCAAACTAGCCTGGGCATCTGCCAGTCTGATTAGAGTGTTTGCTGTCGGCATGGAGTTACCTTACCTACCCTTCAAGTGCAAAGCATAGACTCTGATCAGACTTAGCAGATGCTCAGGCTGATACGAGTCCTTGTTGGGTGCCACTTTGTTGATTTTATCATGTCACGCTCAAATGAATTTGTTCAAAATTATGAATATGGCAATTCAACAATGTGTATGGGTACACAACCAGGTGTTTTCCCATCATTTTTCAAAAGGAGACAACTTTTGAGACTTCCTGTTTGCTTCCAAGAGCAACAAAGCCCTTCCAAAAAGGGGTCTGCTCTAAAGGGAAAGAACTTGCTTCTTGATGTGCAAAATCTCTCCCCACTGAAAAGGGAGACAAAAGTGAAAAAATTAGAATGGCTCTCCTGGCCCAGAGGTTATAAAAATTGAGTACATTCTCAAACTCAAAATAAAGCACACTAATTGGCTGCTTCTGAGCATGTCTCAAAATAAAGCACACTGATTGGCTGCTTCCGAGCACATGCTGGGAAGCAGCCAATCAGTGTGCTTCATTTGAGATAATTCTCAAGTTTTATAACCTTGAACCCTGAAAATGTACCAATTCATCCCAATTAGCCTTAAGTTGTCACCATATTTAATGTTAGGCATTTTCCTAATACAATAGAAATGGAAACATTAAAATTTGAAAAAAGTCTGAAATATAAAATTACTGTATTTCTTCGGTTATAAGATGTTACCTTCCAAAAAAATTCCTTAATTAACTCTTTAAGCCCCAGTGACGCAATTAGCAAAATTTGCAAACAGCGTAGATCCTGATGAGGCGGCTCATAATGAGCCGCCTCATCTAGATCTACACTGTTTGCCCTCTAGTCTTTGAATTCTCAATATAAAAAGTCTTGGACAAGGCATTTCTTTAATTTTTGCAGACGTAAATTTTGTCGTCTGCTTTTTGGTAGTGAAAGAGTTAAATTCTTGGCTTAGGAGGCAGGTTTCCATTCAATAACTTGGGTAAAATGTGTCTGATTTTCATGATAAAGTAATCAAAGTGAAAAGCACTGTGAGGCTTAATATGCACCAATCATGTGCAACTCTTGCTAAGACATGAGAATAGCAGGGACTTTGACTTTCTCTTTGCAGAGGCTCCAGAGCTCTCGATAAGATCAAGGGAGTATTTGGTGATAATTTGGGATAATGTTTGTTAAATCTCCTTAGAAATATATGTTGTGACCCCTCATGTGAACCGTCTCAACGAGACGGATCAGAATATGGTTTCAATGAAAAATAAGAAAAATTATCCCTAATTATCACCAAATACCCCGTCTGAGAGCCCTGCTAGATGCCCTGCATGCCATGTTCTATTCTCTAGCCCGGCAATTTGACATAAGAGCTTATCTGATGATGTAACACGTAGGACCAGGCCAAGCAAGGCCAAAATATCATTTGAAGAATTATAATTTATGCAACATTTTATTAGAGAAGCCACTGTTGCAAATGCTGATAATCAAGCATAACGGCCATAAGTTTGATAAAGCTCCTTTGGAAGAAAATAATGCAGTCTGTTGAAACAAATTAGATTTAGTTCTGAGTGTTGTGAGTGTTGAGAAGGGTGTATGTTCATATTTGTTGGCCTAGCCTGATCTGGCCCAAAGTGTTATATCATCAAATAAGATCTTATATCATTTCGTATAATCGGGCCAGGCCAGGTCAGGCCAGGCTGGGCTAGAGAATAGAACATGCCGCCCTGCACTGCTGAGACAAATGTCTGATCAAATCCCCAGTTAAATTCTTTTAACCCCTGCCCCTCAACAGTTGCAGGGGTTTTATTAACCACCTATCTGTTGGTCCGAGACCAGTGATTTTTAGGCAGGACCAGCCGACTTCTGTAGTAGCTGGTCCTCCAGACCAACTAGTTTTCATGTTAACTGCAAAAGCGCTATAATCAGAACCAGTAGAAACACCAACAGGACCAATTAAACCATGCGCATGCTGGTCCTGTGGATCAGTTGGGGTTTGGACCTTAGCAAAAATCCTGAGTTGGGGTTGCTGTGACTGTACCAGTTATTTTGATCCAACTAATAAAAAGCCCTACACATGCATGGCATTGCAGGGACAGCAATAAGCCCAGCTATCTAGGACAGTTCTTTAGCCCTGGGATAGCCGGGATTGCAAATGACTACTGCATTACACCAAAATATGGGTCCAAATGTAAGAGTGTGTGAACTTGGGTTTAATGTCCCTCCAACAACTACATCATACCAAGAAGGGACCTCGGTTTAAAGTCTCTTCTAAAAGACCAGAGAAAGGATCGATCTTGCGACCCCTTGATTTGTAGTACAGCATTGTTATCTACTACACTACCGCTGCTCCTACAAATGTATGAATGAATCTATGCTATTAAACAATTGATCACTTATGTAACAGCTTGTTCTCTGAATAAAGATGTCAATGTGAATGTTGTTTATACAGAAATCTTAATATCTGAATCGCCAATATACTTCTTTCACATTATCGTAAAAATTTCAAGTATTGGGACAGATAAGTTTGAGCAAACAGCGCAGACCCAGATCAGGGTAAACCTTGTCTGCCATTCCATCTGCATCCTCTGGAAGCATTACTGCATTGATTATGGTATTTATTTTACATATCCCAATTTTATGGGGTATATCTGTCTTTGACAATTAACACTTTAATTAAGCACCAGTGAGGTCAATAGCATAATTTGCAAACAGCGTAGATCCTGATGAGGCGGCTCATCATGAGCCGCCTCAGGTAGATCTATACTGTTTGCCCTCTAGTCTTTGAATTCTCAATTTGAAATGTCTTGGACAAGGCATTTTCTTTAATTTTTGCAGACGTAAATTTTGTCGTCTGCTTACTGTCCTCGAAAAATGGCTTCCTGCCGAGACTGTCCGCGTGACTCTGCTTCCTGCCGAGAGCCTCGGCAGGAAGCAGAAACACGCGGACAGTCTCTGCAGGAAGCCATTTATCATGTACAGAAGTCTCGGCAGGAAGCAAGAGATCGCGGACAGTTTTGGCAGAAGCCAAATATGATGTACAGTCTCTGCAGGAAGCGAAAATTAGCAGAATCAATTATACCCTGTGGTTTATAAGTAGTTCTTGTAAACAGTTTTGTTGTGTATTTCTTGTTTATACCATGTGCTCTTATGCCACCTGTGTGTGGCCTGAGTTTTAATTGAATAAAGTTAAAGTTTCAAGTTTTTCGCAATTAGCCCTGACAGGGCTAGGGGAACATTATATATTTTGGGAGGAGAGGCAATTGACCAAGACATATATTTTGGAAAGGGATGATGCGATTAACCAGTATTCATTCAGTTGAATGGGTCAACCTTCAGGGGAAGCACTTGTAATGTTTTCCTCCTTGCCTCCCATTTCAATGGGAGTCAACACTTAGAATGAATTTGCTCCTGCCTTTGAAAATTGGTGAAAAAATGGCCATCTTCCCTTACATTTTAATTTGTGAAAATAAGCATTTGAGCTGCAACAAGACAAAGCTAATAAAAGGCCATCGGCCAAGTGTCACCCTACGTTTGAAATGTGACACAAACTGCAGCCCTTTATTCAGTTTTAGAGTTAACAGAAAATATGCGTGATTATAGAACCTGGTGAGGAAATAATAACTGAAGCATAAGCGAACACGTATACCAAATTACTGGGCCTCTATGAAGTTATAAAATGCTTAAGTTTAGAAAGGGGCATTTATGTGTAAAATTGGGTGACTGAAACGTTACGGCCTTACAGAATGCCCAATACATCAAAACTGTGTATTGCCGGGCCGGGTAGCGCAATCGGTAGGGCACCTGACTCGTAAGTCAGAGGTCCTGGGTTCGAATCCCGGTCTGGCCACATACTTTCGTTTCTCCTTCCGCTGATTCAAGAAGGGCAGTTGTCAGTTACTGGCGAAAGTATGTGCACTTAGTACTGGTTAACCGCTTAGGAGGTCTAAGCCTGCCCAGGAATAGTGTGGTTAGGTTAACTGACCGTCCCGACATGACCTTAGTTGTTTACCGTGGACGTTAAGCATCAAATCAACCAACCAAATCAAAACTGTATATCCAATAACAAAATAACAAGGGCCATAATCCTACTAATATGAATCTGATGAAAAACGAACAATGCATTAATGAAAATTCAACCCATTAATATGAATAGTTCTGGAGTTATCCTTTTACCGTTAAGTGAACATCTATTATCTATGAAAGGGGAATAACTCTGTCATTAATCAATTGAGCATTTCCTAACAATAACCAGAATAATCAATTCACCAAATACTAATAGCATACTAACTTTCAGCTCTCTCTGTCAAACGGTTCAAAAGTTGGAAAAAAATGCCAAAAATGACAAAGGGCCATAACTTTGTCAAAAATAGAACAATTGAAATTCCAAAATCACATGCACATCTTCAGATCATGATGAAACATTCTGCAAAATTTCAAGTCAATCTGATATAAGATGTGGTTGAAACAAAAATCAAAAACCACATGCACATCTTCATCTCCATATCATAAGAATACAATCTGTAAAATTTCAAATCAATCCGATGAAAGATGTAGGAGGAGTTGCGGGGACAAGATTTTGGACGGACGGAAGGAAGGAAGGATGGACACACACACTGACGGACGAGGGTCATTTCTATAGTCCCCCTCCGCCTATGTCGGGTGACAACAAAGTGGCATGCATCCAGCCAAGACTCAGACCAGCCCGGACATCCACCCAGTCTGATCAAAGTCTTTGTTGTATGCATAAAGGGCAGCTAAGATTCTAAGCTAGCTCAAAGCAGACAGCAAAGACTCTGATCAGCTGCCCAGGCTGACCTGAATCTTTGCTGGGTGCACATGCCAATTTGTTGGTTTTGTTGTTTTGCAGCTCATTTGAATGAATTACCCTATTTAACTGATCTGTGTTGCTGCCCGATTAATTTACAATGACTTGCTGATTTTGTGATGAAGTTGTCTCAAAGGCGTAACTTCATAATTGGTTTGTACCTTTATATGGAATAAATTGGCCAGTGGCACAGATCTGAAACCTCACCTTGAATTTATTGGAATTCCTTATACTCTGTGCCATTTCAGAAGAGAAAAATATTATGTGGATGCAGCCTATTTGCAATACTGTAGTTTGCCTATCAAAATTAACACAATAAGCAACAAAAAACAAAAATACTGTATTTATCCTAATTAACACCCCTGCTCTAATAAATGCCCCATCTCTTTTCCAAAAATATTGTTAGATTATGTTGTACAAATTTCTGAATTTCTTATCACTGGATAAGGTAAGTCTTCAAAATGAAATCTACTCTTAAAGGATAGAATTTGCTCCAAGAGGAGAAAATTCTTTCCTTTATGAGATGACCTTTACTTAAGGGGAGGCAAAAAAATAGTAAAATTGCTTCCTATGGAATGACCCATCACCTATTGCTTATTAGAGGTATTTTGGCAGTGACTGATTTACTACACTTTACGCTCTATTTAATGCCCCCTTTCGCAAAATGCAACGCCCCTGGGGCATTTAATAGGATTTATACAGTAGTTGAATTTGCAAACAGCACAGTTCCACAAGAGGAAACGCATCATGAGTCACCTCATCTGGCTCAACACTGTTTGCCCTCCAGTGTTTGACCTCTCATTTTGATGAAGCTTAATGGAGAGAACACTTTTTTGCTATTTTGAAGACATAAATTGTTTTGGCTCTTTAAAGGTAGGTTCCTGTACTAGCGATAACAATTGTGTCCACAAAATAATTTCGTCTTTTTCTGAGCAGTATTGAATTCTCTTATTTTTCTGAATTTGTTGCTACTGAGAAACTCGTCAGATGTTGAAGAAAATAGTCGGTTTCCCTTTTGGTTTATTTTCTTTTGTTGGAATTCCAGTTCTAAAAATAACTATGTTTATTTTGTCTATAAGTGCGCGATTTCTGATGCCATTCTCTAAAGGTCAATTTTCCCTTGTCGTGAGCGCTCCTAGAGGTCCTGGCATGGTGGATATGTTAAAACTATCCCAAAATGCAATGCAGCATGACCTCAGCTGGGTTATCTATTTTTGGCGCCAACTAAATATAGCGCTAACTGGTGTGCGAAGCAGAGTTAGGAAATCCCTTGCAAAACAACTTTTCTAATATTTTTTTGATTTACATTTTTTAGTGAAACTTATTCATTCCCTTTTATAAGTGCTTTCCAACAAACTTGGATGAAAGATCATCAAAATTATGATGCATTCCAAAGTACAGGAACCTACCTTTAAGGGTCTAGGGCAGTGTCTGGGGGTAACTGGGTCATGTGGTACCTCCTTTGAAGTCTCCCTATGAAGATTCTTTATCTATATATCTCCGTTTTAGAAATTTCAATTCTCCCTTTTCAAATAAATCTGTATGAACAATTTGGCAAATTTTCAAGTTCTTCATTATCATTGTTAATGTGGAGACCTTTTAAAATTTCTCCGAAATCATGACTGCCCAGTGGGCATGTGACTTTGAACATTTGTATAGCCCATTCTCTGAATGTGTTCTTTGCTCTTCAAGGACTCTTTAAAGATTTTATTTAATTTGACCCAACTTGGAGGCAATGAGGATATTTTGACAAGGTTCTGCAGTTGTTACAAGGTCACAGACACCATGGGTGGCTCATTATCATAAACTGCACTGCAAAATGATTCCAATTTTGAAAATACAAGCCTATACAGTCTAACCTGTCTAAAGCAAGCAGCCAAGGGATAAGGCAAAATCGCTTGCTTAAGACAGGTGCTTGCTTAATACAGGTTCGATTTACTTCGAAAAAAAAACTGTTTCGTCCAAAGGGTACTCATCAGGTACTCAACAGTTTTATGACCTGAACTCTCTCATCTAAAGTCAAAACTTTCCTTTTCTTACTGGTACTGGCCATGATGAGAAACTTAAAATCAGAAACTTATGGTATTTAAGACACTAATGAAATGGACACTGATTGATTGTTAATACAAAATAAAAGGCCATCGGCCAAGTGTCACCCGGCGTTTGAAATGTGTCACAAACTGCAGCCCTTTATTCCGTTTCAGAGTAACTGTATGGCCAAAACCAGAAAATATGTGTACAACAGAATCTGGTAAGGAAATAATAATTGAAGCATAAGCAAAGACATATACCCAATTACTGGGCCTCTATGAGGTTATAAAATACTTAAGTTCAGGACTGGGCGTATGTGTGTAAAATCAGGTTACTGAAACTTTAGGCCCTTACAGAATGCCTAAACATCAAGACCATATACCCAATAACAAAATAACAAGGGCCATAATCCTCCTAATATGAATCTGATGAACAAGGGCTTCGCAAGCGGCGCATAATACGCCCGTTTCAGTGTCATGAAGGAGTTACAGAATGAACAAGATTGTTTATAGAAGGATAAAAAGGCAGACAAAACAGGGGAAACAACTCTGTAATTAATGACTGCAATGTTATCAAAACAACATATCAAATACTATTAGTACACCAAAAATCAGGTTCCAGGGTGAAGCAGCTTAGAAGTTGTGAAATGCCAAAGTCAAACAAGGGAGATAATTCATAAACTCTTAGTCGCAATACTTTCCCTTGACAATATACACATCACCATAAAGTTTTGTTAAAATATTTCCAACGGTTAAGGAGATACAGAGTAAAACGGAGATTGATGCAAGGGCAGATAATTCAGGAAGTAAGCCAGAGTTGTGGTTCATGCGCATGATACATTATCCCATTATCATACACATTCCTACAAAGTTTCATTGAAATATTTCAAAGGGTTCAGGAGTTATGGGGGAATGGGTTAGCCTAAAAAACTAATCAAAGGGAGGTTACTCCAAAATTAAGTAAGGGGGAACAACCATTCTTATATGTGACACACCGTTTTGTGATCATGCACATTGCTATAAAGTTTCATCAAGATATACCAAATGGTTACTTAGTTATTGAATGTACAAGATTAGTATACACAAAAATACCCTAAAAATATAATCAAAGGGATGCAACTCCAAAACGAAGAAGGCGAGAGCAACCATTGTTATAAGCGACACATCATCAGACCCTCATACACATTGCCATGAAGTTTCATCAAGATATCCCAAACGGTTATCTAGTTATGGCGTGCACAAGACTAGCAGGGTAAAAAATAATCAAAGGGGCATAACTCTGAAACTAAGAAAGGGGGAGCAACCATTACTATACGAGACACTTTGCCCCATCCTAATATATATGCCTACAAAATTTCATGAAGATATCTCAAACGGTATCTGAGATATGGTGCGCACAAGAATGTTGACGGACGGACAGACAGACGGACGGACGGACGGACAGCGCCATGCCATAATACGTCCGTTTTTTCAAAACGGGCGTATAAAAATATAGGGAAGAATATGCAGGAGAAGACTGGTTCTCAATCCCACAATACAACAAGTTATCATCAACCTGCATACAAAAATCCCTACTCTAACTTACAGATGCATAGAAATCTTTTGCGAAAAAATTGCATTATTCAAAGTAATGAGAGAAAGAAAATTGGACAAATACAGGGAATAAAAAGAGGAGAAGTCTGGTTTTGATTGATTGATTTGATGCTTAACGTCCATGGTAAACAACTATGGTCATGTCAGGATGGTCAGTTAACCTAACCACACTATTCCTGGGCAGGCTTAGACCTCCTAAGCGGTTAACCAGTACTAAGTGCACATACTTTCGCCAGCAACTGACAACTGCCCTTCTTGAATCAGCGGAAGGAGAAAGGAAAGTATGTGGCCAGACCGGGTTTCGAACCCAGGACCTCTGACTTATGAGTCAGGTGCCCTACCGATTGCACTATGCGGACCGGCTGTTCTCAATCCCACAATACAGTAAGTCATCATTAACCTGCATACCAAATATGACTAATCTAGCTTGCATGGTTGTGGAGAAAACTTTGATGAAAAAGTTCATTATTCAAAGTATGGAAAGAAAGAATATTGGACAAATACAGGGAAGAATAAGCAGAAAAAGGCTGGTTCTATATCCCACGATACAACATATCGTCATCAACCTGCATACCAAATAGGACTACTCTAGCTTGCTTGGTTGTGGAGAAATCTTTGACGAAAAATTTTATTATTCAAAGTATGGAAAGAAAGAAAATCGGACAAATACAGGGAAGAATAAGCAGGAGAAGGCTGGTTCTCGATCCCACGATACAACATGTCGTTATCAACCTGCATAACAAATATGACTACTCTAGCTTGCATGGTTGTGGAGAAATCTTTGAAGAAAATTTCATTATTCAAAGTATGGAAAGAAAGAAAATTGGACAAATACAGGGAAGAATAAGCAGGAGAAGGCTGGTTCTCAATCCCACATTACAACATGTCGTCATCAACCTGTATGCCAAATATGACCTGTCTAGCTTGTATGGTTGTGAAGAAATCTTTGATACAATATCTTTGAACAAGGGAGATAACCTAAATACACTAGATGTACCATTTTTAGTTCTACTTTTTTCCCTTGTACAAGAAAAGTTTGTAAATTACACAAAAAAAGCCAATAAGAACTAATGAAGGGGATTAACTCTAAAATGAAGAAAGGGAGAGCAGCCATTGTTGTACGCGACTCATCGTTAGGACTTCATACACATTGCTATGAAGTTTTATAAAGATATCCCAAACGGTTATCTAGTTATGGCGCGTACAAGACTTACAGGGAAAAAATTAATCAAAGGGGCATAACTTCAAAAGTAATAAAAGGCCATCGGCCAAGTGTCACCCGACGTTTGAAATGTGTCACAAACTTCAGCCCTTTATTCTGTTTCAGAGTAAATGTACGGCCAAAAACAGAGAATATATATATTACAGAACCTGGTAAGCAAATGATAACTGAACATATGCAATGACATATACCCAATTACTGGGCCTCTTTATAAAATACTTAAGTTCAGAACGGGGCATATATGTGTAAAATCAGGTTACTGAAACTATAGGCCCTTACAAAATGACCAAAACATCAAGACTGTATACCCAGTAACAAAAAAACAAGAGCCATAATCCTGCTTATATGAATCTGATGAAAAATGAACAATGCATTTATGAAAATTCAGCCCATTAATATGAATAGTTCTGGAGTTATCCCTTTACCTTTAAGTGAATGTCTATTATCTATGAAAGGGGAATAACTCTGTCACTTATAATTTAGCACATCCTAACAATTATCAGAATACTCAATTTACCAAATGCTAATAGCATACCAAATTTCAGCTCTCTCGGTCAAACGGTTCAAAAGTTGGAAAAATGCCAAAAAATGACAAAGGGCCATAACTTTGTGAAAAATAGGACAATTGAAATTCCAAAATCACATGCACATCTTCAGATCATGATGAAACATTCTGCACAATTTTAAGTCAATCTGATACAAGATGTTGCAGGAGTTGCGGGGACAAGGTCTAAGTCAGCAAGGGCCGTAACTCCATAAAAAAATGGCCGAAACAAAAATGAAAAACCACATGCACATCTTCATATCGTAAGAATACGATTTGTAAAATTTCAAATCAATCCGATGAAAGATGTAGGAGGAGTTGCGGGGACAAGATTTCGGAAGGTCTGAGTCAGCAAGGGCTGTAACTCCATCAAAAATGGCCGAAACAAAAATAAAAAACCACATGCACATCTTCATATCGTAAGAATACAATCTGTAAAATTTCAAATCAATCCGATGAAAGATGTAGGAGGAGTTGGGGGGACAAGATTTCGGAAGGACTGAGTCAGCAAGGGCTGTAACTCCATCAACCAGAGGGCCAATGGCCCTATATCGCTCACCTGAGCACTGAGGTTACAGCAACAAAACACCATGCACAACAGCAATAAAAAGCACCATTTATGTGGAGGATAATATCACAAATATTTATGAAAAAAAGCTTTATCCCCCCGTAATGGCTTCTCAGAAGAAGATCTTTGGCTGCAATGGCAACCAATCAAAATCAGGTATTTGGGAAATATTCATATGGCTGGTAGAGGACTACTCCAGGAACATTTCTGTAAAGCTTTTGTCAAAATATCTGCAGTAACACAGAAATAAATAGCAAATGTCCACTTTCCCCATTATAAGTCTATGGAAACTTTAAGTTGCCATAGCAACCAATTCACATGGGCAATGATATCATCCCCCTCATGGCTTCATTTTTCCCATAATAAGTCAATGGAAACTATAAGTTGCCATAGCAACCAAAGTTCTTATGGGATTGGAAGAAAAAGAATAAAATTTATGTAGAGGCTACTGTCATCAACACATCTGCACAATATCAGCTTCATCCCCCATATGGCTTCTGAGCAGAAGATTTTTTGTTTTTAAGAAAATTTACCCTATATTTTGCCATGGCAACCAATAAAATTAAGCGATTTGGAGAAATTTCATATGAATCGTAGAGGACTACTCAAGAAACATTTCTGTAGAAAAAAAATCTAAATAACTGCAGTTAGACAGCAAAAATTGCCAATTTCCATTTTCCCCATTATAAGTTAATGGAAACTCTTAGTTGCCATAGCAACCAAACTGCTGGAGCAGTTGCCATGAAAAACAGTAATTCTATAGAGGCTAGTACTAAGGTTCTTTCTGTAAAGTTTGAGCTTTATTGGCCACACAGTTTCTGCGGAGATGATTTTTTAATATTTTTCTATTTTTAACTATTCGGTTGCAATGGCAACCATTCAAATTGCGCAATTTGCATAAATTTAACATGGCTGGTTAAAGACTACTTAAGGTACATTTCTATGAAAGTTTTGTCAAAATATCTGCAGTGGCATAGCAATAAATGCAAATTTTCCATTTTGCCATTATAAGTCAATGGCAACTTTCAGTTCCCATAGCAACCAAACTGCTGGAGCAATAGCCAAGAAAAACAGTACTTTTATAGAGGCTAGTACTAAGATCCTTCCTGTGAAGTTTGAACTTTATTGGTTGTATAGTTTCTGAGGAGATGATTTTTGAATATTTTTTATATTTTTAACCATTCGGTTGCCATGGCAACCAGCCAAATTGTGTAATTTACATGAATTTCATTCGGTTGATAGAGAACTACTCAAGGAACATTTCTGCAAAAGTTTTGTCAAAATATCTGCAGTGACATAGCAATAAATGCAAATTTTCAATTTTTCCCATACAAGTCAATGGAAACTTTAAGTTGCCATAGCAACCAAAGTTATGAAGCGATTTGGATAAAAAACAGTATTATTGGTTCCCCCTGCCCATTGATGCTATATATGAAATTTGGTTACAATGGGCCTTGTAGTTTCAGAGGAGATGTCGTTTGAAAATGTTGACGGACGGACTGACGGACGGACGGACGGACGGACGGACGGACGACGGACGACGGATGCCTGCCTATACTATAAGCTCACCTGTGAGCCTTCGGCTCAGGTGAGCTAAAAATGGCCGAAACAAAAATCGAAAACCACATGCACATCTTCATATCATAAGAATACAATCTGTAAAATTTCAAAACTATCCGATGAAAGACGTAGGAGGAGTTGCGGGGACAAGATTTCGGACGGACGGACGGACGGAAGGACGGACGGACGCACACACGGACAGACCAGGGTCATTTCTATAGTCCCCCTCCGCCTAGGTCGGGTGACAAGAAAGGGGGAGCAACCATTCTTGTACGCGACACGTTCCCCCACCCTACTACATATGCCTACCAAATTTCATGAAGATATCCCAAATGGTTACTGAGTTATGGCGTGTACAAGAATTTTTCGGACAGACGGACGGACGGACGGACAGCGCCACGACATAATACGTCTGTTTTTTCAAAACGGGCGAATAAAAATGAACATTGCATTTATGAAGATTCAGCCCATTAATATGAATAGTTCTTGAGTTATCCTTTTACTTTTAAGCGAATGTCTTTTATCTATGAAAGGGGAATAACTCTGTCACTAAGAAATTTAGCATATCCTTACAATAATCAGAATACTCAATTTACCAAATGCTAATAGTATACTAAATTTCAGCTCTCTCGGTCAAACGGTTCAAAAGTTGGAAAAAAATGCCAAAAATGACAAAGGGCCATAACTTTGTAAAATATTGGGCAATTGAAATTCCAAAATCACATGCACATCTTCAGATCATGATAAAACATTCTGCACAATTTCAAGTTGATCTGATAAAAGATGTGGCAGGAGTTGCGGGGACAAGGTCTGAGTCAGCAAGGGTCGTAACTCCATCAAAAATGGCAGAAACAAAAATCAAAAACCACATGCACATCTTCATATCATAAGAATACAATCTGTAAAATTTCAAATCAATCCGATGAAAGATGTAGGAGGAGTTGCGGGGACAAGATTTGGAACGGACAGAAAATGCCAAAACGACAAAGGGCCATAACTTTGTAAAATATAGGGCAATTGAAATTCCAAAATCACATGCACATCTTCAGATCATGATGAAACATTCTGCAAAATTTCAAGTCAATCTGATAAAAGATGTGGCAGAAGTTGCGGGGATACGGTCTGAGTCAGCAAGGGCCGTAACTCCATCAAAAATGGCCGAAACAAAAATCTCACCTGTACTAGTCAGTAAACATCATTAATTATCCATTTAGCGAGGTGCGAACTTACGTGTACAGTTCAAACGAATGCCGCCGATAGTTAATTCACCTTAGATCTGACCGAATTCAGTGGGTTTTCCAAGATTCTACTGCTTACCGGTGTAATAATATAGTATTTTTGCTACAGTATCAAAATATCGGGAACCAGTTAAAGTGCGTTCGATTTGCTATGAGAAGCAATATCGGTCGCACTAAACACCGAAATTGGTGGAAATACGTGTCCAGCGCTCTGAATCAGTATACCAGCGTAAAGTAGTCGAAAGAATCAATTGCAAAAAAAAAAACATGGCTGCTAAGGCAGGTTTTCGAGCGCTTCGGATAAAATTTTGCGGCCGGTGGCCGCGCTAAACAGGTGCTTGCTGATTACAGGTTCATTTACATGGAAAATCGTATGGGGGGAATGCCAACTGGCCGTTTACGGCAGGTTCATGCTTAATACAGGTGGCCGTAAGCACAGGTTCGACTGTACTAGCTATGAATTTTTGCATTTTCAAGCTGTTGTCACCGGCACTGCAGACTAGTTATGTTAACTGAACAAAAGAGGCCCAAATGGGCCTGATATCGCTCACCTGGCTTTTGTATCCGAATGGTCCCCATTCTGATACAAAATTGGTCCAATTCCAGAGATTTTCTCAATTTCACATTTTGCTACTTTCAGTAACAGAGGCCAACTTGTCTGGTCTTTATATATTTACTTTTGAAACACCTCAAGGCAAGAATCATTTTGCCACAAATTTCATCAAAATCCATTCAGGGGTTACTGAGATATTGTCAGTTTCATGTTTTGTGCTATTTTTAGTAACGGCAGATGGCGGCCATCTTAGAATGCCAAAATGCAAAAAATTGAAAAGCTTTCATGCAAGGACCATTTTGAAACAAAATTGGTCCAGTTCCATTGTAATTTTCTAATTTTCAAATTTTGCTATTTTAAGTAACAGAGGCCAACTTGACGGGTCAATATTTGTTAATTAGTGAAACACATCAAAGCAAGAATCATTTTGCCACAAATTTCGTCTCAATCGCTTCAGCGGTTAATGAAATGTTGTCATTTTCATGTTTTGTGCTATTTTTAGTAAAGGCAGATGGCGGCCATCTTGGAATGCCAAAATACAGAAAATCGAAAAAGCTTATTGAAATGATCATTCTGACAGAAAATTAGTCCAATTCCACTGAGATTTTCTTATTTTCACATTTTTCTATTTTTAGTAACAAAGGCCATTATGACTTGTCTATATTTAGTTACTTTTGAAACATCTCAATGCAAAAATTATTTTGACACAAATTTCGTCAAAATCTATTCAGCGGTTACTGAGATATTGTCATTTTCATGTTTTGTGCTATTTTAAGTAACGGCAGGTGGTGGCCATCTTGGAATGCCAAATTGCAATTAATCGAAATGGCTTCATGTAAGGAACATTCTGACACAAAATTGGTCCAATTCCATTCAAGGGTTCTTGAGTAATTGTCATTTTATGTTTGTGCTATTTTTAGTAACGGCAGATGTCGGCCATCTTGGAAGCCAAATTTCGATTAATCGAAACGGCTTCATGCAAGGAACATTCTGACACAAAATTGGTCGAATTCCATTCAAGGGTTCTTGAGTAATTGTCATTTTTATGTTTGTGCTATTTTTAGTAACGGCAGATGTCGGCCATCTTGGAAAGCCAAATTGTAATTAATCGAAATGGCTTCATGCAAGGAACATTCTGACACAAAATTGTTCGAATTCCATTCAAGGGTTCTTGAGTAATTGTCATTTTTATGTTTGTGCTATTTTTAGTAACGGCCCCCATGGTGGCCATCTTGGATAGTCAACTGGCACAAAATTGAAATAATTCCTTTTAAGGACCATTGCTGACCAAATCTGTCCACAATCGATTGCGTTTTCTTGAGATACTGACATTTGAGCAAAATCGGTCTTGTAAACGCTAAGTAGGTCACTGTGACCTAATTCCGTTATAGATTTTTTTCATTTTTACAATTTTTAATCCCAAGGTCCCATTAATGTTCCACGCAAACTTTCGGCCAAATATACCATATGGTTCTGGAGTAGAAGTTGATTTTGTTGTTTTTGCTATTTTTAGTAACGGCGGCCATCTTGGATTCTTGACCTGACCCAATTTCACAATTTTGAAACCCTGCAGTCTGGTCAAGCTCCATGTGAAATTTGAAACCCATGGGTGCAGTGGTTTTAGAGAAGAAGTTGTTTGAAGTCGTTTGAATATGGGGTTTTTTGACATTGGCATTTGAGCAAAATTACACTCGTAAACAGAAAGTAGGTCACTGTGACAAACTCCGCTACAGATTTTTTCCATTTTTACAAATTTGAGCAAAATTACACTCGTAAACAGAAAGTAGGTCACTGTGACAAACTCCGCTACAGATTTTTTCCATTTTTACAATTTTGAATACCAAGGTTTCATTGATGTTCCATGCCAAAATTCAGACAAATATACCCAGTGGTTCTGGAGAAGAAGTTTATTTTGTTGTTTTTGCTATTTTTAGTAACGGCGGCCATCTTGGATTTTCAACCTGACCCAATTTTACAATTCTGAGACCCTGGAGTCAGGTCATGCTCCATGTGAAATTTGAGAACCATGGGACCAGTAGTTTTTACAGAAGAAGATGTTTGAATATTTGTTTTTAGGTGTTGACGGACACATTCCGTGACGACGCACGACGCACGCATTGGTATGACAATAGCTCACTATGGCCCTTCGGGCCAGGTGAGCTAATAAAAATAATAATAATCAACTGATGGTAATGTGCACAACCCGTGGTGTATGTAGAATAATCAGTTTCTGGTGCCAGAAGGAATGCATGGAAATGAAATTGGTCATTTCTTGAAGAATGATGCATACTTTTTATCAAACTACACCACATGGTTAAGAGTTATGAGCAATTTCACTCACTGACTACAGCGGAAGGACAAACAGACTGATGGACTTGCACAGCGATTAAAGTGCACACCTGTGGGTCGTGCAATACTGTTTAGACTTTTGTCATCGTTTTGCATGCCGGTGGCTGGACAATGTTAAAATACATAAGTATACAAAATTTGAACCATATATACCACGGGGTTCAAGAGTTATGAGCATTTTCACTACTTGACCGTAAATTTTCAACTTGTGCTCAGCAAAGCCTCGTCCATCAAAAAAGATAATGTTGACATGTATAAGTATGCAAAATTTTATCGAAATATAGAATGAGGTTCAAGAGTGATAAGCGTTTTCGCTAACTGTTAACCGACGGATGGACAGACGGACAGACTCACACAGTGATTATAGTGCAAACCTGCGGGTTGTGCAATAAGAAGTTTTGCATACCAGTGGCTGGGCAATGTTAAATTACATAAGTATACAAAATTTGAAGCAAATATACCAAGCGGTCCAAGAGTTATGAGCATTTTCAATAAAAGAGCTCAACTGGCCAAATTGATGCTCGGTGAAGCCTCGTCACTGTTTTGCATACCAGTGGCTGGGCAATGTTAAATTACATAAGTATACAAAATTTGAAGCAAATATACCAAGCGGTCCAAGAGTTATGAACATTTTCAATAAAAGAGCTCGACAGGCCAAACTGATGCTTGGTGAAGCCTCGTCACTGTTTTGCATACCAGTGGCTGGGCAATGTTAAATTACATAAGTATACAAAATTTGAAGCAAATATACCAAGCGGTCCAAGAGTTATGAGCATTTTCAATAAAAGAGCTCGACCGGCAAAATTGATGCTCCGTGAAGCCTCTTCACTGTTTTGCATGCCGGTGGCTGGACTATGTTAAAATACATAAGTTTACAAAATTTGAACCATATTTACCACGGTGTTCAAGAGTTATGAGCATTTTCAGTAGTTGGCCGTAAATTTTCAACCTGTGCTCAGCAAAGCCTCGTCCATCAAATAAGGTTCGTCCATCAAATAAGGTTGTTATGCATGCGAGTTGTTAGACAATGTTGACATGTATAAGTATGCAAAATTTTGTCAAAATATCCCATGCGGTTCAAGAGTGATAAGCGTTTTCGCTAACTGATAACGGTTTTCCCTAACTGATAACGGATGGACGGACTCACACAGTGATTATAGTGCAAACCTGCGGGTTGTGCAATAGTCTTTATTTTCAGAGGGTAACACATTTAGCAATAGCTAATCTTCCATGAGGCCCTCTAATACTAATTTTCTAACAATTATTATGTAAACCATCAAGTTGCAGATTTCTTGACCCTTAAAGCACAAAAAAAAAAAAAAAAAAAAAACAGCTGCCATACTATATGTCTGCAAATTTTAAAATAATGTTTTGTCCAAGCTTTGTCCAAGATTTATCCAACTGAGAATTCATAGAAGAGAGAGCATGCAAAAATCGTAGATACAGATGATAAGGCTCATTATTAGTGGCTTCATCTAGATCTACTCTGTTCACATATTCCTCTTTCAACCTTCACGACACAAAAAAAAGCATACAACAAAATTAACATCTGAAAATTTTTTTAAATGTTTCAGCTAATTTAATATCTAACAGAGAATTGACAGACTAGAGGGCAAACTGTCAATGTATATCCAGATGGCGGCTAATATGGCTCTACTCTGTAAATTCAACTATTTACATTTTTGGTACTTAAATAAAATTGCTCAAAATTTGAGATAACTATCATAAATGCTGAAGGTGTCCTTATATTTCAGATGATAAATGCTAAAGGTGTCCTTATATTTCAGATGATAAATGCTAAAGGTGTCCTTATATTTCAGATGATAAATGCTAAAGGTGTCCTTATATTTCAGATGATAAATGCTAAAGGTGTCCTTATATTTCAGATGATAAATGCTAAAGGTGTCCTTATATTTTATATTTCAGATGATAAATGCTAAAGGTGTCCTTATATTTCAGATGATAAATGCTAAAGGTGTCCTTATATTTCAGATGATAAATGCTAAAGGTGTCCTTATATTTCTGATGATTAATGCTAAAGGTGTCCTTATATTTCAGATGATTAATGCTAAAGGCGTCCTTATATTTCAGATGATTAATGCTAAAGGTGTCCTTATATTTCAGATGATAAATGCTAAAGGTGTCCTTATATTTCAGATGATAAATGCTAAAGGTGTCCTTATATTTCAGATGATAAATGCTAAAGGTGTCCTTATATTTCAGATGATTAATGCTAAAGGTGTCCTTATATTTCAGATGATAAATGCTAAAGGTGTCCTTATATTTCAGATGATAAATGCTAAAGGCGTCCTTATATTTCAGATGATTAATGCTAAAGGTGTCCTTATATTTCAGATGATTAATGCTAAAGGTGTCCTTATATTTCAGATGATAAATGCTTAAGGTGTCCTTATATTTCAGATGATTAATGCTAAAGGTGTCCTTATATTTCAGATGATAAATGCTAAAGGCGTCCTTATATTTCAGATGATAAATGCTAAAGGTGTCCTTATATTTCAGATGATTACAAAACACAATCAGGGATCAGACAATCTTTAAAGGACTAGGTCATCTTTAAAGATGTAAGACATTCAAGAAAGACAACTCAAAAGTATGATCAGTACCTTAATTAGTAAGCGTATTTGCGTAATTACCCAATTAAATTATCAAAAAAATCAATTCAATATCCAAAAAATCAATTCAAGGCGATCTGGAAGCGTAACAAAACGCAAACGAAATCGGCGATACCCAAAAACAAACAAGAGGGCCATGAGGCCCTGAATCGCTCACCTGAACAATTGGCAAGGTGGCTTATACTTATCATGTCTGAAATTGTCAAAATATGAGTTTTGGGTCAAAAGTCAAAGAATGACCATGACCACTGGTACTCATAAATCTTCATGTACTCATTAGACAACCATATATACCATTTTTAGGCCAAAATCTCCAAAACTTTCCATGAAATCTTATGTTCTAGCATTTTCCCATATTTGACCATGCCGCAAAAAAGGTCAAGGTAAACCCAAGGTCACCATTTGAACAGTCTTGGTGGTACTCTAGTACTCCATACTATTTACCAAGTTTCAGGGCCATAGGTGTATTGGTTCTGGGGAAGAAAAATATTAAAGATTTATCCCGTAAGTGGTAATGGTGGCCAAGCTGGTCATGTGACCTGGACCGTTCGAACAAATTTTCATTCAATCAGTCCCTGGGGGCTCTATATGAAATGTGTTCACAATTGGCCCTTTGGCTTTTGAGGAAATGGTTGAAAATGTCAAAATATGAGCAATCTGGATCAAAGGTAAAAAAATGACCTTGACCTCTTGTACTCATGATTCTTCATGAACTCATTAAGACAACTGTATATACCAATTTTTTAGGTCAAAATCTTCAAAACTTTCCATGAAATCTTATGTTCTACCATTTTCCCATATTTGACCTTGCTGCAAAAGGTCAAGGTCAACACAAGGTCATAATTTGAACAATCTTGATAGTACTCAAGTACCCAATGCTACTTACAAAGTCTCAAGGCCATCGGTCAATTGGTTCTGGAGAAGAAGATTTTTAAAGGTATTTACCATATATGGGCATGGCGGCCATGTTGGTCATGTGTCCAGGACCGTTAGAAAATATTTTCATTCCATCAACCCCTTGAGGCTCTATATGAAATTTGGTTTCAATTGGCCCAGTGGTTTTAGAGCAGATTGTTTGAAATTGTCAAAATTTGAGATTTCTGGGTCAAAGGTCAAAGAATGACCTTGACCTTTTGTACTCAAAAATCTTCATGTACTCATTAAGATGATTCTATGTACCAATTTTTAGGCCAAAATCTTCAAAACTTACCATGAAATCTCATGTTTTAGCATTTTCCCATATTTGACCTTGCCGTAAAAAAGGTCAAGGTCAACCCAGGGTCATAATTTGAACAATCTTGATAGTACTTGAGTACCCAATGCTACATACCGAGTTTCAAGGCCATTGGTCTACTGGTTCTGGAGAAGAAGATTTTTAAAGGTTTTTACCATATATGGGCTTGGTGGCCATGTTGGTCATGTGACCTGGACCGTATGCACAAATTTTTATTCCCTCAACCCCTGGAGGATCTATATGAAATTTGGTTACAATTGGCCTAGTGGTTTTTGAGGAGATTGTTTGATATTGTCAAAATATGAGAGTTCTGGGTCAAAGGTCAAAGAATGACCTTGACCTCTTGTACTCATAATTCTTCATGAACTTATTAAGACAACTGTATATACCAATTTTTAGGCCAAAATCTTCAACAGTTTCCAAGATATCTTATGTTGCTGCATTTTGCCATATAAGAGCATGAGTAAGCAAATTTGACCTTACCGTAAAAAAGGTCAAGGTCAACCCAAGGTCATAATTTGAACAATCTTGGTAGTAATCGTGTACCCAATGCTACATACCAAGTTTCAAGACCATCGACCTATTGGTTCTGGAGAAGAAGATTTTTTCAGGTTTTTACCATATATGGGCATGGCGGCCATGTTGGTCATGTGACCAGGACCGTTTGAACAACTTTTCGTTCCTAAGGTCCCAGGAGGCTCTATATGAAATTTGGTTACAATCGGCCTAGCGGTTTCAGAGGAGAAGTCGTTTGAAATTGTGGACGGACGGACGGACGACGGATGACGGACGACGGAGCCTTACCATCCTATAAGCTCCCCCGGAGCCTCTGGCTCAGGTGAGCTAAAAATTCCATGCATACCGTTTTTTCTCAGCACCATGCCGTCTGTGGTTCGGTGCGGCAAATCCAGCATGCACTACACTGGTTCCGCTCTTGTCACATGTTACAAGTTTAGGAATAGGAAACCAATCTCCACTGGTTCTTAGCGCATTATCAGCACTATTCTAATTGGAGAGAACCAGTATCGGAAAATCCCCGAAAACATGTCTTACAAGACAGTTAAACGAGGACGTAGAAAGTCCAGTCCGAGTTCAATATGCTCCAAAGCAACAAAATAACCGGTTATTTGAGCCGATCTGCGTTCGACCCGCAACCTCTCATCACTGAAATTGTGAATGAACTTGTTGATGCATGTGTCAGGCCGGGATTATTCGTTGTAACATCTATTATCAACGAGATAATCGTCAACTTGGGGGAAAACGAAACTGAAAGTAGCCTAAGTCTCTGTTGTACTGAAATCCTATAGAATTTGCTGTTTATGCTCTAAACATTACATATGAATAAAACAGTTTAAAGAGCCTTAAGTTTAACTCCAGAGCATTAATATATAAACATACCTGCCAAGTTTTCAATTAACAAAAGAGTGAGACTGCGCGCGAAGCCTCGATTTAGCCCCCTTTTCCGCGTTAGTTCATTTGCGGAGAAACCCATTGACAATGGAAAAGAGTGAGATTTTTGTGTCATTTTTTTTTCTCTTTATGTGAAACAAGAGATTGGGGATGGCAGTGCAGACGAGTAGGGCCAGTAGGTAGATCTTAAATGAAGATAAACAACAAGTATTCTTATTTACTAAAATTTTATACATTGAGTTTGTTAAAGTGATCTGCTATCAAAATGGCATGTTATGTTCTGCAATGAAGTTGCTAAGGAGAGTTTCAGCTCTGATTCAATCTTGGTCTGTCTTGGTAACAACAAAATCAGATACCGATTGCAAAAGTTTTGACATTTTCAATGACCGACAGTGAAGATCTGTGTTACCGTGCTTTTTTACATCATTTTTCCGGCGTGGGAAACACTGAAATGCCTTTGGCAAAGTTTACAAAACGCAAAACTGTTGCCCTTCTCAATCTTCGTTACCCAGGTAAACTCGATCTCCCATCCATTTTGGTACTTTTTTCATCGGCGTTTTCATGTTGTCAATATTTCATGTACATAAAAACGGAAGTACACACTTGGTCGTTTTCGGCTCTAATCGCTATCGAATACTCGAGTTATTTTTACCCACGCTATTTTAAGACTATCGGAAACCTTTACCTTTACCTATTTTTAGACCAGGTTACGAATTTTCCCAGTGATAAATATAAATTCGGTGACCGAGATTATCCGAATGTAGCGGAAGTTGAGAGAAAACACGTTTTTGACGATCGAGAGAGCGCAAAAAAGGACATTTTTTTCCAGTATTCTCTGGTTTAAAGTGAAATCGTGAGCAAGCGAAGGAAGCGTGAGTTATGGCTATTTTTCAAAATACGATCGTGAGGTCGTGGGAGGCGTCCAAATTCGTGAGGGTCACGCACAAATCGTGAAACTTGGCAGGTATGTATAAAAATGTATTGGTAAGTAAAGTCTTAACAGTTACGAAAATACCCAATTGAAAAATAAAAATACCCCAAATAAACACTTTTTTGAAATGTACATATGAGATACCCAAATGAATGAAAAAGGAGTGGGTAACATACCCAATTGTATAAAAAATTAATTAAGGTACTATGATTGATTGATTTTGTGCTTTACCTCCAGGGTAAACAGCTATGGTCATGTCTGGACTGTCAGTTAACCTAACCACACTATTCCTGGGCAGGCTTAGACCTCCTAAGCGGTTAACCAGTACTAAGTGCACATACTTTCGCCAGTAACTGACAACTGCCCTTCTTGAATCAGCGGAAGGAGAAACGAAAGTATGTGGCCAGACCAGGTATCAAACCCAGAACCTCTGACATATGAGTCAGGTGCCCTACCGATTGCGCTACGCGGCCCGGCCCTTAAAATTATGGATGGATGGATGATGGTTTGTAATTTTATGTCATTTTCAACAATATTTCAGTCATATCAGGTTGATGGGAGGATGATAATGAAAGGCTGTGTGCAATGGAACCCTGTTTGTAATTGAAAAGATTTTGCTCTGCCGGAATCGAACTCAGAAGCTGAGAACTGCTAGGTCAGCTCTTAACCCACTGAGCTACTGCGGCTCCGAACTTAAAAGAAAGAATATACTAGAAGCAGTTGGAAACCTTTGAGACAGACATGCTCCTGCATATGATATACATGACTAGGGGTAACTTTTTTTAGGGTAGGGGTATGCATCAAAATGGCAAAAGAAAGAGTATCCAGATTCTCCCATTTAACCAGTCAATTTTTTATTTCTGGAGGCTCCATACAAAATTTAGCATCAGTCAGCTCAGTGGCTTTGGTGCAGAATATATCTGAAGCTGTTGAAATATGAGTGACCTAAACCAAAGGACAAAGAATGACCTTGACCTCTAGTACTCATAAATCTTTAGGTACTCATTTAGTTGACTGTACATACAAACTTATACCAAAGTCTTCAACAATTACTTGTTAAAGCATGCAATTTCGCAGGAGGAAGTAAATTTGAAGTAAATCTGACCTTGCCCCAAAAAAGTCAAGGTCAACCAAAGATCATCATTTGAATAAATTAGTTACTGCTTGAGTACCCAATGCTACATGCTAAGTTTCAAGGCCATCACTAATAGTATGTATTACATGTACAGGTACAGGTGTGAAAATTCATTCAACCATCAGTGGTGTCAAGTGTCTCTCCAAGAATGACTGTGTGGAAGTATAAGACAGGACTTGTCAGTTCGAGGGGGGGGGGGGGAAGAGGTCTGGTCCCCAGCACACAGCAATGTTATCTGAACAGGTAAAGGTGTGAAAAATTTGTCAACCAATCAGTAGCCAGAATTAACAGTTACAATGATTTCATTGGCTGACTGGAGGTGTTGACACTATGTGATCAAGAGACAGAGTGAAAGTGTGTTCTGTTCTGTTCTGTTTCAATTTTCATAACGAAGTTCCCCAAGTGGCTCAGGGGTACATAACCATAGTTGCACATACCTGGCGCATGGTGTACATCCAAGAATGACACTGGAAGCTAATCCTCCTTATATATAGCACCATCCCTGTCTTTAATCCTCCTTGTATAGTATCACCCCTGTCTTAAGGTGAGTGGGTATACTTATAAATGAAGCAACTCTACCATTTTTGCTTTTCTTCTCAGTAGGGGTCAATTTCAATGAGCTACCTCACCCAGAGAAGCAAACGAAATTCATGCAAGGTAATACAATAATAGTTTTGGAAAAGAGGCAGCTAGGGGACATTTATAAGAGCTGGGGCATTTATTAGGATTAGTGCAGTAGTTGCCAAAAATGATGTTTTCAAGTAGAATCATTAAGTCATTCATAGAAGACAACAAATCATTGAAAAGCCCGGAATTAGATGTTAACAATTTAATGCTATTTATGGCAAACAGCACGATTAGCTTGGTTCCACACCATGTGTTTAGGATGTCCATACAATTCTTAGTTTTGAAATAATGTATACCTTGAGCATGTTGAGAAAAGCCACATAGGTACTATTTCAAACCGTGATGGCATCAGGAAGGTAAACCATCTCCTGGCTAGTTAGTAATTTTACAGTGACGTCATTTAGCAACCAAAGATCAGATTCATAAATAATTGTCCTACTTTGTTGAAAAATATCAGTATTCATGGTTATAATAAAGAAGTTACCGTAATCGACCCATTTACCGCACCGTGCGCTTAACTTTTTCAAAATTACAACAAAAAGATGTGGTTAAAATGTATTTAATAACCGCACACTCAGAACAATGAAACGCAGGGTGACTGGAAAGAGGCAACATGGGTAGGACTGGAAATACTTTGTGTTTATACTTTTCATGAGTTCCCTGTTAATTATTGGGTTTTGTGAGAGTTTCAAAGAAAAAGCAGTGTGCGCTTGTGCAGTTTGTCCGGAAATGGCCTTGGTGTGCGGTTATAGGGGCATGTGCGGTAAATGGGTCGATTACGGTATGTGACTTGTTTCAGAGGTTTCTGACAGCCCCTCATAGTCTGTTTCACTATTCTGTTAATAAATCAAGAAAAACTGCCAAGGAATGGCAAATACATAGAACCATGAGGAGCCATCTGATCTCAATCTACACTTGCTCTAGAAATTCTGCCCCAACAATTACTGTCACCACAGAACACAATACCGTAAAAATTCTAAGTTTTGGGACAGATAGGTCAAAGCAAATAGTGCAGACTCAGATCAGACTGCTCCTAGGGGAGAAGTCTGATCAGGGTCTACAATATTTGCCATTTCATCTTTATCTTCTGGATGCATAGCCACATTGTAAAACCACCTAGCAGGCACCAGACTTCGAAATGACATAGTATGGATGTCAATACGACGTCATAACCTTACATCCAAGTCAGTATGACATCACCTGCTAGACAAACTGTTACATTTTAGGATAATTACAGTAATTATTTCAAATGTTCCAATACTTTGAATCTTTATGGTATTTGTATTTAAACACACAAACTAACCTTGAAGTCACATGGTTTTCCAATCATGTGGTTTCCCAATTAACAGCTGAGAACCTGGGATTGACAGCTAGCAGAATAACATCAAAATATGTTTATTTCTCCAATGTACAGGTTAATCAATACTCTCCATAATAACTCAATTAATTAGTACCAATTAACAATATTAAACTGTGTCTTTTTGGTTTTTTTCAGTAGCTCCCCTCTGATACGTTCCTCTCATTCACAGAAGTACAATATTATCATAAAATCAACATCAGTTTTCTAAGTCAGTGAGACCTGCTTGCAACACATTTTTCACCAAAAAATCAATGTCTTGCCTATAACTACATATTTGGTACAGAACGCTCAGAAATTAGTACAGAAGGCAAGTGGAGACAATTAGTCAAGTCAAGACATAGTCTTAGGCTTCATTACAGATGATTTGCCCAAAAGAATCCTGAAATTGACAGTGGGGAGTGGAGATGGGTGGCTGTGGATGGCATTTGGGGGAGAGACGGTAGTTATTGACAATTCTGAGCTATACATTCTATTTTTTTGTATTTATCATCAAACTTTGGACACATTAACCAATATCTGCAAAAACTATAAAAATTCTAAAACTGGAACACCTGAAATGATTATCTTAACTGTTTACAGAGCCTTACAATTCATCATGGTCAATTATAGGTGACAAAATTGTGGAAGCAGTCTGAATAGGGTCTTCACAGTCATTTTACAAAAATCACCTCAGAGGAAAATGGACTTATTAAAGTCACTGAAGTGTTTGAGCATTTACAATAAATACAAATAATTAAGTATATGGCGGTATGATTTTATAAACAACACAAATAGAGGCAGTTACAGCAAAAACACTGCCAGGTAATGAGTTCAAATCCCCAACAGGCCAGCCAGTGACTGAAAATCTCATTTAATCTAGCAGTGAATTGTATATCTTTTCAAATCAGGGAAGTTTAAATGAGGGATGGGCTCTCACTATCTTTCATATGCTGTGCCCAAATTCAGTGGGGAGAACACAGTCATGGTTTTTGTTTTGATACACTGCACAAACAAACATTTCACGGAATGCTATGTCGCACCGGCCTTGGGCTTCCACAGCAGTAAAGACTATAATTAAAAGAAAAGGATCAAAATGCCAAGGTCAACACAATTTTGGATGCAAAACTTAACTTCCGCGGAATTCGGCGTCTCGCCTGCTGGCGCTTTGTCACTCAGCAAAGATATATACATGACCCAAGTTTCATGGCTCTAGCCTTAATAGTTTCTGAGTAACAAACCTAAATGCGAAAACTTGACAAAAAATTGCAAAGTCAGTCAACCGCAAAATGTAGGTCAAGACTCAATACAGATGATGACTTCAAGTTCTTCTCTTCCAGATGTATGCATGAACCAAGTTTCATGGCTCTAGCTCTCATAGTGTCTGAGAAACAGACCTAAACGCGAAAACTTGACAAAAATCACAAAGTCAGCCCACCATAAAATGTAGGTCAAGACTCAATACAGATGATGGTTTTGAGATTTACTCTTCCAGATGTAAGCATGAACCAAGTTTCATGGCTCTAGCCCGTATAGTTTCTGAGAAAATGACCTAAACCCGAAAACTCTACAAACAAGAGGCCCACGGGCCACAAAGCTCACCAGATCTCTAGCTCAAAACTGCTATCACATTTGTATAGGCTTGAAATTGTACAGGCTAATACAAATATGCAACAACAAAGTCTCAGTCTGAGTCTGTTGAGTTGATTATAAAATACATGTACATAGCTATTTTCCACATTTGATTGCCATGACAACAAAAAGGGATCATTTTCAAAGGATTTTTGCTATTTTTTTCCTTTTGGTTGCCATGGCAACTGATCGAAATGAGCAGTGTGCAGAAAATATATAGGGCTGATAGAAGACCACTCAAGGAATATTTCTGAAAATGTAAGCTCAGACTATCTGCAATGGCTTAGGAATGAAGTCCATTTTTTGTTTTCCCATTATAAGTTGCCATACCAAACATGTCCTTTGAAAAATGACAATCCAGAACATAAAATCTGTAAAGGCTAATATAATTAGTATGTCTATGAAGTCTCTGCCTAAAATAGAGCAAATGGTTTCTGAGGAGATGATTTAAGGTATTTTTTTTTCATTTTGGTTTCCATGGCAACCGATAATAAGAGCAATGAGCCAAAAAACATATAGCTGATTGAAGACTTCTCAAGGAACATTTCTGTAAAAGTTTTGTCAAAATATCTGCAATGGCATGGCAGTAAATGCCATTTTTCAAATTTCCTCATTATAAGTCTATGGGAAATCTAAGTTGCCATAGCAACCAAACTAAAGAGCTGATTTTCATAAAAACACACACATTTCAATCCCCCAGCCCAGGGATGCTACAGATGAAATTTGGGCCAAATCTGTCCAATGGCTTCAGAGGAAATAATATTTTAGTATTTTTTTTTCGTTAAATTTCTGCATTTTGGTTTCCATGGCAACCAATAAAAAGAGCAATGGGCCAAACAACATATAGCTGATAGAAGACTTCTCAAGGAACATTTCTGTAAAAATTTTGTCAAAATTTCTGCAATGGCTTAGCAGTAAATGCCATTTTTCAATTTTCCCCATTATAAGTCTATGGGAAATCTAAGTTGCCATAGCAACCAAACTAAATAGCCGATTTTCATAAAAAACACAAACTTTCAATCCCCCAGCCCAAGGATGCTACAGATGAAATTTGGGCCTCATCAGTCTAGTGTTTCAGAGGAGATGTTGTTTGAAAGTGTTGACGGACGACGACGACGACATACGACATACGACAGACGACATATGACGACGACGACGGACAACTGCCTATCCTATAAGCTCCCCCGGAGCCTTCGGCTCTGGTGAGCTAAAAATTGCAAAGTCAATAAACTGTAAAATGTAGGTCAAGACTCAATGTTGATGATGGCTTTGAGATCTACTCTTCCAGATGCATGCATGGCCCAAGTTTCATGGCTCTAGCCCTTATAATTTATGAGAAAATGACCTAAATGCGAAAACTCTACAAAAAATTGCAAAGTCAATCAACTGTAAAATGTAGGTCAAGGCTCAATGTTGATGATGGCTTTGAGACCTACTCTTCCAGATGTATGCATGGCCCAAGTTTCATGGCTCTAGCCCTTATAATTTCTGAGAAAATGACCTAAACGCTAAAACCTGAAAAAAAATTGCGAAGTCAGTCAACCGTAAAATCTAGGTCAAGACTCAATATTGATGTTGGCTTTCGCTGTACTCTTCCAGATGTATGCATGACCCAAGTTTCATGGCTCTAGCCCTTATAGTTTCTGAGAAAATGACCTAAACGCAAAAACTCGACAAAAAATTGCGAAGTCAGTCAACCGTAAAATCTAGGTCAAGACTCAATATTGATGATAGCATTCAGCTGTACTCTTCCAGATGTATGCATGACCCAAGTTTCATGGCTCTAGCCCTTATAGTTTCTGAGAAAATGACCTAAACGCAAAAACTCGACAAAAGTTTACGCCGCCGACGACGACACAGGAAAAGAAATACATATGTCTCGCCTCTGCTTCGCAGGCGAGACAAAAACTGCAACATCCCTAGAAGAAACTTTATGCCAGGTGTGATGACTGTAGGTATCATCCTTTGAGACAAAAGGACCAAAACGCTAGAGTCGACACAATTTTGGATGTAAAATTTTACTAAGTCAGCAGGCATGAAATATATGTCACGGGTAAAATTAATTGCAACTGCTCTCAAGAACATTCTAAGAAGAAACTTGAAGCCAGGTTTGATGATTCTAGGTATCATGGTTTGTGAGAAATGGACTTAAATGATAGGGTTGATATAATTTTGAATATAAAATTTTACGAAGTCAGCAGAGCATGAAATATAGGTCACCGGTAAAAATAAGAACACCAGCCCTAAAGAACATTCTAAGATGAAACTTGAAGTCAGGCTTGATGATTCTAGATATCATAGTTTGTGAGAAATGGGCTTAAACGCTAAGGTTGACGTAATTTTGAATATAAAATTTACGAAGTCAGCAGAGCATGAAATATACTTCAAGGGCAGAAATAAGAGCATTAGCCCTCGAACATATTCTCAGAAGAAGCTTTATGGCATGTTTGATGATTGTGGGTATCATAGTTTGCAAAAAATGGACTTAAACGCTAGGGTTGACGTAATTGTTAACGGACGGATGAATGGAATGACTGACTGAAAGGCTGAAGGAAAAGTGAACTCCTATATCCCACCTTGCTACAGCAGGTGGACACCGTACCATTCAGAAGCAGGTGTGACAAAAGTGGTGTTGCTGTCACTGAATCACTGAATCTTGGTTCATGTCAGCTTATCCTTTCTCTTTCAAATATTTTAAGCTTGCTGAGCTACGCACCACTTTACAATTCACATCTTTCCACTTTGAATGACACTTCAGTTGAACCACAGAATTTCCTTCTTTGGGCAAAGACTCGGTCACATAATTTCAACTAACATCCAAGCAGAATATGCCTACATTTTAGATTTGATATTTTCAGATTCAAGTTCAGTGACATAGTTCATGCTGAAAAAGTTAATCCTTGCAGTTCCAAACAAGAGCTGTCGCCTGACAGCATAGCTCGCCTGAATAGGTGCTTGCCCATCACACAGTCACTATGGTGGTGTGGTCTGCTATGCATAAAACTTCAGGCAAGCATGTCCATAATGACAACACATTTATAAACAAAAGCTATCTCAGAAATGTCTTAAAATAAAATTAAAATAAGAAAAAAATCACATGAAATTTCAAAGTCCATGAGCTTGAGGTCAAAGAACTAAGGGGGTAGGGAAGGAGTGGGGTAGGGGTGGGGGAGGGAGGCTGGGATGTATCAAACATTGAACCATTATCTAACATCAGTCCAAGTACATGTATAAGTATCAACTGAGTCCATTGTGGCACTGTGAAATTATGTCTTCATAAATATAAAACTTTAACCAAAATTCAAAGTCAATTACCTTGACTTCAAGGTCATCCAGTGGGGTAGTGGGGTAAGTATATAGCGTTTTGTAAAAACTAAAAAAAAGTGTCTAACATCAGTTCTGCCAAGCATTATGAATCAGTATGCAATTAGAAAACTTTAATAAAGACCAAATTTCATAAGTCCCTGACCTTGACATCAAGGTCACTGAGCGGGGTTGGGGTAGTACTGTGTAAAACTTTGGACTAATATCTAACTACAGTGCACAGGCCCGGATCCAGACCACCACGTACTGGTGGGGCTATGGATAACTGGTGGGGCTGGGAGTACCAAGATGTATGTGTGTATGTGGGGAGGGGGGGGGGGGGGGGGGGGGGGGGGGGGGGGCTTGAAAATATATGATATAATTAGAGATCAGTTTGATGAAAATTTTTGATAATGTCATTTTGCCTTGAAATATATGTTGTTTAGAATCGCCTCACCGAGGCGATTCTAATTAGATATCACGACATATTTTTTAATCTAACCACACGAATAAATTACCTCAAACTGTCATCAGATATTCCTTATTATATGGATGCCTACATTATATTATACATAACACAGAGGCCCAGATGGTGGGGCTGAAGCCCCAAAGCCCACCCCCTGGATCCGGGGCTGGTGCAAATATAATAAAAGGCCATCGGCCAAGTGTCACCCGACGTTTAAAATGTGTCACAAACTGCAGCCCTTTATTCAGTTTCAGAGTAACTACATGGCCAAAAACAGAAAATATGTGTATTACAGAACCTGGTCAGCAAATAATAACTGAAGCACAATTACTGGGCCTCTATGAAGTTATAAAATACTTAAGTTTAGAAAGGGGCATTTATGTGTAAAACCAGAAAATATGTGTATAACAGAAGCTGGTAAACAAATAATGATTGAAGCATAAGCAGAGACATATACCCCAACTACTGGGCCTCCATGAGGTTATAAAATACTTAAGTTCAGAACTGGGCGTATATGTGTAAAATCAGGCTACTGAAACTTTAGGCCCTTACAGAATGCCCAAAACATAAGACTGTATACCCAATAACAAAATAACAAGGGCCATAATCCTCCTAATATGAATCTGATGAAAAATGAACAATGCATTTATGGAAATTCAGCCCATTAATATGAATAGTTCTGGAGTTATCCCTTTACCTTTAAGTGAATGTCTATTATCTATGAAAGGGGAATAACCCTGTCACTAATAAATTTAGCATATCCTAACAATAATCAGAATACTCAATTTACCAAATGCTAATAGCATACCAAATTTCAGCTCTCACGGTCAAACGGTTCAAAAGTTGGAAAAATACCAAAAACGACAAAGGGCCATAACTTTGTAAAATAAAGGACAATTGAAATTCCAAAATCACATGCACATCTTCAGATCATGATGAAACATTCTGCACAATTTCAAGTCAATCTGATAAAAGATGTGGCAGGAGTTGCGGGGACAAGGTCTGAGTAAGCAAGGGCCGTAACTCCATCAAAAATGGCCGAAACAAAAATAAAAAACCACATGCACATCTTCATATCATAAGAATACAATCTGTAAAATTTCAAATCAATCCGATGAAAGACGTAGGAGAAGTTGCGGGGACAAGATTTCTGACTGAGTAAGCAAGGGCCGTAACTCCATCAAAAATGGCCGAAACAAAAATAAAAAACCACATGCACATCTTCATATCATAAGAATACAATCTGTAAAATTTCAAATCAATCCGATGAAAGACGTAGGAGGAGTTGCGGGGACAAGATTTCGGACGGACGGACGGACGGAAAGACGGACGGACGGACGGACGGACTGACACACAGACGGACGAGGGTCATTTCTATAGTCCCCCTCCGCCTACGTCGGGTGACAAAAAGAATTCATCTATGGGTTCATGAGATATGTTTCTTTAAAAAACTTTAACCAAAACATTGAAAAAATAAAAAGACAATTTTCTAAGTCCATGACCTTGACATCAAGGTCACTGAGGGGAAGGGGGTAGTACCCTGGAAAACTTTGGACCAATATCTAACTACAGTACAAGTATCAAAGGAATCCATCCATGGGTTAAGGAGATATTGGGCTATATAAAACTTTAATCAAAACATCCAGTTAAAAAAACTCCCAATTTTCAAAGTCCATGACCTTGACATCAAGGTCACGGAGTGGGGTGGGGGTGGTACCCTGTTAAACTTTGGACCAATATCTAACTACAGTGCAAGTATCAAAAGAATCCATTCATGGGTTAAGGAGATATAGGTCTTTAAAAAACTTTAACCAAAACATCCAATCCGGACGCCGACGCTGACGCGGACGCTGACGCCGACGCCAGGGTGACAACAATAGCTCTTCCTGAACTTTCGTTCAGGCGAGCTAAAAAGTGTCATTAGAATTGATAAGATTTGGACAGGGAAGTGACAAATACTCATGAGGGTAATAAGCTTTTACCTGGACATAAACAAAGATTCACTCACATTTGTCCATGCAGTGTATTCAAACGAACACCATGTCATCATCCACCCTAAGATAAGGTGGGCCTCCACGACACACAGCCACCTTTGGTGCCCTTACTCTAATAATGACTATTGTACATACCATATTCAACCCGATTATTGCATGTGCCCCTATAAGTGCAAATCATCGTAATTTTTTGGCATATGACTATAAACACACAAATTTTTATCAGTTTATCCCTTTGTTTGCTGGTTTACAAGAGCTGATAAATGCATTTGTGAAGCTTTGCTATCCCTCTATGACCATAAGCAGCTTTTCTCCTATACCTCACCTTTAAAATTTGTTTCTTTGAATATATTACAAATTGTTGAAGAGTAGGCTTGTACTTCAAGTATCTATGATCATTTTGAAAGGTGCTAAAAGGGTTATTTGGTGATGCAGTCTACACAAGTAAAGTTTTCCTTTGTAGTAACTGCAGATTTTAACAGCTGTATGTGTATTCATATTCTGCAGTAAATATCTGGGGTCATGGCCTTAACCCTAATAGCAACATGCATTATGGGGTCATGACCTTAAAAGAATTTAGCCACTGCTGTAAAAGACAAGCCTCATTAATCTTTTAAAAAGGTCCCATGAAGGGAAATTTGACTGGTCATAAATTGCCAGCTTTATGATAAAATTTAATTTTGAAACATTAATTTTAAAAATTGCATTTTCATTTAAATCCGGTAAATATATACTCTAATCTAATGTACTGAAGTATTGGGGCACCTAAAAATCATTAATTTTCCATTTGTCCCAAATGAAAATGAATGTTTTTTAGGTGTCAGAAAATTTTAGCTTATAAGGGTATGTAGAATTTCAAGGACTTTGGTGTGTTGCCTGTCTTCACATTGTCACAAAAATAGAGCTAAACCTGAAAACTCAATGCAAAAGATGGCAATGTTAAAAACAACACTGGAAATAACGCCTGCCATATTAATCCTAATAAATGCCCCTGCTATAAAAACAGCCCCTGCCACTTTTCTGAAAATAATACTATATTAACTTGCATGAATTCCTGTTTGCTTCTCTGGAAAAGGTAGCTCTTTGAAATGGGGTCTATTCTTTAAGGAAAGAATTTGCTCCTAGAGGAGCAAATTCTTTCCTTAAAGAGTTGATCCCTACTAAGAAAAGAATTTGTTCCTAGAGGTGCAAATTCTTTCCTTAAAGAGTTGAGCCCTACTGAGAAGGGGGACAAAACTGGTAAGAGTTGCTTCTTCTGAAAGTATACCCGTTCACTTGCATCATTTGGCAGTGGCCAACTTACTATACTTAAGGCTCTAAATAATGCCACCCTCATGCTAAATGCAACGCCCCCATTGCGTTAAATACAGTATGTCTCACTTCTGCTAGTCTCAACGATACAAAAAAACCTTTATGCGGAAATGTTAATTTTCCCTTCAACCCATACCCTCCCTTTTCAACCCAGATCCCACCTTTCTCTCTGACATACCTTATAGCTCATACTGTTGCTGTTAGCTTGCAGTCATTATCACCAATCTTTGTACCTGAAAATCAAGAAAACAGGCACTTTAATTACCGTAAAAATTCTAAAACTTGGGACATGTAAAATAATTACTGTTACTATCAAAAACGTTACACTTGGCTTTTAAATTGAGCATAAAAAGACCGCTTAACAAATGTGCGCATCTAATAAAGGTTTATTTTAACTGTTTTATTAGAAATCTGAAAACTGGCCCCGAGGTTATAAAACTTTTTTCATGCTCAACTCAGCTGAGCATGAAATTTAAAATGCCCATTAATATAAAAATACCAAGAAATTCAGTATTTTTCAGGCTCAGATAAGCCAAGAAGGCTATTTTTTCTACTCATAAATTTTAACAACAATTGTTGGCATTTTAAAATTTATGAGCAGAAAACATTTCATGCTCAGCTGAGTTGAGCATGAAAAAAGTTTTATAACCTCGGGGCCAGGTCTTATAATCAAGTGACAACACAACACAACACAACACAACACAACACAACACAACACAACACAACACATACATACATACATACATACATACATACATACATACATACATACATACATACATACATTAAGTTTAACTGTTGGCTTCAACCTTTTTAGTTCCAATATCTAGCAATCAAAAAGAAATATTACCAGCTTCTATAGTTCAATATCTTTAGCAGGAAACTCCAGAAAAACTCAAAAGGCAAAAATCCTTACAAGGAAATTCCAGAAGTTCTCAAACAAAAAACAAATTATCCAACAAATCTACCTACGCACACGTATAATGCATTAGAAGAAACTTTTAGCATAAATACTTTATTAAGCAAATCTTATAAAGTTTTGTCACAATATCCAGAAAGAAACAAGAATTCTATTCAATCCAAATATACACACACACTGGACCACACTGGACTTTTTTACTTTTTTGTTCAAGCCTAAAAGTCGAAAAATTGAACAAAATATATTCAAATAGCCACAGCAAACCAGTTCATTTAACTCAAATATACCCTAATGACTCCAACTATTGGGACAAAACTTCTCCAGCAAACAGTGTAGACCCAGATCAGACTGCTCCTACAGAGCAGTCTGATCAGGGTCTGCACTGATTGCCATAAAAATCAGCAATTTTAGACATTCAGACACATTGCCAAACTTGCTCAAATTTTCACTTAATTACACATTTTTTTTCCAGATATTCCAATATTTGCGGGCATCAGGGTAAAACTGACCTATCAGGGAAGGTGAAACTCGGCCAGCCATGGTCTAGATGCCAAAATACATTTGATACATCTACACTGCAGAGGTCATCACCCTTTTAACATTGTCTGGCCTGACTGAGGTATGCTTTTAACACATGCAATCTGGAATCCATCAAAAAAATGGGCTAATGTGTATTTTTTTTTCTGACCATTTTTTTTTTATTTCATGATCTTTTTTTTTTTTTAAGTAAACATTTTTTTTTAATTTTTTTTTGCCTTTTCAAGAATATTTCATTTTATGTTGAGCCTGAGTGAGGTATGCTTTTAACACATGCAATCTGGAATCCATAAAAAAAACTGGAGGTACTGTGTAATTTTTTTTCCTGACCATTTTTTGTTTTTAATTTAATTTTAATTTAAATCTTTTTTTATCATTTTTATGGCCCTTTCAAGAATTTTTCATTTATGTCAAGCTGATCGCAAAGCAAAGGTGGGCCAAAACTGGAGCTCCTGATGGCTGAGTGCGAATGTTACCACCTGACCTTCCGTAAGCAGAACTTGGCTTTCTCTCTTGTACTGGCCGAGGCTCAAACCCACATCGGTGAGAACCTGATGTTTAAAGACAAGTTTTTCATCTACATGATTCACCCTTCGGCGTAAAAAGTTGGAAGTGAATTTATCATATGACGTCGCATCTGAGAGTGTAATAAAGCCATGCATTAAATGCGATTATCCACTAGTGGATTAAATATGCAAATTACGTCGTTGACGTCCATAAAAACGTCGCGTTATCTAATGGTGAAATAGTGACGTTTAAGTGCAAATTCTGCTGATAAAATGTGATTTTAGTGTCATATGATAAATAGAATCTTGCATTCGTGCTCCTGTATTATTGAATTTATTAAACTCGTTGGGGAAAACCGATAAGATGCTCGGCAAAGCCTCGCATCTTATCTTTTTCCCCAACTCGTTTAATAAATTCAATAATACATGAGCACTCATGTAAGATCCTCTATGTAATTGAATTAGCAAACAGCATAGATATAGATGAAATGGCTCATCATGAGCCACCTCTTCTGGATCTACATTACTCCTTGAATACTCAATATAACATGCCTGGGACAAAACATTTTTTAAAATTTTACTGGTGCTTTCTGGGTTAGTTGTAATTGAAGTGAGTATTTAATAATACCTTTGGAACTGGCTAAAGACATGATGACAGCTTTAAGTGTACTGTACTTTTATAAGGGTCCAATGAAGCTAATCTGTTGTATTTAAAACTAATGACTATTTGTCACCAGAAGTCATGTTTACTCGACTTTTCAGAGACAACAATTCCAATTTGAAACGCCTCCACAAGTTTTGGTGCAAGTGTAATAAAGCTTGTTTTGTTGAGTTTTGCCTCATGAGGCTTCTGAAATATTGGTTTCAAGGCTACAAAAAAAACACCATTTACAGTATAAAGTCAGGAAAATCACTGGTGCAAAAATGTGAAAACAGCTCACTGAGATTTAACACTTTAAGCACCAGTGACAAAAATAAATGAATTTGCAAAACAGCGTAGATCCTGGTGAGGTGGCTCATTATGAGCCACCTCATCTAGATCTACACTATTTGCCCTCTAGTCTTAGAATTCTCAATATGAGAAAAATTGGATGAAACATTTTTTTGAAATTTTGCAGACGTAAATTTTGTTGTCTGCTTTTCCGTGCTTAAAGAGTTATTATAATATATAATAAGTATCCTGTGAAATGAAAGTCTGCAATGACAGAAAAAGCTTCATAACATAACTTTTTTTTAAAATCTCATTCAAATCTAAAAAGAAACAAAAATCTAGTTCAAATCCTCAAGTTCTTGTCATCAAGGTTTCACTGCAGTCCATATGAACTTGAAACTGTTCAAAATGTGTTTTTTCCTGCATGAGTAATACTAACCTTTTTCTACTGTTTAATTACTGAAGTTTTGCAATTTCCCTGTATACCCTCACACTTTGACCACCATAACAGTTACTGTCCATTAGAGAAAGCGAGCAGGGCAAAAATATGCATAACCCCAAACCAGTGCATCTGCCCAACACTCAATCTGAATGTACGAGGGTTGATTGAAAAGTTCCGAGCCTTACCATAATCTGAAACCTTTAGAGTGGATTTGAGTCATTGGTTTTTAACCTGTTATTCTAATAAATTTCGGGAATTTCTCTTCTGTAGCAATCAGATAACACTACACTTTTTACAGCTACCCCCATGAATGCCTTGAATGACTCTTTGACCGGCCATAACTTTAGCAGAGTCAATCATTTTGCAATTGTTTTTTGCAAATATATGTCATACAGCATCCCTGTAAGTGATGATGTATGCAAACATAAATTTATTCCATTTCAGAATTAAAAGCAGATATCTTATTGTTATGAAGTGTCTATTTTGAGATTTTCTGCAAATAATTATGCACGAACAGCGTCGCATGCTGTGCGTGCGCAGGAGTGAATATCTTTCAACTCCTTTTTGACAAAAATTATGTAAGATGTCAGTGTTTACTTGTGTGTAAACAATGTTTGGTTTTGCTGACAATATTCCTAACGAGACGAAAGTAAAATGTCGGTCTCTAAATTTCAAGGTTGCAAAATTTATGGGTTTATGGTAGACAAATTTTTTCTTCTGCTTTTTTCTGCTTAAAGAGTCAAGCAGAAAAAATGAAAGAGAAAATCAAAGACTAGAGGGCAAACAGTGTAGATCTAGATGTAGCAGCTCATTATGAGCTACTCATCAGGAACTACACTGTTTTCAAACTCGGCTTTTTTCATCACTGGTACTTAAAGAGTTAAATGTACGAGACCAGATCAGATTAGAATCCTGTCATGTTTTGTGAGGAAATAGGATGTGAACCTTTGTTAGAATCACTTTAACCCATTGCATTCTGGGTATTTTTTGTCGTCTGCTGAAATTGTCCTCTGCATCAAATATCAAGAATATTTTGACAATATTCACAGGGTATAATCGATTCCGCCAACTTTCACTTCCTGCAGAGACTCTACATCATATTTGGCTTCCGCCTAGACTGTCCGTGATCTCTTGCTTCCTTCCAAGACTTCTGTATGTGATAAATGGCTTCCTGCAGAGACTGTCCATGTGATTCTGCTTCCTGCCGAGGCTCTCGGCAGGAAGAAGTCACGGGGACAGTCTCGACAGGAAGCCATTTTTTGAGGACAGTTGTCTCTGCAGGAAGCAAGAGTTTGCGGACAGTCTCAGCGGAAGCCAAATATGATTTACAGTCTCTGCAGGAAGCGAAAATTGGCGGAATCGATTATACCCTGTGAATATTGTCAAAATATTCTTGATAAATATGATTTACAGTCTCTGCAGGAAGCGAAAATCGGCAGAATCGATTATACCCTGTGATATTGGTCTTACTAACTCTTGTAGGTATGATGTCTGGGCAGCAAACAGTTTGGATCTCCGATCAGGCCCCACATTTGTGCGTCCTGATCTGGATCCAAACTGTTTGCCCAAATACCCCTAAAAGAATGGAATGGGTTAAATGGCAGTTCTAATGAAATCCATTGCACCCACCATTTTGTAAAGAACTAAAATTTTTCTTTTATTACAAAATCACACCAGGTAGGTGGCAATCGAAAATGCTCTTAACACTTGATTAACGCAGACCAAAAAGCATTAGAAACAGCATTTCCAATTGCAAATTGTCGCCAATTTGCAATTGAAAATGCTGTTTCTAATGGTTTTCGATCCCCGTTGGTCAACTGCATGAGCGTTTTTGATTGCCGCCTTCCCGGTGTGAAAATGGAACTTTCTATCCAAGTGTCATTCTTACCTTTACTCTTGTTGCATTAAACTAGAAATGTTTTTCAGAGAAAAACAGATTATGACCCCCCCCCCCCCACACACACACACACACCAAGTGCATTTTCTCCATTCACCAAATCCCCTCCTCCCAGTGTCTTGCTATGGCATTTTGACCTTGAAAATAAAGTCAATATCGTCAATATTTAATCAACTCAACTCCTTCTAATTATTATCCATGCATACAAAACTGTGACCTTGAAAACGGAGTCAATGTCACTAAAAACCTGTTTCATTGGCTTGTTCTTATGATATTTTCTGTCATTTTGCTGGGAAGTGCAGTTTTTGTGACTTCCTGTCTTGCTTGTTTGGTTGACATAGCCCTTCCAAAATGATTGATTGTTTTGTGTTTAAAGGCCTTTTGAGACAGTTTTTCAGTCTATATTGGGCCGTCTCACAAGAATGTCCTCCTTCCATCCCCTCACCCAACTTTGGTAGTGTGGGGAGGGGGGGGGGGGGACATAAAACCTGTTAAACCCTTCTCCCTGTATCATATGCAAGAGGCTCTATTTGGCCTCATGACCAGGATATTTCCACAGAACTATGGGTGCAGTATGTTTGGAGAGTTCATTTGAACATTTTAATTATTGATGGACGACAGTCACCATGCATAATGCATGCAGGAGGCATCAAGGTTGATTGATTCAATGTTGATTCAATGTGATGACCTTGAATCAACATTGATTCAAGATTGTTTCAACATTGTGTGCTAGATGGGAAAGCCATCAAGACACCTCCATCCTATTAAAAGTATTCCATCAAACAAACTCCACAGGGTATAATCGATTCCACCAATTTTTGCTTCCTGCAGAGACTGTCCGTCCTATTTGGCCTCCCCCGAGACTGTCTGCGAACTCTTGCTTCCTGCAGAGACTACTGTCCTCGAAAAATGGCTTCCTGCCGAGACTGTCCGCATGACTCTGCTTCCTGCCGAGAGCCTCGGCAGGAAGCAGAATCATGCGGAAAGTTTCTGCAGGAAGCTTTTAATCATGTACAGAAGTCTTGGCAGGAAGCAAGAGATCGCGGACAGTCTCGACAGAAGCCAAATATGGTGTACAGTCTCTGCAGGAAGCGAAAATTAGCGGAATCGATTATACCATGAGAACTCATAAAGAGAAAATACAATATGACAAAAAAGTGCAGAAAATACTATGATTAGCTTTATATCCCATCCATCAATGGGGTCCCAACATGGCTAAAGGGACCATATGGCATATGTGATCAGCAAAGGCTCAAATCAGCCTGCACATTTGTAGAGTCTGATCAAATCCTTTGCTGTTTGGGCACATGATTTACAGACCCTTTGTAGTCTACAGACAGAAAAAGACAGCCCTAGCTCAACTGCACAAGTACACACACTAAGTTGAGTCTTCCCTGTTTGTAGGTACATTAAGCTATCTTTTTTTGTGACCACACCCAGCACCAATAAACTTACCCTTTATTAACCTCCCCCACAACCTGCATTTGACCCTGTGACCTTTCCAACTGCTCTGCACTTGCTGTGTCTTAGCCATGTTTAGATGACCTGGCCTTCAACTGCATTTAATGGTCAATGTAAGTTATTTTTGACATCTCTGTCTACATCAGTAGGAACATCTGGGAAAATCTTTACCACCATTGGTGAGGGGCTCTGCATGGGAAAAGGTACAACTGAGCCCTGACATGACAAAATCAACAGAGTGAAATGTGTGCTCAGCGAAAACTCAGATCAGCCTGAGCAGCCACCCACTCTGATCAGTCTTAGCTGTCTGTATGGAGCTATCTTTAAAGCACAAAGTAAAGACTCTGATCAGACTGGGCAGATGCCCAAGCTGATCTGAGTCTTTGCTCTGCCCACTTGCCACTCTGCAGATGTAACTGTGTTGCAGCCTATATGTATTCTCTTATTAGATGGGTTTTTCCCTTCCAAAACATTCCAAAAATCTAGTTCTATCTTACAAGACAGGTCTAGATTTTTGGAATTGTCTTGGAAGAGAAAAATCCCATGATATAGCAGCTGCATTACACCAAACTAATTTACAGACTTGGAGCAATTTTTGAAGGGGAAAACCCATCTTATAGCTGAATAAGACCAGTACATCACAAACCATGCAACATGAAACAATGCTTATATGAGCCGCGACACGACAAAACCAACAATGTGGTTGTGCGCCCAGCGTAGACTCATGTCAGCCTGGGCATCCTGCAAGTCTGATCATAGTCTTTGTTAAGAGCTCAAAGGGTAGATAAGGGTCTAAGCTACCTCTATGCAGACAGCGAAGACTCTGATCAGACTGGGCGGTTGCCCAGGCTGATCTGAGTCTGCGCTGGGGGCACAACCATATTGTCGGTTTTGTCGTGCCGCGGCTCACATATACCGTATTGTCCTTATATATTGGGACACCCAAAAATAATGAATTTTCCATTTGGAACAAATGTAAAATTTATTATTTTGGGTGTCCCAATACTTAAGCACATTAGGGTACCTTATGTGATCAGCCTTTGAATCAATGATATGATTTTTTATGATTACTGTATCCAAAAATTTGATTAAGATAGAGTCACACCTGTCTTAAGGGGTAACCTTATTTAGAGTCACCTAGCTGTCTTTAACAACCATATTTCCAGGTCCTTTGAACAAAAATACTGCACAAAGGAACCTGTTTTAAGGAGTCACATCTTAAGAAACCATCTTTTTCTGTGTCCCCTGGAGTGACCCCTTCTGATATTTACTGATTACCAACCAATTTTACATGTATGAAGACACATACAAACATAAACTATTTTACATGTATGAAGACACATACAAACATAAACTGATTGCAGTCAAAGATGTTAGAAATTCTCTTAGCCATATATTCATATGTAACATTTTTTTCTCTAAAATCTTTCATCTATGTTACACTCCTGACAATTATACAGCTGATGAACAGCAGCTGATAATACAGCTTATACAGCTCCTGGCAGACAGCTCTGCCAGAACTACAGAACCATCAGCCTGATCAGTCATTCAAGCAAAGTCATGCTGAAAGTCATCTTGAACAGGCTTAAACCACAAGCTGAAGAGATAATCGCTGAGGAACAGGCTGGGTTTTAAGCAGGAAGGAGCACCACAGAACAGATTTTCAACCTTAGAATCCTGTGTGAAAAGTATCTCCAACATCAGCAGAATCTGTACCATGTCTTCATTGATTTCAAAAAAGCCTTTGACAGGGTATGGCATGCAGCCTTATGGGCCACCATGAGGAAGTACAATATCAGTGCAAACCTAGTCCGCACCATTGAGCAGCTATACGACGAGGCTACAAGTGCAGTGCTGATAAATGGCAGCACAGAAGAATGGTTCAGAACAACAGTTGGAGTAAGACAAGGATGTTTTCTGTCACCCACCCTATTCAACATTTTTCTCGAACGGATCATGTCTGATGCTCTAGAAGAACATGACGGAAAGGTTAGCATAGGCGGCAGAAATATTACCGATCTGCGGTTTGCCGATGACATAAATGCTCTAGCTGAGGAAGAGCAGGAACTAGAAGCTCTAGTTGAAAGTCTCGACCAAACCTGCACAAGGTATAAGATGGAGATCAGTGCTGAGAAGACCAAACTAATGACAAACAGCGCAGATGGCATTCAGAGGGAGATCAAGGTAGAGGGGCAGACCCTGGGTACTGTCAGCAGCTTCAAATACCTTGGAGCAGTTGTCTCAGATGATGGCTCAAAACGGAGGGTTCTCTCAAGGATTGCACAAACCACTTCAGCTCTTGCCAAGCTGAAACCCATTTGGAGAGATAACAAGAGGACCAATGGTCCTGTAGCTCACCTGAGCTCCTACTGTCAACAGACACATTTTGTCACTTCACTCATTTGTTACAAACCTTAAGCCAATGGTTTTAGAAGAGTGCAGATTTTGACGTCAAACAAATCCAATACAGCTGTAAAGTTATACTGGTAACAAAACTGGTTAATAAAGGAGATCACTAGAGCACCTTGTCATAAATTACATAGAAATAAACATTCTGAACAAAGATTGGATCAAAACTGTGCCCTCTAGAGAGTTCTCAAGGTTGTTTTTTTTAACATTTGTGAGAAGTTAATCAAAATCGGTCCATAAATGAAGTCGCCAGAGCGATGACAAAGTTTTTCTAAAAATAGCAACTGTGACCTTGACCTTAGAATGCTGAAACGCAAACTTGTTCATGATACTGTCATACTAAACATTTGTGTGAAGTTACATCAAAATCTGTCCGTAAATGAAGGCGCTAGAGGGATGACAAAGTTTTTCCAAAAATAGCCACTGTGACCTTGACCTTGACCCAGAACGCTGAAATGCAAACTTGCCCAAGGTATTGCCATACTTATCACTTGTGTGAAGTTAAATCCAAATTGGTCCATAAATGAAGGCACTAGAGCGATGACAAAGTTTTTCTAAAAATAGCCACTGTGACCTTGATATTGACCTTAGGACACTGAAACCCGAGCTTGTTCAAGATATTGTCATACTAAACATTTGTGTGAAGATTTAATCAAAATCAGTCCATAAATGAAGGCGCTAGAGGGATGACACTGTTTTATTAAAATAGCCACTGTGACCTTGACTCCAGAAAGCTGAAAAGCTAACTTGTCCAAGATATTGCCATACTAATCACTTGTGTGAAATTAAATTGAGTTTGGTCCACAAATGAAGGTGCTTGAGCGATGACAAAGTTTTTCTAAAAATAGCCACTGTGACCTTAACCTAAGGATGCTGAATTGCAAACTTATTCAAGATATTGTGATACTAACATTTGAGTGAAGTTTTAATCAAAATCAATTCATAAATGAATGTGCTAGAGTGATGACAAAGTTTTTCTAAATCTAGCCTCTGTGACCTTGACCTTGACCAAAGAATGCTGAAACGCGAACTTGTCCAAGATATTGTCATACTAATCACTTGTGTGAAATTAAATTGAATTTGGTCCACAAATCAAGGCGCTAGAGCAATGACAAAGTCTATGGGAAAATATTTTATCGCTCAAGGGCAAGTAACTCTGTAAAGAATCGTCCAACCTGGCTCAATTTTAAACTAGTCCAAGATGTTTTGGCTGTCCTCAATATCTGCAACTTACAAGAAGTTGCGACCAAAAATGAAGAAGCTAGAGCCCTGATAACATTTTCCCCATTATTAGTCTATGGGAAAATATTTTATCGCTCAAGGGCAAGTAACTCTGTAAAGAATCGTCCAACCTGGCTCAATTTTAAACTAGTCCAAGATGTTTTGGCTGTCCTCAATACCTGCAAGTTACAAGAAGTTGCGATCAAAAATGAAGAAGCTAGGGCCCGGACAACATTTTCCCCATTATATATTTCATGGCTCAAGGGCAAGTAACTCTAAAAAGAATGATCCAACCTGGCTCAAATTCGAACTGGTCCGAGATGTTTTGGCTGTCCTGATTACCTGCAAGTTACAAGAACTTGCGATCAAGAATGAAGAAGCAAGGGCCCGGACAACATTTTCCTCATTATAAGTCTATGGGAAAATATTCTATCGCTCAAGGGCAATTAACTCTGAAAAGAATCGTCCAACCTGGCCCAAATTCGAACTGGTCCGAGATGTTTTGACTTCACTGGATACCTGCAAGTTACAAGAAGTTGCGATCAAAAATGAAGAAGCTAGGGCCCGGACAACATTTTCCCCATTATATATTTTATCGCTCAAGGGCAAGTAACTCTGAAAAGAATGATTCAACCTGGCTCAAATTCGAACTGGTCCGAGATGTTTTGGCTGTTCTGGATATCTGCAAGTTGCAAGAAGTTCTGATCAAAAATGATGAAGCTAGGGCCCGGACAACATTTTCCCCATGATAAGTCTATGGGAAAATATTTTATCGCTCAAGGGCAAGTAACTCTGTAAAGAATCGTCCAACCTGGCCAAAATTTGAACTGGTCCGAGAGGTTTTGGCTGTCCATGATATCTGCAAGTTACACGAAGTTGCAATAAAAAAGGAAGAAGCTAGGGCCCGGACAACATTTTCCCCATTATAAGTTTATGGAACCTTTTTGTTGCCATGGTAACCACAGTTTTAAACCAATCTGTCCCAAAACTGTATGCAATCAATCCCCCACCACAACCATGCTACACATAAAATTTGATCAAGATTGGCCTGCTACTTTAGCAGATATTAATGCTTAAAAGTGTGAACGGACGACGGACGACGTACGACGGACAACGGACCAACCCTATACTATAAGCTCACCTTGTGAAGGTGAGCTAACAACATATCTCTTGGATCAAAGGTGAAACTTATGCACTCCCTTGTCATTTCCATATTTCTGTATGCCTGTGAATTGTGGACCCTGACAGCAGAGTTAGAGAAAAGAACGCAGCCCTTTGAGATGAGATGCTACCGAAGGGTACTGAACATTTCGTACAAGGACCATATAACCAATGAGGAGGTTTGCAGGAAGATCCAAGCAGCCATTGGAGAATATGATGAACTCCTGATGCTGGTCAAGAAACGGAAACTAAGGTGGTTTGGCCACGTTTCAAGGTCTTCTGGTTTAGCAAAGACAATTCTTCAGGGCACGGTGAAAGGAAAAAGAAGAAGAGGTAGACAGAAAAAGAGGTGGGAAGACAATATCAAGGAGTGGACAGGAATGGATTTTGCCAGCTCAACTAGGGCAGCTGAAGACAGGACAAGGTGGAAAGGGATTGTTTTGAAGTCATCTGTGGTGCCCCAACGACCTAGTAAGGTTATGGGATAGAATAGAGAATAGCATAGAAACTCCTGACTCTTAACATCTTAAAAAACAATTGTTGACATCTTTGGCTGACAAAAGTCTCATACAAGCAGTAAACAAACACTGTAAAATTTCTGACTCTTGTTGAGGTGAACATGAAGTTTTGTCGGACAGAGCCATGACATACTGAATATATTGACTGATGTGCAGTTGAAGTCAATATAAATTGTTGACTACTTTAGGAGCAGTCTGACCTGGGCCTATACTATATGCTCAGATACTAAGTATTTCCATCAGAGCTCTAGATAAGAGGGAGTATTTGATAATAATTATGGATGATTTTCCTTATTTCTCATCACAACCATGTTGTGATCACTCATCTGAAACGTCTCGTCACAATGGTTCAGATGAGGGGTCACAACATATGTTTTTATGCAGAATTAACACAAATTATCCCTAATTATCACCAAATATCCCCCCTTTCTAGAGCTATGTTTTCATGGTATGTATAGTGACAGAACTTTCAGGGGCAGCAATTCTGTCTTTTTCATTTATGCCTTCATTCTCAATGCTGATCTGGGTCCAAGGTAATAAAACTTCAGCATAATCTCAAACTCAAAATAAAGCACACTGATTGGCTGCTTCCAAGCATGTGCTCGGGAGCAGCCAATCAGTGTGCTTTATTTTGAGTTTGAGAATGTACTCAAGTTTTATAACCTCCGGGCCAGCTATCAAACAGATAGAATTGCCCCATACAATGAGAACACCGGACTCAAATGTAACAAACAGCCTATTATCTATTTACAGAAATTATTTTTTTTACTCGGAAAATACCTTGTTTTATAGATGACTAAAACTATATGAAGCTTTGAACAAAACCTATTCCTGGCATAGGTTATGTCCCAACATTACCTATGCCAGGAATAAGTTTTGTTCCACCATAACCTATGTCAGGAATAGGTTTTGTTCCAACATAACCTATGCCAGGAATAGGTTTTGTTCCAACATAACCTATGCCAGGAATAGGTTTCGTTTCAAAATAATCTATGCCAGGAATAGGTTTTGTTTCAAAATATCTATGCAAGGAATAGGTTTTGTTCAAAGCTTCATATGGGACTTAGTTTTAGCCATCTATTAAACAAGGTATTTTCCGAGTATAAAAATAATTTCTGTAAAGTTAACATTTTTATGTGTTGTGTATCCTCTAGTAGTAGTTGGACTTGCACCAACACTATCTGTTCAAGCCCCAAGATAGTGGACGCACAATATTCATTAAAGTATTAATGTAGTTCTGCAGAAGCAAAATTCATTTAATACAGTAGTAATGCAATCCCACATTCATTTAGCAAATTCGTTTTAGTAATAATGCAGCCCCACATTCATTTAGCAAATTCATCAAAGAATTAAAAGCAGTCCCACTTTCATTTAGCAAATTCATTATAGTATTAATGGATTCCCACATTCATTTAGCAAATAATGCAGTCCCACATTCCTTTAGCAAACTCATTTTAGTTTAAATCAGAGCTCTAGATAAGAAGGAGTATTTGGTGATAATTAGGGATAATTTTTGTTAATTTTGCATAAAAACATATGTTGTGACCCCTAATCTGAACCGTCTCGATGAGACGGTTCAGATGAGGGGTCACAACATATGGTTTCAGTGAGAAATAAGAAAAATTATCCTTAATTATCATCAAATACTCCCTCTTATCTAGAGCTCTGTTAAATGAAGTCCCACATTCTGGTGGCAAATTCATTTTAGTCTTAATGCAGTCCCACATCAGCACATGTTCACAGCAAAGCCTTGCTCAGGGCCCATACACTGCCTGCCTCCCACCCAGGGGGCTCCTGTACATCATGGAGACACAGGCTTCGGCTGGCTGACTAGTCAGCTGACAAAGTGAAAGCTTGATACTTAATGGATCACAATGATACAACATGATATCAGAAGGACCTCTGATAGTATCAATGCATATTTGCCCATTTTTCGACAAATTACTGCACCTTCCTCGGGCAGCAAAAGTTGTAATATTTGGCATTAATATGTAGCCTTGTGTATTATAAAGACAGTTTAACAGTGATTTTGAAAAATTATCATGCCCCTAGACTAACATAGACCAATTTTATCAAGAGGGGTATGTGAATTTTTCAGTCTCTGAAAATAAGTCCATTTATTTGGTTTTCTAAGATATCGAAATCTTAATTGATAACTATGCTAAAACTGACGTACACACTACTGTTACTGATATTATGCAATATTTTTTCAGTACTAAGGACTTTAGCCTATTTTTAGATATAAAGGGTGTAAGTACCCCACCCACTTTTTCAGCTGTAGACTATCTTTTCCCCCCGTGCCTCAGCAAGCCACTCACATATAATGTGTATTATGATAGTACACACATACATGCAAAGTGGCTAGCTGAGGCACGGGGGGAAAAGTATCTTTAAAAAACTTTTCCTGTTTCCATTACGTTTAATTACAAAATTTGGCTTTTTCCTCCAAAAATTGAAGTCTATGTGCAAAATAATCAGAAATTAAATTCATGGCCAGTTAGGGGAAGTTAAGAGCAACAAATTTCAAGAGAAATTCTTGGGTATATCAAAAATTTAATTTTGACTATTTTTATAGGCAAATTAACATTACAACCGTCAGAGGTCCTTTGTCAACTTACTTGGTGAACTTAGCCAAGGGCAACAAGTTTGATCAGACTGTGGCTGTGCTGGCCAATCTGGACCTCTTTCCTCACTATAATCTCAATGGATTGAACCTCTAAGGACAGACTATTCAGATCCAGTTGAACTTGATATTATCTTAGGTATGAGTGACCAACTGGTCAGATTCACAAGCGGTATGCTGAAATACATGAAAAAGAAAGATTTTTTTACTGTAAAAATTCTATAACTTGGGACACCTAAAATAATTACCATAATTTTCTAAAAACTGAACAGTTTGGTTTTACATTGTGGATTAAATTAAAAACAGTGTAAGCCCTGATCGGACTGCTCCTAAAGAACTGTTCCTGCAGGTCTATCTGTCCAGTCTATACATGTACTTAGAATTTTTATGGTAACAAGTTATTTTCTGTACCTATATTACAATTTTTTTCCACAAAATATACTTTCTTTTTTAAAGATTCTCAATGTCTTATTTCCTAAATATGCTTTAACAGCAATGTCCAATGAAAGTAGACCCAGTACCTTAATCATTTTCAAAAAAAAAAGACAACAAAATTTACAACTGCAAAAATTTCAAAAAATGTTATTCCAAGCTATATCAAATCAAGAATTGAAAGACTAGAGGGCAAACAGTAGATTATGATGAGGCGGCCCATTATGAGCCACCTCATTTAACTCTACCACTGTTTGCAAATTTAAATATTTTCAATTTTGACACTTAAAGTGTAGGGAAGTCTGATCAGGATCTGTACTATTTCTAAGAGATTTCCATCAGACCTCCTGATATAAAAAAGCAACTCTTCTCTAAACAGACTTGTCTGAACTGAAAGTCTTGAGTCCATTATTAGAACAGCCGAAGTGTATGATGGATGGACGACTTGCAACTTTACATACTTTATAACAGTATTTCAGCCATATCAGGACGATAGGAGGGCAATAATGGAAGGTTGTATGCAATGGAACCCCATTTAAAGTTGGAAAGATTTCTGCCTTCAGCAGGTCTTGAACCCGGGACCACTACAGAGCTCTAGATAAGAGGGAGTATTTGATGATAATTAAGGATAATTTTTCTTATTTCTCATCAAAACCATATGTTGTGACCCCTCATCTGAACCGTCTCGCCATATGTTGTGACCCCTCATCTGAACCGTCTCGCTGAGACGGTTCAGATGAGGGGTCACAACATATGGTTTCATGGAGAATTAACAAAAATTATCCCTAATTATCACCAAATACTCCCTCTTATCTAAGGCTCTGCCACTAGATCAGCCCAAGTGTTGAAATACTTCCGATGAACACAGTAACCTTTACTTTTTACAAGGACGGCAGATCAATACATTCCCGGTGGTCATCTTGCTCAGAAAGGCAATTTCTATTTTCAAGTGACACTGGCAGAAATATCAGGTCACATTTCTCTTAAGAGTCCAGAGCTCCAGATATTGAGGATAATTCTGGGATAATTGTTCTTATTTCTCAATGAAAACATATGTTGTGACCCCTCATTAGAACTGTCTCGGCGAGACGGGTCTAATGAGAGGTCACAACAAGTTTTTATAGAGAAATATTGAAAAAATATCCCTAAATTATCAATAATATGCCTCTTATCTGGAGCACTGTAGACTCTAATCAATAAGAAAACAAGAGGGCCAAGAGGCCCTGAATCGCTCACCTGACCAAAAAGGTTAAAGGTCAAACAAGGGTCATCATTTAACAAACCTGATAGTTTGCAACCACTTCCAAATGGTTTTGAAGAAGATTTTTGAATATTTTTCTATGTATTGCTATGGTACAAACCCTGGACCCCCTGGGGCCGGGCCATTTTGGACCCTGTGGCCATCATTTGAATAATTTTGGTAAAGCACCACTAGGCAATGCTACATACTAAATTTCAAGCATCTGAGCCAAGTGGTTCTGAAGAAGAAGATTTTTGAATATTTTCCTATGTATTTCTATGGTTCAAACCCAAGACCCACTAGGGTGGGGCCATTTTAGACCCTGGGGTCATCATTTGAACAAACTTGGTAAAAAACTACTAGGCAAAGCTACATATCAAATTTCAAGCATCTGAGCCTTGCGGTTCTGAAAAAGATGATTTTTTAATATTTTTCTATGTATTTCTATGGTTCAAACCTGGGACTCCCTGGCCCGGGGCCATTTTGGACCCTGGGGCTACCATTTGTTCAAACTCCGTAGAGGGCCACTAGGCAATGTTACATACCAAATTTCAAGCATCTGAGGCAAGCAGTTCTGGTGAAGAAGATTTTTAAGTATTTTTTAGTTTCGAACCAAAGACCCCTGCCCCAGGGCCATTTTGGACCCTGGGGCCACCATTTGAACAAATTTGATAGAGGACCACTAGACAATGCTACATACCAAATTTCAAGCATCTGAGCCGAGCAGTTCTGGAGAAGAAGATTTTTAAGTATTTTTTAGTTCCGAAACCCAAGACCCCCTGCCCCAGGGCCAATTTGGACCCTGGGGCCACCATTTGAACAAACTTGGTAGAGGACCACTAGGCAATGTTACATACCAAATTTCAAGCATCTGAGCCAAGCAGTTCTGGAGAAGAAGATTTTTAAGTATTTTTTAGTTTCGAACCCAAGACCCCCTGCCCCAGGGCCATTTTGGACCCTGGGGCCACCATTTGAACAAACTTGGTAGAGGACCACTAGACAATGCTACATACCAAATTTCAAGCCTCTGAGCCAAGCAGTTCTGGAGAAGAAGATTTTTAAGTATCTTTTAGTTTCGAACCCAAGACCCCCTGCCCCAGGGTCATTTCGGACCCTGGGGCCACCATTTGAACAAACTTGGTAGAGGACTACTAGGCAATGTTACATACCAAATTTCAAGCATCTGAGCCAAGGGGTTCTGGAGAAGAAGATTTTTAAGTATTTTTTAGTTTCGAACCCAAGACCCCCTGCCCCAGGGCCATTTTGGACCCTGGGGCCACCATTTGAACAAACTTGGTAGAGGACCACTAGGCAATGCTTCATACCAAATATCAAAGCCCTAGGCCTAGCGGTTTCAGAGAAGATGTCATTTAAAGCAAATTGTTGACGACGGACGACGGACGACGCACGACGCACGACGCACGACGGACGACGGACACTGGGTGATCACAATAGCTCACCCTGAGCCTATGGCTCAGGTGAGCTAAAAAGCAGAAGATTATGAGGTTACAGAGACTTCAATGGGTCAGCACCTGCCACAGAATGAAGTACATTATTTCTTCTAATAAGCACCTCCACTCTAATATATGCCTCCACAAACACTTTTTCTATGAAGAAGTGGCCAAATTCCAACAAGACTGGCTTTAGACCACGGTCATTAGTTACCACCACATTTAGCCTCAAGAATGCCACTTTTAGGGTTTCTAAATTGCAACACCCGAGACCTCTGTTTTGGAATACGGCCCAGACATGAAATGAAAGCAGGCACACACATATGGATGGTTTTTGATTGATTGATTTGATGCTTAATGTCCACGATAAACAACTATGGTCATGTCAGGACGGTCAGTTAACCTTACCACACTATTCCTGGGCAGGCTTAGACCTCCTAAGCGGTTAACCAATAGTAAGTGCACATACTTTCGCCAGTAACTGACAACTGCCCTTCTTGAATCAGCGGAAGGAGAAACGAAAGTATGTGGCCAGACCAGGTTTCGAACCCAGGACCTCTGACTTATGAGTCAGGTGCCCTACCAATTGCGCTATGCGGCCCGGCACATATGGATGGACATGCATAAAACTGTACCCCCTTCTACCATTCTTGCAATGGCAGGAGCAAAACTCAGTGAGACACCCATTTGTGAAGTATGCATAGATAGATGGATATGTCCCTGCCTGAACAATTCTTCAAACAGCTAAGGATTACCGGTAATGACAATAAGAGCTCAAGATAAGAGGGAGTATTTGATGATAACTGAAGACTAATTTTTCTAATTTCTCACTGAAACCATTATGCTGTGACCCCTCACCTGAACTGTCTCATCGAGACAGTTCAGATGAGGGGTCACAACATATGTTTTCATGCTGGAGTAACAAAAATTAAGCCTAATTATACCAAATACTCCCTCTTATCTAGAGTTCTGAGACTCTTCCAGAAGGTGGTGTCTCATCCATCAGGGCATTGTCTCATAACAGCTAAACCAGGAAACTCTGAAAAACAAGGGCTTCGCAAGCAGCGCATAATACGCCCGTTTTAATGTCATAAAGGAATTATAGAATGAACAAGATTGTTTACAAAAGGACAGACAGGCAGACAAACAGGGGAAACCACACTTCAATTAATGACAGCAACATTATTTAAATATTTAACACATCAGATACTATTAGTATACCAAAAATCAGCTTCCAAAGTGAAGTGGCTCCTAAGTTGAGTAATGCCAAAGTCAAACAAGGGAGATAATTCGTAAACTAAATATACTTGATATACCATTCTTGCTTCTTATACATTCCCTTGACAATATACACATCTCCATAAAGTTGTGTTAAAATATTCTAAACGGTTAATGAGTTACAGAGTAAACAGGAAATTTATGCATGGGCAGATAATCCAGTAAGCATGCCAGAGTCATGGTTCTTGCTCAGAATACATTGCCCCGTTATTACACACATTCCTACAAAGTTTCATTCTAATACTTCAAGCGGTTAAGGAGATATGGAGTGAATGGAAATGCCTAAAAAGAATGATCAAAGGGAGGCTACTCCAAAATTAAGAAAGGGGGAGCAACCATTCTTATATGTGACACATCATCTTGTGATCATGCACATTGCTATAAAGTTTCATCATGATATTCCAAAAAGTTACCGAGTTAATGTATGCACAACATAAGTATACACAAAATAGCCGAAAAAAAAACAATAAAAGGGATGTAACTCAGAAACGAAGAAAGGGAGAGCAACCATTGTTGTACGCGACACATCGTTGGGACTTCATACACATTGCTATGTAGTTTCATGAAGATATTACATATAGTTATCTAGTTATGGTGCGCACAAGACCTGCAGGGAAAACAAAAACAATCAAAGGGGCATAACTTGGAAACTAAGGAAGGGGGAGCAACCATTCTTGTATGTGATACATTCCCCCTACCTACTACATATGCCTACAAAATTTCATGAAGATATCCCAAATGGTTAATGTGTTATGGCACACACAAGAATGTTTACGGACGGAAGAAAGGGAGTTAACTCCAAAATTCAGAAAGGGGGAGCAACCTTTCTTATATGCGACATATTATCTTGTGAACATGCACATTGCTATAAAGTTTCATCATGATATTCAAAATAGTAACCGAGTTAAAGGATGCACAACATAAGTATACAAATAAAATAGCCGAAAAGAACCATTAAAAGGGATGTAACTCAGAAACCAAGAAAGGGAGAGCAACTATTGTTGTACGCAACACATGATTGGGATTTCATACACATTGCTATGAAGTTTCACGAAGATATCCTAAACAGTTATCTAGTTCTGGCGCGCACAAGACCTGTAGGGTAAAAAACAATCAAAGGGGCATAACTTTGAAACCAAGGAAGGGGGAGCAACCATTCTTGTACGCGACACGTTCCCCCTACCTAATACATATGCCTACAAAATTTCATGAAGATATCCCAAATGGTTACTGAGTTATGGCGCGCACAAGAATGTTTACGGACGGACGGACGGACGGACAGACGGACGGACAGCGCCATGACATAATACGTCCGTTTTTTCAAAACGGGCGTATAAAAATAAAAGAGAAAAATTACACAACCAACCCATACACGGATGCTAAACCAGGAAACACGGAAGAAGTCTACACAGCCAACCAAAACGCTGATGCTGAAAAGAAATACCTTTGTCACATTCCTGCTAGTTGCAGGGGAGAAAGAAACACTGTCTATATGCTATGAGTACCACAAAAAATTCTTAATTCTAAATATTGGGACAGATAGGTCTGAGCAAACAGTACAAACTCAGATCATGCTACTTGGAGCTGACTACTGATGGCTAAGTATCCCTGTTGTCTTGTCTGAGCAAACAGTACAAACTCAGATCATGCTACTTGGAGCTGACTACTGATAGCTAAGTATCCCTGTTGTCTTGTCTGAGCAAACAGTACAAACTCAGATCATGCTACTTGGAGCTGACTACTGATGGCTAAGTATCCCTGTTGTCTTGTCTGAGCAAACTCAGATCATGCTACTTGGAGCTGACTACTGATAGCTAAGTATCCCTGTTGTCTTGTCTGAGCAAACAGTACAAACTCAGATCATGCTACTTGGAGCTGACTACTGATGGCTAAGTATCCCTGTTGTCTTGTCTGAATCACCACTTGTTTTGGCCTCTTAGTAATTTTGGTCTCACTTTATTTTTATTGGTATTATTTGGGTTAACCCTTAAACTGCCAAAAAGCAGACAACAAAATTTACGTCTGCAAAATTTTGAAAACTGTTTTGTCCAAGTGTTATAATACTAAGAATTTACAGACTTGAGGGCAACCAGTGTAGAGCCAGATGAGGTGGCTCATTATGAGCCACCTCATCTGGATCTTAACTGTTTGCAAATTCAACTATTTTCACCTTTGGTGCTTGAAGTGTGAAATGTCACTGGTATCCATGTTGGGTTAACAAATGTTACAATATTGACATATTGGTATACCAAGACAAATATAGTATATAAGGACATGGACAACCATCATGCTTTGTAAGGCTGTCAGAAGCATATGTTTCCAAACAATTAAATTGGAAAATTTAAGCCTTTCTGGGGCAATCAGGTTATGGAAATATGTCAACATGCATGCATATTTGATATCTCTCTATCACAGATTCCATTAATTCTATTCTATCCCATAACCTTAACAAGGTCGTTGGGACACCACAGATGACTTCGACATGATCCCTTTCCACCTTGTCCTGTTTTCAGCTGTCCTAGTTGAGCTGGCAAAGTTCATTCCTGGCCAGCCACTCTTTAATATTGTCTTCCCACCTCTTCTTCTGTCTACCTCTTGTTGTTTTTCCTTTCACTGTGCCCTGCAGAAGCGTCTTTGCCAAACCAGAAGACCTTGAGACATGGCCAAACCACCTTAATTTCTGTTTCTTGACCAGGGTCAGGAGTTCAAATTCTCCAATGGCTGCTTAAATCTTCCTACAAACCTCCTCATTGGTTATATGGTCCTTGTACAAAATGTTCACTAACCTTTGGTAGCATCTCATCTCAAAAACCTGCATTCTTTTCTCTATCTCTGCTGTCAAAGTCCATGATTCACAGGTATACAGAAATATGGAAATGACAAGGGAGCGCATAAGTTTCACCTTTGATCCAAGAGATATGTTGTTATCTCTCCAAACTGGCTTCAGCTTTGTAAGAGCTGCAGTGGCTTGTGCAATCCTCGAGAGAACCATCATCTGAAACAATTGCTCCAAGGTATTTGAAGCTTGTTACCCAGCTTCTGCCCTTTTAGCATGATCTCCCTCTGGATGCCATTGATGCTGTTTGTAATCAGGTTGGTCTTCTCAGCACTGATCTCTATTTTATCCCTTGTGCAGGTTTTGTCCATACTTTCAACCATGGCTCACAGATTGGATAACTATAAGTGAAAATGAAAAGATCTCCAGTGGCCATATGTCCATACACAGGCAGCTGGTTGTCAGATGTCCACTGTTTCTGTCTTGGGCAACCCATATGAAAGGCAGGTCCGATCTTCTCCTTGCAAGAGTTCTGGCTGCATTATTCCCTGTATGTGTGAGTGTGTGTGGGTGTGGGGCACTCTAAAAGCTGATAAAATTCATCTTTCTGAGAGAGCAAATTCTTTTTTGGTTGGAAAGTAGCACAATGAGAAGACAAATATTTTCATGCTAGAGAGATTTCCTGTAAATGTGCATCCATTCAACTTAAAAAGTGAAGTACCACTAAATTTAAGGTATCACCATAGTAACTCTATGTACTGGGGCACCGTAATTATACTACATATATTTCCTGTTGTTAACTTGTCCATCTCTAAATCTGGGCAAATCCACCTGAACTATCAGGATATTTTACACAAATTTTTTACCAAAGAGCAAACACTGCAGACCCTGAACAGACTGCTCCTGTAGGAGCAGTCTGATCAGGGTCTGCACTGTTTGCCGTGAAACTTCTGTACCAATGTCATTTTTTCCCATAAAACTGACCAATCCTGCTAGGTCATCAACCTTAAAATGATGACGCATCAACTGGGCGGGTATGATCAGAGAGCTAAAATAGCTCAGTTTAGTAACCGGGCACAATTTGCACCTCTGCACGGGGAAAGAAAAACAAAAAGTCAACAGTACATAGAAAAAATGTGTTTAGACCGAACAACCCCTTGTCTGTTCACCTTTATAATATCAGTCTTTTATAAAAAATTCTGTCCATAAAATGTCACTGAAAATGCATTGATCACAAAATGCCGTATTTTGGCAGATTCACCTGGATCTTCACTTACACACATCATTTGGTAGAGTTTAAACTCTACCAAATGATGTGTGTAAGTGAAGATCCAAACTCTACCAAATGGTGTGTGTAAGTGAAGATCCAAACTCTACCAAATGATGTGTGTAAGTGAAGATCCAAACTCTACCAAATGATGTGTGTAAGTGAAGATCCAGGTGAATCTGCCAAAATACTGCATTTTGCGATCAATGCATTTTCCGTGAACTTTTATGGATTATGATTCAAACTTTGCAAGTACTTTAGAAACAGACATTTGTCTAAAAAAAAAAAAAAGAAACAGATATTTATCAAAAAGAAGTTAAATTGTTTATACTTGATACCTTCTCACATCAGGTGGACAGCTATTTCTGATTGTCAGTCTACAGTAATTAATCAAATGGAAAACAAGACCTTTTTTTTCTAGTGGTACCATCACAACTACAACTAGTGACCAAACCTCACCAGCTCACATTTCTGGTGTACTGATACTTGCAGCTTAAGGAGTAAACACTCTGGGTCCAACTAACAGAACAGAACTTTATTGCATATAAAACTCAGGCCACTCGCAGGTGGCATAAGAGCATGCACATACAAGTATACAAACATATAGCATGTAAAAATAGACATATTCAAGCATGACATATATAGATAAAAAAAAAAAACTTAATTAGCACTTGAAAACTTCTTCATTATAATTTCTACAAAATTGGATAATTTGATGAGAAGTTTAACATTTTCAGTAGATAACAGTTCCTTAAATTTAATTACATTGGGACTTTTATAGAAATATGGTTTTAAAAATTGCTTTCTATCTGAATTAAAATGAGTACATACAAAAAGATAATGAAATTCGTCACCAATATCATTTTTATCACATAAATTGCATTTTCAAAGTATTGTTAGCTTAATATTGTCATTACCCTAATGTGCTTAAGTATAGGGACACCTAAAACCATTAAGCACAATAGGGCAGTCAGGAATTCATTGAGCTTCCAGTGCACAAAAAATTAAGTGCATTAATATTCTTTGCAAAAGCTCCTCATGTTTTTTTTTGGGGCAAAACAGTTCAAGTGTTTTTCTGTAGATAATGTCTCCTTAACAAACGGTGTTGTTAGTTTTGAAAGCCAGGGCCCAGGACCCATAATCCTGAGGTTGTGGGTTAAAGTACATGCAAAGTAATTTTCTCTACTAGCATGATGCTTATTTCAGCCTCAGTGTTATCTCATCCATCTCCTTATTGCCTAAAAAGACTAGAATACTGTTTAAAAGGCCATAGAACTAAAACTTCCATCCAATCATCTTGACATTCTGAGTTAAGGTATATTGAGATAAGCTGATCTCGTTGGTAAAGTACCGCAAATATTCTAAGTATTAGGACAGGTATGAGCAAACAGTGGAGACCCTGATCAGACTGCTCCAAAAGGAGCAGTCTGATCAGGGTCTGAACTGTTTGCCTTTCCAGCTGCATCTTTAAGGCACATTACAGCACTGTAAAACCAACTATTTCACTTTCAGGAAAAGTACGGTAATTATAATAGGTGTCCCATTTTTAAATTTTTACCATAACAAAACATAATCATCATTAATATCTGGGGATACAGAACAAATTTATAATCCAAATCAGATATTTTTATCTGTTATCTAGTTTCTTTCTATTGTTGTACTACTGTAATGTGCGTAAGTATTGGGGTATTGGGACACATAAAATAATACATTTTCCATTTGTCCCAAATGGAAAATTTATTATATTAGGTGTCCCAATATTTTGGCACATTACAGGATAATGGAGAAGGATTTCTCATTCTTTTCTGATGCATCAGTCGATCAGTCCAGCTCAAGCTATGGCAGTCTGAAGGGACACAACTCCATTGTAGTATTTCTGGAAATGAAGTCATGGGTTAACCCTTGAAGCACCAAAAAGCAGACTTTACGTCTGCAAAAAATGAAAAAAATGTTTTGTCCAAGCTAATTCAAACACTAGAGGGGAAACAGTATTGATCCAGATGAAGAGCCGCCTCATCTGGATCTACACTGTTAGCAAATATAGCTATTTTCATTTCTAAGACTTTACAGGTTAAAATGCATCCATTTCATGCACACCCATGTTGAAGAGTTTAACAAATATTGCTGACATATTTGCTTCTTTTAACTCTTTCACTACCAAAAAGCAAACGACAAAATTTACGTCTGCAAAAATTAAAAAAATGCCTTGTCCAAGACTTTTTATATTGAGAATTCAGAGACTAGAGGGCAAACAGTGTAGATCTAGATGAGGCGGCTCATTATGAGCCGCCTCATCAGGATCTACGCTGTTTGCAAATTTTGCTAATTGCGTCACTGGGGCTTAAAGAGTTAACCGACAAGAACAATATTGCTTCAGGTAAGATGGGGTAGCAGGGTTAATTTAGGGATTATTAAGAAACAATTTTTCCATTACCATGAATTATTGCTGATTAACACATGTTGTTGGAAGGCAGACTACGATATATTAATTCACGATGGCGAAGTCGAAGTGAATAAATATTTATCTGCTCGACAACCCGTTTAACAGCAATAATTCACAGATAAGGAAAAATTATTTCGATTCTAACATTATACAGAATGAAAATTCAAGTATATTACAACATTTTCTAAAGAACTAGTTTTGAGGCAGATGTCAACCAAAGCAAATGTTTACATCCGATGACATCAAGGTGCGAAATTGGCATGTCTCGACATTAGAGATGTGAATTATCACAAATTTTCACATGACGCCGCTTCCTATGCATTCAATAGAGCTTTCAGGATAAGGAAGGGAGGCATTCAGACAGTCGACAAACTGTGATGACAAAAAAATGAGCAGGAAACCTGAGCCCACGTCACACCTGAAGATTAACAGAGGTGGGCACCGCATGTGAATATTAACTAATATGATTTTGATCATGGAGGTACAGGTAATACAAACTTGCTTAACTGCCATGTCTACTGATCGGGCACTATATACAGTGGCTGTTGACAGAGAATGCACTCATAAGTATTACCAAAAATGGTAACTAATACTATTCTTAATGGCTGTCGGCTGAGCTGATATTGCTGTCGATTGTCTTGGTAGACAGCCACTTTTGCATGTGTGTAAATGATTTGCTTGGTCAATATCACAAGTAATGAAATCGGTATTAGAGCAAAAATAAAATACGTACATGTACATGTTTAAAGCTGGAAATTCCAATGAGGTCAGTCCATGTGGTCAACTCCTATTATGCAACAATTTGGGGTTGATGTTCTGTCTGGGGTCAATGTTCTGTTGGACAGAATTAAACTAGCTGGTAACAGAAAATCAACAATTCATTAGTAAATAGAATATTTATTACATAAGTGCTTAAAGTTCAATGACCATTTGTTTGTTACTGACAAACATGTAACCAATCATTAAATATGTAGTAAGAGCTTCAGATTACTGAATAGTGGGGATGAATTTCCTAAGTTTGTTGTCAGAATGATTCCCTAGGAGGCTAAGGGGAACAAATCCATGTGTACCCCCTTGGAATCTTGAGCTTTTGTTTCATATTTCTAACTCATAATTGAAAAATAATGAGACCTCAAAAGAATTGTTTTACTAAAGATGATTTTTCTTCCTTTTTTAAACCCTTAAAAGCTCCCAAAATGTAAATACATGAATTTGCAAACTACATAGATCCAGATCAGGCAGCTCATCCTAAGCAACCTCAATTGGATCTTCTCTTTTTGCCCTCTGTTCTATGAATTCTGGGTATGATGTAGCTTGCACGTAACGTTTTTTTTTAATTTGGCAAAAGTACACTTTTTGGGTGCAATAAGGTTTTGGTGTTTTTTTTTTAAACTTGAATCTGACAAACAAAAATTTCTTTTTGTTTGTTTCCTTTTTTTCTCTCTCTTTCATAAATGTTTTTATTCTTTTGGGATTTTTTTTAAATCAGTAAGTAAATATCAATTTTAATCTGGCTCTTCCGGAGCTTAAGAGTACATAAACAAATTATCTGACTCATGGTAATGAGCTCAGCAAACAAAAGTCCCAGTGGTTGCGGTCATCTGATCCAGGAATAATCAAATGAGCTGTGATGGGAAAAGGGTGCTTAATGCATAAGCCTCTCTTCTCAATGAGGGTCAACCCTAAATTAAAAGAATTTGCTCCCATAGGAGCAAATTCTTTCCTTTTATAGTAGACCCCATTTTGGAAGGACTACGTTGCCTTGGGAAGCAAACAGGAAGTCATTAAAGTTGTTCCCCGTTTTAAAAATGGTGGGAAAATGTGGTGGTATATACCTACACATTCTTAAACCATGGGCGTAACGTAAATACTCAAATCAACTTGCTCAAATAGAGCAGTCTTAACTGTCACATTTAAAATTCCTCAGAATTCACAGATTAAGTAAGTGAAAAGAGAGCCCATCTTAGAATGAACATATTCGCAGCCCCTTCTGAGACTTTCCTGTTCGCTCATGCAGTACTAGAGTTACCTTTCTGACCATTGCCAATCATACAACTCCCAAGGATCTAAAAATCTGATTCTAACAGGAAGTTCTCAGCTCAGCCTGCACAGGAAGTAAAACTAGCATCATCCAAGACCAGAGATTCAGATAAGAGGGAGTATTTATGATAATGAAGGATAACTTTTCTTATTTCTCATCGAAACCATATGTTGTGACCCCTCATCTGAACTGTCTCGTCGAGACGGTTCAGATAAAGGGTCACAACATATTTTTTATGCTGAATTAACAAAAATTATCCCTAATTATCACCCAAAACTCCCTTATCTTGGGCTCTGAAGACTTCGATGTCTCAAATCATATAAGACCCCTTTTCTCATCACTTCACTTAGTATCTTTAATAATACTTCAGAGTGAAAATGTAACACAATATTTCTGAAGAATTTTGTCAGGGAAAGCCCAGAAATGCCTTGCCTTTGTGTTAGCAGCCAGCAGTTGTATTTTACAATTAACAGATAAACTCCCATGACAAACAGAAAATGCAATAATTATATTGAAATTCAGCAAGCTGAGGAGTGGTCCCTCCAAAGAACTGAAAGAGCTGTGTGTGAAAGCTAGGGCTGACACCATAACAAAACATCAATAGAGACTAGAGCCATCATTGTCACTTATATTATGAAGCTTAAATTCAGTTTGCCACAATTTTTTCTGCAAAACTTGAATTCGAAAATCCGCAAAACCATGCCCACTTTAAACAGGTATACATTTCTCCATTTACTGTAATGAAAAATCATGGACATGTGTATGAAATTCAACATGTGCAATTGTGTTTGTGGGATGATATACCGTATTAATCCTATTAAATGCCCCGAAGGGTGTTATATTTTATGAAAGGAGGTGTTACGAGAGCCGTAAGTGTAGTAAATCAGCCACTGTCAAAACACCTCTAACAACCGGTATTAAGGTGAATGGGTATACTTCCAGAGGAAGCAAATCTACATTTTTTGCCTCCCTTCTTAGTTCAGGTAAACTCTTAAAAAATTTTTACTCCTTTAGGCCCTTTGGTGGTTAGTAAGCCACTTTGAAGTCACTTTTTGAGCTGTAGTATCGCTAATTTGCATGTGACGTCAATCCGACGGCAGCTGCAAGGAGCTTTCTTAAATTGCCAATTTGTTTTTATTTAATGATTAAAATGACATTGTAAACTATTTTCTACTCATCTAGGTGTGAATGATCTAGTTTACACCTGTTTACACGCAATAATATAACCACTAAACACTCTGAGACACGCAAAATTAACAAGAAATGACTAGGAAAAAGGTTATTTCTGAATCCGTCTGTTTTAAACATAAAAAGAAAATTTACATTTTTCTCAGTAAATACCAAAAATATTTCTTCAAATGTGTTGGAAATATCAGCAATTTCACTCGTGCTATGCACTCATAAAATTGCTGATATTTTCAACACACGCACAAGTGAAATTGCTGATATTTTCAACACATTGGACGAACTACATTTGGTATTCACCTAAAAAAGTAAATATCCTCTATATATCATATTCTTAGCAAAGATATACAAGGATTTCTTGCCAATATAAATATGCCATTTCCCAGGTCTCTGAGAGGATTTATTCCTCTAGGAAAATAAATCACTGTAGATTGGTTACCTTCTTCATAATATTCAGAGTTTGGTTATTGATGAAGGGCCCGATAAAGGCTTTTAGAATTACTTTTCGAAGTGTATCTTTCGACCGCAGTTCAAGCTATAAAAACATGTCAGGGTTGCCTTTTGTGATATTGAGAAAACAACAGATGCTAAAGTACGAAATGTCAAACCTATAACAAACTTTGGTGTGTCTAACTGACCAGTTCAACTGAATAATTCTACAAATCATCAGTTTTATGTAGGATTGCATTGCTGTTTATCACACACACTCCCCATTGTGATATAAGAAACATACACTGGAGCGCCTTTATACCGCGGACCGATATATCGCGGAAATCAGTATAACGCGGTTGTCCTGTGGCTCCCAAATTTTTTCAGCAGATCGCGGATTTTTCGGCGGTTTCCGTCGGTGTTCACGACATTGGAATAGAAAATAACCATTAAAAGTTAATTGGGTTGTTTACATAATTTTAATCAACAGCGTGTCAAAAGTTATCACAGACAATCAAAGCGTGGGTTGTCTTGCCAAGGTGTGAAAGACTTCGATAATTAGCGCATATCACGTGCCACCAATTAGCGAAGGTCACCTCATATACACAATACACAAGCCGACGCTCAGGAAAAAGGCTGTGCGTAGCAGTCACTGATTACTTCCAAAGAAAACATTATAAAAGAATTTTATAAATGAAAAAAAAAAAAAAAAGCTTAAACCCGATTTGGTTATGTATAGGCTGCTTAGAGGTTTTTTTAGGCGACGTCAGTACTCGCGCAAATAAGTATATTTTATTCGTCCGAAGGTACCTTTTTGCAAGTATATATACAAGGGAATTAACTCGAACAAGTCTACTTTCGCTCAATCGGACATCCTCGTCGATATAGGTTTACTTCAGGATACGGAATTGGCCGATGTGTTACGATTGTACTTTCGCTTTGTAAATGGTTTTCAACCGTTTTGCAGCACATTTTTCACAATAAGTAAGAACATAGGGACTGAAAGCTTACTTCAGCGATGACTTTCGTTGTGTCAGGTAAGCAGTAAACATGTCTATCTACCTCGTTAGGGCTAAATAAGCGCTACGAACATGTAAACATTGGGGTTTTCATTAGTGGGTGGGGTATTTCTGTGAAGATCGTTATTAAGCGTGATCACTTGTAACGCAGTTCGATTTTATGTCTCCCGACACCCGCGTTATAACGGCGCTCCAGTGTATAATTCAGTTCCGATGATGATGATAGCAGCCAGACTTTCTTCGAGCCTTGGATCATCGGGACCGGTAGCCATACAAACAATGATTGTAAAGCTATGATGTCAATTCCATAGGCAAGTAAACTGTTCTATGTTGACAAACCATGGCCCTTTCAGAAAACAAAATGGCGGTCATATTATTTCAATTTTCGTGTATTCTTTCACACTATTGTGCACGAGCTCTCGGAAGGACTCTTGAAAACATAAAAACAGATGGATATATGAAGTTGAAGGACATATGAATGTAATATAGTTTATTGAATCGTCCCATTTAAAATATGGGATTTATAAACCTCTGGATGTTAAAAGATTCGATAAACTCGTCTTTCGGAGTTGTTTCTTTATCGGATCTTTAAACCTCCCACAGTTTATAAATCTCATATACTGGAGTGCCGTTATACCGCGGACTGATATATCGCAGAATTCGGTATAACGCGGTTGTCCTGTGTCGCCCATTATTTTTCAACAGATCGTGGATTTTTCGGCAGTTTCCGTCAGTGTTCACGACATTGGAATAGAAAATAACCATTAAGAGTTAATTCGGTTGTTTACATAATTTTAATCAACAGCGTGTCGAAAGTTATCACAGACAATCAAAGCGTCGCTTGTCTTGCCAAGGTGTGAAAACTGGTCATTGTTTTTAGAAGACTTCAATAATTAGCGCATATCAAATGTCACCAATTTGGCCAACAGCGAAGGTCACCTCATATACACAATACACAAGCCAACGCTTGGGAAAAAGGCTGTGCGTAGCAGTCACTAATTACTTTCCAAAGAAAACATTATAAAAGAATTTTATAAATGAAAAAAAAAAAAAACAACAAAGCTTAAACCTGAATTGGTTATCTGTAGGCTGATTAGAGGTTTTGGGGACGTCAGTACTAGCGCAAATAAGTATATTTTATTTGTCCGAAGGTACCTTCATGCAAGTGTATATACAAGGGAATTAACTCGAACAAGTCTACTTTTCGCTCAATCCGACATCCTCGTCGATATAGGTTTAATTCAGGATACGGAATTGGCCGATGTGTTACGATTGTACTTTCGCTTTGTAAATGGTTTTCAACCGTCTTGCAGCGCATTTTTCACAATAAGTTAGAACATAGGGACTGAAAGGCTACTTCAGGGATGACTTTCGTTGTGTCAGGTAAGCAGTAAACAAACATGTCTATCTACCTCGTTAGGGCTAAATAAGCGCAACGAACATGTAAACATGGGGTTTTTCATTAGTGGGTGGGGTATTTCCAAGAACATCGTTATTATAACGCGTGATCACTTATTACGCGGTTCGATTTTATGTCTCCCGACACCCGCATTCAGGGTTCTCCCCAGAAATTTCTGAAGGCATGTTGTTGAAGATGAATTTAATTAAGCGCGCGGATATCAAATTAAGCATTTGCAGATATCAACTATGTGAAAAATTCTGATCTTTTCCTTATTCCATGTTTCCATGTGGGACATTATACTCCAGTTCACTCACTCACCCATTTAACAAAAGCTATGGGTAGTTTGCTCATAAATGCCAAATATAGCAAGTTAAATCAGCAGTTTAGCAAAGGAAGATCTCCTCTTCCTCCTTCCCTCACACACACACACACACACACACACAGAATATTTCTCTTTGTTATTTATTAAGATGGTCATTTTTTTTTGGTGGTGAGGTGAGCAAGTGAGGACCATGTAGGCCTTTTATATGTATATAATACTCAGGTGAGCAAATTTCTGAGCTCCTCATTGAATATCCAGGTGAGCTAACTAACTCAGTTTCCCTGTAAAGCAAACCATCAGGTGAGCAGACAAGGTCTAAATTAGGCTCATATGAAACAAGGGAGGTAATAAAACTTTTTTTTTATAATTTCTAAGAAGTCTTATCATGTATTTTATTTTACTGCCATTGTACTGTTACTTTTTATGTATTTTGCTAAATATTTCAGTTAAAAGTTACTAAATTGCTATAGATTTCAAAGCAATAAGCTGCAGAATATTTTTTACTGAAGTGATGATAAGTCAATATACTGACACCCTTCACGCATAAAAAATAATTATTTTATATGGGTATATCTCGCAGGTGAAAGCACAATAACATCAAAGAAAACATACCGGTATCCAATCTTAATTGGGACACTAACCGAAAAGGTGTCATAATCCTGACCTGTATAACTGCTGCGAGGGTGTAATAATCCTTTGTGTAAACATCTACTGAGTGGTATTGACACTTCACTGCTTCACCGCACACACACACTTAGGTAAGGGTGATTATACAATTAAGGGATGTCGGCAGAGATGAAAAGGATGTCAAGACGCAATTACTGACACTGGATTAAGCCATGTCGCATGCGACATGCCATATGCACCTGGGGAGAACCCTGCGCATTATAACGGCTCTCCAGTGTATTTTAAATGGGACGATTAACAAACTCTTTATAATGCACCTACAGAGACCACCTGTGCACTATGACCAGAGGACAGTCAAAATTCTCCAAGTGCATATTTTTACCCTGAACAAAGACATTTTGCTTTTAACAGTATTGACCATGGTTATAAATTAGGCAATTAACTGTTTGTGGACATCTCTAAATGAACCTTATTACAATTTGGTGTGATTCATTATTAAAACCTGAACATCATGTTGCCTTTAGTGGTTTTTTAATTGGGGTGAACCAATACATACAGTAACATAACTCATCTCACCGAGTAAAAGCAGTGGATGCAAAACTGACCTTCTGAATACAGACTACCTGTGAACAAAGACAACATTTCCTCTTTCCCATGAGTGGACTCAGAACTCCAGGTAAGAAGGGGTAACAGGGATAATTTTTGGATAATTTTCCTTATTTTTTAGTAAAAACGTATGTTGTGACCCCCTATTAGAACTGTCTTGCTGATATGCACGTTTTCATTGAGAAATAAGATAAATATCACATAATTGTCCGTTACCCCTTCTTATCTGGAGCTCTAGTGGTCTTTGTAGCCAGGCTGGACTGTATTCCGTGGAATACCATGTCTTGCCTGTATGTGCATTGTCACAAAACAGCTGCACCAGAAAACTCAGCCAAAGTTTACACCACCAATGCCCTGCAGTTGGCAATGCTGCTGGAAAAGTAACATCTATGTCTCACTTCTGCTAACTGCAGGTGAGTCAGTGATGAACAATTGAGTAAAACTTACTCTCCACCTGATAGAAACATAAAGCATTCATGATGAGGTCTGTCCATCAGCCTGTTTGTCTTGCCCTTTTCTGCAGAATAAAAATGGTACAGATGTCCCATAGGCTTGTGGCCGTAAGACATATACCGTAATCGCCCCATTTACCGCACGGTGCGCTTAACTTTTTCAAAAATGCAACTAAAAGGTGTGGTTAAAGACGTTTCCAATAACCGCACACTCAGAACGAAAAAAAAAAAAAAAAAAAACAAACGAACAATCGAAATAGTCGGCAATACTGATCAGGGTGTTTTGAAGTGTCATGAAAATGCTGTTGAAACAGTAATGGTAAGTTGAACTTGATGCGTTTTGTGAGTTTCAAAGGGAAAAAGCAGTGTGCGCTTGTGCATTTTTTCCGGAAATGGCCTTGGTGTGCTGTTATAGGGGCATGTGCGGTAAATGGGGCGATTACGGTAGGTTGCCAGAGGCCTGTTGTGCCCAAGGTACCATTCCTTGCCTTTAGCCACTATTGATTAGAATGCAATAGCCATTTACTGCTTGGCTGACAGAGACTTTCACATGTGGATTCGAATTCACAATTCTGCACCACAGCCTGGCACTCTAACCATTCGTCCATGGAACCTCTTAATCTGCAAAATGAAGAGAGAGAAAATAGCTCCTAGAACCCAAGATTTAGTTTTGCTCAAGATTATAACTTTTTTACAAGTTAAAACTCAAATATAAAGCTCCATCATGCACTCTTCAATCTAGGGTTCAAACATGTTTTCTCATTCATTAATGTTTGCAAGGTCCCGAGGAGGGTATTGAAAACCGAGGCAAAAGACCGAGGTTTTCCACATCTCACAAGGGACTTGCAAATGTTAATGCACTGGAAAAATATGTGATCATAATTACTGCCTAAATTCAACCACAATGCTACACAAAGAACGCAAATGTTAGAGCACAATTTTTCAGCCACAATGCCATTACCTTGTTGATTCATACACACACTATGCATGTCTATAAAAATCCTCATTTCAGGCCATGGTCACCTTTGTGAATTTTTGTCCAACCTTTAGCAGCAGGTCATAAGCATGTGCATCAAAGTTTTCACTTGATATTGTCTGCACTTCCATTTTTACAATATCTGAATTTTGGTAACTCATCCAGATCAATAACTGCAAACGCAATCTTACCGCTTGATTCTGTACAGATGGAGTATTGCCCTGCAACTTGCATATGAAAAGTCGCAAACCGAGTCATTATAGCAAGTGATTCGCCTTATTAATACATGATTTTGGTTTATTAAAACATGCCTGTTAATAACCTGTGACACCGATATTATTCATGCAATAATCAGTAATTCAGTATGATGTGAGTAGCCATTTTGCAATGACAGCAATTTTGCAGTAGCCATTTTGCAATGACAGCAATTTTGCAGTAGCCATTTTGCAATGACAACAACTTTGCAGTAGCCATTTTACAATGACAGCAATTTTGCAGTAGCCATTTTGCAATGACAACAACTTTGCAGTATCCATTTTGCAATGACAGCAATTTTGCAGCCAGTCAAAATCCTTCTCAGAACTTAAAGCACCATAAATGAAATAACATGACTGTAGTTAAATTTGCAAACAGTGTTGATCCAAATGAGGTGGCTCATACTGAGCTATCTCGTGTGGTCTACGCTTTTTGCCTTCTAGTCTTTGAATCCTCGATATGATAGCTTGTTCTATGGATGTTATAAGCTCTGAAATGCAATCTGTGAGCCCTTTATTATGAATTTTAAGTGGCATAAAATCGAAGGAGACTGACATTTGCATTTCTTGTGCCAGTGGGGCTTAATAACCGAAATATCATATGAAAAAATACCTTAGCTAACACAGCTATATCACAAGAGAAGCTACCTATCACAGTTTTCTATGTTAATTGGCATTATCTGATAAATTTTCTAAAATTTCATTTGAGTTAAAAAGCATTGAGCTATTTTGTGCCTGGCACCTGACCCTTGCGAAGACCTTCAGCCAAAAGGCGAAAGTGGTTGGCTGGTATTTCAGTCTATCAGTCTATATCAGGCCGTCTCCTACAGAGAGGGAGAAAGAAGAGAAAAATAACAGACAAGAGAAAAAAAACGTCCCCCAAAAAATGTAACCTGCACCTACTGCAAGCACAGTAGGCCCTAGTTCTGTACCAAAACAACATGTTTTTTTTCATTTTTTTCATCGGACGTTTATATGTCAAAAACATGACATTTTGTCGGGAGATGGTTTGCTTGCTGTAGTTGTCACAGAAAATTCACTGTGACTTGAATGAGACAAAAATTAGGAAAGACAGTCTCTCTGTCAATCATAATATCCTATATTTACTCAAATTCAACCCTTACCCTACTATTATCCAAATTAGTAGGGTCCTGGCACTGAAAGTTACCCAGCACCATCACCTAGTCTAATAACTTGCCGTAACTCCAATTTTATTTTTTTGACTGGTCTCCATTGCGGGTATTTCCGAAAAAGACAAAGTGAAAAAACAATACCCGGAGTGCAATTTCGTTGCTCTACACCATCACCAGGCCTGACCACCCAAGACAAGGATCTAGGTGGACTGGTAACCTTTTTTTGAAAGTGGAAGTGGGATCTCATGGCAAGTTTATAAAAGTTGGGCAGACAAACCATGTAACTTAAATTCAAAACAAAATTAAAATTAACCAAATTAATAATCATCTATCAAGAAATCATGAGACAAATGTTCACATCAACAGATCAACATTGTCTGGGTGATGGAGGTTTCGCCACTCTGCATTTTCGCCACAAGAGGTTTCGCCACCTGGATGAGAGGGTTCGCCACTTTTCACATTTTTGCTTTTGGAGGTTTCGCCACATTTTAGTCTTTCTCATATGAATTAACATTGATGAAAAATATTCTAAACTTTGGATAGTCTCCTTTTTATTTATGAACTATGTTTGACGTATATGAAATAGAAAATGGGCAAATAGACGTATAAGTGATGTCGTTAGCCTTGTGACCAACTACCTAGGCAAGGGCTGATCGTTTTGCTATCCGCTTGTGGTTTCTTACTACCAGTGACATACTTAATGTTATCTTTCCCCCGTTTGGTGTCGTGGGTGGGTTATGGAAATTAATTGTATCAGTTACTGCTCATTCCTTTTACACTGTTTTATAATATAGTTAACCACACATAGTGCTGTTTTCTTACACCTAGATAATCTAGTTTGGGGTTAAAATGTATATGACATTTCATGAAAAGCAACAGTCCTTGTTTTTTCTGTCCCGAATTCCGCTTTGACATAGAAGAGCCATGAAAGTTGGATAGAAAACGCCTGTGCGTGTAAAAACTGGAACATGAAGCACCAGTTTGGTATCCTTGTACCAAGAGCCACTCATATCAGATAGAGTATGTGCAAAAGACTGTAGGCGTTGGAGGAATACAAGTCATGTTGGAAACATCATCCATGAGTTGTAGTACTCAGCACTGGGTTATGGATCCCCGAGAAAACGCTTTTATACCGTTTGATGCTGAAAACATACAGATAAGTCAAAGCACTATTAATTTTTGGACTTAGTAAGTTGGGTTGTATCGGTTTCTGACCAATGCCATTGTACATTACTTGTGGCGAAACCTCCGAGGGGCGAAACCTCTAAAGGGGCGAAACCTCCAAGTGGCGAACTTGTTTAGTGGCGAAACCTCCGATGGAAACTTGTTTAGTGGCGAAACCTCCATAAACCATCCAGGTTAGGGAGAAGCTCAAATGGAGCTATATAACCCGATCGAGCTATATAGCCCGATCGAGGTATAGAAATTGCATTAGAAGTTGAAGATTCTTCACTTGAATCCATTTTGAATATACATAGTGCTTTTGTAATTGCAAAATTTTGAGTACTGTGCTTTCAATATTGATGAAAACCATGTTGGAATGCAAAGCAATTTGACTTTTCTGCCGTTGCGTTTTGTGAAAGAACCACATGTTTATGTAAACATGTTTCTTCCCATTCCCCTGACATTTCTGTAAATTATAATATTTAAGTATAATTGCAGTCCAATGATACCTCTGAGATGATCCCAGCGTAGCAGGCTGGTAAACCATGGCCTACTTCGCTTGGGGCTAAATCCGCGGCTATAGCCGCTGCTCCAATAATTATTCAGTTCCCACATAAAGCATCTTCCAATCAAATGTTAGCGACCATTTGCGTGATCTTCCGACAAGGTTTGATACATATTCACTGATTGGTCAAAATTTCTCATCCGGGTATTTATTGGCTATAGCCGCGGCCATTCTCAGAGGTATGGTCCGAGCTATAGCCCCAACCGAACATCAGTAGCTCGGCTATAGCCGCGGAATTAGCCCCAAGCGAAGTAGGCCCATGACAGTAGATATATCTGTCCAGTTAGAGGGGGCATCTCACAGATATTCTTGTATTAAGATTTTCCTCGATTTGCATAAAACGCAACGGTGGAAGTTCAATTTTTTTACAAAATCATAAAAGGTTTGTCACCCTTTATACTGTTGTTCATATCAAATTCTGCAGTTCAGCTTCTGTGCAATGCAGAAGCAATAATGCTTTAATTTCCACTCATTTTTATACCTTGAACGGGCTATATAGTCATGAGGCTCCTGACGTTGCGTTCCGCTCCGCTACACTCAGGTTAGGGAGAAGCTCAAATGGAGCTATATAGCCCGATCGAGCTATATAGCCCGATCGAGGTATAAAAATGAGTGGAAATTAAAGCATTATTGCTTCTGCATTGCACTGAAGCTGAATTGCAAAATTTGATATGAACAACAGTATAAAGGGTGACAAACCTTTTATGATTTTGTAAAAAAACTGAACTTCCACCGTTGCGTTTTATGCAAATTGAGGAAAATTTAAATACAAGAATATCTTTGAGATGCCCCCTCAAACTGGACAGATATATCCACTTCTTTGTGATGGTTTACATGCCTGCTACGCTGGGATCATCTCAGAGGTATCATTGGACTGCATTTATACTTAATTACTTATAATTTATAGAAATGTCAGGGGAATGGGAAGAAACATGTTTACATAAACATGTGGTTCTTTCACAAAAACGCAACGGCAGAAGAGTCAAATTGCTTTGCATTCCAACATGATTTTCATCAATATTGAAAGCACAGTACTCAAAATTTTGCAATTATATTCCAAATGGATTCAGGAGAAGAATCTTCAAATTATAATGCAATTTCTATACCTCGATCGGGCTATATAGCTCGATCTGGCTATATAGCTCCATTTGAGCTTCTCCCTAACCTGACACTAGCGGTAGTATAACGGTAGCGGATTCTACGGCCCTATTTTGTAGGTCTAAGCTCGATCGGGCTATATAGCTCCATTTGAGCTTCTCCCTTACCTGTTATCCCTGTCGAAACAGCTGCTTATACGTTTACTCACATTGGGTAATCTAGGGAAGAAACTGTATTTTAAATTTAATGGACCTAAAACGTTTCTGAGCTTGATAGTATCAGAGTATGGAGTTTCTTTCATATGCCCTGTCTGCCGACTAATGTGATTGAATTGACAGATGGCGGGAAAAAGATACATACCATTTCAGGGTAAAACCCAGCACCTACCTGCTGGTTGTAAGAAACACCGGAACACACTACGGCATTTAATGATTCTTCTTTGGGATTTATTTCATGAGAGGTCAGACTACTGCCCTCTCTATGATGCAGGGGCTGTTGAGGAAGATTTCGCCTTCCAGCGAAGCAGTGCACCCCTCCACTGGCCGGAGACAGATTGTCAAGGATTTCGACATGTTTTTGTGTTGTTGTTTTTTTTTATACTATAATTAGCTTAGTCTGTCTTGCAGCTGTTTTACTCTTGTTTAATTTTATACCTTGGTTATAGCAGTCGGTTCAAAAGCTCGTAAGAGCTTATGTTGATTTGTTGTAAACTTGCCGACTTTAAATAAATCTTATCTTATCTTATCTTCGACCATAGTAGACGACTGGTCTCTGACGCTCTCCTAGTAGATGAGACTTAGTCTGTTTAGTTTTCTATCTGTATACCAAAATTACAAAATTGAATACAGACTCTGACCGGTACACTGGCATTAAAGTTCCAACCAGCGTGTGGTCTGAAACTCACATTAAATCCCACAAGATTTTTTTTTTTGAGTTTTTTTTACCGTATACTGGTCTCAGGGTGTCTCGTGTCCAGTCATGGTAACAATTCTCTCCTCTTGCCATGTAGCATATAGGAGGTGAGCCTCTATATAGGCTGGAAATCCTGAGATACAAGGTGATACAAGATACATGGTTCTTCTTCCAAATTAAATACAGACTCTGACCAGTACACTGGCATTAAAAGTAAAAAATATGCAAAGACCAGGAACTGAAACAATCAAAATCCAAATCCAGCCCTCAAACCATAGTTGGAAACAACTAAGATTACAAATAATCAAGATACAGAGAACATATGGCCAACCGAGTGAGCAGCCTGTTCCCAAAAGGTGGCCACTCAGCAACCCAAACCGAACCAAAAATAATAAGAACATACATAAGGTAAAACATCACAGAAACTCTGACACCAAAAACAGGCAACAGAGAACCACAACAGAACTACCGCCTTGGAACGGTCAGTAATGAATTACTGGGGGGCTTAAATCGATTTTACAGGCCCAACCTCACCCTCAGTTTCTGAAGTGGTACAAAACATTTAGTTGGTAGTTCGGTTCGCATGATAACCCTCTAACTCGTCAATGAATCATCACGGTAAACACATAAATCAAATTTCAACACCATGAAGAAGCAAAGACGAGGACTCAACAGATACAACGGGCCGTCTGACAGGTGGAGATCCCTGTCCTGCCAAACGACCCCACTGGAAATCTGAAGCAAAAGAAGGTCACCAGTTGAGCCCCGGTGGACCAAGCAACAGACAAAAATGTCAAACCATCACATTTTCACGACGTCATTGAAATAGGAAACTTTCGTTTCATGCTCAGAAGAAATTCATTTAGTGAATTCATTTAAAGTTCTAACCAGCGTGTGGTCCGAAACTCACATTAAGCCCCACAAGTTTTGGGGAGTTTTATACTGGTCTCAAGGTGTCTCGTGTCCAGTCATGGTAACAATTCGCTCCTCTTGCCATGTAGCATGTAGGGGGTGAGCCTCTATATAGGCTGGAAATCCTGAGATACAAGGTGGTACAAGATACAAGATAGACCCGTTTTTATGCGCAACTTCTGCCTCGTATGACTCACTACAGTCTGTGTAGTCGCCTGGAAACGAGGCAAGTTTGAGGGCGCAATTCTTCAGCTGAAACAGACGGATCAGGGTCATGGTGGCTATTGATCGTTACATAACTGGCGTTATAGAATTCTCTTTTTAAATATGAGCCCATTATACATTAGATATATTTTATATGAAAAGAAAGCTCAGGAAACAAGGATTATGAATATCTAATTTTCATTCGGAAAAATATTGTATTTATACAATAATTTGGATATTTCTTTATTCATTATTGGAACCCCTGTGGTTACACAGTGCAGTGATACTTGATAATGGCTAACAGCTCACAGAACTCCAGTAGTTTGACAAACTCTACTGTCTACAGGCTGAATGGTTCTGCAAACACCAGCTTGGATGAATCTGCAAATTCTAGTGGGTTAAATGAATCAACCAAATCCAACAGTCTATCTGACTCTTCACATAGCAGTGGTATTCTGCTGACAGACAGCAGTCATACCTTAGATGATTTTCCAGGATTTTCTCAGGGTGATGCTTCTCCTGACTCAGAAATGAAGGACCCATTTGATGCCATTTTCTACCATGTAATGCCACTAAAGGACACAACAAACATCATATTCTATAACAGACCTCTATATGAGAATATTTTATCAGTGCTGAGCAAGGAATTTGCTAACTTTCCATCAAACAATGCAATGAAATTTCGTATCAAAACACATGTGGATGGGATACGGTGTTTTCTAACTATAGACAGAAGTGTTATGTCAATATGTGCTAGTGGGCCTGGTCACACCTACTGGAAAGAGAGAAATTTCAAAAAGCTCTCAGAAAATATGTACAGGAGTTTTATAAGGGAAACCAACTCTGTGCTAAACACGAATTTGCAGACTCAAGACAATGAATCTCAGGTTTCTACACATCCCAATCAGTCTGTATTAATTACTACAATTGACTCACCTCAGTCACCTATCATGAGAAGGATTGGTATTTTGATGGGCATGATCCATTCACTACAGGGTGAGATCAGGACAATGCAGGGCGAAATCAGGTCACTCACTAGGGAAGTGAATGAATTAGCAACTCAGGCCGCCTATAAGACGGTTGACGAGACGCACATAACTGATACGTCAAGAGAAACTGTGATTGAGACAGTAGATGAGACGGAACTGTCACAACGCAATGATAGCAGAGGACAGGCACCAACTTCTCAACCTTGTACTCCATACTCTGAAGTTCTCCAACAAACAACCTCAACCACAATACCAAATCATCAGAATGCTAACAGTCCAATAGCTGCAACCCCTCAGCCTAACACAGATGGCCTCCAAAGAACAAGCACACCAAAGAGCCCATAATCAACAGCACACTGACCAGCCTCATACAACTCCCAGGCTCAATCAACAACACAGACCAGGAAGTCGTCCTGAGTCCAGGTCTCAACCCTCACAACAAAGAAGAAATTCAACAAAGAAGATTCTCCTTATGGGTGACTCAGTGATTTCACCTGTTAATCCAAGAGGCTTAAAGAAAGATGTATTCAAGCATAGTATCTCAGGGGCTAGAATAGATCACATATTTGATCAGACGAACATTTTCAACATGAATCAGGTCTCTGAAGTTATCATTTTTGTTGGTGGAAATGATGCTTCAAATGGCACAGACATGGAATATTTTGAAGAACTTTATGAACAGGTCATACTAAATCTGAAACAAATCAATGATACCTGCCAAATTTACCTGTGTAATATGAGCCCCAGAAGTGATACAGATACAACTGAGGTGAATCAGGTTATTCACCGACTGTGCCAGGAACACAACCTTACCATGGTGGACATTAACATGAGCCCCAGAAGTGATACAGATACAACTGAGGTGAATCAGGTTATTCACCGACTGTGCCAGGAACACAACCTTACCATGCTGGACATTAACAAGGCATTTTTTGATAAACGAGGAAGGCTCATTGAGCGATACTATGGTGATGATTTGATTCATTTGTCAACCTCAGGAGTTAAGAGGCTGCTAGGGGAAATAGATAAAGAGATTAACATTGTAGAGAATTTTGAAAACTGTTCATTTAAAAGTCGCTATCAAAAAAGAGCCCGTGCTCATAAAGGATCCTCTCAAACGAACAGTCAAAGATTAAGAAGTGGTAACAGTCAGAGATCAAGCAGTGGTCCAAGGAGAGATAGGCCTGCTAACAACAGGGAAAATAACAGTGTAAACAATGGAACTGCCTGTTACAAATGTGGTGAAACCAACCACGAAACAAGCCGGTGCAAATACCAAACGCAGCTGAAGTGTTACTATTGTGGCTTTTATGGTCACAAATCAGGACGGTGCTTTAACCAATAGGAACTCGGCAATGTTGCCATTTCATCTGAATCTGTTTCTGTTTACAATAGATATTCTTATTTGGATACTTTCTGTATAGAATGTGATTCAAGTGACTGCTATTTTTCATGTGACAGTTTGGACGAACATACAGAATCAGATTCTACAGTGAACAATGACAATGAAATGAATTCATCTATAAGTAACAGTCTGAATTTCAATAATTCATTACAAAGTTCATTACAAAGTGCGGTATCATCCAATAATCATGTCAATTTGCATGCTAGTTGCTTCCAGAGGCCCTCTGATATTGGTAATCATGTTGATATGCATGCCTTGCATATTTCAAATGATAATTATGGTCATGAGTCTTCTTTGCATGATAATATGGTTTCACAGCATTACCATAGTAACCAGTCTTACAACAGATCACTTAATTTAGGTACATTTTCTAATGAGAATCTGCCTTCTACACAACAGTCTCAGCAGGTGTCTGATGACCAGGTTGTTGCATCTGATGTATCATTATCTAATGTTACCACAAGTATATCTGCAGAAAGCTCTCAGCATGTTTCAATTAGCTTGCCTAATATCCCAGACCAGTCTTCATTATGTAATGCATTTAATTTAGGTCTCAAAGATAAGGGTTTTAGAATTGGACACCTCGATATTCAGGGTTTGACAAATAAAATAGACCAATTAAAGTTACTTCTCCAGTCTGAACAAAATCTTATCCACATTTTAGGTATTAGTGAAACAAAGCTAAACAAAGTTCACCCTGATGCACCATTTGACATTGATGGTTATCAAAAGCCTTTTAGGCGTGACCGAACTGAAAATGCAGGTGGAGGCTTGCTAGTATAAGTAAAAGAGGGAGTTTTTTGTAACAGAAGATTAGATTTAGAGCACCAAATGCTGGAGTGTATATGGTTAGAAATAAAACCAATAAATAGCAAGTCTTATCTGGTTGGTCACATTTATAGACCACCAAATTCATCTGTACGTTGGAATGAAATCTTTGAGGACTGTCTAGAAAAGGTGTTGCAAGAAGAGAAAGAAATATATCTACTGGGTGATATAAACAGGAACCTCTTAAATGACCAGATTTGCAGAGCCTGGAATGATTACATGGAGCCTTTTGGGCTCACTCAATTGGTCGATGAAGCCACAAGGGTCACTTCAGACAGTAGAACCTTAATTGATCATATATATTGTAATTATCCAGAAAATGTTAAATCTGTACTTGTACCTAATCTCGGACTGAGTGATCATTTTCCAGTATTTTTAACAAGAAAAATGCACAACCACACTCCTAAGGGAAAGAGTCATTATACTATAGCTTATCGGTCGTTTAAGAACTTTGACGAGGCTAAATGTGTAAATGATCTTCAAGCAGTACCTTGGGATCTTATAAAGTTGTTTGATGATACAGATGATATACTTGAGGCATGGACAGACCTCTTCCCACAAGTCGTTGACAAAAACATACCAATAAAACTACACAGGGTTAAGCGCCAAACCCAGCCTGAATGGCTAACCCCAGATATACTTGATGCCATGAAAACAAGAGACAGGCATAAGTCACTTGGGAATGACATTGAATATAGATGGTGGCGAAACAAAGTCAATAAATTAATAAAAGAAAGCAAGAAAAATCAATATCAGACATATATAGAGAATAATAAAAACAAACCAGGAAGCATTTATAAACTTTTTCAAGATGTAGGTGCTGGAAAAGGGTGTAGAAAGACATCAAACATTTTTTCTGTCAAAAATAATGGTATATACATAGAGGACCCCACTGAGATTGCTAATACTTTTAACAAGTTCTTTGTAAATGTTGCTGCCAATATCAAAGAGCCAGTTACATTTTCAAATCATGAGAAATTAAAAGATTTTTGTAACTCTAAGTTGACAGAAAACATCCAGTTCCGTATTAGCAATATTGGTAAAGATAAAGTATTAAAATATTTTTCAACAATGTATTCAAGCAAAGCAACTGGTATCGATAGTATTGGACCAAGACTACTTAAATTTGCAGCCCCTTACATAAGTGATCACATACATTTGTAATCATAGCATCAACTCATCTACTTTCCCCAGTAAATGGAAAGCAGCTAAGGTTTCCCCACTTCATAAAAATGGACCCCATGAGGATGTCAATAATTACCGCCCCATATCAATTCTACCTGTCTTATCAAAAGTCCTTGAAAAACATGTGCATGATTGTTTATCAGCTTATCTTAATGACCATAACCTATTGCATAAAACCCAGTCTGGGCTTCGGTCACAGCATTCCTGTGAAACTGCTTTAGTTCACATGATTGATTCATGGTTAAATGCAATGGACAATGGAAAAATGGTAGGAGTTGTCCTTGTAGACTTTAAAAAAGCCTTTGATCTTGTTGATCATCAGATTCTTCTCTCTAAGTTAGAACTATATGGTATAAATAATGAAGCCCTTATGTGGTTTAACACCTACCTTGCCAACAGACGGCAACAGGTTTCTATTAATGATAATAAATCTGACTTTGAAACAGTCACCTGCGGTGTTCCCCAAGGTTCCATTTTAGGACCACTCTTGTTTTTACTTTTTATTAACGATTTACCACTTTATGTGGACAATGTTTCTGCTGATCTTTATGCAGATGATACTACCCTTTATGATATTCAAACGTCTATGGAAGTAATCGAACAGAATCTCCAGTCAGGCTTAAATCAGCTTCATGTCTGGTGTAGAAATAATGGAATGGTGTTAAATTCAACAAAAACCAAAGTCATGTTGATAACTACTAGTCAGAAGCGTCAGAGGTTACCCAATACTAGTCTTAATCTTAAGTATATGGATGAAACTTTAAAAATGATATCCAATGACAAAATCTTGGGTGTCTTTTTTGACAACAATCTAATCTGGTCTGACCATGTAAAACACATATGTAAAAAAATGTCCTCATATATTTGGTTACTCTCAAAAATCAAGTACTTCTTATCACAGGAACACCGTGTACAATTTTACAAATCTTATATCCAACCTCACATTGACTTTTGCAATATTGTGTGGGCCAACTCATGTGAGTCAAATAAAATGAAAATTTTTAAGCTACAAAAACGTGCATGTCGAGTGATTTTAGATTATCAAGTTGAGGATTCCCACGAGGCTTTAGGTTCTCTAAAAATTTTATCTGTATATGATCGCCTATTCTTACGAAAAGCAAAGTTTATGTTCAAAGTATATAATGGATTAACACCCCCTTATATTTCTGAAAATTTTATACTTAGAAATGAAACGGATATGTCAATTAATTTAAGGTCATCGACTGCAGGATGTTTTGTTCCGCCCCTACCAAAGAAGGAATGCTTTAAGCAAAGTATGAGGTACTCTGGCTGTCTGATTTGGAACAGTTTACCTAGTAATATTAAAAGTGTGCAGACAGCCGAAACTTTTCATAATAGATGTCTTAAATGGCTGACACATTAATATCCCGTCATAGAATATTTTACATTAAAGCTTAAGAAAATGATCTCTCAGTCCTCCATTTTTTTTTTTTTTTTTTTTTTTTTTCATTTTCTTTTTTATCTATTTATTTATCTATTTTTTTTTTTATTTATTTTTCCCCCCCCCGCAATTTTTTCAGTTCTTTACTTGTTTTATTCATTGTATAGTTATGTACATGTATCATGAGAATGTTCATTCATTCATTATTCATTTTCTTCAGTTCTTTACTTGTTTTATTCATTGTGTATATTATGAGAATGTTCATTCATTCATTTATTCATTTTCTACAGTTCTTTACTTGTTTTATTCATTAGTTTAGTTTAAACATATTTTATTGCTCAAATAGTAGCAATGGGGTCGGGCTACAAGTTCTCACAACATTAGTTACAGCCCTCCTCCTACAATATTCAATACAACAGCAAAATGGCAAACAGCTAACAATTCAGTCACCGTCATAATTCCAAACATTGAGACACTTTATGCTCTCAGTATATCCGGTTTAATGTACATTATGCGGAAAACGGTGAGGACTCAGATCAGACCGCTCCATTGGCAGCTGTCTGTGTATATTATGAGAATGTATATTCATTCATTCATTTTCTTTAAAGTGTCGTTCCCAGTACTAAAACTATGAAATAGTACATATAATTATGGTGGCTAAACTTTCATGCTTTTTGTGGGTCAAATTGATATAGTTTGTTAGTTTGTTATTTCATCTTGACACCCTTGTGCAGATATATGCGTATAGTTTCTGAAATTTGTTTGCTGTGTATTTTATGCATATCTTTTAGCAAATAGCATTGACCCTGATCAGACACTGCACTCTGCGGCATTTGAACTGGGTCTGCACTGTTTGTGTATGTCCCCACAACAGGTTTCCAGTCTAAAAAAAGGGTTAACTCAGTGCTTTGTATTTGTTTATTTTCCCTCTTTATTTTTACTTGGCTTAGTAATAATTCGTATTCAGATACATTACTTCATTGTTATTACAACTAGTCACCCTTGTAATTTTTTTTTCTCCATAGCTCTGTTTTGAATGTACATGTAAATTGCTCATTCATTTGTATTATTCTGTATCATACTGTATTATATTTTGAGGGCCTCATGGAAGATTAGCTTTGTTATTTGCTAAATGTTGTCACCCTCGGTAAATAAAGACTTTACTTACTTACTTACTTACTTACTTTTCCTTTTTGGCGATTTATTTAAGTGAATAAAAAACGACGAGGCCCTGGTCAAGCGCTACTTAAGGTGGAATAGGACAAAACCAAATTTTTCATTTTTCTAGTCGAACAATATATCATAAAAAACTTCAGACATTTGTGTCTCACTAAATGAATTTCTTCTGAGCATGAAACGAAAGTTTCCTATTTCAATGACGTCGTGAAAATGTGATGGTTTGACATTTTTTACGCAAAATTTATAGCTCTCAGATATCCACTTTAATCAACATTGCTCTGCCGTCCGTTGAGGTATTGAAATGAATCCTATACCAGTTTACGTGTCATTAAGAGGTACATAAAGCTGTGCTATACTTTTTGCCAAATCTCTACGCATTGCGAGTGAATTGGTGCAAACATTAATTTTCATGAGCTGTTGATTTTTTTTATGCCCCCGAAGGAACTTCGGGTGGCATATTAAAATCGCACCGTCCGTCCGTCAGTCCGTCTGTCCGTCCGTCCGTCCGTCTTTCCGTCCGTCCGTTACAAATCGTGTCTCAGCTATAACTTTAAAACTACTGAAGCAAATTTGATGAAACTTCACAGATAGATAAAGCATAATGTGAAGGTGTGTCGCGCACAAGACTTAGATCCCTACGCCCAAGGTCAAGGCCACAATTGGGTCAGAGGTCAAATAATGTCTCAAAATCGTGTCTCAGCGATAACTTTAAAACTACTGAAGCAAATTTTATGAAACATCACAGATAGATAAAGCATAATGTGAAGGTGTGTCGCGCACAAGACTTAGTTCCCTACGCCCAAGGTCAAGGCCACAGTTGGGTCAGAGGTCAAATTGTGTCTCAGAATCGTGTCTCAGCAATAACTTATAAACTACTGAAGCAAATTGAATGAAACTTCACAGAAATATGAAGCATAATGAGAAGGTGTTTCACACATAAGATTTAGGTTACCACATTCAAGGTCAAGGTCATAATCAGGGGTCAAAGGCCAAATCTTGCCTCTGCCATAACTTGAAACCTGCTGAAGGGACTTTCATCAAACTTCACAGAAAGGTAAACCATAATGAGAAGGTGTGTTATACACAATATTTATGATCCCAAATCCAAGGTCAAGGTCACAGTCTGGGGTCAGAAGTCAAATGATGTCTCGGCAATTCCTCAGAAAAGTACCAAAGCAAATATTGCAGAAAGATAAAGCCTACTGAGAAGATTTTCCATTCAAAAGACATACGTTTCCACGTCCAAGGTCAAGGTCATAGCCAGAGGTCAAAGATCAACTCATTTATCCTCAATTACTTAAAAGCTACTGAATCAAACTTCATTAATTTTCATGAAAAGGGAAAAATAATGAGATGATTCACAAGTTATGGTTTTGTTGCCCAAGGCCAGGGTCACAGTCACAAATAAGAATGTATGTCATGTCCAAGACTCAGGCTCCACGCTCAAGGTCAAGGTCACAACCAGGACTCAAAGGTCAGTTTAAGGGGCCTTCGGGGGCATTTGTTACACATTGTAACATTTCTTGTTTTTTTCGCGTTAAATTGAAATGGAGAAAAAACGTCTCCGAAAAATATATCTGAATTTTGTATATGTTTTAATTAAATGTAAATTTGAAATATTGATGAGATAATAATAAGATTTTACCGTGGAAATATTTCTCAAAATAGATTTTTCAAACTATACCCCCTGTTTAGATAACGTCGATTTTTCTAGCGTCAAACTAGATTTGGCGCTAAGAGCGGTTTCCCACATATCTTTTAATTCCGATAATCCAGTGTCGAGTGATTCTAGAGAGTCTATCAAAATGAAAAGCGAAAAAATGGAAGAAATATCTCATTCTGTTTTTTAGATAGAAGAGTTCAAACAGGTCAGGGGTTCATTTTCCCGGTTTTACTTTTTCGGAAGTAATTGACGTCGCGAAATACGAGGCTCGTAAGCGTTCAATAAACAAGACGTCACATTACGCAAAATAAATGCCATGGCAAAAATGAACCCTTAGCGTGTTAAAACCTTCCTCTCTGGAAGACGGAATAAGATATTAATTCAGTGTTTTCGTTTTCTGGGCAGTTATATTCTCTAGAAGAGATCATAAATGTTTTACTAGAAACTAAACACATACTCGAAAACATTATTAGGAATAATATCCCTTTGACGTTGAAAGAAACGGCGTCATCGGAACAGGGGGTATAGTTAAACCAATCTAATTTGTGAAAAATTTACACGGTGAAAACTAAACAATATTTCAAAAATTATATGTGAATATATTTTATTAATACATATAAAAATTTCAGATATATTTTTCGGAGACATTTTTTCTCTGTCTAAGCTTTTATGGAAACTTAAGCAGTACTCAGTAGCTAATGAAAAGTCATATTTGCCTAAATCAACACAAAGCGCGGAAATATTTGGAGGAAGTAATTATACACTTTTAAAGGCCTCTTGACGGCTCGCACTTTGGTCTGAAATGTATTTCAGTATCTTTACAGAGAGCAAAACAAATGCGAAAATATATGTAATCGAGCGCTATTCATTTTATATAAAAAAAAACGTCTATCCCTCACATTTTCATGACGTCATAGAAAAAGAAGTATTTGTTTCACACTTAAAAGAAAATCATTTTGTAATTTAGAAAATGTTGAACTTCTTGATAATTGTTCATTTTACACGAAAACTGAAAATTTTGGTTTTGTCCTATTCCACCTTAATGAGGACTGGACTTAGAAAGGCAACAGATCTTGACAATATCTCCTCTAAAATTTTACACATGACAAAATCTGTCATCATACCCCTGTTACAGAGTTTATATTTTATAAACAGAATGATTAGGAAGCACACTTTCACAGACATCATGAAATATGCTAAAGTGACTCCTATACAGATAACTCATTGTTCAAAAAGTTTTAACAGTCTTGAAATTGTCGTCCACCCGGCCAGCAGATTTTACCTGTATAGGTAATGTAAGTAGGCAGTATAAGCCTGGCATTCAGCCCATGTATCTAGGTCTTGGCTTTATGTATGGAAATATGTGACTGTGTCTGGCATTTTGAGCCTTTTGATGCGAAAATCGGGAATTTTGTTTTTAACATTTTCATGTTTATTAGTGCTTCCAGAATAGATTTCGAGAAACTCAAAGCAATGGCAGTAGGGTTTACTGCAAAAGCAAACAAAATTCACACCAACCCAATTATTTTGTTTCGTTTCACTGACTGAATATAATTCACATACTGGCAGGATAAACTTTTATAACTCTGGTTCGTGGCGTCGCTTTTCAAAAATCTATAACGCAAACATCCTTAAATGAGTGTAGAGGAAGAAAACTAAAGACGCCGATAAAAAATGTTGAATCACTTTTTTCAGGTGACGCTTTGAAATTTATTTAGTCACTGCGCGGAAATCAAATTTACTTAACGTGCACTTTTTATGACGTCACTTTCATTTCACGTTTCGTGACGTCAACGTCGCACCTCCACAAGGCTCAAAATGCCAGGCACTGTCACATATACATAACCGGCACAAGATATTTTATTATTTGCCCATTCCTGAAAAAAAACATTTAATCCAACATCTTTAGAAATGTAGTATGATATTCATTTTTATTCATGATCTTGTTTTATTTAATGGACTGACACCAGTCTATGACTACAGCTGCCAGTCTGTCTTGCTTGCTTTTCCATAGAAGAGAAGTGCCTTGGACAGGGGAGACAATGTTGCAGCTATTCTCACGGACCTGTCTAAGGCTTTCCACTGTCTTCCTGCAGCATTGATAAGGGATAAGCCGGCAGCGTAGGGGCTATCTAATGACGCGGTTAACTGATTAATAGTTTCCTGTCTGACCGCAAACAATGATAGGAATAGCAAAAGTACCTTTCAAACAATCATAAAAGTTGTCCCAAAGTGATCCATATTGGGCCCGGCTTTAGCCGTATAACCTTACTGTGGACCTACATTTTAAGTATTTTTATTGGTCAATATAAATACACCGGGGTTTTGATATAAGTGGCTTACTTTCGCTTTCTCTTTCTACTTTCAGTTTCATTTGACTGTTGGCATATAAACCGTGTCGTGATGAACCTAGATATTTCGGTCCAAATCGCCTTTTGCCAAAGAACATTACGCTTGTTATATCGCTCATGTAAAATATAAAACCAACAAAATAACTTGACACAGAAATCGAAAACGAAATTAAGTGATCGTTGATGGCTTAGTTGTTGATGTTGTGTTGGAACTGCGACCTTTTAAGGTTATATGTCGGGCGGTCAGCCAACCAATCCTCATTGTTATGTGCAACACAGACAGACCTCAGTCAAAATTCATCAGCATTTCCGAAATCGAAACCCCAACACCAACAACAAATATGCATATCAACATGTGCATCCGTACAATCTGATCAGCACATTTACCTGACTCGTACATATTACAATGCACTCTTCTATTTAATCTAAGCCGAATATCTTTTTTTAAAGATATTTCTTGTTTCTTAATGACATCTTCTATTACATGAAGCTATGCTTATTAATTATCTATCTATCTATCTATGTTTACTGCGTCACCCTCTACTGAGTGTTATGCGCAGGGTTAGTAAGAATAAAAGTAAAAACGAGATAGTGAGATCTAAAAGAATGATAGTGAGATTAGAAAAAAGTTGAAAGTGTTAGTATTGTTAGCAAAGTAATGAGATAAAAGCAGGGTAAAAACAGATCTTATTTTCTATGGCCTTTGATGATTTATCTTGCTCACTTCTAGCTTGAAGGAGTCAAGATCTTTTAAGAGAACTATACCTGTAGGGAGCCGGTTCCACAAAACAACAGTCATTGGAAAAAAGGAATACCGGTAATAATCTGTAGTAGCATGTACCTGGCGGAAACTTAGTGGATGCATGTGACGAGATAATCTGATGGGACGCTCAAAATATAAAGGCATTGGCAAGGCAACAAGACCATACGTGATCTTATAGAACATCGCGAGGCGAGCATCATATCGGCGATTTTCTAAGGAGCGCCAACCGAGGTTATTCAGCATCTCAGTTACACTATCATACGAGGAATATCTACTTGTCACCCATCTGGCAGCCCTTCTTCTATCTATCTATCTTTTCATACTGCAGCACCCTCTCACGAGTATTATGTGCAGTTGCGCAGTCAGTGCAGAGATAAAAGCTAGATTCTAGCAGATGTGATAGTGAGAAAGTGAGAATGATAAAAAAGATGACAGTGTTAGTGCAGTGTGAAGTTTAAAAGCAGATTAAAAACAGTATTAAAATTTATGGGGACTGATGATTGAACTGACAGACTCCTTCTTTGAAAGAGTCAAGATCAGCCCTTAGAACAATCTCTAATGGAAGCCTGTTCCAAAGAACAATTGTTGCTGGGTAAAAAGACTGCTGATAGTATGTTGCAGAAGTATGGATCTGCCTAAAAGAGAGAGGGTGCATGTGACGAGTTCATCGCTGGGGTTTCTCAAAATTTGGTGGTATCTGTATTGCCACATAGCCATGTATGATCTTATAAAACATAACTAGCCGACAGTCAATGCGCCGATTTTCAAGAGATCGCCAACCTAAGTTGTCAGGCATATTTGAGACGCTGTGGTATGGAGAATAGTTGTTTTTGACCCATCTGGCAGCTCGTCTTTGTATCATTTCAATTTTAGAAATATTTTGTTTTGTATGCGGGTTCCAAACTGATGAGGCATATTCGACCTGTGCTCGCACTAGGGTTTTATATGCTAATTCTTTGACTGACTCATTTCGGGTTTAAACGTTTCTTTTAACAAAGCCGAGTGTTCTGTTTGCTTTACTTGTAATTTCATCAATATGACTATTCCAATTTAGGTCTTAAGATATGTTGATGCCGAGATATTTAGCACTGTTGCCGAGATATTTAGCACTGTGCCGAGATATTTAGCACTGTGCCGAGATATTTAGCACTGTTGCCGAGATATTTAGCACTGTAACATTCTTTGCAACATTTCTACTTTTTGGATATTCTGTTTTGTGAAAGGGCTCCAGACGGTGGAGGCATACTCAACCTGGGGTCGGACTAAAGTTTTATAGGCTAATTCTTTTACGGACTGAATTATGCTGACGACGATGGACTGTCATGCTCGCACCCGATCATTGTCACCCAGATTGCTGTACTAGAGCTGGAGAATCGGCGTCTCTTTGAATGGTTTGCTCAAAACAAGAATAGGCAAACGCTGACAAACAGGCACTGGCAGTGGGGGGGGGGGGGGGGGGGGGCGAGCGAAGATTCGGGGAGAGACCTTCCTTCCAGGTGCACCTTATGTCTGCGAGGGTGCGAGCAAGAGGAGTTTAAATGTAAATTTTAATGGTCTCAAACTAACATTTTCTTCTGTTTTACTGATTTTTACTAAATGTTATGTGGACAGATGTTTTGCGACAAACTGAAAACTTGGTGGTTAACCCAGTCAAAGTTAACAGCTTTGCTTACCTCTTCGACTGCACGACAGTGGGTCGGCCCCAGACTATATGAAGATGCCAATCTAAACCTAGCATAATAGTATTACAGACGGTCCGCGTCTAACACCAGTACTGGCCGTCTTGGGTAGGGCCCGGGGTGTCGGTCGATGGTGCTGGTTATAACTTCCAGTGCCGGGCGTCCTACTTATTTGGATTAAAGTAGGACAAGAGCCTACTGTGCTTGCAGTAGGTGCGGAAGGGGTTATTTAGTGTTTTTCTCTCCCCTGTCAGAGAGCTCCCGTCGCGACCTTCTGCACCATAACCACTCTTCCACGCCGCCCCTCTCACTATTTATTACGGCATACAGTGATACCCAAAACATGAGCTGGATACCAGCAGCTGCTCACTTCCGCGTCCTTGTTGTTGGGGAAAGTTCTCGCTATTAATATTTTCTTTTCCACATGACTAGATATGCAAACGTACCTTAAATACTTTCATTACATGGTTTGTTTATTTGTCAATAGCAGTGCAAATTTCGTTATAACACATTTTGTGTATTAAATGTAGGTCTTTCACCTCTTAGTCAGAGTTCCTATTGTTTACCATTGCAAGCACCTGTTTTCGGGGAGGACATTTACGTCGGCAAATAGCTATGCATATGCTGTACTGTTGAGTCACGAGGGACATAAATAAAATCTACATTTAGAAATAAATTGTGTATCTAATTATACATATAAATGTCACCGCTGGGGTTCTAACATCGGGAATACACAAATAATATAGACAAAGACGATATTTAATTCATGATGATGACAAGGCGTGGAATGATGATGGTAGTCTACAATTGTCCGCAGCAGACTGAAAATATATATATAATATATTCTAAGTATCAGAATACAATCATGTAAAGATTACAGAAAGTATCAACTTCTCTGTCTAAACGCTATATGGCAAGTGCCACATGAAATATACAATTTAAAGACTGAAGTCAAATCTATTATTACTAATGAAACTCTTCAAAGCTTTAAGGAACTTTGGTAGGGATTTAGGGATATAAGATAAAAGTAACTATCTTGCAGCTTCATGGAAATATGCTGACATTTGCCTAATTACAAATTAACTCAACTAACTTAATTTCCTATGTATCTAACTAAACCATAAAAACACATACCTGAAAATATATATATAATATATTCTAAGTATCAGAATACAATCATGTAAAGATTACAGAAAGTATCAACTTCTCTGTCTAAACGCTATATGGCAAGTGCGACAAGCCATGCAATTTGACATGCATATTAGTATCGTGAACTGCCATGCAACGGTACATGCATTGTAATGCGCGACGGTATACAAGTTATCGGGACAAGACGCAGCAATAGGGGCTTACGACCGCATTTTAAAAATTAGAAAAACGCACCCTATGACATAAAGATAATACACTCACTTTTCCTACCAAGCACACAAAATCGTTCTTCTTCTTTCTTTATATATCTACATCTACCAATTTCTTTCTTTTCTTTCTTTCTTCCATTACATCTTAACCTAGTGCAGCTTTCTGTCAAAATTCTCACTATTTGGTTTAGAATCAATGCCCAAATGTTGCTCTTTGCTATCTATACTACACTTTGCAGAAATATGAGCTCAGTGCGCAAACATTGTTGAAATAACTCTGAAGTTAAACCAGTAAAGGGGATTATTCAGAGGGTATTTTTCTTATTTATCACCAAAAATGTATGTTATAGGTACTCATTTCGCCTCTACCAGGCAAATCTGTGAGTACACATGACATATATTTTTGGTGAGAAAATAGACAAATTATTCCAAGTCATCATCTAGAGCCCTGTGTTTGTACACTTTCTTATGGCTGCAGTATAGCTGCATGGCTGCAGTTTGCAGTACACTGCAGCCAAATTGTTCTGAAATGGTACTGAGACAGCAAATGAGATACCTTGATACAAAGGGCGAAATGTTATGGTATGGGTGTTTTGAACAATGCTTGGGCTGGCAGATGTCACCATTAGCTTGTTACACTAAATGTTTATGAGTTAGTGAATAATTCTGATTAAAAGATAAGATGCATTTTATAACTTGGTAATTTTATTTTAATTCCAGCTGACTAAAATGTAAACTCTCGCTAATCATCCTATGATGGAGAAGAAAAAACTTTGATGTTAACAGTTTTGATACAGAAGGTGCTATGAATATAGTCAAATTTTAGAGAAAAATATGGGAGCCTCCCTGACAATGTTAACTCTTTCACTACCAAAAAGCAGACGACAAAATTTACGTCTGCAAAAATTTAAAAAAATGCCTTGTCCAAGACTTTTTATATTGAGAATTCAAAGACTAGAGGGCAAACAGTGTAGATCTAGATGAGGCGGCTCATTATGAGCCGCCTCATCAGGATCTACGCTGTTTGCAAATTTTGCTAATTGCGTCAATGGGGCTTAAAGAGTTAACATGATAAACATGATGTTTATTTATCTCTATTTGTAGTTTGTATCTGGAAGAAGCTTATAGTGGGCAACAGCAATGTGATAGAAGGTGCTTTAATTAAAAGATTACCAAAGCTGATAAATAATCTAAACAAGAGAATTATGGAATACTCAGTGAAGATTAATGGTCAGATGGCCAGCAGTCCTGATCGTGGGGACAAGGACCCGGTAAGTATTGATCAAGTATATTCCCTGTATTTCTTCTGATAAATGCTGCTTATAATAAATGCCCCTAGCTAGCTCTCTCCCCCCCCCCCCCCCCCACACACACACACACACCCTACCCCCCTCATTTTTTTCATATAAAGCGGCCCAGATTTCACCAGAATTAAGTACCTAATTTTTTCTCAGTAATGCCATAGACTAAGAAATTGTAGTGTTCCTGGCCCCAGGATAATTATTAGAAGATATGGTACCTTATTTACTTTAAACATTCTACCTTTTCTTGCTTAGGCACGTTTTAGCATACTTTAGGTAGATATGGCATACTATGTAATAAAGGAAAAATGGAAGAAAAGTTGGTAGTGTTTACATCATCTGATGCACTGTACTTAAAACAAAGAAAAAAAATACAAGAAAAACAAAGACTGGACATATATTTTAGCCCATATTTGACATTTTCGAGACATAGACTAATCATTATGAAGTTTACAAATAACCAGAACAGACCAAAAATTTGGATGAAATTGCCAGTTTAGGCCTATTCACCAGAGTTATTTGCCCTTGTGTGCCAGAAGAGTCCCTCTGTGAACTTGTCTCAAATGGAGCGTATTTATGTTTTTTGTTGTTTTTTTAAAAATCAAGTTTTCACAACCCAGAACGGACAGGATTTATAAAATTTGCAGATATCAAGACATGCATAAAATTCTGGAACAGATCAAAATCTTGTAATATTGGGCAGTACATTTATACCAACCCTTGATGGCTAAAAAGGCAATTTGTTTTTGGCAGGCCTACAAGATAGCCATTTTTGTGATTGTTGAAAAACAGCAGATTTGTCCTGAGCATACCTGTTAATACTGGAACTCAGGTGTGGTATTCTTACCCTTTGGCAACTTGTTTGATCTAAGTTTGCACAGTTTGCTGAGGCATTCCCATCTGAATGTTTGTAGTAATTATATACCGATTTATTCGGCTATAAAACAGTGTTTTTCCATCTCTTGAATGACCCCTAATATCTAATTTAGTCCTGTGAAATTATTCTATAAGATGGCGTTTTTCCTTCTAAAACAATCCCAGAAATCTAGATCCATCTTAAAAGATGGCCATAGATTTTCTTCCTTTCTAAAATGATCCCAGAATCTAGATCTGTCATATAAGATGGATCTAGATTTTTGGGATTGTTTTGGAAGGGAAAACCTTTCTCCAAATAACCAGAGAAATACTGTACATAATTTTACAGGAGTCTTCTGGAGTTATTCCTAACCTTGCCAAGTTGAAGGGGCTGTCAAAGGATGATAAAACAGAAAATGCCATGTTGAGATCTCGTATTGATGAACAGAGCCAGCTGATCATGATCCTAAAGAACAGAGCTGATGAGGCTATTATTAGGACTCAAACACTTGAGAAAGTAAACAGTGAACTCATGGAATTCAGGGAAAATGCTACTGAAAACTTAAATCATGAGATTCGAAAATTTAACATTCTTGATAAACGGTTCAATGACTTAGCTTCAAATCATGAAGAAATGATTAAGTATAAAGACGAGTATAAAAGAGTTAATGCAGAACTACGGAGTGAAAATGATAAATTGAGAGACGAAAATGCAAGACTATTTTCCAAAGCAATAATTGAGAAAGACCAGATGATTCAAAAGTTGGAAGAAAAAGTTGCAGCTTCTCAGAATCAGATTAGTGCTTTGGAAGCAAAGTTAAGGTAAGCCTGTGGAAATAAGTGTGGGGGATTTGCCGTGGAACAAGTATCAGGTTAGTTTGACATTTCATTGTAAGCAACTAATGATATGACAAGCTATGAAAATGACACTGATTAAAAAGTAGCAGCTTTTCAGAATCAGATTGATCAGTGCACTGGAAATGAAAGTACCGGTAAGATAATATACTTAAGGACAGACCTTCTGCACGGATGTTAATTTAACATCCGTGCAGAACTTTTGTCCTTAAGTATATTTCTCTGTATATTTTTTTGCGAAAAGCTTTTCATAGAAAAGGCAAACCCTGTGTTTATCTAATGTAGAAGACCTAGGAATATGACAATTACTTGGCTTACATGTATCTATTACGGCCATCCTAAAAGTGTATTTTGAATCTAAGATGGTGATCACTTAATGACATGGTGGGTTAAAGATATAAAATATGTAAACTTATGCTTCAAGTCTATGATCAATGAGTAAGATACACATAGGTTAAAACTGACTTGCACTATTGACTATTTCGGTCATTTGCATATTCAAAGGTGGCATAAGTTAAACATAACATGTCTTGTAACCATGTTTTATTTCAACAGTTTGTGTTTTTACAGAAAATGAAGGTCCAACTTAATCATTCTGGCCTGACTTTTGGAGGAGAGAAAAAAAAAATCATGGAAGAAAAAAGGATTCTTTGTGCTGCCTGCTTTATTGGTCGACTCCATAAGTGGTATAAGCAATCAGATACTGCAACCCTTTCTGTAGTCTTCCATTACCAGTTTTGGATAGACAGATGATATGGAGCTTTACATCCCTTTCAACAGCATTTCAGACATACCAAGAAACTGTTATGATGATAATGAAAGAAAATGTGCAATTGAACTCTGTTTATGGGGTGAAGAAGTCTTTGTCTGCAGGATTTGAACCTTGAACCCGCTAGTGCAGTAACCATTGCTTAACAATTGTGTTACTGAGACTCCCAAGGCCTGACAAATCCATTGTCCGGCTGCCCGGGACAAGTGAAAATTCTTGCTGGGCAAGTAAAATATTTTCTTACTTGCCCAGAAAAATGTATAAGCTATATAGGAAATACCTAAGAATTTCAGCATTTTGTAGCAGAAGCTATGTACCGGACAAGTGGATCAAATTTTGATTTGTCAGGCCCTGGGTCACTCCTCCCCCAGGGGTCCATTAATCCTGTACAGAGATGATTTATTGAGTTCGTGGCAAACATTGTAGACCCTGATCAGACTGCTCCTTAGAAGCAGTCTGATCAGAGTCTACTCTGTTTGCTCAGCCAGGTTGTCCAAATAATGTAGGAACATGGTAGGTTAATTTGATATTTTAATCCTTGAATGTTTGTAGGCAATTAGGTCAAGAAAGCAGGAGCAAAGAAGAGACATTAAGAAATGAAATAAAGTCACTGCAGGAGAAGTTGAAAGCAGAGATAAAATCTTTACAGGCTAAACTTAATGACACAGAAGAAAGACTCAAAGGTATTTTGCAGTCCTGTTATTTAACCCAATTTCTTTGGTTATAAGACAGGGTTTTTTTCTTCCAAAACAATTCCAAAAGTCTAGATCCAAGATGGATCTAGACTTTTGGGATTGGTTTGTAAGAGAAACACCCATTCTACAGCTGAATAACACAAGACTGATTTACATATTTGAGCCGCGACACGAGAAAACCAACAATGTGGTTGTGCGGCCAGCACAGACTCAGATCAGCCTGGGCATCCGCCCAGTCTGATCAGAGTCTTCGCTGTCCACATGAAGGTAGCATAGACCCTTAGCTACCCTGTGAGTGCCAAGCAGAGAGTCTGATCAGACTGGGCGGATGCCCAGGCTGATCTGAGTCTGCGCTGGCCGCACAACCACATTGTTGGTTTTCTCGTGTCGCGGCTCATTTGTGGTAATTTTGGAAGGGTAAACTCCAGTCTTATAATCAAATAAAAGTGGCAACTCATTCGGATTTTAATTTTTTGTTTCTTTTCATTCGATTGATATATAGGATCTTACACTTGTGGTCATTTCATATGAAATTTATGAAATGAGCTAAAATGACCACAAGTGTAAGATTCTGTTTATCATATGACTCTTAAAATGGGATTTTTTTCGCCTTCATGAATATTGATTCAATAAGAACATGCATTGTTGACATGGGCATTGTCAATGACTTAACGTGTACGCGCCAAAGTGTTATTACATGTGTGATCATACAATTTTTATGACACAGCATCATCCACTGAAGAACAGAAACATCATATGATAAATAAGACTTCCATAATTTATAGTTTTAATAAATTTCAAAATTCTGTTGAAAAATTAAATCAGATGCTTGATGAAATACGATACTAAAGTAATTGAATTATCTGCCAAACTTAAAATTTGTCAAAATTACAAACCAGAAGAATTCAAGAAAACATGCTAATGGCCAGGAACCATGGACTGCAATTCCTGCCAAATTTTTTTTCTCTGTGCTTTGTAGAATCATCAAAAGTTAAGATAACAAGTAAATCGAGAACTCATTCTTGCTGTGCAAGTAGAAACAACATATTTTCAGTTGCACTTGCCTTAGACTTTCAAATACATACATCAAAGCAATTGCATTTTTTTTTTCTCCATTTTTCAACAGGTGCTAATTACAAACTTCAGAATCAGATTGACAGTCGACAGTCTGCGAGTGCGGAGTCAGAGGCAAAGATTCAACAATTAACCAAAGAGAAAGATGAGCTGTTGGACTTGGCAATGTCTAGAGGGAAAATAATTCAGGTACAGTAAGAGTAAGCTGCCATGGTATGATATATGTTTTAGCTCTTAAAGCACCAAAAAATTAGACAACAATATTTATGTCTGCAAAATTATAATATTTTGTCCTATCTATATTATATTGAGAAGTCAGACGCTCCATGATATTTCAGAAATGACTTTTATTCATTCTCCATAAAACTTTTTACTCCACCCCATTTTAGAACCTTCTTGATAGGACTGTCTTATTTAGGGACAACAGCATACATGTTTTGGACAGAACATTATTCCAAATGATTCCTCAAATACTCTTTTAAGGTTAATGAATAAACTTCCATGTTTTTTCACTATTATTTCAAAGGGAGGCAACCTCAGGAAATGTCTTCCTGTTGCAATGACTTATGTTTGCTTTACCTGGACATTTGTTGTCCAGGTAAAATTGTCAAGGTAAAATTCAGGTAAAATCCAGCCTTGTCCAGGTAAAATCCAGCTTTTATAAATTGGAGGCTTTTCTCAAATGAAAGAGTTTGCTCCTTATGGGAGCAAGTTCTTTCCTTCAAGAAAAGCCTCAAATGAATGGGAGACCAATTTCTTCAATGGTTAGATTTACCTACCCAGGAAGTTTTCTCATTCACTTTAAAACTGAAGTTTGAAAAATTCGAAAAAAGAACTTTCATGAGCCAGTAGATCAGGAGGGTTTGATTTGTGGCTAATCTAGAAATATTTGCAGTGGCTTAGCAAGAAATATGACAATGAATGGAGGGAAAACAGAAACATAAATGGATGTATTTGCGCAGTATTTATTCAGTAGAAAACTCTTTCCTTTAAGTGAAAACTCCTTTGGAATAGGGGCTCTGAAGGGCAGTATCTACTAGACCCTAAAAGTTGTGGCGGAAAACATGGAGGTGTATGTATTCATTTCGCTTAAAAAAACAGTATGGTTTGATATTGGCCGTGACACAAGAAAACCAACTGTAGTTGTGTGCCAAGCGCAGACTCAGAACAGCCTGGGCATCTGCCCAGTCTGGTCAGACTCTTCACTAAGTGTTTAAAGGGTAGCTTAGGATCTAAGCTACCTTCATGCAGACAGCGAAGACTCTGATCAGACTGGGCAGATGCCCAGGCTGATCTTAGTCTGTGCTGGGTGCACAACCACTTTGCTGGTTTTCTCGTGTCACGGCTCATATGTTTATAATTTTCAGAAGGAGCAGACTGACAATAAAAAGCTAATCAAGAAAATTTCAGAAATGGAAAAGGCTGTGAGAGACATGGAGGAAAAGTTTGAGTAAGTGACCATATAATTAGAATATATATGTATTATGAGAATGAAATGAATTCTATTTTTAGGATTTTATCAATGTGCAAACATTGGCAATCACTCACAGACTGATTTCAGGCATCATGATAGCTTCTTGATTGATTGCTGTCTGATACACATTGATAAAGTTCACAGAAATAAATTTCATTTCTTATAATGTTCATGTGAATAAAATTCTTGTATCTTATAATACAAACTCGGTCATTGTTGTCTATCCTGAGAGCCTTAGAAGCAGTCACAAGGACAAAAGTTTCAGTAACTTTCAAGTTTCCAATTCAGAAGATTTTTTGGGTATAAAAGTCATTTTCGATTTGCTTGACCAATAAAATTGCATTGAATTAGCATGAGAATGTGGAGTTGAAATTTTGTTTCATTAACAATTTTTTAAAGTGCCTAATTATTCTGTGATAGGAACAAGTTGTGTAATTCCATATTCCTCTTAAAGTGTATGGATACACCTCCATTTTTTGCCATTTGTACAAAGGGGAACAACTTTTGTGATTTCATGTTTGCTTCTCTGGAGGATAAAGATTTCCCAAAGAGGTCTACCGTTCAAGGAAAGACTTTATTGATAAAAGAGCAGTATCTTTCCTTACAAAGTTGCCCCCCCCCCCCACCCCCACCCCCACCCACCATTGAGAAGAAATTAAAATGGCAGAGTTGCTTCCCTTGAAAGTATACTCATTCACCTGAAATATCCTCATTTTGGCAGTCCAAGAGGTTGCACAATTAAGCTATTGTTATGCAGCACTCAAGATAAACAGTGCTTCAACAGCAATAATTTACAAATAATTGTTCATATTTCTACATAAAAATATATATAGTGATCCATTATTAGAATCCTCTCCTTGAGACGGTTCTAATGATGGGTCACAATTCATGTTTTTGTTTTGTTGAGAAATAATGAAAATTATCTCTATATATCTTCAAACTCCCACCTTAGCCCTGCAGATAAAGTTGGAAATAGGTGTCAGTGGCAGTTGATGATGATTTTGTGAAAGTTTCTGTTTGGTTTCCATTTCGGCATTACTCCATGTAAATATACTCATTTTAGCCCCTCAGTGGAACAGTCTTAGTATGCGTAGTGTCTCGTGAACACTGCATTTGGGAGGTTCTGTTTAGAGCCCACAGCATATATTTTACGCATAAATACTAGACAAAGAAACTCAGTAGTAGAAAATGATAAGAGGCACACAAGTCTCAAATGTTATCTTTTAACAAACCTTTTTAACCCTTAATTTGCCAAAAAGCAGATGACAAAGATTATCTGCAGAATTTAAAAAAATGCTTTGCCAATGTATATCATAAATTTGATTTCAAAGAGAGAAAACAGTGAAGATCCAGACAAGAAAGCTCATTATGAGCCACCTCATGTGGATCTTTGTTATATCCTAATTCAACTACAATGGTGTATTTTCATTTCCGGCACTTTAAGTTAATTATATTCAGTAATAGTTAGCACTAGTGTAAGATCCTGTATTTGTATGTTTTGTCAACAGGAGAGAAGCAGCAGCTGTTAATGCTAACAGACAAGTGAAAAAACTCAAAGATGAACTTGAAGAAGTTGAGACCAGAGCAACAGAAACTACTAAGGTTAGAAACCGTAGCGCCAGATACCATAATGTACTCAAATGTTGGGACACCTAAAGTAATAAATTTTCCATTTGTCCCAAATAGAAAATTGATTATTTTAGGTGTCCCAAAATTTAGTGCTCAAGTATTGGTACACCTAAAATACTTGATTTTCCATTGTCCCAAATGGAAAATTAATTATTTTAGGGGTCCCAAAATTTAGGCCAATAAAGTTTTCAGAGTCTTAAAAGGATGGATTTTCTCCCTTCACTCTTAAAGTCAAAGAAGACAAAATTTTCATCTGAAAAATTAAAAAAAAAACCAGTGCATCTAAGTTAAATCATATTGAGAACTCAAAGACAAGGAGGCAAACAGTGTAGATCCAAATGCGGTGGCTCATTATGAGCCCCCTCATCTGGATTTACGCTGTTTGCAAATTCAACTATTTTCATGTTTATATAGCTGCTTGTAGTGATAGAGAAGCTTTTTGAATGAAAGCTAAATTATTCAATAGCATTTTCAGCTTTTGTTAACAAGCAAATAAATGGACAATCTTGTGAAAATGTGTGCACTGATAATGATATGCTTCAGAAATTAATTCCCCTGATATGATGTCACAACTGTGTAAGTTCTTTCTTCATTACAAGCAACCCTCTTTATAACGGCACTCATTACAACTGGAAAATTCTTCACAACATCATTTTGATTTTGCACAAAACGGCTTTTTAGCTCACCTGAGCACCAAGTGCTCAAGGTGAGGTATTGTGATTGGTCTTTGTCCTTTGTCCGGGGTCAAGTTTTGCTTTAAACGACTTCTTCTCCAAACCTGCTGGACGGATTTCAAAATAATTTCACAGAAATGTTCCTTAGGGGACTCTCTACCAAAATTGCTCAAATGGTTCTGCTACGCTAAACAATATGGCCGCCAGAGCTAAAAATAGAAAAACCTTTAAACGACTTCTCCAAAACTGCTGGGCAGATTTTGAAATAATTTCACAGAAATGTTTCTTAGGAGACCCTCTTCCAAAATTGCTCAAACGGTTTCGCTCTGCTGAACAATATGACCGCCAGAGCTAAAAATAGAAAAACCTTTAAAGGACTTCCCCTCGAAAACTGCTTGACTGATTTTGAAATAATTTCGCAGAAATGTTCCTTAGGAGACCCTCTACCAAAATTGCTCAAACAGTTTTGCTCCGCTGAACAATATGGCCGCCAGAGCTAAAAAAAGCAAAACCTTTAAATGACTTCTCCTCCAAAACTGCTGGGCAGATTATGAAATAATTTCACAGAAATGTTCCTTAGGAGACCCTCTACCAAAATTGCTCAAACGGTTTTGCTCCGCTGAACATTATGGCCGCCAGAGCTAAAAATAGAAAAACCTTTAAACGACTTCTCCAAAACTGCTGGGTCGATTTTGAAATAATTTCACAGAAATGTTCCTTAGTAGACCCTCTACCAAAATTGCTCAAACGGTTCTGCTCCGCTGAACAATATGGCCACCAGAGCTAAAAATAGAAAAACCTTTAAATGACTTCTCCTCCAAAGCTGCTGGGTCGATTTTAAAATTATTTCACTGAAATGTTCCTTAGGAGACCTTCTACCAAAATTGCTCAAACCGTTGTGCTCCACTGAATAATATGGCCACCAGAGCTAAAAATAGAAAAAAAGCTTTAAACATCATCGTCTCTGAAGCCAATGGCTTGATTTCAAAAAATTTCACAGAAATGTTTTACTCATGACCCTGAACAAAAATTGCTAAAACGGTTCCACTCCGCTGAACAAAATGGCCTCCAGAGCTAAAAATAGAAATAAATCTTAGAATGACACAGAGGGCACAGTTATGATCCAATCATCATGAAACTTTGTCAGAATGTTTATCTAAATGAAATCTAGACCATCTTCGAAACTGGGTCATGTGGGGTCAAAAACTAGGTCACTGGGCCAAATCTTAGAAAAACCTTGTGCACACTCTAGAGGGCACAGTTTTGATCCAATCTTCATGAAACTTTGTCAGAATGTTTATTTATATAAAATCTAGGCCAAATCTGAGTCTTGTGGGGTCAAAAACTAGGTCACTAGGTCAAATCTTAGAAAAACCTTGTGTACACTCTAGAGGGCACAGTTATGATCCAATCTACATGAAACATTTGTCAGAATGTTTATTTTCATGAAATCTATACCAGATTTGAAACTGGACCATATCAGGTCAAAAACTATGTCACTAGGTCAGTTCTTAGAAAAACAGTGTGAACGCCTTAGAGGACACAGTTTTGTTCTAATCTTCATGAGACTTTGTCAGAATGTTTGTCTCCAACAAATCTGGACCAAGGGTGCAACTTGGTCATGTTGGGTCAGAAAGTAGGTCTCTAGGTTAAACCTTAGAAAAACATTGTGTACACTCTAGAGGGCACAGTTTCGATAACTTTGTCAGAATGTTCATATCCAAAAAATCTAGACGGGTTTGAAACTGGGTTATGTGGGGTCAAAATCTAGGTCATTAGGTTAAATCTTATAAAAACCGTAGATACACAATAAAGGGTTCATTTTCCATTTAATCTTTGTGAAACTCTGTCTATCGGTCATATGGATGTCTCTGAGGTTAAGTTCACAGGATACTCAGGTGAGCGATTCAGGGCCATCATGGCCCTCTTGTTTGTTCAAAGGATGTATTGTTGGTGTTGTTGTAAAGAGAGTCCACTGTGTAGGTTAAGGTAAGCTAGATGTGGCTAATGCATTAAGGTTTGGTTTCAGTGAACCCAAATTTTTTAATTTTGTTTCATGTTTTCATAGTCTGGTGGGAAAGTGACTACAAAGGTAATTTTGAAGTTGTATCGCACATTTTACTTCATAAGTAAAACACATGTTCATATTGTAATTCTGTGAAATTAATATAGAGATTATCACTTTTCATCAGGATATCCTTTACAATATAATATAAAGTAAGTGGGAGGTATAATTGAGCTATTCCTTTTTAGGTTGCCTGTACAAATGTACAGGAAGAGCTATTGCACTACCCCAGCATCGGCGGCAGTGGCTATGGTGGTGTCGGCTTTAGCAAAATGTTCAAGTTTTACGTTTTAAGTTTTTAATGTGATTAGCAAGGCTAGTGTGCTAATCAAGTGTGCTAATATGTATTGCTAAACAAATAGGAGGAGCTTTTGCACTGCAAAAGCTCCTCCTATTTTTTCAGCAAAAACTGGCAGTGTCTGTGCCTACAGTGGCTTTGAAAATGTGACATTTTGTTACTATTCTTAGTTGTGAACAACTGCGCCCAGGTTGCCAACCATTGTAAAATATAAACCTAACATTTCGATATTTGTTGAAGGGGAGAATGTTCGCCAGGTTTCCTCTATCACCATTAGGTTATGGGCTAAAAAGCATTTGTTTTCCAAGTTTCAGAAGTTGAGTAAATTTATGATGATTTATTAATTATTGCATGTAGAAATGGACACAGCATTGATAGCATTGTTTCTTTTTTAGCTTGCCTGTACGAAAGTACAAAGAGCTATTGTTGTCACTTGGACGTCGGCGTCGGCGTTGGTGTCACACTTTAAAGTTTTACATTAAAGTTTTTTCATGTGATGGGCAAGGCACTGCAGGAGAGCTATCCTGTGCGCCGTCAGGTCTTGTTATTGAATAAAGTAACATTTTCATGCAGGTTGTATTTGTATCTGGGCCTGCTATGAATAGCTTGCCCACCAAAGTGGTTTCAGATCTTTGTTTCCTGTATTTGTTCTTTTTTAAATTTCTTGATAAGTTAAAGAATTAACCTGCAAAGCCCAAAAGTTTACTTTTCCAGGGAGGCTGGGAAATAGATTTGTCAGGCACTGGTGTTATTGTTGTTTCCCAGGCTGAACTAGTTGTTGTAAATTTTGTTAATTTCTTAATGATAATGCGAACACTCTGTTATGCCAGTATTGTGAGATTTTGTTGTGGCAAAGTAGATTTTAAATTCACCCATAGCTGAACTTCTTAACCCATCTATGCAAAAGGGACATTGACAAACAGTGGAGACTTAGAATGCAAAATGTAAATGTGGCATCTGATCAGGGTCAGCATATTTCTCCTTAAAATAAAACAAAAATATTATAAAAACTAAACCAGACACCCCTTAATAGACAAATGGACTCATCCAGGACAGAGGAGTCCACCAGGCATAAATGGGTTAAATCAGCTACCAAAATAAATGTGGCGTTCAGTTAGATATTACACTACATCTAATTCCTGACATCATGCCATTAATCTTATAAAATGGATCTAGATATTTGGGACTGTTTTAAGATGGATCTAGATTTTTGGGTTTCCAAGATGGATCTAGATATTTGGGATTGTTTTAAAGATCCATCTTAAAACAATCCCAAATATCTAGATTCATCTTGGAAACAACCCAAAAATCTAGATCCATCTTAAAACAGTCCCAAATATCTAGATCCATCTTATAAGATGGATCTAGATTTTTGGGGTTGTTTTTGGAAGGGGTATAAAACCCAGCCTCATAACTGTATAAGTATAAATATAAGCATGATAAGTCATCATGATAACGATCTTTTATCTGTCTTTTCCAGGAATTCGAAGCTTACAAGAAACACACTTCTGCTTTGTTGAAAAAGGAAAAAGAATTAAATGAAAGACTGAGACACTTATGTGGATGACAACACTCGCTTTCTGTGCAATAATTTATAACGAAAAAGTGCCTATTGAGCTTTTGCCATTATGAGGCCATGATGCAGATTTTTCACATAAAGGAAGATGATCTTAATGTGGAATCCTATAAGATGCATTTAAATATAGTTATGATTCAGTAATGTAGAATATGTTAGAGTAGGCCTAATACCATTACCAGTTTGTTTTGCATAGCTATGTGTTGCTGTCAAAACTATCTATAGGTGTGATGCAATATGAGCCGCGACACGACAAAACCAACAATGTGGTTGTGCGCCCAGCGCAGACTCAGATCAGCCTGGGCATCCGCCCAGTCTGATCAGAGTCTTCGCTTTCCGCATGGAGGTAGCTTAGTCCCTCAGTTACCCTTTAAGCGCTTAGCAAAGAGTCTGATCAGACTGGGTGAATGCACAGGCTGATCTGCGTCTTCGCTGGGCGGACGACCACATTGTTGGTTTTCTCGTGTCACGGCTCATATGTTTGAACAGAGTGCGGGTTTTGTTTCCCCAGCAAGTGTCAGAAGTGAGACATAGGTATTACTTTTCCAGTGTTGTAGTCCTTGTTGGAGGCAAAAACTTTGCGACAAGTTTTCTGGCTTAGCTCTGTTTGTGAAACTGCTCTGATAGAGGAGACACTGCTTTCTCCCACCTTCGCCTATATAAGATAGGCTCTCAGCTCATATAAGAAATTTCTATCTTATACCTGGCAACATCTTTCTTATATTAGCAACCAGACTTTTTCATTTTTTGACTAATATTTTAATTTTAAATGAACAAAATGGACACGCAAGCATGTCGGATGAAGTTTGATAGCAGATCATGGGTTTGTGACGTCACTCAATTTTAATGACGTCACTAAAACCGGTTAAAACGTCGCTAGCAAACTTGATGCGCGTGACGTGAGAGGCTAAGTTGCATTTTGTTTTCGCCCTCTGGAAGATAAAATATTCCACATATCCTGTTTTCCGTCTAATTTTGAGGTGCAAACTGTGTTTACACCCATTTTAGGACCCGATAAACACACTGGGCTGGTCAAAATTTACTTCAGATCATTGGTTAAAAAGTTAAAATTTTCCTGTTCTGAAGCCTAATCCGACTTGAGGTTTAAAATCCGCTAACAGTGGGAGAAAAATAATCCATCATGAGCCAGTCCATGTAGGATAGGTAAATCTCACCCTCGGGGTCGGAATTTCAACCAGGGACTCGGCTAGCCTCGTCCCTGGTTGAAATTCCGACCCCTCGGGTGAGATTTCCCTATCCTACATGGACACTCATGATGGATTGTTATATTCTTCAGAATTCTTGTCCAATATAGTTGTATGTTGCAGGCAAAACTGTATGGGTGTGACACAATTATGTGTGGCTGTTTAGAGTCTGTCTTGGTTGGGGGTGTGCTTTTAAGGTGTATCGGTACAATTTCAGGGGTACAACTCTGCCATTTTCATTTTTGTCTCCCTTTCAATGGGGTCAACTCTTGAAGTAAGGAATTTGCTCCTCTAAGAGCAAATTTGCTCCTAGAGAGGAGCAAATTCTTCCTCAAGAGCCAAAAGTTCCAAGGGAGCTTATAGTAGAGGCAGGCTCCATAATGGTCTGTCAACACTTTCAGACAACTTCTTCCAAACCACTTGGGTGGATTGTAACCAAATTTCATATAGAACCTCCAAGGGTTGGGGGGACAAAATATTGTTCAAATGGTCTTGGTTACAAGACAACAAGGCTGTCTAGCCCATATTATGGTAAAAACCTTTAAAAATCTTCTTCCCGAGCACCAATTGACTGATGGCCTTGAACATTGGTATCTAGCATTGGGTACCCAAGTACTATCAATATTGTTCTCATGATGACCTTGATGGGACCTTGAGTTTTTTTTATGGCAAGGTCAAATTTTCTGTTTGGTGCTTTTATATGGGAAAATGCTTGAACACAAGAGTTTGTGGAAATGGCCTAGAAATTGGTATATACAGTTATTGAAATGAGCACATGAAGATTGGTGAGTATAAGAGGTCAAGGTTTCTCATACTTTGACAGTTTCAAACAAGTCCTCAAAAGCTGCTGGGCCAGTTGTGTCTAAATTTCATACAGAGCCTCTTGGGTTTGAGAGAAAAAAAATTGCTCAAGTCAGGTAGGGTGGCCTTGAAACTTGGTATGTACCTTCGTACTACCAACATTGTTCAAATGATGACCTTGGGTTGACCTTTACTTTTTACGGCAAGGTTAAATTTGCTTTCTGACGCTTTTATATGGGAAAATGCTTAGAAGAGTTTGGTGCAAAAGTTGATAAATACAGTCAACTAAATGAGTACATAAACAATTTTTACCTTTAACCTATGTCTCATATTTTGACAGTTTCAAACTACCAGCTTTGTTCAAATGATGACATTGGTTTGACCTTTGACCTTTTTACATAGGTGAGTGATTCAGGGCCTCCTGGTGTCAATTCAAAAGGAGTATCTGAGAATTTGAAGCATTTACCCATAAACCTCTCATGTAAAGTCCTAGTATAAGATACTGGACATTTTAAAGTGTGTTTTTTAAGATTCCTGCATAATGGACTGCGCACTACAAACTTTATTGCTGTGCTGAGATGCATTTCAGTTAAGTCTTATTGAATATTCCCAGATGACTTTTATAAAGAAAAAAATTGGTTGACAATTGTCTGAATGTTTCTGTTCCTTGGCATCTCCCTAAACATACATGAGCCTCAGTTAACTCCAGTATGTACTGGATTTCATGACAATATGGCCAATACATGTAGTCGTATCGCCATGTTTTTTTACTGGGTATATTTATGATTGACATGCCAGTGAAGATTCTTATATATGAGCCGCGACACGATAAAAACCAACAATGTGGTTGTGCGCCCAGCCCAGACTCAGATCAGCCTGGGCATCCACCCAGTCTGATCAGAGTCTTCGCTGTCCGCATGGAGCTAGCTTAGACCCTTAGCTATCCTTTAAGCGCAAAGCGAAAACTCTACTCAGATTGGACGGATGCCCAGTCTGATCTGAGTCAGCGCAGGGCGCACAACCACATTTTTGGTTTTCTCGTGTCGCGGCTCATATGAAGTTGAATACTGCTGATAATCTGCTGTGATAGCAATACCATATTGACCCCAAATATTGGGAACAAATGCATAAGTATACAGCAGTGAAAATGAAAGCCTGCACTGATGGCCATTCCGCTAACGGTATTTTGGTGCATTCCTGGGGCCGTATTCATAAAGCCACTTAAGTGGTTGCTATGCTGTTGCTAAGGCTAAATATCTTTAAAGGAGATTCCCTACAACTATGAAATTTGGTCTGGAGGAACAGTCTTTGTAAGACTGTTCCTCCAGAGCAAATTTCATAGTTGTAGGGAATCTCCTTCAAAGAAATTTAGCCTTAGCAACAGCATAGCAACCACTTAAGTCATTTTATGAATACGGCCCCTGAACAACAAAATTGACTTGCTCAAATCAAATTTTAGGAAACCATTAAAATTCTAGGTATTGAGACAGATAGGTGTGAGAAAACAGTGTCGACCAAGATCAGAGGAGCAGTCTGATCAGGGACTACACTGTTTGCCATTTCATCTGCATCTTTTGGACACATTACTGCATTGTAAAAACAAATTGTTCCATTTTAGGACAATTACAGAATTTTTTAGCTCACCTGAGCCGAAGGCTCACAAGGTGAGCTTTTAGTATAGGCTTGGTCCGTCGTCCGTCCCTGCGTCGTATGTCCACACTTTAAAACATTAATATCTGCTAAAGTAGCTGGCCAAGCTTGATCAAATTTTATGTGTAGCATGGTTGGGGTGGGGGATTGATTGGATATAGTTTTGAGACTGTTTGGCTTAAAACTGTGGTTGCCATGGCAACAGAAATGTCCCATAGACTTATAATGGGGAAAATGTTATCCGGGCCCTAGCATCTTCATTTTTGATCGCAACTTCTTCAAACTTGCATGTATCAAGGACAGTCAAAACATCTCGCACCAGTTCGAATTTGGGCCAGGTTGGATCATTTTTTTCAGAGTTACTTGCCCTTGAGCGATAAAATATTTTCCCATAGACTTACAATGGAGAAAATGTTGTCCGGGCCCTAGCTTCTTCATTTTTGATCGCAACTTCTTCAAACTTGCAGGTATCCAGCCTCCAGGACAGTCAAAACATCTTGGACCAGTTCGAATTTGGGCCAGGTTGGATCATTCTTTTTAGAGTTACTTGCCCTTGAGCCATAAAATATTTTCCCATAGACTTGTTGTCCGGGCCCTAGCTTCTTCATTTTTGATCGCAACTTCTTGTAACTTGCAGGTATCTATGACAGTCAAAACATCTCGGACCAGTTCGAATTTGGGCCAGGTTGGATGATTCATTTCAGAGTTACTTGCCCTTGAGCAATGAAATATTTTCCCATAGACTTATAGTGGGGAAAATGTTGTCCGTGCTCTAGCCTCTTCATTTTTGATTGCAACTTCTTGTAACTTGCTGGTATCCAGGACAGTCAAAACATCTCTGAGCAGTTCGAATTTGGGCCAGGTTGGATCAGTCTTTTCAGAGTTACTTGCCCTTGAACTATGTAATATTTTCCCATAGACTTACAATGGGGAAAATATTGTCTGGGCCATAGCTCCTTCATTTTTGATCGCAGCTCCTTGAAACTTGCAGGTATCCAGGATGGCCAAAACATCCCGGACCTTTTCGAATGTGGGCCAGGTTGGATTATTATCCCCTCGCGCAAAGAATTTGTGGAGGGGATATAAGATCTGTCCCGTATGTACGTATGCATGTATGCACATATGTTCACCTTTTGTCATCGCTCTAGCTACCTCATTTATTATATAATTTTGATGTAAGTTCACAAATATTGGGTATGACATTACCTCGAACGAGTTTGCATTTCAGCATGATGGAGTCAAGGTCAAGGTCACAGTGGCTATTTTTAGAAAAACTTTGTTATCACTCTAGCTCCTTCATTTATGGACCGATTTCGATTTAACTTCACACAAGTGATAAGTATGGCAATATCTTAGACAAGTTTGCATTTCAGCATTCTGGGGTCAGGTCAAGGTCACAGTGGCTATTTTCAGAAAAACATCGTCATTGCGTTAGCCCCTTCATTTATGGACCAAATTCAATTTAATTTCACACAAGTGATTGGTATTACAATATCTTGGACAAGTTTGCATTTCAGCATTCTGAGGTCAAGGTCAAGGTCACAGTGGCTATTTTAAGAAAAACTTTGTCATAGCTCTAGCACCTTCATTTATCTGCCAATTCTGATTAAAGCTTCACAAAAATGTTTAGTATGACAATATCTTGAATAAGTTTGCGTTCAGCATCCTAAGGTCAATGTCAAGGTCACAGTGGCTATTTTTAGAAAAACTTTGTCATTATTCTAGTGCCTTCATTTATGGAATGATTTTGATTGTACTTCACAAAAGTGATAAGTAGGATAATATCCTGGACAAGAACGTGTATTAGCATTCTGGGGTCAAGGTGAAGGACACAGTGGCTATTTTTAGAAAAACTTTGTCATCGCTGTAGCGTCTTCATTTAAGGACCAAATTTGATTTAATTTCATACAAGTGTATAACAACATCTTGGACAAGTTCGCGTTCTGAGGTCAAGGTCAAGGTCACAGTGGCTATTTTTAGAAAAACCTGTCATCCCTCTAGCTCCTTCATTTATGGACTGATTTTGATTAAAACTTCACACAAATGTTTAGTATGACAGTATCTAGAACAAGCTCGCATTTCAGCGTCCTAAGATCAATGTCAAGGTCACAGTGGCTATTTATAGAAAAACTTTTTCATCGCTCAAGTGCTTTCATTTATGGACCATTTTCGATTTAACATCACACAAGTGATAAGTATGGCAATATCCTCGACAAGTTTGCGTTTCAGCGTTCTGGGGTCAAGTTCAAGGTCACAGCGGCTATTTTTAGAAAAACTTTGTCATCGCTCAAGGGCCTTCATTGATGGACTGATTTTTTTTTATGCCCCCGTGAGGATAGTCAGGGGGCATTAAGATTTGCCCCTGTCTGCCGTCTGTCCATCTGTCCATCCGTTCGTCAGACTTTGTGGTATAGGCTTTGTGTAATCAACTTCTACAGTTTTCAATGGATCTTTTTCTAATTTTGCATGCATGTTGTGGACATATTTGACAGTTTCAAACTATCAGGTTTGTTCAGTTGATGATCCTCATTTTACCTTTGACCTTTTTACTCAGGTGAGCGGCTCAGGGCCTCATGGCCCTCTTGTTTAAGATGTCCCAATCTTTAGAATTTTTATGGTAATAACCCTTATGAATTTAGTATTCTAGTATTTAGGGTAATTATGGTATTTTAAAATACATAACTCGTTCGCATATTTGTTATAGATCATAATAAAAAAAAAAAAATAAAAAAAAACACATACAAAAACATTCAATAAAATATATATTAAACACAAATCTGGCATTAGTTTGTTCCTTTTAGTTGCCTTATCTGTTATTTAAAAAAATGGGACGGTTGCAGTCAAGCCATGGTGTTGGGTTACTTTCAGTGCCAGGTCATCTTACCAATTTGGATAATAGTAAGGCAAGGTCCTACTGTGCTTGCAGTAGGTGTGGGTGGGGGGTTGGATTTTTTTCTTTCATCTATCATTTTCTTTTTCCCTCTGGAAGACAGCTCAATATAGACTGAAATACTGTCTCAGAGCCGTTAAACCCAAAACAACCAACCATTATTACAAACAAACAAAAAAATCATTTCTTTTTCTTTTATCTCATGAATTCAGTGCATGTCCTTAAAATATAGGGATGATGCATGTTTATCATGCATTAATATTTGTCCCCAGACAGTGTGTTAACAAAGCGCTAGTGTTCAAATAGCTTTCAAAGGACTTGACATGTTAAATGCATGAAAGAAGCACATGACGATTGCTACTAAATTACATACAAATCAATAAAGATTTGTTGAAAAGTAATTATTTTAGGTGCCCCAAGTTTTAAACGCCCATTTTGGAAAAACCAGGACATATTATGTCATGGCACTGTCCATCCTTAAACATTCTTTTGTGTGCCATAATTCAATAACTGTATGGGATATCTTCATGAAATTTGATAGAAATATATATTAGGTTGGGACGAGGTATCAATTACAAATATGGTTGCTCCTCCTTTCTTAGTTTCCAAGTTATGACCCTTTAATTATTGTTCAAGACTAGTCTTGTGCGCGCTGTAACTAGATAACCATTTGGGATGTCTTGATTAAATTTCATAGCAATCTGTATGACTTCTAGACAATATGTCTGGTATAACAATGGTTGCTCTCCTTTACTTTGTTTTGGTTATGTCCCTTTGATTAGTTTTTTAGCCTATTTATGTGTATACTAATTTTGTGCGTGCCATAAATTGGTAACCGTTTGGAAAATCTTGATGAAACTTTATAGCAATGTGCATTCCCTTTGATCAGTTGTTTTAGGTTATTCTCATTCAGTGCATAACTCTTTAACCCTTTGAAATATTTTAACTGAACTTCATAGGAATGCGTATAATAATAGGGCAATATCATAAACAAGAACCACAACACTGGCTTACTTGCTTCCAGAATTAATCCCAAATTATCTGCCCTTGCTTTAATTTCCAATTCACTCTATAATTCCTTACACTACTGTGACAAAGAGTTGTGAAAACATTGTGAAGATATGATGAACTTTCATGAAATAGTGTAAATGCCCTGAAAAATGTGGAATTTTTCAAATTACAGTTTCGATAATTAAATTTCACGTCGTGAAAAAAGACCATGAAATTCATAACACAGTGAAAAAAGAACGTGCAATTATGAATGTCATGAAAATCAATCTGTGAAATCAATAAACCACAAATGAATGCTGTGAAAACTGAAACAACCCATGAAACCACAAACTGGTCACATGACCAAGATGGCTGCCTCGCCTATAAACAGCTTCCACAAGGTTGCTCAAAAGAAATAATGTCAGGTGAGCTACAGAACCACCAGTCCTCCAGTTTATGCATGCAACTTGTTGCAGCATTTTCATCTGATATTTCACAACAGAGTTTCATGGTCTTTCAGACATTAGGCTAGTAGTACAGTAGAACTTCAGTGGCTCTAACCCTGATGGCTCATTTACCCTGCCTGGCTAGAACTCATTCTTGGATCCCTAGAGGTCACTTTCTATAGAAACTAACCCTGGATGGCTAAAACTACCCTTGATGGAACTAATTTTCATGGTCCCATGCCTGTTCTAGCCAATGAAGTTCTACTGTATATGGTGTTTTATGGAGATGTATGGCAATTTTTATTTAACCAGAAGACCATAGAAAATGATGTTTCCATGCCTAAAATATACGGTCTTTTCATGCAATATTTTACAGTCTTTTCACAGCAATCAGTTCACTATATTTTACACAGATGTAAATTCATTACATTTTCATCGCATTTTCAGGTGGCACTTCTGAACAGACTGTTTTCAACTGTATTTTCACAAATTTCACGCTTCAAGTTAAATATATGGTCACTTCAGGGAATGTTTTTACAGGGGTGTCACAGCAATCTATTCACCATATGAGCCGCGACATGAGAAAACCAACAATGAGGTTGTGCGCTCAGCACAGACTCATATCAGCCTGGGCATCCATCCAGTCTGATCAGCGCCTTCGCTAAGCGCTTAAAGGGTAGCTAAGGGACTAAGCTACCTCCATGCAGACAGCAAAGACCCTGATCAGACTGGGCAGATGCCCAGGCTGATCTGAGTCTGCACTGGGTGCACAACCACTTTGTTGTTTTTCTCGTGTCGCAGCTCGTATTTTCATGGATGTGAATTCACAATATTTTCATCGCATTTTCAGATGGCACCTCTTAATGGTGTTTTCACCTATAATATCAGGATAGATGCAATGGATTTATTTTCATGGCCTATCATGACTTCCCTGTAGAAACTCTGCTGAAAGTCACAAAACTTGTCATCAAAATTTTCACAGCATTTTCATGATACCTTTTGCCAATAGTGTTTTCTGTCATTTTTTTTTTTTTTTGAGATACATATGTCGATATATTGCTGTTGAATAAGTTCTTCATGTTCATTTATTTTCCACTTGAATGAACTTATAAGATACAATGTATGCTACGATTTGCATGTATGCACTTGAACATTAGTAATTTTTTTGCAAATTGCTTTGTAGACACTCTACATTGATGGGCAATTAAATTCCCACATAAACTTTCAGTTTCTACATTACTGTCTTAATGTTATACCTCTCCGAAAATTAGAGTGCAGAAACTGGGATGCTGTGCACATAAGTTAACATCGCCAAGCACGTTGGACATTCGATTGTAATATCTAAAAAAAAACTTCAGTATCACAAACAGTTTTCTGACCCTGAAGACATTGAATCGTTGCATGAAAACCACCAAACACAAACCAAACACAGAATATAGACCCTTTGTATGTTTATTTAAAGCTATGTCAAATCAAATGTCAGCATCATTGCTGAAAGAAACAATATGCTAACAGTTTCATTTATTGTACTGCTTTTAAGATAAAATTGGTACAATGTCCTTTCAAATCAAAATTTGTTTTATGTTTTCAATTTTGCCTTTTTTTTCTGAAAATTGATTCTTGTCCTTTCTAGAACAAGTTTATTCAATTGGGCTTATGCTTTACCAGAATTGAAAGGAACGAATATTTGACAAGTTTCAAAATCACAAAATATTGTTGTGGATCTGAGGTTTCCAAAAATATTGGTGTTCCAAAAACAAGGACAAGCTATCAACCGTCAAGTTTCTATATTTTGCTGAGTATTGCCATCCCAACCTTCATTATCAGCATGAAATAAAACACTTCCTATCCTCGTGTGCTATTTAATTAAGTTTAGATAATCTTCTGCAAGAAGAAAAGAGAGAGAGAGTGAAAGAAAACCGTCTTCTAATATCTTGATACCTTGCAACTGCTCAAGTTAATTTCTGAAAATATTATGTATAGGTCAAAGTGTCTATAACATTACAGTCAACCCTCTTTATAACAGCACTCATTACAACAGCAAAATTCTTTATAACAGCATTTTGATTTGCACAGAATGGCTTTATTGTTCTAAAAGTGTATTCTTTATAACAGCTAATCCAGTTTAACGTCAAAATATTTGGGAACAAATGAGGTTGTTGTAAAGAGGGTCCACTGTATAATATTTCATGTGAGGATATAGAACCTTAGTTACTCGAAATAAATCAAGCAGTTTTTGCAGCAAAAATATATAGCAGTCGACAAAAATGTCTGCAAAATTTACGTCTGCAAAATTTAAAAAAAGAAAGTGTTTTTTCCAGCTATAACATATTGAGAATTCTAGGACTAGAGGGTAAACAGTGCAGATCCAGATGAGGCACCTCATCTACATTTACCTGTTTAAAAATTCAGATATTTCCATTTCTGGATTTTTTTAAAAGTAATAAAAGAGAAATATTGCAATGTTTAGTCAAATATATGTTAGCTGCAATAGAATAGCAGTCACCTTAAAACATGTAAAACCCGGCTGAGCCAAAGCATCTGCACAGTCTGATCAAGGTTTCCATGTCTTGTCTCCGACTTAATTTGTTGATGGAACAGGAAAAATTTTGATAAGACTTGGCAGATGGATGGCTGATCAGAGACTTGACAGTTGACAGTTGACAGCATGCGTTGGAAAGTCCCTTTACTCGTGTCACAGCTCATATATAGACAATTTTTCTATAGAATTAATATTCATTTTGGTCATCATCTTCACCTTCGTCAGAGTCTCGTGAGTCCACCCCGACCTCTTCATAGTCTTTCTCAAGGGCCGCAAGATCTTCCCGAGCCTCGGAGAATTCTCCCTCCTCCATACCCTCACCTACGTACCAGTGGACAAAGGCACGTTTGGCATACATTAAGTCAAACTTGTGATCAAGGCGGGCCCAGGCCTCGGCAATGGCAGTAGTGTTGCTTAACATACAGACAGCACGTTGGACCTTGGCCAAGTCACCACCAGGCACCACAGTCGGCGGCTGGTAGTTGATACCAACCTTGAAGCCAGTTGGACACCAGTCTACAAACTGAATGGTTCTCTTTGTTTTTATTGAGGCAATAGCGGCGTTGACGTCCTTTGGTACCACGTCGCCACGGTACAGCATGCAACAGGCCATGTACTTGCCGTGACGTGGGTCACACTTCACCATCTGATTGGCTGGCTCAAAACAAGCGTTGGTCAGTTCTGCAACCGATAGTTGCTGGTGATAGGCCTTTTCAGCCGAGACAACTGGTGCATATGTAGCTAGAGGAAAATGAATCCTGGGATACGGCACCAAATTGGTTTGGAACTCGGTCAGATCCACATTCAGAGCGCCATCGAATCTAAGAGAAGCAGTGATTGAGCTGACAATCTGGCCAATCAGCCTATTCAGATTGGTATAGGTCGGTCGCTCAATGTCAAGGTTACGCCTACAAATGTCATAGATTGCCTCGTTGTCTACCATGAACGCGCAGTCAGAGTGCTCCAGGGTGGTATGGGTGGTAAGAATGGCGTTGTACGGCTCCACAACGGCCGTGGAAATCTGTGGAGCTGGGTAGACGGCAAACTCAAGTTTTGATTTTTTGCCGTAGTCCACGCTGAGTTTTTCCATCAGTAGCGCACAGAGTCCGGAGCCTGTTCCGCCGCCAAAACTGTGAAAGCACAAGAACCCTTGCAGTCCAGTGCACTCATCGGCGATCTTACGGACACGGTCCAAGACAAGATCCACAATTTCCCGACCAACAGTGTAGTGGCCTCGGGCATAATTGTTGGCGGCGTCTTCCTTGCCTGTAATCAGTTGGTCGGGATGAAACAATTGACGGTAGGTACCAGTGCGGACCTCATCTGGAAGATAATTAAAAAGTACATGTATTTATTTCTCACCGTGAATGATCATTATTACTCCAAGCACCAGAACTGAAAATACACGTAGTTAAATGTGCAAACGGCGTAGATCCAGATTAAAGGGTTCCTGATGAGCCGCTTCATCTGGATCTACACTTTTGCCCTTTACTTTTTAAATTCTCACTATGATATAGCTTGGACGAAGGGTGGATGGATGACTTGCAATTTTACGCCCTTGTCAACAGTATTCTAATCATTGAAAGACGATGAGATGGGGGTAATAAAAGGCTCCTAACAACGGAACCCTGATTGCGTTGAAAAGATTTCCGTCTCCAGCGGGATTCGAGCCCGGACCGCTAGCTTAGCAGGCCAGCGCGTAACCCACTGAGATATCGGGGCTTCGAAGTTCAGACGAAACTTTTCTTGAAATTTTGCAGACATTCTTATTTTGTATTTAATGCAAACAGTATACAGTAGACTCTGATTAGACGCCGCGTTATGTGGCGTTTGATCTTGGTTTACACTGTCTGACAAAGTCCTCTTTATCGGACATTAATGGGTAGTAGTATTTCAATTCTCCTATCGACGTTCTCCCCGCACCTCAGCGGAACGAATCCATAGCCGCAGTAACGGGGCGCCGAGCGTCCGTCCTCTTAAACATTAATGGGTTAAGTTGCTGGGCAATTTTATAACACAACAAACCAATTATCTACATCATCAATAATTTAAAATGAATCCTTTAATTTCTCAGCCATGAACTCTAATCACCAGAATCTAAATTAGCTATATAGAAGTGTATTAATTTTTCATCTGAATTCTGGCACCAGCGTCCTACTGTAGGTTTAAAGTTCCACAGTTTTTTTTCTTTTTTTTTTGCAGACAGGTTTACTGTTTGTGTTTTTTTTTTTTCTTTAAAAATTTTGTCTGCAAAAGCGCGATCCTAGAGAGGACATCGTGTCATCTCATCAAAGATCAGCTTTATTTCTGTGGTCAGGTTGGTTGATTGGTTGTTTTGAGTTTAACAGCTCTTTGAGACAGTATTTCAGTCTATATCGAGCCGTCTTTCAGAGAGCCAAACCAACCCCACCCGAAACTACTGCAAGCATAGTAAGCCCTTGCCCTACTATTATCAAAATTGGTAGGAGCCCCCCCCCCCCCCCCCCCCCCCCCTCCTGGGCACTGAAAGGTACCCAGCACCATCGCCCGATCGCAACCACTGCTGGAGTCTCTATTTATCAAACTTTGCTAATTTATTGTTTGCTCGGAACGCTGCACAAAAAGTCAATGTTTCATCTGACTGGTATAAACACATATATGGGCCGCGACATGACAAAATACACATTAAACTGTGTTAATGAAACACTATGCCCCCAACTATATGCTTGCGTTTAAAGAAGGTTCATCCCATAATGTATGAGTCAGAAAAGAGTGTGACTCAATCCAGTATTAATTAATAGAATTGGCTACAAAGCTAATCAGATCATCTACCCCTTGGCCTGGAACTGTATGCCAAATATCCGTGGATCCTAGCTTAAGTGCTTCTTCAGATATTCCTATATAATATGTCTATGTCCGAAAAAGGGATATAACTCAACCAAAAATTTACGAAATATGCTCAAAAGTTAATCAGATCATCTTGGCCTGTAACTATACTCCAAATCTGAACAGGCTAGCTTAAGTGGTTCTTTAGCTATTTTGGTCACAAGGTTATTCATATATAAAATTCCTATGTCCGAAAAAATGGGAATAACTCAATAAAAAATTACAAAACATGCTCAAAAGTTAATCAGTTCATCTACACCTTTGTATTTAATTGTATGCCAAATATAAACATGCTAGATTATGCGGTTCTTTAGATATTTTGGTCACAAGGTTCTTATATAAAATGCCTATGTCCGAAAAAGGGGAATAACTCAACCAAAAATTTACATAATATGCTCTTTAGTTAATCACTTCATCTACACCTTAGTCTGTAACTGTAGGCTAAATATGAACATGCTAGCTTAAGAGGTTTTCTAGAGATTTTGGTCAAAAGGTTATTCCTATATAAAATGCCTATGTCCGAAAAAGGGGAATAACTCAATCAAAAATTTACATAATGTGCTCATAGTTAATCAGTTCATCAACACCTTGGTTTGTAATTGTATGCCAAATATGAACATGCTAGCTTAAGCGTTTTTTTTTTAGATATTTTGGTCACAAGGTTATTCCTATATAAAATGCCTATGTCCAAAAAAGGGGAATAACGCAATAAAAAAATACGAAATATGCTCAAAAGTTAATCAGTTCATCTACATTTTGGTTTGTAACTGTATGCTAAATATGAACATGCTAGCTTATGCGGTTCTTTAGAGATTTTGGTCACAAGGTTTTTCCTATATAAATTGCATATGTCTTACTGAAAAGGGGAATAACTCAATCAAAAATTTGCGAAATATGCTCAAAAGTTAATCAGTTCATCTACATCTTGGTCTGTAACTGTAAGCCAAATATCAGAATCCTAGCTTCAGCGGTTCTTTAGATATTTTGGTTACAAGGATTTTCCTATATGTCAAAAAGGGGCATAACTCCTGAACGACAAGACCGGTGGAGGGAAAAAAAACGAATCCGCTTATTTTTCATGTACATGCCACATATAAAATTTCAAAATCCTAGCATAAACGTTTCTTGGGTTTCCCAGGGGCCAAAAAGCGTTACGGACGGATAGACGGACGGACGGACAGACGGACAAACAAGTCCAAACCATTATGCCCCCTAAACTTCTCCGAAGTTGGGGGCAAAAAAACACACACACAAAGTGGCATGTGTGCTCAGCGAAGAATCAGACCCGCCTAGGTAGTCCGCCCAGTCTGATCCGAGTGGGTCCATTGAAGATAGCTTAGACCCTTAGTTACCCTTTAAGTGCACAGCAAAGACTATGATCAGATTTGGCGGATGCCAAAATTTTGAACTTTGGTTATCTGTTTGTAAGATTATATGACTCCTGCCAAGCTTAAGTTTGACCCTGAAATTGCAAATGTTCCTATTTTCATAAATTGTGAAAAGTATTTAATTAGTATTTGGCCTACTAATAAATTGCAGATCGCCAAAAACTTATCCTTTGAAAACTTATTCAAAATCCCAAAGCACAAGGGCATACCAGATGTCCCAGGAAATAAGAACTTTACTATGAAATAGTTCATTCTGTACAAGGTTATGGCCAAATGCACAAAAGATATTCAAGCCTAGGTTCAAAAGCTTCATTCATAAGTTTCAACTCCTCAGTCCTAGATTTCGTATTTCTAGGGTGTGAGGTTCACGAAAAAATGATTTCTTATATTACAGTAAAAAACACATAAAAGTTTAAACTATGGACTGATTTTTTTGTCGAAACAAGGTTTTGAAAACTTTAAACCAGCAAAAAAAAACTTGATGATTCGAATCCGAAGCTGAAAGCTTTAATCTACAAGGTTTGAAGATTATTGTGCATTAAGCTTGCCATACAAGATCTACACTGACAACCGCAGAGACGGACAGACCATAACTGACCTGTCTGTTCCACTTTTTTTCAGTGTAGATCTCCACTAAACCAGTCCGCCAATTTTCGCTTCCTGTACAGACTGAACATCATATGTGGCTTCCGCCGAGACTGTCCGCGAACGCTTTCTTCCTGCCGAGACTTCTGTACATGATAAATGGCTTCCTGCAGAGACTGTCCGCGAGATTCTGCTTCCTGCCGAGGCTCTCGGAAGGAAGCAGAGTCACGCGGACAGTCTCGGCAGGAAGCCATTTTTCGGACAGTAGTCCCTGCAGGAAGCAAGAGTTCGCGGACAGTCTCGGCGGAAGCCAAATATGACGGACAGTCTCTGCAGGAAGCGAAAATTTGCAGACTGGTTTATACCCTGTGATCTCGCATCATTCTCGATTTGGCAATTCTTTTTAAATACATATCTTTTAACATTACCTATAACAGTAGGTTCAAGGTCCACAAATATTGCCCGAGGGACGTGCTTCCCGGAGCCCGTCTCACTGAAGAAGGTGTTGAAAGAGTCGTCCATCACCCCAAGGCTTTTATCACTGGGCATCTGACCATCGGGCTGAATCCCATGCTCGAGACAGTAGAGCTCCCAGCAGGCATTGCCCATCTGACACCCGGCTTGTCCCACATGAATAGATATACACTCACGCTGAAAGCAGGGTCCAGGGTAATTATATAGAGACTCGAGTAACAATTTTCTGTTTTCTTATATATATATAAATACAATAAAAAGTAAGTCTCTTGTGCAATCATTTATGATTATTGTTGATCAAATAATAACAACAATGCTGATAAAGTTTAATAATAAATTTTGTTGAAATGTTACCAACTGCTCTGATATTAATATTTAATATGATTCAGATTTCAAATGCTAAAACATTTCTTTGCTACATGTGGCTTAGTTTTAAAAATATTGAATAAATATGTAGTTATGAATTTAAAGTTTTATTTTATTTTATTTTTAAATTCCATTTGATTTAGTTTTAAAAACATTGATAAATATATAGTAATGAATTGAAAGTTTTAATTCATTTTATTCTATTATATTTGTTTATTTATCTTTTTTTTTAAATTCCTCTTTAAAACTGATCAAGAAGTGCCTTACCATTTTGATAGATTTTCAGAGAATCCTCACAGAAACGATGCTATGTGAATCTTGTGAGAGCTAAATCAACAATGAAGTCACAGAGGATGATTTCAAAATTATTAATTCATAATTTGCCAGTTAAAGCATAAAGAACACTTATTACAGGCCCGGATCCAGATCACAACTAGCTGGCGGGGCTCTCTCTGGACAACTACTGAGGCTTAGGGTCCAAACATAGAGGCCATAATCAGGGTTCCAGACAAAGAAAAGGGTTTTTGATGAAAAGTCAAGATAATATCATGCCTATCTTTAAATATATGTTATGACATCTCATTGGAATCGCCTCAGTGAGGCGATTCCAGTGAGATGTCACAACATAGATTTCAATTTAACTATGGAATTGCATCTAGGTGCTACCTATATTCCTGCATTATTTTGGACACAGAGCCCAAGGTGGCGGGGCTTAAGCCCCAAAGCCCACCCCCTGGATCCGGGGCTGCTTATAGTTGCAAACAAAAGCTATTCTGTTAAGACTAATTGCTGTTTTGTGCCCCTTTCATCGAACTGGGGTGGTCATGTTGGCGGGAGGGTGGAAAGAGAGAGGGTGGGGCGGTGAGAAGGGGGACACATTTTCTTTTTAAGTGTGGATCCGGTCGGCGTTGGCCCTGTATCTGAAGGAATGCTTGCATTTTGTTTAAACTTGCACAGATATATCATTTGGACATCATGGGAAAGAACTTATTAGATTTGGGTGACATTGTTCTTACTTTCAAGGTCACAGGAGGTATAAGCTTGCTTTCTGCTTCTCTCTCTCTCTCTCTCTCTCTCTCTCTCTCTCTCTCTCTCTCACACACACACACACATCCTGTCGATATGTAAACTGCCAAAATAAGTTAAGCTGCATCTGCTTTTTCCCCTGATCACAAATATGAGCCGCGACACGAGAAACCCAACAATGTGGTTGTGCGCCTAGCGCAGACTAAGTTCAGCCTGGGCATCAGCCCAGTCTGATCAGACTCTTCGCTAAAAGCGCTTAAAGGGTAGCTAAGAGTCTAAGCTACCTTACTGCGGACAGCGAAGACTCTGATCAGACTGGGCGGATGCCCAGGCTGATCTGAGTCTGCGCTGGGCGCACAACCACATTGTTGGTTTTCTCGTGTCGCGGCTCATATATTTGATTTAACGTATATTCAATTGAAGGGACATGTCTGTAAGAAATTTTCCTGAAGGCAAAGAAACGTATCATCTCAAATTATGCTGTGTTTCACGTGTGTCGATTCAGTTCTTGCTTTTTGCTGATGTCCCTGATTTTTTGTCATTTTTTTTTTAAATTTACTGGACAAAATGAGTATTCTTGTAAAATTTTGCAAAAGTTATCAAATACCGTGAACATGCAACATTTTGCTGTCGATATATGAGCCGCGACACGAGAAAACCAACAATGTGGTTGTGCAACCAGCGCAGACTCAGATCAGCCTGGGCATCCGCCCAGTCTGATCAGACTCTTCGCTGTCCGCATGAAGGTAGCTTAGTCCCTTGGCTACCCTTTAAGCGCTTAGCGAAGAGTCTAATCAGACAGGGTGGATACCCAGGCTGATCTGAGTCTTCGCTAGGCACACAACCACATTGTTGGTTTTGTCGTGTCGCGGCTCATATTATTGTAAAGTTTGAATGGCAATATATCAGGGTTGAAACTATGGCAAAATTCACACGGGGTTTAACTGACATGTATTAACACCAGCTTATTGAGCTTTAAAACTGCATCATAAAATTTAGAATAAATACACAAAAAAGAGAAAGAAACTTTATGTTTGGACTCTCGCTGAAACTGCCTTCTCATAAAAAAGTATAAGTATTCTTATGACAGACCCAAGTGGCCATAGAGTTGTATATTCATCAACGATCAAAGAAGGTAAGCCCATGTCATCTGAGTCATGACAGAAGAAACCCTAGCGGTCACATGACGTCGTACTAACGTCGATGCGACGTCATTACGTCGCATCGACGTCAGTTGGACGTCGTTACGACGTCACGTGCCTGCTGGGACACTACTGTGTAAAGAGTGCAGACAGCGCTGTAGCCGCACAGACTGATCAGAGTCTCCTGATCGATATATTGTGATGCTAACTCGGAGACAGAACAAGAAATCTCAGATCAGAATGCGCTAATGCGCAAGTTGATTTCTTATCATGCTATCGTCGAGGTACATTTTTCTAGTTTTGGCAAAATCAAAAATTCATAATGTCATTATTTTTCAGTTTAAGCAAATTGGCTTCCATGGTATAAACGGTTTTGTCTCACATAAACAACACAAATAATAGATTTGTTGCATTGCATCTTTATTTATTTATTTATTCATTCATTTATCACAAAAACTTGAAAATCGACTTGTGAGTCAAAGAGTAGAATCGTGTCCAGAGAAAATAGACGTTATGTTATATAACGTCGAACAGTGCAGACTCAAGACAGCATGTGCATCTGCATCACTGATCGATATACTGTTGGTGTCAACAGGTACGAATCATTGACATGAGCTATAAGGCCCTTCTAACATGGATTTACGCTGTTTGCGAATTCAACTATTTCCTTTTTTGTAGCTTTAAGAGCTAAGAACTTTTTTTTTTTTTTTTAGAAAACTGGCTTCCGAAGTGTGTCTTTGATATGTCTCACAACCATTATTGCCTACAAATGAGCCACGAGACGAGAAAACCAACAAAGTGGTTTAGCGCCCAGCGCAGACTCAGATCAGCCTGGGTATCTGCCCAGTCTGATCAGAGTCTTCGCTGTCCGCATGAGTGTAGCATAGACCCTAAGCTACCCTTTAAGCGCTTTGCGAAGAATCTGATCAGACTGGGCGGATGCCCAGGCTGATCTGAGTCTGCGCGGGCGCACAACCACTTTGTTGGTTTTCTCGTGTCGTGGCTCAAATATGCATGTTTTAGTACGTATCGTTTTAGTGAGAATAACGAGAAGAGTATTTCAATTTGAATTTCACTTTTAGCTGGGCAGATACGTGAAATAATTGTGCACTTTTTGATAAAAGCATGAAATTTGGCACAATGTTAGACAAAGCTATTCTAAGCATTTTCAGGGTGGATGCCAAGCCAAAAAATTCCATTTATGGCGGCCATCTTGAATTTCAAAATGGCCGCCACTGAAACTGCATTTTATGACAAACAGAATCGGAAATCATAACAAAGACCAGTTTTGTGTTTCTGAACATGTTTAGCTGAACTTTCGCTATGATTTTCTCAAACTTGTCTGTTATTCGGTATTTCTGATGTATGCTCCTGGGCGTAGACATGACACTAATCGATAATTACATGTTTGTAAGTATAGAAATGGAATACAGTGAATCACAATTCCTCACCACCTGGTGAACTAAACCTTTCAAAATATCATTGTTTTGCAGATTTAAAAGTTTTTCTAGTGAATAAAACTTATTAACTGGATGACGATAGCAATTCTTTTACTTGTTATATTTGCTTGTTGCTTTAGTCTACATAATAAATCATTTTGCCTAACTCATAATCTATAAAAGAAGCAAACAGCATAGTTTAATCCTTAAATGTATTTGAGTTTATTTTAATGCACAAAGTTATATAAGGTTTTAAAAGGAAAAAATCATATTCGATGTGTAACGTACATAACAGTAGCAAAGGTACTAACAAACAACAATAATCTAAATAAACCAGAATTGATGGTTGATAAATGTGGTCCTTACTGAGCTAACACTATTATTCATTTTCTAACACTATTATTCATTTTCAAATTATGCATATATTAGAGAGAACAGATTGGCTCCTTTTGAATTAGTCAAAACAGCGCTGAAAAATTACTTGAATCTAGAACGAAACATTTTTGTAGGAGTCCATACAATTTTGAAGAATGACTTCGAGAAATAGATACACGTGTAAATGGTAACTACTGTATCCTCAGTTTGCTCTGTATTTCACCTTAAGTAGCCAGAAGCATATGCCACTATATTGGAAAACCATCGTTGTATGTTTTTAACTATAATTATATGATTTAAACATGTATCTGAAGGTAGGTTTAGTGGTAACGTTGAGTACACAATTGTAGTTTGTATATAAGAGTTAGTGGTGTCAGATAATTAGAATTGCAAACTGTTGTAAAGAGTCAGTTTCAGACTGCAGCTAGGCTTTCAATGCTTTAAGTGTTAACCTGTCAACTATATTCAGATATATGTAGTATACGTAGATTTTCAATATTTCCTGTAGTACAACAGGAAAAACTAAGATCTTTACGAATGGCAGACTCTGGCTCTGACTCTTTTAAAACATAGTTTTGCAGCAGCTTCACTATAATTACCTTTTAATGACACATTCGACAAGTAAATATTTTGATCAGGGTCAAGGTTGAATATCACGTTAAATGTATTCCTGAGTGGTAATAAAGGTTATCTGTTTGTATACATGTAGCTCTCGTCATTTATACTGCCGCATATTACTGTAAGGAAAACGAAAAAAGTGCAATTTTTTATAGTGAGACATGGAAATTAGAGATTTCCCATCATCTTCTGTTCACGAAGTATAACTGTCACTACAAAAAGACATAATATTTCCTGATCAGGTAATTTTGCACCACCATCTTTGCATATTACGGCTTACTATTATCAACACCTAAAATATTACAACAGCATAATTACTTTCAAACAACTTGTAATAAATTATTTATTGTATTAGTATATTCTTTTATATTGTCAAGTTGTATTGAGAACACTGTTCATATGCAGCAGGACTTCGTCATCAGTAAATGATTTATTCCCCACCCCCACCTCCCCTAACCCTTTCCCGAAACGATTACAACAAACTGGGCAAAAAGATTAATTAGAATAACATTTAATTTGGTTAGTCCCTGATATGTATAGGTATAACTTATTTTATTTGTTTCTGCCCTATACATAATGTTTTACTACATATAAGGTGTGACTAATTAGTAAATTGCCCAATAAAATGGTTGTATACATTACTTGTTATGTTTGTTCTCGTTTAATTTCTAGTCATACTGCAGGTGGTTCATTTAGGAGATGGAGAACTGAGATTTGCCTTCAAATACCTAAGTAGTAACATTGATGTCGATTAATATATGTAGTCTGTTTTTCATTTGCCTTTGCATTTTGTGCAGTTGAAACACTGCAGATTATTATTACTTGTAATTATAATATTTGTCAATATCAACAACTTAAGTTCCCATATTTAGGCACCCCTCAAGAAACTGTTGAATATATAAGCATTGATAAGGTAAGAAAAAATTATAAAACCTAAATGCGGCATAGAATGAAGTTTGTCGTAAAAGGAAGAATTTATCGAAACCAGCTTCAAATATCCACATAACCTACTACTCAACTCCTCGTATCATCAGCTTTCAGTTCATGTTTCGATATTTTATTACCAAAGGCCTGCTTAAGGCATCAGAGGTAGGAGCATTACAAAATAGACAACGTAAAGCTGTGTTGTGAAACTTGTAGTATTTTAACATTATGCAGTATTTTTTTTTTTATTTTATATGATGGTTTTAGTTGAGAAATGGCATTTCTTGTGTAACGTATACTACCCAAAGAACCTTAACTAAAGTAAATGTGCTCTGCAACCCAAGTTTACATGTAACATTCTGTTCCCAAAATCTTCAAATGTCTGTTTATATTTCTCTTATCAACAGTCTTTCTTTTGTTTGCACTTAATATGCTACATCTTTTCAATAAACACTGTAAGACAATGCTCTTGTATATTTTGTAGATTACATGTCATACTAGACGCTCTTATACTACTAAATTAACGCTTTTGGGGCGCTATTTTTATAAGACTGACTGTTGACTGCTTATCTCTTGACTTTACTTCTACATAAAGTGCTGTCTTACAGCGGCAGGGCTTTATTTTCTCTACAGTGATGTCTCTGTTCTTTTATTTAATTTAACTTTTTTAATCATTTTTTATAATAAATATTATGTATGCTAGTATCATTAAAAGGATGACAAAACAGTTAAGTAGTTAGGCAAGTACGTTATTAATAATGTCAATTTAGGTAATGAACTGCCAGAAAAGAGTGAATGTCCTCAGAGCTTTTCGTGCCTAGAAACATTATTAGTTTGCAGTATCCTATTTTTCGTAACGTATATAACACACGTCATGTCACCTTTAACCTAACTATTAAAGTGTCGGAGGTCTCAAGAAGCAACGTTTCTTATGAACTGAGAGAATGTCATAATTATAATATTTTTGAGATACAATGAAGAAAGGTCAAAAGTGGTATTATAATGGACTTTTATGACTAAATGTTAATTACGTTACCTCCAGTAGTTGAAAAAGTTTAAAAAAAATATGCAGACTGTAATTATTCCACTATTTGAAGACAGGAAAAAAGGGTGAAAGGCTGACAGAAACAAAACGAAATGTTTCTGCATTCAAAGTATATGGTTCTATGGAAATATAAATATGTAATTTACACATGTGGGCTTAACCCATAATGAGAGGGTTTACAGGTAATAACCAACACAATTTTAATAGGAACTTCTGCAAACAATACTCAATACTCTCTAGAGTTCCTCCATATGACAGGGGGACTTTTATCAGCTCAAAGTCTATACAAAATGTAATGGGCTCTGATCAGTATGAAACTTACCTATAAGGCAGACGCCATTTTGAAAAATCAAGATGGCCGCCGAAATAGGAAAAATTCAGCTTGGCATCCACCCTGAAAATTCATATTTTGGTCCAATCTAACTATGTACCACATTTCATGCTTTTATCAAAAAGTGCACAATTCGGCCAAAATTTGTTACATATTTGCCCCACTATTTGGTGATTAAAAAAACAACGTTGGTGCACAAATGCATCTGAAATCCACCAGCATACAGAAACCAGTGCATGGCATAGACCAAGAAACCTGCACCCAGTTTGTTATGAGCTGGAAACAGTGGTATCAGCGTGGAGCTCGGCCATCACCTGATCGACCGCCACCCTGATACTACTTTTTCAGCTTAGAGCACACTCTGTGCAAATTTCCTGGTCATCTGGGTTGGAAAATCGATCGGATATTTTCCGCTCATGGGACGGTCGAACCCGCGACACGTGCATGAAAGGCGAACACGTACCTTATCCATTAGGCCAGGCCCTCCGCTATCTCTCAAAGAGTCCATTACTGGGTGCGTATTTTTATACTCCTGAATGCCAAAATACTTATTTACAACCCTATTTTTATTTATCGTAACAAAACGGTTTCAAAACTTTAAAAAGAAAAAAAAAAAAAAAAAAAACAGGATTAGGGTCTATCTTCTATATTCTATGAAATCCCACATCTGTTAAAAATCAATTGATTTTAAATAAAATATGAAAGGTGCAAAATTTATACTAAGCATTTAACAACCAACATAAAAATTATAAGGAAAAAAGGACCTAAATAATATAAATAAATGAAAGATGAAAGGACTATAGAACAAGAAAAATATAAAAAGCATCTGAAAAAAAATGATGACATGCTTCTTGCTAAGTGTCACCTACAATTAAAATATTATTCACAACAATTCTTAATGAGGCGTGTCATTACTAGTAAACAATTAAAGACTAATCACGTGTTTGACAAGTTTACAAAACATGCAATCAAACTGCAAACAATGGTACCTACGCCATGATGACAAGTGATTCGAAATCTGTCAGTTGTAACAGAAATCACTCTCCCCGTACATAGCTTGTTAGCCAAAAAAGGTTTTCAAGAAACATATATAAGCTGAGCTTGGATTTTTTTTCATTATATTACTATTTTGGTCTTTGTTACTGCAACATTCATTTCTAATTCGTCATAATGGAGACGACACCACTTATCAACTATGCCGATGCCAGAGACGAGAATAAACAGTGGACAAATTACTATCACGATGGTAAAAAATATTATTTTTCTCTTATTTATTTTCATTTTACTCTTATTATTTACTCTTATTCATATTTGTCATGTTCCTTTTAATTATGTATTTGACTTTTTTTTTGCTTTTTTATTATTGCTTTATATTTGTTTTCTTTATTTTTATTTATTCTTGTCCGTTCTCTGTTCTTATATATTTTACCTTAATTGGTTATTTTGGTTATTCTCGTTGGTTTAAGTCTCAAACGAGAACAACAACCAAAATCGCATATCCAAATACCGAAGACCCAATAGAGGATCTGAGTCTTACCTGTTCGCATGACCAGTTTAAATGAAGACTCTGAACAGACTGCGCTGCTACGTAGGCTGATCCTAGTCCTCAGTATTAGCACATGCTCTTTAAGGCAGCGCCCTTCGAGGCATTGCTTTTATACTTCATTGATCGTAATTGGTTTGTAATTTGATATAAAATTTCCTTTTAAAAGGAAGGCTTGCCCAGCTAAGCCAGTGAAATTTTCATGAGTTGTTATCACGTGGTTGTTATTGAAGTGAGCCCAATTGTTGGTGCACTTTCTGTTGCTATCTTTTAATTAGCTAAGTATTTAATTTCTTAACTTTTTGAATGGTGGCATTATCCATAGGTGTGAGGTAAAAACAAGTGTAGAATTTATTTGAAAAATAAACTGAGGAAATATTTAAACACACACACACACACACACACACACACACACACACACACACACACACACACAGAGAGAGAGAGAGAGAGAGAGAGAGAGAGAGAGTTTTCCAACGTTTTGGCCGTTAGGCATGTCTCAAGGAAAATTACCATATGAACCTATTTCAAATATTTTCTTTACGGCTGCTGAGTCACTTAGTTTGAATCAAATTTTAGGAAAGACTGTTTCAAACCCATGTTGAGGGAATTTTGGCATATCTGAACTTGGCATCAAAGAAGACAATAAATTTATATTTACTGAAGTTTATTTTTGGTTTTAGTGGCATCAGTGGCAATTTTGACACTCTGAGAAGAAAATGCATGCTGCTATTGTTCGAGACAATAACTTGCTTTGCACCATTTGTAAGCAACAAAGCATGGAACCCATTGCGTTCATACTTCCATGAACTTCCGAGAAATGAAATTTATCTTTTATATTTACGCTGTGTTTTCACATCAATTTTGTTACTTATTCGTGCAGTTCTGACTAATTTAACACCGAGGAAAGGACGAAGAATAGTTATAAACCAACGTGTTTTATAATGGTGTACAACAGCCGCCACTATGACATGACGTCAATCAAACGTTTCACCGGCCAATCGTCTATTTGAATTATCCGTGACGTCGCTTACGCGTAAGATTGTATGAGTGAGTGTTGTTCATGGATGTATGAACATCGTCAGCCCAGTATAGGTTCATCTAACGAAACCGTCGATGAGTGTAAGTATTTCTCTATACATTTGTTTAGGTGAAGTAAAAAGGCAACATAAGAGAGTGTTATAAAAGCAAGAAAAATGTCCACACAACCCCCACCCGCACCTACTGCAAGCACAGTAGGCCCTTGCCCAGCTATAATCCAAATCAGTAGTACGTCCCGGCAATGGAAGTAATACCCAGCATTATCGCATCATCCAACCAACCACTCCCTTGTCATAAAACAGTCAATGATTCCCTGACAGTCGGCCTCAACGAGATTCAAATTTTAACGGTTCTGAATTTCCCCCCTTTTCTGTACCTGTATCATTGTAAGAGGTTTCCAGTTCAGGCTATTCATGAACATGTTGATGGCTAATAGGAAATTTATCAGAAGCTAAAAGTGCGTACATTATATCGCTTATGCCTGTTGCAATGTGTATGCGTTAATATTACTCACCTACATTACCAGCTTTTACACACATAACATGGTTAGTTGTACATAAAAGCCACACACACGGATAGATGGGATACATTTTTTCATTAAATGTGATGAGTGATAAAGGGAAAAAATCGTCAAAAGCGCATGTTTCTAAATTAAAACAATGAATTTGAACTTCGCTATTTTTTAACAGATACACAGATCAGCCCATTCCAGCATAAGCGCAGTCTGATCAGTCTATCCTCGGCATAAAGGTGTCTGCATCATGAAGAATATATATGCCGAAAAAGACTGACCAGACCCCAAGAATGCACCGGCTCTGGACAGTGTGCCGGCTGCTCTGACTAGTCAGATTATGCGATGCCCTAAAGGCCTATTTTTTGCGACGCCGCTGCATGATTTTTGGAAAAGCTAATGCTTGTAAACTAAGCTATAAATATACACTGTTTCATACACAGGTTTTGGTATATTTCTAAGGATGTAAAGCCAAATATTTTGCATTAAATTAAGAGTTTCATTTTTATGCAATCAGTTTATAAAAAGCAAAAGATATGTGGCCAAGTTCAAGGCACTTGTGAAAGAAAAACGTGCTTTTTAACGGAAATATCAAAACAAAGTACATGCACTATCAAAAATAGATTTTCCGTCTGTTATTTTTAGCAGATGAGGTAAATCGGGTATGGATAAAAATAGACTCTCTTGGTATTTTCCGACTAAGCGTGACGTACCGTCTCTTCCGAAAATAACTCGGTATCACTAAACCACTTGAAAACTGGCTTGCGACCGTCATCGCAAGCCAAAAAGAGTTCATTGTACCACGAGAAAACAATATATGAGCCGCGACACGAGAAAACCAACAATGTGATTGTGTGCCCAGCGCAGACTCAGATCAGTCTGGGCATCTGCCCAGTCAGATCAGACTCTTCGTTTAGCGCTCAAAGGGTAGCTTAGTGTCTAAGCTTTCCTCCATGCGGTCAGCAAAGACTCTGGTCAGACTGGGCGGATGCCCAGGCTGATCTGAGTCTGCGCTGGGCGCACGACCACATTGTTGGTTTTGTCGTGTCACGGCTCAATTATTGTTGTTCGCAGTCTGATCAGTCTTTGCTGTTCGCTTTTATATATATTCTTCAGATTGCACAGCACTGTTCGCGCATTGCTTTGTACTTTAGGACGAGAAACATTTTGTATTTATGTTGTTGTTGGCTATGAGGGCCGTTTTTCGCATGACATGCAGGGCTTCATTGCGTAAAATAAAATCTAAAATAAAAAAAAATAAAAAAATAATAAAAAATAAGGTGTTTATATCTATTTAAGGTTTAATGGTCACCGTCATGTTTTCTGCCATTTTTACAAAGAGGAACAACTTTTGTGACTTCCTGTTCACTTCCTGACGAAGCCCTTCCAAATGCGATCTACTCTTAATGGAAAGAATTTGCTCCTCCTGGAGCAAGACGTTGCTCATAATGGAACAAATTCTTTCTTGTAAGAGTTTTACCCTATTGAGGGAGGGACAAATAAAAGTGAGCCGTGACGCGACAAAACCAACAAAGTGGCATGTGCGCTCAGCGAAGACTAAGAACAGCCTGAGCATCCGTCCAGTCTGATCAGAGTCTTCACCCGGCGCTTAAAGGGTAGCTAAGGGTCTTAACTAGCGTCATGAGGATAGCGAAGACTTTGATCAGACTGGGTGGATGCCCAGGCTGATCTGAGTCTTCGCTGGGAGCACATGCCACTTTGTTTGTTTTGTCGTGTCGCAGCTCAACCATTCACGTTACATACACTTTATTGCATCACCTTTCCAAATATTGTTTCCCCAAAGCAGCCGAGAAAAGTAATGGGGAAAATGTGATAAAAGAGAAAAAAGAAAAAAAAGGTAATAGTGATAATAATAATAAGGATAAACTTGTTCTTTGAAGATGTTAGAAAATTTATGGTGGAAACTTTCGAGTTCTTGGGATAAATATGGTAAGAACTCAACAAGTTGCGTGAGCAAGCAAATGGCCTAGGTATTCTGAAGTATGGACGTCTAGTCGCATGGAACTCTCTAACTAACTTGAACCTTTGAACGTGCGCAATTCCTGACTTGCCGTAGATTTCAGATGAGCTAAACTACATAGATTGGCAAACCAGCCTGAGATTTCCTTGTCTCGGTCTCAAAGATTTTTTTTTGCATCAGCCTCAGAGATTTTTTTTTGTGTCAGCTTCAGAGATTTCCTTGTCTTAGTCTCAGAGATTTCCATGTCTTAATCTCAGAGATTTCCTTGTCTCAGCCTCAAAGATTTCCTTGTCTCAGCCCCAGAGATGTCCTTGTCTCAGTCTCAGAGATTTCATTGTCTCAGCCTCAGATATTTCCTTGTCTCAGCCTCAGAGATTTCCTCAGTGTCTCAGCCTTAGAGATTTCCTTGTCTCAGATTTAGAGATTTCCTTGTCTCAGTCTCAATGTCTCTGTCACTATAGATTCTATTTTTTTCTATTGCAGATTCTTCGTCCGGATATGAGTCGACAGACACCTGGGATATAGACTCTGTATCGTCTCGGGACAGTGATGGCGAGTCGATTTCATCATGTGGCATTGAGGGAGATTTTGCGAAGTCGTGTGAGATTTCGACTGAAGTAATGAAGGTCTGCAGCCCGGCCGGTCTCTGCGAGAGTTTGAAGCTTATACTAGAGATGCCTGAAATGTGTGACGTCACATTCCTTGTGGGACCCGAAAAGATCCCAGTACATGGACTAAAGGCAGTGCTGTTGGTCAGGAGCAGGTACGGAGATGTTTAATATTATTAATATTATTTTAAGCTTAGCAGCTAAATCCCAAAGAGTAGCTGTTAACCCTTAAAAGCGCTAAATAGCAGACGACACAATTCACGTGCGCAAAATAAATAAATGTTTCGTCCAAGCTATTCCAAAACTAGAGGACAAACAGTGTAGACCCAGTTGAGGTGGCTCATTACGAGTGAGTGAACTCGGGTTTAACGTCCCACCAACAACGAGGTCATACGGAGACGGGACCTCGGTTTTAAGTCTCATCCGAAAGACCGGAGAAGCGGGGGATCGATCTTGCGACCCCTGGATTGGTAGTCTGGAGTGTTATCCACTACGCTACAGCCGCTCCGGTTCATTACGAGCTGCCTCATCTGGGTCTACGCTGTTTGCAAATTCAACTCTTTTTTTTTTTTTTTTTTCGTTTTTAGCTTTAAGTTAAGATCAATGAAAGAAAAGTGGTATTATTCTTATATCAAATGACTTGTGTTTGACTTTCGTTTATCATTTTTCTGTTTTATTAGATAACTTCTGCCTTCTTCATGGATTCCTATGTTCATAGTCTCACTTCAAAACGTCAAACGCCTGGAACTCTTTTATTCGTTAATGTGGCGACGGCTTTTCTTATTTAGATAAAAAAAGATGGTACCAAATGCTATTTTATACGTGTCTGACACATAAGCGTTAAGTTTTGGGTAAGTTAATGAAATTCCAAAGCCACTGAGCCGAAATGGCCTTCACGACCATATATGTAAAAAAATAAAATAAAAGAAAAAACAACAACTTGATCCATGTACTAAGATGGCTAATCACGTTAGCTCAGAAGAGATGCATCGCCGTAAGTCAAGAGTTAAGTTGAGCGTTTTTCTTCAGGTATTGCACGCCGTTCACTATCAGAAATTCTAACACAGTGCGCCTATAGAAGCAATGGAAAGTTACTGTGTTTTATTCTGCAACAATTCACTGTTTCGGAGCGCGTGAGTGTAATTGTTGACGTCACTGCAATTACTGACGTAATTTTGTGACGTTTTGAGACGTTAGACGGTGTAACGTCTTTTTTTTCTTTCTAAAGTCGCCATAAAAACATACATTTGTCTTAGATACAGTTAAAAATATTGGCGGGAGCATGGACGCGCCAGCAGGAAGACTGAGAGAGTTTGAATGAAAATAATAGTTTTTCGGCGTTTTTGAGTGTTAGAATCGAAATAGTTCAGCTCTAGCATTGAATTGTTGAGTAATGATTCACTGTTTGTCGGTCAGTTGTAAGTAGATATATCACTCGCGCTCCGCGCTCCAAACAGTGAATTATTACTCAACAATTCACTGCTAGAGCTGATCTATTTCTTAATTAGCGTTAAAATTTAAGACATATATCTAAACATAATATCTAAACATTTAATGTTTAGATAGCTTCTCATACATGTTAGCTTCTGGGAGCCATTCGCATATTTCTGAATACTTTTAACACATATATGTTTGTTATTTGCTACATGTGTATTATTATGACATATGGTAATTATAATAATAACAACAACAGCAATAATAATACAATGTTATTATCATTATCATTTTATTATTATCATTATCATCATTATTTTTAATTGTAACAGGGTATTTCACCAACTGATTCTGGAGCATCTGCACGTGCGCAACGATAAGAAAGAAAAGAAATCATCAAAATCGAAAAGACGACGACCCGAACCAGTTTCCACCGAGCGACTTCAGATCCCAGTGCAGAGGTACGATGCCGAGGTGTTCCACATGTTGATACAATTCGTCCACTCAGGAACCGCGTATATCACAGTTGAGAACGTTTCAGGTAATGTCGCCAACTTACCAATATTTTCTTCTTTCCTTCATATTGGAACAAAAGTTACGATAAACCGACAAAAATATATAATAAGCAGTACAGGTACACCATTATGTTATTGCAATTTTTTACAATTTTAAAGAGGACTCAGCTCAGCCTTGGCATCCACTGTGTGCTTAAGGAGTAGTTGAGAATCTAAGCTTTTGCCATGCCGACAGTGAAGACTCTGATCAGACTGGGCGGATGCCCTGACTAATCCGAGTCATCGATGGGCGCACATGCTACTCTATTGGTTCTATCGTGTTTCGGCCCAACTAGTAGCCTAAATCTAAGCGCAGTTCTACAAGTCAGCTAGGTTTAATAGAGAAGATTCGAATAGATTGAACGGCGCTCTTTATCATTATTTATGTTTCATGCTATTTATTCATTTCTAATTAATTGATTTTATTTTGATAGGTCTGTTATGTGGTGCAGTACAGTTTGAACTTTCGGATCTAGCTGGTGCATGCTGGGAGTTTATTGATAACTGTCTGGAGAAGGGCAAGGGTCAGAGTTTAATAGAACCAACAAGAGCATACAGTCACCACCAGATGGCGCAGCCAATCTTTGAAAGGGTGAGTCTACACTGCCATGTTTTTCAGCCATTTTTTCCAAAGGGTCACCAAATTTTGTGTTTCCTTGTTTTGACGTCACTGCGACGTCATGTGCCTGCTGGGAATGTAAATGTGATTAAATCATCGTCTTGTTTCAGTGATGTGTTGTAGGTGCGCTAAAATGTATTTGGCAATCTGAATAAAGAATTGAATTGAATGAATTGTTTGGTTCTCTTGACAACAAACCCCTTCCAAAAGGGGTCTACTCTTAGAGGAGCAAATTCTTTACTTTAAGAGTTTACCCGCATTCAGAAGAGAAACAATACTGAAAATGGTTGAAAGGGTGCATATTCGTTAAGGGAAGTAAACTGTGTGGTGAAAGGAGGCAATATCCCAGCAGGGACATGGCGTCAAAATGACGTCAAACTGACGTCGATGCGACGTCACTACGTCGCATCGACGTCAATACGACGTCATTTCAACGTCACATGCCTGCTGGGATTTAAATGGCCTCTGTACTTTAAATCTATTTTTATCTCTCTCTCTCTCTCTTCTTCATAACAGTAGGAGGAAATTTTTCCATGAATTTCTGCGAGTGGACTATTAATCGACTTATCATATACCAATCTAATTACATATGCATGTGTAGTGCTGAAGGTATGTTGGTGAAAATAATGTAAGAATCGTATAAAATTGTCACAATATAATTTCCGTCGGGTCCATAGACTGTCGATATACGAAAAGGAAAGACACTGAGATATACTAGTAGTTTTACACAGGGTATAATCGATTCCGCTGATTTTCCCTTCCTGCAGAGACTGTACATTATATTTGACTTCCGCCGAGACTGTCCGCGAACTCTTGCTTCCTGCCGAGACCTCATGTTCATGATAAATGGCTTCCTGCAGAGACTGTCCGCGTGATTCTGCTTCCTGCCGAGAGCCTCGGCAGGAAGCAGAGTCACGCGGACAGTCTCGGCAGGAAGCAGAATCACGCGGACAGTAGTCTCTGCAGGAAGCAAGAGTCCGCGGACAGTCTCGGCGGAAGCCAAATATGACGTACAGTCTCTGCAAGAAGCGAAAATTGGCGGAATCGATTATACCCTGTGTTTTATGTCTCGGTGATGAGGGTAGGTTGACCGCAGTGAGTAAAAAACTCAGTATCACTATTCAGATGCTGAGTGTAATCTGCTCGAGGGACCTATGCATATCGGCATTGACAATTATTTTATAACTGATAAACTTGTAATTAACTTGCCGACTTTAAATAAATCTTATCTTATCTTATTAAGTTAGTTGTTTGATTATTTTGTTTCATTTTTCAGATCTACAAAGTGCTTGATGAAAGATTTATCTGCCCTTACAAAAAGCTGATGAGGAAGGAGTCGTCGGTATAAGCTGGTCTTCTCGTGTCTGTCGTGACCACCGGTTGACCATAGAGCGGCACCATAGAAGTAGTGTTAGCTGGTCCTGGTCAGAAAAGCCCAAATCCAACATGAGCCAGAACTGGCTCTTTTACTTCTCGGGTACCAGAAAATTTACTTTGAGATATCAGTAGTTTGGGCTGAAATTTGACTTCGAGATATAGAAAGTTAACTGCATAAGAAAATATTGCTGATTTTTTAAAAAAACAACTGGATATTCATTAAACAAACTGTAATCCCCAAAATCATTTGTAAATCAGAATTTCTTCCAAGTTTGAAGCGATATAAAATTATAAAAATGAAATTTCATAAAATCTACAAGCTTCGACTGTTAAGACAGTGGTCCGTTTTTGTGTCTGGCAAGTTTGAGAAGTACGCGATATCTCGAGTAATAGTGCTATACTCTGTTATGTTTTGTCTCCAAGACATACTGTTAATTGTTATGTATATGTTTTAGTTTGACTTGTTATTGATATGAATAAAGAATATAAAAATATGCGTTGTCTTTACTAATATTTCTGTGTATCATTTACTCTTTAACTTAGGCCTGTTAAACATGCAATTCTATTCCCAACTGGAAGTAAAACATCAAGCTTCTGCAATTGAACTCCCAAGATAATTGAGCCGAGAAAACCAACAAAGTGGTTGTGCGGCCAGCGAAGACTCAAATCAGCCTGGACATCCGCCCAGTCTGACCAGAGTCTTCACTGTCCTTATGGAGCTAGCTTAGACCCTTAGCTACCCTTTAAACGCTTAGCGATGACTCTGATCAGACTGTGTGGATGCCTAGGCTCATCTGAGTCTGCGCTGGGCGCACGACCACTTTGTTTTTTTTTCTCTTGTAGCAGCTCATATAACGTTTGACTGATAAGTATGTAACAGTAAACCATAAAAGTACATGGTTTCAGCTTTGTAAAAATAAAATGATGGAGTTACCACAAAACTTCTGAAAGTGGACAATCCTAATTTTTGGTTTTGGCCATTCTCAGGAGTTTTATGATATCTCTACCAATTCCATAAGAGTCGAACATCATTTTTATACTTTGGCCAATTATTTGAAGACGCTTTAGTTTGGAATTGCGCGTTTACCAGGCGTGTGACTGATTTAAGTATTTGAGCAAGTACAGTAGACCCAGCTCAAACTACTGCTTTATGTCGACACTGTTTGCTATTGCACCAGGACCATTTGACAAAGCACGAATGGCTGAATGTTATAGCTGTCTAAGGGACATGAAGACACCACCATGTTTCCGCAATTTATACAAAAAGGGAAAAAGTTAAAAACAACAAAAACCTCTGTTAACTTCTTGCTTGCTTCGCCAAGAAGCGCTCCCGAAATGGGGCCTACTCTTCAAGGAATGAATTTACGCCTACGGGGGAGCAGATTCTTTCCTTTCAGAGTTTACCCTATTCAGAAAGGAGTATTGAAGAATTCTGTACCCTGAAAGCATACTGACCATTCATCTTGAGTGTTTCAATATTACCACGTTTCAATGCTTACAATCAAAAGGATTCAGTCAAAACCAAATCATGATATATATACGATCAATACCGGTCCATTTTACAACAATCTTTGATATGGAACATGCCAGTGCGATGGATACCAGTCATGCGAACAATGCAAGTCCATTTTTTAGAACAATCTTTTATGCAAGATTATTGATTACCAGATATGATCAGTATCAGTCGATTTGACTATAAAAGAAATCTTCTGTACGTTTCATGCCAGACCGACGATTCTTTTTAGGTGTGTGGATACACGTTCATGGGGGGAGGTGAGGGAGCAATGGGGGGGGGCAACTTTCCCATTTACAGTTTTGCCTCCCTTCTCTATTGGGTTCAAGTTTTATGGAAAGACTCCCTATTAGATTTTTTCCCTTTAACCCTTAAAGCGCCAAAAATTAAAATTGTTGAATTTGCAAACAGTGTAGATCCAGATGAGGTGGCTCATAATGGGCCACCTCATCTGAATCTACACTGTTTGCCCTCTAGTGTTCGAACTCTCAATATGATATCTCTTGGACGAGACATTTTTTGAAATTCTGCAGACGTAAATTTTGTCGTCTGCTTTTTGGAGCATTAAGGGTTAAGTGTAGACCTCACTTAGGCAGGGCTTCATTGTCCAGGCCCGTAGGTTATAAACATTGAGTACATTCTCAAACTCAAAATAAAGCACAATGTTTGGCTGCTTCCGAGCACTTGTTCGGAAGCAGCCAATCAGTGTGCTTTATTTTGAGTTTGAGATTATACTCAAGGTTTATAACCTCGAACCCAGGGAAGCTAACAGGAAATCACATGAGTTGTTTCCCTGTGTGAAAATGGAGGGAAACTATGAAGGTGTACCAATTTACCTTGAAAACGGACTGGCAGGACTCGTATTAAGGCTGGTATTGATCGTGTCTGTTTCCATTCGTATGCATAGGCCATATTACATGCAACAAAGAAAAGGCTGTTTATAACCAAACATAAATGTTTTTAACATTGGGACAGATTGGGCTGAACAAATATGCAGACCCAAATCATTGTAAGTTATTCTCAAAGGAACAAGACTGCATCTGCTGGACGTATTTTTGCACTGTAAAACCAAACTTTCCATTTTCAGAAAATTATGGTAACTGTTTTAGGTTTCTCAATTTTCTGAATTTTTACGGATATTACGCAAAAGCAATATTCAACCCAGTCTCTGCATCCCTGCATACCGGTATTACCTACAGATTCCTCCGGGTCTACATATGGTTTATGCGAACAGCAGATGTGCAGTGCATTATCGCCGGCAGTCGGCACTTTCCGTACCTTACCTAACGAGACCCTATCATTTACTTCGCGCGAGTTATACGGCTGAGAGCCGTTACGAAACGAAAAAGACTGATAGTTACCAAACGACCTGAAGACCAGATCGTTTGGTAACTATGACTCTTTTCGTTTCGTAACAGCTATTTTTTCGTTTCGTAACATCCTTGAAAACATAGTTGACCAAGTGCGAGTTTGATCAGTGCAGCTATGAACTTCTTTTTGCGCTTGCAGATTCATGAGGATCTGCACACAGATTGTGCGAAGGTCAGTCTTTGCAGTCCAGCCAGGGACTTGTTTTAGCGCTTGATTGTGCATGGATCGTGCGAATAGCAAAGTCTCTGAGCAGACTGTGTACAAACTGGTTTGAGCTGTTGATTTTCGTATCTATCCCAGAGAACTTATTATGAATTTTCAGTTGCACCACAATAAGTGCGCCATTAGTAAACCTGTCTTCAGAACCGTTCCAGCACATGTTGGTCTGAAAACAAAATTACATAAGAAGTCTTTATATCTACAGTTAAATTATAATCTTAAAGAGTTCCTTCAAGAGCAGAGAATACATTCAGAAGAAGGTATATGGGTCAGACTACGTAGTTTTGGCTAATAAAGCCCCTGTAACACTGTCACGATATCTCTGGCGACAAGCGGCGATTTACGGCGAGATCGAACTCGCAGTAAATCGGCTTGGATGACCACGACTTACAAAATGATTTTCTGTCAAAACATTTGTACGAGTAGAGCACGAGACCTCTTTAACCATACAGTTCAAATTTCCAGTCATAGGTTTTAACTTTTCCAAATTCTCCTTAATCCAAAGTTCTAACTTACGGCGTTTAAAAAGGTTTAAAAAAGGAGTTCGTACACACTCTACTGCAAGTTTTCAGTCTGCGGTTTGAAAAACTTTCAACGAGTCATCTTGAAACTTATGTTTGAAAGTTCAGGGGCCGTATTCATAAAACAACTTAAGTCGTTGCTATGCTGTTGCTAAGGCTAAATTTCTTAGAAGGAGATTCCCTACAACTATGAAATTTGTTCTGGAGGAACAGTCTTACAAAGACTGTTCCTCCAGAACAAATTTCATAGTACAAAGACTGTTCCTCCAGAACAAATTTCTAAGTTGTATGGAATCTCCTTTATAGATATTTAGCCTTAGCAACAGCATAGCAACGACTTAAGTGGCTTTATGAACACGGTCCCTGATTTGTAATTTCACTTGTGTCGAATTAAATAAACAAGCCTGTTTTGACTGAAACCTAAGGTTTAAGATTTCAAACAACTTTTTTTTTGCTCGAATTTCAAGGACTGAAGGCTTATTGCGCATGTGGCAGGATAGTTTCAGCCTGTTATAGCTGCAATGATTGTAGCCCAGATTTTCGCTTTTCTTGTGATGTCCGTCGAACAGATGCATGACAACCTGTGATACAGTGCCTGATCAATAACCAATCAAATTTCGTTAAATCATTCAGTGCTGAATCGATTCAGCGCAGGATAAACGCAAAGGTTCGCCTAAGAACAACACTTTGAGGAATTTTATAGTTCAAAGTTGTTTAAAAATTCATGACCAATATGCGTGTGTTCTAGGCTGCCATGACTACCCGGGGTAGCATTTATGTAGCAACAGGCGGTTTCTGGTCAACATTGTCTCATCGTCTGGGCATTGAAGCAGACGAAGTGAGCACGCTTGAAAAAATTTAAAGACCAGCGGGATTCATAAGTAGAAACCATAATTATGGTAAGTTTTATCTTTATGATCTTAATTTTCCCAAGAGAGTTGACAAAGGATTTTTTTGCTGAAATTATTCATGCACAAAATAATAAAATAAATAACTAGCTACTAGTTACTTATAAGGCATAATTGTTAACCTTCGTGACCGATTGTTTAACTTTTATTATCATATGACGTCGCATCTGAGAGTGTAATAAAGCGATGCATTAAAAACGATAATCTACTAGTGGATTAAATATGCAAATTACGTCGTAACGTTATACGTTGACGTCTATAAAAACGTCGCGTTTTCAAATGGCGAAATCGTGACGTTTTAGTGCAAATTTTGCTAAAAAAATGCGATTTTAGTGTCATATGATAAATAGAATCTTGCATTCGTGCTCCTGTATCATTGAATTTATTAAACTCGTTGGGGAAAACCGATAAGATGCTCGGCAAGCCTCGCATCTTATCTTTTTCCCCAACTCGTTTAATAAATTCAATAATACATGAGCACTCATGTAAGATCCTCTATTTATTCCATATTCCCGCCACTGAATGCAAGGTTTAATAAGGACCTGAAAATGTACATGTACAGGTGAATTTTAGCTGTAAAAATTCACATAATGTTTTTCAAACCTTTAACTCTTTAGGCACCAAAGACGAAAACATGTAAAAATGCAAACAGTGTAGATCTTGATGAGGTGGCTCATAATGAGCCCCCCTCATCAAGATCTACGCTGTTTCCATTAGATAGACTTTGAGTTCTTAATATGAATTATGTTGAACAAAGCACTTCGTTTAAATTTTGCAGATGTAAATTTTGTCGTCTGTTTTTTTTTTGGTGCTTAAAGGGCTAAAGCCCTTAAACAGCAGATGACCAAATTTACGTCTGCAAAATTAAAAAAAAAAAGATCTTTTATCGAAGCAATATCATATTTGGAATTCAAGACTAGAAGGCAAACATTGTAGATCCAGATGAGACGGGTCATATGGATCTACGTTGTTTGCAAATTCAAGTATTTTTGGCGCTTGAAGTGTTATAGTCAGACTTTTTTCTGTGAATGCTACCAGTTTCCTACTTCACCTTTCTGAACCTTTTGAAATCAGAAACGAGATTCCGCTATCAATTTACGGTCTTGAAGTATATTCATTTGCCTTTTAAAAGGGAGCTGAGAGATATACAGGATATTGAATAGGCAGCATATGAGATAAGTCTATCAGTCTATCTAAATCGCGGCCTTCGATTCTCTGAAAGTCATCAGATTTCTGGTTTTCTTTTAGAAATCCCCCAATTTAGTATTAACATAAAAATGTGAAAACACAATAAAAAAAAAACTGAAGAAAAATTGAATTTTAAGGATCTGTATGCACAATAGTCGGTGTTTATTGATGTTTATATAATATCATATGAAACTTGTCAGTAGTAAAGGGTGTCACTCTGGCCTCATCGTCCGGAGACTAAGTCCACAGCCTGGGGGAGTCTCCGGCCGGGATGAGGCCAGAGATGACACCGCTTTAGTAAACTTGAAAAGGCTAGTTTGAAATAACTTAGTCTTTTTCAGGGTAAAAGTCTATGTTAAATGGCATAGGAGATGTCTTAAGAGGCTATACAGTAATATGCGTCTGCTATGAGTCTCTTGGCCTTGTATCTCAAGACCTCACTATACCAGAGGCATAACTCTATAGCGTCAGTTGATGGTGTAAGTTGCTGTGGCATACTCTTGTTCATTCTGTTCAATTTCTGAGGCTTTACAGTAATATGCGTCTGCTATCAGTCTCTTGACCCTGTATCTCAGGGGCTCACTATACCAGAGGCATAACTCTATAGCGTCAGTACTTGTTCCTTGGGGATTATAAAATCTTGTATCTCAAGATTTTAATGTTCTTGACTGAAATTATTTCTTACTAGCCTTCTAAAGCCTGACTACTACATTTGATGACGAGAAGATCTCTGCTGCCAGTGTGCTTGAACTTGTGGGTATCTAGTGGAAGGTCCACATATCCACATTGAAATTGTGGAGCTGATGTGGATGTCAAGTGGAAGGTCCACATATCCACATTGAAATTGTGGAGCTGATGTGGATGTCAAGTGGAAGGTCCACATATCCACATTGAAATTGTGGAGCTGATGTGGATGTCAAGTGGAAGGTCCACATATCCACATTGAAATTGTGGAGCTGATGTGGATGATGTGGACTTGGTGTGTATGCAATGTGGAGGTTATGTGGATGATGTGGATCCACAATGTGGAGTTTCCACATGTCCACATCTACACATTAGACAAATCGGCTTACCCTGTCCCATTTCTGACAGACTGACACAATGCATCTCAAAACCTCACTGTTACAATAATAAGAACTAGGAAGAAAAGAACAATTAACAACAGTTTAAATTCAGAACAACTTTATTTGTCCCGCTCATCTATTCATTACGACAGACAGAGGATTAGGACTGTCCCTCTGTCTTCGTTTACATAATGATCATTAGTCTTTCATAGTAAATAAAACTTTTTGATAGGTCCCACTGCAGGTCTACTATTATTTAAATGATCTCAATGCTTTGCCATCGCTGAAATGGTTAATTTCAAAGTTCTATCAAGAATCAATGTCATTGGGTTTCCTCTTCAACAGTTAAAGTTGGTCTTTCATATTCGTCAAGTTTTCGTTCAAGTAGATATCTTCTTTTTTTCACTGCATACTGCATTGCCTCTTCTTCATCATAGTCTTCATCTTCTTTCAATCTGTGAGCTGTTGATATTACTTTCTTGTGGATAGGATCTTTTCTCAAAGCAGACCCGAGTGCCACGAGGTCTTGATACTTGGTAACCAGCGTTGATCTGTATTTTGGTTTCAGTTCTTCATATGCCATTTCCTCAGCTGATTCAACATCGATGTTAGGTGTCTCCTGTATGGTATTTTCCACTGTTTCATCGAACTGATCTTGATTGTCTCTGTAAGTACTTCTCATTAGTCTATCCCAAGGACTTGTCTTTTGAATTTTCCTGCGTTTGGCTTTCTGTTTTTCCTCTTTACTGGCAGACTCACTGTCTGTCACCACTTCTGACGGTTCTGTGTCTGGATCGTCCGAGAGTTTACTATAATCATATTCTCCAAAGATATCATGTCCTTTCATTCCCTTCAAATATTTTCTGTTTGTAGTTACATCCGATGCTTCTGAGATAGTACTTTCTTCGCTGTCAGACATAGTTGTAGTTGCTTTACAAACACCACTGGACGTATGTCTTCTCAGGCTGTCTGATCGAGCAAATTCACGGAAGCACTGCTTGCACTGGTATCGACCCATTAACGACTGGTTGAAGAATGAAGTTTTATCCTTTGACTCTTTCTTTTATAGTCTGCAATAGATATTGAAGAACTTGTGCTAAGTTTGGTAAACCACTGCAATTCTTACATTTTTACCAATTGCATGCACTTTTGTGAACTAAATGATGTAGAAAATTGTGAAAAAAAATGTGTATAATTTAATATCAGTTTTATTAATTCTGTCAATAGTTTAAATACCAACTGAATTTTAACAAACCTACATTTAGTAAACTGATACAAGTTTCCAATGTTACTCAATCATCATAGCATTAAAAAAGTGACTAACACTTTATTTCATTGTTTTTAACTCCAGCTTGTTCCCTGTCTGTCTGTTGATATCTTCTTTAGCTTCACTACGTCTATGACATTTCTGACCCCCAGATTCATTCTTTGTCCGCCTGGAACGTCTTAACTGTTTATTCTTCTTGTGTATGTATCCTTTGAGTTTGTGTTGCTTTTCTTTCTCCTCACGACATAATGAACGAATTTCTGCTCTGCATAGTCGGCAATACTTTAAAGGTCTACCCTCTCTGAGCCTTTTGTCCAAAGCAGTTGACAATCGTTTCATGAGGTATCGAATCTGTCCAAAGGTAGAAGGATTTCTTTTTCTTTTTTGTACAACAGGAATGACAGGCAAGCCTGAAGATTCACAAGTTAGCCCACAGTGTGCTTTTGTTAGGTTATTGGAACTACCAGACATTCTGCTTTCTCTCAAGATTTTACTTGAAATGGTGACGTTTGTAACAGTGTGTTGTATTTATACTTATTTTGTATTTCTTTTTTTATTTAATTCGCCGCCTGAAATGTAACTTAATTAAAGTCTTTCCAGAGCTGAACTGAATATTTTTACCGGTATCACCTTTGATACTGATATGAACTTGATCAATATAAGATTTTCCCACTGGAACGTAGTGCATGTTGACAAATTCTTTGTGTGACTGCTGAGGGCGTTTTGAATTCTCAAATGGTACAACTCTCAAAATAGGGGCCGTCACGTCACCAAGGTATGTATAATCAACTACATCTGAGTACACGTACAAGCGATTATGCAATATATTTAGGTCTACTCCATATTTGAAAGCATATGATTCGTTTCCAATGGGGTTTTCTGACATATCCGGATTAACTCCAAGAGCTTGTCCAAGTGAAGCTGGAAAGCGAATCCTGACCTGGTTTGGATTTTGTGCAACAACTTTTAGACGATTTGTGCTTTTAACATAAGTAATGCTGATAGAAGCATTTATTTGTTTCATTAAAGATCCATGTTTTGTATCTATAACAGATTGCATCTCATCCACCAAATGCTGTGGAGAGTTGTAATTTCCTTCAGGAAGAAATAATTTATATTCATGACAGCCCTCTCCACTAGCACACAAATCCTTTGTGGTATCTATTCCTTGAGCATTTAATACCGCTTGGTCCAGAAATGACAAAAAGAAAAAGTTATTGTTTTCTGAAATATTATTGACTCGAGATGGTGTAATTAATTCCACCAAAGCAACTTCCCACTTTTCGCTTTCGATATTTATCGGGTGATCTAGTCTCACAGTAAAAGAGCTTTGTGTGTTTTGAGGGAAAGTTTTCAGAGAACCATCGCTCAGAAGTGTCAGATAGAAGTCCTTCATGATCAGGAGATGAATTATAACTCATCAAATATCTTAAACTGCTTTGTTTTTTTTTCTCTTGCTTCTTACTTCTCTCTGTTCAAAACTAGAATGAATTCATATCTGAACATCACACTTATATACCGGATAGCATTTTGAGTTTCATATATTATTTCACACAATTCTCATCAAAATTATAGTGCCACAAAAATGCAATCTTTATTTCTTGCATGCCAGTAAAGACAAAAATATTCACTTAAAAATTTAGCAAGAAGAGTGTGCTGTACAGCACTATTTCTTCCCCGGTCGGTTACCCTATGCCTGGGAAGCCCTGGCGATTTGAAGCCATATCTACATGATCACAAGTCCTGAATGTCGCTATGGACCAGAGACCTGCCAGCGGAGGTACCTTTTACGGAACCATGGATGTTCCGACCCCTTAAGCCATAAGGCTTCTACTGTTTCACATGTAATCGATAGACTTCGCATCTGCGGGCCCAGGCGGTATAACCGTTGTGCACACCAGTTCCAGTCCAGTGGTGACCGGCAAACCAGCAATATTAATATGTTAGTTCCCAATATATATACCTAAACATAAACCAGTTTACTTGAGACAAGATTGGACATTTGCATATCATATATCTTATTTCAATAAAGGTCATGTTACTATTAATAGTAACACATTTTAAAATATAAAAAATAAGTAGAGAATAATAAAATCTACATTTTGGTGTTTATTTTATCAAAATCGGCCAAAAAATAACAAAGTTATTCAATTTTTCATATTATAGTGTTATTACAAGGGAGGTAAATCTGGATTGACTTTCTTTTTTTCTATAAATAGACAAAACAAGTAATAGCTTTCAGAAAAATGATACAAATGAAAAGTGAATACCTGTATGTATGTATCACTTCAGTTATGAGTATATGTTGTGTTAACTACTAGCTCTAAAATAAAAGAAGCATGTTTTGCCAGGCATGTGCACTGCGCATGCGCGGAATTTGGAGGGTAAGAAAACTGTAATAACTCCAGATTGCCTTGATGGATTTTCATAATTCGTTTTTTATTGGAAAGAACAAGTCAAAACCTACCAAATACTTTTAAAATAAATTGTCACACTGCGCATGCGCGGAATATGGAGGGTAAGAAAACTGTAATAACTCCAGATTGCCTTGACGGATTTTCATAATTCATTTTCTATTGGGAAGAACAAGTCAACACCTACCAACTTTTGTTTCAAAATAATAAACCACAATATGCATGTACAGAATAGAAGGTAGGAATCAGATATAACTCAGAATTAGGATGTATGAGGAACAAGTGAACCCTTGGGCAGTTGGCATTGTAACAGTGAGGTTTTGAGATGCATTGTGTCAGTCTGTCAGAAATGGGACAGGGTAAGCCGATTTGTCTAATGTGTAGATGTGGACATGTGGAAACTCCACATTGTGGATCCACATCATCCACATAACCTCCACATTGCATACACACCAAGTCCACATCATCCACATCAGCTCCACAATTTCAATGTGGATATGTGGACCTTCCACTTGACATCCACATCAGCTCCACAATTTCAATGTGGATATGTGGACCTTCCACTTGACATCCACATCAGCTCCACAATTTCAATGTGGATATGTGGACCTTCCACTTGACATCCACATCAGCTCCACAATTTCAATGTGGATATGTGGACCTTCCACTAGATACCCACAAGTTCAAGCACACTGGCAGCAGAGATCTTCTCGTCATCAAATGTAGTAGTCAGGCTTTAGAAGGCTAGTAAGAAATAATTTCAGTCAAGAACATTAAAATCTTGAGATACAAGATTTTATAATCCCCAAGGAACAAGTACTGACGCTATAGAGTTATGCCTCTGGTATAGTGAGCCCCTGAGATACAGGGTCAAGAGACTGATAGCAGACGCATATTACTGTAAAGCCTCAGAAATTGAACAGAATGAACAAGAGTATGCCACAGCAACTTACACCATCAACTGACGCTATAGAGTTATGCCTCTGGTATAGTGAGGTCTTGAGATACAAGGCCAAGAGACTCATAGCAGACGCATATTACTGTATAGCCTCTTAAGACATCTCCTATGCCATTTAACATAGACTTTTACCCTGAAAAAGACTAAGTTATTTCAAACTAGCCTTTTCAAGTTTACTAAAGCGGTGTCATCTCTGGCCTCATCCCAGCCGGAGACTCCCCCAGGCTGTGGACTTAGTCTCCGGACGATGAGGCCAGAGTGACACCCTTTACTACTCTTGTCTTTCCTATACAATTCAATGCATTTCCCGCCATTGATTCTGTTGCTACTCTCAGAGAGTGCTTTTTCCCCCTTTCCCCCCGAAAAAATGCCTATAGGAAGGACGAATATGTAGTGAACTATCCGGACCTCATAATGCCACTTTTCCCCCATAGTCCGTTTTCCTCCACCGGGAAATTGGCTATTAGTGAATTTTGTATGGCTATTGGTATTTTGCGAAACGGAACGGAACGGAACAGGGACATTTTACGGAATTAATCGCATTAGAAATGTATCAGTTTTTCAACGGAGGTTATAAACGTGATTAATTCTAAGAAAATCAATATGCAAATTTAGCAACCGTGTTTTTATAATTAAGCTAATCAATATTTACTAATTTAAGAAACGTGTGGGGGAGTGTGATTTCTTGACATTTGGACGGACACACGGCGCCAAGTGCGTGCAACTATGGATACGTACCTCTGAGCCTCTTGGACGAGTGTCCCGATGGGGGTCGAGCCCACGACTCCTGCATGAAAGGTGAACACTAGTCCAGGCACTCCGCTGCGCGAACGTACAGATGAACGCTTACGAGTACAAACACAAAATTATACAAATTTATGCACACAGCCACGTAAAGTTATAGCCATTTTAGGCTAACACGGAAAAGCAAAATGCCTGCCAGTTTTCTCCAAATCAAAAGTAAGACAGACTGATGGACACACGCATGCGGTTCTAGCATCTGTTATCCATCGACATGTTACGGACAGATACTCATATTTCTGTTTCAGTTATAAACCTCACTATTATGATTGGAGAAGGAGCAACTTCCACTATGTAGCGTGTTTTCCTGCAATCATATTACCAGGGGGGAATCCACTATAGAGGGGAAAACGGCTATGCAAAAACACCTATAGTGGATTTTCCCCGGGGAAAATTGGCTATATAGTCATATTTCCGGGGTGAAATTCTACTATATAGCCATTTTTCCGGTGGGAAATTCTACTATAGAAAAATCATAGTCATTTTTCCGAGAAGAAAAACTACTAGGGGGAAAAGCTACTCTCTGACAGCTACATGTTAAAGCGAATGATAATAAAAGTTACGATTGTCAGATACACAAAGTCAGACAGAACATTTAGACATTGCAGCAGAAAAATCGAACGTTGGAAATATTTACTCAAATGATTCTCGTGCTCCGCTGTACCATCAACTGGTTACCATGACGCTCCATATAGGCTACTTTCCGAAGTTTGAACATTCTACATGTACTTATATTTTTATCATCTCTCGTACAATGAAACAAGAATAAAAAAATGGTCCCTGTAAATCGCAGATAGTATTTTGGACATTCGAAAACAAGATAAAATAGATTTATGGACTCATCCAAAAGTTGGAGATAAAGCACATATCTGACACTAAATAGAAAGTAGTATCGGATCACAGTTGAAATAGATCAGGCCAAAACTCGCTCTTGCCACTTTTTGAATCAGTTTCTGTTTGTTTTCACAGCGTGAGTGTATATCCGTCCACATTGGCCAGGCCGGGGTTCAGATCGGCAACGCTTGCTGGGAACTCTATTGCCTAGAACATGGGATTCAGCCCGACGGTCAGATGCCTAGCGATAAAACTGTCGGAGGTGGAGACGATTCTTTCAATACGTTTTTCAGCGAGACCGGAGCCGGGAAACATGTGCCAAGGGCTGTCTTTGTCGACCTCGAACCCACAGTGGTTGGTATGTATTTTTCTTGTATCAGTATAGATTTCTTCAAATATATTTAGCATTATACCAAAAATGTATTATTTGTATGTTTCTGTCAAAAGATAATCATCGTATGAACCTGTTAAAGTGAACACGACCAAGCCTACATAGAAACATTTGCATACCTATTTTTAGAATCGATATCTTTTATTTGTAGAAAAGAAAGCGAATGCTGTTGTGCTAAAGTTGTGTCCCTTTTCATAATGGCAGCCTAACCATTGCACTTTAGCCATGCACTTTGATATTGGCTCGTTTTGCTAAATCTGTATTTGCTGGATAAATGGTAAATCAGTGTGGATAAATGAATATCTAATTACAAGATGTTTAAATATAATTACTCAATAGCGATTCATGTGCTTTTGCAGATTCCATTGGTTAATGTTAACTATCTTTTTCAGATGAAGTCCGTACCGGAACCTATCGACAGCTGTTTCATCCGGAGCAACTCATTACCGGCAAAGAGGATGCCGCGAATAACTACGCAAGGGGCCACTACACTATCGGGAAAGAACTTGTGGATCTAGTTCTTGACCGGATCCGGAAGCTAGCTGACCAGTGTACCGGTCTTCAAGGGTTTCTGATCTTCCACAGCTTCGGCGGTGGTTCTGGTTCGGGATTTACATCATTGCTGATGGAGAGGCTGAGTGTTGATTATGGAAAGAAGTCAAAACTAGAGTTTGCCGTGTATCCGGCACCACAGGTATCCACAGCAGTCGTGGAGCCCTACAACTCCATACTGACGACGCACACCACTTTGGAGCATTCGGACTGCGCTTTCATGGTAGACAACGAGGCGATCTATGATATCTGCAGGCGTAATCTTGACATTGAGAGACCGACCTATACCAATCTGAATAGGCTGATTGGTCAGATTGTCAGCTCAATCACCGCTTCTCTCAGATTCGACGGCGCTCTGAATGTGGATCTGACCGAGTTCCAAACTAATTTGGTGCCGTATCCCAGGATTCATTTTCCTTTGGCAACGTATTCACCGGTCATATCTGCGGAGAAGGCGTACCATGAACAGCTGTCTGTCGCCGAGATCACCAACGCCTGCTTTGAGCCAGCCAATCAGATGGTAAAGTGTGACCCACGTCACGGCAAGTACATGGCCTGCTGTATGCTGTACCGTGGTGACGTGGTACCGAAGGACGTCAACGCCGCCATTGCCACAATCAAAACAAAGAGAACCATTCAGTTTGTAGACTGGTGTCCAACTGGTTTCAAGGTCGGTATTAATTACCAGCCGCCGACTGTGGTACCCGGAGGGGACTTGGCTAAGGTGCAGCGTGCTGTATGTATGTTGAGCAATACCACTGCTATTGCCGAGGCGTGGGCCCGCCTTGATCACAAATTCGACCTGATGTACGCCAAGCGTGCGTTTGTCCACTGGTACGTGGGTGAGGGTATGGAGGAGGGAGAGTTCTCCGAGGCTCGGGAAGATCTAGCGGCCCTGGAGAAGGATTATGAAGAGGTCGGGGTGGACTCACAAGACGGCGAAGGCGATGAAGGCGAGGATGATAATGATGAATATTGAAGCAATAAACTTTTCGTCATTATCTTAAATATTAGGAAACGTTAAGCACTTACTGTAATTATCAAATACATGGAAAATTAAGATAAATAGATACATCTCCATTGTTCCGATATTTTTACAAAGGGGAACAACCTTTTTGTAGTCCTGTTTGCTTTCAAGAATGAAGGAACCTTTCAGTAAAGGAGGCTACTCTTACAGGAAAGAATTTTCTCCTACAGGAGCAAATTCTTTTCTTTAAGAGTTGGCCCATTCAGAAGGGAGGCAAAAGTGAAAATAACAGAGGTACTTCCCCTGAAAGTGTACCTATTCACCTTAACAGGTTTATTTTATTATCTAGTGATGCATAGGAATGGATGGTGGAATCGAAATATATAATACAGACCCTCACCGGACTGCTTAGGAACAGTCTAAGCTGGGGTTAGTCTGCTTCCTAGGAAATGTGGTTCCTTATGTGAATCAGCATGAAACTGCGTACGCAAACAACTGAGCGAGTATTATCTGATGTGCAGTCAATATTTTGTTAAATGTCTTGATCTCTTTATGTTCTTTCTTTATGTTATATATTTTCTAATGTGTATTATTTAATATTCTTTCATTTTTTTTGTATTTATCGTATATATAGGTTTCCTAACTTACATAGTACAGTTGGCTTTCGTTATCTTAAACACTGATATCTTAAAGTACCCTCTTATATCAAAGATAATAGTTTTGACACAATTTCTGATTTTCTTAACGTCTCAATCCCTAATAAGTCAAACCTGTCTTAAGGGGTCATCTCAGGAGAACCTCAAAAGTGACTGCTTGAGACGTGACCCTTTAATACAGGTTCACTTGCACTGTATTTTTGTTCAAGGGACCCCGACAAAGTGGCTGCTAAAGACGGGTGACCCCTTAATACAGTGACCCCTTAAGACAGTTTGGACTGTATCTCAAACTACTGGTATCTCAAAGTACATTTTCTGGTCCTGGAAAACTTACGTGGAGATATCAGTAGTTTGATATGAACTTTGACTTTGAGATATCGAGAGTTGACTGTTCATTATTGTATCGTTTATATGAACATAAAAACACGTTTTACAAAGCTTTCTTGCACTTTTTAACTGAACAGCCAAATTCAAAAATTGTTTTGGTAGTTTATTTATTATAATTATTTCATTATTTTTTTCTGCAAAGTCGAACACTAGTTAAAACTGCTAAGGTATACAGTATACATGTAGACCAGGATCAGTTCTCGAAGTAGTAGTCAGACCAGGATTTGCATTGCTTGAAATGTCATCAGGACTTTTTTCATATGCGAACAATAAAAACTCAGACCACTGGAGTATTCACACAGTCTACTCAGAGTCTTTGCTATTTACTCTAAGAGTGTTGTGGTTTAATCAACAGAGTATTGATGCAGATAGGAAAGACTCTGTTCAGACATTGCCTCTGGCAGGCTAATCTAAGGGCTTGCTGTTTGCACATATTCAAGCTGCTCTCCTTTCTCCTGTCACTGGTACATGTCATTATGGCGTTAAAACTTCAGTGTATGGTTACTCCGTTGCTTCCCACCCCATCCCCTTTATCCAATGGGAGACATTTTTTTACTTCCCGCTTGCTTCCTTGAACGAAAAAAATACCTCCGATAGAATTTGTTCTCTTTTCTTTGAGAGAAGAACCTCAGTAGAAATGATGATGCTGGATGGATGACTTGCGATTTTACGTCCTCTTCAAAGTCATATCAGAGATGTTTCAGATAAGGTTTTCGTATAACCTTAATCACGCTATTGACGCTATTGCCGATAAAATGAAACTACGGAAGCATAGAAGTATAAAACCAATAAGTAAAGCGGGTCGTGTGATAGTTTCATTTCATGTCAAGCCGAATTTGTGAGCGAGGCATAGACATCTGTTTGATGTTGCTGCGTCCGTCCGTTTGTGCGTATGTGGACATGACTTTTGAAATATGAGCCGCGACCCGAGAAAACCAACAATGTGGTTGTGCGCTCAGCGCAGACTCAGATCAGCCTGGGCACCCATCAAGTCTGATCAGCGCCTCCGCTAAACGCTTAAAGGGTAGCTAAGGGACTAAGCTACATCCATGCGGACAGCGAATACCCTGATCAGACTGGGCGGAAGCCAAGGTTCATCTGAGTCTGCACTGGGCGCACAGCCACTTTGTTGTTTTTCTCGTGTCGCAGCACATATAATATTGACCTTCTCCCTTTCAACCCCTTTATTTCCCAAACACACCAACCACTGCAGGTGGTTTGTCCAAAAACGTAAATCGCCGTAACGTACTCAACCTGAAACCGGAGCAAATGAAGTATATGCCTTTTTTCCTGTATTCAGTCGGTAAAAGTTTTGAAGGAGTTTGATTCTTTTTTGACGCACCTAGTGTTTGCTATGCATAGGAGATGGTGAGAAAACTATGCATAGTTCACTAGGTCGCTGCGGTCTTCCAGTGTCCGAACAAGTGACCTCGAGTGGTAGATCGGTTTCTGTATTGGAGTTTAAGCATTTGAAGCACAACTAAAGGTTAAATACCCGAAATATAAGTTGCCGCAACCTAGTACTTTTTAACACTGGTGAACATGTTCTTTTCCGACAGGCTGTAAGTACATTTCTGTCTCTGTCCATTTGCATCCCAAAAGTGTAATACTATACCAAACTCTTACATGTCATCCACCCTACCATTCTAGAAAGTAGGTCGCCGCGACCTAGGTTACGCCACATACACGCCTATACCACTTTCTGACAGGTGTCGCGCATCTCAGCTACTAAGCATCCCCCATCACAACATCCAATCCTTGACTAACGGTCACCTGCCCGAAAAGTTGACAGCCGCGACCTGTTTTGCTGACAAATATATGCACCATCATTATTATTACCTAAATTATCGCCATATACTGCCGGTCTTTCATCCCGGACTTAAGCCCAATAGACCAGACATGCTAGCGGAAGCTATGTGGGTTTATTTATAAGCTAAAGTTTTATGGGCGTATGGACTGAAATAAATACTTTTAGAAAACTAAATTACAGTGTGGGAAACGCGATAACAAAGGTACAGATGCACGGACAACACTGCGGATGTGTGCAGATTGCACTAAAGCCAACATTAGCCACGTGGGTTCTTTAATTTGTGGCCACGCTCCAGGGGTTTTGGGTTTGAAAAATATAAATACATAGAAAAATATTCAAAAGTCTTCTTCAGAACCATTGGGTTCAGACTCTTGAAATTTGGTATGTAACATTGCCGGGTTATCCTTTGTCAAGTTTGCTCAAACAGAGGTCCATGGGTCTACCCCAGAGTCTGTCTACCTCAGCGTCTAACTCAGGGGTTTCTGGGTTTGGACCATAGAAATACATACAAAACTATTCAGATGTCTTCTTCGTCAAAACCCCTAGGCTGAGATACTTGAAATTTGGTATTAGGCTTGGATTCAAAATGGTCCTGCGGCACGTAGTTTTGGGTTCGAAAATGAAATTAACTTAAAAATCTTCTCCGCGAGAAATGCTAGGCTGAGATTCTTTAGATTCGATATGTAGCACTGCCTAGTGGTTCTTTATCAAGTTTGTTCAATTGGTGGCCCCAGGATCTAAAATAGCCACGCTCCAGGGAGTGGTTCGAACCATAGAATTACACTGGAAAATTTTAAAATCTTCTTCAGAAACACTTGACTCGGATGCTTGATATTGGTATGTAGCATTGCTTAGTGGTCCTTTACCAGGTTTGATCAAATGGAACAACACCCACGGTCCAAAATGGTCCTGCCTCAGGGGCGTCCTGGGTTTGAAGCACAGAAATACATAGAATAAGTATTCAAAAATTTTCTTCCTCAGAACAACTAGGCTCAGCTGCTTGAATTTTGGTGTGAAGCATTGCCTTGTGTACCTCTATTAAGTCTGTCACAACGGCAGCCTCACGGTCCAAAACGGCTCTGTGGCATGTTGCGGGGTTTTGAGTTAGAAAGTAAAATGTACTTAAAAATCTTTCAGAACACCGTTCAGATGCTTGAAATATGGTATGCAGCATTGCCTAGCGGTCCTTTAACTCATACTGGCAGTTGACTGTAGGTTACTTCCTTGAAGCTAAAATTCCAAGGCAGTCGTCATTTACTGCCTTCTAGCTAAATTTCTCCAACACATACAATTTTAACAATTACAACCTTAAACTCACGTGAGCGATTTAGGGACATTTTGGCCCTCTTGTTTGTTGAAGTTTATGGGTGTATGACTGAAATTAACTCCTTTTGAAAAATGAATTAGGCCTACTGTGTGGGATACGCAGAAGCAAAGGTTTCGCATGTGGGACACAATTAACAAAGAATTAAATGAATTTAGGATATTTGTTTGTTTAAAAAAATCTGAAGTTCCTGTTTAAAGAATTTTAGTATGTTATATCAGTGAAAAATTGGCGGAGCATGGCGACACTGTTTGCCATGCTCCTATACCAGTGACGTCAGAGATATTATGAAATTACCAACTGTTATGCCTAGTACCTTGTCGGAATGGCGTCTACATGACGTCACTTTGACATCAATAAGAATTATTAGTTGCTATAGTAACAGATTTATGATACCGTGGGTATCGGAGCATGATTCCAAAACAGTTACCAAGATGATTCATTGTTTATGTGTATACCAAGAGTAGAAATCAAAAGTAGATTTACACTGAAAAAAAATAAAGTTTTGAATATATGTGTCTGTTTTCGATAAAAATTTCCATTGTAGATTTACAAAGAGAAACAATTTGAATTAACATCTGACAGAGTGCTAGTATTAACGCAGGGCAGTACAACAGGAAAAGCGCAGATTAAAAATTCATTGATCTTTGATAAAATTTGCTAAATTTTGACATACGCGTTATTTGGCCGATGAAATCGTGTGAAATGTGGAACAAAAGTGAAATCGTACTCGGATGCGTCGAGAAGAAAACTTAAAGCGCAAATTTTCTCAGCGAGGCGTAGACAATACAATTATATAAGATGCGCCTAAAAGTCAATAGCGGGATCTTGAGGAAGAGCAAGATATAGGCTATAGAGTATGTGTTGAGCAAAACGACGTAGAGAAAAATAAACGTCAAGTACACATTTCTTATCCTATAAAGAAATCCCTTTGGGGATAGCCAATAATGTAGAATCTGTTTCAGTCTGTTACAGCATGTCTTTTGGGTTTGTCCAGATTTACTTATTTAAATAGGTCACAGTTCATGGGTACGAAACCATAACAGACACATTTTTCTCAATCTGTGTTACGTTTTGCGTGCATATATACAATTTTGCAGGTTTGATAAAGCGGACTCCAACAATGACCTGCATCAGCGACACTTCCGACCGACATCGTGATACCGTTTGTTCCGGTATTGGGTACACTGGGTTCGGATTTCCTAGTCTTACTGGATTGGACATATGGGAGTCAAACCTGGGACACGTGCATCAAAGGCGAATAATAAAAACAAGTCAGACCAGGCCATCCGCAGTATGCAATTAGTGTATTTAGTTTATTTGGATTTATTTAATTTTATACTCATTTCATTTATTTAATCATTTTTATTATTGTTGTTAATCTGTAAACATCATGAAAACTAAAAAAAATAAATCCTTAAAAACAGTGCCAAACAGCAAAGTCAGTCAACCGTGACATATAGGTCAAGGACACTCAATAGACCTTTTTCACATTGTTATCTCTCCTAGTCTCGCAGCCCATATATTGGCGAGATTTCGCGTTACGTCACACGCGTGGGGCATATTCTTTGATACAGCAACACATATCAATAGGCTTTTTGATTATAATCGAAACATATATAAATTAAATGATTAAAAACGAGATTTATTATTACATTTTGATTTCAAAACCTATCTTGAAAGGAAAAGAATATAATTACAGTAACAATAACATAGATAATATTTGAAATGCACAAAAAATTAATGTTCCAATCAGAGTGTCATGCACCGGTAATCATTTTACAAATCTGTGTTCTACTATTTCTAGCATTCTTTCTTTTCCTCGAAATTTCTTACACGTTTTGAACTTCATTCATAGTTTTATTTTTGTATAATCTTCTGCGATTTTACACATTTAATTTCAGAAGAAATTTTATTACTAATATTTAACGTAAAGAAAAATCATGCAGCTAGGCATTTCGTAATTATTACAACAGTTTTGAATTCGTTATAAATATCAAATAGATGCTTTGTAATTATTAATATATTTATTCATTTTTCTTTTCTATTTTGAAATCAAATTAGTTTTGAAGAAATAAATTCGGCGGATTTCGATTTTCTGAAGATGAAGCAAATTGCCAGTTCCACTTTTCGGTTTCTCGAAATGCGAAATTAAATGTTTTATGTATCCTTTGCATTTATAATAATAATCATAATGATGATGATATCAATAATAGTGCAAATATATTATTATTTTTTATTTTCATTCCTGCCATTATGACATTTACTGGCTAAAAACGTGAAAATTGTTAGCTTTTAAATGTGTCTATATTAATTTATCATTAATAATTATAGTAAAAATATCATTGTTATCATTAGTAGTTTTAGTATTGCATTATCAATTGACTTGCAAGTAAATTTGTTCTGGATAAATGAGTATGATTTGCCTACCGATATGCAATGAAATTAATAGTTGGTTGTTGTTAGGGGTTTAACGGCCCTTTGAGACAGTATTTCAGTCTATATCGGGCCATCTCCCAGAGAGGGGGAGAAAGAAAAAAGATAGAAAATGATAACCAAACAACCCCGGAGGCACCTACTGCAAGCACAGTAGGCACTTGCCCTACTTTTATCCAAATAAGTAGCACGCCCCGGCACTGGAAGTTATAACCAGCACCAAATGACAATCATTTAGTGTGTGATCTATGTATGTATTCGAAATGTATTTTGACAGACTAGAAACTGTATAGTTTACGTCTGAATAAAATTTCTGTTCTGTAAAACAAAGGAAAAGAAAAAAAAACAACGCCCGTCCGACCACCACCCTCACAATGAAATTAAAATCGTCAACATTTAAGCCCCCCAGTAATTCATTACTGACCGTTCCAAGGCGGTAGTTCTGTTGTGGTTCTCTGTTTTCTGTTTTTGGTGTCAGAGTTTCTGTGATGTTTTACCTTATGTATGTTCTTATTATTTTTGGTTCGGTTTGGGTTGCTGAGTGGCCACCTTTTGGGAACAAGCTGCTCACTCGGTTGGCCATATGTTCTCTGTATCTTGATTATTTGTAAGGCTGGTTTGAGGGCTGGATTTGGATTTTGATTGTTTCAGTTCCTGGTCTTTGCATACTTTTTACTACTATTAATAAGAGGTGTCAACGAATAACGTGGTCTATTGCTCGAGTTAATTGTTAGTAGACCCTAATTAAGATAATTTATTGATAAACAGACTTCGGACGCCGGGAGGTGCGGCAATTCTTTCTTTATTTCAGCATTAAGCTTATATAACAATGCTTATAGCCTACAACAACGATATACAGTAGCGAGGACAATATATAAATTATTAAACTAATAGTTTTACAGAGGAGCTTGATCCAAATTCAACAATTTGTTACACAGGCTTACGAAAAACACACAAAGCTATCATCATGACAGCGTAACGGCTTGCTTTCTATGATCCAAGAAGAACAGTGTGAAATAAAGAGAGGGGGCGAGCGAAGAAAGCGAAGAGAGCAAAAAGAAAAAGAAAAATCGAATAGCATACAATATGTTAACACAAGCTTCACCATATATATTGAGCCTGTACCTGTCATTTTTCAAACCTTAACTTAACATTGATTATAGTCTTTTTATTTCAATTAACCCCTGAATATCACAATTGATTAGCTCTCTCTCTTTGAGTTTGGACACATAAATCCTAACGAGCTATAGAATATTTACAGGAAAATGCCGATGAACTTGTACGGTAGTTCATTCATTAATAGTGTCTATAACTGGTTTCGCTTGACTAATAATGCGCTTCGCTCGTGCGAAATGTGCAGTACTCTGATAACGTGGTATTTCATTGAGACGGGATAATGAATGAACTGTCGAACAATTGATACGTTGAGGCTCTTCCGATGCGCCAGTATGACTATTGAAATAACAACAATAACAACAAACAATTAGAGTAATTTATGAGACAAGACACTTATTTAGGGATTATTCAATCCTTTAAATATTTATTTTCCTTTATTTATTTAGTAACATATCAAATCACACATATTATTTTCTGATTGTTCAGACCTCGTTCAAAGAAATGGATATCAGGTAATTGATAAAATAATTAGGAATAAATATTTCTTTTTGCGATATGCCTTTCACTTTACATGATCTTTGTGCCAAGCCCTGTTAAAACGAAAAGAAATCAGATAGAAAAGATAAAACAATTCATTTGAACTGATTACATAGAAAGTCTCAATGCCTTAAAATCCAATTGCCCCATTTATGTAAAGTCTTGCCGATTATCGGAAAATATCGCGTTACCTAAGCGGTACACGCATGCGCAGAAACAATGTGAAAAAGGTCTATTGTGTGATGCTGCTGCTGCAGTCATATGGATGTATATATGTACCAAGTATGATGACTGTAGCTACTGTAGTTTGTAAGATACAGAGCTGTACATCGAGTTAAACGCAAAAGTTAACATTGGGTTTACCTGTCACGGACGCCGACGAGGACGCTGACGCGAACATAGACGCTAACGCTAACGGATACTCGGACTACGAACGCCGGGGGTATCGCATAAGCTCTCCTTTGCTTCGCAAAGGCGCGCTAAAAACTTCCTTCAACAAAGTATTATGTCTTGCTTCGATTGCAGCTCAGTGATACTATGATATTCTTGAATATTGGGATACATATGCGTTAGCCAAAAGAGCGGTCTAATCAGGCTCTGCTCTGACTGCGATCGGCACGTCTTTGGAAAACTATAAACTTGTTCAAATTTTGGGTTAGCTGCAGGTTAATGTGTGCCAAGTTACGGAGAATACTGTATTGTTTTGTTTTCATATTATATTGTTTCAGTGGTTGATGAACACCTTCGTCTGTTGACTTGTAACTTTACCCCTATAATTTGTGAGAGATTACATGGTCAACAGAGTATTTAATCTTTTCGGTAGTTTAAGATCATCAAAGGGCCAATAGCCCTGAAATGACAGATTCTATCAGAATAAAGTCATGCTACATCGGCTCAAAATAATTTCAAAGTTCAGTCCAGTTGTTAATGGTCCAGCTCCATTTATGTAAATAAGCCATTTAGCGCAAATCACTTCATGCACCTGCAAAAACTCTATCTCTTGTACACAAGTAATTTTTGAATTCTGACAACGGTTACTGCTTTTCACTGACTTAAAGGCGCTCAGTGTTTGCGATATTTCGCATTACCTATGGACCACGAGGATGTCTACTCCAATGTTTACAATATGGCAATTTTATAAATAGCCACCGATAAACACACGATTACCGTATGATGTCCAGCATAACACTTGCGAGATATAAAGTGTATAAACCTACAGAATATCTTACATTACATTCTCTGCAATGATTGACATGCTCGGAATACTGTTTTAGGCAAGTTTACAACTGTAAAACAGTTTTTTTTTCAGCGGCAGCTGATTTATTTTACTTAATAAAGTATGAGTGGTGCTTGAAGAGGGGGCGAATACGGTAACTGGCGGATTGATTTTTAATACTCAGTTTGTATTCGTTATATTTCTTGACCGCTGATGTCATTAGTTGGGTACTTCTTATTTTACAAAACTACTTATATAATTATACCTGCACAAAAATACGTCATATAAGTTCTTATTCAACTTCGTACAAAACATATTTTCAATTCCAGACGTTTTTCTGCGAAATGACCTTACGATCACTTCATTTCTGAGCGGAAGAATACAGCTGTGAAAGCCACTTTCCAAAATACACTTGTGACAGCATTGAATCAGTCATTAAAAACGAAGATGTACTTGTGATGAAATTGTTTGGAGTTTTTTTTTCTCCAAAACATAAGGGTCTGTCCGTTCAGTAGAAACACCATAATGACCTTCCTCATATTATGGTAATGTTTCTAAAAAAAAAAAACATTTCAGTGGCAAAAGCTGCAAACCGTAATCAGTCCACTTTTCTCTACAAATTGCATTCTGATCAGGGTCTACAAAGTTTAATAAAAAACACTTGTCTAAGTATAAGTGTCCTAACTGTAATAAGAATAGGGGATATTTATACATCTTAATTGCAAAACGGTACCATACTGACCGAAAATATTGCCGACTCCACATGAACTTTTATTGTCTATCCTTCTCATTTTTTGCTGTCAAAAAAACATCAAATAACATTTCATTGCGAAAAATGATTAAGCTGCAGCAGGGGCTGCTGTGTTAGTAGTCTGACATGAGTCTTCACGTTTACTCAGACAATCTCAGTATTAGGAATCGATACAGTTATCAATAAAAGGGTATTTGTGTGTCAGTATTTCGACTTTTCGCGTGGCGTTATTTCGTCTTTTCGTGTGGCGTTATTTCATCTTTTCGTATGGCGTCTTTCTTCTTTTCGCGCCGAAAAGACGAAATAACACCACACGAAAAGACGAAAAGATGAAATAACGCCATGCAAAAAGACGAAAAGACGCCACGCGAAAAGACGACAAAATAAGAGTATCAAACGGCGTCTTTTCGCTGGCGTTTTTTTCGTCTGTTCGCGTGGCGAGTTTCTTTTTTTTTTTTTGCATGGTGTTATATCGTCTTTTTGTCTTCTCGCATGGCGTTTTTTCGTCTTTTCGCATGGCGTCTTTTCGTCTTTTCGCGCGGCGTCTTTTCGTGGCGAAAAGACGAAAAGACGAAATCGCACAAACCAGCCACCATATTATATTCTTGTATACTAATCATCATAACACAAAATTACCTCCTTTCAAGTAAAGGTGACCTTAACTTTAAGGAATGATTGTAGACCTTGGCCCTGGTGAATGTAACACGTTCCAAATCTAGAACCGCTTATAGTCTTAAGAGCAAGGGATGTTGAACTTCCCCAACCATTTCCTAACCTTTTTGCCCCCGCCTTTTCCAAGAAAAGCGGAGGGACATAGTTTTCGGCATTCCGTCCTTTCGTACCCCTAAAGTAGTAGGTACCTTGTGTGCGCAACTCCTCCTACAGTTTTATGCCGATTCCTTCGAAACTTAATAGCTGTTTTTGTCATAGTCTGAAGATATGCATGTGGTTTGGATATAATCCTGAGATTATCTTTTGTCACTTTTTTTCCACAAGTTGAACTTAGTCATTTTTTAGGCGTTTTTACTATTAAAAAGTGACTAGATAGCGGGTACCTTGTGTGCAAAACTCCTCCAACAGTTTTATGCCGATGCCTTAATGTGAAAATTCACAGGTGTTTTGGTCATGGTCTGAAGATATGATTGTGGTTTGGATATAATCCTCACTTATTTTTGTCACTTTTTCCACAAGTTGAACTCAGTCATTTTTTAGGCGTTTTTACTATCATAGTGACTAGATAGTGGGTACCTTGTGTGCACAACTCCTCCTACAGTTTTATGCCGATTTCTTTGAAACTTTACAGGTATTTTGGTCATGGTCTGAAGATATGCATGTGGTTTGGATATAATCCTCACATTATTTTTTATTACTTTTTTCGCAAATTGAACTTAGCCATTTTTCATACATTTTTACTATCAAAGTGAATAGATAGTGGGTACCTTGTGTGTGCAACTCCTCCTACAGTTTCATGCCGATTCCTTTGAAACTTCACAGGTGTTTTGATCATGGTCTGAAGATATGCATGTAGTTTGGGTATAATCCTCACATTATTTTTTTTATTACTTTTTTAACATTTTTAACTTAGCCGCTTTTCCAGCTCAAACACTAAGTGTATATACAGTGGAGACCTAGTTTCCAAGGCGGGGGACATAAATTCGTCGAATTTGCTTGTTCGGCTTACAGTTGCATATGTGCTTTATGGTCTCTGGTTTTCACCGCGCCAAGTTTCCAGTATTGTCAACCCACTGTGGGTTGGGTTTTCACCTACTTAATTTCAACTCAACTCAACTTAACCCAATTAATAAATCTGCATTACTCCACTGTTTAATTTATGTGTGTAAAACTCATTCGAATATGTCACTATTCCCGTTTCCCCTACTCACTCTAAAACGCAATGATTTTTTTTCTAAATGAACTACACTTTTTCACAAATATATTTTAAAACATGCCACATATTCCTTCGCCAAAGCTGCAAAAGTACAGTATCAGAAGAAACCATAAACTTTTTGACTGAAAAAATAAAATGATAAAAAATCGAATAGGAGAAATGAGAATAATGTCATATTTGACAGTAGGCGAACTGGGTGGGAGTAGGCGAACTGGAAATAGGCGAAACGGGAGTTGGCCCAGTGGGAGTATAGGCAAATTGGGAACATTCCTAAAATCTAGTACCGCCATTACCGATCTCTTTCGGACTCTAACATACTAGAGTATGGTGCATATGACTTCTACTGTTATTCAAAATTAAGTTCAATAAAACTCTGGCTAGCCGTTTTTTAGCTCACCTGGCCCGAAGGGCCATAGTGAGCTATTGTCATACCAATGCGTGCGTCGTGCGTCGTGCGTCCGTGCGTCGTCCGTCAACACCTGAAAACAAATATTCAAACATCTTCTTCTGTAAAACTACTGGTCCCATGGTTCTCAAATTTCACATGGAGCATGACCTGACTCCAGGGTCTTAGAATTGTAAAATTGGGTCAGGTTGAAAATCCAAGATGGCCGCCGTTACTAAAAATAGCAAAAACAACAAAATAAACTTCTTCTCCAGAACCACTAAGTATATTTGTCTGAATTTTGGCATGGAACATCAGTGAAACCTTGGTATTCAAAATTGTAAAAATGAAAAAAATCTGAAGCGGAGTTTTGTCACAGTGACCTACTTTCTGTTTACGTGTGTAATTTTGCTCAGATGCCAATGTCAAAAAACGACCTATTTAAACAACTTCAAACAACTTCTTCTCTAAAACCACTGAGCCCATGGATCTCAAATTTCACATGGAGCATGACCAGACTGCAGGGTTTCAAAATTGTAAAATTGGGTCAGGTCAAGAATCCAAGATGGCTGCTGTTACTAAAAATAGCAAAAACAACAAAATCAACTTCTTCTCCAGAACCAGTTGGTATATTTGGTTGAAAGTTTGCACGGAACATAAGTGGGACCTTGGTATTAAAATTTGTAAAAATAAAAAAAATTTAAAGCGGAATTAGGTCACAGTGACCTACTTAGCGTTTACAAGGCCGATTTTGCTCAAATGTCAATATCTAAAGAAAATGCAACCAAAATCTGACCAGATTTGGTCAGAATTGGTTCTTGAATGGAATTATTTCAATTTTGTGCCAGTTGACTATCCAAGATGGCCACCATGGGGGCCGTTACTAAAAATAGCACAAACATAAAAATGACAATTACTCAAGAACCCTTGAATGGAATTGGACCAATTTTGTGTCAGAATGTTCCTTGCATGAAGCCGTTTCAATTAATTGCAATTTGGCATTCCAAGATGGCCGCCATCTGGTGTTACTAAAAACAGCGCAAACATAAAAATGACAATTACTCAAGAACCCTTGAATGGAATTGGACCAATTTTGTGTCAGAATGTTCCTTGCATGAAGTCGTTTTGATTAATTGCAATTTGGCATTCCAAGATGGCCGCCATCTGCCGTTACTAAAAATAGCACAAAACATGAAAATGACAATATCTCAGTAACCGCTGAATGGATTTTGACGAAATTTGTGTCAAAATGATTCTTGCATTGAGATGTTTCAAAAATATCTAACTGTAGACCATTCATATTGGCCTCTGTTACTAAAAATAGAAAAATGTGAAAATTAGAAAATCTCAATGGAGTTGGATTAATTTTGTGTCAGAATGGTACTTTCATTAAGCTTTTTCGATTTTTTGCATTTTGGCATTCCAAGATGGCCGCCATTTGCCGTTACTAAAAATAGCACAAAACATGAAAATGACAATATCTCAGTAACCGCTGAATGGATTTTGACGAAATTTGTGTCAAAATGATTCTTGCATTGAGATGTTTCAAAAATATCTAACTGTAAGACCAGTCATATTGGCCTCTGTTACTAAAAATAGAAAAATGTGAAAATCAGAAAATCTCAATGGAATTGGACCAAATTTGTGTCAAAATGGTCCTTGCATGAAGGCTTTTCGATTTTTTGCATTTTAGCAATCCAAGATGGCCGCCATCTGCCGTTACTAAAAATAGCACAAAACATGAAACTGGCAATATCTCAGTAACCCCTGAATGGATTTTGATGAAATTTGTGGCAAAATGATTCTTGTTATATTCATAAATCAAAATAGATACCATATCTGACATCACCTCATTACGCGAGAAAGATGACAGCCGAGGCACCAGGAAGGAGAAATCGGGTGCAAGTAAGCCCAAATATGTGTATCGTAGCTTCAAGCGCCAAAAAGCAGACAACAAAATTTACGTCTGCAAAAATTTCAAAATATGTTTCATCCAAGCTATATCATATTGAAAATTCAAAAACTATAGGAAAACAGTGTAGATCTAGATGAGGTGGCTCATTATGAGCCACCTCATCAGGATCTGCACTGTTTGCAAATTTACATATAACTCTAAGTTCCTATAAGAGCACAGAATTACATTCAAAAGAAGGACCCTGGGCCATACTTCGGAGTCGATTATTGGGATCAACTATGTTTTGTATTTCGTGCATTCACATTTGCCAGGTCCCGATGAACGTGTTTGAACACAAGCCCGCAGAATGAGTGCTAAAACACCTTCCGGGATCTGGCGAATGTTTGGTTTAAACATATTTTATTTCATTCAAATAAACATATAAGTACAATTTACAAATAAGCAGTTACAGGATTTGAACGAAAGCAATTAAAACTTATATAGTTCATATCCTTAAGAGCTATAGAGCTATATCATATAGGGCGGCTTCGATAAGCATATACATGAAATATAAACGACAATATACCATTTACAGTATTTCCTCAAATGAAAACTAATAAACAGATAAGTAACAAACAATCAAAACACACATAGTAGTACACAGATCTCCTGACAATTGCGAAATATGGCATGTTTGACAGTCGATCATCCTTTTGCTGGTCCCTAAAAAGTAAATAAAGGATCCGGAGAAGCTTTCTCAAAACACCAGCGTATACCCTTGCTCCTAGACAGTCCATATGGCAGCAAATTCAGTTTAACATTCAAATCTTATTGGAGCAATCGTTATCAATATAAAGAGAGCCCACTGTACGTGCACAATATTCTTTTGAGGTGAGTATATATATAACAGACTTACACAATATAATAAATAAAAGGACTACGGTATCAGGAAAATTTGGATACAAAGAAAAAGAAACTTAAACAGACATGAAAATAATGGAAGAAAAACTGTCCGACACACTTCCCAAACCCAAAACTCAAACAGTTAACAGCTACTACAGCAGCTATCTCAATAACAATGACAATGCTTCTTCAGTTTTTATTTCTTTAGTTTTTATTTGTTGTTTCTGAAATTGAGACAACTTAAAATCTTTTACTTTTTTCTATAAATCTTTGCACAACTGAAAAAATAATTAAGTTTGTTTCGAGACAAGACGACTACTCACCATATTATATTATTCTAAGGGTGATTTCAGGCAAAAATGCTAGTGAGTTTAATATATCGGTTCGCTGATCAATGTAACGAGGGCATGTGAAGAAAAAGTAATATGCGTCTTCAACTGCGCCACAGTTACAAGAAGAAGAATCTGTAATATTTTTCGAGTACAGTTCGCACTACATTTTGTCCGTAATCTTACATGTGTATAAATACTTCTGAACTTTGGTTTTATTACGAGCCTGGAACGATTTAAATGACGGTATAGAAGTTAGCCGTTTGGCTTGTTGCGGAAGATCATTCCAGTCCCGTACTACGGAAGGCAAAAACGACGTATAATATTGTTAGGATCTACATTGAATGGTTGTAAAATCATCGGCATTACGAAGATTGTATTTGGATGTTTCACTTACTGAGGGGGGTACAGGAAATGACAAATATGCTGGAGTTAAGTCATGCTGCATTTTATAAAATAAACAAAGTTTATGGTTGGATCTTCTGGACTGTAATGACTCCCACCGTACTTCATCATACAAAGATTGTAAAGATACTAATGCAGTCGTGCCAGTCACGATCCGAGCTGCTTCGTTTTGTATTCTGTCTAGCTCCCGTTTCTCATACTGAGTGCAGTTAACCCATAATGTGTCGCCATATTCTGAAATAGGTCTTATGAAGGAAATGTATATTATTTCTAAGGATTTTCTATCTAAAACCAGTTTCAGTCTACGCATTATGTTTATCCTTTTCCATGCTCTTTCTTTGCCGTATTCGATATGGTTATGCCAAGTGCAATCGTCGGAGAAATAAATATCAAGATGTTTATGTGAATTCACTTCCTTAATATGAATTACTGACATGTACAGGGGAGGGTGATATTGTCTATTTATTTTACGTGAGATGGTTAGGGATTCTGTTTTAAGGGCATTAAAGGTAACCAACCATTTATGTGCCCATTTAGTGATAATTTGCAGGTCATTATAGAGAGACATATTGCTGCCGTGTCGGGATGTTCGACAATAATGAACAAGCTAGTGTCATCGGCAAAGAACCTAATATTAGAGCCAATTTCTGAGACAATGTCATTTATAAATATCAAGAAAAGTAGTGGACCGAGGATTGAACCTTGTGGAACTCCTATTTGTATAAAGGTTCAGTCAGACTTCGAACCTGGAATTACAACTCGTTGATTCCTTTCGTTAAGATAACTTTTAAACCAGTTCAGTAGAGTGCCTGCTTTTAACTTAAGAACTAGTCCTTTGTGCCATACACGATCAAAAGCTTTGCTGATATCACAGAACACTGCCCTGACTTCTTTACCTGAATCCAAAGCACTGCAAAAAGTATCGTACATATATGTTAGTTGATTGACTGTAGAATCACGAGGTGTGAAGCCCGACTGGTATGAAGTTAACATACTGTTGTCACGAAGATGATTATAAACGGTTTACAAATAACTCTTTCAAAAACTTTGTCAAGATTACTTAATAATGATATTGGTCTATAATTAGAGGATACTGAAAGATCACCACTTTTTGGAACGGGACTAACGTGGGCTTCTTTCCAGTCTAAGGGTAGTTTACCATCTACAATGGATTGATTGAATAGTGAGGTTAATGGTAACGCGATCTGGTCCGCAAGTTCCTTTAAAACTCGATTACTAATTCCATCTGGACCAGAGGCTTTATGTTCATATCTTCAGAGGCTTTATGTTGGCCATATGTTCTCTGTATCTTGATTATTTGTAATCTTAGTTGTTTCCAACTATGGTTTGAGGGCTGGATTTGGATTTTGATTGTTTCAGTTCCTGGTCTTTGCATACTTTTTACTTTTACCAATGGGTAGTGATTTTGAAACAGATTTAACCTCATCTGCAGTTAATATTACAATATCAAGTACAGAAATAACAGTATGATGGGTAACATCAGGCACTTCAACATTTTGATCTTTTATAACAGTCTGAGCAGTAAAAAAGTCATTAAGTAGATTTGCTTTTTCGGTAGCATCGGTTATCATATTGTTGTTGGAGATAAGCGGAGGAATACTTGACACTATTTTCTGGTGAAATGAGACCATCAATCTTTAGATGTAAAGTTATCTGGTTTTATTTTTTCCTTTAGTTTGTCAATATGATTTCGCTTCGAGAGACTTATTAAAGAAGTAGTTTTGTTTCTTTGACGTCGAAATTTAGACCACCAAACTTTAGATGTTAAGTTATCTGATTTTATTTTTTCCTTTAGTTTGTCAAATATGATTTTGCATCGAGAGACGTATTAAAGAAGTGGTTTTGTTTCTTTGACGGCGAAATGTATTCCAGATATCAGGATCATTGCTTGTTTTTGCTCTACGATAAAAGCGTTTACGCTTGCGAATACGCCTCTTAATACTACTTGTTATCCCAGGTGGTTCTGCAGGCCTTACTAGAATAGATTTGTTAGGAATACATTGTTTCGAAATTTCTTTTATGTGGTTAGTGACATTTCTGGCATAATAGTCAATATTAGTATCTTGGAAAGCATCCCAATTAGATCAAGTGGCTTTATCTCTTAACAGATCATAGTCACCACGATCATAAGACCAAACTACACGTTCAAAAGACTTATATTTCGGCTTAGTAAATTTAAGAATTCCATGACTGGGACAATGATAACGTATATCCTGTGTAAGAAAAGGATCCTCAACCCCAAACACAATTACACTGTTTTTATTTGAGACTAAGATAATATCGAGTAGGGAATGTGAGGTTTCAGTCAAATGAGTCGGTTCCGTTATATACTGATGCAAAGAAAATTGTTGGCAGATAGATAATATTCAACGATTTGTAACATCATTCATCAGGTTGTAATTAAAATCCCCTATGCCGATTACGTCCCTTATGCCAGAATCTATTGCTAAATGTAGTGAGTCTTCAATCAGTGAGTAATATATCTGATCTGAATTCGGAGACCTATAAAATAAACCAAACAATAAGTGTTTGTGTAGTAAAACTAGTTCTATCCATATACATTCTATACCCGGTAGTTCTAAGTCCTGCCTACGTTTATAGTTTAAAGATTCCTTCACATAAATTACAACTCCGCCATTAGGATCCCTATCACGATCTTTTCTCGCGGGGTAATTATATGACGGTATATGAAGATCATTTGTAGAAAAAATCAGGATGTAACCAAGTTTCTGAGAATGCAAGTATATCAAATTCAGAAAGTTCTACAGCGAGTAAAAGTAAAAAGCATGCAAAGACCAGGAACTGAAACAATCAAAATCCAAATCCAGCCCTCAAACCATAGTTGGAAACAACTAAGATTACAAATAATCAAGATACAGAGAACAAATGGCCAACCGAGTGAGCAGCTTGTTCCCAAAAGGTGGCCACTCAGCAACCCAAACCGAACCAAAAATAATAAGATCATACATAAGGTAAAACATCACAGAAACTCTGACACCAAAAACAGGCAACAGAGAACCACAACAGAACTGCCGCCTTGGAACGGTCAGTAATGCATTACTAGGGGGGCTTTAATCGATTTTACAGGCCCAACCTCACCCTCAGTTTCTGAAGTGGTACAAAAATTTAGTCGGTTGTTCGGTTCGCATGATAACCCTCTAACTCGTCAATGAATCATCACGGTAAACACATAAATCAAATTTCAACACCATGAAGAAGCAAAGACGAGGACTCAACAGATACAACGGGCCGTCTGACAAGTGGAGATCCCTGGCCTGCCAAACAACCCCACTGGAAATCTGAAGCAAAAGAAGGTCACCAGTTGAACCCCGGTGGACCAAGCAACAGACAAAAAGGCTCCGGTCCCAACCAACTAAAATATATAGCTTTAGGTCGGGGCCATCATAGAGTCTGACGCCCGATCCCCCGGTGTGCAATTAAAGAGTGCAGCAAAGTTATCAACCGTGATTGGGTTAATCACTAAGCATGCAGACTGTCTAGTTAAATCTAGTTTGTTAACAATACTTTGTACATTATAATGAATAAATGACAGATGGTGAAACTAATTTAAGGTGGTGATAATCACTGATTTGGGACAAAGACAAAAATCCATGTGTATTCAGCTGCAGCCATGGACGGCCGTCCATAGAGATGCGTTACTCCGTGTGTAATATACGTCCAACTGCAATCTTGCTGTTACTATCCATGTAACTGCATTTTATAGCGCATTGCGTGTGTATTTGATAGTTTTACAATTATACATGTTATTGAGATTATGAACTGGCATAATCCTTTTTTGAAGTCTGCTAAATAGTTTAAGAGTACCGGAACTGCTGTATAGTTTTATTTGTGCTGCATCGTAGGCTTATCGTAAAATCACATTTTTAAAAGTTCTACACCAAACTTTTTTGAGGTGAAGAAAATGACATCTCCTCACTTATTTAATGATTGCTTGACGATAGTTGCTAACGCTTAAATAATCTGAAAGTACTTTTGATTATTCCTTCGTTCTTATTTCTTCTCAGACAGACGGGCACGCGAACCAACAGGCACACGAAAAAATGCATAAGCCTTACTTTACAATAGAAAATCAACCCTTTCTTTGAGAATCTCGCCTTCGCTATTTATACTCTGATCAACATACATACATATCCACATAAGCAAAGTCGTACATACGCATGCAAGCTTATAGGAAAATTCACATACGCGCAGATGAACGCATACACAAAAACATATACACATACGTATGAGCAAAGCCATGCACAGATATCCTTTTTAGCTGTCACGGAAAGACAGAGAGTCTATTTCGATGATGGTAGCTGTCAAAAAAATGACAGAATGGCTGCGGTTCCAGTGGTGTTTTTCGAACAAATACTGACGTTTCTGTTTCAGGTTTAGACCTCATTATTATGCAAGGGAAGGGAGCAAATCCCACCGTATAAAGTGTTTCCCTGCAACCGTGCTCCACTAAAGGGGTGATATTTGCTGGGGAAAATTCTGCTATAGAACCAGTTTACTATGTAAAAACTAAATAGCCATTTTCCGACTGGAAAGACTACTGTGAAGGGGTGGGCGGGAGGGGTGGGGTGGGGTTTGCTGCTGTCTGTCAGTTACTACAGTTCGACAACAGGCCCTTGCTCCAGCTTAAGCCAGTACTAGTAGTCCACCCAGTTGCCTTAACGCCACTCCACCATCCCCTTCCCTATCGGACAATGTCTTGTAACTCAGGGGCAAATACTGCATAAATCCTAACCGGAGGGAAATAGTACATGTACTGTTTGCCTCCGAGTTAGGAGCTATGCAGTATATCCTAATTACACAGTCTGATCTGGGCAATTTAATTTCGCTTAGTCACACACAACCACTATTCGTGGTAAACATGACGGAACTGTAAGTCCAGTTGGATTAATAATTAATAAGGTTAATGCAATACTGTAAGAAAATTTGTGACGATCAAATTTTCAGCCAGTCTGTAGGCTTACATTTCATTAAGGTGGTGATTTGTTGTTTATTCAAAAATCTCAATAAAACCATAAAAAATATTGTATCTCCCTGAAAAATAGCAGACTTCTTATTTTTGTTGTTCTTTACAGTTTAGAATACAAAATAGAAGGACATGATGTTTAAAAAAGTGTTTTTATACGAAAAGATCAAAGGTAAATTTTCTGCGCAGAAATCTGAAAAACAAAGTCCGTTGTTGAAAATGTACATAGCTCTGAAGATACTTTGAGGTATTAAAAAGAGCGTCCTTAAGATCTTATACAAATTTTAAGAACAGGTCTGATGCGTAACGGACAAGTCCACATTTTGCAAGGGTTGACTGCCCATTTTAGCACAATTTAAACTTATTCTGCTACAGCTGACTGCTTACTGGATATAATACTTTATCATTGCAGCTTTAATATTGACAGAAACCATCTCTGCAGCAGATGCCATTGTAGACCTAAATAAAGTTGATTTTACCTTCAAAGATTTGACTGTCATCAATTTGGCACAAAGGTGCTGGCAGAATGGGAAATAGTACTGCAGTCCATGAACAGTCTGTCCTTGGTCTACAGTGTTTGCTCAGACATTCCTGTCCCAATATTTAGTGAGGTGGTGCAAGTTTTAAAGATCATTTTTTAACATTTATTTGCTTGTAAGAGCAAATTCATACCTGCGTTTACATATCACTTTGAGTGAAAATCCAAGTGTATGCATGTACATGATAAACAGTAAACTATATAAGATGAAGAGGGAAAGATACCAGAATCCAATTATGTCCATGCATTGCAAAGAGATATATTAATAAGCATCAGTTCTGGAAAACCTAAACTGCCATGGCGAAAGCCAGTTAACAAGTTCTTATAGTTTGAAAACTGTTTCTCAAGACCTTGTATTGCTTATATGCCATTTATTCAAGGTCTTCTGAGAAGCCTTTTTTTAGGCCCAGTTTCCACAAATATCTAGTTTTAGTACCGAAACCAGTTCAAATATTTCAACAGCAAAGTATTAGCATTCGAACCATGAAGTTCAGAATTTGGCCTTTTCCATGCTTTCATTTTAAGGAGTCATAGGATGTCTTCTAAGCATTTATTTACACACAACTAGCCAGGTTAGAGATTTTGGACAGTCCACTGCTTAATCATATAGGTGTGACATCCCTGATTCAGTAAATAAACCTTACCACCACTGAACTAGAAAGTGTAAACAGTTTTTAAAATTCGTAGAAGAGCTATAGCAATTATTTGTTCCAGCTCTTTCTAAAATCAGAAAGTAGACCAGATAAAAACAGTAGCTTTTTCCTCAAATGTCTGACCATGTATATAAGTGCATGTATAGTGGTTGTATTCATTAATTCAGGTAGGTCAGATATACCTATATCATACTCACAGTTTAAATATTATACACTACAATGACCAAGACAGGTATATGATTGAAATTATTCAACCTTGAAAACAGACTCTACGTCTTTGGATGTGGTCATGGAATTTCGTAAAGAAAATAAGGGCATGTTTACGGAAATGATGATGGATATTATTGGCGATGGACATCTGTGGAAGTGGTTATGGAATTTCATAAATAAATGGTGGACGTCCACAGCTGTCATTTTAGGAGTCCACATAGAATATGATAGTTGTCCATGGATTATATGACGTTCATTAAGATATTTGTGGACGCTTATTCATGTTATCATATACTTTTACTAGTATTGCCCTTGATACTAGATATTTGGCCCAACCACTATATAGCCCTGGCAGAAAGCGGTGTCTAGCCTAATGTCCAAAAATCAAGTGTAGGGCCGAGATCACATCACGTGTAGGGCGGAACAGAATTATTCCAGCCCTTATATCGGCGCTAACGTCAAGTATTGTCGCCGACGTCATCGAAACAATTCCGCGGGCTAAAAGACGTCTGGCGCCATGTTTTATTGCCGCTCGTCGACTGATTGAAAGTGGAAACGCAGAGGCTGTGTAGTCTGTTTTAATACCAGAAAATCAGTCTTCGTAAGTTTTATTTTGTAATTTGAGCCATTTATGATTAAAATACCTATGAATTCAAGCCGGGCCGGGTAACGCAATCGGTAGGACACCTGACTCGTAAGTCAGAGGTCCTGGGTTCGAATCCCGGTCTGGCCACATACTTTCGTTTCTCCTTCCGCTGATTCAAGAAGGGCAGTTGTCAGTTACTGGCGAAAGTATGTGCACTTATACTTCTTATACAAATTTTAAGTACAGGTCTGAACCGTAACGGCCAAGTCCACTTTTCGCTAAGGTTGAACGCCCATTTTATCACAACTGAAGCCTTTTCTGCTACAGCTGACTGCTTACTGATATAACACCTTACAATGACAGCTTTAATTTAACATATTAAAGCTATCTCTTGCAGCAGATGCGATTGTAAACCGAAACTAAGCTGATTTGACTTTCACTGATTTAATTGACAATTATTGATTTAACACAAAAATGCTGACAGAATGGGAAATACTACTGCTGTCTCTGAACAGTCTGACCTTGGTCTACAATGTTTGCTCAGACATGACTGCCCCAATATTTAGTGAATTGGTAAAACCTTTTGAAGACCATTTTAGAACATTTATGTGCCTGTAAGACCAAATTCGCACCTTTGTTTGTATATCTCTGGAGTGAAAATCCAAGTATATGCTTGTACAGGATATACAGTAAAATGAATAAAATGAAGAGGGAAAGATGTCATATTATGTCTATGCCAAGAGGTACATCTAGATAGCCTAAAACTGTCTTAGTGAAAGCCAGTCAACAAGTTATACATATAGAATGGTGTCACTCATATTTAGGATACCCTTCGAGGTGGCGTAGCCCCCGAGAAAGGTATCCTAAATATGAGTGACACCATTTTATATGTATTTTGTATCATGGCAGCCAATAGCCTTTGTCTATTTTGAATTCAAAACAGCTCTTATCAGGTTGTTAATGAAGAGTGGCATATCTGTGTAATTATATCCACCTCAGCTGCTTTTTGTTCTTGACCTGAAGGTAAAATAAATCACTTAAAACAAATAGCATCAATGGAAGTAACGAAAAATTGTGTCTACATTTTGCACAGAATTTATTTTACATTGATACAAATGATGAGTTTGAAAAAAAGATTTTGTAAGGATGACAAATTGTGCAGTGTGAAAGGGCATATCATCTTCTGCTCATTCAGCTGCCTAACCTGGTCTATATTGTTTGCAAAACATTTAGGGTTACTGTGGTAGAGTTTGCTAGATTGTCTCTGTAATCTCAGATTATTTTAATCAAAATTAAACTGAGTTGTGCACAACAAAATGGGTCTTCAGGCATGCACGAACTGCTCAAGCCCGGATCAGTTTACAGTCGGATCAGAGTCTTTAATTTGCACAGTACAGATTCCTCAGGTTCCATTAACTGTTAATAAGACACTGGCCATAATGAGCAGATGCGCAGACTCATATGAGTGTATTCTGTATGCAAATGCAGAAAGACTCTTATATCCCAGTGCTGCTCAGATGTTTAATATAAATCATACTTGACAGAACCGTGCTCTAACTATCCCGTGCCGTATATCTGTTATATCCGCACAGTTATCCAGGTACACTTCAATGTAAAATGAATGCAAAGTTTAGCTCCGCCTACCTCAGAATTGTCTTACAGTGCAAGTTAATAAAGTTAATGAACGGGCGACTTCAAAGGAAAATACAGAAAGCCATGATACAAGTTCTTATAGTTTCAAACCTGTTGCTCAAGACCTTGTATTGCCTATATGCCGTTTATTCAAGGCCTTCTAAATAGCAGTTTCCCCAAATCTTTAGTTTTAGGTCCAGTTTCCGCAAGTTTTTAGTCTTAGTTAAGAGACAAGTTCAAATATTTCAACAGCAGAGTCTAAGCATTCGAATCATTCAGTCTAAAATTTGGCCTTTTCGATGCTTTTATTTTAAGGAGACATAGGGAAAACTTCTAAGCATGTATTTATGCAAAACTAGCCAGGTGAAAGACTTTGAGCAGTTCACTGATTGCACATGCATAGTATGCTAAATCTTACAGGTGTGACATCCCTTATTCAGTGAATAAACCCTACCACCACTGAACTAGAAAGTGTAAACAGTTTTTAAAATTCGTAGAAGATCTATAGTACTGGTTAACCGCTTTGGAGGTCTAAGCCTGCCGAGGAAAATTGTGTGGTTAGGTTAACTGACCGTCCCGACATGACCTTAGTTGTTTACCGTGGACGTTAGGCATCAAATCAACCAACCAACAACCTATGAATTCTGTTGTATTTTAGTGATGTTTACTTCCAGCTGAACGAAAAATAGCCCTCTCCATGCATGATTTCCTCCATCTTCATGTTATTTCATCCAATAAAAAGAGGAAAAACATAGACACATTTTATTGGAACAAACAACATTGCACTATTTCTTACTGAAGTTCAATTTCTATAAATAGTAATATAAACTTACTGACGGCTTAATGACAATAACTTCAAAGATGGTGGTCGGGTTCGGCAGGAAATAAATTTCAGCAAAATATGGCCAATATGTCTGTATCTGTTTGACAAAGATAGAGAAATAGTAACTGTTTTTGTTTGTGTTTTTTTTTCTATTTTAAGTAAAAGGGAACTTTCTGCTAGTAGAACAACCACAGTTTGATCGGGTCTGCCATTAAACCTAATATTGCTTTTCATTCGCTCTATACATGCTACAAATGAAATTAAGGCGCGATAGGTCACCAGGCCTTTTGAGATATTCTTGTTCTAAAGAGTAGACGGACATAAGACCTGTGATATACTTAAACTAAGTTAACAACCTACGACACAGGGTAGATATTGGACCTATTCATTCGACGGCCATTTTGAAGAAACTAGGTAAATTTTTCGTAAGTCAGAAATAAGAGATACCACACGAAAAGGAGCTGGCAGTGCTTACAAGTACATATGATCCACGTGTATAGGACATGACTCATAAAAAGGTGAGAAATAAACACCTCACTATATTTTTGATGTGGACAGCTGTATTTCATGTAACCAGCGTCCATACTGATCACTGTTATGCAGATTTAGCAAGTTTGTTGTTTTAATTCTGGTGATAACGAGTCCGTACGATTTACCGGGAATACATCAACTAGATATTGGGTTGTGTCAGGAATTCTAAAGATATATTATAAAATATTTAATTCATTTACGCCAAGATGGTCGCTGAAAGAAAGGTTGCGATATCAGTGCTATGACGCAGGTTGTCAGCCTTTTATAAGCGAACCTGGTAAATCTTCGGCTTAGCGGAGTAAACAAGAAAGGACAGATGATCACGATCCTCCAAGCTTCCATAGTCATGCCTGCATGTGCTGAAATGCTGTTTCTGCAGACCATGCTAGAATATGCATGGTTTTAAAACACTCGGGTTTGAATTGTAAGACTTAAATAGAAAGAGGCTGAAAAATAATGTATCTGTTTAAGCTAAAAAATATATGATAATAAACCACATGCCCTATGCAAGATCGTACCGATGAAGCATGCAAAATAGAAAAATATTCAAGCTTAAACATTAAGAAAAGTTACAAAGACAAGGTATGTACATGTACTACAGTGTTCCATGTGCATAAACTGAAACAGACATACACATTATCAGAGCATGACGGCTAAATCACATGTACATACTCAAATAATAAAGGATACTCTTTTTTTAAACAGGCAGACCAAGAGAGAAAGAGAGAGAGAGAACAACCCCAAAACCATATGCACATTTCCAGAACATAAAAAGCTTGCAATGTTTCGAAACTGCAAAGGGAGTTGCTCTGTCAAGATATAGGATTCAACAACGCCAGAAGGCCAGTCAAACAGACGGAAAGGCGTGCTCCGCCTTCGAAGAACATAAAAGACTGGGCTTCTTCTACGGATGACGGACGGCCACGGAGATCGTGACGACGTCCATGAACAAACCAATGGATGTCCACAGATATGAACGGACGTCCATGAAGAGATTGTTCGATGTCCAATGATTTATAGATGTCTTTATAGAAAATTTTGGACGTCCATGTATGGAATGAGGAACTTCAAGCTATTGCAGATGGATATCTGTGAGTATAGTCATGATTATAAGAAATGGTGGCGTTCTACAGGTGTCATGATGGGATTTCATATAGAAATTGATGGACATTCACAGATTACATGACGGACGTCCATCAAAAACAGGTGCACGTCCACGGCTGTTATTATAGACGTCTACATTGAAACTGGTGAACGTCCAAGGATGCTTTGATGGAGGTCCACAGATTACATGAAGGACGTCCATCAAAACAGGTGTACGTCAATGGCTGTCGTTATAGACGTTTGCATTGGAACTTGTGGTCGTCCAAGGATGCTATGATGGACGTCCACAGATTACATGACGGACGTCCATCAAAAATATATGAACGTCCACGACTGTCATTATAGACGTCTACATTAAAACTGGTGGACGTCCACGGATGTCATGATTTGTGTCAATAAAGAAACTATCCTAGCTGATGTCAACAGATTATTGATGGACGTCCCTGAAGAAGACAATGAATTTCAACTGTTTTACTGATGGACGTCGATGAAAAAACTGATTGATGTCAACAGGTATACTGATGGACATCCATGAAATACTGATGGACATCCAATGGCTCCGCCACATGTCCCCGGGCCTCTGATCCTTGCAGTGGTTCAAGGCGCAGGACTGAGGTGAGGAGGGCATATATTAGCTAAGGGTCTGATGAACAGTGGGGTCTGCTGTTTATGTCATGCTTATCTGGACATTGGTTCATAACGTGTTCCTATGTGACCAGTCCCCATGGTGATTTAAAAACACTGCAAGAAGTTCGGATGGTACATACACGTACAAATTCAAATGTACAACTGCGATGGGACATGTGTTTACTGTATGTTGAAATGTCTCGGGACAAATTTATAAAGGCAGCACAATTGAAAATTCAAATTTGATATTAAAGTGTTGACAAAAGTAAACAACAATACGACCGAAGAACAAATTTAATACAAATTTTCTACAATTTATGTCATATCAAAATAGCTGTTGTTAAACGTAGGCTTTGTCTTTAACTTGTATGATAGTACAGTAACTATTCTGAATGCAAAAATTATACTTGGCAAAATGTCTATTGGCAATAAGTACTACTACTATTCAAAACGCAAATACTAATGTTTAATGTTTAAATAAGCAACATCTACTATAGAGAGAATGTACTTTAGTGTCTTCCAGTGTCCGTTTTGAGTATCTAACTACTTTAGTACGTCAGTAGAACCTGTTATTCCAGTTTCCTAGCTTCATGAATAACGTTATATTACCCACGGCCTTCATATTATATTGACTAAGGAATATCTTGAGTTAAGTTAAACGATAAGTTCAATTAAGCAGTATTAGAGGTTCTATAAAGGTGTTTTGTTTTTTTCTTATCGATATTGTTGCTTGAGCAATTTTGACACTTTTACCACATGTAGATCTACAAATTTATTTCTCTGCTAAGTCTTTACATCCACGTAACAATTCAAATATACAGCAAATATTAATTTAACATATAAGTTCCACAATCATATCACTTTGTTAAACGATTGATAATAATTGTTTAACGATTTATATTGAACCACGCTTTCCACTTACTGGTTACTGTTATAGCTCAGTCAAAACTACCTCCATCGATATCATTGTCTAAAAATGTACTACCTCCATTCTATTTTATGATTTTATAATGTGTTCAGTTTTTATTTTTTCTTGGGGCTTAAAGGAGGAGGATGTGTGCAGCGGGCGGTTAGTTTCGGCCTTTTCCGTGTGTCCAAGTTTTGGTATGACGGTGCTTGATTGGTTCCTGCTTCTCCAAATGACAGTTACATGATACTCACTGCTGGAAAAAATAAAGCGTCTGTCATGCCAATATATCGACGCATGTGTAGACTCAATCTGACTGTACATTTACTCGTATTGTTTACCATTCAGCACCTGTTCTCAGAGTAGGCGCGCAATAAAATTATAAAAACGTGAAATTATTTTTTTCTCGGAAATGCAAATTTTATTTATGTCATACATTTTAATATATACTAAGAACCATATGTCAAAATATCTGCATTCGGGGAACATTCTTTAATAAATTTTCATACTCTCCAAAAGCTATGGGGTAAAATAAAGAAGAAATTTAAGGTTCTACCCTTCATTAGTAAAATTGCTAATAATGTACATCAGATATCGTTCAAAAACATTTTAACACAATCAAAAAGTCATAAAAAAGTTGTGCATAGTAAAACAGCGGATACTGCGAAGCTATCACATCCCAAACCATTAGGATCCTACGAAGTGCATGTACTCATGCATTATTGTTCCCAAACAGGTTTAAAGTACTGACTTCTTTTTTATCAGAACAGAAGGAAAGAGGCTCTTGTGAATATTTTCATATTAACGGATTGCAATGCCAATGCATGTAAAAAATGAAGGGAAGAAATAAGATAATGGAAAAAAGTAACAGTTTTTCAAAGAATTTTAATTGAGTAACGTAGCTTACATAATAAGTGAATATAGCAAGGAAATAAAAGATAAAAAATCTAAACGTTAGTAACATTAAAAATGCATTCTATTCTTACAGAGAATACTACTATAAGTTAATATTTACAAGTGCACACATCTGACCTGAAAGACGCAGTCAAGGTCGCCGAAATTTAAACCGGTGTTAAGTTTGGGTCGATGACACAGCTATGCAAGTTATGCAAACCATAACTCGGTTCAAGAGGTACATGTATCGTGGGCACAAAGAATTGTCACGTCTCCGCAGACAAAGAAAATATTAACAGCATTAGAGCTCCTGTGACCTTCAAAATCGGGTAAAAGTCACCAAAACAATCAGCTTTTTGGCTTGTCCCAATGATACATGTAGCAGTAAGCAGTTGCTAAGCTATGTAACCATGAATGACTATTGTCTTATTGGCGTTGTCTGCTTTGATTCTCTGACGCAGTGGAAATCGAAGCAATTATGTTAATTCGGGTGTTTGGGTACACCTTCAAGCTTTCTGCCACTGTTAGAGGGGGATACAACCTTTGTGACATCCTATTTGTTTCCCTGGACGAGAGTTCCATTTCAGCATGGAGTCTATTCGAACAGGCAATAATTTGCTCTTAAAGGAGTAAATTCTTTTAAGAGTCGGACCTTATTAGTGGCTTTTCTCTTAAATTAGAGAATTTGCTCCTTTGGAAGCAAATTCTTTCAAGTGTTGAGAGGCAAAAGTGAAGATGCTAACTTATTTCACCTGAACATGTACCCATTTCCTCAACTTATGTTACCACACTTAAAATCAACAGGCTACTCTGTGACTGAATATCACGGCATAAGAGTCTGGTGCCAGCTTGGTTTTCATAAAGCTTGCGATTTGGTCTTATACCTTATGCAGTTAGCATGTTAGCACATTTAAATAATCATACGATAAATATTTTCATCTAAATCCAGAAAGTTTTCTTTTTACATACCTAAAAAAGGGTGCCCAGTGTCACAATACCGGGAATCAGAAAATCGTCAATTAGCAGACGATAAGACTGTGTAAACCGGAATTAGCAAGTTTTAAAAAGGAAATACTTAAACATAAGAATACTAACTGCTGTATTTTTATTTGGCATAACTTCAACAGCAGTTCTGGAACAAAGGCAAAATAAGTATAACGTAGCTTACATAACGTAGCTTACATCATACAATATAATTATGCATACTTCAATAAACGAAATAGCAAGTCGAAAGTTTTTGATAGTTTTGCACTCCACCTGTAAGCATATCGATTACGAATATAACAATTTTCCCAATTCTTTAGTAGATTATTCACAATTGCGGTAACGTAGCTTACACCCTTATCCATTCTGTTGAACGTGTAGTTTTCAGAGGAAAGAAATCTTCATATTATAAGCGGTCAATACATCCATATAGTGGTTATTGAATTTGACAGCAATAAATGATTATCTTAAAGATTTATCTGGAAACGGAACACTTGTTTATTGCTTGCTAACTTTTCTGTATCAGGCGGGTAACGTAGCTTACATACATTTTACCGACAATCCAGATGAAAAAATGCTTTTCCCAGGGAACTGTGATTTATACAACGGTATTTCAGGTTTGCACATAAACATATTCTGTTCACTTTGGAAGCATCCATTTATTACACTTTACATAATTTTTGCGGAAAAGGGGTTGTAGTTGTTTGTACCATTCAGAACGACATGTGTTTTATGCAATTTTTAGCCTCTTCAAGCATCGAGAATGGAAAAAAGTTGTCAATGTGATGCTTTAATTTACAACTGAAAATGAAAAACACATCTAGAGGCTGGAATGGAAGTATGTTTAAAGGTAGGTTCCTGTACTTTGGAATGCATCATAATTTTGATAAACTTTCATCCAAGTTGTTCGAAAGCACTTATAAAAGGAAATTAATAAGTTTCACTAAAAAGTGTAAATCAAAAAAATATTTGAAAAGTTGTTTTGCAGGGGATTTCCTAACTCTGCTTCGCACACCAGTTAGCGCTATTTTTAGTTCGCGCCAAAAATAGATAACGCAGCTGATGTCATGCTGCATTGCATTTTGGGATAGTTTTAATCCATCCGCCATGCCAGGACCTCTAGGAGAGCTCACGTCAAGGGAAAATTGACCTTTGGAGAATGGCATCAGAAATTGCGCACTTATAGACATAATAAACTTAGTTATTTTTAGAACTGGAATTCCAACTAAAGAAAATAAATCAAAAGGGAAAACGACTATTTTCTTCAACATCTGACGAGTTTCTCAGTAGCAACAAATTCAGAAAAATAAGAGAATTCAATACTGCTCAGAAAAAGACGAAATTATTTTGTGGACATAATTGACATCGCTAGCACAGGAACCTACCTTTAAGTTATGTGAAAATGTTTTTAATAGTAGTTTTGACTATAAGACATCGAATATCAGGACTTGCTTGTCTATTCTGAGAACAGGTGTCATAAGTATTTCATTTGTTCATATACAACACTTATTGCAATGCGAGAAAAAGAGATTCTAGTGCACAATATTTGTAGACATGGTTACAAGAAGAGGGCTATACCGGGGATATCGACTAGAGCAAATGGTGCCTTCACATCAATTATTTCGTTCTGCTTTTTCAGTATTGTATTTTCTTCATGGCTCTCAATTCTGTTGTTCTGCTCGGGAGATATTCACCAAAACCCAGGCCCCCTATCAACATCCTCAGCAGACACCATGATAAGTTCTTCTTCAAGTATGTCCACCAATATTTTTAGCTCTCTAAACTTTCAACACAATTTGTCCTTTGTGCATTATAATGTACAGAGTATTTTTTCCAAACTAGATATATTACATACGGAGTTATTTGACTTCGATATCTTAGCGTTCACAGAAACCTGGCTTGCTCCCGCTGTTGACATAGACGACGTATTGCTGCAGTCGTATAACGCACCTGAAAGGAAGGACCGTGTCGATGATAACCACGGCGGTGTAATGTTACATGTCAAAGAGGGAATTCATTATAAGCGCCGTAGAGATCTAGAAATCAGGGCTGTTGAAAGCATATGGATTGAGGTTGCAAATAATCACAAACGTATATTATTTGGACTATTTTACCGGCCTCCAAATTCCAATGCTAACTATTTTTCAAATATGGAAGACTCTTTATCCCTTGCTATTGATACAGACATCAGTGATATTATTGTCACTGGCGATTTCAATTTAAATCTGTTGAATCCTCTTATTTCGAGAAAAATTGATACCCTCTGCACTCAGTTCTCTCTTCACCAGTCAATAAACCAACCTACCCATTTCACTGAAACATCTTCATCAATAATAGATATTCTGTTAGTCAGTAACAAAGATAATCTAATACTTAGTGGTGTTGGTGAGCCATTTCTAGGCCAAGAGTTAAGATATCATTGCCCTACTTACGGCATTTTCAAATTTTCGAAGACTAAGGTTACTTCATTTATGCGCCAAGTATGGCACTATGATCACGGCGATTTTAATTTGCTGCGGAGCCAAGCTGAATCCGTTGACTGGGCATCCCTCCAAGATGATGATATCAATATTTATGCTAATAACATAAATAAAACTATAAATACTATAGCTTCTGAATGCATACCCAATCGATATGTAAGAATACGACCTTCCGATCCTCCCTGGATAACTTCAGAAATAAAACTTTATATTCGTAAACGTAAAAGGGCCTTTAGGAGAGCAAAACGGACAGACGTTGACTTTCACTGGGAAAAATTTAGGAAACTGCGTAACAAGGCTGTAAATATGATCCGTAACTCAAAAAAGTCTTAATATGATTCAATAGCAGAAAAACTTAAGTCCCGAACATTAAGTGCTAAAGATTGGTGGTCTACATTAAAAACATTTATAGCTCCAAACTCTAAACAAGGCATCGCAGGCGATACAAATCCCCTCACACAAGACTACTTGCTCGAGATATTGTCATACCCTACATTTGTGTTAAGTTATTTTAAAATCCATGGAGAAATGTAGGCGCTAGAGCGATGACAAAGTTTTTCTAAAAATAGCTACAGTGACCTTGACCTTTTAAGCGCAGCACCCTGAAAGTCGAACTTGCTCGAGATATTGTCATGCCCTACATTTGTGTGAATTTATTTCAAAATCCATTGACAAATATAGGCACTAGAAAGCTTACAATGTTTTTCTAAAAATAGCCACAGTGACCTTGACCTTGGGCGCAGCACCCTGAAAGTCAGACTTGCTCGAGATATTGTCAAGCCCCACATTTGTGTGAAGTTATTTAAAATCCGTTGAGAAATGTAGGCGCTAGAGCGATGACAAAGTTTTTCTAAAAAAAGCCACAGTGACCTTGACCTTGGGCGCAGCACCCTGAAAGTCGAAAATGCTCGCGATATTGTCTTGCCCTACATTTGTGTGAAGTTATTTTAAAATCCGTTGAGAAATGTAGGCGCTAGAGCGATGACAAAGTTTTTCTAAAAATAGCCACAGTGACCTTGACCGTGGGCGCAGCACCCTTAAAGTCGAACTTGCTCAAGATAATGTCATGCCCTACATTTATGTGAAGTTATTTCAAAATCCGTTGAGAAATGAAGGCGCTAGAGCGATGACAAAGTTTTTCTAAAAATAGCCAGTGACCTTGACCTTGGGCGCAGCACCCTGAAAGTAGAACTTGCTCGAGATATTGTCATGCCCTACATTTGTGTGAAGTTATTTCAAAATCCGTTGAGAAATGTAGGCGCTAGAGCGATGACAAAGTTTTTCTAAAAATAGCCACAGTGACCTTGATCTTAGGCGCAGCACCCTTAAAGTCGAACTTGCTCAAGATATTGTCATGCCCTACATTTGTGTGAAGTTATTTTAAAATCCGTTGAGAAATGTAGGCGCTAGAGCGATGACAAAGTTTTTCTAAAAATAGCCACAGTGACCTTGACCTTGGGCACAGCACCCTGAAAGTCGAACTTGCTCGAGATATTGTCATGCCCTACATTTGCGTGACGTTATTTCAAAATCCATTGAGAAATGTAGGTGCTAGAGCGCTGACAAAGCTTTTCTAAAAATAGCCACAGTGACCTTGACCTTGGGTGCAGCACCCTGAAAGTCGAACTTGCTCGAGATATTGTCATGCCCTACACTTGTGTGAAGTTATTTCAAAATCCGTTGAGAAATGTAAGTGCTAGAGCGATGACAAAAGGTGAACATACGTACGTACGTACGTACGTACTTACGTACGGGACAAAACCTATATCCCCTCACCACTTCGTGGTGTGAGGGGATAATCCACTATCCCGCCAATGGAATTTAATGGCAGTATAATAACAGACGAACGAGATTAATCTAACGTCCTGAATAATTACTTTCAAAGTCAGACATTATTAAATGACCAAGACGCTATTCTTCCACATTTGCCTCCTTCTCCTGTTGAATCTCATCTACAAAACATTGTTTTCACTCCGTCCGAAGTGGAATTAGTTCTAGAAACGCTGTCTATCGGTAAAGCCTCGGGTCCAAATGGACTAAGCAATCGTATCATTAGAGCACTGTCACACGAACTTTCTTATCCATTCTGTTTTCTGTTTAATCAGTCACTGCAAACAGGCACTGTTCCAACCTCCTTTAAAGAAGCTAATGTTTGTCTGTCCCCAAAAAGGGAGATTTATCAATGGTCTCTAATTATCGGCCAATATCTCTGCTAAATGCTGAAGATAAAATATTTGAAAGGTTAATATTTAAACACTTATTCAATCATTTACAGGATAACAACCTTCTATCTTCACTACAGTCTGGTGACTCAACTGGTGACTCAACGATTAACCAGCTTACTTTCCTGTATAATACGTTCTGTCAAGCACTTGATGCTGGTAAAGAAGTGAGGGCTGTCTTCTGTGACGTCAGCAAAGCGTTTGACCATGTTTGGCATTCTGGTCTTTTGCATAAATTGCAAGCTGCTGGTGTTAGAGGGGAGGTCCTTGCGTGGTTCAAAAATTATCTCTGTGATAGAAAACAAAGAGTCATACTACCTGGTGCTGTTTCCGACTGGAAATTCATTCGAGCTGGTGTTCCCCAGGGTTCTTTATTAGGTCCTCTTCTCTTTCTATTGTATTTCATTTCTATCAATGATATAGTTAATGATATAGGTTCGAATATTCGATTATTTGCAGATGATACAAGTCTCTTTATTATTGTAGAGGATCCTTTGATAGCAGCTGGCTCACTAAATACAGATCTTGACAGAATCTCACAATGGGCTGCAACTTGGCTTGTTTCTTTTAATCCTGCTAAAACTGAATCTCTTCTCATTTCCCGAAAAATAATTAAACATCATCACCCACCTCTTTTTATGCAAGATTATCAGATTACCGAAGTCGATTCCCACAGACATCTTGGTTTATATCTTTCTAGCGACTGTACTTGGCATAAGCATATAGATTACATAACAGAGAAAGCTTGGTATAGGATCATTATATTAAGGAAATTAAAATTTAAATTGGATAGAAAATCGTTGGAAAGTATTTATATAACATTCATTAGACCCTTATTAGAATACGGCGATATTATTTGGGATAATTGCACCCAACAGGAAAAGACAGAACTAGACAAGATACAAAATGAAGCTGCGAGAATAGCCTCGGGGGCAACAAAACTTGTTTCTATTGACGCCCTTTATAAAGAAATTGGTTGGGAAACACTCGAACAAAGAAGAAATAATCATAAACTGACGCTCTTTTATAAAATGATGAACTCTCTTGCTCCTTTATATCTCATCTCCTTAGTTCCTCAACCTGTTAGTAACCTTTCCCGCTATAATCTTCGTAATTCTGATGACCTCCAGTCTGTAAATGCTAGAACAAATCAATACTATAACTCTTTTTTACCGTCTACTGTGAGGGCTTGGAATAACTTACCTCTGGAGACCAAGCAATCTGTATCTTTGCAATGTTTTAAGAGTTCCTTAAAGAAAAATACTCAGTCACTAGTATACTGGTAGTAGAAGAGCGCAGATTTTGCACACGAGATTAAGAACAAACTGCAGCTCCCTGAATTTACATCTCTTCTTGAAAAACATTACCGAGTCACCATTATGTCAGTGCGGTAGTATTGAGAATACAGAACACTTTTTTCTTTACTGTAGATACTATCGAGAGCAACGCGAAGAACTTTTATCTGTAGTCTCACAATATAAAGTTCCAACTATTGACCTTTTTCTATATGGGGATAAAACTTTGTCGCTACAAACAAATACAATTATAGTTGAGTCTGTTCAAAAATTTATCCTCCAAACGAAACGTTTTTGAGACAAACAGCCTTGCTGTATTTTGCTTTATTTCATTTTAATTACTACACATGCATGACACTCGATGGACTGAGTCTGACTGTATCTATTAGTGCGCATCCTGCTCCTTTCTGCCCAATAGAACGTAATCCAAATTCCGAAGTCCCTTTTTTACGTTTTATTTTTCTTTTCATTTTTTTTCAGAATCTACAGAAATTTCTGTTACTGTTATTATTGATGATATTTCTTTGCCTCAGCCTTTCTATTAATTTTAAGAGATAGTCATGTTTCTGTTTTTTTCACTACTTGTTTAGCTCCATTTTCTGCATGGATTGTGATAAATTATGGAACAAAATACACTTTGAATGGATTTTCTAAAATTCTGCCTGTAATTTAACAATTTTTATATGTTAAGGAGAGGAACTATATAAGTATTATTGCTTCCGTTCTGATCCTTATACTTGTAGATTACAAATGTATATGCTTGTTGTCATGTTATTTTCATGAAATAAAATATGTTTAAACCAATGATGTCATGATAGGCTTCTCTTTATAAATATTAATAGATACATTGATGGACGTCCATGACGACACTGACAGTTGTCAACAGACACTTTGATGGACGTCCATGAAGAAACTTATTGATATTAATATGTATATTGATGGACGGCCATGAAGAAGTGCTAAATGTCCAAGGATGCCATTATAGCCGTCTGTATAGACATTGATGGACGTCCATGACGACACGTAAAAATAAATGAAGAGTTAAAAATATATTTAAGCAGTATTGTATGAATTAGCTTCCTTTTTGGAAAGGAATTTACCAGTAAATAATTATTAAGTCAAAAAGGAAGATGTTAGGCTTGTCATGAGGTCAATTATAGACTTAATCGGCAATCGTGGAGGAACATGATTTCGACAATATCGGTTGGATCTGAACAGTTGTCAGTTCGTCTAAGATTTAATGCCTGCCTTACTTATCTGTAAGTTTCAAAAAGCTAGGCTGGTCAAAAGCATCTCTTAATCATCAGGTAAGAGACGTAGGCGTCTCGTACCTGATGTCTATGGCCAATGTATCCCGCGGAATGTGACAGTGAGTGTGGCTCGGAGAGGGATGCTCGTTGCCTGCCGAGAGCTGCCCATCATCTCTTTTCTTTAAACTTTTGGGGTTTAGCGCCACTGAAGAAGTTAAATGCAGAAACGCGCGTCGGTCGCACTAAATTTGGTATAATAATAATAATAATAATATCATTATTATTATATTACAACCATTGGCCGACACCGCTGCTGGTGGACAATTTGTCCCCGAGGATATCATCAACCCAGTTAGTTAGTGTTTCAGTGTTGGTTTTTGTTCTCTGGCATTGCGGTCACTACTTAAATACTAATTTAAAGTATTTCTTATTCAATTTGATGTATATCTGGTTAAATTTCTAAATTGTTCTAAATCTAAGACTGACTTGTCATAGCGACATGAATCTCAGCGGAGTTTGGCTTTCATTCTTTTGAGTTGTTATGGCTTTATGCAGGTTCTTGCTGCATCAGACATTTATCTGTCGCCTTTCTCGAGACACAAGGGTTGAGGTGGCTCGATGGGGGCCGCCTCCGCTCGCGGAATGTGACAGTGAGTGTGGCTTGGAGAGGGATGCTCGTTGCCTGCCGAGAACTGCCCATCCTCAGTTTTCTTTCAATTTTTGGGGGGTTTAACGACACTGAAGAAGTTAAATACAGGAATGCGCGTCTGTCGCACTAAAGTTGGTATGAATACGTTTATATTAATTATAAGACTAAGGGACATTTCACTTGCCGAACCCACTGCGCACATGAGGTTGAATCAACCTTGATTCAACGAATCAAGGTTGATTCAACCGTGCTGATATAGCAACCTACATCTCAAGCAACTATCTTAAAGAACATGACATCGTTCCCCAGCCTTGTGAATGCTCTATATGTCCACAAGAGCCGAAGGCTAAGCGCATTTGGGTCTCAAACTCGTAGTTGGAAAGGGATATATCAAATCATTCATTCTCAGTCTTCCTACGCCGTATGTGTAAAAAAATGTGTTTCTATTAAAATTCGCTTTAAAACTGAACGCGTTTGTAGCACTGGCAAACTGTGAAGAAAACGACCATGCTCATCACACAAGTGTGAAAAATGTGTTCTGTGAATATTGCCATCTCCCAGACGTCTTTAGACGTCCATATACAAACTGAATGACGTCCACAGATGCCATGATGGACGTCCATGAAGAAACTGACGGCTATCAACATGTATATCGATAGACTCCATGAAGAACTGATAGACGTCCAATGATGTCATGATAGACGTCTGTAAAGCAAGGAGGTTCGCAGAAAGATCCGAGCAGCCATTAGAGAATATGATGAACTCCTGACGCTGATCAAGAAACGGAAACTAAGGTGGTTTGGTCACGTCTCAAAGTCTTCTGATTTAGCAAAGACACAATGAAAGGAAAAAGAAGAAGAGGTCGACAGAAGAAGAGGTGGGAAGATAATATTCAAGAGTGGACAGGGATGAAATTTGCCAGCTCAACTAGGGCAGCTGAAAACAGGACAAGGTGGAAAGGGATTGTCGCGAAGTCATCTGTGGTGCCCAAACGACCTAGTAAGGTTATGGGATAGAATAGAAATAGTATAGAAATAGAAAGCAATATTACCAGTCACATAGATGGACGTCATGACGACACTGATGGATGTCATTATCGTGTTATAAGTTCATAATAATTAAGACACATCTTGTATTTTCATTTAAATTATTTCAGAACTAGAAAAGTGTGTCTGTAAGACACTAATGATGCCCCCGTGCAGCACCTGTCACAGGGTGTGTACATCCCTAAAGCACCTTTTAAGCACAAACAGCATCTACAAAGAATCCACCAAAAACATCATACAAACTCCATACCCTCTAGTGCAAAATGCAGCCTAATAAAATGAAGCCTAATAAAAAAAACTTTGTTTGAAAGGCCATAATTCTGTCAACATTAGTACTTTTTAAATCAAAAACCAACATGCACATCTTCAGTATATCCACAACAAGTACACAATGTCTGAAAAAAATTGTGGAGTTGATTACACAAAGTACTTACCCTACAATGCAAATATATGCCTAAAATGACTAAGTCTAAAAGGCTATAATTTTGTCAAAATTAATTCTAGCTCAAATAAAAACCCACATGCACATCTTCAACATGTCCGCAGCATGTTTGCAAGGTTTCGAAAAGATCCATTGAAAAATGTGGGAGAAGTTGATTGCACAAACTCCATACCCTACAATGCCAAAATTTGCCTAAAATGACTAGGTACAAAAGGACGTAATTCCGTCAAAATTAAGTTCAGCTCCATCAAAAACCCACATGCACATTTAAAATATGTCCACAACATATATGCAAGCTTTGAAAAAGATTCATTGAAAACTGTATGAGGAATTGGTTACACAAACTCCATACCCTACAATGTAACAATTTTCCTAAAAAGACTAAGTTCAAAAGGCGGTAATTCAGTCAAAATTAATTCTAGCTCCATCAAAAATTAACATGCACACCTTCAATACGTCCACAACATGTATGCAAAGTCTGAAAAAGATCCATTGAAAACTATGGAGGAGTTGATTACACAAACTCTATACCCTAAAGTATGATGAACGGACGGACATACGGACGGACAGACAGGAGCATATCGTAATGCCCCCCCTGACTATCGTCACGGGGGCATAAAAATGAATAAATAAATGGGTATACAAGTTTTGTTAATATTTATTTATTATTTATATTTTTTTCTAATTTTTTGTTGTAAATCCTTTAACAGTATCCCTTATAAGCCCCCCTCCAAGATATATCTCAGCAGCCATAAACACCTCATAATCAGCTACATAAGATTAGTCTTTGATATGAACGATGGCTGTAGGTACTGGTTATTGGAAGCGATCATTTTGTGGTACATGTACCACTCAAATAAAATGTGTCTTTAAAGCCAAGTATCGCCAAAATTCAAACTGGTGAAAACAGTAGAAATGACAAAAAATGTTTTTTTTCATTCAACGTAAATATATATATTTATGTATATTTTTGGTTATATTATCTCATAGAAAAATCCCTATATTTCACCAGAAAGCATACAAGAATACCCATTTGCACCCTCTTGTAAAGTTTCCATATGATGTGGAAATTCTAACGTACTTGCAAATATATCGCAATGTCTGATTGGAAAACGTCAAGAGAGTTGTATATTCTCCGATGTGTTGAGTGATGTCGCTTGTGGTTATACATTGCTTGTGAAGTATATATTTAATATAAAATACAGAACTGTTGATAAATAAATATGAGAAGTGCTCAAGAATGGGGATAACCATGTCCAAAAGTTTCATTTGGAGAGGTATATCGTCTTATTTATGCTTACAGCTCAGCGACAATAAAACCGACGATATACTTTCTTAAATGATATTTTGAATACATGTACAGTTATCTGCTTAAAAACTTCCAAATACATAGTCATGACACAGTAATGGGTACCATCTTTCAAAAGAAATGTTTATCTAATGCATCATAAAATTATGTTGCATCTTCAGCCATCTAAATATGCCCAGCTTTTGAATACATAATAAATTATAATGTTTTACATTAATTATGCTAATCTCACCACAAAAACTAACAATGTTTTTCAAGGTGTGTTGTCCCTCTGGTAGCATCTCTTAATCCTAGTATAATGGGTTGGAGGAAGAAAAATGTCCTTCTAGTAACTTTGGATAAGCCAAATCGAAAAGTTATCACAGACAAAGTTTGGCTGTGCATCAATCATCAATTTAAGGGCATGAACTTTAGAAGTACTTGTGCTTTCGTTCCAGTCCTATTATTTGTATTGTTGCAATGTATATACATATTGAAAATTCTGAATAAAACAAAAGTCACTGTAAATTCGAATACATTGTGAGAATTCTTTTGAGTAGCTGATTTCCACGACTCCACCTACATATACTTTGTCTGGTCCAAATCTCAGCGGCATCTCTTACTTCCCAGCACATAAGAATATCATGAGCAGAGCTAAGCAGTCATCACAATCTGCAAAAAGTAAAGAACAAAAATCAAGTGCACAATTTGTCAATGAAAAGTTAATACCAGTCTATGATTTACGATTTCCCTCTTAATAACTTGATCAACTCTTGTCTTTATAACCATACCAGAGATATTATTCATGCTTTTATTTGCCTTGCACTACGATGTACGTCGTCCTTATCTACTACGGTTACCGAAGTTTCTCCAAAAAGAAAGCCCAAATAGCACAGAAGTAAATAGAGCAACTGCTTACCAGAGCAATAAGCTATTATTTTGCTGAGGGTCCCCTCTAATCATAGAATATGAATCTTAGAGATGCAATATATTTTATGACTTTTTGAAGAATACAGTGTATATACGATTACATTACAGGTTTGAGCTGTTTAAATTGTTGCGGCCCGACAAAAAGCGAAAGACATGATATAAACCAAGGGCCGCTTAAAACTAAAACAGCTAAAACTCCTAGTTAAATGTTATCATTACACGCTGTAAATTTATTTCTAGTCCATGTAGATATTTATTTTCAGCAAATATTCCAACACTTTCTCCATCTTTCTTGTGCCAATATTGAGATGACAGATAAACCTACTGTTGCAATAAACGCCAAGCAGCGTTAAAAATCGTGTTTTGAAAAGTTACAGGTAAATAGTCAAATGGGTGGCATCGTCAGGGCGTAGGCACTTGACCGGAGATGGTTTAACAGGCACATTTCTACATGCTGGATTTCGAATAAATTACAGTAGAACTTCAATGGCTCGAACCCTGATGGCTTGTTCGCCCTGCCTGGCTAGAACTCTTTTTTTGGTCCCTAGAGTTCACTTTATATGGAAACTAACCCTGGATGGCTAGAACTACCCTTGGTAATTAATTTTCATGGTCCCAAGCCTGTTCGAGCCAATGAAGTTCTACTATATACTTTAGTTTGTAATAGTATACTTCATGTATATTAATACATGTACTAGTCAAAGGTCTCTCTCTTACTCTCGCCCTTCCATATTTTTCTAGAGAAAAAGAAATTGCCACCAAAATTGGCTTAAGACAATCGCAATATCTTATTTTTCCCACTGTCTTTGAAAAACATGTGGCCCAGGCTGCACAGATTCACTGTTTGATCAGCAACTTTGCCATTCACTTGTTTTAGAGCATAATTCCCAGCAGAACGACTCTCACTCAAAAAAGAAGCTTCAATATGTTATCTGCAGGTATAATACATGTGACCCACACTTCATTTGGGGTTAAGTATGATACCTCTGTCATGTTTTTTTCCATCTTCTTTATGAAAGATGGTTTCTTTTTGGGCCTTTGGTCGTTCTATGATGGCCAATCTGTATGTCACCAGCCCGGTCGCCAAAAATCTATCAGCAGATGGTTTCGTAGTATTTGGTTCAAACATATCGAGTTCTTTTCACATTTGAAATGTGACAAATATAAATTTACGCTTCTGAAGTGTTTTGTGCATATACAAGCATGAAAATGGGGTCGTTATGCAATACTGTGATCCTTGAACCCATTAACGGTAACATGATCATCTTATCAACAGTACACAAACGCAACACAGTGAATATATCGTCTATTTCTCTTCAGTTTTGATAGCCGTTTCTAAACATCATTTCTAAAAATATTGAATCCATAGAAGTCATTGATAAAACAGTCAGATATCGTTCTTTACCTTTTGCCTATCATTAATTCTGCTGACTGTGATTATCCAGTCAATGTGTGTGTGTGTGTGTGTGTGTGTGTGTGTGTGTGTGTGTGTTGAAAATAATTCGTTTTTTAAAGAAATCATGTAGACCTTTGACCTCTGACGACTGGAGTTACCAGTCACGGTTCGTATTCTCTGCACGTAGTCAGATGATACTTTATATTTATACCAAGTTTCATGAAAATACCTTTGACGGTTTTAAAGTTTATAGAGCGGACACAATTTCCATACTTAAAATCACCAAAGGACATAATTCTGTCAGAAATGTAAGTGGCGTTATTGTTCTTATTGTCCCAACAGTGTGTGATGATGCTTTATATTTGTATCAAACTTGATACAAGTATCTACGACAGTTTCAGAGTTACAGAGCAGACACGATTTCCATACTGAAAATTACATAGGGGCATAATTCCGTAAAAAATGTAGGTGGAGGCGTGGTTCTTCTGAACATCGTCTGATAGTGATTTATATTAAAAGGTTCTTCTGAACATCGTCTGATAATGCTTTATATGTATACAAAGTTTGCAAATATCTTCCACGGTTTAAAAATTATAGACCGGACATGATTTCTATACTGAAAATTACAAAGGGACATAATGCCTTAAAATGTAGGTAGAGTTATCGTCTGATGATGCTTTATATTTATACCCGCTTTTGAGACTGTATCTTCAGCAGTTTTAGTTATAGAGCGGACACAAGTTCAATACAAAAATCACAAGGGGACATAATTCTGAAAATAATGTAGATGGAGTAATGGTTCTTGTTCTGATGGTACTATTTATCTATCTATGTAATGCATCGCCCTCTATACTGAGTGTTATGCGCAGGGTTAGTAAGAATAATAGTAAAATGATAGTGAGATATGAAAGTATGATATTGAGATAAGAAAACAAGATGAGAGTGTTAGTATTGGTAGCTAAGTGATGAGATAAAAGCAGGGTAATTTGTGTCGCCTCTGATCGTTTATCTTGCTGAATTATACCTATAGGGAGCCGGTTCCACAAAACAACTCGGAAAAAAGGAATCAATTATAATCTGTAGTAACATGTACCTGGCAAAAACGTTGTGGATGCATATGAAGAGATAATCAGATGGGATGCACAAAATATTATTTGTACCAAGTTTCATGAAAAATCTATCTTAAGCACTCAACAGTTTCAGAGTTTTGGAGGGGACACAATTTGTAACGGACAGACAGGACAAACAGACAACTATGCAACTATGGTAATAGCAACACGTCTCCCGCCTCCCGCCGGTGTGTGTGTGCAGGGGGTGGGGGTATAATCAGAGTATCAAGGGAGATCAACAATACTACTGTTTGCTTTTAGTAAAACCCGCACCGCATTGGAAGCGGAGCAGTTCGTGGCCAGTGTCCATTTATGGTAGGCCTACTCCCCCCTCACTCTGGCAGCCGCACCAGAAACCTGGTTACTTTGCTGACCATGACTACTCACAGCAGCCCTGTTTTCCCCTCAACAGCATAAAGATACTGCGGTCTTGGATGACAACCTTCTTCGGGTTAATGTTTATGTACGGAGAAAGGGAACTCTATTTGCAGTTATAGCTTGGGATACAAACAACTGCATTTTTGTAAGATTTTTAGAAGATTTTGTCTGTGATTTTATTTACGAAAACTAGCGGCGTTTACACATAATATAAGCTGAAGAAAATCTTTTTGTTGACTTTTGCGGTTAATTCTAAAATATTTTGGCACATGCTTCGTCTTCTACCTAAAGAAATGTCAGAATCAGACAGACCCTCTGTCACTGCTAGACTGGCCACTTAGGCTACAACACAAAACCCTTGCCAATTTATTGCTAAACGGAAATTGGTAGATGCCCAAGAATGCTGTAATAGACTACCGTGAGGAAACAGCTAGGCGTATTCATTGAGATATCGGCCTTGTATTCCAGAGGCACCGTGTTCGAGTGATTAAAGGTTCTCTTCAACTGTACTAGAAAGTCACGGGTTCGAGTCCCTGTTTTAAAGAGCTATGTCTGCCTACTCCTCAGGGGTAGCTTTTCGAATCGAGGGCTGGCCTCTGTCTATTTTTATGCTTTGTCCAAAATAGGACGGGTCGCTACCCCTACGACCTCAAGCCTATGAGAAACTTTTACCTTTTACCTTGATGCAATGATGAAACTAATGTTAAGATGGGCGTCGATTATATTAGTGTCTGATGGTGATTACGATTATCAAGGACGGAAATGGTAAACGTCTATGGAAACTGATGGACGTCCACAGATGTCATAATGGGTGCCCATGATCAAACTGATGGTTGTCAGCAGATACATTAATGAACATCAGTGAAGATACTGGCAGAATGGTGTCATGAAAAATGTCTTTTCATAAATTGGTGGACTCTGAATAATTATTCACCCTACGACAGTATTACTGCTATGCAGTCTAGTCTTGGCTGGAGTTCTCTGGAGCAGAGAAGAGCAGACGGTCGCCTTTGCATGTTATTCAAAATTATTCACAATATTGTTGCTGTACCTCTCCTATCGTATTTTACACATCCTACAAGAATGACACGTCACAGCCACCCCCTTGCGCTACTTAATTCACACTCAAGCAAATTTTTATAAGTAACCGTTCTGCCCCCTGGCTGTTGTGCAATGGAATCGACTACCAGCTGACGTTGTTTTGCTGCCTACACTGACTCAGGTCAGTGTGGCAGTCAGGTCTCTTGACCACCAGATGCCATAAATACAACAGACCTGTTTTTAACCTGATTTTAATATCTCACTTCTGTTAACTGTTTTAACCCTTTCATCTTTCTTCACCTCACTTTTGCACTTTTTAGTCTCATCTATTCATCTCACTTTTTTTTCTTTACGGCGCGCAATCATCCTGCACGTAATCCTCGCGAGGGGGTGTTGCAGTACAACTAGATAGATAGTGGGACTCCATGGACGCCCGTCAAGGATTGGCTTCCACTGAATTCTTGATGGAATTCCGTAAACTGGACTTCTACAGATATCATGCATTAATGGACGTCCACCGGAAAACGCATGTCATGATAGATTTAAATAAACAAGAAAATAGAAACATTCACACGCACACACGCACGCACGCACACACGCACACACACACACATGTGGGAGAATCAATGTAAATTTACTACGCCGTCTGAGCAAGAAAAATACTCTGACCATGGTGGGACTTGAATCTTCGACCCTCTTGGTCCTAGCGAGACTGCTCTACAAGCTGTGCGACCCTGGCTTGGGACGACCATGTGTCCGTGTAATTTAGCTGGTAGAGTTACGTAATAGAGCTGGGAAGGTCACCGAATATTGTTAAGATACTACTACAGACATCTTCGCAAGCCAAGGTACTAAGTCCACATCATTCCTTATGTATGAGGAGCCTCGGTAGTTTAGTGGGTTAATCGCTGGCCTGTTGATGTAGCGGTTCCTGGTTCGAGCCCCGCTGGAGGCGGAAATCTTTCCAACCGCAACCGGGGTCCCAGTGCACTCGCCCTTTTATCACACCCTTCCATCGACCTGATATAACTGAAATAGTGTTGAAAAGGACGTAAAATCGCAAGTCATCCATTCATCCATCCTTCGTTAGAAACATAGTGGACTTAGTATCATTCGCTTGTGAAGATGTACTAGAGATCACTCGGCTCATTACTGCATGAATCGATGTTTCATTGTCAGTTTTTTTTGTTTTGTTTTTTTACATAAAACCTATAGAATTATCTGTATATAATGGAAAAGCTGGTCTCTTGATGGCAACAAATGTTTCGTCTTACATTTATGCACCGAAACAAAACTAATCTTGCTATCCAATCTACGCACGACAAAGTATCATAATGACTACTCATTTTGTAGTTTGCATTGTCGGGAAAAAACCAAGTGCTTGAAAACTATTATAGGAGCGAATTCGGGAATTGTAGAAAAATCCTGGACCTATGAAAAAATAAAATGACCTAACAGACCCATTTATGTTATTGTAAGGTAAACAAAAATAAGATGCATTTTCCAATACCAATTTATGATGACAGAATAATTTTTTTACCTATGGTAAACTTCGGAGAAGTAGATACCTAAAGCCCCGGTCCCACAGAGCTTGCGACCGCGCCGCGACCTATCCGCGACTAAAAAAACTGACAGTCGCAGAGAGGTTGCAGAGGTCGCGGAGAGGTTTTATAATGGTCGCAACAAGGTCGCAACAAGGTCGCCGATCAAAATTAGTCGCAGCCAGTCTTTTGAACATGCACAAAAGACTAGCCGCGACTGATTTTGATCGCCGACTGGTTGCAATGGTTTTCTGGAAGTCGCCGATCGTATTATTTTAGTCGCCGACCAGTCGCCGATCGGTCGCCGATCGGTTTCATCAAAACTTTGGCTCTGAAATGTTGCAACTTTGCTGCGACCTATCGGCGATCTGTCGGCGACTGTTCGGCGACTGATCGGCGACTGCTCGGCGACTTATCGGCGACTGACCATAGGTGAGTCGGCGACTGATCGGCGACGTATCGGCGACTGGTCGCCGACAGATTTGTAGCGTGCGCCGATAGATCGCCGAACGATCGGCGACTGGTCGCCGACCGGTTGCATTGTGCACCGATAGAACGCTGAAGGTTTGCAGACAGACAGACAGATAATAACTTTATTCACTCAAAGTACATGTAAACATGACATACTGAGGAATTTCTCTAATAATAATCAACATGGCAAACGGAATTTGGATCATGTACTAATACTAGAAATGGTATCAGTAAATGATTTGAGAATTTAAATGCAAGGGCAGCATAAAGTGAGAAACTGAAAGAAAGAAAACAAAATATTACACTATATTTCACTAAACGGCTCGCCGCATACGTCCTGCTGCCAAAATAATTTTTAGGGCAAGGCATCCTTAATAAGCGAATTTTCAGAAGTTCGGACGCCTGCTGTAGATGAGGAGTCTCAACAGTCAAAGAAGCAATCTCGATAAACTGCGGCCTTTTTGAAATTCAAGGTCTTATCTAGTACTGTGTTCCCTCCTCCGTCTAAATCACCTGTACACCATCAAAAACATTACAGCTGCATTCCGGTTGTTTCGTTGCAAGGGAAGCAGCTGAATCTGTTGTTGTATTATTTTGACAACTTTCACTGAACTGATTTTTTTTATCTTGTCAACTCATTTCCACTGAAATTTCTTTTTGATCGCAGAACAGTCGCCAATCAGTCTCCGACCAGTCGCCGTTCAGTTGCAACCAGTCGCCGAAGAGTCGCCGATTGGTCGCTGAATGGTCGCCGATCATCCTAAACTAGTTGCAGTCCTGTCGCCGATCCTACGGCGACCAGTTGCAGTAAGGTCGCCGATCGATCGCCGACTGAATACGAAAGCTGTCGGCGACTGTACGGCGACTGATCGGCGATCACATTTGAAGAGGAACAGTAGTTGCAATGGTCGCAGAGGTCGCAGGTCAGTCGCAGACGAAATCAGTCGCCAAGCGGTCGCATCGCAGTCGCAAGCTCTGTGGGACCGAGGCTTAAATGAACATATCCAGGTTTCATTTATAGCTTGACGTAAAACACTTGTGTTTTATGTAATCTGGCGAAGATCTACCAATACAGAATATACTTAGGATTTGATAATAAGTAAAATAAATCACCTTTTTGTCGCATCAGCTTCTGTTATGACGTCACGGAGAAAATGGAAAACTTGTCAGCAAAACCATTGACGACTGTCAAGAAAAACATCTACGCCCAACGGGACCAAGCAACCTGTGATGCAGTGTACCCTGAGCTAGAAAATGGTATCAGGGCGACGAACGGTGATCGCAGTGTCGTTAAACGTAGGCGGGGGAAGGGGTGGGGGGGGGGGGGGGGGGGAGGCTTACGCCTTATCAAACTGGTAAGAAAATACGCAACCATGTTTACGCAAATTCAACACCTGAGGTAATGTCCCTGATATGATATTGTGAAAATGCTAACATCGAGACATCATTGTCCCTTATAAGTCTCCGAAACGGCGCAAAATAGAACTCGTCAGAAAATATATGCCTGTCTCACCTCCCAACAGGCGCAAGACATCGCAATGACGTCATACTGACGTCGATGCGACGTCGTCACGCCACATCGACCTCAGTGTGACAACATTTTGACGTCATGTGCTCGTCGGGCTACAAGTTCAGCGAAGATATAATGAAAAGTGAAAGTCTGAGTGTGGAAAAATCGTTTTAAGTAATGTAAGAAAAAGGCAACTTTTTCTGCCATAACAATAACAGTTTGATCGGATCTGCCATTCAACCTGATAAAATTGCTTTTATGCTCCAGATGAATTTTTATCGCGATATCGTTTTGGATGTTCTTTTTCATCATCTCAGTGGCTGCCTCCCTGAGAATTGAGTATTCTCGCAATGTGTTGTTCTAAAGAGTAGATGGACGACGGACCTTTGGTATATTAAAAGCGCATTGTTGTACCGAATAAGGCTACCTTTGAATAAAGCTACTCCGTTTGCTCTGTTCCTGCGATAAGAGTTATGTGTTTTTGTAGCTGTATTGGAAGACAAACATGCGTCGCAACGAGTACATCTACTACTGCACAAATTGTGGCATGATTGGTTTGGTGCCGAGGAGACAATAGGTTAGCCGTCCGTCTATCTGGAAGCACTGGATCCTGTGGTCTTGCTAAGTGACCAATATAAATTTATAAAGCAGGACAATAAAATGATAATTAACATCTTTATCTTTCAGCCAACCATAAGTTCTAATTGCTATAGCAATAAAAGAGTAAAGTCCATTTTTGTGCGTGGACAGTCTCACGGACGGCCAACGTGAGAGCATAATACCGCGCCACTAACATGTCATAATTCGAGGCCCACAACCCTAAGAATTATTCATGCAATTTTGATTAAGTAATTTGCACATGCATTGTGCAGCCCGTGGTTCCCAATACTACTCGAATGCATATGATTCCAGTCTCAGAGGGGGGAAGGGGGGGGGGGAGGAAACAACAGAAGATAAACAACTCGAAAGTACCATCTAACATGTATGTAGCACTGAATATTTGCTGTCTCAGTAATCTAGGATCACAGAGTCCAGGGTAGTTCGCTTCGAAGGAAAACATTTCGTGCTCCGAATATAGCTACTCTTCAGCACGATAGCTCTATTCGTACGAATAGAGCTACTGTGTAACTCTATTCGTAGGCTTCCTCCGAACAGAGTTAAGGAGAAGTTGTATTCGAAGGTAGCCCTATTCAGTACAATATCGCATCTTGTAAGCTGTCAGCTGAGGGAAGCTAACAAGACAGGACAGATGATCCCAAGCCCCCTAGTAATTCATGCATGTGCCTGTAGCAAGAGGCTGAAAAATACTTTCCATTGTTTAAGCTAAAAAATAAATGAAACGAAATGCCCATCACTAGATTATACTGAAGAAACATATAAGCTAATAAGGTTTAAGCTTTAAGAAATGTTGCAGAGACAAGGTATGTACTGCTGTGTACCATCTGCACTTGGCAGTCCGTTTAAATAGAAACAGATAAAACACATTACCTATCAGAGCATAATGGCAAAGTTACACGCACATTCTCAGATCATATTAAAGAAGCATGCTAAAATTCAGAACAGTCAGACCAAAACTCTAAGACTGTGGCACTGAGTTGCCAAGACAACATATGTGCCACTGAAAGATGGTGAAAAATACTTAGCCCGCTTAATATTTAAGAGAGAGAGAGAGAGAGAGAGAGAGAGAGAGAGAGAGAGAGAAAGACAGAGAGAGGGAGAGAGAGCGAGAGAGAGAGACAGAGACAGAGAGAGAACCCAAAGAGAATACGCATTTGTAAGGGATAACCCCAAAACGGCAAATTCATAGGCCTACCATAGCTTGTAAAGTTTCAAATTCATCGGGGAGAAACTGTAGGAGATGCGCTGACACGATACAGGATTCAAAAGCGTTCGGACGTACGGACAGACGGACGTATGTGGTGGAAAACGGTTACAATATTCTCCGTCTTCGGGTATTATACAAACATTGATCAATGGGCTTTTCCAGTAGGTACCGGCAAATACAACTGCTATACTTTTGCAGTTGCAGATATAATTCGAAAATGTTTTCAAGAGTCACACATCTTATAGACGTCCGTCATGGATCCTGCAGTATAACCCCTCTCCAAAAATCTGCATAAAATACTCAAAATAACACTGATCTTTCCAAAACTTAGCAGATGCCTTCTTTATGTTGTTTCTCATAATTTAGAATCCTAAAATTCAGCATTTGTTAATGTTAAAAAGTGTTTTTATAAGAGAAGATCAAAGGGTAATTTTCTGCGAATAAATCTGAAAAAATAATATCATTATTGAAAATATACATAGTGCTTAGAGTACCTTGTTGCATAATGGAGAGCGTTCTAGCAATTATTTTTCCATCTCTTTCACACATTATCAGGCTGAGCAGTTGAAAAAAGATGCAGTCTGTGTCAATTTTTTTTTGTCAAAACACACATGTGAGACAGGTGATACTATTTTAACAAGGTTGAACAATTTCATCTACACACCACTGATCATGTCAGTAATGTATTATTTATATTGTAAGTGTTAACATAGGTATGCTTGCCTACCCTATATTTAATAAGTGCGTCCAGTGTACATTGACTTTGTACATGGCTGAACATTAAAAAAAAGCTACCGTTTTCATATGGTCTACATTACAATTTGAGAAAGAGTTGGAATAAATAATTGCTAGGACGCTCTTCATTATGCAATACTGCACCTTCAGCACTACGTAAATTTTCAATAACGATATTATTTTTTCAGATTTATTCGCAGAAAATTACCCTTTGATCTTTCCTTATAAAAACACTTTTTTAAGCAGCATGCACGTCTATTTTGTATTCTAAACTGTAAAGAACAACGAAAATACGAAGTCTGCTAACTTTCAGGGAGATACGTTCCTTTTTTATGGTTTTATGCAGATTTTTACGTTTACCATAAACCACCACCTTAAGGTACGGCGAAAGTTTATGCACGAAAACAAGAATTGTTAATAGTTGCCCATTTCCCTCTCCTAGGAAGTTGTTTGGCCGAGTGCTCAAACTTCTTCTGAGCTTTCTGTGCCTACAATGGTGTTCAAACGGCATGATTTGATGAAAATCGGTTTTGTTTCATTCGACCATGGTTTCAAACAGTTGTAGGTATGAGTATTTGTGCAAGCACCTTGGAACAGTTGTCTCAGATGATGTCTTAAAACAGGAGGTTCTTTCAAGGATTGCACAAGCCACTTCAGTTCTTACCAAGCTGAAACCAATTCGGAGAGATAACAGCATATCTCTTGGATCAAAGGTGAAACTTATGCGCTCCCTTGTCATTTCCATATTTCTGTATGCCTGCGAATTGTTGACCTTGACAGCAGAGTTAGAGAAAAGAACACAGGCCTTTGAGATGAGATGCTACCGAAGGTTATTGAACATTTCGTACAAGGACCATATAACCAATGAGGAGGTTCGCAAGAAGAACCAAGCAGCCATTGGAGAATATGATGCACTCCTGACGCTGGTCAAGAAACGGAGAGTAAGGTGGTTTGGCCACGTCTCAAGGTTTTCTGATTTAGCAAAGACGATTCTTCAGGGCACAGTGAAAGGAAAAAGAAGAAGTGGTAGACAGAAGAAGAGGTGTGAAGGCAATACCAAGGAGTGGACAGGAATGGATTTTGCCAGCTCAGCTAGGGCAGCTGAAGACAGGACAAGGTGGAAAGGGATCTGTGGTGCCCCAACGACCTAATAAGGTTATGGGATAGAATAAAATAGAATAGCGTTTGTGCAAGAATTAGACCGATAAGCGTATTAGAAAACGCAATCAATTACTATATTCATGCATAGTATATAGGTACACTGCTACAAAAATCACTAATACTATACATGAACAACGCAAGCCAATGGTCTCATCGTCAATATAAATATTTCTATGTCTTTCAGAAAACTCGGTATTATAAGATCGAATGGGCTGTCTACTTCTTCTCATTTGTATCTCTTTGTCGGTGAAGCTTCTTTGAAGGCGCTCTATGTGTTCAGTCAAAGTATACATTAATTGTTCTTGAGTTGGACGGCGAATAGCGGTATAGTGCGTTGACGTGCGTTTGATAAGCTGTTCTTGTGTTCTTCTGTCATCAATCATTATATTTCTAGCGGGAACCTGTTCACTGACAACTTCGTACCTTCCAGTCTGTATAGTTGCATCAGTTGTTTCAGAAGCTTCTGTCTGAACACTTGCATCGGCATTCCAAGCAAGAACTTTAAAATACGCGCCGAGTCTGGCTCAGATTTTTTCTCCGCAAGAGTGTTACCTAATTCTATGATTTTCTTTTCAACTGTAAAAAATTCTTTTCTCATTTTGTGCACTAAGATAAAAGTCTGATTTTCACAGCCAAACTTTACAACCAGATCCATTAATGCAAGTAAGCCATCTAAATCTTCATGTTTTTCCTTTAAATCCTCAATAACGGATTTCTTTTTATTTGGTTTCTCATGTAAGTCATCAGTTGTTTTTATCAGTTTTGTCTGCACTTTCAGCTATTCTGTGCATACTCTCTCAATCTGAATTTTGCTTTCTTTTTCAGCAGTAGTCCTTTCTTCAATACTACTCTGCACATCAGTTGCCAGTTTCACGCTTTTCTTTCTGAGACGTTTGCTTTTGTGTGTGTTTGAGGATTTTGAAACAATATGACATAATTTCACCAGTTGTTTACAGTTTCGGTGATAGTCCGTACAACAAGTTGCACAGATTAAGGCTTCATCATCTTGACAAAAGTACTCAATGGGTCTGTCCATATGATCTGAGCAAACCAAATATTTTGAAAGCTTAACAAGTAAATTTCTTCCCTGTTTATTTCTAAGGCTTTCATCCAAGTTTACAATTATATGATGTCGAGAAATCTTGCATACTTGGTGTATAGTTGAACACGATTGGCACATCATTTTTCCGCATTGTAAACAATAAAACTGATTCTTTGAAAACTGTCGGTGTTCCAGACAAGGACCACAAAATTCGGGATCTGTTTTCGTACTCGCTGTTATATTTGCTACAGCTTCAACATCTATTTTAAGTGTATTTACCCATTTTCTAGGATCTTTGAGTTCTTCAGCTTTAGCATTGATTCCTCGACAAAGAGGACACGGGTAACCTTGAGAAAGAGAATTTGCGTCTTTCAGCTTATTCACGTATGCTAGTATGCATTCCTCACAAAAGGTATGTCCACATTTTGGAAGTTTCCTAGGCCTGGTATAGTCTTCGATACAAATTGAACACTGGAAAAAATCCTCATCAGTATATGTTGCTGTTGCCATTTTCATGTATGTCAAAGAACTTGTGATCCACTGGAAAGAAAATCTTGAACAAGTTTGAAGTTACTTTTAAATAGTTTTAACTTGTTATCTTCATTTTATCAAACAAGGTGTATTTTTCGTAGATAACCCTCATCTGAGTAACAACAGTTAATGTATTATTAGTAAAACATATTATGATAGCTACGAGATTACGCGGTCTATACTGAACAAAAAGAAAATTTACATCAGCATTCAATTCATTTTTCCAGAAACACTTCATTCAAATTGACAAATTTAACCAAGGCTAAAAATTTGCCCTGCGTTTGTGTTATCAGCTCCATAGGTGCCTTGTTACCAGCAAAGCTACCATGGCTTCTGGGGGCTGCGCCCAGACCCCCGCCGCCCTCATTAATATTTTTAACAGTTTTATTGAGCATTCGACAACAGATTTCAAGATGGCCATATAGCAGAAGAAAGTGCAAGAATAGCAGACCAAATTTAAACAGACATCAATAATCTGCAGGATTAATTAAACATGTCAGAATAAGAAAATGTTCATTGTGTTTCATACAGGTTTTGATTGAGATCAGTCTGACATAAAATAGGTGTGTGTGTGTGTGTGTGTGTGTGTGTGTGTGTGTGTGTGTGTGTGTGTGAAGGGTAGCTGGGATGAAATGTGGCGTTGGGGGAGGGGAGTCATAAACTTTTTCGTCACCAATTCGGGGGGAGGGGCGAAAAAATCTGGTGAGAATGTGGTGGGGTGGGGGTTCAGAAAAATAATTGGTGAATCATATGAAAATGTACCCGCCCCCCCCCCCCCCCCCCCCCCCCATCCCTTCGCCTGATTATGAATGACTCGTCCTTAATCACATGGAAAAACTGGTGGAGCATGACAAACACTGTTTGCCACGATCCTATACCGATGACGTCATGGGTCTGTTACCAAAGCAACAAAGACGTCATTCTGATGTCAAAGTAACGTCATCGAAGCCTAATTCTACCTAGGTACTAAATGCATTAGCTGGCACTTCCATAGTTGCTATAGGTAACAAGTCTTAAATAATTGTTCAGAAGTAACTGGCAGCTATTCTATTCGATGCCATAACCTAACAAGGTTGTTAGAGCACCACAGATGACGTCGAAATGATCCCTTTCCACCTTGTCCTGTTTTCGGCTGCCCTAGTTGACCTGGCAAAGGCCATTCCTGTTCACTCTTAAATATTGTCTTCACACCTCTTCTTCTGTCTACCTCTTCTTCTTTTTCCTTTTACTGTAGCCAGTAGAATCGTCTTTGGCCAAACCACCTTAATTTTTGTTTCTTTACCAGGGCGGCACACGCAGAAATATTTTCACCATTTGTTTTATGCCTTTTTGTCATTTCATATCAACACAATTTTGGCAAATTCTTTCTTTAGAAGTTCGTATCGTTTATGCTAAGAAGAAACGTACTCAAGGGCGTAACTGCCTATAACAATTACGCAAGTGCGTATTGAAATTTTGTCCATTGACAAAATTTCAACACGCACCTGCTTATTTGAGGATGCTAATTTTTTGTAAGTTTGACAAATTTTCAATAGTACAATGTAACTGCAAACAGACGAGATACATGGAATAGTCTTGCCTTCAAGGGTATAAAGTATAGTTGTGCGTAACATGTTATTATCCCTAGTATAGTTACTCTCCTGGTATTCTCTACCCAGTAAAGCTGATAGCCAGAGTGAGATTTTTTAGTATGTTGCTTTTCAAAGCTAGTATAATGTCGTATTATGCCTTGTTGCGTTTTTGGGGTTTACACCAGAATAAAAGAACATCATAACATCTTTACATTCTCATGACATTCATTACACACATTTACATACCGCAAACCGTGGCATGTGTTTGGAATGTCGAGGGCGACCTTCTCTTCTTCAAGGCGGGAAAATATGTCATAGGCTGTATTAAAAGTGAAAGTTAATGTTTATTTATTTTATTTTATATTCCCCATGTTCTATATTTCCTATACACTTTATTCAACGCCGAGGTGCGTCAAACATGTCGCGTTCGTTCATACATTGCCGCCGCTTTAGTTCCTGCGTACAAATGTACAAGTAAGTAGTTTAGGTGTACAGGTTAGTGTACAGTGGTTTAACTATTTTACTAAACGCAAACAATATTACATAACTTCAACGTTTCACTGCATTTAAATTAGAAAACACAATTGTAAACTGTTGAATTACACGCCTTCTCGTAATTTTTTTCATTCTAAATATTGCAGGTATTTATTCACTTAAATGGGGGTAAATGCGGCCAGGTAAGAGTGATTTTCCTTGAAATAATAAGCTTAATGCATTTTTGGCTTGTGGTTTCGGCCACAAGCCAGTATTCATGTCGTTTAGTGATACCGAGTTATTTTCGGAAGAAATGACGTCACGCTCATTCGGAAAATACCAGGAGAGTTGGCATATACTAAAATATGGAGTGGGTTCAACCTATGGAGTGGCGTGTTTTTTTGGAATGGTATTTTGGAGTATTCTGGACAAGAAACCATGCCTCAGCATTTTCGGGCAATGACCAGTTCACCGATAAGAACCACTGTACTCTGAAAATTCATTCGTTGGGGGCTGTACCAATCCACGAGGGCAAGTTTGTGTTGACACATTGTTGATCTGTGCATAGTTTAAGGCAGTAAGTAAGCTTTATTTTACATTTTGACATTATTTTCCAAGTGAATCTTGTAAAACACCTATTCTTTATTGTCCTTGTTAAATGACAACGCTCAAATGGCAAAATTACCTGAATTGCGTCCCATTTTACTAGGTATGTTGTTACGTCGCGTGTAGAAAGTGTGTTTACACAGTCGATTCCTCCATCTCATTGTCTTATTTGTTGTATTTTACGATTGCAAGCATTGGCTAATTCAACAAAGATAAAATGAACAAAGTATGGCGTATTTCTGTTCAGCGACATCGAATTTATTTGCAATTTTATCTCTGTACGCCGATTTTTGAATGTCGGGGGCACTGTCCCAATCGTTGAGTGCCGTAATATTGGAAGTGTGCCCAGTCGTCGGGGTACAGCTGGATGCAGTAGTTGGGTGCAAAACATATGTTTTTGTCAAATTGACTTAGAAAGGGTCCGTTTTCTGTGTGTTTGAAGTCCCTACTGCAGCTTATGTAGACGGGATGTTCCTGTCGGTGTTTCGTTAGACATCTCCTGGTCATGGAGTGGAACGAGGTACCGAAGTGGAAACGGAATGCGGTTAGCCAGCTGATCTGCAGCTTTTGTCACAAATTGACCTGTGCAAGCTAAGGTGTGATTTTGCATGTAGTGGTCCCCAAAATAAACATAAATGGCTTCAGAACTAACAAAACTAAGATTTTACAAAGGACACTGTGGGTTTCAAAACATAGATCACATTCAGGTGTCCAGATGATTTTTGAATAATTTTATTAGCATACAAACAGTGAAAAATGGCCAAAAAGTGCTGTAATTTGCGGCCAACCATATTTTTACTGCTTTTTCAAATGTGTTTTTCTGTTTTAGGATGACTAATATCCCTCATTAGAGGTGGCAGTGTGGTACAGTAATTTTTTTATGGTTGCAGTGATGCATATAGCTTACCGGTTTATTTTGTATGCATATCCTTGACTACCTAGTCATTTAAAAAACATTAAAGCCATGTAATTATTTACAGTAACTTGGTAATGCACTGAAAAACAACCTTTGAACTAACTGATATATCACTATTCTCTGATATTTTTGTACTTATTTTACACGTTCATATCCCCTTTTCAGACTACGGGACAATAAACTTGGCTAAAGATGGAAATCTTTTCCTGCTACGAGCTTATACATGTAGTTACATAACCAAATTTCCTTAACAAAGGCTGTCCCGTACGTAAGGCAGACAGCAGTCAGAGGCAGGCACTTGGCAGAGAAATTATAGCTTAATGTTAAAGATACACTGCCATACATGGTCAATAATTGGGCAATGATTGAAAACTATCTATGTGCTATGCGCTATGAAATACTAAAGGCAGTTGAAACTTCCATTACGTAAGATTGATTCTGACCCGTACGTATAGCCCATTCACAAGCATTTCAGGACTTCAACGGCAAAGCTAAATGGTGGTTTATTTTTTTATATGCTGTTCTAGTGGACAACTTTTAAAATTAAGAAAGGATCATTCTGAGGCAAAGTATCAAAATCAAGTTAAAATATTAATATTTCATTTAAATAATTTAACATTAAGAAAGAAGCATGGCATTTAGATTCTGTGGATTATACAGGGTGGTAGAGAAAAAAAAGCTTCTACATCATTGTCACAGGAACTGGTGAGAAAATATCATGGACAAAACATTTCTGTCCCATACGTAAGATTTTTGTTACCAACTCAATAAGTTACTTCATGTTTCAGTCAGGTCATCTGTTCCAGTGGAAAGCATTTTATATTGCAGGTAACCACTTATTGTGGCTTCCCCTGCAATATTTGACTTTTGATCTGCCATAAAACATGCATGTATTGACATATGAAAGCCAGCAAAATTATAAACTTAATAATCTGCTTCTCAACCAAAATTCTGAAAAGAGTTAACCAGTATATCATCACAAGCAATTTAATTTGCTCATGCAATACAAAATAGACTATAAAATAAATGCAAGGTATGTTTTCTATCTCTAGATTGTGTTTTTCATTTCAAAATATTTATTTTCAAAATTTATGCTTTGTCCCGTACGTAAGATTTATCAAAGATGCAATTTTGAAAAATTAGGTTTACTAACATATTTTAACTTAAATTTACTTTCTTTTTAGTGGCACAGATTTTGATATGTTACTTGTTTGGTACTGTAAACATTCACTTTAACCTTTAGAGTTGAAAGCTAAAGTATCTTACGTATGAGACACAGATTGTTTGGGTCTACGGTAATTTTTTTCAGAAGTTTGTTGAGGATAACCTTGTTTATTAACTTGTATCTGTTATTGCATGTTATGTATATAATTTCCAGCTGAGGTTTACGTGGTTTTAGCTCAGTAAAGGAAATTTTAATGCTAAAATACATCCTGTCCCATACGTAAGATAATGACATATTGTATTTTTACATGGAATTTTCTATGCAAGTACAAAAGCTTGTCTTCTAAACATCTAAGGATATCTGCTTCATGTTCAAGTTCAAAATAGCGAAGGGCCCCCCTTGAAATTATAAAGTCCTCAGAGGGATACTGTATTTCTATGTTAGAAACAATTTTGATCTTTCAGCCTATGAATTTTTTACACCCCATATAGGCCACTGGCTTGCGACAAAAGCAGAAAGGACGATAATTCTGCCTGTTTTGCCTCACTATCTTGACAGTTGTATAAAATCATAATGTTTTGAAAATGAGAAAATTTTGAAACAGAGATTTGAGAAGTTATCTGTATCTGTTTAAAATCTTACGTACGGGACACACTTAATTTGACAGTTAAGAACCACTATTCAAAAACTAATTCTGTTCATTGGGCTGTGTTTTGATTTTTATAATTTCAGGGGCAAGCCAAAGTGTCTACTTATGAAGTTATAACTCAGTTTCCTGTGCTATTTTTAAAGTTAACAGAAATTAATGAAGAATTTTTCTAAAATATTTGATACCCTGTATGTTTTGAGCATACAGTTTAAAGGCATTTTAAAGGCTGGTCTGTGTGTGTGTCTACTGAATGCGTGCTAACACTTTCAAAACTGCCATTGAAAACACAATGGTAACACCGGTATGCTGAAATATGACTGGCCTCCTCCATCCCCTTTGGCTGAAATACATAAAAGAAAGGGGTCATAACAAGGAAAGAAAGCTAGAATTCGATATACACTGTTGTGAGATGGTGCATTTTTATATTCGTTGATGTACGCTCTCAGCTGATGTGGCTCTATTGATGATCCGTTTTTCCTCTTTAAATTATGGTGGACTTGTGTCTTATTTACTTTAAAGTGCAAGTCGCACAAAAATACCCGACTTATGGGTAAAAACAAGACGAATAATAACAAAGTACCCGACATATGGGTACAAAATACCCGACTAATGGGTACAGTGGTATTTTGCTGATACTCGACTAATGGATACAGTGCCATCCCGACTAATGGGCCAGTGCCCCCAATAAATATTACTAGGCGTACAGTATGAAAAACTTGAATAACTTTCTTATTACACATCCCACAAATTTCTAACTGATAGATATTATGTACATCGATATTCTCTTTAATTTTCGTTCAGGAAATTTTCCCGGACATATCCATAAATGAACAAAAAACATGTTTTAGCGGTATTTTGTTCAAAGAAATATCATATGCTTACAGAAAATGTACGACACAGCGGTAATGCTTTAATTTTCATGCCTGCAAATTGGCGAGACAAAGGATGGGTATATCAGTTAAGGTACTCTGTCGTAAAAAATATTTCGAAGAAAAGTATGTAAGAATACATACCGTTTTGATTATCCAGTAGAAAATAAACAACAATAAATAAAGCCCCCTTCGATTGGTACAGCCCTCAGCTACTGCAATTTCAGAGTACAGTGGTTCTTATCGGTGCAGTTGCAAAATGCAAAGGGGCATGTTCTAATTACTCTCCTGGACTAGCCAGATTATGTGAAATAACATAATAGCTTGCTTGAAAGCATAATACTATGAACCAAGCTAGGCCAAGCCAAGTATACTTTGGGGAACAATAATTAAACATTATGGCCATACTGTATATTTATCCGAGTCAGCAGCATTAAGTCTTGGCAGTTTGAAAAAAAAAAACCCCACTCTACTCCAAGGCTCCACTCCAAAGGTTGACTCCACTCTATATTTTAGTATATGCCGGACGATTTAAAATACATACAACTTCGCCTGCTACTTTGCCTCAGTGCATTTTTTATCCACATCCGACAACAGAAAATGTATAGGATCGCCCACATGGTAATGATCAGACTGCGCAAAATGCAGTCTGATAGGTACCTTTGTTGGTCGCATATGGCATAAAGCAGGATTCTTTTGGCATGTTTCAAGGGAGGTAATACTTATATAATTTGCAACAAGTCTTCGTTAATTTTGTATTACGCAGTAGACTAGTTTCTTAAAGGTAAAGATAATTTTTAAACAACATAATAAATATACAAATTTGAACGTAAATAATTACCTGTCAGAGTGATAGCCAGCAGAATGTATATATTTTTGAAAGCTTGACGTATTACTGTATATTGACCTTTCACTAATAAAAAATAAATAAATTAAACTAAAAAAATGGATTGGTCCTAATAACGTGTTCCTAGTGGCTGAACAAGCCCTTGGGGAACGTCGTTAGGAAACTGAACTGAACTGAACAGAAGTTCAACATACACGTTACCTCCTATCAACATATGCAGAGTTACTGCGTCAACAATCTACATTACTTTATGGGCAAAAAATAACCATGTTACATGGAGTAAAATATGATGAAACCTAGAGTTGAAGTCTATTTCCAATATTACATAAGAACATGCTATCTCTCGCCTGTTTGCACATTGTCACAAAAACCACTCAACCAAAAAACGTTAAGTATACGACACCGGCACCGACGGTGATAATGCCGCAGACACAGGAACAGTTAAGTAATACACATGTAGATCTACCTAGTTTCTGCTAGTAGCAGGCGAAACTAAAATATTATCTGAATAGAAAATAAATCCGAGCAGATCAGAAATCCATCATTATGATGCATGTTTGTCAAGAACCTGCCCACATGCTTATGACGTATACAATAGTAGCAGAAAGCCAATAAACTATAATCAGCTTGACAACACCGCATAACTCTATTATTAGGCTACCTTTGCTAGTGTCGAGATTCCTTTATATGTGCACAGTTAGGCCTACTGGTCGCAGAAGCTAAATGTGACTGACTTTCACGGCGTATTGATGCTTTGCATCAATGTTTTCTTGTAACACTCTCTAATGTTGCCTTTTAATTTCACCTACACAAATGAACAGAGAAATATGTACGCGTGTCGACGATTTCCTTAGATGAACCTTTACTGGGCTGACGATGTACATACATCCATGAACAACACGCAGTCATGCAATGTTACGCTTAAGCGACGTCACGGATTATTCGACGTCACGGATTATTCGATAAGTTGATTGGCCGGCGTAACGTTTGATATACGTCATGTCATAGTGACGGCTATTGAACGTCATTACCAAACACGTTGGTAAATAGCTATTCTTCGTCCTTTCCTTGGCGTAAAATTAGCCAGAACTTCACAAATAAGTACCAAAATTGATGTGAAAACATAGTATAAATGTAAGAGATAAATTTCATTTTTCGGAAGTTCATGGAAGTATGAACACAATGGGTTCCGTGCTTTGTTGTTCCCAAATGTTGTAAAGCAAGCAAGTTATTATCTAAAACAATAGTAGCATGCATTTTCTTCTCAGAGTGTCAAAATTTCCTTCTAGTCACTGTCACTGATGCTACTAAAACCAAAAATATAGTTCAGTGAATATATATTTGTTGTCTTTTTTTGATGCCAAGTTCAGATGTGCCAAGATTCCACAGACACAGGTTTGAAACAGTCTTTCCTAAAATATTGATTCAAACTAAATGTGACTTAGCAGCCATATAGAACAGACTTGAAATAGGTCCATATAGTAATTTTCCTTGTGACATGCCTAACGGCTTAAACGTTGGAAAAGTCTCTCTCTCTCTCTCTCTCTCTCTCTCTCTCTCTGTGTGTGCGCGTGCGTGCGTGCGTACGTGTGTGTGTATATGTTTGTGTGATTTGTCGCTTAACGTCCACGGTAAACAGCAATGGTCAATTCGAGACGGTCAGTTAACCTAACCACACTATTCCTGGGCAGGCTTAGACCTCCTAAGCGAGTTAACCAGTACTAAGACCGGGTTTCGAACCCAGGGCCTCTGACTTATGAGTCAAGTGCCCTACCGATTGCGTAACACGGCCCGTGTGTGTGTGTTTACATATTTCCTCAATCTGTTTTTTTTTTTCAAATAAAGTCTACACTTGTTTTTACCTCACACCTGTAGATAATGCCCCCATTCAAGAAGTTAAAGGCTCCATTGCTCTATCAGCATGAAAATTTTTATCAAGAGGTATCGCTGCAAGCTTCTCACTACAGTTTCGTAATTGTAAATGACCGTGATTAGGTAGCTTTAAAAAAATAAAACATCCTTGAGTTTCACTTAAAATCGGTTTGAAAACTTATCTGGGTCATTTTAGTTGGCAACTAAAATGACCTACTTTCGATTTCATGAAATGGTAAAAATACAATGTACACGCGTGGAGTCCCAATCACTATCTCGCCTATGTTTATATAGCATGGCTAGACGGGAAACCAGAACAGGAAATTGTATTTTGTGGAGCGTTTTGTTATTTTTCAAAAACTTGTTTTCTCTACTTTTAGCCAGTTATATGACTCAATATGTGCACACCAACCCACAATTTATTACCAAACGTGAAGGTTGAACCGCTTTTTACAATGATTTGAGTTTAGGCGTTTTTACCGCTGATAGGACTATTGAGACTTTAAGAAATTTTACTTTGCTAAATAAAAAATTAGCAACAGAAAGTGCACTATAACAACTGGGTTTACTTGAATAAACAACTCATGGACATTTCACTGGCTTAGCTGGACAAGCCTTCCTTTTAAAAGGAAATTTTATATAAATTGCAATCAAATATATATTTGCTTAGTGTACGCTTATCTTTGAACAAATACATCTTGTTGGACAAAGTACAGATAAACGTTAAGGATACATGTATTTGAAAATAACTTCTTCAGGACCTATTTTCCTACGGATCATAAATTCTTTGATATATATGACAATGGCAACAGCAGCATTTTCTGATGAGGCTTTCCAGTGTTCAATTTGTATCGAGGACTATACCAGGCCTAGGAAACTTCCACATTGTGGGCATACCTTTTGTGAGGAATGTTTATTTGCATACGTGAAAAAGTTGATAGACACCAGGAAAATATCTGACGGCTTTCCGTGTCCTTTGTGTCGAGGAATCAACGCTACAGCTAGACAGCTCAAAGATCCCAGAAAATGGGTAAATGAACTAGAAATAGACATGGAAGCTGTAGCAAAACTGACGGCAAGTACACAAAGTGATACGGAGTTTTGTGGTCCTTGTTTGGAAATGCGACAGTTTTCAAAGATCAAATTCTATTGTTTAGAATGTCGAAAAATGCTGTGCCAGTCGTGTTCTGCCACACATCAGTTATTCAAGTCGTCATGCCAGCATAAAGTTATAAATTTAGAAGAGGGACCCACAAGGAGTAAACAGAAAAGAAAATTAATTGTTAAACTTTCCGAGTACACTATGTGCTCAGACCATACTGACAGACAAATTGACTATTTATGTAAAGATGACGACACATTTATATGTGCCGATTGTATCACTGACCAACACAGAAACTGTAAACAAGTTCAAAAGATAAGCGAAACTGCTTCAAACTCCTTTGATAAAGACGAATGCTTCACTCTTAAAAGAAATGCCAGAAAACTTTCTTCAGATGTTCGGAGCAAAATTCAAGCAAGAAATGTTGCTGTGGCAGAATGCGAATATCAGACACGTATGATAAATGAAGAGATAGGGAAAATACGGAACAGACTGGTGAAAGATTTACATGAAAAATTAGACAAATGCTCAAGTGCTGTAATGGAACTCACAGACGTAAATGAAGGTTTGAATGCCTTGCTTGTGCTAATAGACTTCACTGTGAAATTTTGTCACAAAAGTCAGATTTATGTTATTATGCGCAAATTAAAGAAGGACTTTGTTGTTCTTGAAAACAAATATAACTGCCTACATGAAACTGTTGATGCGAAAAAATCTGCTCTAGACAAAACAGGTATTTTAAAGCACATGCTTGGAGTTAAATATGCCAATAAAAGTGTTCAGACGGAAAGGAATAGCTATGATGATACTACGGTGACAAACAGTAAAAACTCTGGTGGAGTCAATTACAACCTACATGCCAGGAATCGCGCGTATGTTGAGAGAAGAACACAACCCCAAGAACTCAAGAAACCTATACCTATTGGAAGTGACCAAAGTTACCGCCAAAAACGCAAACACGTGCGTACTGAGGCTGAAACAGAGACTCATGCTGACTTTTTCAACGAGTTTGAACCCATGACGTTTTTATTTCTATTTGCGATCATTTTCTTCATTTTTATGGTAAGTGAGTCTTCGCGCAAGTATAAGACTGGAATAAGTACTATTTCGCCCATATCCCCAATGGCTTTTTGATAGTTTTCACTTCCGGGTTAAAAAATCTGTTAAAAGAGCACCATGGTCTATACTCCGTAATGTTGTCCATACATCCAACTAATGTCTGCTCCATTCACGAACTGCTGAAAATTCTGTTAGTATGGCAAGGCGAAACTTTGCGAAAACACCTATTTTGATATTTGACACATAATTTTAAGCTGTCACTTAAGAAATAGATCAGCTCTAGCAGTGAATTGTTGAGTAATAATTCACTGTTTGGAGGTCAGTTGTAAAGTAGATCATATCACGAGCGCGGAGCGCGAGTGATATATCTACTTACAACTGACAGACAAACAGTGAATTATTACTCAACAATTTAATGCTAGAGCTGAACTATCTCGATTCTAACGCTCAAAAACGCTGAAAAAGTATTCTTTTCATTCAAACTCTCCCAACCTTCCTGCCAGCGCGTTCATCCTCCCGCCAATATTCTTAACTGTATCTAAGGTAAATGTACGTTTTTATGGCGATTTTAGAAAGAAAAAGAGACGTTACACCGTCTAACGTCCCAAAACTACGTCAGTAATTTAAGTGACGTCAGCAATTAGACTCACGCGCTCCGAGACAGTGAATTGTTGCAGAATAAAACACGGAAACTTTCCATTGCTTCTATAGGCGTACTGTGTTAGAATTATGTATAGAATCCTCTCAGTGCGTTATATTTTAGCGCTATTAAGAAAAATTAGACGGCATTGATTATTTGAAATATCAACCAAACACTAAAACATTTCCCCAGCGGCTTTAAATGGGGCCTGTGAAGCCTGGCTAAAGCTTTCTTTATAGTCAGTATTGATATTTCGAAATCAATAAATGAAATATCAGTAATATATTGATAAGTCAGTATTGATATATCAAATAATCAATGCCGTCTAAAAAAACATTTCAATAGCGCTAAAATATAGGAGGTTTTTTCGTGACGCACTTCCGGTTCTATAAATAGACTCGGGATAGCCCTGGCCGTCAACCTGGCCGAGAGTTACTATTGAAAACCAATGTTTCTGTGCCAATTTAATGTGGTGAAGTGATACTTTTTTATAATAAATGGTAAAAATAAATAGTTTATGTTAAAATTATGGATGATAAACTACTTTATTATGATTTTGATATACATTAGCATTTTTAAAATTTATTTATTTTATTCTTTTTAGGATCTATATTAGCATTTTTGAAATTTATTTGATCTTTTACAATAAAACTATTCGTTAACTACTAGAGAGCGTTTCTCTTCATCTTTTAAATGTTATATGATAAATAATAATAATGATAATAATAATAACGGTGAGAATAATAATAATAATCCAGTGGCTAACGATAAATTATATCGTCAATGTCAGACTTTAAACAATGAAGGCGGCGAGCTGCCCGGAAATTTCTAGGGCGTGCGCAGGAAAATTTCTAAGGAGGTTTTAGGGATTCCCATTATGACGTAAATCTGGCGCATGCGCACAGGGCTGGCCGTCAATTCATCGGCCAGCACTATGTTTCACAGTGTAAAATGCAGATTTTCATCATGCGAAAATCAGTTTTTCTGTGGTAGTAAACCGTAGTTTTATTAGAAAGAATATTGAGAGCCTTATCTTTTAATATGTTTTTCGCTCATTTTCAAAATATTTCGACAGAAAATCACAGAATTTGATCTTACTTAATACGGGATTCTGTCACGGCGCATGATAATCCAAGAGGATTCTATACATAAGCAGAGCTTAAAATTATGTGTCAAATATTAAAAAAAGGTGTTTTCGCTAAGTTCAGTCGTTTTAAAGTTTTCACTGTCTTTTTGGATTTGTCGCTAGCTAATGTAATAGAAATCAGAATAAGAAAATAATAATAATTTTGATTATGCTACACATTGATTTTCTTCATTAAATACTTACATTTTTCACTAAAGGACGGGTTACACTTTGGCCGTTTTTGTGCCCACGACCGATCTTGATAAAATTTATGTTGATAAAAGCTTGGCATTTGTCAGTTTATATTAGCATATTTTTAAGTTTGCGGTTTCATAAATAATCACGTGACTTCCGGTTTACTGCATATAGGGTGCTGAATGGGGTACACTAACTGCCTGCTGTTTTTCGATATAATCAGCCAGTCCGCTGACATATCAGCCCTCCAAACTGACAGATATAATACTTTTGGTTCTTATCAACAGTCTCAAAGAGATATTTCCACTCAAAACATCTAGTAAGGAGAAATTTTATTTGAATTTTTACGAAACCTCAGAACAGTAGATTTTACAAGTGTTTATTAACACAATAATACGCATGTAAAGCATTTGTTTTTGTAAAAAATGAAACAAATGAACAGGAAGTCGATTATAACCGACCGATATTGCTAAGCAAATGTATTCTTGGCGAAACGCTTGTGCACGCTTGTGCTCTGGCAAGTGCGTGAAAAGGTCATCAACCTTCTTCTTTTCTAAGGCATTATTCACTACTTATACATATAATGAAAGCTTCATCATATCAAATATCAATAAACACGTATGAGATGTTACGTATTTATGGATGCTACACAGGTACAGATGTTTAAAATATTAGACAAAATCAGCGAACCAAGAAATTAAGGTCACAGGGATCTACATGTAGTACCAAACGAGACGCAGCGCTGAAGTAACTTACTATTCCAAGTCCGAGGAAGATTCTATTAAATATTAGTTCGAAATAAAACATTTAATCAATGGATCCTGAAATACAAGTCACAATGACCTACAAATAGTATGACGTCATTTGCAATGTCTGACTGAACCATTGTCTTTAGTATGATGCATATATAATGTTGAATATATAAGAAAAGAACAGTGAACTTTTAAATATATGTCACAGTAACCTACAAATAGTATGAGGATTTTTTTTGCATTGTTTGACAGACCAACTATTTGTTATTATGTTGCAAATCCAAAAACCGTGTTGAGAAATAAGTGAAAATCCTGGTCCGTGCATAAAGCTTAAAGACTCAGTGTGCATGGATGCTTTGCAGTTCCAACATTTAATGGATATGATTTTTATCCCAATGCAAAGATATCAAAAGAGGTAAGGAAAAAGCTCATCCAAGTAACTTTTCATACAAAGTTAGTGGACCAAAGTTCAAGGTCACAGAATTTTACAATGCATCAGCTTCAGGCAGAGGAATACATCATCTGACCACGTCGCAACATTATAACATCAGAGGTTATATCACAGCATGATGATGGAGGACATTCAGTCGAACGCCTTACATAGGCATATTACGCCATACCGATACGCATGCCCAGCGCTGCCCCCGCCCCCCCCCCCCCCCCACACACACACATACACACACACGGAATCCTTGGTATTACGAACGCATACTACATAGATGAACACTTTGAGAAATATGTGTTGTGTCGAATAATGCCTCTGTTTTCTATCAGTTCAAAAATATACTGCAGCGATTTTGATATAAATCCTGTAGTCCCAGTTGGATACATAAAAATTTACCCAAAAAGTTTATTTTTCGTTTACTCCTACCTTCGTTACCACTGCAATATAACCCGATTATGATGAATATGTATATGAGGAATAATTATATATAAAAATTGTAGTGGTTACGGGGGTAGGACGAAGTGAAATTTGGATGCATAGTAGACGTTGGTAGTTCAAATTCCCATAGGCTCAATGTTAAATGTTGCAGACAGTACATGTATTCAACCGCAAAATTAACCTAAAAGGCATTAAAATACGGGAAAATTAAATCATACAGAATAAACTAGAAACATATAGCTAACATATCTGCATGTTTTTGTGGTTATCTGCCTACCTTCGAAAATCGGCCTTTTCAGTGGGCACATTGCAATAGTAAAGTGTAACTCGTCCTTTGGCTCAGAATGTATTATCTTCCTAATTTAGCAGATTGCATGTTAATTTTTTTTTGTAATTTTAATATATTTCTGTGATAAAACCTGTGTGAATTCAGTGTGATAGCCTTGGATTCAAGTATTTAGTGTGATAGCCTTGGGTCCAATTATTCAGTGTGATAGCCTTGGATTCAAGTATTTAGTGTGATAGCCTTGGGTCCAATTATTCAGTGTGATAGCCTTGGATCCAAGTATTCAGTGTGATAGTCTTAATCTAAGTATTCAGTGTGATAGCCTTGTATCCAATTATTCAGTGTGATAGCCTTGGATCCAATTATTCAGTGTGATAGCCTTGGATCCAAGTATTCAGTGTGATAGCCTTGGATCCAAGTATTCAGTATGATAGCCTTGCATCCTTGGCAGTTTAATATACTTCTGTTAGTTATCAAAATTTCTGTTCCAGCTCCTTACAATCAAGCCATGATGGAGAATAGACATTCGGTGTATAAGACAGACTCACAGTTTGGCGGTTTATTCAGTGACGATGGTGCTGGCACTGGCTTCGCAATTACGTGGTCATGAGTTTAATCCCGTTTGAGGAATTCTTTTTTTTCACGACTATTTGTGTTACATGTTTTGTTTTATAATAGCTAAACGAGTGACTGTTATTGAAAACTGTATATACGTCTATGATTGCCTGCTATCCTGACATTGTTCTCTGGTGTACATGTATATGGTAAATGTATATATGCTCATGGGCCTTATAAGCTTATTGCATTACAACAAACCTCCTATGTAGCATCGAGGACTCAGGCCCAACAGAGTTTGTAGATAACCCTGCATTGTCCTAGACCTAATTAACGGCCAGATTAACTTTGGTAAGTTATGCTTTTGTATGGGAAACTGATCAAGCAGTGGAATTCTTAGAACCAATTTAAAAGTCTAAGGTATAATGTTCGGTAGATAAGGTACACTAAATTAGCAGATGAATACATTATGTTGCTGAAGGTCGAGGTCATTCTTTGATGTTTGTTTAAGGTCACTGAGATTATGTTCCCCGTCAACATTATCACACATATTCTTCTCTGAAGCCACTGGGCCGATTGAAGCCATATGTCATATGGAGCCTCCCTGGATCTAGGGAGCGAAAGTTAGTTCAGGTACCGGCTGTCTCGGTCACATAACCAAGATGGCTGCTATGTGGCAACCTCTAATGTAATACAACGCCAAATGTAATAAAAAATTTCAGTTGAGATTCCATCCTGTCATAGAAGAAAGAAAGTTTATTATATTAGGCGTTATTACATTAGGCGTTGAGTGCAACGCCAAATGTAACAACGTCTAATGTAATAAACTGAGTTTATTACATTTGGCGTTGTATTACATTAGAGGTTGCCACACTGCTATGTTCATATATGGTAAAAGCTCTTTAAAAATCTTCTCCAAAGGCGAAAGGCCAATGACCTTGACACTTTGTAAGCAGCGTTGAGAACTTGGGCCTCACAAAATTTAATCAATTAGTAATGCTGCGTTGACCTTGAGCTAATTTATTACAATATCAACTTCGGTTCGTTATGCTTTATTATGAGAAAATGCTTAAACAATGGATTTCTCAGAAACTAATGAAGTCTAAGGTATAATATTTGATATATATGTTTATTAAATGAGCAGACGAAGACATTATTTGCTAAATGTCAAAGTCATTCTTTGACTTTTCTTCAAGGTAAGTTAAGATAAGTTTTATTTAAAGTCGGCAAGTTAAATAACAATACAACATAAGCTCTTGATGATTTTTTGAACCGACTGCTGAAAGCAAAAGTATATGATCAACAAATGTAAAAGAAAGCCATAAGAATGAATAATCAGTTAGTGAGATGATCATATCTGGCTAGGTTGTCCGCATGTTATCAGACCCAAGTGTCTGCACACCATGCGAACAACTTTTTAGCCAAGATATAATGAATAATATTGGAAAATATAATTGCATCCATAAAGATATACGGTCATCAAACAGTCTGGGGACTTATGGATTTCCATTATGGTAATCATTCACTTCAAATGATCTGCGTGATGGCCAACCATAATTTTGACCACAAGATGTCACCACATGTCTAAAGGGTGAAGCATGATGGTAAGCCATAGCGTTAGTTTGTATTTTTGTTATGGCTGACAAAGACAAAAAAAACCTTAGTATTTTTCTGTTGAGAAACTGGTAGCATCAGTTACAAACAAGCGAATCGGCGGAACCGATGAATGCTCCTCGAAGGTGGGCAATAGTGGAATGGGTATCCGGGCGGAGGAGTGATTTTCTGTGTAAACGTAATGCTGTTAAAAGTGAAAAAATATAGATGAATGCAAATCTACTCAGTGATAGGTTTTCTTGTCTTTTGCAATTTATTGTAAACCATCACCGCAATATTAGCCACAGTGTTATGTAATGGCTGATCCTTATAAGCACCAAATCTATGGTTCTTCTAATAAGAATATAGTTCTTTCTCTCTGCACTTCCTCCCGCTGCCGTCTATCAATGTGTGAAGTTTCATACAGTTCCCTTCAAAAATGTTAGAAATATGCTTCGGACAAGCAAAATACTGCAAAAGCTACGAAGAGAATTAATTCCGTAATTTCTTTCGATAGGATTAAGGTTCTTATTCTATGCATTTCCTCAAATTGCCCTCTATCAATGCATGAAGTTTCATTCAGTTTCTTATAATGCTTTCAGAGATATGCTCCGACAACAAAATACTGAAAAAATTATTACTTATGATTGGGTTATGGTTCTCGTGCTCTGTACTTCATCTCATTGGCTTCTATCAGTGTGTGAAGTTTCATACAGCTCCCTATAATTTCAGTTAGTTCCCTAAATACTTCCAGAGATATGCTCCGGACAAGCAAAACACTGAAAAAACTTTGAAGGGACCTAACTCCATTACTCCTTGTAACAGGGTTATGGTTCTTGTGCTCTGCACTTTCCCTCATTGTCCTCTGTCAGTGTATGAAAATTCGTTTAGTTCTCTGTAATATTTCTAGTGATGTGCTCCGGACAAGCAAACATTGAAAATAATTTGAAGGGAGCTAACTCTGAAATTATTTGTGATATGGTTATGGTTCTTGTGCTCTGCATTTCCTCTTATTGCCCTTTCTAAATATGTGAAGTTTCATTCAGTTCCCTTCAACACTTTCAGAGATATGCTCCAGACAAGCAAAGTACTGACGAAACTTTGAAGGGGTCTAAGTCCGTCATTACTTGTGGAAGGGTTATGGTTCTTGTGCTCTGCACTTTCTCTCATTGCTGATGAAACATCAGTTCTTGAATTAGTAGTCAGATCAGGATTTTCACTGATTGATATAACATCAAAAGTTTGTTGACACAAGTCTTTCGAAAAGGACCTAATTTCATATGCTAACAGTAAAGACTCAGATCACTTTCGAATCTGCGCACTCCGCTCAGACACGCCAACCAATCGCTCGCATGCGAAACCGCGGTTCAGAACGCATATCCATGCGAGGAGTTAGGGGAGTCGAAAGGGTAAACAAATTTGAAAGGTTTAGGCGCATGGCCCTTACATTTTTCTAGATATTCATTTAGTACGGCGAAGCATGTATTCAATATCAATCTCGGATGTTTATTGTAGGAAAAAGTCACATACTCTTGCTTGATTTTGACACAAAAACAGCTTCTGAACAATAACTGGAGCTAGACTAACATAAATTTTGGCAGGCAGTCGGTGAAACTTTGCGTACACTATGCACGAAAGGCCAAAATTCAGATTAATTAATATCCATAGTTAAATAAAATGGAAGACAAAACAGTTTCGAGTCATCAAATAGTACACATACAAGACTATTTACAAAAGGCCTCATAAACAAGCAAACAGGGAATAAAAATACCCAGAAAACCATCTGCATTGTGTACAATAATGATATAACTCTAGATCCAGTTATTGTTCGGAAGCTGTTTTGGTATTTGATTAAAATTCTTTATAGTTTCAAATATGTCATACGGAACCGGGCTGATGCCAAGTTTTTGCGTATTGTTTCTATATGCTAAATTGTCCATCAAGGAAAGCTTACTTCCAACGTTCGGATAGATTTTCTAACTTACACAATACACCTGACTCTCGTTATCTAAAACACTGATATCTCAAAGTACATTTTATAGCAAATAATATGGTTTGGACACATTACTATTTCCAGTACATTTCAGCTCCTGTTATCTCAAACTACTGGTATCTCTAAGTAAATTTTCTGGTCTCAGAAAATTTACTTTGAGATATCAGGAGGTTGAGATGAACTTTGACTTTGAGATATCGAGAATCATCTGTATACTTGTATAATTTAGATAATGAATACATCACGTTTTACAAATTTATAGAGTAACTACACTTCAGGAACTGACTGAATCAGATCCCAAACCCTATCCCCAACATCAAAGGGAAAGATTGACAAAAACATCCCAACAAACAATAAATTACAAGTGATAAGCCGAGTCAGCAGCTCTTTCCCAAATAGGTGGCACTCAGCTATCTTTATTGAACTAAATAATTTAGACCAACAGAAGGGTTACAACAGACTAAGCAAATTATACGAAAAACATTTAACAACTATTTTTATTTTTACCTATTTTCTATTTTTATTATAGAAGGGTTAAAATGAGAACACAATAAATTAAACAGCACAATAAAACAAATGCAACCGCGATGAAAGTACCGCCTTGATAGCTTTCTTGTACTATTTAACTGCATGAACAGCTGAATTCAGAAACTGATTTGGTATTTTGCTTCTTCTTTCAATTTTTTTTCTGAAAAGTCGAACACCAGTTGGTTAATAAAACTGCCCAGGCAAACAGTATAGAACAAGATCAGTTCTTGAAGTAGTAGTCTGATCAGGGTTTGCACTGTATGCAATGTCACCAGCTTTCTTGAAAGAAAAAGATCTAATTTCATATACGAACAGTAAAGAGTCAGATCACTTGCAAATCAGGGCAGTCTGTTCAGCGTCTTTGTTATTTACTTTAAAGGGTGCTGTGACAAGACCAACGACAGGAAAGACTCTGGTCTGACAAATTGGTCTAAGAATTTTTGCTGTCAATACATCTTTTTCCTATCACTTCTTATATGGCGTTGAAGTTCAGGTGTATGGGTACACCGTCGATTTTTTTCCCCGCCTTTTTTCAAAGGGAGACAACTCTTGTGACTGCCTGTTTGCTTCCCTGAACGAACAGGATGTCATTTCATAAGGAAAAGAGAGAATTCTTTCCTTCGAGTGATGAACCCATTTGAAAAATGGGACAAGTAGGGTAGAGTCGGGTAACTTTGGACAGCGGATAAATTCGGACATACCATTGCAAACAGTCAAAATCCAGATGAGACGGCTTCAAATGAGCCGTCTCGTCAGGGTTTTTACTGTTTGCCCATATATTTTTGTCTTAATTCCAAACAACTGACATATAAAGGAAACAAGTTCACTGTCCGAATTTACCTGTTGTCCGAAGTTACCCGACTCTACCCTAGTATGAAATTGGCGGAGTTGCTTTCCCTCGAAGTGTTCCATCACTTTAACAGATAACTGCCCCTTAAGAGAAGGCGAGGAGTCAAATGCTTTTCTGTTGGAGTTGTTTACCTTTCAAAACGCGGATATAGGTGGTCTTACATGAGTGCCCATGTATTATTTAATTTATTAAACGAGTTGGGGAAAAAGATAAGATGCGAGGCTATGCCGAGCATCTTAACGGTTTTCCCCAACGAGTTTCATAAACTGCAATACAGGAGCACGAATGCAAGATTCTATTTATCATAGGACAATAAAATCCCATTTTATTAGTAAATTTTGCATTAAACCGTCACAATTTGACTATTAGAAAAGACGACACTTTTATGGACGCCGGCGCATTACGTTACGAAGTAATTTACATATCTAAATCGATTTGAATGCATGGCTTTATTACACTATATATCAGATGCGCCGTAAGAATTATGATAAAAAATCTTTCAACAGTCACTGCTTTTTTTCAACATTAATCCTGCACCTTACGACGAATTGGCCAGTTCACTTTCAGTGGAAGCAACGCTTACATTTACGTTTTGCCTGTTTTCTCTATTGGATCAATCCTGAAAGGAAAGAATTTTCTAGGGAACAAATTATTTCCTTAAAGACAACTTACACTTTTGGAAGGACTACTCATTCAAGAAAGCAGCTAGGAAGTCACACAAGTTGTTCCCCTTTGCAAAATAAAACTTTAAATCCATTAAACGTTTATTTCTTTCCCCCCCCCCCCCCCCCCCCATCCCGACACCCCTACCCCACACACAAAACACACACGCAAACTTGTGACAACCTAATACAGAATCACGTACCTGGTGCATAGTACTTGTCCCTAATTTAAGCGCTGGCCGGCTGATGTCATGAGAAAGACATCAGACGAAGGCATCAGGAAAGAGAAGTCTAATGCAGGGAGAATGATGCAGAGAAGCATGCAGCAAGCCCGCAAAATAATAAAAAAGAATAGATAAACATTGTATTTCTTTCATAGGTGTATCAGGGATCTAAAGTACCTCCACCATTTCATCTTCTACAAAGCTGAAATATCATATGCCAATGTATTTTAAACACATCCTGGGATCAGTAATGTTCTTTTTCTCCTTTTTTGTGCGTGCATTTGCATTCGCCAGATCCCGAGGAAGATTTTTGAAAACAGCCTGCAGAGCAAGCGCTGAAACCACACCTGGTTAATTATGTTTTCAAGGATGTTAAGAAACAAAAAACAGCTGTTATGAAACGAAAAAGAGTTTTAGTTACCAAACGACCTGGTCATCGTGGCTAAAATTTGTTAAGCCACGACGACCAGGTCGTTTGGTAGCTATGACTCTTTTTCGTTTCGTAACAGCTCTTTTTCGTTTCGTAGCAGCCCTTGTATATACATAGGTAACCGGGGATGGAAACACTAGCACAAAAAATGTAAACAATTGCCGGATCCAAAGAAAGCTGTTTGAATAAGAGGCTTTAGCCGAGTGTTCCAACTTCTTCCCATGGACCAGGCGAATGTTAGTGCAATGAAACAGACACGTTTTATCCATATCCTTGCATTTTGTCGTATGATCCCATTTAAAACAAAAATATCTTTAAAAAAAGATAATCGGCTTATATTAAATAGAAGTGTGTATTGTTATCTGTATGAGTCAGGTACATGTAAGATATCGAATGTGCTGATCAGATTGTACGGATGCGCATGTCTATATACATATTTCTTGTTGGTGTTGAGGTTTCGATTTCGCAAATGCAGTTGAATGTTGCACATAACAATGAGGATTGGTTGGCTGACCGCCCCTCATATAACCTAAAAAATGTAGCAGTTCCAACACAACATCAACAACTAAGCCAGCAACACTTACTTAATTTCGTCTTCGATTTCTGTGTCAAGTTATCTTGTTGGTTTTTATATCTTACATGAGCGACATAACAGGCGCCACTGCATCAGTTTACATGGTTTATTGGAATGCAATTGAAGTTTTAGGGATAGAATTGTTCAAACTGCTAAGCCGGATGCTTTCGAAACTTGGAGGAAAGCCTCACAGTGAAAAAATCCTGGGACCTCGTTGTGTCGTTAAAGAGATTTTATATTTCGCCGAGACTGTCTGCGATGTCTTGCTTCCTGCCGAGACTTCTGTACATGACGAAATGTGTTCTTTGCCAAAAAGCGATTTGGACCGAATCACGACACGGTTTATAGGCTAACAGTCAAATGAAACTGAAAGTAGAAAGAGAAAGCGAAAGTAAGCTACTTACATCAAAACCCCTGGTGTAGTTATATTGGCCAATGAAACACTTAAAACGAAGGTCAATACGAAGGTTATACGGTTAAAGCCGAAAAAATCATCGAAAATGCATGAAAAAACAACAACATAAAATCGTTGTTCAAGGTGCCTTGTGCATAACAGCACGAGACTTCATGATTCGAACATGAATTTTGTTCCATATGATCAACAAACGGCTGTGCCTGTGGTATAAATGCAAAAATTAATCTATAAACGTAATGCTAAACCACATGCATAGTGCATACAAAAATGTCTTTCTGATATATACTAGACCAACAAACCCTAATACTGCTACAATTACAAGTTCTACTTATTTTTGTGGATTTTATCGATGTGTAAACGCCGGCGAATCACTCACAAACAGAATAAAGCCCGAAGAAGGGCTTTATGTTAAGTTTGTGAGTGATTCGCCGGCGTTTAAATCCACAAAAATAAAATTCATTTCTTATAATTCCAACTCGGCCACCTTTTTCTCAAAATTGTCAGCTATAGTGTGAATTTTAGAAATCGCCGCCAAAAAAATAGTTCCAAGTAGTTCCAGATTTCTGGCTCAGGGAGTTTATCGAAGTATAAACGCCGGTTCATGTTCGCTCTTGACCAATCAAATTGTACTAAATTAGAATTAGGAAGTTGAGTTGGAATTATACATGAACAACTAAACAGATTTGGGGATCTCTTCTTCAGTATCAATAGTTCCACGTCTTTCAAAAAACTGTTTATTATAAGAATGAGTAGGTTGTTTGATTCTTCTTCTTTGTATCTCTCTATCGGTGAATCTTCTTTGAAGAGGCTCTATGTTTTCAGTCCAAGTACATAGTTGTTGTTGAGTTCGACGGCGATTTGCGGTATCATTAGCGGACATCTGTTTGAGAGGCCGAAGTTGTATTCTTCTGTCCTCAGTCATTGCATCTCTAGTTTGACCCTTGTCATTAACACTTTCGTAGCTTTCAGCTAGTATAGCTGTGTCAGTAGTTTTAAGAGCCTCTGTCTGAACACTCTGCATGTTTTATTTGAAGCAAGTACTTTAAAATACGCGCCGAGTCTGGCTCAGATTTTGTTATCTAATTCTTTGATTTTTTCCTCAAGAATAATGAATTCTTTTCTTATTTTGTGCATTACGACATAAGCCTGGTTAACACATCCAAACTTTATAGCAAGGTCCATTAATGCAAGCAATACATCTAAATCTTCATGCTTTTCCATTAGATCCTCTAAAACAGATTTGTTTGTATTTGGTTTCTCATGTTAATCATCAATTGTTTTAATCAGTTTTGTCTGCACTTTCAGCAATTCTGTGCATACTCTCTCAATCTGATTTTTGCTTTCTATTTCAGCAATAGTCCTTTCTTCAATACTACTCTGCACATCAGTTGCCAGATTCACGATTTTCTTTCTGAGAAGCTGATTTTTGTATGTGTTTGAGGATTTTGAAACAATGTGACATAATTTCACCAGTTGTTTACACTTTTGGTGATGGTCCGTGCTACAAGTTGCACAGATTAAGGCTTCGTCATCTTGACAAAAGTACTCAATGGGTCTGTCAGCATGATCTGAACACACCGTATATTCTGACAGCTTAGCAAGTAAATTTCTTCCTTGTTTATTCCCGAGTCTTTCGTTCAAGTTTAAAATTATATGATGTCGAGACATCTTGCATACTTGGTGTATAGATGAACACGATTGGCACATCATTTCTCGACATGGTAAACAATAAAACTGATTCTTTGAAAACTGGCGCAATTCTAGACAAGAACCACAAAACTGGGCATCTGTTTTCGTACTCGCTGTAAGTTTTGCTACAGCCTCAACATCTGTTTCAAGTTTATTCACCAACTGTCTAGGATCTTTGAGATCCGCCCCTGTAGCATTAATTCCTCGACATAGAGGACACGGGTAGCCTTTAGAAGGAGAATTTGTGTCTTTCAGCTTATTCACGTATGCTAGTATGCATTCCTCGCAAGAGGTATGTCCACATTTTGGAAGTTTCCTAGGTCTGGTATAGTCTTCGATACAAATTGAACACTGAAAATATCCTCATCGGTATATGTTGCTGTTGCCATTTTCATGTAGATCAAAGAATTGAAAGGAAATCTTGAACCGTTTATTCCTTATAATTGAGCCGCGACACGAGAAAACCAACAATGTGGTTGTGCGCCCAGCGCAGACTCAGATCAGCCTGGGCATCTGCCCAGTCTGATCAGAGTCTTCGCTGTCCGCATGGAGGTAGCTTAGACCCGTAGCTACCTTTTGAGCACTTAACGAAGAATCTGGTCAAACTGGGCGGATGTCCAGGCTGATCTGAGTCTGTGCTGGGCGCACAACCACATAGTTGGTTTTCTCGTGTCGCGGCTTATATTAACATTTTATGTGCATGTTATCAATCACGATGTATTTGTTCCTAGATTACATTCGATTGAGTAACAAGATTAAAACAAATATATTGACGGGGAAAAAATATATTAGGGTCTGCAACGCCAAAAGAGATCACTCAGATCCGGATGCACTTGAAAAAAAATCCGTAGATTTGACAGTAGAATAACTGGCAACCAGCTGCCAGTTCATTTCCCGTCATTTTTGTGGGCGTCTGCCTGTTGAACATCTTTGGAAATTACGATGTGGGAGTGTTTTGTTTACGGGTTGCACTCTAAAATACCTTTATAGAGTTAAAGGGCTATATGACCAAAACAACACCTGCTCTATTCTATCCCACTCTGCTTGATAACTCCTCGAAATTTTACGGGCGTCCGTAGAAATAACGGGAAATGGACTGGCAGCTGGTTTCCAGTTAAACTACCGTAAAATCTACGGATTTTTTTTACAGTGTGTCTTTATCGCCGTTAAAGGAAATAACACCGTATTTATCTGTTACAAAACGGAGTTTTTCCATCTCTAGAATAACCCCTAATATCTAAATCAGTCTCATGAAATTTTGCGTTGAGAGTTTTCCCTTCTCAAACAATTCCAAATATCTAGATCCGTCTTATAAGACGGATCTATATTTTTATGCCCCCAACTTCGGAGAAGTTGAGGGTGCATATTGGTTTTGGCCTGTCCATCCGTCTGTCCGTCCATCTGTCCGTCCGTAACGCTTTTTGGCAGCTGGGACACTCAAGAACTGCTTATGCTAGGATCTTGAAATTTTATATGTGGCACGTACATGAAAAATAAGCGGACCCGTGTTTTTTCTTTTTTCCGCCGGTCACGTATTTCCAGAGTTATGCCCCTTTTTCGACTTAGTCTATGGAACCTTGTGAACAAAATATCTCAAGAACCCCTGATGCTAGGATCATGACTTTTTGCAGGATGACATTGCCCAAGGTGTAGATGACCTGATTAACTTTTGAAAAAAAGTCGTGAATTTTTTACATAGTTATGCCCCTTTTTCGACTTAGTGCATTGTAAGCCTATGGAACCTTGTGAACAAAATATCTCAAGAATCCCTGATGCTAGGATCATGATTTTTTGCAGGATGACATTGCCCAAGGTGTAGATGACCTGATTAACTTTTGAAAAAAAAATCGTGAATTTTTGACGGAGTTATGCCCCTTTTTCGACTTGGTGCATAGTAAGCATATCGAACCTTGTGAACAAAATATCTTGAGAACCCTGATACTAGGATCATGTTTTTTGCAGGCAGACATTGCCTAAGGCGTAGATGACCTGATAAAGTTTTGTAAAAAACATTGGTTAATTTTTGACTGAGTTATGCCCCTTTTTCGGACATAGGCATTTTGTATACGGACGAGCTTGTGAACAAAATATCTGAAGAATCGCATAAGTTAGGATCCTTATATTTGGCATGCAGGTTTGGACTAATGCGTTGATGACCTGATTAACTTTTGAGCCTATTTCATAAATCTTTGGTAAAATTTGTCCCATTTTCAGGCATAGGCATTTTGAATACAAAGAAGCTACATGTGTATATGAAAAACTTTGTGAACAAAATATCTGAAGAACCGCTAAGCTATTTTCCTTATATATTTGGCATACAGTTACAGGCTAAGATGTAGATGAACGGATACATGTTCTTTAGAGGCAAGCATAAGGTTGGAGGCATAGTGTTTCATAAACACATTTTCTAGTTGGAATTGTTTTGGACGGGGAAAACCACCGTCTTATTACCGATGAAATACGGTCTGATACATTGGAAGCGCCGATTAGAGAGGCGCCGGGGACGAGTGGTAAAAGACGCTCGGTTATGGTGCAGAAAGTCGCAGAAAGGTCGTGAGTTCGCGGCTCACCGTTGCCATCCGACGACTGGAAAACTCTTGCTGTCAACCCAGCAGTAAATGGGTACCTGTTTCGAATCAGGGAAGGATAAAGCAGCGAAAGGAGAGGGATGGGCTCCGCCTTTCATCTGCTGTTCCCAAGATAAGTGGGTCTCTTACCCCCACTGCCCCTACGGCTATTAGGCTATGGGAAACCTTTACCTTGTTACCTTGGAGCCTTTCCCCTTCAAAACAGCACCCAAACACGAGAGAAAGAAATCACTCCGGCAACGGTTACCAAAAATCATTTCCATCTCTCTCTCTCTCTCTCTCTCTCTCTCTCTGGTTGTATGTGTGTGTGTGTGTCTGTCTCTATCTCTCTCTGTCTCTCTCTCTATTCATTCGCTGTAAGATTTTTTCAAGTTCTTGTAAAGGCTTTTCACAGAGCCCCAGATAAGAGGGGGTAATGAGGATAATTCAAAGATAATTTTTCTTATGTTTTCATGGAGAAATGGGGAAAATTCTCCCTAAATTATCCCTATTACCCCTTCTTATCTGGAGCTCTGTTTTCATACACTTCGATTTACGCCTGCAACCTCATGAAACACCCTCGGGACAACTGTTCCCAGCGAGAAACAACGCCAAACCTGTCTTAAGGGGTCACTTAAGTACCCAAGGGGACACGCAAAATTAGCTGACCCCATAATACAGGTTCATTAACACTGTTCTTAGGTTCAAGGGAACCTAAAAAGGTGGCCCCTTCAAAGAGTGATTCCATAATAGAGGTTTGTAAGTACATCTAAAAATTTTGTGTAGAATTAGGGATTATTTCCGTAAATACAGTCAAAGGACAAAATTGTTCATTACCTAACATTTAAAAAGAAAGAGGGGCATTGAAGATGTTTGGTTACATCTCCATTTTTGCCATTTTTCACAAACGGAAACGACTTTTGTGACTTCCTGTTTGATTCCCTGGACGACGCACTATTTCTAAAATGAGTCTCCATTGAAGGAAAGAAGAGGGATCAAAACCACAGGCAAGCGTATGCCTTTTATGTTATTTATTGTTATACAGGATAGTCTGGCTACTAGGGACTGATACACTGTAGTTTATTCGGCTTTAAAATGGTGTTGCTTTTTTCATCTCTAGAGCCTAGAATAATCCCAAATATCCAAAACAGTCACATGAAATTTTGCGTTGAGATGGGTTTGTCCCTTCTAAAACAATCCCAAATATCTAGATCCGTCTTATAAGACGGATCTAGATTTTTGGGACTGTTTTGGAAGAGGAAAATCGCCTTAAAACCGAAGAAATATGGTAACTTTTGATACTGAGAGAGTCATGTATATCGGGCTATATACTCATCGAGTATATTCTGTCAACTCAGCAGTAAATGGGAACCTGCTTCGAATCAGGGATGGATAAGGCAGCGAAGGAGAGGGATGGGCTCCACCTTTATACTGTGCCCAAGACACAGTGACCCTCTAACCTCCACTGTCCCTCCGGTTACTAGAGTATGAGAAACCTTCACCTTTTAATTTTATATCGAGCTTTATTTTGGGGTAAATTTTGTTTTATTTTTGGAGTTTTGTGCCCTTTAAATGGCATTTTAGTCATACAAAGTTTAAATTCCTACTTGTTAAATGCTGTATGTTAATCGTTTTACTTGGGGGTTCACAAAACGTAATGAGCTATTATTAGACATTTTCAATGTTGCCGGCGTTCATAATTTGGAGTTCAGACTTAGTCCAAGTCTGTGTCGAAGAGCGATTATGGATTGATGGCTTATGATTTTACGTCCGTTTCAACACTATTTCAGTCATACCAGGAAGATAAGCGGGTGGTAATGAAAGGTTGTGTGCATTGGAGCTCCGTTTACGTTAGGAAAGGTTCTCGCCTCAAGCAAGGATTGAACACGAGATCGCTAGATCAGCAGGCCAGCGCTTAAACTGCTGAGCTACCGGGGCTCCTCGAAGAGCGATAAGTCTGCTTGTAAACTAACGAGGAGGAGGGGGGGGGGGGGGGGGGGCGGCATTCTACAAGTCTTCGGAGAAAACCTTCTGAAAGGCTATATAAACATATGAAAAGTATTGGTTTACATCGATGGTTTTCCGCCATGTTTCTACGGGGAACAACTTTTACGACTTCCTGTTGGCTTGCCTGGACGAAAAAATACCCTTCAAAATAGGGTCTACTCTTTAAACAAGGAAAAGATAGTATTGGGAAAAGAAACAAGTAAGAAAAACGGTTTTGACGAGAAGGCGAAAGACTGTTGCATTATTGTAATGTTAAAGCAATTGCCCTAAATATGAAACGGGTTGGTTTCAGAATGCACTAAGGCATCCGAAAATATGCAGATGGAATGGCGAACAATGTAGACCCTATAATCAGACTGCTCCTTTTGGTCTGCGCTGTTTGCTGCAACCTAGCTGCCCTAATACTTGGAGTTTAACGGTAATACTAGCAACTAAGTTGATCCGCATCGATGTATATATTTTAGTTAAAACGTTTGATTATTATTTTTATTTATCTATCTATTTATTTATTTTGTCAAATAGTAGCAATGGGGTCGGGCTACAAGTTCTCACAGCTGTCCCCTGCAATATTCAATACAACAGAATCATGGCTAACAACTAACAGTCCAATTACCACCATAATACCAAACATTGTGACATTTAGACGATGATAATCAATGTTGTAAGTCCGTTGAGGAGGCTCTAATATTCTTCTTGGTCGTCTTCTTCCTCAGCACCTACAGAGTCCATCCCAACCTCTTCATAGTCTTTCTCCAGCACCTCAAGATCTTCCCGGGCCTCGGAGAACTCTCCCTCCTCCATACCCTCACCTACGTACCAGTGGACAAAGGCACGCTTCGCGTACATCAGGTCAAACTTGTGGTTAAGCCGGGACCAGGCCTCAGCGATGGCGGTAGTATTGCTAAGCATGCACACGGCTCGCTGGACCTTAGCTAGGTCACCTCCGGGGACAACAGTCGGTGGCTGGTAGTTGATGCCAATTTTGAACCCTGTAGGACACCAATCGACGAACTGAATGGTGCGTTTTGTTCTTATGTTGGCGATGGCAGCGTTGACGTCCTTCGGCACGACGTCGCCGCGGTATAGCATGCAGCATGCCATGTATTTTCCCATCCTTGGATCACATTTCACCATCTGACTGGCCGGCTCAAAACATTCGTTGGTAATCTGAGCAACTGACAACTGCTCGCTGTAGGCTTTCTCCGCTGAAATTATCGGCGCATACGTACTGAGTGGAAAGTGAATCCTTGGAAATGGCACCAAATTTGTTTGGAATTCTGTCAGGTCAACATTTAAGGCTCCGTCAAACCGTAACGACGCTGTGATTGAACTAACAATTTGCCCAATAAGTCTATTCAAGTTTAGGTAAGTTGGCCGTTCCACGTCCAAACGTTTACGACAAATATCAAACGTAGCTTCATTGTCAACCATAAAAGCACAGTCGGTATGTTCTAACGTAGTATGTGTTGTCAAAACAGCGTTGTACGGTTCCACGACGGCTGTGGCAACTTGTGGGGCCGGATATATTGCAAATTCTAGCTTACATTTCTTGCCGTAATCGACGCTGAGACGTTCCATCAATAGTGATGTAAATCCAGACCCAGTACCGCCACCGAAACTGTGAAAAACAAGAAATCCCTGTAGACCGGTACATTGGTCCACCATCTTACGTACTCTGTCAAGGACATGATCCACAAGCTCTTTACCGATGGTATAATGCCCTCTGGCGTAGTTATTCGCGGCGTCCTCTTTGCCGGTGATCAGTTGTTCAGGGTGATAAAGCTGGCGGTAGGGACCGACCCGAACCTCGTCTGAAATAGGAATGGATCATTTTAAAACTGGACTGTGTTCTTCATGGGTTTTTGGTTTTGAAGGTGGGATGTGGGATCTGATTGAATAACATGTAGTTCCTGTTCAATGCCTATCTTTTGACTTTGACTGTAACGGTCCCGGATGTCAACTAGAGGACCGATTTCTGCACAACCGCGTGGATTAAAGAATTCCCTGTGTATTTTGGCGAGTTGAAGAAGAGATGATGGTGAGCTGTAGCGATGTTCTTCAACGAGCAAAATACACAAACATACATTGACTGAATGCTGACTTTTCGCCATCTTCGCTAGCCAAGCCTTACTGAGACCACTTTGTTCCTTACGCACGTAAGGAACAAAGTGAACTTAGTACCCGTGGCTTGCAAAAATGTTTTTCCGTTTGAAGGAAAATGCAGAAAAAAAATCCCATAGTTTTATGGAGAGAACTAATGATCTACAGCTTCGTTCACACGGACAAAGTTTCTTTGCCAAAGTCGGTTTGGCAAAGAAAAACATGCTCGTGTGAATGAAAGTATAAACCACATTTTCTTTGCCAAATTTAGGTGGTAAAGTTTATTTGACAAATATCATTTATCCATGTGAACAGAAAGCTTATCATCGAATATGTCACAAAGAAAGTAGCTGAAGACAAAAAACTTTGCTCCAAATCAAATTTGATTTTTAACAAAGAAATGTGGCAGTGTTGGTCGGTCACTGATAAACTGTTATTTGTGCAGTAACTTTGGCGAGAAATCTTTGTTCGTGTGACCACTGCGGCAAATATTTCTTTGCCAAATGGCAAAGATTCTTTGACATTTTTTCTGTGACAAATAATTTGCTCCGTGTAAACGGAAACTGTTTGGCAAACTTTCTTTGATTTAGTTCTGTGACAAAAGAAACTGCTCTTCTGATCAACTTTTGAGGCTTAAGACAGAAAGTGATAGGTTTTATTGGTCTGCATATTTCGGTATATAGTTTTAAGTGAAGGTTTGAAACGATATGTTTCTAGACAATTCATGCGCACTGTTAGTCTTAGTTGTAAGAATCCTGTCGTGCGGCAGTCTTATACGTATATGATATACCCACCTACAACAGTTGGTTCAAGGTCCACGAACAATGTCCTTGGCACGTGTTTTCCGGTTCCAGTACTACTGAAGAAAGTATTGAAGGAGTCGTCATAACTGGCAATATCTATGTCCCCTTCCATCCGTCCGTCTGGTTGTATACCATGTTCTAAGCAGTACAACTCCCAGCAGGCATTGCCCATCTGGACCCCGGCTTGGCCGATATGAATGCTCAGTACTTCTCTCTAAAACGGGGGAAAAACATGAACCGTATTAGTTCTAAGTGTTTGGACCGATATATTTGAGCAAACAGTGCAGACCCAGATCAGGCTGCTCCTGTAGCAGTCTGATCAGTGTCTATCCTGTTTCCCCGCAATCGGTATCTTTTGGGTGCATTTCTACATTGTAAAACCAAACTGTTTCATTTTTAGAACAGTTATGGTGGCTAATTTTGGTAACCCCATAACTTTTTTATTTATTTATTATTATTTTACGATATAAGAAAAAGAAAAGACTTTTGTGATCACTATGATTTACTTCCTTGAAAATAAAAGAGAAGTAAAACAATATTTATTTGTGAATTAGCCATGTTAGCCATGCATGCCTTATATAGCTATAGAACTTCGGACACAGACTGCGGGTGCAAAGCGGTGACCGGTGAAACACTGTTCTTGGATCCTTCGTTACCACAAATATACAAAGAAAAAGCACAAATGCCAGAACCGGTTACATGGATGATGGATGACTTGTGGTTTTAAGGTCTTTTCAATAGTATGTCAGTCATTTCGAGCAGATGAAAGGGTGATAATGAAAAGTGCAAGGGAACCATAAGAATTGAAAAGCATACCATGTTTCCTGAAGCTGTCACTGATGTCGTAACTGTATTTCTAAATCTATTCCTCACTAAGACGCAAAGTGTCCTCGGTGAGATATGATGTACTATGATCAAAACGCCCCATCACGTTTATTTATACACTTTTATCTATTCTTGAAAAGTACATCATAAGTCTGGCCTATATGTTAGCAACGAAAGAAAATAGTGGCAAACAATTCGGTTTTAAGTCTTAACTCTTTCAGTACCAAAAAGCAGACGACAAAATTTACGTCTGCAAAAATTAAAAAAATGCCTTGTCCAAGACTTTTTATATTGAGAATTCAAAGACTAGAGGGCAAAGAGTGTAGATCTAGATGAGGCGGCTCATTATGAGCCGCCTCATCAGGATTTACGCTGTTTGCAAATTTTGCTAATTGCGTCACTGAGGCTTAAAGAGTTAAAGTAGTTAGTTGCAGAAGTAGCGAGCCAAATTCCCGACCCTCGGGGTTGCTAGGCTTGTGTCTGCTGATTTATGACAAATACGGTCAAAAACTTCCCAAAATTTCTTGCTTAAGGTATATGGATACACCTCCATGTTGTTTTTTGCCAATTTTTGAAAAGGGAAACAACTTTTATGACTTCCTGTTTGCTTCCCTGGACAACATAGCCCTTTCAAAATGGGGTCTACTCTTATAAGAAAGTATTTTCTCCTAAGGGAGCAAATTCTTTCCTTTAACATTTGACCCTCATTGAGAAGGCAGGCGAAATAAAAATTGCATAGTTGTTTCCCCTGAATGTGAACCCATTCATTAAAAAAAATCCGGATTAGATCAACCGGCGACTGGATAACTGTCTCTGTCAACCCAGCAGTAAATCAGGGATGGATAAGGCAGCAAAATGAAAGGGATGGGCTCCGCCTTTCATATGCTGTACCCAAGATACAGTGGGCCTCTAACCCCATCTGCCACTATGGCTACTATGCTATTGATCCCAGTGGATACGTAATGTTCAAACAACAATGAATCAAACGATGGTTCAACGTAATGACGTTTAACGTCGATTCAATATTGTTTCAATATTATTTGCCTGCATACAATATTGACCCAACATTGAATTCACGTTGATTCAACATCATAGCCTTAAAACCGACGTTTATTCAATATTGGTTCTACATTGTGTACCCGTACATACAATTACGGTTGAAAAAATCAACGTTGTTTCAACGTCATGGCTATTCAATCAATATAGGGATCAAACATGGTTTTTCATGCATTAACGTTTGCCAGGTCCCGAGGGAGATGTTGGAAACCGAGGCCGAAGGCCGAGGTTTTCAACATCTCCCGAGGGACCTGGCAAATGTTAATGCATTGAAAACAAATGTTTGATCGCTGTTATTGCATAATTCAACGAATTATTCGTTAAATTTTGAGAAAAAACTTGGCACTCTATTTTGTCACCGTTTAACAGCCAACGCGCTGGTGCATCTGTTTACTAATATTCGTCTTCCGGGCCCGAGAGCATTCAATCTATTCAAAATGGCTGCCATCATCCTATTAAACCACATTTCGGAAAAGTATCCAAGATGGTTGTTGTAGTTGATGCAAAACAGATGGTAAATCAATCAACAAAAAGCAGATACCTTGAGCAATAATTCCCATGCAGAACAAGCCTGATACCATCCTGCAGTTCTTGATTACTGAAAGCTTAGGATGCATGTTTTCTTAAACACTTATTTACTCTCCATTTGGCATCGTAAGAATGAAGACAACATGGCTTTGAAATCCGTGTCGGTACTTTATGACGTAATAAGAGTACAAAGCATGATGACGTCATAAGAAAACATAGGTAGCACGCGACAAATTATTGTAAATTAACCGAAAAGGGAGAGGCAAGAGTGCATGGCGGTTTTCAGTGGCCCGGCACAAGCATAACGAAAGTTCTGTCATCGTGTTTCAACAGCGCGAGAAAACCATTGTTGAAACACGGCTTTTCGCCTGTTGATGCACGGCTGTTAATACCTCTCGGCACTGCTTTTTATGCAATAACGTTGATTCAAAGTAGTGCCTGCTGAAATGAGTGTGGTATAAGAGAGATAGCCGGGTGTACAGGCCCGGATCCAGACTACCAGGTACTGGTGGGGCTCTGGATAACTGGTGGGGCTGGGAGGACCCGATATGTATGTGTGTGGGGGAGGGGGGAGAGAGAGAATTTTCTATATCCTTTTTGCCTTAAAATATATGTTGTGACATCTCATTAGAATCGCCTCGCCGAGGCGATTCTAATGAGATATTACAACATTTATTTTAATCTAACCACTTGAATAAATTATCTCAAACTGTCATTAGATACCCATTATCTGAAGGCCTACATATTATACATAAAACAGAGGCCCAGATGGCGGGGCTGAAGCCCCAAAGCCCACCCCCTGGATCCGGGGATGGGGTGTAGATAAAATAATACTCTCACAAAAAGCAAGTAGATTATCTCCCTGTACAGACGGGCGAGCCATGCTAGTGGACACACAACTCGACACAACAATGAATCAACGTTGATTAAACGTTATGCCTGCTGGGATGGTCAATCTTCCACTCATGTGTTCGAATACGGAGGGTGACTCTCCGTCCACATCTTGTAAGTGTATATAGGAGAAGTATTATATCTATGTGATGTCATGTTATTTCTATCTTTATACATTATCTAAGTTTGAATCATCAAAATTATTCATCATCATAATTACTGTCAGTCGGATGAGAGGTATGCTAGATAGGATAGTAACCTAGTTTAGTACGCTAGTACAAAGTATTCAGAAAAAAAGGAGTAAAAAAACCTATGCCAAGTGAAATATTTGAGCCGCGACACGAGAAAACCAATAAAGTGGTTGTGCGCCCAGCGCAGACTCAGATCAGCCTGGGCATTCGCCCTGTCCCCTCACTCTTCGCTATCTGCTTAAAGGGTAGCTGAAGGTCTAAGCTACCTCCATGCGGACAGCGAAGACTCTGATCAGACTGGGCGGATGCCAAGGCTGATCTGAGTATTCGCTGGGCGCACAACCACTTTGTTAGTTTTCTCGTGTCGTGGATCATTTACTTCCCTGTTTAGTAAAGGGGGGTGTAGTGCAGGGGTGGAGGGTCCAAAAATGGAGAACGGGAAGTGTGTGTGTGTGGCGGGGGGGGGGGGGGGGGGGGGGCGGGGGGATCTCGAGAGGAATAAGGTCTGGTCTGCATCATGTTAAAGTAACTGATCACATGGGTTTAAAATGGCCAATTACAAAGCAAAGAGAGTAGGACTTAAATTGTCACAGATCGCGTAGAAAAATGCCAGCTACAGAAATAGTTTTCATATTAAATAAGATCTTCTTTGGTCCCTTTTGCGCAAAATTTATTGTATACCGTAATTCTAAAACAAGAACTGTCGCCTGACAGCATAGCTCGCCTGAATTGGTGCTTGCCCATCGCACAGATGCTATGGTGGTGTGGATTGCTATGCATAAAACTTCAGGCAAGCATGTCCATTATGACAACATATTTATAAACAAAAGCTTTCTCAGAAATAAGTCTTAAAATGAAATTAAAATAAAAAAATCGACATGAAATTTCAAAGTCTATGAGCTTGAGGTAAAAAAACTGAGGGGTAGGGGTAGGGGTGGGGTGGGTGGGGTGGGGTGGAGGGGGGCAGGATGTATCAAAACCCTGAACCATTATCTAACATCAGTCCAAGTATAAGTATCAACTGAGTCCATCCTGGCACTGTGAAATTATGTCTTCTTACATATAAAACTTTAACCAAAATCTTTATGAAAATATTCTATGTCGATGACCTTCAAGGTCATCCAGTGGGGTAAGTGTATAGTGTTTTGTAAAAACTCAAATTGTGTCTAACATCAGTTCATCCTGGCACTGTGAAATTATGTCTTCTTAAAGATAAAAATATTCTATGTCGATGACCTTCAAGGTCATCCAGTGGGGTAAGTGTATAGTCATGGGCTCATGAGATATGGGTCTTTAATAAACTTTAACCAAAACATCCAATCAATAAAAATACAATTTTTTAAGTCCATGACCTTGTTATCAAGGTCACTGAGTGGGTGGGGGTAGTACCCTGGAAAACTTTATACCAATATCTAACTGCAGTGCAAGTATCAAAGGAATCCATCTATGGGTTAAGGAGATAATGGGCTTTAAAAAACTTTAACAGTAAAATCCAGGCCCAAAAACCTCCCAAATTTCTATGTCCATGACCTTAACATCAAGGTCACTGAGTGGGATGGGGTGATACCTGTTAAACTTTGGTCCAATATCTAACTACAGTGCAAGTATCAAAAGAATTCATCTTTGGGTTAAGGAGATATAGGTCTTTAAAAAACTTTAACCAAAACATCCAATCCGGACGCCGACGCCAACGCCAGGGTGACAACAATAGCTCTTCCTGAACTTTCGTTCAGGGGAGCTAAAAATGGGACACCCAAAAAGATTAACGTGACTGTCCTAAAAATTGAACAGTATTGCAGTAATGAATCATAAAGGTGCAAATGGAATGGCAAACAGTTCAGACCCAGATCAGACTGCTTTTGAAGAAGCAGTCTGATCTGGGTTTGCACTGTTAAATGGACCTATCTGTGCATATTCTTAGAATTTTACGGTATTTAAGAATCTAAGTAAACAAGCTATGAATGAAGGAAAATAAAAGGTCATTAGACTAAATATGGGATGGTATACATTTTTATGACCATTTATTACAAACCCTTAGATCACTTATTTCTTACTTTTGCTTACATGAAATGCTTTTTTAATCATTTAGTCATCCTGCAAAGAAATGGTGTGTTTTTTAACTTTAAATGTATTTCAAATGTACAGAGAAATATTTTTAAATGAGTGCTCAGGCATCTTTCTGCCACACTGTCCTAAAAGCACTGGATGGCCTTTTGTTCAAAAATGCAAGTAAAAAAGGGGTGGGGTGGGGTAGGGGGTGGGGGAGGTCTCTGTCTTATGCCTACCCAGCCCCACACAACAACACACACCTACAAGAAGCCAACAATATTTCAGAAAGTTAGCCAAAATAGAACAGGTCTTGTAGATTAAAGATCAAAGAGCTAGATTGTTTCTTACTCCTTCCCAGTGAACCAATTTCTTGTCTATTGATCTCTGATGCCAGATGAATCAGAGGAGATGCCACAGATTTCATGGTTCAAGTGGATCAAATGTGATACCAAAATGATTCATCAGTGATTCCTAAAATTCCAGGTTCAAGTGAATCAAGGATTTAGAGGAGATGCCACAAGTTTCATAGTTCAAGTGGATCAAATGCGATGCGAAAATGATTCATGCAACAGATTTCATGGTTCAAGTGGATGAAGCAGTATGCCAAAATACTTTATCAGAGATGCCACAAATTCCAGATTCAAGTGTATCAATAGTGATGCCACAATAATTCAGAGGAGATACCAGAAATTTCATGGTTCGATTTGATTAAATGAGATGCCAAAATGATTCAGGGATGCCAGAAATTTCATGATTCAATTTGATTAAATGAGATGCCAGAAATTTCAGGGTTCAAGTGGATCAAATGTGATGCCAAATGATTAAGAAATGCCCGAAATGCCTTGGTTCAATTTGATCAAATGTGATGCCAAAATTATTCAGAGATGCCAGAAATGTCAGGGTTCAAGTGGATCAAATGTGATGCCAAATGATTAAGAAATGCCCGAAATGCCTTGGTTCAATTTGATCAAATGTGATGCCAAAATTATTCAGAGATGCCAGAAATGTCAGGGTTCAAGTGGATCAAATGTAATGCAAAAATTATTCAGAGATGCCAGAAATTTCATGGTTCAAATGTGATGCCAAAATGATTAAGAAATGCCAGAAATGCCATGGTTCAATTTGATCAAATGTGATGCCAAAATTATTCAGAGATGCCAGAAATTTCAGGGTTCAAGTGGATCAAATGTGATGCCAAAATGATTAGTTTAAACATATCTTATTCATAATTTCACTGACATGCAACATAAGATATACACAAATAGCGTTAATGGGATTGGAATGAAAGCAAAATGCTTATAGGATTCCTCTCCCTCCCTCATGATTCTGAGGAGATGCCAGAAATTTCATTTTTCAAGCTGATCAAATGTGATGCCAAAATGATTCAGAGATGCCAGAAATTTAATGGTTAACTTTGATCAAATGTGATGCCGAAATGATTCAGAGGAGCCTGAAAATTCATGGTTCGAGTAAATGAAATGAGATGCCAAACGGTTCCATAAGAGATATCACAGATTTTTTGGTTCCAGAGAATGAAATTAAGAAATGATTTAGAGATGCCACAAATTTAATGGTTCAAGTTGATCAAATGTAATGCAAAAATGATTCAGATGATATTCCACAGGTTTCATTATTCAGATGAATCAAATGGGATGCCAAAATGATTCAGAAGAAACACTAAAGCTTTCCTGTTTTAGTGAACTAAATGTAATGCCAAAATGATTCAGATCAGACACAGATTTTATGGTTCTGGTGAATTAAATTTGATGCCAAAATGATTCAGAGAAGATGCCAAATATTGAACAGTTCCAGGGAATCAAATGTGATGCAAATAGATTCAGATGAGATGCCAGTCATTAATCCAATGTGATGCCAAAATGATAAAGATGCCACAGATTTCATTGTTCAAGTGAATTAAATGTGATGCAAAAATGATTAAGAGATGCCACATACTTTACGATTCCATTGAATCAAATGTGAGGCCAACATGATTCAAAGGAGATGCCACACTTTGTATGGTATAAGTAAATCAAATGTGATGCCAAAATGATATAGAGAAGATGCCACTGGTTTCATGGTAGCAATGAATCAAAAGTAATGCCCAAATGATTCAGAGAAGATGCCACATATTTAATGTTTCAGGTGAATCAAATGTGATGACAAAATGATAAAAAGATGTCACTGGTTTCATGGGAACAATGAATTAAATGTGATGCTAAAATCATTCAGATATGCCACAAGTTTTATGGTTGCAATAAATCAAAATGTAATGCCAAAATGGTATACACAGATACCACTGGTTCAATTATAGAAATGACTCAAATAGGATGCCAAAATGATTCACAGATGCTACAGGTTCTATGATTCTGATGAATCAAATATGATCCCGGAATGATTTAGATGAGATGCCACAGGTTCGACAGTTGCAATGAATGTGAGACCATAACGTTTTCTGAAGAGTTTAGAAAAACTATCCCAGAATTATTCTGTATTACATTTTGTTACCCTGTCTTGTGCTGGATATAGATATCTATTCCAGTGCAGCTATGAGATGGTACCAGGCTTATCTTATGCCAGACATTTCTGGGCAAAGATGGGCAAGGATAGTAAGCACTTTGCGAATGGTGGAAAGTAAATAGTTTGCAAAGGGACACAATTAAACATTAGCTCCCTTTGCAAGATAGTTGGTTGGTTGGTAGATTTGATGCTTAACGTCCACGGTAAACAGCTAAGGTCATGTCGGGACGGTCAGTTAACCATACTATTCCTGGGCAGGCTTAGACCTCCTAAGCGGTTAACCAGTACTAAGTGCACATACTTTCGCCAGTAACTGACAACTGCTCTTCTTAAATCAGCGGAAGGAGAAACTAAAGTATGTGGCCAGACCAGGTTTCGAACCCAGGACCTCTGACTTATGAGTCAGGTGCCCTACCGATTGCGCTACGTGGCCCGTCTTTGCAAGACAGTAAATGTTAAGGTAGATCATCAAGAAATCTCATATTTCCCCTCTTTAGAAGCTCTGAATTTTTTTTTTTGCATACCGTAAAAACTCTAAATATTTGGACAGATAGACTGAGCAAACAGTGCAGATCCAGATCAGGGCCCAGTTGTTCAAAGCATCGTTAGCCTAACGAGCTTGTTAAGAGGTCAACTCGTTTAGTGTTTTATGACTTTATAATCAAATACACTGATATTTTTTGTTGAAAAAATGTGAGAAGCTTTTGCAGTGCAAAAGCTTCTCACATTTTTTCAACATAAAATATTGGCATATTTGAGATATATACGTTTGAAATTTTAACGAATCGTCAACTAACGACATCATAAGTTTTGAACAACCGGGCCCAGGCTGCTAAAGGAGCAGTCAGAACAGGCTGTGCACTGTTTGCCAATTCATCTGCATCTTTTGGACACATTACTGCATTGTAAAGTCAAACTGTTCCATTTTTCAGGATAACTATGGTAATTTTCTTAGGTGTCTGAATTTTTAGAAATTTTTTAGTAATGGAAAATGAAAAACAACAAACACACATTTTTATCAACAAATAATTTTCTTTTATTTTGTTACATATCATGGTTATTCATTGTGGAATAGTTAACGATCAATATTAGGAATGTGTAGGATAATTATGAGCAAAATGTATTGTGGGATGTATAGAAACAACAAAAAAATTATTGAACAACCCCCAACAGTGTCTTAGGACAAATACTTGAAGCTTTACAACAACCAGTCTACTTATCAGCATAGTCTGATCAAAAACTCTGTCCTTCATTCCTTCATATTCACCCCTTAATGTGTCAAAAATGAAAAAAGTTCAATTTACAAATAGCATAGATCAAGATAATGAGCGACCTCATCTGGGTCTACACTATTTGCCTTCTAGTGTTTGAATTCTCAATATCATATGAATTGGATAAAACATTTTTTTTCTTAATATTGCAGATGTTTGGGTTTAAATTTACTTGAAAAAAATCGCAGTTTTTTTTTCTACTTTTTTTTCTCAGTAAGATGCAGGCCCAGATAAGGGTCTTCATTGTTTGCTTTATCAAACTAACATAGCTCTTCTAAAATGGGTTCAAGCCTAAAGGAAAGAAATTGCTCCTGGGAGCAAATTCTTGCAAATTATTTCATTTTAGAGTTGTCTACCATTGAGAAGGGAGGCAAAAATGAAACTGGCAGAGTTACTTCCCCTAAAAGTGTAGCCATTCATCTTAAATAATCAGCATATCTGATGGACACTCAAAGTCTGAGGGAAATTCAGTTTCATTCATACATAATGCTACTCATGGATACTGTGTATATTTTATATATGATTGGAAAGAAAATGAGACAATCTTTACCAATGAATCAACACATTCACCAAAATACTTTTAATCCCTCATAGGTAAAAATAACTGCAGAAGAATAGATTTGATGATAATTTTTTCGGCTTTAGCCGTATAACCTTATTATTGACCTATATTTTAAGCATTTCATTGGCTAATATAACTACACCCGGGATTTTGATGCAAGTGGCTTACTTTTGCTTTCTCTTCCTACTTTCAGTTTCATTTGACTATTAGCCTATAAACCGTGTCATGATGAATCTCGATATTTCGGTCCAAATCGCTTTTTTTCCTGTTATGTCGCTCATGTAAAATATAAAACTAACAAAATAACTTGACACAGAAATCGAAGACTAAATTAAGTAATTGTTGCTTGCTTAGTTGTTGATGTTGTGTTGGAACTGCTACACTTTTCAAGTTATATGTGGGTCGGTCAGCCAACCAATCCTCATTGTTATGTGCAACATATCAGAGCCCAATCAAAGTTTACCAGCATTTCCGAAATCAAAACCCCAACACCAACATCAAATATGCATATCAGCATGCACATCCGTACAATCTGATCAGCTCATTCGATATCTTACATGTACCTGACTCATACATATTACAATACACACGTCTATTTAATCTAAGCCGATTATCTTTTTTAAAGATACTCGTATTTCTTTTTCTTATTTGTCCACAAAAAATGAACAGTATAATACCTATCAGAATTGCCGGGGTGATGGGGATTCGACTGAGTACTACTGTATTAATTCCGCCGCCCCTTCCAAAATAATTCCAAATATGCAAATCAGTCATACTAATGCTGCTATATATAAGATGAGCCGCGACATGACAAAACCAACAATGTGGTTGTGGGCACTGAGCAGACTCAGATCAGTCTAGGTTTCGGCCAAGTTTGATCAGACCCTTCGTTAAAAGCTCAAAGGGTAGCTAAGGGTCTAAGTTACCTTCATGCGGACAACGAAGACTCTGATCAGACTGGGCAGATGCCCAGGCTGATCTGAGTCTGCGCTGGGCGCACTACCACATTGTTGGTTTTGTCGTGTAGCAGCTCAGATGTTTTTCTTGGTCCGAAACTATCCCAAAAATCTAGACCTGTCTACAAGACAGATCTAGATTTTTGAGATTGCTTTAGAAGGAGAAAAAAAGTAATATAATCACACAAATATGGTACTACAACACAAGGCTTTATGACAACATGAGAGCACTCAAAATAACTGACTTTGCTACGTGATTCTAATGAGTACCCATAACATTTGTTTGTTGGAGAAACTTATCCCAAAATCATCGTCAACTACAATTTAACCTGTTTTAAGGTGTCACCCTATTGAGGGGTCATCAGTCTTTAGCAGCCACCTTTTATGGGGTCCATTGAACCAAAATACAGTGCAATTGAACCTGTATTAAAGGGCCACCAGTCCTAAGCAGCCAATTTTTGTCTGTCCTCTGGAGTGACCCCTTTAGACAAGTTGGACTACACTCTCCCAACATTCCACTGTAATGCTATAAATATTAGTATAACCATAAAATATGAACACCATGAGCACGTATCATACATGAATAATATTCATATCACCATATTAAAGCACTGTGGTAAGCATTTTAACAATGTCTGCTGAGAAAATGAGATAAAATACAATGTAAAGTGAACTGTTTCTTGAGAAATTTACATACCAGTATCATGCATATATGGTCAATGTACCTGTTTTCGGGGTGCTCCAGATTTCGGGGCATTCTAATAGATTATACCGCACCTCTAGCCAGGGACCTCTAAAGATGATTAATTTTTGCAAACAGAAAGATAAATCAACATGTTCCATTGTACACTAATTGACACGCGAGAGCACGTTGATTTTGACGTCATCCGTGACGTCGTCATTGGTGACTGTGGAAGCGGCCATATTGGAAACACTGCAAAGTTTATCGAAAGTACCGACGGAGGTGACATGGCGATTTATTCAATTATGAACTTTTTCCTGATAAAACAAAGATCGTTTCTGCAGTGTAAAGAATTGCATGTCTCACGAAGGCAGCTTTTATCATCGGTATCTGCAGCTGATGCATTTTGAAGGCGCATTCTTGAACGTACCCCGAAAACTGGTGCAGCTTCAGAGAGCAGATTCAGGTGTGCATCTGTTTGGATTTAATTAAATATGTAAACACGGAGACATGCGGACATGGAATGTAAGCTACAAATTACTTACAACATATTTTATGTACACACAGACTATCAGTTTGTGATCTTTGTTTTCCACATAGTTTTTATGTTGCGAGCAAATGTTAATACCCCGAAAACTGGTGCAGCTATCATACCATAAAAACTCTAAGTTTTGGAACAGACCAAGATCAGACCGCTCCTTAAGAGCAGTCTGATCAGGGTCTACACTGTTTGCCATTCCATCTGCAATTTTGGGACACATTACTGCATTGTAAAACCAAGCTGTTCTATTTTTTAACACAACCACGGTAATATTTTAGGTGTCCCAATTTTTAGAATTTTTATCGGTATATGACTTTTGCCACGCTGTGAGAAAGCCTGTCTAAATACACATGCAAGCTGCACAAGCTCAGACAAGCTTTTGCATATACACAGTCTGATCCTGGCACGAACAATTCATTTTTTTCAAAATCTACCACAACCAGATTGAAAATAGGAAAATATATCACTTGCCCAAACTGGCCAGTGAACCTGCTAGCCACCACGTCTTGGTCTATGCTGATTGTAAATTTAACTATTTCCATTTTTTTGCACTTTAAGTGTTAATTATTGACAAAGCTATAAATCTAACTATTTCCATTTTTTGCACTTAAAGGTAGTGATAATCACTGATTAGGGGCAAAGACAAAAATCTGCTTAAACACTCAAAATACCACTGATCTTTCCAAAACTTAGCATATGCCTTCTTTATGTTGTTTCTGACAACTCAGACTCCCAAAATGCAACATTTGTTAATGTTAAAAAGTGTTTTTATAAGGAAAGATCAAAGGGTAATTTTGTGCGCAATAATCTGAAAAAATAATATTGATATTGAAAATATACTTAGTGCTGAGAGTTCCTTGTTGCATAATGGAGAGCGTGCTAGCAATTATTTTTTCAAACTCTCTCACACATTATCAGGCTGAGCAGATGAAAATAATTGCTAGGACGCTCTTTATTATGCAATAACGCACCTTCAGTACTACGTAAATTTTCAATAACGATGTTAATTTTTTTTATTATTGTGCAGAATACTACCCTTTGATCTTTCCTTATTTGGTTGATTTGATGCTTAACGTCCACGGTAAACAACTAAGGTCATGTCGGGACGGTCAGTTAACCTAACCACACTATTCCTGGGTAGGCTTAGACCTCCTAAGCGGTTAACCAGTACTAAGTGCACATACTTTCGCCAGTAACTGACAACTGCCCTTCTTGAATCAGCGGAAGGAGAAACGAAAGTATGTGGCCAGACCCGGATTCGAACCCAGGACCTCTGACTTACGAGTCAGGTGCCCTACCGATTGCGCTACCCGGCCCGGCGATCTTTCCTTATAAAAACACTTTTTTAAGCAGCATGTACGTCTATTTTGTATTCTAAATTGTAAAGAACAACAAAAATAAGAAGTCTGCTAACTTTCAGGGAGATACCTTACTTTTTTGTGGTTTTATGCAGATTTTTACATTTACCATAAATCACCACCTTAAGTGTTAATTATTGACGAAGCTAACTGTACTTGTCAAGATCAGACTGTGCACTTGCATCAGCTAGACTGGGCTTGCCCAGCTTACAAATGCCGAAATATATTTCCTCACACTGCCCTTACTTTATATACATGTATAACACACTTCATACACAAGGCCAGGGCCCTAGATAAGAGGGAGTATTCGGTAATAATTAGGGATAATTTTTGTTAATTCTGCATAAAAACATATGTTGTGACCCCTCATCTGAACCGTCTCAATGAGACGGTTCAGATGAGGGGTCACAACATATGGTTTCAATGAGAAATAAAGAAAATTATCCCTCAAATATCATCAAATACCCCTCTTATCTAGAGCTCTGCACAAGGCCCTAAATACTTGAAACATAATAACAACTGTAACAGTATAACTTTATATACATGTATGTGAATAAATATATATATTTATACATTGAACTGTATTGCATAGTTAACATGACAAAAAACATTACAAATACACAGCTTAACCCTTAAAGCGCCAAAAATGCAGACGACAAAATTTACGTCTGCAAAATTTCAAACAAGAGCTGTCGCCTGACAGCATAGCTTGCCTGAATTGGTGCTTGCCCATCACACAGCTGCTATGGTGGTGTGGACTGCTATGAATAAAACTTCAGGCAAGCATGTCCATAATGAAAACACATTTATAAACAAAAGCTGAAAAAACTGAGGGCTAGAGGGAAGGGGGTGGGGGGGTGGGGGGGCTAAGATGTATCAAAACCCTGAACCATTATCTAACATCAGTCCAAGTATTAGTATCAACTGAGTCCATCATCGTGGCACTGTGAAATTATGTCTGCATAAATATAAAACTTTAACCAGAATCTTTAAGGCAAAATTCTAAGTCGATGACCTTGACCTCTAGGTCATCCAATGGGTTACGTATAAGGTGTTTTGTGAAAACTCAAAAAAGTGTCTAACATCAGTTCAAGTATAAACAAAATCTTTGCAAAGCATTATGAATCAGTATGCAATTACAAAACTTTAATAAAGACCAAAATTTCCTAAGTCCCTAGCCTTGACATCAAGGTAACTGAGCAGGGTTGGGGTAGTACTCTGTAGATCTGACTACAGTGCAAATATAAAAAGAATTCATCAATGGGTTCAGGAGATATGTGTCTTTAACAAGAGGCCCAAATGGGCCTGATATCGCTCACCTGGCTATTATGCAACAGGACCATTCTGATACAAAATTGGTCCAATTCCACTGAGATTTTCTTATTTTCACATTTTGCTACTTTTAGTAACAGAGGCCAGCTTGCCTGGTCTTTATTTATTTACTTTTGAAACACCTCAATGCAAGAATCATTTTGCCACAAATTTCATCAAAATCCATCCAGGGGCTACTGATTTATTGCCAGTTTCATGTTTTGTGCTATTTTTAGTAACGGCAGATGGCGGCCATCTTGGATTGCCAAAATGCAAAAAATCGAAAAGCCTTCATGCAAGGACCATTTTGACACAAATTTGGTCCATTTCCATAGTAATTTTCCAATTTTCACATTTTGCTATTTTAAGTAACACAGGCCAACTTGACGTATCTATATTTGTTAATTTTTGAAACACCTCAAAGCAAGAATCATTTTGCCACAAATTTCATCTAAATCCATTCAGCAGTTACTGAGATATATTCATTTTCATGTTTTGTGCTATTTTTAGTAATGGCAGATGGCAGCCATCTTGGAATGCCAAAATGGAAAAAATCGAAAAAGCTTAATGAAAGGAACATTCTGACACAAAATTAGCCCCATTCCATTGACATTTTCTAATTTTCACATTTTTCTATTTTTAGTAACAGAGGCCAATATGACTGGTCTACAGTTAAATATTTTTGAAACATCTCAATGCAAGAATCATTTTGACACAAATTTCATCAAAATCCATTCAGCGGTTACTGAGATATTGTCATTTTCATGTTTTGTGCTATTTTTAGTAACAGCAGATGGTGGCCATCTTGGAATGCCAAATTGCAATTAATCGAAACGACTTCATGCAAGGAACATTCTGACACATACTTGGTCCAATTCCATTCAAGGGTTCTTGAGTAACTGTCATTTTTATGTTTGTGCTATTTTTAGTAACACCAGATGGCAGCCATCTTGGAATGCCAAATTACAATTACTCGAAATGGCTTAATGCAAGGAACATTCTGACACAAAATTGGTCCAATTCCATTCAAGGGTTCTTGAGTAATTGTCATTTTTATGTTTGTGCTATTTTTAGTAACACCAGATGGCGGCCATCTTGGAATGCCGAATTGCAATTAATCGAAACAACTTCATGCAAGGAACATTCTGACACAAAATTGGTCCAATTCCATTCAAGGGTTCTTGAGTAATTGTCATTTTTATCTTCGTGCTATTTTTAGTAACGGCCCCCATGGTGGCCATCTTGGATAGTCAACTGGCACAAAATTGAAATAATTCCATTCAAGAACCATTTTTGACCAAATCTGGTCAGAATTGGTTGCATTTTCTTGAGATATTGACATTTGAGCAAAATCGGTCTTGTAAACGCTAAGTAGGTCACTGTGACCTAATTCCGCTATAGATTTTTTTTATTTTTACAATTTTTAATACCAAGGCCCCATTTATGTTCCACGCAAACTTTCAACCAAATATACCAAACGGTTCTGGAGAAGAAGTTGATTTTGTTGTTTTTGCTATTTTTAGTAACAGCGGCCATCTTGGATTCTTGACCTGACCCAATTTTACAATTTTGAAACCCTGAAGTCTGGTCATGCTCCATGTGAAATTTGAGATCCATGGGTTCAGTGGTTTTAGAGAAGAAGTTGTTTGAAGTTGTTTAAATAGGTCCTTTTTTGACATTGGCATTTGAGCAAAATTACACTCATAGACAGAAAGTAGGTCACTGTGACAAAACTCCGCTACAGATTTTTTTTATTTTTACAATTTTGAATACCAAGGTTTTACTGATGTTCCATGCCAAAATTCAGACAAATATACCCAGTGGTTCTGGAGAAGAAGTTTATTTTGTTGTTTTTGCTATTTTTAGTAACGGCGGCCATCTTGGATTTTCAACCTGACCCAATTTTACAATTCTGAGACCCTGGAGTCAGGTCATGCTCCATGTGAAATTTGAGAACCATGGGACCAGTAGTTTTACAGAAGAAGATGTTTGAATATTTGTTTTTAGGTGTTGACGGACACATTGTGTGACGACGCACGACGCACGCCGGACGCATTGGTATGACATTAGCTCACTATGGCCCTTCGGGCCAGGTGAGCTAAAAACTTTAACCCAATCATCCAATCAATAAAAAGACAATTTTCTAAGTCCATGACCTTGACATCAAGGTCACTGAGGAGGGTGGGGGTAGTACCTTCCAAAATTTAGACCAAAATCTAACTTCAGTGCAAGTATCAAAGGAATCCATCCACAGGTTAAGGAGATATTGGGCTTTATAAAAGTTTAACCAAAACATCCAGTCCAAAAACACCTGCCAATTTTCTAAGTCCATGACCTTGACATCAAGGTCACTGAGTGGGGTGGGGGTGGTACCCTGTTAAACTTTAGACCAATATCTAACTACAGTGCAAGTATCAAAAGAACCCATCCATGGGTTAAGGAGATACAGGTCTTTAAAAAGCTTTAACCAAAACATCCAATCTGTACGCCGACGTGGACGCGGACACAGACACCTTGGTGACAACAATAGCTCTTCCTGAACTTTTGTTCAGGTGAGCTAAAAATAAGTCACCCAAGCCATATCATACTGAGAATTCAAAGAGAAGGGTAAACAGCGTAGATCCAGATGAGGTGGATCATTGAGCCATCTCATCTGGATCTACAGTTTGCAAATTTAACTCTTCTCATTTCTGGTGCTTTAAATGTTAAACTTATCTGCATACATCATGTACCACATTAACCTTAATATTTGGACAAACTCTCTGAGAAAAATATGTAGACTCAAATCAGACTGCTCCTAAGGAACAGTCTGATCTGGGTCTGCATTGTTTGCAAAACAAGTGTTAAACAACATTCCCAGAATGGACATTTGTGATAAGACCAAAATGGAAGATAGGATAAATAGTGAAACACAAGGCATTTTACAACAACACCCTCACAGCACTTAATAATGAATTAATAAGAAAAAGAAGATAGGCACATGGACAAAGAAGGGGCTGGGGTAGGGAAATATTGGGGAGAAGGGTGCTGGGGGGAGGGGTAAATATATGTAAAAATATATCCTATTTGTTTGCATATAAGTGAATAAGTATTCAAAATTCAACTGTAATGCATAGTTAGCAAGGTATTACTATACAATATTTTATCTAATTAGCAAATAAATTTATTGTTTAACTGTTTGCATAGTATAAAAAAAAAACAATTTATGCTAACAGTCTGCATAAAACAGAGCACAAGACATATATTGTATGAAAAAATGCTGACGTGTCCTACTGAAAATAGAACTGGATGGAATGTCTTTCTTAGTGGAATTTTGTGGGTTTCTGGGATGTGCTTCTTATTAAACAAATGTTGCTGTTCTAATTCACAAAGCTGCCCAGGAGGCTCAAGGGAATCAAATCCATAACTTGCATCCCTGGCACAGAGTCTGTCAAAGCATATAATAGAACACAAGACATAAATTGTATGAAAAAAATGCTGACATGTGTGATTCAAAACAGATCTGGATGGAATGTCTTTTTTAGTGGAATAGTGCTATTCTGGAATGTGCTTCTTATTAAACTAATAAAACATTTCATACCCTGAGCAATGTATCTTACTGCATGTGGGCTGATCTGAGTGTTCCTTGTGTGGATCATATGAGATCAACGACACAGACCAGTCTGCACCAGTCTGCATGTATGTGCAGACTGGTCTTACGTGCAGACTGGTCTGAGTCATCACTGTTTCACTCACTATTACAATACAATGGTAACTATGCTGAAAACCGAGCTTTTATTTATTTTTTTGTTTGTTTTTTGTTTTGCCTACTCATATTTCATGGCTCAAATGACATAAATGAGAGCACAAAGGCACACAAATCATATTACCTAACTTTGTAGTAATAATGACAAATTGAAGATCTCTTGTTTGTATAATCTGAATGCTATGTAATACTGATATATTCCCCACCCACCTTTTGCCAAAGTACATTAAGGCAAAATAGCATGTTCTGGGAATTAATTGTATAGGTCTTTATACAGTTTCCTTCCTAAATGACAATCGGCTAGGAGAGGTCCCAGGGTACCAAACCATATCAAGCACCAGCCCTGTCAGTCACTGGACTGTTACTGAGCGGGTGTACCATTGTGTCGGTCACCCACTATCTGTCCTAGAACTAAATGCAGAGCTTTGAAAAAAACTACAATGGTGTTTTCAAAAAGCTGTAATGCCGATATCAGCTATATACTCCATGCTAATGCCGAGTGGTATACTGAAAACCGACTACAACATGAAACTGTACCATTCTAGATTACTCATTTATTCAAAAACCTTTCAGGTAAGGGCAGTATTAAGTTATATTTTTTCAACATTTTCTCTGAAGTTTTCATAGAAACAATTTGCAGCCCCAGTTCACTTTATTGGAAGCACTGATGTATAATACTTGAAAAGCACTTGATCAACTAATATTGCTTTTTATAACCAAGGGAGATCACTTTAACTTGTAAAGTTTGCCATCCTTCTCCAAGGGAGGAAACCAATCTAGCAGAAAAGAAGCTAAGTCTTTGATAACTGAATCCTTCCTATAAAATGGGGGTTACTATTAAAGAGGAGAATCTGCTCCCATATTTCCTTTAAAGGCAAATATTCTTGTTTACAGGGCTGAAACTGCTCTTTCTTTGAAGACTTTTATTGATTGATTTGATGCTTAACGTCCACGGTAAACAACTATGGTCATGTCAGGACGGTCAGTTACCCTAACCACACTATTCCTGGGCAGGCTTAGACCTCCTAAGCGGTTAACCAGTACTAAGTGCACATACTTTCGCCAGTAACTGACAACTGTGAATCAGTGGAAGGAGAAACAGAAGTATGTGGCCAGGCCGGGTTTCAAACCCAGGACCTCTGACTTATGAAATAATAAATGTCTTTAATAGTAGCCCACTCTTAATGACAAGGGAGACAATTACTTCCAGTTTATAGTGATCTCCCTTGGTGTAGTATTTATACACTTTATGGTAACGGTATACACTTTCAAGGGAAGCAACTCTACTATTATATTATTACTTTTGCCTCCCTTCTCAATTGGAGTCAACTCTTCAAGGAAAGAATTTGCTCCATTAGGAGCAAATTCTTTCCTTTAAGAGTAGACCCTATTTTAGAAGGGCTCTGACATCATGGGAAGCAAACAGGACGTAACAAAAGTTGTTCCCCTTTGTAAAAAAGATGGCAGAAAAACATGGTGTATCCCTTCACCTTAAAAGCACCAGATTATCATACACATATCACAGTATTTTTATCATAATTTCATCACTGAACCTCTATTTCATATTAAGATCAAAACCAACTTTCCAGCTGTTAAATTTAACGTTAATGATGTTATGACACAAGATATTGCCATTTTGTACAAAACAGCAGTTTTAGTCAGACCTAGAACTATAGTCAGACACAGAATTTATTACAATGTATATGAGCAGTGACACGACAAAACCAACAATGTGGTAGTGCGACCAGCCCAGACTCAGATCAGCCTGGGCATTCGCCGGGTCTGATCAGATTCTTCACTGTCCGCATGGAGGTAGTTTAGACCCTTATCTACCCTTTAAACACGTAGCAAAGAATCTGATCGGACTGGGCTGAAGCCCAGGCTGATCTGAGTCTGCCCAGTGTGCACAACCACATAGTTGGTTTTGTCGTGTCGCGGCTCATATAACAAAGCATTTATCGGCCTTTGTTCTTGTGGATACCGCAAAAATTATAGAGACAAGCAGTATGATCAGGGTCTACAATGTTTGCCATTCCATCTGCTCTATTTGGATGCATTACTAATGCATTGTAAAACCAAACTGTTCCATTACCAGGACAATACGGGTATTTATTTTAGTTCCAATCTTTAGAATGTTTATGGGTATGCAGTTTTGATCTCCTCTTTGCACTGGTCAATTTGTACTTTGCAGGTTCATAAAACTGCATATTCACCAATTGGTCAACAATTGTATGTTATGGAGAAATAAAATAAATTTCATCCAAAATTGGGGCTTAATTCGGATGTCTGAACTGTAGAAATAATTCAGTAAATGTAATTAAGTAACAAGAGAGTTCTAGATCAGAGGGAGTATTTGATGATAGCTGACGGATAATTTTTCTAATTTCTTACTGAAACCGTATGTTGTGACCACTCAGATGAGTGGTCACAACATATGTTTTTATGCAGAATTAACAAAAAATTTCCCTTATCACCAAATATGTTCTCTTCTCTAAAGCTCTGGTAAACAAGCACACAGTTGACAGCTCAGTCCACATCATACACAATTTTCATATTTGTTTATACAACTTTAACAACTGGAAGACACACAGATAATTAACAGCATAGCTTCAACAGGTAATAGACAGTTAATAATGTACCAGACATTTTGTCATTCATCTCTCAAATAATAATTCCATCACAGGCCCCTGTAGAACACTCTATCCTGCGGAATCAAATTTGGCTGTTTTGTAAGAATGGCATGGTGTCAATCAAAGAAAGAACTTTTAGCCATGTGCTTTCAGTAGTCTGTCGTATGAGTCTGCAAATCTACACAAACAAATCACACCCTTCATTTTTCACTTCATGTGAAGTTAACTTTTATGCTTTCAGCTTTGATACAAATAGCATCAAATTAAGTTACCGCCAATTATTAGTGCTTTACAGAACAGGCAAGATAATCTTGAACAAGAAAATCTGGTTGTATTTTCAGTGTATAGTTATGCAATTTGCATAGGTTTGTTTCATGAGGCACACCATATGATAATGATTCTATGAACAATATACATATGACCAATGATTAAACTTCATCTAAATATATTCTTATATTCTAAGAGAACATATTCAACAATTCTGCTTTGGTAGACCATACTGGTTGCGAGATTGGATGACTGGACCTGTGGCCAGATAAGAGTCGGGCCGAACACTATCGCAAGCTGATGTGCCTGCATTTTGTTCTCCTTGCTGGCTTCCATTGTCCTGAAAAAAATATGTAAATGTTAACCCTTAATGGTCCAACCTTGAAATCAAAACGTAACCTTTCCTAATTATATTTTTTTTTTCAATTTTGATTAAAATCTGTAAGTAGGTTCAAAAGATTTAACAAGATAAACCCATCTGTGTAGTTTCATGAATACATTCCAATACTGCTTAGAGGTTATGGCCCAGACATGGATTTTCCACAAGGGCAGAAAACTCAAAAACTAAAACAGCAAGAGTTGTCTTCCTACTTTGCAATATATTTTCTCAATATCATAAACCGATTTCTTGTTTCAAAGATAACTAAAAGTTGTCTTCTTAATTTCCTATACAATTTTCAACTTGTCCAAACAAAAGTGAAGACTCTGATCTTGAGAAGTTTGATCCAGCCCTTAGGCATTTTTTCTCAAGCAGTTTTACAGATGGGGATGGTGAAATGGGTTTATCATATGACGTCGCATCTGAGAGTGTAATAAAGCCATGCATTAAAAACGATAATCCACTTATGTTGTAACGTTATATGTTGACATCCATTAAAATGTCGCGTTTTCTAATGGCGAAATCGTGACGTTTTAGTGCAAATTTTGCTAATAAAATGCGATTTTAGTGTCATATGATAAATAGAATCTTGCATTTGTGCTCCTGTATAATTGAATTTATTAAACTCGTTGGGGAAACCCGATAAGATGCTCGGCAAAGCCTCGAATCTTATCTTTTTTCCCAACTCGCTTAATAAATTCAATAATACATGAGCACCCATGTAAGATCCTCTGTATTCACTTTATGAGATCTTTAATGTGAATTGGTACACTTTCTGAGGAAGCAATTTTTCAGTTTCAACGGCAGTAGATCCTTAAAGGAAAACATTTGCTTCCCTAGGAGGGCTTTGTCATGCAAGAAAGCAAAAGTTGTTTTCCTTTGAAAAATTGGCAGAAAAATATGGAGGTGTCCCTTACACCTTAAATAAGAATTTCATGGTTTCAGAGGATCACTTTGGTAAATCCTGCATACAATGTAGATCCAGCTTTGACACTTATCTCGGTCTGCGCTGACAAAATGATTTTTCCTTAGTGGTAACTTATCGCTGATCAACATTATATGTTGGAGAGCAGATTTCTGAATACTAATTAATGACTACAATGCAGGCGTGAATTAATATTCCTATCTGCCCATGAACACATACTTTTCTGTGATAATTTACTACAAGTCAAGTATCTACTGCAACCAACGTCCTTCTAAAGGCGATGGTAATCTGTTACGTTCAACTGTCAGATAAAATATTCCGCCGAAAAACTGATTTCTTTTGATCCAATTATAACGGTATCAAAACCGCTCAGCTAAAGTCGCGGTAACCAGATTTGTGACGTCAGAGTCTCGCTGTACTCTTGTCAACCTCGCGCTAACAATGTGACCGCCACGGAAGTCGTTGATAATGTAGCTGACAGGTACCGTTAAGATAAATTTTGTGACTAGGATCAACTGAGCCGACGTCTATGAAGAAACGACTTTGATTGTCTGTCTTTTTAATATTTTGAGATAACGGAACGTTTCTGAACCTGCTCCAACAACGACATGTTGCAGTAGTGGATTGACGCGTTGTACAAGTAAAGAAAAAATATTTTGATTGTAAGATATCAGCCATAACACGAGAAAACCAACAAAGTGATATGTGCCCAGCACAGACTTAGATCAGCCTGGCCATCCGCCCAGTCAGATCAGACTCTTTGCTAAGCGCTTAAAGGGTAGCTAAGGGTCTAAGCTACCTCCATGCGGACAGCGAAGACTCTGATCAGACTGGGCAGATGCCCGGGCTGATCTGAGTGTGCCCTGGGCGCACAACCACTTTGTTGGTTTTCTCGTGTCGCTGCTCATATTATGCAGAATGTACGATTCTTGGGACATTTTCTACAGGACTATTCAGGCCTGAATTTGCATTCCATGATGTTTTCATGATTTACCACAAATTTTCACACAATGCTGCTTCCCACATGATCAGTGGGGAAAGTCTTACCCTCATGTTAGAATGTTTGTTTTAACATCTTTTTCAAGAAATGAGTACTTACTTAGTGAGATGTTTAAATAAAAATTTCACAGTTTCATAGTGGCACTTTGGTAAATCTTGCATAGTACTTCTTATGCCTTTTAATCTTTCTGAGTTCAATTCTTTCACTGAAAACACAATCAATATTTCAATAATCTAAGATAAATGAATTATTCAGAGCAAAATTATATAGAGGATCTTTATATTACACTAGCCGTCATATAATATGAGGCGCGACATGACAAAACCAACAATGTGGTTGTGTACCCAGCACAGGCTGATCAGAGTCTTCGCTGTCCGCATGGATGTAGCTTAGACCCTTAGCTACCCTTTGAGCACTTAACAAAGGGTCTGATTAAACTGGGCGGATGCCCAGGCTGATCTGAGTGCACAGAGCGCACAACCACTGTGTTGGTTTTCTCGTGTCGGGCTCAGAAATTTATTACAGAAGCCTTTAGAGAGTTTCATAAATTTCATATGGAATGACCTATGGTGTAAGATTCTGTTTAAAGAATGACTGTTTTAAACAAGATTTCTTGCCTTAAAATCTGACATTATTTCAACAGAAAATGTAATGTTATCATGAACAGCATTATGACATTATTTGCCAGTGGTGGACTTACTCAAGCGTTAAGTAAGATGTGGTTATATGACTGTTAAGACATGGCATCAACTACAGAATAACAACGACTTCATATGATATGTGTAAATATTGTAACTTCATGCTGCCCATGAAACATTCCTGCTCTATTCCATTATTACCAATTTTGACATTTGATATTGAGTAAATAGAGAAAATTTCAGTAGTTGTATTTATAACTTTCAAACACAGGCTTAATTCTACATAAATTGCCTTAGCTGTTAAGGCATAGTTAGTTTCAGTAAGATACTAATGTGGATGGAATGTCAAAATTATATACCCCTGAGCATACATTGTATGCCAGGGATCTGTTTAATAATGGAATAAATACAAGTACAAATGTACATGGAATAAAATATTTCAACTTACTATAATTGGATAAAAATCTATCGAACAGTGAGTACGTAAATAAGGGCTCTTTAAGTTCCCTGAAGAATAATTTAAGGGCCCCAGTTAAAACGTTCATATCCCACACTGGATCATCAAGATTATAGGGCTCATCTGAAAATAGAGACAGAAATAAAATGAGAAAAAAAATTCTTAATAGTATGTGCAAATAATTATGAGTGTGATCAGAATAAATATCAGAGCCTTAAATGCCTAGTCAGAGCAGCCTGACGACAGCATTCACAGCTAATAACCCAGATAATAAATGAAGATTTTAAGTTAATTGGCACACTTTCAGGGAAAGCAACTCTGCAACCTTTAATTTTCGCTTTCCTTCTGTCAACAAATTTGCTCCTCTACGAGCAAATTCTTTCTTCTAAGAGTAGCTCACTTATGGAAGGGTTTTGTTGTTCAGGGAAGCAAACAGGAAGTTGTCTCCCTTTGCAAAAATGGTGGAAAGCATTCACCTTTACAGGCAAACTATAATTACACAGACCGGCCAACTACCTGCACAAGGTGGTCTGAACATATTTATGTCTGAAGATAAGTTTTCTCGTAACATGGCTCAAAAATAAGATCTAAACATGTAAATCAATTTAATTCCTCCCAAATTTGTTTTTTCTGTGCTTGGTTGTTGAAAACTTAAAAACTTATGATAGACTTTAGATACTAATGTACAGCACACTTTAATGTCTTATCTAGCAAGGCACACAGGCCTTAGTATGTCAACATTTAGACCAATATAAGACCCAGTTGTTGTTTATCATCACAAAATACTTGCATTTTTTGCATGTTTTTTTTTTTATACAAATAGCATACTTTTCAGACTTTCTGCTTAAATATCCACTATTAAAACTACATAACCTGCCTTTTAAAATGGTTTAAATTTTTTATTTTTGTATCAAGAATGGTTTGACAGTTACATAATTCTGGAACCTTTAGAGCCCTTTTGTTGTGTTGTGCATTGTATGTTGTAGCCTTTTACTAGAACTGCCTGGCCCGGCCCAGCAAGCCAGTTCAGTAAAGTCTGCAATGCATATTTTATGGATTGTAAACAGACATTATTTCAGAAGGTTGTCAATGGCTAATCCAGCCATCACTCCCTTTATCTACAGCAATGACAACCTACCTTGATCCACCATACACCTGAGTTTTTGTATCTGAGAAACATTTCCACCTATCCGGTAGATACCCTCATGGTCAAGGCCTATAAAATATGACAGCAACAATTCTTGAATGCTAAAAATGAAAATACTTAAATTTGCAAACAGTGTAGATCCAGATGAAGCTGCTCAAATGATCTGCCTCATCAAGAACTACACTTTTCCCCTCTAATCTTAGAATTCTCAATATAATAATGCTTGGGAGAAACATTTTTTGAAATTTTGCAGATGTGAATTTTGTTCTCTGCTTTTTTGGCACTTTAGTGAAAATACTTGAATTTGCAAACAGTGTAGATCCAAACGAGGCTGCTCAAAAGAGCCTCCTCATCTAGAGCTACTCTTTTCCCCTCTAGTCATAGAATTCTCAATACAATATAGCTTAGGAGCAACATTTTTTAAATTTTGCAGATGTTAATTTTGTTGTCTGCCTTCACTGCATTTTACAGAGCTCCAGAAAAGTGGGGGTATTGAGGATAATTCGAAGATAATTTTTCTTATTTCTCAACGAAAACATATGTTGTGACCACTCATTAGAACCGTCTCAACGAGACGGTTCTAATGATGGGTCACAAAATATGTTTTTATGGCAAAACGTGGATAATTATCTCTAAATTATCTCTGTTACCCCTTCTTATCTGGAGCACTGATTTTAACAGTTACTTCGCTCTCATCAAGACCAAAAGCAGCAGTAGTGTAGTGGACAACATGATGGACTATCAATCCAGAGGCTGCAAGATTGATCCCCCGCTTCTCCGGTCTTTCGGATGAGACATAAAACCAAGCCAAATGACCTAGTTATTGGTGTCAATCACTCACTCACTCACCAAGATGACAACAAAGTATATAGTACATGCTTCTTGTATTCTCATAATGTTACTTACACATTCTTGTACCATTTATTTGCTTCCAGTTTATGTTTAGGGAGAGGACTATCTAATGTTGCTATAATTTGTGTCTAATCCCATTCTTAGAATGCAATAAAATATGTTTTATCTAATCTCACAAAGACCCGAGAATCTTATCTGGTTCCACATAGGCGCTTATAAATGTATTGCACCACTGCGCCAAAATATCTCAGTAGATCCATAACGGAGTGATTTCAAAGCTCCCAGCAGGTACACAAGGTTTAATCAACACTGAATCAATGTTGAGTCAAAGTTTTACATTGAATCAATGTTGATTCAACATTGTGCACCCAGTGGGCTTATACAGAGGCTGGTAAAGATAATGGTTTCCCATAGCCTAGTAGCTGTATGCGCAGTCGGGGTTAGACGCATTAGCTTTTATACAAAGGTTAAGGTGAGCCAAAATATTGGAGATTAGTGTTTCCTCACATTTCTCTTCTCTTTGTTTTAATGAGCATTGTGTTACACACCTTTTGATGGGAGTGCCAGGTTAGTTCTCCTGGAAAATACTGTATTCCTTCTAATAACTGTCCCTGGGTGTTTCAATTCACAAGGCCTATAAATGGCATTCTTGAAACAAAATTTGAGTAATAAACTACAAATTTGGCGGTTTACAGCAAATCTTTGCAAAATTTGCCCACTTTTCTCACCTGAAAATTCAATGGGGCATTTTATTTTGAGATGGGGCATTTCTTAGAAGATATATGGAATGTTATGGCCCATTATTCAAACAACAACTTTACAGAAAATCACCAGAATTTATCTTAGATACTTACCCCTTTTCTCTATTGCTTCTACTGAGCGCACCACGAAAGTCGGCACTTTGACCTTGTCTTTATCACATACTTGCTTCAATTCTGCACCAAATACTGCATCTGTAAGGAGAATTACAGGTCAATCCGTGAGAACAGGGTTTACCGTAAAAATTCTAACAAGAGGTCTGCTGAGGTGGGCAATATGTGCCGGTTGGAGTTTATAGTAGGAAAGGAAACGACAGATGATAAAAGTCTTGTCATGTGACTGAAATCTTCAATAGCGAGGCAGATAGGAAATCACTGAAAAAGTAAAAACTGCAAGCAGTCACAGCTCTCAAAATATCCCGATTCTAAATTCTCATTGTTTCTGTCAGTATTTACTACTGACATCACAAATACTGACTACTGAAATCACCTTAATTTGGATTCTTTTATCTTTTCGGCCAGTTCTTGTAACAATTTTCCCCAGTAGGTTCTAGGGAATGAGCCTCCTAGCATCAAGTCAGTCTGTGCCTTTGTTTGCTCTAAAAGTCGGCATATATGACCACTGAAAATTATTGTATTTTTCTGCCTACAAGCTGGAAGATCCCTCCCTCCAGCATGACCCCAAATATATATTCCTTCCTATAGAATGACCCCAAATACTGTAAAACACCTAATATCTGGGGTAACAAAATTTCGCTGTTTAAAGAAAATGACATATTGGCGCAGGTTAATTTTGGCTGTCATGATGTACCATGGCTCCAGATAATAAAGACAAGAATTCTGTGGAATGCTATGTCGCACCTGCCATATGCTTTCTCAGTAGTACAGTCGAACCTGTCTAAAAGGGTCACTGTATTAAGGGGTCACCTGTCTTTAACAGCCACTTTTTGGGGATCCCTTAGACCAAAATACAGTGCAAATGAACCTGTATTAAGGAGTTACCTGTCTTAAGCAGCCAATTTTTGTGGGTCCCATGGGGTGACCCCTTACGACAGGTTTGACTGTAGATAGCATGGTAAGAGGAAAGTGTACAGTAGGTCTGATGAATTTATGTAGATATTTGAGCAACTTGGACTTACAAACTAGAAAAGATGCAGGTATATAAAAATATAGGTTAAAGGTATAAAGTAGTCAAACGATCGAGAACACCAGCTTAAGAAAACATTTTATGCCATGTCTGATGTCAGATTGTAGGAGGGAGAGTTAGTGAGAAATGGACTTGAATGCTCTTGTCCATATAATCATGGATTCCAGGTTGACATAAAATTTCCAAGTCAACAGAGCATGGTATATAGGTCAAGGGTACAAATCATAGCAGCATCCCAGAAGAATCTTCAATTACACCCACTGTATTTAAAGAGAACTGGACTCAAACCCAAAGGTCAACACAATTTTGTATGTGAAATTTTACAAATTCAGTAGCACATGTAATATAGGTCAAGGGTTGAAACAAGTGCATTAATCCTCGAGTCCATTTTAAGATGAAATTTTATACCAGGTTTGATGGTTCTAGATATCATTGATTGAGAGAAATGGACTTAAACGATTGGGTCAATGTAATTTTTCAAGTAAAATTTTACGAAGTCAGCAGAGCATGAAATATGGTTCAAAGGTCAAAATAAGTGCAACATTCTCTAAATCAACCTAAGCAGAAACATAATACCAGGTTTGATGACTGTAGGTAGCACAGACAGAAAGAAATGAACCAGCATACTAGAGTGGACGCAATTTTTGACGTAAAATTTTACTAAGTCAGCAGAGCATAAAATATAGGTTAAAGCAAAAATCCTCTAGACCATTCTAAGAAAAAAACTTTATACCAGATTTGATGAATGCAGATATCATAGATGGAGAGAAATGGTCTTAAACACTAGGGTCGACATAATTTTTTATGTAAAATTTTACAAAGTCATTAGAGCATGAAATAGAGGTCAAAGGTCAAAATAAGTGCAAGGTTTCTTGAGACCATTCTAAGAAGAAACTTTATACCACGTTTGATAGTTGTAGGTATCATAGATAAAAAATCATGGTTTCGAACGTTAGGGTGGACGTAATTGTGGACGGACAGACAGACTGACGGACAGACGGACGGACAGAATGACTGATGGATGGACGGAAAAGTGAACTCCTATATCGCACCTTGCTAAAACAGGTGTGACAAAAATCTGATGTAAATTTGTGATATTTTTTTCTTACTTTTCTATTTAATTATACATTGTGGCATCTATTAGAGTTGCCTCATCGAGGTGATTCTAATGTGATACCACAATGTATAGTTTAATGGAAAGGCATAACAAAATTCTAAAAAAAACTCTGTGCTCTGCATATGAATATTATGTAATATTGGCGAATCTATAATTTAGCGCTCTTTGCCTTGACAGCCAATATTGCCAAAATTTAGTGACCACCAAAATAAGTGTTTTACAGTATCTAAATCAGTTGTGCTGCATTCGGGGTCTGGGATTTTCTCTTCCAAAACAATCCCAAATATCTAGATCTGTCTTATTAGACAGATCTAGATTTCTGGGGTTGTTGTGGGAGGACCACACACCCCATTCCCCTTGAATAAAGAAAACTTTTATGGAAATGGTGACCAGGGTTTGCAGAAGTGTTTACTTACTTTTGTAGATTCCTTTTTCTTGAATTTCTGTTATATTTTTCCTCTTTGTAAGGAAAGTTTGAAGAAAATCTTTGAGAGAACTTTTACTAACACTAACATCTGATCTACTGTCAGATCTTGAATGCCCTTTACTACCCTCTGAAAAACAAAGAAAATGGAAGAAATAGATATGTGTCCATAGGGTATGGATGCCCCTGCCTAGTGCCTTGAGTAAGATGGGGCCTTGCCTGTGATGCTTTGTGCCATGTACAGTACTGAAGTAGAAGAAGATTAAGGTCCTAGGCAGACTTGTATAATATAAAAGGGAAAATCAAGGACCAAGAAATATAGGTCAAAAAAACTTAAGTTATTTTGCATTTAAACCTGGAGAACAAATATGACTCCAACATGTTTTCATTATAGCCCATTCGTATAGCTTAAGTGTGCACTGTGACCTTAACATCAAGCTAGTAACATGGTTCTTGCATGCAAACAAATTGTCTTGCCAAATAATTTTGAAATACAAACTTATTGTCTGAATATAAACAGGTTTTCTCTGTTGACTATCCTCAAAGTTTAAGCGCAAACTATGACCTTGACCTTTGAGCTCAGGACATGGTTCTTGCATGTGGCACATTGTCTTTTCATGATAATTATTTATACAAAATGATTTTGAAATCCCACTAGGCAGTATGCAGGACAAAGTTTTGGGCAGGACACGAAAATGTAGTCACCATATCCTAAACACAAAGTTTACGAGTGCAGTGTGACCTTGACCTTCAAGCAAGTGACATGGTCCTACCACGTGACAAATTGTCTTGTCATGATGATCCATTGTCCCATATAATTTTGAAATCCCATGATGCAGGACAAAGTTATGGCCTGGACACAAAATGTTTCACTGTAGCCAATGCATAAAGTTTAAGTACCGACTGTGACCATGACCTTTGAGCTAGCGACAAAAGTTTATGTGCTCAATGTGACCATGACCTTCAAGCTAGTGACATTTTTGCAGGCGACATATCATCTTGTCATGACGATCATTTGTGCCAAATAATTTTTTGTATCTCACAATCCAGGACAAAGTTATGGGCCAGACACAATTCTGGGAACACATAAACACATGCACCAACATACATACTCACACATGGACAAGGAAAACTCTACATGCCCTTCCTTCATTTGATAGCAGGGGCATAAAAATTGTCATTTCAACTAATCAGAGTCAGGGTGGGGATCATGTGGCTTTTGGTTTGATAAGCTGAAGGGGAAAATGGCGATGCTATGAGTGAATCCCTGCATATGTCCATGTTAATTTCTCTTTCATATATTTCACACTCGTTGAGCCATACACCACTTTTCGGTCAACATCTTTCCGACTCTAACAACACTTTGACTGAACCGCAAAGACTGTCACAAAACTTCAATTGACGTCTGTATAGATTATGCCATCATTTAAAGACAGGACTTCTCTGCCGGGGGGTCTGGTTCCCATCTCACAGCAGATTTACCTGTACTGGTAAAGGTGTGAAAATTTATTTGACCAATCAGTGGACCAGAATTACCAGTTATGACCATTTTATTGGCTGACTGGAGGTGTTGACACTATGTGATCAAGAGACAAAATGACACTGTTGAAGTTAATCCTCCTTATATAGTACCTCCCGTCTTTAAGTTTTGATGTTTCCTGATTGAAATTTTGTGACAGTGTCCCTGACCAAAGTGTGAATCAAAGCGCCATTAGAATCTGAAAGATGTGGACTGGAAAGTGACGCATAGCTGAATGAGTATAAACTACTGAAACTGAAATAATAAGCTGTTTAACTTGACACAAACAAACATTCACTCACATTTTTCCATATAGCATATCCCAACGAAAAACATGAACCCCCACCTTGATTTTCATGTTTTCTTCAAAAGGAAAGTCTCTATAAACTTTCACAGCATATGAATTTCTATGCGGCACTGTTACCAGCATGAGCTTAAAACAACATACCAATTATGACATTAACTGAGTGACATTTTTATGCCATCAACTGCGAATCTGGTACTTTCTGATCTAATGTACATTTACAAGAATTCCGCAGAATGCGGTGTCCCACCTGCTAGTGCTTTGTCACAAAACAGAGCTAAATCAGCAAAGATGTATGCATGAACCAAGTTTCTTGGCTCTAGTCCTTATAGTTTCTGAGAAACAGACCTAAACACGAAAACTTGACAAAAAATTGAAAAGTCAGTCAACCGTAAAATGTTGGCAAAGAGTCACTCAATATTGATGATGACTTTGAGCTCTTTTCTTCCAGATGACTGCATTACCCAAGTTTCATGGCTCTAGCATTTATAGTTTCTGAGAACTCGACAAAAAATTGCGAAGTCAGTCAACCACAGACTCAATATGGATGATGGCTTTGAGATTAACTCTTCCAGATGTAGGTATGGACTAAGTTTCACGGCTCTAGCCCTTATAGTTTCTGAGAAAATGACCTAAATCGAAAACTCAACAATAAATTGCAAAGTCAGTCAACCCTAAAATGTAAGTAAAGACTCAATATTGATGATGGCTTTGAGATCTACTCTTCCAGATGTATGCATGAACCAAGATTCATGGCTCTAGCATTTACAGTTTCTGAGAAAATGGCCTAAACGTAAAAATTGGACAAAAAATTGCAAAGACAGTCAACCGTAAAATGTAGGCCAAGGCTCAATATTGATGATAACTTTGAGATCTACTCTTCCAGATGTACGCATGAACCAAGTTTCATGGCTCTAGCCCTTATAGTTTCTAAGAAAATGACCTTAACGCGAAAACTCAACAAAAAATTGAAAAGTCAGTCAACTGTAAAATGTAGGTAAAGACTCAATATTGATGCTGGCTTTAAGATCTACTCTTCCAGATGTACGCATGAACCAAGTTTCATAGCCCTTATAGTTTCTGAGAAAATGACCTTAACGCGAAAACTCAACAAAAAATTGAAAAGTCAGTCAACTGTAAAATGTAGGTAAAGACTCAATATTGATGATGGCTTTGAGATCTACTCTTCCAGATATACACATGGACCAAGTTTCATGGCTCTAGCCCATATAGTTTCTGAGAAAATGACCTAAACGCAAAAACTCGACAAAAAATTGCAAAGTCAGCAAACTGTAAAATGTAGGTCAAGACTCAATGTTGATGATGGCTTTGAGATCTACTCTTCCAGATGCTCTAGCCCTTATAGCTTCTGAGAAAATGACCTAAACGCAAAAACTTGACAAAAGTTTACGCCAACGACGCTGACCCCGATGACACCGGAAAAGCAATACATATGTCTCGCCTCTGCTTCGCATGCGAGACAATAATCCTAATTTTTCCTTACCCATGAATTATCGCTGATTTACACATGAGTCGTGACAGGAGAAAACCAAAAAAGACCTGTCCCTGTACAGGATAGCTCACCTGCAGTGCCTTGCCCGTCACATAAAAAAACTTTAACGTAAAACTTTAAAGTGTGACGCCCACGCCCACGCCAATGCCGACGCCGACATCCAGTTGCTCTCTGTACTTTCGTACAGGCAAGCTAAAAAGTGGTTGTGCACCCAGTGCAGACTAAGATCAGCCTGGGCTTCTGCCCAGTCTGATCAGACTCTTCGCTAAATGCTTAATGGGTAGCTAAGGGTCTAAGCTACCGTCATGTGGACAGCAAAGACTAAGATCAGACTGGGCAGATGCCCAGGCTGATCTGAGTCTTCCCTGGTTGCACATGCCACTTTGTTGGTTTTCTTGTGTTGCGTCTCACATATTGTTGGAAGCCAGATCATGAAATATTAATTCATGATGGCTTCACCATCGTGCATTAATATTTTGTGATCTGCCTTCTAAAAACAGGTGTTAATCAGTGATAATTCAAGGCACATATTGTTGGAAGCCAGATCATGAAATATTAATTCATGATGGCTTCACCATCGTGAATTAACATTTCGTGATCTGCCATAATTCATGTTATTGTGTAGACATTACAGCATCTAACATCTCAAAGCAGTGACATCAGCAATTAGACCCACGCGCTCTGAAACAGTGGACTGTTGCAGAATAAAACATGGAAACTTTCCATTCCTTCTATAGGAGCACTGTGTTAGTATGAGAATTCAAAACTAGGGGACAAACAGTGTAGATCCATATGTGGCTACTCATTATGAGCCACCTCATCTGGATCTATACTGTTTGCAAATATAACTGTTTTCATTTTTGGCACTTTCGGTGTAAAATGGATGAATGGATAAATGACTTGCAATTTTGTGTCCTTTTCAACAGTATTTCAATCATATCAGGACAGTGGGAGTGATAATGAAAGGATGTGTTCAATGGAACCCTGTTTACGGTTGAAAAAATTTCAGCCTCCAGCAGGAATCGAACCCAGGACCCCTATATCAGCAGGCCAGCAGTTAAACCACTGAGATACAGGGGCTCTTTTTAAGTGTTCAATTCTCAGAAACAAATGATAGAGAAATCATTTAACCGATTTTTTTTTTTTCACCATAACTGGCACTCTCTCAACATAAACTTACTTTTAAATGAGGGTTTTCTGGCAACATCTGCTTGTGGGGCAACTTTCTCTAGTGGTGCTTCTGCTGGGCCACCCTGTAATAATAACAGTGATAAAATTTACACATCTAAGGTGAATGGGCATACTTGCAAGGGAGGTAATCCTTATAAAGAAGAGTTTGTCTCCCAGTCAATGGAGGCCAGAGCATCAGATAAGGATGAGTATTGAGAATAATTATCCTTTTTACTCATCAAAAAATACATTGTGACCCCTCATTAGAACTGTCTCTCTGAGACAGTTCTAATGAGAGGTCACAACTTATTTTTGGATGGAGAACTATTGAAAACTATCTCTAAATTATTCCTGATAGCACCTTCTTATCTGGAGCACTGGGGGCTCCTCTTCGAATGATAGGGTTTGCTCCCTCAAAGGGCAAATTCAGTCCTTTACATTAACCTGCATGTGGCAAGAGCCCTCTTGTCGAGGGAGGCAAACACGAATTTCACAAAAGTTGTTTCCCTTAGTAAAATGGCAGAAAAACATGGAGGTGTATCCATTCACAAAATTCACTACACTGCTAAATTAAAACATTTATAAACCTTTAAATAGCTCTGAAGGTTATATAGAAAGAAGAAGATGACCTTTTAAATCAGTGATAAGAAAATATGCCCCTCTATTATAAATGTTTCACCCCAATTTTTCTGTGAAAAAAATTGACCAAAAATTTCACCAGAGTTAAAATTAGTCCACCGAAATTTGTTGTTTATTGTCCAATTTCATTTTCAAATTGTGGGTTTTCTGATTTGTGAATTGCAATTTGCCTGGGGCATTTATTAATTTATTAGAAGAAATACAGTTTCAGTGCTGGAAACTCGCAAGTTTTATGTAGTGGCCCAAAAGCTTAGCAGGCCTAACTTTCAGTGGCCCAAATTATCCACTAGCTAAAGATCCCATTCATTTAGTATTGTCAGAAAGATAACTTTGGGCCACTAAAGGTCATATTTTGGAGATTTCTGGTAGCCCGAAACAAAAATTAGGAGCATTTGGCCACCGGGCCACTGGCCGTTTCCAGCACTGCAGTTTATGGTGTTCGACGCTGGGACATACCACTTCTTTTATCTTCATCTGTAACCGTAGAAACCAATCCAGCATCTTGCTTTCATCTTCATACATAAGTAGGGTTTGCAATGCTGGGTCCTCCGTTGAAACCTGCAAAACCAATCAAATCGCTGACATTAACACTTTTTGACCAACGGACTTGTCTGTCCTTATTATTTGGATGTGTCCATTTCTAGTTTTAGGGGATTTGGGTGGATTTTTTTTCGTTTTGATTGTATTTTGCATAGAAATTCCGGTATACAAAGAATGTAGACCCGGTTCAGATGCTGCATTCTTTGGCATCTGAACTGGGTCTGTACTGTTTGCATATGTCCACAAAACGCCTTTCCAGTCTGAAATGGATTAGTCCCTATTTTTTTTTCTTTTTTCATGTAATTTTATCACATAAAGTGCCGAAAATGAGAATGCCTAACTTTGCAAACAGCACTGATCCAGATGAAGCAGCTCATTATGAGCCGCCTCATCTGCTCTACGCTGTTTGCCCCCTAGTCTTTGTATTCTCAATATGATATATCTTGGACAGAACATTTTTTGAAATTTTGCAGTCTGCTTGTGAGCCTTTTAAGAGTTAACTATTTTAAAGGTCAGGTGGGCCAGGGGCTGTATTCATAAAACGACTTAAGTGGTTGCTATGCTGTTGCTAAGGCTAAATTTCTTTGAAAGAGATTCCCTACAACTATGAAATTTGCTCTGGAGGAACAGTCTTACAAAGACTGTTCCTCCAGACCAAATTTCATAGTTGTAGGGAATAGATATTTAGCCTTAGCAACCGCATAGCAACGACTTAAGTGGCTTTATGAATACGGCCCCAGATCTTATAAATCAATATTCTTAATATGGACTGGCTTGACTTGTACTACTAACCAGAATTATGAACATTTGAATTTTTTGGATGCCATTGTGAGATTTGTCTGCATCAATGATTCCGCTAATTCTGCAACAATCAGCATCCTTCCGATCACTTTGTAAATGCCAATGTACAGGAATTCACACCCATGTGTTTAGCCTGGCTCCAGTCAGATCTGGATATTACTCTGGTGGTCTATGGTCCTTTGCTGAGGATATACCGAACAAAGGGTCTGTGGCCAGACTACCATCTGTTGAGTGTAGTTTTATTTATTTTCATGGGAACACACATTTCTGATCATCAATTTTAGATAAGTTCTTGAATATTAACCTTTTGTTGATTTCCCCTAGCTATCCCTTGTAAAATCTGAGTTTATCATATGTTATCACTATTATTCAGTGGCTAACATCATGTCATAATAGTATAAGCATGTGTTTTATCACTTGGTTATTGGAGCATAACCTTATGATGCCATCTGTGATATTGTCTATTCTATTCTATCCCATAACCTTACTAGGTCGTTGGGGCACCACAGCTGACTTCAAAACAATCCCTTTCCACCTTGTCCTGTCTTCAGCTGCCCTAGTGATATTGTATTTCTACTGAAATAATGTTTGCCTTTAAGGTGATGAAATCCCAATTAAAACAGTAATATGATAAACAGAATCTTTCACTTGTGTCTATTTCATATGAAATTATAAAACTCGCCGAAGCTCATTTCTTAAATTTCATATGATGTAAGATCCTCTACATTCATATATACCTTTAACTGGCGACATTTGCTGAACATGAAAATTGTGAAATTGAGGATCTTACAAGAGTGCTCATGTAGTATTGAATTTATCAAACAAGTTGGGGAAAAAGATGTGATGCTATGCCGAGCATCTTATCGTTTTCACCAACAAGTTTAATAAATTCAATAATACAAGAGCACAATTGCAAGATTCTGTTTATTATATGACACTTACATCGCGTTTTATTTGCAACTTTTGCACTAAAATGTCACTATTTCGCCATAAGAAAGCGTGACGTTTTATGGACATCAACGCATAGCGTTACGATGTAATTTGCATATTTAATCTACTAGTGGATTATTATCTTTTTTTTATGCATGGCTTTATTACACTCTCAGATGTGACGACATATGATAACAGTAAATACATCATGAACATATAAAAGGCAACTATAAAATACAAACTTACTAAAATAGTGTTTTTCTTGCCAGTAATTTCTTTAGGATTTTTCTCCACTTTACACGTTTGAAGAGGAACCATATATTCTATATTACCGGCTTTATTTTTCTTGTGGATTTGATGAAAGACAAGGTTTGTGCCTTCTAACTTCACATAGGACTGAGCCTTTCTCCTGTAAAATACATGAACCCATGAATACATGAGCTTCAACAAAACAACAAGAGCTGTTGCTTGACAGCATAGCTTGCCTGAATTGGTGCTTGCCCATCACACAGTTGCTATGGTGGTGTGGCTTTCTATGCATAAAACTTCAAGCATGTCTATGATGACAACACATTTATAAACAAATGCCATCTCAGAAATAAGTCTTAAAATAAATTAAAACAAAAAAAAATCCATATGAAATTTCAAAGTCCATGAGCTTGAGGTCAAACAACTGAGGGGTAGGGGGAGGCAGGATGTACCAAAACCTGAACCATTATCTAACATCAGTCCAACTGACTCAATCGTTGCACTGTGAAATTATGTCTTCATAAATATAAAACTTTAACTAAAATTTTTAAGACAAAATTCTAAGTTAATGACCTTTACTTCAAGGTCATCCAGTATGGTAAGTATATAGTGTTTTGTAAAAACTCAAACAAGTGTCTAACATCATTTCAAGTGTAAACTAAATCTATGCCAAGCGTTCTGAATCAGTATGCAATTAGAAAACTTTAATAACTAGAAAATTGTGTCTGTAAGACACTAATGATGCCCCCGTGCAGCGCCTGTCAGAGGACATGTGTACATCCCTAAAGCACCTTTCAAGCACAAATGCTATTTACAAAGAATCCACTGAAAACATTACATAAACTTTATACCCTACAGAGCAAAATGCAGCCCAAAATCTAAGTTTAAAAGGCCATAATTCCTTCAGAATTCTTTTTTCCTATCAAAAACCAATATGCACATCGTCATTATGTCCACAAAAAGTCTCCAATGTCTGAAAAACAGCCAATGAAAATTGTGGGAGGAGTTGCTTACACAAAGTACAAACCCTACTATGCAAACATATGCCTAAAATGACTAAGTTCAAAAGGCTATAATTCTGTCAAAATTAATTCTAGCTCCATCAAAAACCCACATGCACATCTCCAATATGTCCATAACATTTATGCAAAGTTTGGAAAAGATCGATTGACAACTGAGGGAGGAGTTGATTACACAAACTCCATACCCTACAAATGTAAAAATTTTCCTAAAATGACTAAGTTCAAAAGGCTATAATTCTGTCAAAATTAATTCTAGCTCTATCAAAAACCCACATGCACATCTCCAATATGTCCATAACATTTATGCAAAGTTTGGAAAAGATCGATTGACAACTGAGGGAGGAGTTGATTACACAAACTCCATACCCTACAAATGTAAAAATTTTCCTAAAATGACTAAGTTCGAAAGGTCTTAATTCTGTCAAAATTAATTCTAGCTCCAACAAAAACCCACATGCACATCTTCAATATGTCCAAAACATGTATGCAAGGTTTGAAAAAGATCCATTGAAAACTGTGGGAGGAGTTGATTACACAAACTACATACCCTACAATGCAAAAATTTGCCTAAAATGACAAAGTTCAAAAGGCCGTAATTCTGTCAAAATTAATTCTAGCTCCAACAAAAACCCACATGCACATCTTCAATATGTCCACAACATGTATGGGAAGTTTGAAATAGATCCACTGTAAAGTGTGGGAGGAGTTGATTACACAAACTCTATACCGTAAAGTGAGATGAACGGACGGACGGACAGACAGACAGACGGACGGACAGACAGACAGGAGCAAATCTTAATGCCCCCTGACTATCGTCACGGGGGCATAAAAAACAAAATTTCCTAAATCCATGACCTTGACATCGAGGTCACTGACGGGAGTTGGGGTAGTACTCTGTAAAACTTTGGATTAATATGTAACTACAGTGCAAATATCAAAAAAGAATCCATCCATGGGTTCAGAAGATATGGGTCTTTAAAAAACTTTAACCAAAACATCTCATCGATAAAAAGACAATTTTCTAAGTCCATGACCGTGACATCAAGGTCACTGAGTGGGGTAGGGGTGGTATCCTGGAAAACTTTGGACCAATATCTAACTACTGTGCAAGTATCAAAAGAATCCATACATGAGTTAAGGAGATATTTGGCTTTAAAAAACTTTTAACCAAAACATCCGTCCAAAATTGAAAAAAAAAAACTCCAATTTTCCAAGTCCATGACCTTGATATCAAGGTCATTGAGTGGGGTGGAGGTGGTACCCTGTTAAACTTTGGTCCAATATCTAACAACAGTGCAAATTTCAAAAGATTCCATCCATGGGTTAAGGAGATATATGACTTTGAAAAACTTTAACCAAAACATCCAATCTGGACGCGGACGCCTGGATGACAACAAAAGCTTTTCCTGAACTTCTGTTCAGGTGAGCTAAAAAACAATTCAAACTAGAAAATTGTGTCTGTAAGACACTAATGATGCCCCCGTGCAGCGCCTGTCACATGACGTGTGTATCCATAAAGAACCTACAAAGAATCCATTGAAAACATACCCTACCATGTAAAAAATGGCCCAAAATGACTAAGTTAAAAAGGTTTATTCTGTCAAAATTAATTCTAGATCTATCAAAATGCCTCATGCATATCTTCAAATATGTCCACAATATGTAGACAAGGTTTGAAAAAGATCCATTGAAAACTGTGGAGCAAGTTGATAACACAAACTCCATACTCTACAATGCAAAAATTTCCCTAGAATGACTAAGTTCAAAAGGCTGTAATTCTGTCAAAATTAACTCTAGGTCCAACAAAAACACACATGCACATCTTCAATACACTCACAGCATGTATGCAAGGTTTGAAAAAGATACATTGAAAACTGTGAGAGGAGTTGATTACACAAACTCTATACCCTACAATACAAAAATTTGCCTAAAATGACTAAGTTCAAAAGGCCGTAATTTTGTCAAAATTTATTCCAGGACCAACAAAAACCCACATGCACATCTTCAATACATTCACAGCATGTATGCAAGGTTTGAAAAAGATCCATAGAAAACTGTGAGAGGACTTGATTACACAAACTCTATACCCTACAATACAAAAATTTGCCTAAAATGACTAAGTTCAAAAGGCCATAATTCTGTCAAAATTAATTCTAGGGCCAACAAAAACCCACATGCACATCAACAAAAACCCACATGTACATCTTCAATATGTCCCAAACATGTATTCAAAGTCTGAAAAAGATCCATTGAAAATTGTGGGAGTAGTTGATTACACAAACTCTATACCCTACAATACAAAAATTTGCCTAAAATGACTAAGTTCAAAAGGCCGTAATTCTGTCAAAATTAATTTTAGCTCCATCAAAAATCCACATGCACATCTTCAATATGTCCACAACATGTATGCAAAGTTTGAAAAAGATCCATTGAAAACTGTGGGAGGAGTTGATTACACAAACTCTATACTATAAAGCGTGACGAACAGACAGACGGACAGACGGACAGACAGACAGACAGGGGCAAATCTTAATGCCCCCTGACTATCGTCACGGGGGCATAACTAGAAAATTGTGTCTGTAAGACACTAATGATGCCCCCATGCAGCGCCTGTCACATGACGTGTGTATCCATAAAGAACCTACAAAGAATCCATTGAAAACATACCCTACCATGTAAAAAATGGCCCAAAATGACTAAGTTAAAAAGGTTTATTCTGTCAAAATTAATTCTAGATCTATCAAAATGCCTCATGCATATCTTCAAATATGTCCACAATATGTAGACAAGGTTTGAAAAAGATCCATTGAAAACTGTGGAGCAAGTTGATAACACAAACTCCATACTCTACAATGCAAAAATTTCCCTAGAATGACTAAGTTCAAAAGGCTGTAATTCTGTCAAAATTAACTCTAGGTCCAACAAAAACACACATGCACATCTTCAATACACTCACAGCATGTATGCAAGGTTTGAAAAAGATACATTGAAAACTGTGAGAGGAGTTGATTACACAAACTCTATACCCTACAATACAAAAATTTGCCTAAAATGACTAAGTTCAAAAGGCCGTAATTTTGTCAAAATTTATTCTAGGACCAACAAAAACCCACATGCAAATCTTCAATACATTCACAACATGTATGCAAGGTTTGAAAAAGATCCATAGAAAACTGTGAGAGGACTTGATTACACAAACTCTATACCCTACAATACAAAAATTTGCCTAAAATGACTAAGTTCAAAAGGCCATAATTCTGTCAAAATTAATTCTATGGCCAACAAAAACCCACATGCACATCAACAAAAACCCACATGTACATCTTCAATATGTCCCAAACATGTACTCAAAGTTTGAAAAAGATCCATTGAAAATTGTGGGAGTAGTTGATTACACAAACTCTATACCCTACAATACAAAAATTTGCCTAAAATGACTAAGTTCAAAAGGCCGTAATTCTGTCAAAATTAATTTTAGCTCCATCAAAAATCCACATGCACATCTTCAATATGTCCACAACATGTATGCAAAGTTTGAAAAAGATCCATTGAAAACTGTGGGAGGAGTTGATTACACAAACTCTATACTATAAAGCGTGACGAACAGACAGACAGACAGACGGACAGACAGACAGACAGGGGCAAATCTTAATGCCCCCTGACTATCGTCACGGGGGCATAACAAAAAAGGCAAGTGGGCCTAACGAAGACTCAGATCAGCCTGGGTATCAGCCCAGTCTGGTCAGAGTCTTTGCTGTCCTCATGGAGGTAGCTTAGACCCCTATCTACCTTTTAAGTGTACAGTGAATACTTGGCCCAGGCTGATCTGAGCGAACATGCCATTTTGTTGGGCTTGTCATGTCGTAGCTCATTTGTACATGCAGACACACAGGAAGACTTTCTATGAGACCCCTGTAAAGGGATCTTGGCAAACAGTGTAGACCCAGGTAAGATGCCACTACTCAGGAGCCACACTGGAACTGTTTTACCCTTAAAGTGCTAGAAATGAAAACAGCTAAATTTGCAAACAGTGTGAATCCAGATGAGGTGGCTCATCATGAGCCACCTCATCCGAATCCACAATGTTTGCCCTCTAGTCTTTATACACATTGGATGAAACATTTTTTTTTACATTTTGCCGATGAAAATTTTATCCTAACTATGGTGCAATGTAGATTTAAACTTACCCCATTTTTCCTCCTTTTTCAATCTTTGCTTTATTAATGACACCCTCTATAGGTTCCTACAACAGAAAGTACAAAATCTTAATTTCAGTATTACGTTTTGGGTTACTTTTGATGAGAGGAAGCCAGCGCTGGGGAAGTTTCCAATGTAAAATATGTACCCAGTACATGAAAACTGAAGAAACAGATCTTTCAAATTTTGTCTCCCTTCGTTTTATTACTAATAACTTCAGAAAAGGCCAAATGTTTTAACATTTTTTTCCAAACATATATTAAAGGTAACAGGCAAAATAACTGTCAGTCATTATGTTTATCCTGGCCTAATATAAGGCCCATTCAACAACCTACCAGTGACAATTTCTTCAGTTTCCATGAGAAATAGAGGACCGTTCAACAATCAATGAGCACACAGACAAATGAGCCGCATGACAAAACCGACAAAGTGGCACTGGCGGTCAGCAAAGACTCAGATCAGCCTGGGCAGCCACCCAGTCTGATCAGAGTCTTCACTTGCGCTTAATGAGTAGCTAAGGGTCTAGGCTACTTCCATGCCAACAACAAAGATTGTACTTAGACTGGGTGGATACACAGGCTTATCTGAGTCTTCGCTGGGCACACATGCCACTTTGCTGGTTTTGTCATTTTGCAGCTCTTTAAAGATCAATACTTAAAGCGCCAAATGTAAAAATAATGGAATTTGCAAAAAGCACAGATCCAAATGAGATGGCTCATTATTAGCCAACTCATCTGGATCTACAATGTTAGCCCTCCAGTCTTGAATTCTCAAAACAATACAGCTTGGCCAAAACTTTTTTTTTTTAAATTCTGCAGACATAAATTTTGGCATCTACTTAATTTGGCACTTTAAGAAGTAATATATAAGCTTGTATTTTGTAAATAAGATATAAAGATAAGAGTTTATGCAATATGTGTTTTCAAATAGAAAAGCAGACTTTCTCTAGTTTATAACTAAGTTTTCATAGAGCAATCAAGCATCAGTCACATGGCAGATTATACTGTAGAAGGTACAAATCTCTCAGAAATAACAGGCTCTGGTTCTAGTTCGAACCCCATCCAACATGGCAAAAGCACACACAATATACATTCTGTATACGGCAAAGTATGCATACTTCTATATACATACACAGAAGAAGGATATAAATTTTTTATGCTTGTCTAAATCTGAGAGTAAGCAATATAATTGTCAACCCTTGAATATAGGTCAAGAACCCTTTTTATATAGGTCAAGAACATATTATTGCTACATATAAGTGGTAATGCAGTTTGGGCAGGGAACATAAAATTAGTAAATATAACATTAAAACTGTGCATAATACTAAAGATTTTACACTGTCCTACATTTACAGTCATACCTTGATAATATGGTATGTCAATATTTTTGCAAATTTATGCATGGCATCCAACAACCAGCTATGATTATGCTTAACTACTCCCTAATTCAGACCCAATTAGAATTCATTAATGATATAAGTGAAAGTTACCACTGAAAGCACCAGAAATGAAGTCAGTTAAATTTGCAAACAGCGTAGACCCAGATGAGGTGGCTCATAATGAGCCACCTCATCTGGGTCTATGCTGCCCTCTAGTCTTTGAATAATTCTAGATGAACATTTTCTTAAATTTTTACAGACGTAAAATTTTGTTGTCTGCTTTTTGGTGTTTTTAGGGTTAATCACCCCAGGTTAACTATGTATATACAAGGGCTGTTATGGAACAAAAAAGGTGTTACAAGACGAAAAAGAGTCATAGTTACCAAACTACCTGATGACCAGATCATTTGGCAACTATGACTCTTTTTCGTTTCGTAATAGCACCTTCGTTTCTAAACATCCTTGAAAAACTTAGTTAACCGGGTGTCAATAATGGACACGGGAGGAGATGATGATGAACTTACATTTAGTTGACAAGACTGAGAAAAGGTAGGTTTGTGATGATGTTGTTCAGGTCGACTCTCTTTCCTTGACCCGACCCCCTCTACATGCTACAATATAGGAGGTTACATAAGCTACAGTTAGATACCATAATGTGCTGGAGTTGTTTGGGTACATCTCTATGTGTTTTTTTTTTCACCATTTTTACAAAAGGGGGCAACTTTTGTGATTTCCTGTTTGCCTCCCTGGATGACAAAGCCCTTTCAAACTGGGGTTTACTCTTAAAGAAAAGAATTTGCTCCTAGAGGAGCAAATTCTTTTCTTTAAGAGAAGACCCCTAATGAGAAGGGAGGCAAAATGAAAGAGTTGCTTCCCCTAAAGTGTACCCATTGGAAACCTAATAATAATAATAAATTTTCCTTTAGGAAAATTAATTATTTTTTGTGTCTACCCATACTTAAGCACATTGCAGTAATACAGTGAGATAATACAGTGAGAAGAATGCAACAATTTTCTTAGAACCCATCATAGACTTTAGAGTTCAAGGTCACCAATGTTGGTTTTAGAGTTCAATGTCACCAATGTTGCCCAAGGTCAAAGTTCATCAACTGAAACCTCTGTATGGGTTGCTTCTGATGATCTTTGATAATCAAAGGCAGTGTGTTACCAACAGCAACCAAATTGAAGTTCAAGGTCACTTTAGTTTGCAAGGTCAACAAAGGTCATCTTTAGATGCTAAAATGCAATCAAGGAAAAAAATTGTTGCTGTGAGATTTTACACATTACACAGTGACAATTTAATATGCTACAAGCTACACTCTAGAGGACAATCAATGAGTTTTGATTTTCACATTTTGTAAACCATCTGTTCTGTGTCCCAGAAATTCACTTTCAAATGAAATTAAAAATGCTAGCACTTTAACCATGTCAACTTGAAAAATACAAATATTAAGAGCAAAAACATGATGATTATTAGTTTCACAGGCACTAGAAGTTTAGACTGAAACACTTCAAAATGTTAAAAATCGTAAAATTCATTGTCATTTCGAGAAAATTGCACAGTCCCTCAAATGAGAAGATTTAGAAATGTTTCTAAGCTGGAACTTCAAACTCCTATAGTATTTCTAGTAAGAAGGAAGCTAGGCTGGAAAATACAGAGCTTTTAAAATGTAGAAATGGTAGACTGAATACAGTGTCAGATCAGCCATTCAAAACTCTGAAGAAAGCACTTTAGCTTGGGCTGGCTAAGTTATGCCATGTGCTAGTGTCAAGAGCTCCAGATAAGGTGGGGTTTTGAGGATAATTCTGACAAAATTTTCTTAGTTCTCAATTAAAACCTTATTGTGACCCCTCATTAGAAGTGCCTCAGCGAGACGCTTCTAATGAGGGGTCACAATGTATGTTTTCATGGAGAAATATGGAAAATTATCCCTGTACCCCTTCTAATCTGTTAAATAAGTGTGCAAAAATGCAACAAATAGATTTGAGATAGGAACGAAGAAAAGTGGCATATGTAGACCATCTTTTCTTTTCACTTCATTATTTCCACAGTTTCCATTGACTGCTGTCACAAACAGCAAAGAGAGGGGGTAACAGAGATAATTTTGGGGATAATTTTCCATATTTCACCATAAAAACATACTTTGTGACCTCTCATTACAACTGTCTCGGTAAGACGGTTCTAATGAGGGGTCACAACATATTTTCATCGAGAAATAAGAGAAATTATCACAGAATTATCCTAAAACCCTTCCTTATCTGAAGCTCTGTATGGGTCTACAATGTTTGTTCAAGAGTTAAGGTCATTACCACAGGGTATAATCGATTCCGCCAATTTTCGCTTCCTGCAGAGACTGTACATCATATCTGGCTTCCGCCGAGACTGTCCGCGAACACTTGCTTCCTGCCGAGACTTCTGTACATGATAAATGGCCTCCTGCAGAGACTGTTCGCGTGATTCTGCTTCCTGCCGAGGCTCTCGGCAGGAAGCAGAGTCACGTGGACAGTCTCGGCAGGAAGCCATTCCTCGAGGACAGTAGTCTCTGCAGGAAGCAAGAGTTCGCGGACAGTCTCGGCGGAAGCCAAATATGATGGACAGTCTCTGCAGGAAGCGAAAATTGGCGGAATTGATTATACCCTGTGATTACAGGTGTATAGAACTATCTGATGAGACGTCTTTTTGTCATAGCCCAATGAAATTCATTAGTTGTAAAATTTATTTCGTTTTGAACTTCCTAGTATAGTTTGAAATTATTGACAAAGCAAGACATAGTAAAACACAGAGAGACAAGAAGATTAGAAGATTTACCTTATCAATCCTAATAAATGTCCCTTCTCATATAAAAACCCCCTGCCTCTTTTCAGAAAATAATGTTATACTAACTTGCAAGAATTCTGTTTGCGACTCTGGATGAGCTAGCTCTTTGACATGAGGTCTACTCTTAAAGAAAAGAATTTGTTCCAAGAAGAGCAAATTTCTTCCTTTAAGAGTTGACTCCTGCTAAGAAGAGAGGCAAAAATTGTAGTTGCTTCCTCTGACAGTATACCCATTCACTTTAATACTGTTTATCAAGGATAGTTTGGCAGTGGCTGATTTACTACACTTTAAGCTCTATAGTAAAATGCAACGCCCCTAGGGCATTTAATAGGATTAATACAGTATTATCAGCCAGGTGTCTGGGTACATCCCCATGATTTCTGCCATTTTCATTACAGACAACTTCTGAGACGTCCTGTTTGATTCTCTAAGCGACACAACCTTTCAAAAATGGGGTCTACTCTTAAAAGAAAGAGTTTGCTGCTATGGTAATATCAAAATTTCATGAGAAAATCTCTCTTCTGGCACATGCGTGCTGTGCAAGCCCACCAAAGCCAGACCCGGTAAATATGTTCGGCCTACATTAAAATTCTAAGCTAAGCAAAATACTTAAACCAATACTTAAACCATTGTTTACGCATTTCACACATATTGAAAGTACTTTCGTTACAAAATACATTGTACCCCTAGCAATCATATCACCGCTAATAATCCCTAATAAACGTATAAAATAACAAAATAAACAATGAGGCATTAATCTAGATTGTAAACAAGATACACCCTATACTTAAAACCTAGACATGCAGATAAAAATACGCAAGTGACTAACATTCTAAAATGACTAACGTTCCCTAAATAATAACAACCATAAGATTGTACCTTAAAAAAGATTGTACCTTAAAAATTCTAAGTCTTGGGACAATAGGTCTGAGCAAACAGTCTGTGAAGACCTAGAAAGTCTAAATCTTGGGACAATAGGTCTGATCAAACAGTGTAGACCCTGATTAGACTGCTCCTGAGCAAACAGTGTAGACCCAGATCAGACTGCTCCTTAGGAGCAGGGTCTACACTGTTTAGGAGCAGTCTAATCAGGGTCTACACTGTTTAGGAGCAGTCTAATCAGGGTCTACACTGTTTGCCATTCTATCTGCATCTTTTAGATGCATTGCTGCTACTGCATTGTAAAACCATACTGTTCCATTTTTAGAAGTACGGCAATTATTTTAGGTGTCCCAAAATTTACAATTTTTATGATCAAAAATTTCCCGCCAAATGTCTCAATTGTAGCTTGAGTGGAAGCAGACAGGGCAGTAGATTTGGGGTCAAAATCCAAAATTCATACTCTATTGTCTATCCAACTTAAAATATAATAATTAAGTTTAACTAAACCAGATACTCATAGCAAGAAAAATTTTGCATTCACTTTCAAATAGCAAATGCTTAATTGATTTGCTGAAAAAAAAAAAAAAAACAGTCTTCTTTCTGCTCCTTCCACCAATTGTTTACTTTCTACCTTATGATAATGGCAAGCACCTCTGAAGATCATGTAACCAATCCTCTTAATCATGATGACCAAACCTTGAAATTATGGCAACCAATGCTAAAAATTAACTAACAAAACCAGAACTCTAATAGTAACTCCTCATTCCTACATTTACCAATCCACTATGGCCTTTACCAAATGAATAAATTAAAATTCCAGATACAGAGAGTATCATATGATAATTCTTGACCTTTTTCTTATTTGCCACAAAACCATAATGTACTGTAAACTACCTTCCATCGGCAGGCCAGAAACTTGGCTGCATTTGCAGACAAGAAATTTTCTGCACTCCAAGTCAAAAAACTTTGCTGCATTAGCTGGAAAGAAACCTATGCTTTGCCTGCAAATGCAGGCAACATTTGCTGGCAAGAAACTTTGTTGTATTTGCAAGCAGCCTTTGCTGGCAAGATACTTTGTTACATTTGCAGGTAACACTGACTGGCAAGAAACTTTGCTGCATTTGCAGGTAACATTGACTGGCAAGAAACTTTGTTACATTTGCAGGGAACATTGACTGGCAAGAAACTTTGTTACATTTGCAGTTAACATTGACTGGCAAGAAACTTTGTTACATTTGCAGGTAACATTGACTGGCAAGAAACTTTGTTACATTTGCAGGGAACATTGACTGGCAAGAAACTTTGTTACATTTGCAGTTAACATTGACTGGCAAGAAACTTTGTTACATTTGCAGGTAACATTGACTGGCAAGAAACTTTGTTACATCTGCAGATAACATTGACTGGCAAGAAACTTTGTTGCATTTGCAGGTAACATTGACTGGCAAGGAACTTTGTTGCATTTGCAGGTAACATTGACTGGCAAGAACTTACTGGCACGAAACTTTGTTACATTTGCAGGTAACACTGACTGGCATGAAACTATGTTGCATTTGCAGATAACATTTGCTGGAAACGTTGCATTTGCAGGTAACATTGACTGGCAAGACACTTTGTTGCATTTGCAGGTAACACTGACTGGCATGAAACTATGTTGCATTTGCAGGTAACATTTGCTGGAAAGAAACGTTGTTGCATTTGCAGGTAACATTGACTGGCAAGAAACTTTGTTGCATTTGCAGGTAACATTGACTGGCAAGAAACTTTGTTGCATTTGCAGGTAACTTTGTTCTTGCATTTGCAGGTAACATTGACTGGCAAGAAACTTAGTTGCATTTGCAGGTAACATTGACTGGAAAGAAACTGGTGCATCTGCAAGCAACTTCTGCTGGCAAGAAACTTTATTGCATTTGCAGGCAACATTTGCTGACAAGAAACTTTGCTGCATTCACAAGCAACATTTGCTGGCAAGAAACTTTGTTGCATTTGCAGGTAACATAAGCTGGCAAGAAACTGGTGCATCTGCAAGCAACACTTGCAGGCAAGAAACCTAGCTGCATTTTAAAGACAAGAAACTTTGCTGTATTTGCAGACAAGAAACTTTGCCACATATAAAGAAATTATTCCTCTGCATTTAAAAACAAAAACTACTGCATTTGTAAATAAGCCATGAAACAATCATAGAAATTTCTTGCAGGTATCCCAGCATCAGCCAATCATAAAAGCCTCCAGTCATGAAAGTAAGTTGGTCTGTCTATACTGTCCCCAATTACCTGTAACTCATTAGAATCATCTCACTGAAACAACTCTAATGGCCTACTGAGTACTGCCATTAATGATTTTGCCAACAAATAAGAAAATCTACTTAGAATTATCATGAAACACTTATATATCTGAAGTGCTGATAACAGGAGAAAAATAGTCCCGATAGTTTTACCTCTACAGACCGAAAAGACCTAAGGTAGTGATCTTGAAATCTATAACTTAAAAGTCGGTGAGAATTACGCTCCTTTTCCTGTAAGTGCAAAAAAAGTATTTACCATTTCTAACATAATGAAAAGTAAAAATTCCCTCTACTATTTGTTAATGTGTTATACCTAAAAGAAAACATGAAGCAGTAATATTGCCTGGCATATTAACCCTATTGCACTCAGAATGGCCAAAACTCTATGGAGTTTTGGCCGTTCTGAGTGCAAAAGGGTTAAGGCTCACTCAATTTTAGAGAGACTTCTGATAACTTGGCTTTTCTTGTCTAGACCCTTAGATTTTAAAATCTTTATTTCTTCAAACTCTTAAAGCTGCTGTAATAAAGCAATTTTGTTAATATGTTAAAACAAGATTACTGGAGGCAATAATTATTTATTGCCAATATTTCAGCATCTACTAACATTTGAGAATGATACAATTTAAAAGCCCAAATTCCAACATTACTATCAAATTCTTTATATAATCTAAGAAATTTCCTTCATCCGAAGTCAAAATCTGGTATACCAGCTTCATTTGATGCAAAATTCTGGGAAATTTGTTTCCCTGATTTGTAAATATTTGAATCAATATAATTTTCATTATAGTAAGATAGCTTTTATCCTTTCTTCTCATTTCACAATGTAAGACACATAAAAGTGACTAACTTTCAAAACGCATTGTACATCTCTAGATCTACATACATGTATAATGGAACATCTGATGTTCTCAACAAGATTAGCCCTTTTTAGACCGGATACCCGTTTTGGGGACATTATGGAAACTGTGCAGACCCAGTTCAGATGCCGCAAAACGCGGCGTCTGATCAGGGTCTACATTGTTTGCTTACAGGAATTTCTATGCAAAGTACAATAAAAGTGAAAATATTCACCAGAAACCCCTAAAACTAGTAATGGGATTATCTGAATGATAAGAATGAACAAGTCCACTGGTCAAAAAAGGGTTAGAAGAAACCTGAGTGCCAAGTAAGGGGAGTATCTGACAATGATTCCATGATGCTTTGTTCACACCGTGCTTTTGGGTGTTTGCTGTTATTGGTACCCAGAGCCCTAGATAAGAGGGGTATTCGATGATAATTGAGGGATAATTTTTCTTATTTCTCATCGAAACCATATGTTGTGACCCCTCATCTGAACCGTCTCGTCGAGACGGTTCAGATGAGGGGTCACAACATCTGTTTTTATCCAGAAATAGCAAAAATTATCCCTAATTATCACCAAATACGCCCTCTTATCTAGAGCTCTGGGGTGTTTCCTGTTATTGGTACCAAGTTGTACATGCAACTGTGTACAACTTGATACCAATACAATGAGCCCTCATGAGCACACATTGTTGCATTTAACACTGTGAGCACACTGCAGGATCTTCGTGTCCTGGAACCAAGTTGCACACAGTGTACAACTAATGGTACCAGTACATAAAGGACTCCCAGGTGCCCAGGTTGTTGAATGCACCTCTATTTATCCATTGAAACAGGTTGTGATCCCACATCAGTACTTCTTTAAATAAGGCAGTTTTACTGTGGGTCTGCATCATATCTTCACAAAAAATATCTCAGAATTATATCAACAAATACTCATCTTATCAAGAAAAGGCAAAACTTGGAATAAGATAGAGTGGAATTGATTGGTATGATATAGTACAGTCCAGGCTACAACTTGCTCCCAGAGCCTTGAATGGTACCCTTATAGAGAAGAATTTGCTCCCTCAGAGGCAGAAATTCTTATGTGTAACATGCCATTCCAAATCAATGGAAAGAAGTGGAGATTATCCCTGCCATTCCATTCATTGTTTTAAACTACGTCAGAAGAAAGAAACCAAAGCCAAGCAATCCAAGAAGTGAGAAAAGCCACATCAGTGTAGCAAAGGCAATCTTGAAAATGACAAGTATAACATGACAAAAGGACAATAGTCTTTATTCATACGCCTAAAGCACCAAAAAAGCAAACAACAAATTTAAGTCTGCAAAATTTCACATACCTATGCTCAGTCAAGCTATATCATTTTAAGACTTTGAAGAAGACAAACAGTGTGGGTTCAGATAAGGCAGCTCAGTATGACAGAGCTCTAGATAAGAGGGCGTATTTGGTGATAATAAGGGATAATTTTTGTTAATTCTGCATAAAAACATATGTTGTGACCCCTCATCTGAACCGTCTTGACGAGACGGTTCAGATGAGGGGTCACAACATATGGTTTCGATGAGAAATAAGAAAAATTATCCATAATTATCATCAAATACGCCGTCTTATCTAGAGCTCTAATATGATCTGCCTCATTTGGATCTACACTGTTTGCAAATTTAACTATTTTCATTTCTGGTACTTTAAGTGCTAACAGGCTTGCATTTAATAGGTTATAACAATTATGGATAAATTTTATAGGTCACTGCTCATCTGTAAGGAAACTGTGTTAGAATCAAAATATATACCCCCTTTGTGATATATTACTTGTCATTCACTTGTAAAATGCATATTGCTTGTGATATACACGTATCTGCAACAATGATAAATTACTCGAAAAACACTGGTAAAAATTATCTCAATACAATGTACTAATGTTCATGATATCAGTTCATCAAAAATTTTATTATTCTCAATATACCCTGTATCTGTGCATGTACGTTTTTGCTATTTATTTCAACGTGTGAAAAATTATAAATTCTTCGTAAGTGCGAAGCCAATGATAATATGGGCAAGAACTACCAAGCTCCGCATTCTGTTTTTGTTAACAAGCTTTATTTTGTCAACAGAAAAAAACAGCAAAGAAGAACAGTTTATGAAAAACAGAAGTTGTCTACTAAATGCAGCTAAAAATTGTTACAAAAAATTGCCTAATTCTATAACATTTTTAAATACACTGATTATAAATTGTATCAATGGGCAGTGAAAAGCACAGTTAGTTTCTAAAGTTCGTGCAAATATGCAGACCAAAACCAGTTAAGCTTGATTTCTATATACCATAAGCAGTGACCAAGAAACAAAGCCAATTTCTGAGCATTTTTTTTAAAAATCAAATCTGACCGGGAAATGAGCAGTCTGATCGGAGTCTGCAGTGTCCACCTTCATTTTTCTTGAAAAATCAGAGATAAACACAGTGAACAAGTTAACTTTACTGAAATGTCAGTAATGTTGACTTGTTCACTATGCATGTCAAAATCTATCCAAAAACAAATAGGCATCATTTCTTGGCAATGCTTGTTTGCATAAGTAAAGCTTTTTGTTAATGTACAGGACAGCCTCTGGGGAACTCTGATTTGGCTTGAAATCATTAAACTGGTAAAAAAAAAGAAACAATATAAAAACTTTGTGTTGACTTAAACTGAATTTTGTCCATAATCAGCTGCTGCTATATTTGCAGATGACTATCTAGGTGCATTTTCTTCAGTGAAAATAAATATCATAGGTAAGGCTTAAAGCAAAACTAATTGCGGGGTAAAACACACTCCTTGGTGTGGAAGCGCTACTTTACTCTGGATCAACAAAAAGTTTGCCTAAAAATCTAATTCAACCCTTACAGTACCAAAAAGCAGAAAACACAATTCTGTCTGCAAAATTTCAAAAACGTTCATCTAAGCTATAACATATTGAAAATTCAAAGACCAAATGGATAACAGTATAGATCCAGATGAGACAGCTCATTATCATCCTCCTAATCTGGGTCTACCCTATTTGCGAATCTACCCTATTTGCGAGCTGAGTTATTTGCATTTTGGCACTTTAAGAAGTCTTAAAAAACTAGAAACTCTGAGGCAAAACTGTAGGCAGAAAAGTTTATGAAATGAAATTGTAACAGCCTTTCTGTGACTACACTTTGTTTGACCGTTTCATGTCTTCATTTTTAAGCTCTATCACTCTACAAATCTTTGCAGCACATTAGTTTTCTCTGTCAGCCAAGTTCCATCACCCATTTTGTGTTAAGCCAATTCTTATTCATACTAAAGCATGGCCTATATGTATGCAAAGATGGATGAAATGCCGAAAACTCTGATTAACTCATCAATCCCTAACATCCCATGAAAAAAATGTAGACGCGGATCAGATGTTGCAGAACTTGGTGCCTGCGAAATGCCTTCCCAATTTGCATTCAAGACAGGACTTTTTTTGAGCTAACGAACTTTGACAAAATGAAAATTTACCTGAAGAAAATAAAAGCACTGCAGGCACTGCATGATACCCCGCCACTGCTGTGCATCCTAACTTATTTTTTTAGATATATAATAGCTAAAGAGCCACAGAACTGAGATAGACAGAGATATGATGTCCTTACTGTAAATAAATATTAATATAAACCACCCAACAACGTGGAGCATTCTGACCAGTGTAGATTTAGATCAGGCTGTAAAGCATTTCTTTGAGCTGAGAGACTCTGTTTCCTATTCTATGGTGTTAAACATATCAAAGTTTCATTCAGATATTCCATATAGTATAGGAACTACAAGTCAAAAAACATTTTTCAGATCTATCAAGGGGGAATACTCATTAACTGGAAAGGTAAGAGTGATGGTTCTTTGTCACAATATGTAACCTTTGATGTGACACATACCTATGAAGTTTCTTTCAGATATTCCATATAGTAAAGGAACTACAGATAAAAAAACGTTTTTCAGATCAATCAAGGGCGGATAACTCACAAACCGGAAAGATCAGAGTGACAGTTCCTAGTCACTATATGAAGCCTTTGATGTGAAACATATCTGTGAAGTTTTATTCAGATATTCCATATAGAAAGGGAACTACAGGTCAAAAACCATTTTTCGGACCTATCAAGGGCAGATAACTCATGAACTGGAAAGGTAAGAGTGATGGTTCTTTGTCACAGTATGTAACCTTTGATGCGAAACATATCTGTAATGTTTCATTTAAATATTCCACATAGTAAAGGAACTACAGGTAAAAAACATTTTTTAATTCAATCAAGGGCGGATAACTCACAAACGGGAAAGGTAAGAGTGACGGTTCTTAGTCACAATATGTTACCTTTGATGTGAAACATATCTGTGAAGTTATATTCAGATATTCCATATAGTAAAGGAACAATAGGTCAAAAACCTTTTTTCAGACCTATCAAGGGCGGATAACTCACAAACTGGGAAGGTCAGAGTGACGGTCCTTAGTCACAATATGTAACCTTTGATGTGCAACATATCTGTGAAGTTTCATTCAGATATCATGAACAGTAAAGGAATAACAGGCCAGAAACCATTTTTCCAATACGAAAAAGGGCAGTAACTCCGTTAAAAATGGACGGATTTTGCCCATTAACAATCCCATACCACTCATTGCCGATAACAATATGTATGCAAAATTTGAAAAAATTCCGTGAATAAATACTCAAGTTATTGATCGGAAATGGTGAGCACGGACGGACGGACGGACGGACACCGAAAGGTATAACATAATACCCCGCCACTAAAGTGTGGCGGGGTATAAAAATGGGCTATATTATGTATAGCAGTTAGCTAATGAACTTGACTAAAATGAATTTTCAACCAGAAAAAAATAATGGGCTATATGAGCCGTGACACGAGAAAACCAACAATGTGGTCGTGCGCCCAGCACAGACTCAGATCAGCCTGGGCATCCGCCCAGTCTGATCAGAGTCTTCGCTGTCTGCATGGAGGTAGCTTAGACCCTTAGCTAGCCTTTAGCACTTAACAAAAAGTCTGGTCAAACTGGGCGGATGACCACGCTGATCTGAGTGTGTGCTGGGCACTCAACCACATTGTTTGTTTTCTCGTGTCGCGGCTCATATATAGTATTTAGCTAAAGAACTTTGACTTAACAGTGGATTTTTTACCTAAAGAATGTAATGTGTATAGCATTTAGCAAATGAACTTTGAAGTGGATTTTTTACCAGGTGAAATTAATGGGCTATATGTAGCATCTAGCTAATGAACTGTGACTGAAATGGATTTTTTTTACCAGAAGAAATTAATGGGCTATAATACATGTATAAAGTATTTAGCTCATGAACTTTCACTGCAGTGGATTATCTTTTTTTTTACCACATGAAATAAGTAGCCTATATCTCTGACTGGTAATTCTAACTGGAAAAACTTGAATTTTAATTCAGGAAATTAATGGAATATACTATTCAGCAAATGAAATTGTTGGATGAGTTGTAGTTAAATAACTTTATATTCACGATGCTGATGACATATGATTAGTTAAATGGTGCTGCTTAGATATATTTGTCATTCACTTACTAGTACAATTTCTGGAGTCTGAAAATTTGGCGGCAAAGTTGCACTTTTTGGTGGAGGCGGTCCTGTGTGGTTTGCAGGAGGAGCAGGAAAATGTAGATTTTCAATCATAACAGAGCGTGATTTTCTGAATCTGTCAGATACCTTTGACCTCTCAAGTGACCTCTGGTCAACCAGAGTATTTGAAGACTGGGATTTAGGAAGAGGATTAAGTACGTCTTCAGTTGGTGACTGTGCTGGGCTTTCTTCTCCCGCTACTCTCTGAAAGACAGAATAAAAATCACAGAAAATTAACATAAAAGTTCCAGAAGAACAATATTTGCATCCCATTGAGCACTCCTACTCCTTTTGAGTGCCCGCTATGGCCTTGTTTTTTTTTTCTTAACCCTTATTGTCTACGCCCATGGGCGTACACTATCTAGTAAAAGCTTTCAACACGAAAGTAAGCCATATGTTACCCACAATACAGCTTGACCTTTATGCAACTATTCGCATAAATTGTGTGAGCACTGTTTGCACAGATGACGTGAGCGGTCATTAGCTATTCGTATATATGTTGTGAGGGCTATTTGCATAGATGTCGTGAGCGGTCATATGAAATACTGTAGAATCGCATGTGGTATCTCAATGTAGCAATATGTATCCCAAGGTACAGATGAATGACTGGCTTTTTATCGTCTTTTCAACTGTATTTCAACCATGGAATGGTATGAACCCACCACATGCACTGTGCTTAAAATTCTTTTCTTGAATCTGCTTTTGATACAAGTTAGGGGTTTTTTAGGGTTGCATGGTTTATTTGATAAGCATCAACTATTTCAATGTTGCCAAGCTTAGACCAAGCTTTTTGTGAAAGCTATACTTGTAACACTAAAAGACAGACAAAATAATTTAAATATGCAAAATTTCAACAAGAGTTCTCAGAAGACAACAAAGCCCACCTTATAGGTGCTCGACTCTCACAGCAATGGTGGTGTTGAAAGGCTCTTGTCCAAATGTATGTGAGTGTCAAGTATAATGATTGCCATCCATATAGGGAAAGAAAAACATGATTAAGTCAGTGAAGCATAAAATATGAGTCAAATCCATACATGAATGGTGATGTTAAGATAATTCTTGTCCATATATCAGTGTGTACCAAGTATCATGGCTCTAACCCATATAGGGACAGAGAAATATCACAAAGTCAGTGAAGCATATCATAAAGTCAATGAAGCAAAAATATAGGTTGAATCCATACATGGGTGATAAAGCTAAAATAGTTCTGTCCACATGTAGATATGTGCCAAGTATCATGTCTCTAACCCACAGGGACTGTAAGAAATATCACAAAGTCAGTGTAGCATATCATCAAGTCAATGAAGCATAAATATAGGTCCTATCCATTCATGGATGGTAATGGTGAAATCATCTTGTCCATATTTAAGTGTGTGCCAGGTACAATGGCCCTAACCCATACAGAGACTGAGAAATAGCATAAAATCAGTGAAGCATATCATAAAGTCAATGAAGCAAAACATAGAGGTCAAATCCATACATGGGTGATGCTGCTGAAATGATCTTGTCCATACCTAAGTATGTGCAAAGTATCATAACTCTAACCCATAAAGGGACTGAGAAATATCATAAAGTCAGTGAAGCATAAAAATGTAGGTCACTGTCTTACATGGTTGGTTACACTCAGATGCTCTCACCCGGTAATAAGTGCTGACCGAATATCATGACTCTAAACCTTATAGCTACTTTGATACTGACTTAAACACCAATGCTTAACATACATTAACCTAAATTTTTTCAAAGTCAGTAGACCATGACAAGTAAATCAAGGTCATACATGGTGCATTCACTGAGGTGATCATTGTGCTGATGTAAGTGTGTACCAAGTTTTATTACTCTAGCCCTTATACTTAGTAAGAAAATACCTAAATGCAAATGGTTAACATAGGTTAACCTGCTCACAGACACGGACAAGGACGCGAACGCCGACGTGAATGGGGACGCGAACGCTAACGCATATTCAGACTACGACGCCGGGGGTATAGCATAAGCTCTCCTTTGCTTCGCAAAGGTGCTCTAAAAATGTTTCATCCAACGTATATCATACCAGTATTGTGCATTCAAAGAACAGACGGCAAAATGTGTAAATCTAGATGACGTGGCTCATTATGAGCCACCTCAACATGATCTACCCTATTATTTTGCAAATTAAACTATTTTCCATTTTGGCGCAATTTTTGTTCGTAAAATTTCAATATTTAAAATGTACTACCAAGTGGCAGCATTATAATCATATACTCCACTTCAGATCTCAAGGGTAATGAAAATCAGTCGAAATTGAGGAAGGAAATGCAGCCACAAGATTTCTTGACAGACGGATCCCATTCCTACCATCCTCTTCTACAATGTCCGGGGACAATCAGGAACCACTTCCAGTAACAGCAATTGATAACTACTATCTATGTTTTTTAAGACCTTTTCAAAAGTATATTAGGAAACAGTACTTATAACCTTCATAATATGTGTGGCGAGACGACAAAACTAACAAAGTAGCATGTGCACCCAGTGAAGACTCAGATCAGCCTGGGCCTCCGCCCAGGCTGATCAGAGTCTTCTCTGTGCACTGCATGAAAGAATAGCTTAGAGTCTAACCATCCTCAATGGTGACAGGGAAGACTGATCAGACTGATCAGTGGATGTCCAGGCTGATCTGAGTGTTTGCTGATCACACATGCCACTTTGTTGGTTTTGTCGTGTCGTGGCTCATATCTTGTTTCTTTGAAACATGTTGTACGGATACGGAAACAAATAAATATTGCCAATACCAAAATCCTCATATAAATCCTGCCCCTTCAATGAGTATTAAGATACAAGAATCTCATTTTCTTATTGCCATAAAAAATTTCAAAAGAAAAAGACAAATTTTACATATGAAAAATTTCAGAAACTGTTTCGCCCAAGCTTGTATCACATTTCAAAGGAAAAAGGTAAAGGTAAAGGATTCCCACAGCCTAGTAGCCGTAAGGGGCAGTGGGAGTTAGAGGCCCACTGTATCTTGGGCACAGCAGATGGAAAGGCAGAGCCCATCCCTCTCCTTTTGCTGCCTTATCCTTCCCTGATTTGAATCAGATACTCATTTACTGCTGGGATGACAAAGAGAATTTTTCAGTTGTCGCATAGCGAAACCTGAGCGCAATCTTATGACCTAACGCGGCAACTTTCTGCACCATAACCAAGCATCTCTAACCACTGGACCACGGCATCTCTCTACTCTTCAAAGACTAGAGGGCAAACAGTGTGGATCCAGGTGAGCTACCGCAATAAAGCTGCCTTATCTGAATCTATGCTACATTTTCAGTTTTGAGACTTCAAGTACCTCAAATCTACCTTCAAACCATTAAATAGAAAAACTAAAACTACCCCTAATGTGCTTAAGAATACACAGTTCCGAGCCACACCCACAATGTCACACAAAATCACATGATATCGTATACCTGGCCAATGCAACGACAACTTAGCATGTGACATAGTCTCACAAACAAATCGCACATGGTCAATACCAACATAAGTCCGTGATTTTACCTTTCAGTTAATGAAGGGATGTATACCTGTTTAAAGAAAACAAACTAACACCACTTTTAATAAATTTACCCTGCTTTGCAAGAACAGAACGCATCGGAAATGCATGATGCGCCAACTGCCATGTGTAGGCCATGAGGAGGCTGATTCTTCGCCATAGATCGCCAACATTTAGCAGGCACTTGCATTTGTCATTTGTTTTCCGCCATCTTTGTGTAAGCTTGTGAGACGTAGTAACAGTAACTAAGCAGGCGGGGCTTAGCAGCTATTCTCGGAACTGTGTATTGGGACACCTAAAATAATGAATTTTCCATTTGTGCCAAATGGAAAATTCATTATTTTTAGGTGTCCCAATATATACGCACATTACAGTATTCGCTGACTGACAGTATAGACTGAGTACAGACTGCTCATATAGGAGCAGTCTAGATATTATCCTCAATGATGTTTACAATATGGGAAGTTATTATTTTTAGACACAATTAACCAAGTAGATGAAAATAATTCAGGAAATTTATATTTTCAATTCACAGGAAACAAATTTATACAAAATCATTTTAGGAACATGTCAAATTGAGGTGTATGGGAACATTTCAATTTTTTTCTGCCATTTTTTGAAAGGAGACAACTCCTTAACTTCCCCGTTCCCTGGATGGTAAAACCCTTCAAAAAGGGGTACGTTCTTAAAAGAACTTTTTTTTAACCTTTTTCATAAAAATCTAGACCCTCATTCTTGTATATTTTTTAAAGTTTAAGGAGGTATCCCTTCTTCAACTAAAAACTATCCCAAATTCAGAATCCTGATCTCTATTCTGACTTTAAAACATCCCAACAGGCAAATGTCATATAACAATGTCTTATGTGATATCTATGCGACATTATGAAATCACATATATAGAGGATCTTACACTTGTGGTCATTTCATATAAAATTTATGAAACGAGCCTTCAGTGAGTTTCAGAAATTTCATATGAAATGACCACAAGTGTAAGATTCTGTTTATGATATGACCCCTTAAAACAGGATTTTAACACATTCAAACTGAACATTTTTTAAATGGGAAAAAGCATTGTTGACATGGACGTTGTCAATGAGGTTACGTGTACGTGCCAAAGTCTTATTACACGTGTAGTCAAACGATTTCTATGACACAACATTATCCACTGAATAACAGTGACGTCATATGATAAATGTTGATATGATGTCATTTTCATGTATGTACAGTAATACATGCACCGTATCAGGAAATATTTTTAAGTGACTTAATATAGTTTCATACCTCTTCTTCATAAAATCCAGAGTCCAAGTCATTCATCTCAATGTACTGACTACTAAACATATTCAGATGATATGGGTTACGATTTAACCATGGCACATCAACAAACTGCCTACGCTCAACTACAGCCAACTTTTGCTTTTTCCTCAATTTCAAAGAATCCATTTCTTATTTTATTTCATTACTCTAAAATAATACGTATACCGTAATGTGGGTATACACTGGGACACCTAAAAATAATGAATTTTCCATTTGGGACAAATGGAAAATTTATTATTTTAGGTGCCCCAGTACTTAAGCACAGTCTAATTTTATTTCATTACTCTAAAATATTACATATATTGTAGTTCTGACTGTATCAGTACTCTGAAGAAATATTCATACTTTTAAATTTCATGTGATATTGTGAAAGTCAACCCTTAAACCCACAAGGAAATTAATCAGAGAACCAATCATACCAACAAATTATTCATTTACAATGAAAATAACACGAGAATGGTATCGTGATGAAAAAGTCTATTTAAGGTTATGTTGAATTAAAAACAGTATCATATTCCAAACAATAAGTTTTGCATCAGTCTGCACTCAGTAAGTAAAGGTAATACATGTACCATAAAAAATCTAAACATTAAGACGGACGGGTCTGAGCAAACAGTGCAGACCTAAAATCAGACTACTCTTAAAGGCTTATGTTAATTAGATAATACAGGCCTCATACTGACAAAGCTTTTCCAAGCCTGAAATGCCTGCTTTCGCAGCCTAGAATAGCCCTTTATAAGCAGAAAAAACACTGAAAACTTAACAAGAGGTCTGGGCCTGATATCGCTCACCTGGCTATTGTGCAACGGAACCATTCTGATACAAAATTGGTCCAATTCCACTGAGAATTTCTCATTTTCACATTTTGCTACTTTTAGTCGATCGATGGTCGATTTGATGCTTAACATCCACAGTAAACAACTAAGGTCATGTCGGGACGGTCAGTTAACCTAACCACACTATTCCTGGGCAGGCTTAGACCTCCTAAGTGGTTAACCAGTACTAAGTGCACATACTTTCGCCAGTAACTGACAACTACCCTTCTTGAATCAGCGGAAGGAGAAATGAAAGTATGTGGAGTAACAGAGGCCAACTTGCCTGATCTTTATATATTTACTTTTGAAACACCTCAATGCAAGAATCATTTTGCCACAAATTTCATCAAAATCCATTCAGGGGTTACTAAGATATTGCCAGTTTCATGTTTTGTGCTATTTTTAGTAACGGCAGATGGCGGCCATCTTGGGTTGCTAAAATGCAAAAAATCGAAAAGCCTTCATGCAAGGACCATTTTGACACAAATTTGGTCCAATTCCATTGAGATTTTCTAATTTTCACATTTTTCTATTTTTAGTAACAGAGGCCAATATGACTGGTCTTACAGTTAGATATTTTTGAAACATCTCAATGCAAGAATCATTTTGACACAAATTTCGTCAAAATCCATTCAGCGGTTACTGAGATATTGTCATTTTCATGTTTTGTGCTATTTTTAGTAACGGCAAATGGCGGCCATCTTGGAATGCCAAAATGCAAAAAATCGAAAAAGCTTAATGAAAGGACCATTCTGACACAAAATTAATCCAACTCCATTGAGATTTTCTAATTTTCACATTTTTCTACTTTTAGTAACAGAGGCCAATATGAATGGTCTACATTTAGATATTTTTGAAACATCTCAATGCAAGAATCATTTTGACACAAATTTCGTCAAAATCCATTCAGCGGTTACTGAGATATTGTCATTTTCATGTTTTGTGCTATTTTTAGTAACGGCAGATGGCGGCCATCTTGGAATGCCAAATTGCAATTAATCAAAACGACTTCATGCAAGGAACATTCTGACACAAAATTGGTCCAATTCCATTCAAGGGTTCTTGAGTAATTGTCATTTTATGTTTGTGCTATTTTTAGTAACACCAGATGGCGGCCATCTTGGAATGCCAAATTGCAATTAATCGAAACGGCTTCATGCAAGAAACATTCTGACACAAAATTGGTCCAATTCCATTCAAGGGTTCTTGAGTAATTGTCATTTTTATGTTTGTGCTATTTTTAGTAACGGCCCCCATGGTGGCCATCTTGGATAGTCAACTGGCACAAAATTGAAATAATTCCATTCAAGAACCAATTCTGACGAAATCTGGTCAGAATTGGTTGCATTTTCTTTAGATATTGACATTTGAGCAAAATCGGCCTTGTAAACGCTAAGTAGGTCACTGTGACCTAATTCCGCTATAGATTTTTTTTTATTTTTACAATTTTCAATACCAAGGTCCCATTTATGTTCCATGCAAACTTTCAATCAAATATACCAACTGGTTCTGGAGAAGAAGTTGATTTTGTTGTTTTTGCTATTTTTAGTAACAGCAGCCATCTTGGATTCTTGACCTGACCCAATTTTACAATTTTGAAACCCTGCAGTCTGGTCATGCTCAATGTGAAATTTGAGATCCATGGGCTCAGTGCTTTTAGAGCAGAAGTTGTTTGAAGTTGTTTAAGTAGGTCATTTTTTGACATTGGCATTTGAGCAAAATTACACACGTAAACAGAAAGTAGGTCACTGTGACAAAACTACGATACAGATTTTTTTCATTTTTACAATTTTGAATACCAAGGTTTCACTGATGTTCCATGCCAATATTCAGACAAATATACCCAGTGGTTCTGGAGAAGAAGTTTATTTTGTTGTTTTTGCTATTTTTAGTAATGGCGGCCATCTTGGATTTTCAAGCTGACCCAATTTTACAATTCTAAGACCCTGGAGTCAGGTCATGCTCCACGTGAAATTTGAGAACCATGGGACTAGTAGTTTTACAGAAGAAGATGTTTGAATATTTGTTTTTAGGTGTTGACGGACAAATTCCGTGACGACGCATGACGCACGCCGGACGCATTGGTATGACAATAGCTCACTATGGCCCTTCGGGCCAGGTGAGCTAAAAATCAAAGCCTGAAATCAAGTAAAATTCAAGAAATGAAAGCCTGAAATCCTGCAAAAGCCTGAGATAATACAGTAGTGGATTTTTACAGTACTGACTGTATTGTTTTGACATAGAAAACGCTACGGTCAGGGTCCAGTTTTTCAACGCATTGTTAGCTTAATGAAATCATCAGTCAAGGATTTGAAAGGGTTTTTTTAACACTATAAACACAAGTGTTCCAAATCTTTTGCTGAAGAAAAAAAATATCCGGAAAAAATAGCAATATTTTTGTCTACAATACATATCTAGTTTAAAACAACCAAGTCCAGATATTTAGGTCAGTTATGGTGTGTAATTATAGAGAAATAGCTGTTTTGCAGTCTATAAGCCTTCCTAGTTGGGTTCTATATTCTTTGCCATGGCTCACATTCTAGTCTTATACTTCCTTTTTCAAGGTCAGTTGAAGAAAGTCATTCAGTGCATTTGTGTGAACCATGTTTGAAAATAGATGCAATACAACGTAGGAAAAATGGACAGCTTGGATCAGCCTGCTCACACACAAGTCGGATCAGAAGTGGTGAACTACCCTAATACTATTCATGGATTGTTCAGAACAAAAAAAGAAAAGAAGAGAGCAACAAAATTTTTATTTCATCCTGCTCCTTTCAGACCCCCCTCCCCCCCTCTGCACACACACACACAGAGTTAAAAATTGTTGAAATAGTAAGTTCAACGGCATATAATGTCAGTCAAAGTGCACATGTCCTAAAGTTTCATTCATTAACAATGCCTAGTTCATAACATTTGCCCTGGGCACTGTGCAATAAATGGATCTAAGATTTTTCATAAGATTTTTCAGGCATCGTATTTGACTGAGTGTGTGTGTTCACATTTAGCATCATGCAATTTCTTGTATGGGCACTCAGGAACAAGTCAGGCCAAGGCCGTACAAAGGCTGCACAGAGATTGTACAGAAATCATGCAGTTGTCCTGCAGTCTCGATCTGCAGCCTCCGCAAGGAAATTGTATAGAGCCAGTGGAAAATATTTGGCCCATCTCAAGGCAGCCGCACGGTCATGGTGCTGTGGCTGTGGAGTTGGTGCTCAATGACCACTCAATATACGTGCGATTTCACGAGTACCGCACAGGCAGCGAGCAGCAATCTTGGGACAGCTGTGCGAGGGTCATGTAATTGTCCCAAGACCTAAAACTTTATTTTGAATCAGTGGAAAGGGAAGAATCAAACTCCACAAAAGTAAGTGGCCGGACCTGACTCAAGAGCCAGAGGTCCCTGATTCAATTTGAATCAGGGACCTCTGGCTCTTGAGTCAGACACACTACCAACTGCTCTATTTTGAAGAACCCTTAGAGCAAGTGAAGTAACACTGATTCAGAGACTAACAGCTGAGATTTAGGGGCTCACAGTTGTGATGAGTAAATCAGTGAAGGCCTAACCAACAACAAAAAAACAAAAAAAAAATCGAGGAAGAAAAAAGATGGTCATTTCATTTCCTGTTTCTATTTATGACTTCCTAGCGAGCTCAAATAATATGACAGAAAACTTCAACAGTGTAGACCCAGTGTTCCCACTCAAATTTTAAACTGAGAGTTTTTATACCCCCTATCTATAAAATTTGCGGGTATGAAGTAAAATTTACGGGTATGTTTTTTAATCTCGAAAAAGTTATGGGCCGAAATGGACATGGGCCGAAATGACTCGGAACCCTTGGTCCGCTTCTTTTACAAACACTAAAGTGCCGATGTGTTTCCAATTGAAGCCTGAAAAAAAGAAAGAAAACGGATGTCATGCCTTTTTCCGGTCCTTGTTTTATCCAATATTAATCATGTGATGGATTCCTTTCCAAATGAAAAATAGAAAGTGCCGTTTCCAAACAGAAACAGCGAAAATAAACGCAAAAATACGGACAAATTCTGTCGACTATTATGACAGTTCAGGTGCGCAACATGACCGCGCATGTCATTAATATTCATGCAGCCGATTAGTGGTAGTGTTTTCCAATAATGAATTTGCCTGGCCGTAGAACGGATGTGACGGACGTGAATGAAAGCATGGTATCTTACTACGGACCGCATTTCAGATCAAAACAGCGACTTCTGACTCTCTTCTCGGCTACAAAAATCATCTGGCCTGGCAGACTCGCAATAGAATGAAGAAAAATGATGATTTTTTATATTTTTGAGAGAAACATATGCGCGTGAATGCACGTTCTTGCCCCAAAATTTATGCGTGATTAGAATGCTTTCCGCGTGATTCACGCACAATTCTACGTGAATGGGAACACTGGCACAATTCTACGTGAATGGGAACACTGGTAGACCCCTTACCAGAGCAGTCTGATCAAGAGTCTACACTCGTTGTCTTTCTGCCAATAATATTTATGTACAAATCAAATTTAGGAGAATTACAAGAAATTGTTCAACAGCCCCAATGTGTATTGAATTATGTCACAATGCCCTCGAGGCGTTGCATTTTTACCAAAGGGGATGTTACTTGGAGCCTGAAGTGTAGCATATCTTAAAATTACTGCCAAAATACCTCTAATAAACAGTATTAAGGTAATAGATATACTTTTAGAGCAAGCAACTCTACTTATTTTTTGCCTCCCTACTCAATAGGATTAACTTTTAAAGGAAAGAATTTGCTCCCCTATGAGCAATTTCTTTCCCTAAGAGGAAATTCTTTCTTTTAAGAGTAGACCCCATTTCAAAGAGCTACCTCATCCACAGAAGCAAAGAGGAGTTCATGCAAGTTAATATAACAATTTTTGGAAAAGAGGCAGGGGGCATTAATTAGAGCAGGGGTGTTTATTAGGATTAATTTGGTAGGTGTGTGTGTTTTGTGTGCCTTTTGGATGTAGCTCTGTATTGTAGAGCCATACTGCTCCATTTCTAGGACAATAACGGTAATTATTTTAGGTGTTCCAATTCTTAGAATTTATACTGTGAAGTGAAACAGGAAGGAAAGGCAAGTTGCTCTTCACTGAATCAGTGGTGTGACCTTGAGTCAACTGGAGTTGTTGTGACCTTGAGTCAACTGGAGTCACATTTAAAGGCGTTGACCAAAATTTATAGATATCTTTTCCTTTCTCATATGAACATATGCTGTCAATCCCTAATGAAGACTGCCATACTAATGAAAGACTTTCAACAGAACTGCACCAAAAATAATATGTCCAGGTTCCCTTTTGCAGAGAGGGGGTGGGGTGGGGTGGGGGAAGCCTTTTAACAAAACTGCACCAAAAACAGTATGTCCAGGTTCTCTTTGGCAGGGGGCAGGAAAGTGTGTGTGTGTGTGTGTGTGTGGGGGGGGGGGGGTTCAACAGAACTGCATAGAAAAAACTATGTCCAGGTTTTCTTTGGGGGACGGCAGGAGGAGGGACATAAGTGACATAGATTCTCTAACCAATGTTCCAAACACTGTCATAAAATTTTACCTGTTTATACTGATATTGAGCATACATGTACAGTAGAACTTTAATGGTTCGAAGGCTTGAACAGGCTTGGGACCATGAAAATTATTTCCAGCAAAGGGTAGTTCCAGCCAGCCAGGGCTGGTTTCTATATATACGGTGAGGTCTGCTGACAACCGGTTGTCACCAGACTTTTTGGACCAAAAACGTCTGCTGACAACCGGTTGTCACCAGACTTTTTGGACCAAAAATGTCTGATGACAACCGGCTATATAATTTCTATTAAATGGTTTTAAATAGGGTTTAATTTAACTGAATTTGTTTTAATAAGTTATAAATATTTTATAAATATAACATAAACATGATAAAGCTTCTCATAGTGAAGGCATGGTAAAGGTCTACTAGACACTGCTTCATACCTAACATCAAGCATCTGAGCCCAGTGGTTCTGAAGCAGATGATTTTCAATATCAAAGCCCTAGGCCTAGCGGTTTCGGAGAAGTTCTCATCTAAAGCAAATTGTTGATGACCGACAAAGGAAGACGGATGTTGGACATTGACTGATCACAATAGCTCACCTTGAGCCTATGGCACAGGTGAGCTAAAAACAAACTAGAAAATTGTGTCTGTAAGACAAGAATAATGCACCCATGTGGTGCCTGTCGCACACCTGTATACATCTCAGGATCTTCTATTATCAACAAATACAATTTAAACAACATACATATTGCCATTTTGTTCTATTGAAATCTGTGAAAGAGTTGAGTACACAAGCTCCATCTCTAAAGCACAAAAAGGTGCTGTCAATGACTAAGTTTAAAAGGCCATAATTCTGTCAATTTTTAATTCTGTCAAAATTTATTTTATCTCCATCCAAAAGCTACATGCACATTTTGATTGTGTCCACAACATATGTACAAAGTTTGAAAAGAATCCGCAGACAACTACAGAAGTAGTTGATTACACATACTCGATATTCTGTAATACAAAAAGGCTGCCAAAAATGACTAAGTTCAAAAGGAAGTCATTCTATCAAAATAAATCTATTCTTCATCAAAATGCCATATGCACATTTTAATTTATAATGTCTGTAACATGTGAATAAGTTTGAAAAAAACAAGTGAAAACTGTAAGAGGAGTTGATTACACAAACTCCATATTCTTTAAGGCAAATAGGCTGCCCAAAATGACTAAGTTCAATAGCCATAATTAGGTCAGAATAAAATTTAAGCCATCAAAAAGCCACATACACATCTTCACTATGTCCACAACATGTGTACAAAGTTTGAAAAGAATCCACTAAAAACTGTCAGAGGAGTTGGCTACAAAAACTCCATACCCCATAATGCAAAAAGCTGCCCAAAATGACTAAGTTCAATAGGCTGTAATTCTGTCAAAATTAATATTACCCCCATCAAAAAGCCACATGCTCTTCTTCATTATGTCCACAGCATGTGTGCAAAGTTTGAAAAAGATCCATTGAAAACTGTGGGAGGAATTGATTACACAGACTCTATATCCTAAAGTGTGATGAATGGACGGACAGACAGATGAATAGACAGATGGCCAGGAGCCAATATTAATGCCCCTGACTGTTGTCACGGGGGCATAACATCTTCCTCCCCCCTCCCCCGTCATATGTTTCAGTGTATTTTACTATCATCAAATGAAGCAGAAATCTTTTCCAGCATGGACCACCGCTGATCCATTCTAGAACAAGGATATGATAGAGTAAGGATGCTGGGGTCTTGATGTTATGGTGTACATATTTGACTCAAGTGACTCGGCTATGCTCAATGACAAGAGCCATTTATCTTTCAGATGTATAAGTAAAGATCATATGAATAAATTATGATGCACCAAATTTGGTAAATGCATTAAGAAGTCATTCAGAACTATAGGTCTTCTACGAATTTTAAAAACTGTTTACACTTTCTAGTTCAGTGGTGGTAAGGTTTATTCACTTAATAATGGATGTCACACCTGTCTGATTTAGCATACTATGCATGTGCAATCAATGCACTGTTCAAAATCTCTTACCTGGCTAATTGTGCATAAATACATGCTTAGAAGCCATGCATCCTATGACTCCTTAAAAAGGCCAAATTCTGAACTTCATGATTCCAATGCTAATACTCTACTGTTGAAATATTTGAACTGGTTTCTTAACTAAAACTAGATATTTGTGGAAACTGGACCTAAAGACAGCTATTCAGAAGACCTTGAATAAAGGACATATGCAATACTGAAGGTCTTGAGAAACAGTTTTCAATCTATTTATGAGAACTTGTTGACTGGCTTTCGCCATGGCTGTATAGGCTTTGCATAAATGATGCTTATCAATATATCTCTTTGCATAGACATCATCGGATTCTGATATCTTTCCCTCTTCATCTTATTCAATGTACATGCATATACTTGGATTTTTACTCAAAGTGATATAAAAACACAGGTGTGAATGTGGTCTTACAAGCAAATAAAGTTCCTAAATGATCTGTAAAACTTGCACCACCTCACTAAATATTGGGACAGGAATGTCTGGACAAACACTGTAGACCAAGACCAGACTGTTCAGGGACAGCAATAGTATTTCCCATTCTGCCAGCACCTTTGTGCCAAATTGATGATAGTCAAATCAGTGAAGCTTCTGGTAAAATCAACTTAATTTAGGTTTACAATGGCATCTGCTGCAGAGATGGCTTCTGTCAATATTAAAGCTGCTATGATAAGGTATTATATCAGGCATAAGCAGTCAGCTGTAGCAGAATAGGTTCTAATTGTGCTAAAATGGGCAGTCAACCTTAGCAAAAAGTGGACTTGGCGGTTCCGCATCAGACCTGTTCTTAAAATTTGTATAAGAGCTATAACTGCTAAACAAACATAAAACCTTTGTTAAATATCAAAGTTTGATTTTCACACCTTAATTCTAGGATTTAATTGTAATGGGAGACAGACCATATACTATTATTATCATGCACAGAGCGACAATGTTAGTTAGATAATATATCACAAACAACAACAGGCAATAAATAAGGACTAAATTTAAAGGCAACATTATTTTGTTTCCATACATCAAGTACAAATAGTCCTCATCTGTGAGTAACACAATGCCAAAAAATGCAAATATGCTAGTAGAAACAGTCATTTGCCTTAACTATGAGAAAATTTATGTTATATTTATAACATATTAATATAAATTCAGCTAAAGGAAACCTAATTAAAAACCATTAAACAGAAAATATATGGCTGGTTGTCAGCAGACGTTTTTGGCCCAAAAAGTCTGGTGACAACCGGTTGTCAGCAGACGGTTTTGGTCCAAAAAGTCTGGTGACAACCGGTTGTCAGCAGACACTTCCTATATATTATTGACCTCTAGGGACCCAAGAATGAGTTCTAGTCAAGCCAACAGGGTTTGAGCCACTAAAGTTCTAATGTACTTGCATTTCTAACAAAACTTCCATCCTATATAATGTGATACTGCCTTTTAACCTTGTCTATAAAGTGTGTTTTTTTTTTATATTTTTTTTTTACCTTCAGACACAAGAGTAATACCATCAGACAATAATAATGAAGTACATGAACTTATGATGCTTTATAAGTGCTTTTGTGGTTTGATGATAATTCCAATATAATTTCTTTTCAGTTCCCTAAAATGAACAGGTACACTTTCAGGTGAAGCAACTCTGCCATTTTTGTTCTTGCCTCCCTTCTCAATGGTGGATGACTGTTAAAGGAGCAAATTCTTTCCTTTATGAGCAGACCACTTTGTCTTGACTTTGCCTAAGGAAGTAAACAGAAAGTCGCAAAGTTGTTGCCTTTGTAAAAATGGCGGCAAAACATGGGGATGTACCAATGCAAGGGCGTAGCTACCTATACGCAAATACGCAGGTGCGTATTGAAATTTTGTCAAATTGACAAAATTTCAACACACACCTGAGTATTTTCATGCTGAAATGTTGTTAATTGGGCATAATTTTAATACTTACTGCCAACAGACATGAAAATTTGAAATATCTTAATGGCTAAACCCCTTATTATTGCCCTTAATGAGTATAAAACATGATTGTGCGTACTGAGTTATTGTCCCTAGCTACGCCCCTGCAATGTACCTTATAACATATGTTGTGACTCCTCATTAGAACTGAAACATTAAGTGAGGCAGTTCTACTGAAGGGTCACAACATATGTCTACATGTACATGCATTTTATGGAGAAACAATTCAGTCAGCTCTAGATACAGTACACGCAACGTGAAGACTTGATCTGACACGCTCTCGCGTGACACTTAAAATCGCGTGGAAGGGATTAAAATCCACGAGATTCTCTCGCAACTCTCACGCATTTCACACTAAACTTCCTCGCGTGTTTGAAAATCGCCACGTTCCACGCAAGAAAATTCCTCGCATCTCGCGTGAAATTCATAGAGTGGTGTATGCGAGAAACTTTCGCGCATCACGCGTGGAATTTTGTCCAGGTAGGTACATGTACAGTAAATGCAAGTTTCTATACAAGTACAATACCTTTACGGACAAGGCACATGATTCGCAATGCATTTTTTTTTCAGCGCTGAAAAAGGTTCAATTAATACATTGTAAGCGTGCGTGAAAAACCTAATTGATCGCATCCTCAACGCAAGTATTGTTTGACCGTACGGTATTTACATTTACGAATTAAGGATGGGTTGATAAAAAATCATGATCAGCGTAATTTTGTTGCAGTTATACGCGGCGAGTTAATTAGAAAGGCCTATGTTTGAAAGAATATTGTTAATAGGTTAGTTAGTAAACGGAGTTCTTTCAAATTCTAGAATGATGACACAGACAAAAAATTTCGCTCAGCCGATAATAGCCCAATCCATGTCAAAACAGTCACAAAGATCAAAGCGTTTCGATCAGCTTTTGAACTCAAAGATATAGCCGCTAGTGGCACGTGCCGAACTTTCTGATGTAAGAGCTCTCAAGTTTCCATTAATAGCGCACGCGACAACAATGACTTGATTAGCAAATGGGCTGTCTCAGCGGTGATTGACGTCCACTTATCCACTCTCTGAAACATGCAAATTTTTTAACCTGTTGGTTTGACCGCTAAAAAATACGTCACAGCTGCATCCTCATAATCAGTTCATTCATGAAATATGGAAAATATGATTTTGCGTCGTGGATCAATAGTCAAAGTGTTTGGATTTTAAAAATGCATCAAAATGAAGGAAAAATAAGAGGTGAGAAGTTTGTTTTTTATTCCGATCTCCGCGTGGCAAAATCACATTATCTATATGAAAAACGAAACTGATTCTGCTGCGCGGAAAAATTCTCAAAGTATTCGGACAAATAAACATAATATCTATATTCATATTTAGAGGTGACTGAACGCATTCAGGGCCTTCGCCATAATAAAATGTGAAGACGGTAGCATTTGTTGAAATACGTGAACACAGCACGTTTATAGGTCAGTCTCGTGCCTTGACATCAAAGGACGCCGCTAAGAGCACAAAATGGTGAAAGGAATCTTATTCCATACGCTGATAGTAAATATTAGGATCAGCCTGCGCAGTATTAAATACAATGCGACAAACTGGTATGCTTTACGCGTCATAGCGTGAGCGGTTTACGCTGTCTATTTGTTCGGCACTTTCGGTTAATTCCGGAATGTCGGAAATTGCCGATCGTAATTTTTTTGAGTTGGCGCCAAAAAAGACCAGTCGGTTGGAAACCGGAATCACAACTTTTTTTAGGCCCAATGTAAAAATATAAATGAATTACCTAGGTACAACATACAGTATAATGACCTGTGAAATTGACAGGAATCGTTAATCCTTTCCACTCGAAAACACGCGTCACGCGTGATTAAGTTTGGCGCCGATGACTCACCTGAGCATACATGGAGTTAATCCTTTCTCTCGAAAGTTGCGTGTCTCGCGTGAAAAGAAATTGTTTTCTCGCGAGTTTAACCTCACGCATCTCGCGAGTCTCTCGCATCTCCCACACATTTCACACGCAAAAACCCCACTAAACTTTCGTGGAAAAGATTAAAATTTCTCGCGAGAGCGTGTTAGATCAAGTCTTCACGTTGCGTGTACTGTAAGAAGGGGTTACAGGGATAATTCAAAGATGATTTTTCTTATTTCTCAATGAAAACATATATTATGACCCCTCATAGGAACCGTCTCGGCAAGACCGTTCTAATGAACAGCCACAAAGTATGTTTTTATGCAGAAATATGGAAAATATCCCTAAATTATCCCTATTACCCCTTCTTATCTGGAGCACTGATACAATCATGCATTTTATGGAGAAACATGAAAAATTATCAAAGAATTATCACCAAAATCTCACAGTATCTGCAGCTCTGTAATCAGATACTTTCATTAAGTACATTTAAACATAATGGCTGCAATCATGCAACATAATCTGGGTCCACCCTTGAGGAAATGAAATGGAAGCCAACATTAGTGATAAAGATAATGTACTCCAGCATCAGGAAAATATTTTATCAGGAGCAGTCTGGACGTACAGAAATTTGGGGACAGCAATAAACGAAACAAGGCAAAAATGCTTTTTCTCACCTGCCTGGGCACTTTCTGGGCTAATCCAGTAAACTTGATGGCAGTTTATGCCACCCACATCTGGAAAATAACACCTGTATCTCTCCTGCTAGCTGCAGATGAGACTAACAACTGACTGGTTATTCCAGTCATCTTATTCCAGTAACAAAACAATGAAAAAGCATGCAGACCAATAAACAAAACAAATTTTGTAACTTACTGATTATTGTAGTACTTGTACTGAGAATGTTGATACAGACCAGTACACAAAAATAGATACTGAAAATGTTGATGCAGACCAGTATACAAAAATACTCATACTGAAAATGTTGTTGCAGACCAGTATATAAAAGTACTGGCACTGAGAATGTTGATGCAGACTAGTATACAAAACATTGGAACTTACTGATAATTCCAGTACAGATACAGAGAATGTTGATGCAGATGCAGACAACATATGAAACAAAAGAACTGATTATTCCTGTAATGATACAGAGAATGTTGATGCAGACTAATGTATGAAACAAAAGAACTGATTATTCCTGTAATGATACAGAGAATGTTGATGCAGACTAATGCATGAAACAAAAGGACTGATTATTCCTGTAATGATACAGAGAATGTTGATGCAGACTAATGTATGAAACAAAAGAACTGATTATTCCTGTAATGATACAGACAATGTTGATGCAGACTAAGGACTGATTATTCCTGTAATGATACAGAGAATGTTGATGCAGACTAATGTATGAAACAAAAGAACTGATTATTCCTGTAATGATACAGAGAATGTTGATGCAGACTAATGCATGAAACAAAAGGACTGATTATTCCTGTAATGATACAGAGAATGTTGATGCAGACTAATGTATGAAACAAAAGAACTGATTATTCCTGTAATGATACAGAGAATGTTGATGCAGACTTATGTATGAAACAAAAGAACTGATTATTCCTGTAATGATACAGAGAATGTTGATGCAGACTAATGTATGAAACAAAAGAACTGATTTTTCCTGTAATGATACAGAGAATGTTGATGCAGACTTATGTATGAAACAAAAGAACTGATAATTCCTGAAATGATACAGAGAATGTTGATGCAGACTAATGCATGAAACAAAAGGACTGATTATTCCCATAATGGGAGACAACAGAACTTATTTCAGTACTGATGCAGAGAATTTTGTGAGACCATTATATGAAACAAAAAACCTGACTCTCAATAGAACTGATTACATGTATTCCAGTAACAGTACAATGATATTGATACACAATGTATATGCAACAATAGACCTGTTGTTATTGATACAAAGAAAATTGATGTAGACCAATATATACATGCACAGAACTTACTTATTGTTCAGGTAAAGAGACAAATACATGTAAAACTAGTGAAGATCAGCAATATATGAAACAAGAACAAGGGCTTCGCAAGCGGTGCATAATACGCCCGCTTTAATGTCATAAAGGAGTTGCAGAATGAATAAGATTGTTGACAAAAGTATAGACAGGCAGACAAACAGGGGCAACAACTCTATAATTAATGAAGGCAACATTATTTGAATATTTAACACAGCAAATACTATTAGTATACCAAAAATCAGCTTCCAAGGTGGAGTGGCTCAGAAGTTGAGTAATGCCAAAGTCAACCAAGGGAGATAATTCATAAACTAAATATACTAGATATACCATTCTTGGTTCTAATACATTCCCTTGACAATATACACATCACCAGTAAGTTGTGTTAATATTTTAAATGGTTAAGGAGTTACAGAGTAAACAGGAAATTTATGCAAGGGCAGATAATTCAGTTCGTTAGCCAGAATTTTGATTCTTGCTCAGGACACATTGCCCCATTTTTATACACATTCCTACAAAGTTTCATTCTAATATTTCAAAAGGTTAAGGAGATATGAGTGAATGAGAAATATCTAAAATTAAGAAAGGGGTAGCAATCATTTTATATGTGACGTATCGTCTTGTGATCATGCACATTGCTATACAGTTTCATCATGATATTTCCAACGGTTACCAAGTTAAGGTATGCAAAACATACGTATACAAAAATAGCCTTAAAGGACTAATGAAAGGGATGTAACTCTAAATCGAAGAAAGGGACAGCAACCATTGTTTTACACGACACATCATTGGAACTTCATACACACTGCTTATGAAGTTTCATGAAAATACCCCAAACAACTATCTAGATATGGCACGCACAAAACTTGCAGGGAAAAAAATAATCAAAGGCACATAACTTGGAAACTAAGGAAGAGGGAGCAACCACTCTTGTACGAGACACATTGCCCCTACCTAATACATATGCCTACAAAATTTCATGAAGATATCCAAAATGGTTACTGAATTATGGCGCGCACAAGACTGTTTATGGACTGACAGGCCACGACATAATACGTCTGTTTTTTCTAAACGGGCGTGTAAAAAAAGACAGAATTCTGTAATTGAATATGGTAAACAAATGAAAAAAGAGAAATGAATGATTATTCAAATAAAGATATAAAATGTATACAAACTGATCCTGAACAATATAAATTTGAGTCTAGATCCCAGATGCATCACAAAGTTTTATAGTTTTGAGATACAAATTCGCAGTAGTATACAATTTATATGATAATGTCTACAAACCATGTTTGGGAGCTGCCAAACTGATTCAACTTGACCACCATGACGGCTGTAAAAATACTGCCGCCCACATTCATCCACTGCCGACAACCACTGAGATACACAAAAAGTACATGTAATAAACATTAACAAAACATGACTCCAACAATCCAGACCCCAAGTACTTGATGATACACTGTTTTTCAATTTGAATGCAAAGACTCAACATTTGCAATCAAATATACTGTGCTCTTACATTATAATGAACAATATATAGCTACTACACATTGAGATATCAGTGATCCACAGAGCTCTAGATAAGAGGGGAATTTGATGATAATTGAGGGATAATTTTCTTTATTTCTCATTGAAACCATATGTTGTGACCCCTCAACGAGACGGTTCAGATAAGGGGTCACAACTTATGTTTTTATCCAGAATTAACAGTAATTATCCCTAATTATCATCAAATACTCCCTCTTATCTAGGGCTCTGGATCCATTTTTGTTTTCAATTTTCATATATTAGGCATTCTTTAAATGACATTGTATGAAACTACAAGAAGCTGTTTGTACATATCAAATGAATATGATTCCTTTCTGTAAAATTTTAATGCATTGTTTGCAGTTCTCTTCAACAAAACATTTTACCTAACTGTTGAAAAATTCTTTTGTCATTCTGAAGTATACTGAACAAAAAAAGAAACGTTACATGCACATTCAGTGCACGTTGTCTTTGAACTGAATTAAGATTTTTCCAATTTTATTTTATATGTAACTGCCAAAAAGTATCCGTATTTAAGAAAATGAATATCACAACATAAGCTGCGAGATTAATGTCTCCAGATCAGTTTGATCAATGAGGGGTCCTAATTTGAAATTTGCTGTTTTAAGGTGCCTTTTGAAGACCCGTGTTTCACTCAAGTTGTCAGCCCATGTAAGCAAGTCACTTCTGAGACATTTATCAGGCATTAGTTATTACGAAAACGGTCCCATCGCCACTTCCAAAAGGTTGATCAGTGAAGCACAAGGCTTGGAATATCGCTTTTCATGACACTTGACTCTGACTTTCATGCTATGCACTGAAACTCCCATAGACAATGCAAGGTGATATACCACAGACAATTAACCAGTTTGATCAAACTTTTTCATCATGAACCATTGTCTGAAGAAGCTGGAATAAGATCCATGAATTAAACTTGAAAATTTTACTAAAACGTATTGGTAAATTGGAGTAAATGATTTGCTATACTTTTAATTGCAAGGGAGACAATTTCAAAGACACATTATCTTTAACATCTTATTTCTATGAGCTGTTGGTTAAGTGGCATACAGTTCATAGGGTTTCTTATCGGCGGTTACAATGTAAATTTAAAAGTGCAAAATTTAAGCGCTTGCGCATGCGCATCGAGCGTCTCACATTGTCAGTGGTATTTTCGGTCAAAGTGGAATAATTCTGTAATAATTTATGCAAATCGCAAACAGATTAGTTCATAAGGCTGTCTGACGTCTGACACGTGGGAGAATAACGTAGCATTATTCGAAAATAGTGTTCTTTAGCTTAAAATTCATGAATAATCTTTGTAACGTTTCTTTTTTTGTTCAGTATATATATCAAAACTGTGCTTAAAACGATGTTTAGTAGCTTGTTACAAAGAAACATGTGCATGGTTGTTTTGAAAAGTACATTTACGACCTGCATGTTGATAATACAAATTAATATCAGTTTACAATAAACAAATGCTGAAAAGGCCAGATATGACAGAAAAGAAGAGTCATAGACATAAGTCAGAAAAGTTACAGAAATTTGATAACACTATTTTACTTTATCCTTATAGAATCGATTCTATGAACAGATGTGATAGTACCAGAGAAACCTCAGATAAAACTACTCTAAAAACATGCAAAACAGATGCAGAGAACATCTATATGACCAACAATGTAAAAGTAACGTGACTATTTGCATTTGCACAAATATATGGAAAACATTGTTTATATTAGACTCCTTGAAGAATGACAGGTATATTCAAATACAGTGTATCAAGATAAGGTATAATGTATGAACAAATCCTAAATTCCAAGAGTCAACTTGTACAAAAATGTTCTTAGATGATAAACGAATACAAGAAGATAGAAATGAACATATGTATCCATAACTGATAGCAAAGGGAACGACTAAATAGGGGTACATGTAAAGTTTGATAAACACTGATACTACAGAACCAGATCTGAAAACAGAGGTCTATGCTGAGTACAGCAGCAGAATGCTCCACAAACCTTTTGTTTAGTTGCCTCATTAATAAATACACTGCTTCCTTCTTCAGTAATTTCATAGGTCCAACCCTCAGGGATGATAGTAGGTATGCGAATCGGTCGACCATAATCAAGGGACCGGCTTTTACGGTTCTTTTTAGGGTACTCAAATCTGGACTCCAATGGGGAGATGGGAGACAGTACCTCCTCGTATTCTCCAGAACTTCTGGACCGCTTAATTATCAAAATATTAATATGTATATATCCTCAAGTTTGGCAGCCATTTTTCATATGAGCTGCCTAATCTTGATCTATGCTGTTTGCTAATTCGGCTATTTTTACTTTTGGCACTTTCAGTGTCAAATGCATGGCTGCTCAGGCTGATCTGTGGCTTTGCTGTCCACAGACTCTATACACATGTTGCAGTTATTCGGCTATTAGATGGTAGAGGTTGTCCCATGTAATATTTCTGCTACATGTTGTTACATGTACAAGTTTCTATTATAAAGATATCTCCTGCTTGAGAGAGTAGATTAATTATAGATCTGAGACAATTTCTGTTATAATAATCTTCATCAAAACCCCATGTTGTTGGCTGTCATTAGAACTCCCTTATTGAGAATTATCCTCAAACCCACCCTAATTAGGAGCTCTACATCACAGGACCAGACCTATAATATCATTAGACATCTATCTTATCATGCAGAGCACCAGACAAGAGGGGGAAATGAGGATAATTTGAAGATAATTTTTCTTATTTCTCAACGAAAACATATGTTGTGACCCCTCATTAGAACCGTCTCGACAAGACAGTTCTAATGATGGGTCACAAAATATGTTTTTATGGAGAAATCTGCAAGATTATTCCAAAATTATTCCTGTTACCCCTTCTTATCTGGAGCACTGCTTATGTTGTTGATTCGTTATGAGCTGTGACAGAGAAAACCAACAAAATGGCATGTGCTCCCAGCACAGACTCAGATCAGCCTAGGTATCTGCCCAGTCTGGTCAGAGTCTTTGCTATGTAATTCAAGGGTAGCTAAAGGTCTAAGCTAGCTCCATGTGGACAGCAGAGACTCTGATCAGCCTGGGCATCTGCCCAGGCTGATCTGAGTCTTTGCTGGATGCACATGCCACTTTGTTGGTTTTCCAGTGGCATGGCTCTTAGTTATGCTACATGACAGTGTCCTAATGACCAACATCAGCCTGTTGTTTTTATTTCTACAAGTCTGATTGGGATTTTCAGTTTGTAGAAGATCAAAACATACAAGAAAATGATATTAATTCTGCCGAAACCCCACTGTAGGAATGTATGTTTTTCTTAAGAAATTAGTATAAAACAGTTAGAAATTAGTATTAAACTGTTCACACCCAAAATTATACAGATAGGGCACTTTTTCTAGTGCAGCAGATTTTTTTTCTTGTTACATTGCAATCACAAATGATAACATTTTAATAACTTTAACTTCCTACATACTTCACAAATCCCTAGGAGAGAATAAAGTTGAAAGTATGACGTAAATGTGCAGCAGAAACCACATAATTTCCTCAAGGTAAATGGGCATACAGTGTTAGAAATAAGGCACAGACAGCAACTTGCGCGGAGGGCAACCTGAAATGCATTTCAACTTGCCCCCCAAAATTTCAATTTGCCCCTGTATTTTATTGAAATTAAATCTTTAACATGTCATTTTCTTCCAAAGTAACTTAAGTAAACAGAGTCCAAAAATGCTCTCCCTTTCTAAGACACTAAGCATGAATTCATGAACTTCAGAGATAGCTAACCAACAATTTTGATCACAGCTACCTAATCATTTTCATAGCGCTACTTTGACTGCGATTCTTTTCATTTTCTCCTTCAAAACACTATATTGGTGGGTTTCAGACTTCTCATGCAAAACTTCAAAAAAGGCATGAAACAAAATTATTTTCCAGAATTTTATCTCCCACAATTTCAGGTTGTCCAGGCGGCAACCTTCCAAGACTATCAGCTTGCCCCCAGCAAATTTAACCTGTGTCGGGCAAGCCGGCAATTGCTCATTTCAAACACTGGGCACACTTTCATGGGGAAACAACTCTGGTATTTTCATTTTAGCCTCCATTCTCAATGGGGATCAACTCTTAAAGGATAGAATTTGCTCCTCTAGGAGCAAATTTTTTACTTTAAGAGTTAGAGGAGCAAATTGTTAGGAACATTTTTTAAGAGTTAGAGCAAATTTGTTAGGAACATTTTCTAAGAGTTAGAGGAGCGAATTCTATCCTTTATGAGTTAGATCCCTTCTTGAAAGGGCTTCTCCATGGAAGCAACAGGGTCACAAAAGTTTTCCCCCTTTGTAAAAATGGTGGGAAAACATGAAAGTGTACCCATAAGCCTTAAATACTGGAACAGAAATGGTTGTGTCAACATTGTAGACTCAGATTTCTACTATAATAAGCTCACCTTGTGAACCTCTGGCTCAGGTTACCTAATAATCTCTGATTGATCATAAAAAAAATTCTCTGCCACCAAGTAGATTGTTACTCAGAATTTTTTTTATAATTTTCATAACTGTTTTGGCATCAAATATGAAATTTATTCCACAATAACCTACTGTCATTAAAATTTTCCTTTCCTGAAGCCATTATGTTGTGCCTCAAAACAAACATCTTTTTTCAAATCTGACCTATCTCTACAGATGAGCCGCGACACAAGAAAACCAACAAAGTGGTTGTGTGCCCAGCGCAGACTCAGATCAGCCTGGGCATCAGCCCAGTCTGATCAGAGTCTTTGCTGTCCGCATGGAGGTAGCTTAAACCCTTGGCTACCCTTTGAGCACTTAACGAAGAGTCTGGTCGAACTGGGCGGATGCACAGGTTGATCTGAGTCTAAACTGGCCGCTCAACCATCTTGTTGGTTTTCTCGTGTCGCTGCTCAGATATGTTAATTTCCATTACATAATAATGAGATCCCATATTATAACTACCATACTAACACTGGTCTGGCATTCAACATAGGCCACGAAGGCAACTTACTATAAAACTCTGTTGATTTCGCATCTTCTTAATTTATTTTCAAGTTATCATTCTTACGGACCCGGCAATTTGTCAAACTTCTTAGTAAGACCTTATTTTTGAACAAATTCCATCTGGTATAAAAACTGTGCTGAAATGAGTTTCTATGCTAACTCGTTGTCATGGTTGTTGTTGCCCGAAATTATTTTCAAGCATTTCTTGAATATGGATATCAATTCAGTAAAACTTTTTATTCCTATTTTAAGGGTCAGGGGTCTGATGGTCCGTGAGACTATTCTTCTGAAACAAACTTACCCTGATGAGGAGAACAAGCAAGTTTCCTGTATGTTGTCTTCGTTGCCTGTGTTGAATGCCAGACCAGTGTGATACTTGGGTGCTTCTGATGAGGGATCATATATGTTTGTCATGAGGGACCACAATATACCGTATTAATTCTATAAAATGTCTTGCGGGTGTTGCATTTTATGGAAAGGGGTGCTGTTTACAGCATGAATGAGCCACTTTATAAATGCTTTCAGTAAACAGTTCTGGTCATTTTCAACCATGTAGGAATAACAGCTGCACTTTGACGGTTCTGAAATAGCAGACAATGAGAGCTCCAGATAAGAGGGGGTGACACGGATAATTCAGGGATAATTTTTTGTATTTCTCATTGAAAACGTTTGTTGTGACCCCTCATTAGAACCGTCTCACTGAGACGGTTCTAATGAAGGGTCACAAAATATGTTTTTATGAATATAGAAAATTATCCCAAAATTATCCCTGTGACCCCATCTTATCTGGAGCACTGTGACAATTGCGCAACACACCTCACAGACCTCAATGAGGTGAACTTAGGACCACAGGTAAGAATACCTTGGGTCTTATACCTGAAATTTTGCTATCTGTGCAAATCAGTACTCCATTATTTTCAAAAACAGAGGGAGGGATTTTTATTAGAGCAGGTACTGTTAATAGGCCTAATACAGTACACCTTATTGATAAACCTGAAAAAAAAAAATTATCTTAAAATTATCACCAAAAGCCCACATTATCTGAAGCACCATCTTATGGCACAGTTAAAAGCATGGAACGGGGGTGGAATGGAATGGATAAGAAAATCTATATTCCACTGGCTACAGTTTGCTCCAAGAGCCAGGGATGGTACCCAGAGGGAGCAAATTCTTTCCTGTATGAGTACCATTCCAAATACATGTAGGTGGAATAAGGCAGATGAGAGTATCCCTGCCAGTCCTTGCCATTCCATTCCATATTTTAAACTAAACTGCATCTTACCTGTTTGTACAGTTCATTATGGAAAGTTCCTGGTATATTCTTGTCCCTGGGTGGTTTCCAATTTCGTTCCTTTGTGTCTTTATGTACATAGAAAACTCGATTTGTTTCTGGGTCAAGAAACATGTCCCATTTTGCCATAATTGTCTTTTGGTATATGGACTGGTCTGGAAGTGGTGGTGATGACGGAGGCTCGATATGGAGTTGTTGAAGGTTTGCATAATCACTGTCTGGTGACTACAAGGTAAGAAACAGAGCTTCAGATAGGGTGAAGTTTTGAGGATCATTCTGGGATAATATTTAATTTCACTTAAAACATGTTGTGATATCATAACCACCTCAATGATTGTTGCAGCTCTAATGAGGGGTCACAACCATTTTTTCAATGGATATGAACAAAACCAAACCAAACTTATCTAGAGCTCTAGGAAACGAATTTAAAAAAAACAGAATTGTAACTTTATTTTGTGGATGACAAATGAGCCGCGACACAAGAAAACCAACAATGTGGTTGTGCGTCCAGCGCAGACTCATATCAGCCTGGGCATCCGCCCAGTCTGATCAGTCTTTGCTGTCCGCATGAAGGTAGCTTAGACCCTTAGCTAGTGGTTGTGCGTCCAGCGCAGACTCAGTGGTAGTGCGTCCAGCGCAGACTCAGATCAGCCTGGGCATCCGCCCAATCTGATCAGAGTCTTCGCTGTACGCATGAAGGTAGCTTAGACCCTCAGCTACCATTTAAGCGCTTAGCGAAAAGTCTGATCGGACTGAGCGGATGCCCAGGCTGATCTGTGTCTGCGCTAGGCGCATAACCACATTGTTGGTTTTGTCGTGTCACGACTCCAATTATTCCAATTATTATTTAGCTATAAGACAAGTTTTCCCTCTCCAAAATGACCCCAACATCACTCTTGTTTAATTCTGCCATAAGATGGGGTTATCCCTTCTAAAACAATCCCAGAAACCTAGATCATCCAGGACTTTTTTCGGTTGTTTTGGGAGCAACTCCAACCACCTCCCCTTATAATTGTGAAAATACAGTGCACATATTCTTCTTATTTCTCCGCATACACTATGTTTTGTAGGATCATCAGTTCACCTGCTTCAAGTCATTCAACTCAGATTCAACAACACATTTTTGTGGAGAGATAAGAATATTAAAATTACACATTTACTGTAATAATTTACACATCATATATTGGTAATACTACTTAGGCTTAGGACGAGCCCCGGCAGCTCAACCTAGTTAAGCACTAGCCTGCTATCTAGCTGTCCTGGGTTAGATTCCCAGAGGAGCAGAGGAGGCATAAATCCTTTCACCCATGACAGGGGCGGATCCAGAAATTGTGGAAAGGGGGTTCAAAGTAGCTGAGGGGGGTTCGTTTTGTGCAGTTTGACCAATTTTTCCTGAAATTCTCCATGAAAATAAATCCGCCACTGCATGAAAAAGGTAAAGGATTCCCATAGCCTAATAGCCATAGGGGCAGTGGGGGCTAGAGACCCACTGTATCTTGGGCACAGCTGATGAAAGGCGTAGCCCATCTCTCTCCTTTTGCTGCCTTATCCTTCCTTGATTCGAAAAAAAGTACCCATTTACTGCTGGGTTGACAGAGAGAGTTTTCCAGTCGCTGGATGGCGACGCTGAGCTGCAAACTCACGACCTTCCGATGCCTTTCTGCACTGTAACTGAGCCACTCGACTACCACGCCTCTCATAACCAATAACCATGGTTCAATTGCACAGCCTTTTATTACCACCCTCCCATCATCCTGATATGACTGAAATTTGAAATACTATGTTAAAAGAAGTAAAATCGCAAATCAACCATCCCAGTTATTTTAGTGTGCCACTTTACACAGCTGTATACAGGCTACATTCGTACCCCCAGGCCCACACCTCCTTTCTTCCCCCCCCCCCCCCCACCCCCTCCCCCCACAAAAGGCCTGAATTTTCCAAAATGTTTATATTTTTTTCCGACTAATGAGATTTTATTAGAATTCCGGGATTCATAAGACAAAGACTGTATCTCATTCAAAGAATCAATAAAATCACTTCATCCATCCATCATACTGTTAAAAACAGTACCTGATCTGAACTTTTTCCACCAAGCTGCATCCCTGCTGCTGCTCTGAGGTCATCCAGGTTTGCGTACTCTCCACCATCACCAAATCCCAAATCTGAAGGCCTCTGTGCCTTACCAAGATACTGAACTTGAATGCTGGTAACATTTTTCCCACCACCATTATAGTTTATATACATAGATTCATCATTATTTTCCTCTTCCATTGCTGATTTAAAAGTTGTTAATCCATTTTTGTGCAATTTAGTTTCATCTGACTCGGATTTCACTTGCATAGTTTGTTGACTGTCTTCCTGATCAATTGACCCTTGACTTCCTCTAAACCTATTGTCATTTATCTCTTCTTGTAAGTCATCGCTTATCTGATTGACATCTAGTATCTCTACGTAAGTACGAGGGACATAAAAACTTGCTAGTGTATTTGGTCTTTTTACATGCCACCAATCCTCACCCTCACTATTTAGTAAGTGATAGGTCTCGCCCTGTTTCATTGTTATCATCTGATTATGATCATCCTCGTATGAATAGTCATACAAGGCTTTTGCAAGTCGCACCGAACCTGTGGACACTGCCATAGTTTGACGAGATTGGCCTTTGTCACTCCAGTGATTTATGGGCCAGAATATCCTAATTGTTCAGCATTCATTATCTCAAGATCTTGATAACATAGTAACTGGCATAACTGATGCTGCTGATTCCTGTGGTATCTTATATATTTGGAAAATTCACAAATCCAACAACAAATTTTTCAAGGCGTTCAAAGGGGTTGATGTGTATAAAGAAAATTGTGTCTAGCGGACAGTGTGTCATTCAAATTTTGCAGAAAAAAATGGCAAATGTTTACTGGTTTGTCAAACAATAGACCGATAAGTGAAAGACCCTCATTTTAGCTAAGTTTTACGGCAGAACTTTTGACTAAAGTTCTCCACAATATCCGGAAGCTCTTATGTTTTCGCCCTTGTACACTTATTAGAATCCTATTTTTAACGAAAACAAAAAAAATGATAATTATCATTATTATTGCATTTAATGAGTTGTTGCTGAAAAATATTTTTATAATTGATTTTCATATAAAAATTTTATTTGTAGCAATTGTATTTAATACTTATATAGTGGATTTGATAAATACAAATTCGTCAGAAAAAATAACTAGAAACCAACTGACCGGATAGTAGTCTTATGAACCGAATGGGATAACCAAAGGCGACGGTCCGTGGAAACACCCAAAACCACCCCAAACCGCCTTCATACGACCCCGAACCGCCTTCATACGACCTCAAACCAGCCTCCCCGGATACAAACTAGCACCCCCACCCACCAACACACGCAAAGACACCATCATCTTAGGTAAATTAGGTAAATTAGGTAATTAGGCATCATAGGTAAATTGGCTAATATTATGCATCCTATAGTTTCTTTCTCCCCCCCCCCCTACTCACAACCATACCACCCGCTTTCTTTCTTTCTGCAGCCACGCGGCACATACAAATGAAACGAAATCATTTACTTGATAATGAAATGATACTCAGTTCATTCTAGTAAAATCATAAAACATGCTCATACATACATACATACATACATACATACATACATACATACATACATACATACATACATACATACATACATACATACATACATACATATATACATACATTCATACACACACACACATACATACATACATACATACATACATACATACATACATACATACATACATACATACATACATACATACATGAGCAACCACTTACTGAAGTCAACTACCGACCTATTTCACTGACTTGCATCCTATGCACATCTTTAGAACATATTGATCATAGCATCCGGTGTGACCATGCATCTGGAAAAACATAACTTTTATATGACTTGCAGCATGGATTCCGGTAAGGCAGAACCTGTGAAACCCAATTGATTCAACTTGCCGAGAATCTTACTGGGTCGCTTTCAGAGTAAAAAGATTTTTAAATTCTCAAATGCAACTTACGGAGGCTGATATATTTTGCTATTATTGACTGAAATTAAAGTGTTTTGTTTACATTTGCAAATACTGTAACTGAGAAAAAGTGTTTTGTTTTCATTTGCAAATACTGTAACTGAGAAATCTGTGATTGGCATGTCCTAGCCTGAGCCTCCAATATCTTGAAATTAACCAATTAGGACCCCGTTGGAAATAAGCCTAAGGGCTTTCATGGGCTATCCTAGGGTTCTTCAACATACTTACTTGATAACTCACCTTTTTTTTTTTTCTTTTTTTTTTTTTCATGCACTTTTCTTAGTTTTCGAAGATCACCCTTGTTGATCCTGAATCATAAAGTATCTAAATTCCCAGTTATTGGCTGAAAACGTTCAACACTATAAATGCTTTTTGGCTTTCATTGCGTACACTCTTGGTCCACCGGCTGCTCTGGTCACACTGTTCCTCGAGAGTCGGGGGTGGTTCGTGGAGAAGCATTTGCGACGCTCTAGTGCCAGGTCCATTGATGGGTCAGTATTTGACGGCTCACAGGATCTTTCCCATGGTCTAGGAGAGTACATGGTGTGAGCTAGGTGTTGAACGGGTGTTCAGTCCAGGCTGCCAAATTTACTTATTTATGAATCTTATTTTATTTTTCTAACTCTAGTCATGTCCCCGGTGCTGGTAATGCCTATGAGAACTGTGATACTTTTTTTATTAGATTAAAGCTATTTGATTCTCTTTTCAAAATAACTATTTTTACAGATTCAGTTTCATCTCTTTTAAATACTCAAACTATATGTTAAAATTATATTTTGTTTTCATTCTTATAAGTGTTGTGCTATTTTTTTATATTTTTTTAAATTCCAAAAATTTCTTAGCTCTTTAATATGCAATATGGCTTGTTTTATACTACTGTATGTGCTAATTTGTATCTTATATGTTTAAACGTCATTGTATTGTATGTTGATTTTACCAAATAAACATTAATCAATCAATCAATCGGTTTACCGTGCGTGTCTTTCGTGAACTTGTGTCAATTCTTCTCCGTGTGTGTGTGCTTTTTCCCTATTGGGTTTGAGAGTGGGATGTGGGTCGTAGGATTTGTTGTATTAATTCCTAATCATTGCCTTTTTACTTTGAATTGAATTTGTTGGTGCAAAGTTGGTTGGTTGTTTTGATGCTTAAAGTCCACGGTAAACAACTAAGGTCATGTCGGGACGGTCAGTTAACCTAACCACACTATTCCTGGGCAGGCTTAGACCTCCTAAGCGGTTAACCAGTACTAAGTGCACATACTTTCGCCAGTAACTGACAACTGCCCTTCTTGAATCAGCGGAAGGAGAAACGAAAGTATGTGGCCAGACCGGGATTCGAACCCAGGACCTCTGACTTACGAGTCAGGTGCCCTACCGATTGCGCTACCCGGCCCGGCTGGTGCAAAGTACCTTGTCACATAGGTACATATTATCGCCCACATGAGGCTGACTGTAACAGTTAGGAAGGACTGAATGAATCTCTGGAGAGTTAAGACATGTTGATGGTCACCATTGGCAACTGGGGGGTGGGGGGGGGGGGGGTAATTATCCGAAGTTGTCATGGGAAGCCTCAGTGTCCATATTAAAAGATGGTTGTCAACACCTAAACCTGTATAATGATTTTATAGACATGCTCAACGGATACAACTTTTTTTCAGGTAATGACCCAGCCCACCCGAAAGGACAATACCCTAGACCTATTCTTGCTAAATAACCCGACACTAGTACTGAATATCACAATCTTGCCAGGTATTTCAGACCATGATATTGTTAGTGCTGATTTATATCAAGCCTCAGTGCAGTATGCAAAAGCCAAGAACGATGCATGTGAATAAACATGCCGATTGGGAGGGTCTTGATGCATACCTGCTGGATTTCCAGAGGTCATTCATGGAGGATCATGAGACAAAGTTACTCAATCAGTTGTGGCTTGGTTTCAAAAGTAAGTAGGAAAATTCTCAAGAATTGACACAATTCAATCCCAGATCCCACCCAAGACAACATGTGGGAAAAAGATACCACAAAGTCACCACCAAAAGACATCATCAGTGGCAGCCATGTGAAACAGCCATTTCCCATGTAGGTTGCCACGGGGCCAGCCATTACATCATAAACAATATATCAGTAACAGACACAGCAACATAAAACACATAAAACAACCCAGAAGAACCAAAACACAAGTGCCTCCTAGGGACGACCACTAATGAAATTGCTGGAGGGTGGCAGCGGGGCGGTGGGGATTGAACAGTTTTTGGTCGACCAACCCTCGTCCTTGACTCTGCCTTGGTTCATCAGTTAACCCAACAAAAACAATCACCACCCACACAACAGACCAACGAAAGCATCAACCCTGACAACAAGAACAAGTTATACGAAAAACAGTAAACATCTATTTTTATCTATTTTCTGTTTTTTTTATGTTAGGGCTAGTCTTAACACCACAAAAATTATTTCGAAAACAAACAAACACATAAAGCAACCAAGAAGAAATAAAATTTCCTTTTAAAAGGAAGGCTTGCCCAGCTAAGACAGTGAAATGTTCATGAGTTGTTTATTCAAGTGAACCCAGATGTTCGTGCACTTTCTGTTGCTAATTTTTATTTAGCAAAGTAAATTTTCTTAACTTCTTGAATGGTGGCATTATCTACAGGTGTGAGGTAAAAACTAGTGTAGAATTTATTTGAAAAACAGATTGAGGAAATATTTAAACACACACACACGGGCCGTGTAGCGCAATCGGTAGGACACCTGACTCATAAGTCAGAGGTCCTGGGTTCGAAACCCGGTCTGGCCACATACTCTCGTTTCTCCTTCCGCTGATTCGAGAAGGGCAGTTGTCAGTTACTGGCGAAAGTATGTGCACTTAGTACTGGTTAACCGCTTAGGCGGTCTAGGCCTGCAGGAATAGTGTGGTTAGGTTAACTGACCGTCCCGACATGACCGTTGCTGTTTACCGTGGACGTTAAGAAACAAATCACACACACACACACACACACACACACACACACACACACACACACACACAACGTTTTGGCCGTTAGGCATGTCTCAAGTAAAATTACTATATGAACCTCTTTCAAGTCTTTTCTATATGGCTGCTAAGTCACATTTAGTTTGAATCAAAATTTTAGGAAAGACTGTTTCAAACCAATGCCTATGGAATCTTGGGACATCTGAACTTGGCATCAAAAGAAGACAAGAAATTTATATCCACTGAGCTATATTTTTGGTTTTAGTAGCATCAGTGACAGTGACTGGAAGAAAATTTTGACACTCTGAGAAGAAAATGCATGCTGCTATTGTTGAGATAATAACTTGCTTTACAACATTTGGGAACAACAAAGCACGGAATCCATTGCGTTCATACTTCCATGCACTTCCGAAAAATGAAATTTCTCTCTTATATTTATACTATGTTTTTACATCAATTTTGTTACTGATTTGTGAAGTTCTGGCTAATTTTACGCCAAGGAAAGGACGAAGAACAGCTATTTACCAATGTGTTTGATAATGATGTTCAACAGCCGTCACTATGACATGACGTATATCGAACGTTACGTCGGCTAATCAACTTATCGAATTATGCGTGACGTCGCTTACGCGTAACACTGCATGAATGAGTGTTGTTCATGGATGTATTTACATCGTCAGCCCAGTAAAGGTTCATCTAAGGAAATCGTCGACACGTGTAAATATTTCTCTGTACATTTGTGTAGGTGAAATTAAAAGTGTAGGTGAAATTAAAAGGCAACATTAGAGAGTGTTACAAGAAAACATTGATTCAAAGCATCAATACGCCGTGAAAGTCAGTCACATTTAGCTTCTGCGCCCGGTAGGCCTTACTGTGCACATATACAGGAATCTCGACACTAGCAGAGGTAGCCTAATATAGAGTATGCGGTGTTGTGAAGCTGATTATAGTTTATTGGCTTTCTTCTACTATTGTATACGTCATAAACATGTGGACAGGTTCTTGACAAACATGCATCATAATGATGGATTTCGGAGCTGCTCGGATTTATTTTCTATTCAGATAATATTTTAGTTTCGCCTGCTACTAGCAGAAACTATGTAGATCTACATGTGTATTACTTTACTGTTCCTGCGTCTGCGGCATTTTAAATTCAAAGTTTCATCATATTTTTACTCCATGTAACAGGAGTTAACATGGTTATTTGTTTTGCCCATAAAGTAACGTACATTGTTGACGCAGTAATACTGCATAGGACGTGACGTGTATGATGAACTTCAGTTCAGTTTTCCTAACGACGTTTCATCATCATATTTCAATTCTCATATCGACGTTACCCCCGCACCTCAGCGGAACGAATCCATAGCCGCAGTAACGGGGCGCCGAGCGTCCGTCCATTAACGACGTTTCCCAACCAAATATTTATTTTTTATTAGTGAAAGGTGAATATACAGTAATACGTCAAGCTTTCAAAAATATATATATTCTGCTGGCTATCACTCTGACGTGTAATTATTTGCGTTCAAATTTGTATATTTATCATGTTGTTAAAAAAATTATCTTTACCTTTAAGAAACTAGTCTACTGAGTACTACAAAACTAACGAAGACTTGTTGCAAATTATAGAAGTATTACTTCCCTTGAAACATGCCATTGGTGTTTCATAGGAGAATCCTGCTTTATGCCATATGCGACCATCAAAGGTACCTATAAGAATGCATTTTGCGCAGTCTGACCATTAGGCCTACTATGAAGGCGATCGTATACATTATCTGTTTTCGGATGTGGATAATAAAAATGCACCGAGGCAAAGTAACAGGCGAAATTGTATGTATTTTATGACGTACGCGAAGGTACAAAAAAGTTTAGAACGAATCGTCCGGCATATACTAAAATATACAGTGGAGTCAGCCTTTGGAGTGGAGCCTTGGAGTGGAGTGTTTCTTATTGTTTTTTTTTTCAAACATCCAAGACTTAATGCTGCTGACTCGGATGAATTTACAGTATGGCCATAATGTTTGATTATTGTTCCCCAAAGTATACTTGGCCTGGCCTTGCTTGGTTCATAGTATTATGCTTTCAAGCAAGCTATTATGTTATTTCACATAATCTGGCTAGCCCAGGAGAGAAATTAGAGCATGCCCCTTTGCATTTTGCAACTGGTCATTGCCCGAATATGGTGAGGCATGGTTTCTTGTCCAGTCATTTTAAGTCCGATAAGTTCACGCAAAATCCCCACTCCAAAATACCATTCCAAAAAACACGCCACTCCATAGGTTGACTCCACTCCATATTTTAGTATATGCCAACACTCCTGGTATTTTCCGAATGAGCGTGACGTCATTTCTTCCGAAAATAACTCGGTATCACTAAACGACATGAATACTGGCTTGCGGCTGAAACCGCAAGCCAATAAAACAAAAGTGTTTTGTATTAACATTCAATACTCAGGATGCAGAAAGAATAGACTTTAAAAATCTTACTTGTTATAAATTTATCAACTTGTTTCAATAAAGATATCTTTAGAATTGTATTTTAATATGTGATGATGTGTTGTCTGTTTGTTCACAAATAAACATTATTATTATTATTGTTGTTATTTTTATTATTAATATTATTATTTCCATGGGCATGTTGCCATTCATTTGCCACTCTACTTTGTGCATCCCATAAGGGTTTCCAGAAATTCCCATCGTCTATGCTATACGAATACTCATACCACTGCTGATTAATAGGCCTACCATTACTCATTGTTCCCCTCGCAAATATGCAATGGAACAGGTTGCCAGAAAACATTGCTGTCCTTCCAGACTTGATCATGTTCAAGTTGGCAGTAAGCAGTGTCCAACATAAAGTGCCTTAAATGCAAGCACGGTTTCTATCATTTTGCCCTATCACTTTATGACTTTTAACAGTGTAACCCGTTCATATTTTATTTCATTCTCAACTGTTTTAAGGAAATCATCTTATTCTTTAATTTTCAGTGCACTGGTGCCCGGTTTGCCTGACGACATCCAGACCCCAGAAACGCATCATTGCCCTGCACATAATCACTGCGAGGGGATGTTGCAGTATTTGTAGGTAGATAGCTAGACATTTTATGATTCCTCTACCATGTGCCACATTGTGCTACTGTTGTTGTTGTTGTTACAGTAGATTCCCGCCGTTGACTTGTCAGCGAACCGTCGATGTTGACGTAGTTTGGGTAGTGTTTCGAGTATGGACTGTGTGGTCTGTTGGAACCAACTCAGAATCGGGACATATTAGATTGGAGGCCACGGGACCCTGCTGTTCCTCAGATAAGGATAAAAGTCTCAAACGTTTACGATGCAGAGTGTCTATAATTTTCCTACTTTGAATTTCCAGAAATGTTATGTCAAGGGGATTTTCTGTGTACACTGATGGATCTAGGATGAGACGGGTCACAGTGTCTGGGCATAACATGTCAATGTTGAGTCTGTCCGCGATAGATTCTATATGCCATAGGTACCTTTTCCTTTCTTTGCTAAGGGCCCGACACTCTACCAAAAAATGTTGTCTTGTTTCAGGGGCATCACTGCATAGTTTACATGTCGGGTCTACAGCATGTTGGTTGAAAACCGCTCTGTTGCTTTGCAGGGTATAGGTGCCTGTCAGAAGACGACATTTGGTCTGCGCTCTTCTACTATCGTAAACATTGTCTCTAACTGTAGCCCACACAGGATGACACTGTCCCACCTTGACTTTGTTAGGGTTGATATATTTCAGAGAGTTCTTTGACTGTATATCCTCTCTCCACTTTTCCTCTACCTTCTCATGGATTGCATTGTCTATCATGGACTTCCATTTAGGCTTTGAAAGTGGCTGATCCAGAAGGGTGGACGGTGAAGGGAGGTCATAATGACAAAGAAGATCACGTATTCTGTTAAACCAAGATTTGTCATCAGGAGATTTCACGGCAAGCTGACGTAGGCATATATCATATTCAATCCCATCACTTGTAGACCATCTCCAGAAAAGATTCAGCATACTCTTATGGATAACTGTCTCTATAGGTAGAATTCCCATAAGAGCAAGTGAGGCAGAATTTGGAGCTCTGTCTGGAAGATGCTGTAACTGTTTCAGGGACTTTCGGCATTTAGTATGAGTTGGAATAGTAAGAAATTCTACCTTCGTATTCGGCGCTGGATTTATCAATACTCACAAATACTCACAAATCCTCTTCTGGTAGAAGGCACTGCTGTACCTGTTTGACCAGCTCTATTTCTTCTTTAATGTTTACATTTATATTTGTATTTGGGTCATGTCCGGTGGGTTCTATAGCCTCTCTATAGTTGTAGTATACTGGTTGGTCTTTCCATAATCGATCTAATCTTCTCTCAAATGCGTTGACTGAATTTGCTTCCACTACACTTGATGGTAAATTATTCCATAAGTCCACCACTCTCATACAGAAGGAATACTTTCGTACATTTAATCTCGGTCTACTTTTGAAAATTTTGTATTGATGTCCTCTTGTATATGAATTTTTTCTTAGTTTAATGAAATTACTGACTTCCGGATCGTATTTTCCAGTGAGTAGTTTATATGTTTCTATCATGTCTCCTCGCAAGTAACAGTAACAACGACTAGATTCAACATATACCATCAGGAACTTCTGAATTATATATACGCGGTCTACAGGCACATTACTACTACTTCTACTACTATTATTATTATCATCATCGTCATATTGTGTATCTAAAGTATGCCCTTGCCCTCCTGCAAGAGGATGAGGAAACGCCATCGTTGTTGTTGTTGTTGTGTAGAAATTCTGCCCGTCTCGGAACACCTCCAGTTGGAGTAAAACAGTTCTCAATCTTAAAATGGTCGAATCCACCACCACTCTATGTTACAACGTTAAATAGTCTCTATTTACAGTCTATAACTCAATTTAAAATTCTATGTTAAAACCGGCTAATGTGTGCCACAGACTATCCCAGCACCTGTTTCTTTTTCACTGTTTTTGTTCTCCGGCGTCTTGGAACCAATGCTAAGAGTTTATATCTCTCACAGTGAAGAACATGACACAGCCTCCGACAATGAAATTCTATGCTCTGCAACTGTTCAGGATTAGGGTTGTCCATATCATTAGTTAAAGCGCTACAGTCTAGTATAAGCTGGAGGCAGCTATCAGAATTGTTAGTAAGCGGGAATACACCAGCACAATTAGATACAACATTGTCTATGATAGGATTTCTAACGCCAGCCAGGGCGGGACATTTAATGAGAAAGTGTTCAACTGTCTCATCTTCCAGATGACAAAGTAGGCATGTTGGGTTGACCTTATTCTGGTTGAATGACGCTCGGTTAACTTGGAGTATGTATGTACCCGTCACCAGCTTGAGTTTAGTACGTATACGAGGAATTTCTCTGATATTTCCAAGCGATGTAATTAGGGAATGCCTCACACCACTCTTGAAATCACTTGCATTCAGAAATCTCAGACTGGAGTACAATACTGCATTAGCCTTTATTTTGTTTTCCCAGTAACTATTAACCTGGGTGTTCACTATACTTTTCCACTTGAATTTAGACGGTGGGTCTTCCAGTAAACTATGGGGGTCTTGCAGATCATACTTAATGAAGATTTCTTTAACTGCAATAAACCAGCTATGACTATCGTAAGACTTTATACTCAGTTGTCTAGCTGCAAGCTGATGTTCAATGGATGTAGGTGGTAGTCTACAAATGTTCCCAAAGAGGGTCAAAACACGTTTATGTACAACAGCTTCCATGGGTAGGGTCCCTGTGAGGATGTACACCGCAGGATCAGCGGTATTCACTGGTAACGAAAGTATCAGTTTCAGGAACTTCTTGTTAAACCTTTCTATCATGTCTAGGACTTTCTGCTTAGGGAGTACAACTTCCAGACCATAAACTAGGACTGGGATGACATAGGTCTGCATCAGATGTATGGATGTATCTGGATCAAGCCCATTTTCCCCATGCAGTCCAGAGGACATCAAACTATATAAAGTACGTCTGGCTTTGCTGATGTTTTCTTTCACCGTAGAATCCTCTGTAGACGTGGATCTAAGTATACCCATATGCATAGTTTCTGTAACGTTAGGCATTGGCTCACCGTTCAGGGTCCACTCATACTCGGACTCTCCACTGGTCTTAGCTGTGCCCACAGGCATACTGAGGACGACACTCTTAGTTGGCTGTAGCAAATAGCGCTTCATTCAACTGTAGTCTGCTGCAATATTGATCAACGTTTGTAGGGCACTTCGATCAGAACTCACATCAGGCGTGTGGGACTAGATAGTCCGGATCTCTAAGACAAGTAACAAGTAACAAGTAAGATCCTGTATTAAGTGGGCCGCTACGATTCGTTCGGGAAGGAGTAGAAGCCGGGACCCGGGACCAAAATCCGGGACCAAAATCCGGGACCAATTTTTGTTGGCCTCAAAATTGTACTAAACATGCAAATAACGAGCTGAAAATTGGACCATAAGTAGATTATAGTCTCTTCTCAAAAATGCATATAAAGTCTTTATAAGACTTGCAATATTTATTGAAATTTTAACAAAAATACAGGACCACGTCGAGCTTTTTCGACCCGGGACCAGTCTTTGCAGGATTGACGATGTCAAGACAATCTCAATGTTTTCCTACAGAAACATTTTAAATCTCATTTTTTTTACATTTCGTCATCTCTAAACATACCAAAGAAGATAAAATTTTAAAAGATGTGAAATTTAACTGTGATTTTCTCTAAAAATTCCACCCGGGACCAACCCGGGACCAAAACATCATTTATCTGTTGTGCGATGTTAACAATGTCAATGAATTTTCAATTTTCTTCTACATTATCGTTTAAAATCTCATTGTTTTACTTTGTGTCATATCTTAAGATGCCACAAAAGTCGAAAATACAAAAAATCGTAAAATATATCCCTTATTTTAAGAGAAAACCTACCTGGGACCATATGATAATTTTCTGCGGTTTAGACATTGTCTTGGTACGTTGCCATAGAATCTGAACATTCCACAAAAGCAGAAATTGATCAGCATCTAAAATAAATGGGGCCAAATTAAGACAAAAGAAATAAAGGACGGCGTATTTTGATTTAAATCACTTAAAATCATTAACGAGACTGGAAACATGTTTGCACAAGTTTAATATTGGGCTTAGTAAGAATTGCACATAATTATTAACTAATTAGGGAGCACGTGGAGATTTCATGAGTGACAGACGCATTTTTTTGCTTGGGAAATTTAATTTATGTTTCAATGTTTTAACTAGGATAATTTCATGTTGCCTACATAAATTAATAGCTTAGGTGATGGTGCTTCTGACTGTGTGTTTATTTAGCCGCGTTTTACCTTCTCAAAGGAGTAATTTGTTTGTAAAATATCAGGCGTTTTTTCAGCACGTGCCCGGCCGCGTGGTGTAATTAGACATGTGTCCGCCATTGTGAGCTCGAGGCTGCTGTTTGTGTAATTTAATTAATATTGTTAGGTTTGTTCGCCATTGACATTAATGATGTAATATGATTTATGTAAAAAACGTGGTTCTGATTTTCTAGCTGTTGTGCACCAACCTAGGCGACTTGTAATATTGTAATATAGAAATTTTGGTAAATGTGGGTGGCGGGTATAAAATTTGCGTCTGTCAACCGTGAAATTTTGGGTTTGTTGAGAGGGGACAGTAGGACTGACTTCTTTTGAATTTATCTTATGAGAGGTCAGACTACTGCCCTCTCTATGATGCAGGCTGCCGAGGAAGATTTTGCCTTCCAGTGAAGCAGTGTACCCCTCCACTGGCCCGAGGCAGCTTGTTTGTCAAGGGTTTCGACCTGCGACAGCAGACCACTGGTCTCTGATGCCTTAGGCAGACGAGACTACGTCTGTTTCGGTTCTGTCTGTATACCGAGCAAGCTTGCTGTGGTTCTTTCTCCGGGTACTCCGGTTCTTCTTCCACATTAAATACAGACTCTGACCGTTACACTGGCACGAAAGTTCGTGACCGGCGTGCGGTCCGAAACTTACATTAAACCCCCACAAGTTTTTTGGGAGTTTTTTGACCGTATTCCGGTCTCGGGGTGTCTCGTGTCCAGTCATGGTTACAATTACCTCCTCTTGCCATGTGGCATGTAGGAGGGTGAGCCTCATATAGGCTGGAATTCCTGAGATACAAGATACAAGATTAGGTTTAAATATGATAGTGGCTCACATTAAAATGATTTCCTTTTTTTTTTCTTTTTTTTTTTTTTTTTTTTTTTTCATTTCTATTTTTTTTTTGCATCTCTACATACGAGTAAATGTAAAATTAATGGGATTTTAAACGTTTATAGAGAGAAAAACTGAAATTTCCTTCACATCATGACGATTTTGGTCCCGGGTTGGTCCCGGGTCGAATTTCTCGCAAAAATAATAGATAAATTTCGCATTTTTTTAAAACTTAATCTTCTTTAGTATGTTTACATATGATGAGATGTAAAATAATTTGGGTTTAAAATGTTTCTGAAAGAAAAAAATGAGATTTGCTTCACATCGTCAATACCGCAAAAACTGGTCCCGGGTCGAAATTGCTTGACCTGGTCCTGTATTTTTGTTGAAATTTCAACAAATATGGAAAGTTTTATAAAATCTTTATAAACATTTCTCAGAAGAGCCTATAAACTACTTGGTCCAGGAATTTGGTCCCGGGTCCCGGGCGTTGGTCCCAGCTTCTATTTCTTCCCGATTCGTTCCTATGAGGGTTGTTTGGCTCCATTTTGACGCCATCTGGTGGTTTTCCCCATTTTTCGCCATTTATTGGAGAGGGAAGCTGTAAACGTATCGAAATATGCAAGTAAAATAGCTATGGAAGAAGAAGAAAGAAAACAGAAATTAAAAGCAGGGAAGGAAAAGGTACCGCCTTCCCAGGTCTTTTCTCAGAAATGTCATTCAGCATGTTTAGTTGCCCATTCTTGAAGCTCCTTGAATCCACACAAAAGTCATTTTGACGTGTCGTGAGTTCCAGTTCTATCCCATAACCTTACTAGGTCGTTGGGGCACCACAGATGACTTCGAAACAATCCCTTTCCACCTTGTCCTGTCTTCAGCTGCCCTAGTTGAGCTGGCAAAATCCATTGCTGTCCACTCCTTGATATTGTCAGTCTTCCCACCTCTTCTTCTGGCTACCTCTTCTTTTCCTTTCACTGTGTCACAGGGTATAGGTTAGGTATTAGATACACTTTTACTGCCTTGCGGTACAAGCCGGCTTTTGGACGTTAAGCATCAAATCAACCAACCAACCAACAAGCCAGCTTTTATAGCGACGTGGTAGAGTGCTCGACTTTAGATCGAAGGGTCCCGGGTTCTATCGTAGGCCCGGGCATGAGATTTTTTAAGAGTCCATGACAAATGGAGCCCAACGTGGGCGCCATTTGCCATGTGCATTAGAACTCCTTAAGTCTCATTTCCAGTGATTCTTGTAACTCCCGAGAATTTGAGGACGAATTCAATATGGAGGGGGAGAATGTCACAGGGTATAGGTTAGGTATAAGATACACTTGTACTGCCTTGCGGTACAAGCCGGCTTTCATAGCGATGTGGTAGAGTGCTCGACTTTAGATCGAAGGGTCCCGGGTTCGATCCTCTGCCCGGGCGTGAGATTTTTTAAGAGTCCATGACAAATGGCGCCCAACGTGGGGCGACCCACATGTGCATTAGAACTCCTTAAGTCTCAGTTCCAGTGATTCTTGTAACTCCAAAGAATTCGAGGTCCCCGGGTTCGATCCTCTGCCTGGGCGTGAGATTTTTTAAGAGTTGGTGACAAATCCCAAATGTCACAGGTGGAATGAGAAGTTACTCAGTGGTGACATTTTATTGAAGGTGTCCTAAAAACAAAATATATGTTGTTACCTACAGATATATGTGAAATTCATACTACTACTACTATTTCATATATAATATATATGAAATATTTAATGATTCATATATATGAAGGAATAGTAATATAAAAATGGTCATGTCAGTTATTTCTGAAAATATTTATTCATCTGACATGTAGACATTGTTGTTGTAAATCAACGTAGTCATGGAATACAACAGAATGTTTATGAGACAGCTGTTGCAGGAAAATATCTTTAAAATAATTCTATACAAGGACTAATATCATTGACAACACTCGATTCTTCATACACAACTGAATATCCTTACTGGAAGCCACATAGGGACAACAAAGGCACAGATCAGACTGCGCACCTGTGCCATCTGATCTATCTCTTCGTTGTTTAGTTCTATGACTACTAATTATATTGGTCAACAAGAAACATCACAGTGTAATAACTTAAACTTGTACTGCACAAGGAATTTACACCTCAAATGCACATGGCAAAACACTGCTTCCATAGTAATTAATAAATAACTCAATTTTGTATGATCTGGCGATATCATGGTGGCATATATACAGTTTATCTAAGGAGATTAAACCCAGAATTATTCTGTTCATTGATATTAACGTGAAAAGCACTTGGGCTTATCAGCTGTTTGCATCCACAATGGAAACAATGGGACTAATCGATATAAACCGATTTGTAACAAACATATAAATAGTTTCTGAGACAGTAATGACTATGTGATAAACTACCTGGATTAATGAAGCACCAATATTTCATAATATTGAAGACATGAGTGTTTCATACTGAAATTTGGTTTCTCCAAAACGAATGATCAGCTGTTACTTTCAAATGAGCGAGAACAAAGAGTTTACTGGGTGCAGTTGAGGTTAGTGTGCATACATACAGGTAACCAATCACATACACTGTTACTCACACATACGTAAAATGTAAGGGGATAATTACCTGCGAGTTTATATAGATAAATCCTATTGGTTTATGATATGTGGGGGAGTAAACAGAATTTCTGTTACTTTCGTTTTCAACCGGAAGGGTAAAACACATCCCTCAATACTGAATACTGAGGTGTTACTAAACACCTATAACCAACAGGTTAACTGCACCAAAATCGATAAAAATCATCACAGTGACAACTGTGCCCTGAAGAATTGTCTTTGCTAAACCAGAAGACCTTGAGATGTGGCACAACCACCTTAGTTTCCGTTTCTTGACCAGCGTCAGGAGTTCATCATATTCTCCAATGGCTGCTTGGATCTTCCTGCGAACCTCCTCATTGGTTATATGGTCCTTGTACGAAATGTTCAGTAACCTTCGGTAGCATCTCATCTTAAAGGCCTGCGTTCTTTTTTCTAACTCTGCTGTCAAGGGACACGATTCACAGGCATACAGAAATATGGAAAAGACATGGGAGTGCATAAGTTTCACCTTTGATCCGAGAGATACGTTGTTATCTCTCCAAATTGGTTTCAGCTTGGTAAGAGCTGAAGTGGCTTGTGCAATCCTTGAGAGAACCTCCTGTTTTGAGCCATCATCTGAGACAACTGCTCCAAGGTATTTGAAGCTGATTACAGTACCCAGCTTCTGCCCTTTTACCTTGATCTCCCTCTGGATGCCATCTGCGCTGTTCGTCATCAGTTTGGTCTTCTCAGCACTGATCTTCATCTTATACCTTGTGCAGGTTTGGTTGAGGCTTTCAACTAGAGCTTCTAGTTCCTGCTCTTCCTCAGCTAGAGCGTCTATGTCATCGGCAAACCGTAGATTGATAATGTTTCTGCCGCCTATGCTAACCTTTCCATCATGTTCTTCCAGAGCATCAGACATGATACGTTCAAGAAAAATGTTGAAGAGGGTGGGTGACAGAAGACATCCTTGTCCTACTCAACTGTTGTTCTGAACCATTCTCCTGTGCTGCCATTTATCAGGACTGCTCTTGTAGCCTTGTCGTATAGCTGCTCAATGGTGCGAACTAGATTTGCACTGATATTGTATTTCCACATGGTGGCCCATAAGGCTGCATGCCATACCCTGTCAAAGGCTTTTTTGAAATCAATGAAGACATGATACAGATTCTGCTGATGTTGGAGATACTTTTCACACAGGATTCTAAGGTTGAAGATCTGTTCTGTTGTGCTCCTTCCTGCTCGGAACCCAGCCTGTTCCTTGGCGATTATCTCTTCGGCTTGTGGTTTAAGCCTGTTCAATATGACTTTCAGCATGACTTTGCTAGAATGACTGATGAGGCTGATGGTTCTGTAGTTCTGGCAGAGCTGTAGGTTGCCTTTTTTAGGGAGCGTAATAATCAGCGACTGAGTCCATGGGGTAAGCCATTCTCCCGTTCTCCAGATCCTGTTACAGATATTTGTTAAAACATCAGTCATGGTCTCCCCGTTAGCTTGAACAAGTTCTGCTGGTATATTATCAACTCCGGCAGATTTCCCCTTCTTTAGTGCTGCGACTGCAATCTCAACTTCCTCACGAAGGATCAGTTCTTGATCCTCTTCTGGGGGCTGATTGCAGCCCAGAACCGCATTGTCACAGTAAGTCTCATGGTTGTATAGTTCTGAGCAATATTCTGTCCATCTGCTGAGAATCTCTTGTTCCTCTGTAAGGCATTTCTCAGACTTGTCCTGGATAGGTGTGGATCTACCAGGTGTGAGTTCTATATCTAATATGTATATCTATCTATATCTCTATACTGATGATCATTTTCTGATCATTACCTCAGGTGTGGTTGGTGGCTAAATTTAGAATTTAGCTCAAAGGGATAACAAACTTTTGGGGTGGGCCATTAAAACTATTTACAAGAAGCAGATCAGAGGCATGCTAAAACACATGCCTCTGGAATTATAATCTAAACAAGGGCCTTAAACTCCTCAGCGGGTTTGGCAGAGACCGCCGTAGAGGGAGACTATTCCACATAGGTATAGTCCTAGGGAAGAATGAATTCTTCAGGGCATCACTATATGCAAGGTATCTATTGTAGTGTGAATCATGGAATGCCCTTGTTCTTCTCGACTTTGGTGCAGGGGTCAAGTATTTATCTTTCTCAAGGGACACGGTACCGGATTGAATCATGTAAAAGAAGGTTAAGAAGGACTGCTCCCGGCAGGCCTCCAGGGATGGCCACTCAAGCTCGTCCAGCATATCGCTGACACTACTTGTGTTGCGCCATCGCCTGCAGGTCTACCTGGCAGCTGTTCTCTACACCTTCTCAACCTGCTGAATCTGAGTTTTGTGATAGGGATGCCAAATAGGTGCTGCATACTCCAGCTGAGGGCGAACCAATGTTTCTTACGTGTTACCTACATGCCGGCTGTCCACTGGCCCCTTCGGGGCCAGCTGTGCCCAGACTTATTAAGCCATGCCCGTTCTAATTAAGTGCATGGCCAATATTGACATAGTCACACTGTGAACAACCTTTTTAAACAGTCAGGCTGGGAGGTTCTAATGTACAGTTAAAATCATGTTGTTCACAATCATGGTCATAGGCTACCTGGACCGACAAGGACCTTGAATCATCCAGAGTTTGTGCTGTAATGACGTCGGTAGGCGGACCTTTCCAGAGACGGACCATTGATGGAAAGAAAGATACCTTGTAGGCTCTGATAGAACAAAATTATGGCAGGAATTGTAGATGGTGTCATTTTTAGTTGCTACACCTGTGGCTGTCGGGTACTGGCCTGTAGTTATTTCAACAATGTTACATCATTGTGACTTTGTTCCGGTCTCAACTTGATTGAAAGTCCTCCCAACCAAGTTTTTGCCGCTTTTAATTGACACTGCTGGTACAAGGGTAGTCATTGCAGCAAAACTTGGCGGCATACCTCTGTTCAGACTCCAGTCAAGCTCCAGTCCAGTTCATGCAAAGATGAAGCTTTGCATTACTTACTGGATTTCATTGTCACACAGGTCTTTTATTAACATTTACATATGATGTCGCATCTGAGAGTGTAATAAAGCCATGCATTAAAAACGATAATCCACTAGTGGATTAAATATGCAAATTACGTCGTAACGTTAAGCGTTGACGTCCATAAGAACGTCGCGTTTCCTAATGGCGAAATTGTGACGTTTTAGTGCAAATATTGCTAATAAAACGCTATTTTATTGTCATATGATAAATAGAATCTTGCATTCGTGCTCCTGTATTATTGAATTTATTAAACGAGTTGGGGAAAAAGATAAGATGCGAGGCTATTTCGTGCTCCTGTATTATTGAATTTATTAAACTCGTTGGGGAAAACGGATAAGATGCTCGGCATTATTATGACGGCATAGCCTCGCATCTTATCTTTTTCCCCAACTCGTTTAATAAATTCAATAATACATGAGCACTCATGTAAGATCCTCTATTTCATAATAAAAATATCCTCATTTATCATATTTTATCATACGTTTAAATTTAAAAAAATCTGTTATGTGTGGCATTGCACCTGCACCTGCCCTAAAAAGCTCTTTGAACCTCTCATCTTGCATCAGGAAACTTGTACAGATTCAGAGCCCTAGATAAGAGGGAGTATTTGGTGATAATTAAGGATAATTTCTGTTAATTCTGGATAAAAACATATGGTGTGACCCCTCATCTGAACCGTCTCGTAGAGACGGTTCAGATGAGGGGTCAAAAAAAGAAAATTATCCCTCAATTATCATCAAATACCCCTCTTAGAGCTCTGCAGATTATCTCTGACCCTTTATGAAATCATAGGAACCGTATTTTATCCATAATTCAACTAGAAAATTTGTTGAAAAAATGTTGTATGTGTGACAATAGCATGCATGATAATTGTTTCCCACAATTTAACGAAAGCTTTCGTCTTTGTGACAGTTTGAGAAATCATGTTTTTGTCTATCCTACAGAGCTCTAGATAAGAGGGCGTATTTGATGATAATTAAGGATAATTTTTTTTATTTCTCATCGAAACCATATGTTGTGACCCCTCATCTGAACCGTCTCGTCGAGATGGTTCAGATGAGGGGTCACAACATATGTTTTTATGCAGATTTAACAAAAATTATCCCTAATTATCTCCAAATACTCCCTCTTATCTAGAGCTCTGTCCTACACTTTCAGCCTTGTAGAAGAGACAGGTATGTTGTAAAATAGCATCTTTGCAACATTTAGATTCACTTGCAAAAGTGCCCTTTTCTAAGAAATTTACCATGCCCTTTTGCAGTTCTGGGGGAAACGCTAGTGTCAGTTATCTCGAGCTGGGTAAAAGTCCTACAAATTCGGAGGCAACATCTCCACATCTGAAATATTGTTTATTGAGATGTTAAACCACAACACACAACAACAATAACAAAATTCTGATTGGACAGAGGGTGAGACTCATACCTAAACTTGTTAAAATGACTTTTTCAGCTAGCCAAATTTCAAAAGAAGAAAAAGAAGAAGCCTAGAGGATCTGAGAGTGATGAACAGCTGTCTGACGTTAGAGTTTGTGGGGCAGATGATTGGGGTCTGTCTGTGAACTTGTCCAGTGGAGCAAGTCCTGTTCCTTTTGATGTAAGATATTTTCTATTTTTTGCTGACTTTAAATACATGCACTAAACAGACAAAGCGATCTTAAAGGCATGTGTACAGTATTAAGGAATCAGCTACTGTAACAAACCTATTAGGGGGCATTGCATTTTGCGTTTTACTAAAAGAAGCAGGGTGTGTGTGTAAGTGGTGGTGGGGCCGGGGTTGGGGTGGGGGGGGGGGGGGGGGGGGGAGTGAGGAGGCTTTATTTAGAGCCTGGAAAGTAACAAATAAGCTGCTTTCCAAAATGCTTCCAATAATAGAATGAAGTGATTTAACCATGTGAAAATAATGGTTGCATATTTTCATCACTAAAACACCAGACAGATGCCTGGAAGAAGGGGGCATGGCATTAAATCGTATATGAAAAGGCCAGCTTTTCTTTTCGGCTTAGCCAAAGATGCTCGTGTAACACAGTTGTCACTATACTAAAGGTATGGGTACACCTCTTCGTTTTCCGCCATTTTTATCCCCCGACCGAAAGGTTCGGGGGATATAGCGATCCCCCGACCGAAAGGTTCGGGGGATATAGCGATGAGCCTGGCGTCCGTCCGTCCGTCCGTCCGTCCGTCTGTCCGTCCGTCCGTCCGTCCGTCCGTAAACACTTTCTTGTCCGCTCTATATCTTGAATACCCTTTGGAATATTTTCATGATACTTCACAGTTATGTAGAACAGGTCATGACGATGTGTCGCGTACAAGAATGGTAACTCTTGCTATTGCACTTTTTGAATTATCTCCCCTTTGGTGATTTTTGGCAGATTCGTGTCCGCTCTGTAACTTGAATATCCTTTGGAATATTTTCATCATACTTCACAGAAATGTAGAACAGGTCATGACGATGTGTCGCGAACAAGAATGACAACTCTTGCTTTCTTACTTTTGGAGTTATTTCCCCTTGATAGTTTTAGGTGTGATTTTTTGGCAGATTCGTGTCCGCTCTATAACTAGAATACCTTTTGGAATATTCTCATGATACTTCACAGATATGTAGAACAGGTCATGACGGTGTGTCGCGAAAAAGAATGACAACTCTTGCTTTCTTACTTTTTGAGTTATTTCCCCTTGATCATTTTAGGTATGATTTCGTGTCCGCTCTATAACTTGAATACTTTATGGAATATTTTCATGATACTTCATAGATATGTAGAACAGGTCATGACGATGTGTCGCGAACAAGAATGACAACTCCTGCTTCCTTACTTTTTGAGTTATTTCCCCTTGATGGTTTTAGGTGTGATTTCGTGTCCGCTCTATAACTTGAATACTTTTTGGAATATTTTCATGATACTTCACAGATATGTAGAACAGGTCATGATGATGTGTCGCGAATAAGAATGACAACTCTTGCTTTCTTACTTTTGGAGTTATTTCCCTTTGATGATTTTAGGTGTCCGCTCCATAGCTTGAATACCTTTTGAAATATTTTCATGATACTTCACAGATATGCAGAACAGGTCATGACAATTTGTCTCATACATGAATGATGACTCTTTCTTTTAGACTCAGGGAATTATTTCCCTTTGGTAGTTTGAGCTGCTGTTTGAGTCTCTGCTCCATAACTGTATAACCCTGGCCAGCTCCAGAATTTGAATAACCGTGTACCTTTTAGAATATTGATGATCATGCTGTGACATCTTATCAGTGTTCCTAACTCTCTCTTACCCCTCCACATTCCCGTGACCCCTCCTGCACCCCCCCCCCCCCCCCCCCCCCCCCCCCAAAAAAAAAAAAAAATTCCAGATTTGGATTCTTTGTCCAAATTCACTTACTAGAGAGCTCAAAATTAGATTTGTAGGGCTTGTACTTTAGAAGTTATTCACACATTTTGAAAGTTGAATGTATCGTATGCTATACATTTGTGTATATGGTGGCTGTTTGAGATATTACCTCTTTTTAGCAGTCAAGCATACTGTTTTAGTCTGAGTGTTAGATAATCATGCATCTGTTAACAGTTAATGTCAATCAGAAGCATAAAAGAATGACAATATATTACTAATATGTGTTTTGAAGTGCACCCTTTTTATCCCCCGACCGAAAGGTTCGGGGGATATAGCGATGAGCCTGGCGTCCGTCCGTCCGTCCGTCTGTCCGTAAACACTTTCTTGTCCGCTCTATATCTTGAATACCCTTCGGAATATTTTCATGATACTTCACAGTTATGTAGAACAGGTCATGACGCCATGTCGCGTACAAGAATGGTAACTCTTGCCATTGTACTTTTTGAATTATCTCCCCTTTGGTGATTTTTTGGCAGATTCGTGTCCGCTCTGTAACTTGAATATCCTTTGGAATATTTTCATGATACTTCACAGAAATGTAGAACAGGTCATGACGATGTGTCGCGAACAAGAATGACAACTCTTGCTATCTTACTTTTTGGGTTATTTCCCCTTGATAGTTTTAGGTGTGATTTTTTGGCAGATTCGTGTCCGCTCTATAACTAGAATACCCTTTGGAATATTTTCATGATACTTCACAGATATATTGAACAGGTCATGATGGTGTGTCGCGAACAAGAATGGCAACTCTTGCTTACTTACTTTTTGAGTTATTTCCCCTTGATCATTTTAGGTGTGATTTCGTGTCCGCTCTATAACTTGAATACCTTTTGGAATATTTTCACGATACTTCACAGATATGTAGAACAGGTCATGATGATGTGTCGCGAACAAGAATGACAACTCCTGCTTTCTTACTTTTTGAGTTATTTCCCCTTGATGGTTTTAGGTGTGATTTCGTGTCCGCTCTATAACTTGAATACCTTTCAGAATATTTTCATGATACTTCACAGATATGTAGAACAGGTCATGATGATGTGTCGGGAACAAGAATGACAACTCTTGCTTTCTTACTTTTTGAGTTATTTCCCTTTGATGATTTTAGGTGTCCGCTCCATAGCTTGAATACCTTTTGAAATATTTTCATGATACTTCACAGATATGCAGAACAGGTCATGACAATTTGTCTCATACATGAATGATAACTCTTGCTTTTATACTCTGTGAGTTATTTCCCTTTGGTAGTTTGAGCTGCTGTTTGAGTCTCTGCTCTATATCTGTATAACCCTGGCCAGCTCCAGAATTTGAATAACCGTGTACCTTTTAGAATATTGATGATCATGCTGTGATATCTTATCTGTGTTCCTATCTCTCTCTGACCCCTCCACATTCCCGCACACTGCCCAACCCCCCCCCCCCCCCCCCCCCCCCCCAAAAAAAAAAAAAAAATCCAGATTTGGATTCTTTGTCCAAATTCACTTACTAGAGAGCTCAAAATTAGGTTTGTAGGGCTTGTACTTCAGAAGTTATTCACACATTTTGAAAGTTGAATTTATCGTATGCTATACATTTGTGTATATGGTGGCTGTTTGAGATATTACCTCTTTATAGCAGTCAAGCATACTGTTTTAGTCTGAGTGTTAGATAATCATGCATCTGTTAACAGGTTAATGTCAATCAGAAGCATAAAAGAATGACAATATATTACTAATATGTGTTTTGAAGTGCACCTTTTTACCAAGGCCCATGGGGGTCTTCGGTCGGGGGATTTGCCATCTCCTCTGATGGCTATTTTTGCAATGGGGAATAACCTCTGTGACTTCCTGTTTGCTTTTTTTGCATAACAAAACTTCTAAATTGGAGTCTACTCTTAAAAAGGAAGAATTTGCTCCTACAGGAGCAAATTCTTTCCTTTAAGAGTTGACCCTCATTGAGGCTGCATTGACAGGGGAGGCAAAAATAAAAATGACAAGAGTTGCTTTCCTTGAAAGTGCACCTTACTTACCCTTACTGTTGGTTAACAGAAAATATTTCCCCGCTTAGCCAAGATAAAATGGACACTTGTGTTGCACAAAGGTCAATTTTTAGAATTGTTTTAATCTTTAAACTTCCATAAAAATTTGTAAGCTCTGACATTTGTGTGTAATATATATGGTGTAGGCCCGATAAAAATGCTAGAGGCCGATATATTCTAGTACTGTTGTGGGGCTACGGACTATACATATCCAAGCATAACATGCTGTTTTAAGATAGAAAACATTGTTTTCAGACAATCTTTACTGCTCATTAAGTAATGACAATCTGTCAACATCAAAATTTTGAGCCAAAGAATTAACTGCTTTTAGGAAAAAAATATTTTTATTAAGTTAGATTGCAAGTACCACTGAAAGCAGAAAAGAAGTAAATTTTGCATTTAGCAGTATTGTTTAGACATTATCTGAATGTGTTTAAAAGTCCTCTCACTTGAAATATAGAGCTGTCTATGGTTGACATAGAAAGTATTGTTGTAATTACTACTTTCATGTCTTTATGGCTTGAGTAGCAAATTTTGGTCACAGCGGGGCTACGGACTATACAAAAATAGTGAATGTCTAAAACTGCACTTGGAAGAAATATTTTCACAGTAAACTCTAAAAATACAGTCTAAATTTACCATTTAATGTTACTTTACAATGACATTTGCTTAGAATAAACAAATTCATGTTTAGTGAATAACTTTATTTTAAAACTAATACGAGGATAGCAAATTGTTAGTCACTTTCTGACATATCTTCTTCAAAAGGGCTTTCAGACCTTACTTTTTTTAAGTTAAATGTTTTACAATTTAATTGCAAATATTTCAGAAACAAAATTAAACAGTTGTTATGGTTGTATAATAGGAGTAAACAACATATTATCAACTTCTTATTGACATTGTCCAGGGGCTACAGACTATACAAACTATAAGCAGTTTGTACCATCAGTCCATGGTAGTCCTTACCTCAAGCATACTCAACCAGTATATGTTTAGCCAAGTCTATAGAAATATGCTGAAGTATAATTTGTAATCTGTTTGCAGTATACACGTACCATTAAAAAGAAGACATGGAGATGGTCTAGAGACTATAACACCAAGTTAACAATTTAGATGCGCTGACTGGGGCAATTATAATTGCCCACTGGGGTTGATACAAGAAAGGAAACAATTGATCAGAACTTTGCCAGTAACTGAAATCTTCAGTTGTGAGGCAGATATGAAATCAGTGTAAAAGTTATACAAAATGTTCTTGATTCTGTCAAAACAACAAGCAGTCTCTTCACATTGTCTGATAGTGCCTAATGTTTGTACAAAACTCAAAGATAAGTCTGATACATTTTAAAGTTAGGGAGCAGACACAAAGTCATTATAAGAAATATAAAATGTAATTCTGTCAAAATCAGAATTAAGCTAAATGGTTCTTTTACTCTCCATATTGTCTAATAGCACATTATACTTTTACAAACTTTCATGACGAAATCCTAAACAGATTTAAAGATATGGGGCAGACATAATATATATCCTTTAGAACTTTGACCTCTGTGTAAGACCTTGACCTTTTTCAGACATTGTTAAAATGTGATGTTCTGCACATCATCTAAATAAGACGAACATTTGGTCCAGGTTTAAACAAATCTGCACAGCATCTTAGTAAGATGAACATTTGGTCCAAGATTAAGCAAATATTTTACAGGGTTTAGGAGATATTGAGTGGGAAAAGTTAATGGACAGAAGACAGACAGATGAACACCACAGTATAATTTGTCCTGCTACTGATGTTTTATATTTGTACAAAGTTTCAAATCAAAATCACAGTGTTAATGTTACTATGGAGCAGACATGAAATCACTACAAGAAATATACAAAGGGGCATAACTTTGTCAAAACTGAGAGTAGGGTTAGTTCTTTTTCTCTCTGCATTGTCTGCTAAAGCTTTATATTTGTACAAACTATCATGAAGAAAACTTTTAAAAACACTTCATAAAATATGGAGTAGACGTGATGCTAAATATAAAATTGTATACCAAAAAATACAAAGGGGAACAATTCCATCAAAACTGAAAGTATGGTTATGGTTCTTTTTCTATGCACATCATCTGATGGTGCTTTATATTTGTACAATTTTTCATGCAGAAATCTTAATGTTTTACAGATATGAACGGTAACAAAATGTTACAGTTGAACTTCAGCCGCTGGTAGACCTTAAACTGTCAGATGTTGTTAAAATAAGTTCTGCATATTGTCTCAATGAGGCATACATTTTACTTAAGTTTTGTTGTTGTTTTTTAAAAAAGACAGACAGGCACACAGACAGACAGACAGATGGACAATGCCACAACATAATGCAACTCATCTCATGACAGGCAAAATGGTGATAACTGTTAAACAAGTTTCAACTTGAAACAACCAGGAAAACCTTAATTACTCTCAGAACTACTGTATGTAACTGTACCACTTCCCTTGGAAACACACACAACTGTAAACTGTGTTCAAATATTTTCAAATTACCTGGCCATTTTTTTAATCACTGTAAATTGCACAACAGTGTAATAGGAAGACACATTTTAAACCAGGTCCTTGAACAAGTACTATAATTTGTACTACTGTGATTTTGTTGCTTGGTTGTTTCGGGTTTTAATGCCTCTTCCAGACAGGAATTCTGTCTATAACGGGCCATCTCCCTGTGATGTACTACTGTGACTTTGGGCATGATATCAAGTGTTTATCTGTCTTTGTCTTCCAAAGTTCTCTTTCTAGGGACAAGTTTCATTGTTAACTACTAATTTCTTAACTTATCTGGAATGAGTAGTCACATATCTGAATATAGAGAATCGTACATAAAAAACTTGTATAGTCCGTAGCCCCTTTGTCAGCCTTTAATGTTTTGAAACAAGTCCATAAGAAAGCATTATAAAACAGCCCAAAAGTTGTATTAAATTAGTCTGACAGTATGAAACTTCATTTCAAAATGCAATTTAACACTATACTATTGCATTATGTGTATGTTGTACATAAATATATAATCTAACACCTACAGTTATTAGTTCATCCACATTTCATTTTCTTGGAATAAAGCAGATACTTCATCATTTAAATGTCACAAAAGCTTTATCTGCTTGCCCTGCACAATCCTGAATTTTTCTTACTAAAACCACAGCTCTAGTTTGCATATGACATCATCATAAGGTATGAATTTTGAGGGGGGCTACGGACTATACAGGGCTACGGACAAAATGTTATTGGCTGTAGAATTTTGTTGCCGGCAACTAGCCGCTAATCACTTTTTGTGTAGCTGTTCTGTCATTGTCTGAAACTATAAAAGAGCTTATCATGTAGATAGCCAATGATTTGACTTTTATAGCACATGCTGAAATATGGGGCTACGGACTATACAAAATTAACATGATTTTGGCTAGGCTAGTAGAACTAGGTGGAGAGCATTTCATAAAAATGTGTGTGGTATTCATGTGTGATTGCATTTATTTGGTAAACTACTGATGTTTTCTTAATTTATTTAGCATTTAAAAGTAAACTTTCTAAATTTGGAATAACCATAGGTGAAAAACTGGAAATGCATAACAAGTGTATACATTTACATTTTTCCACATATCTTCGACAGTTTTTATATGATTTTCATTCCGTAAAAAGTAATGTTAATCAGAATGGGGTCTACTTTAAAAGAACATAAATTTTACAATATCTGATCCAGTCCCTGTTTGGGTCATACATTTAAAAAATGCCTTCTTTTTCTTGCAACAGCATAACATGCAAAAAATGGTCATTTTTGGGCCTTTCAGACCAAATATTTTGTAAACTTTACAATGCAGATATATAAAACCATACATGTATATCACAGGAAAGCTCATTTGAAGTACTATTCATTTACACATATTTGAAGGAGATGAGATGTCTGTGATGCTCAGAATCATCGCATAACATGGGAAAACCTAAATTGTCCACATTATCTTGGCTAAGCCGACTAAAGAGGAACAATTTTCATACACCCATGAATGACAGTTGATCATGTGATGTTGTGAAGTAACGTCTTAGGTAAGCAAACATCTTGAATGGTCCATGTAATGTTCGACTGATGCAACTCCTGGCAACGGCTGTTTAACATTATCTTTCTTTGACTCATATTCTGCATATTCTACACCAAAATTACTGCCAAAAGGGCACATAAATGTCTAGAAATAAAGTGTAAATATAAGATCAAATATTTGATTTTTCAGCATTCATTGTGTGAAGAAACCAGTCGTCATCGCTAAAATTCTACAAGTAGCGCTTTGCGCATCATGGAATTTTAGCTGCACCCACTGGCTTCATCACACAATGAACGCTAAAATATAAAATTTCAGTTGTTAAACAGATACAGTACCGATTTTGATATTTTTTGCATTACAGAGTGAGCTGCAGTCATTAAGTAGTTTCAGTGAAGATGATGTGAGTGGGACAGAGGTATGTTAAACACTTTGTTTAGATCAGGCAATGCTCCATATAAGAAGGGGTAACAAAGGTAATTTCGGGATAATTATCCATATTTCTCCATAAAAACATATTTTGTAACCCATCATTAGAATCGTCTCTTTAAGACGATTCTAATGAGGGGCCACAACATATGTTTTCTTTGACAAATAAGAAAAATTATCTTCGAATTGTCTTCAATACCCCCTCTTATCTGGAGCTCTGATCAGGGCTGTACAAGGAGACTGTGTTTCCTTGTGCAGAACACTTATCGAAACTAAAGTGCCGAAACAAGCAGACAACAACATTTACATATGCGAAATTCATTTTTTTTGTCCAAGAATTATCAGATGGAATTTTAAAGACTAGAAAGCAAACAGTGTATGTCCAAACGAGGCTGCTCGTTATAACACTTAAAACACCACAAACGAAAATGGTTGAATTTGCAAACAGCTCAGATTCAGATAAGGCAGCTCATAATTAGCTGCCTCGTCAGGATCTACATTGTTTGTCCTCCTCAGGTCTATGTATTCTCAGTAGGATATAGCTTGGACAAAATTATTTTTTTAACTATGCAGAAGTTGCTTTTGTCGTCCTTTTTTGGGGCACTTTAAGGGCTAAGCTTTTTAACTCAGATTAACCAAAAACACATGGAACTGAAGTTATAAGCATGTGCTTTTGCTGCTTTTCATCCATGTCTCTAAAGTTTTGCCAGCAGTAAGTCCTTGTAATGACTTTCAGAAAGCTTTCATTGCAAACAAAACTACCTTAGCAGGCCGCCTTTTACTTCCTGATCAGTTATTTACTGGTCCCTTCATAATCTTGGACACTGTCCTGTAGAAGCTGTTCTAGTGACTGCTTAGCTTGCCTTTACAAAATCACCATGTTGGCATCTGCGGCCACATTGAGCTTCTTTCTCTCCTCACATTGAGTTCCTTTTTGTAAAAGATTTTACACCATTGGTAAAGGAAAGAATGATCGTATTTCAACACATATATCCTGGGATTAATTGTGTTGGAAAAATCTTTCAAAATTTGTACCAAGTAGTTTGAATAGGTCTTTTAATGGATATTACCGTTTATGTCTGAGTGAATGAGCTTTCATATGACTGAGCTGTCATAGGAAAGATCATTCATTGGACCAATGCTCCAGATATGAAGGGCCAGCTGCAGCAGGGATAATTTAGGGATAATTGTCCACATTTCTTGATAAAAAAACCCCATATGAGCCGCGACCCGAGAAAACCAACAATGTGGTTGTGCGCCCAGCGCAGACTCAGATCAGCCTGGGCATCCGCCCAGTCTGATCAGAGTCTTCGCTGTCCGCATAGAGGTAGATTAGACCCTTAGCTACCCCTTAAGCGCTTAGCAAAGAGTCTGATGAAACTGGGCGGATGTCCAGGCTGATCTGAGTCTGCGCTGGGCGCACAACCACATTGTTGGTTTTCTCGTGTCGCGGCTCATATGTTGAAGCCTCACTTAAGAAGCATCTCACTGAGACGGTTCTAACAAAGGGTCGCAACATACACTTTCATTCAGAAATAAGAAATTATCTCATAATTATCCTCAAAACTCACCTCATCTGAAGCTTGGATTGGTCTCACCATAAAAGTTCTAAAAATTGGGACACCTAAAATAATTACCATAACTGTCCTAAAAATGATTCAGTTTGTTTTTACAATGCAGTAATGCATCTTAGATATGCAGATGAAATGTCAAACAGTGTAGGCCCTGATTAGACTGCTCCTTCAGGAGCAGTCTGATCTGAGTCTGCACTGTTTTCTCAGCCATATCTATTCCAATATTTACCTTTTCTGGGATCTTTACTTGTAGGAGGAGCCTGACTCCAGGGCAGTTCTCTTAGTGAAGTCCCAGTTACGAGATAAGACAGAGAGGGTCGCGGAGTTGGAAGAAAACCTGGTGGGAAAACAGCTAGCCCTTGATAAAATCATTGAAGAAAACCAGAAATTGAAACAAACAATGGCTGAAATAAATAAACAAGAGGTAAAATAGCCTAATTTTGGGCCATTGGATTTTGCTTGTCCCGGACTAGCCAAACATGAGACATGTGTTACTAGTCTGTTGGTGGTGGTGGTGTAGACATTTGTCGAGTTCTTTTATAGTTTAGGTAGTTTTTATCAGACAGGCGAGATACCATGATTATGTCAACAGAATATCATGAATGTGTATACAACATTGTTTCCATGTTGCGTGCCTTTTTGGTCCTTGGCACTATGTAGTTTTTATGCTAATCACCAAATAAGCAGAAGTCAAAATTTACATCTGCCGATGTTTCATCCAATCTTTGTCATATTGAGTATTCAAAGAAAAGAGGGCTAACGGTGTAGACTTCAATTTTGGTGCTGTAGGTGTTTGAAAAGAGTAAATATCATGTGTAAAAATATGACTGGACCCCTATTAATTAGAACAGCACTAACAAGGTGGTTCTAATGAGGGGTTACAACATATAATATAGTGGGTTAGAAATAAAACAAAGGATCATAGAATTATTCTCAAAAACTCATCAGAGCTAGACCTGAGCTTAGACCTCAATAGAATTGCCTCATGATAACTAGTCCACTCAGTGCTCCAGATAAGAAGGGATAACGGGGATAATTTAGGGATAATTTTCCGTATTTCTCCATGAATTGTTTTCATTGAGAAATAAGAAAAATAATCTTTTAATTATCCTCAAAATCCCTTCTTATATGGAGCCCTGAACCCCTTCAAAACAGGATCTACTCTTGAAAGAATTTGCTCATCTTTCTCCTAGAGGAGCAAAGTCTCTCTCTTTAAAATTGGTCCCGAGTTAAAAGGAAGGCAAAACTGAAAATGTCAGAGCTATTCACCTGAAAGTGTACGCATTCTCCTTAACCCATTGCATTCTGGGTATTTTTTGTCGTCTGCTGAAATTGTCATCTGCATCAAACATCAAGAATATTTTGACAATATTCGTCTTACTTACTATAATAGAAATGATGTCTAGGCAGCAAACAGTTTGGATCTCAGATCAGGCCCCACGTTTGTGGGGCCTGATCTGGATCCAAACTGTTTGTCCAGATACCCCTTAAGATACCCCCTTTAACCCCGAATGGAATGGGTTGAAGTTATAGTGAACTGATCTTGATGAGACTGTTCCTTCCGCATTTCTGTCTGAACATGTGGATAAGCAGAGTAAATAAGATGGATGATTTGTGATTTTACATCCTTTTTAACAGTATTTCAGTCATGATGGGAGGGTGATAATGAAAGGCTGTGTACAGTGGAATCCCGTTTGGCTGCAAGCTAGATTCAGCTCTGGACCATTAGCTCAGCAGGCCAGTGCTTCACCCACTGAGCTAATAGGGGCTCCGGTGTTAGCAGGATAGCAATCTGTTCACACATATCTGTAGCAAGATATAAATAGAGGAGTACATATCACTTAAAGTGGCAAAAAACAAAGTAATTGAATTTGCAAACCGGGTACATCCAGATGAGGTGGCTCATAATGAGCTGCCTCATCTTGTTCTACCTTGGTTGTCCTCTTGTCCTTGAATTCTCAATATGATATAGCTTGGATGACACACTTTTTAGCTTGCCTGAAGGAAAGTTCAGGAAGAGTTATTGTTGTCACCCTGGCACCAGCATCCGCGTCGGCGTCCTGATTGGAGGTTTTGGTAAAAGTTGTTTAAAGGCCTATATCTCCTTAACCCATGGATGGATTCTTTTGATACTTGCACTGTAGTTAGATATTGGTCCAAAGTTTTACAGGGTACCACCCCAACCCAACTCAGTGACCCCACTCACGACAGTTTCATCAAACAATATACCCTGTTTAATACAGGTAAAGATGTAATAGAGCCTTAAAATAGCTGTCAACACAGGGTGTGTCCTACATGTATATACTCGTAGTAGGGAAATAATGTCAATAGATGAAGGAGATAATTTAAAAAAAAACTTTTCCATTTTCATAAAATGAAGTTCTTTCTTTTATCCTAGGTTCAAGATAACAATGATAATGTTATCCACAGTCTACCTGGTTCACAGTCTGACGCTGAAATCTCAGCTTCCTTGGTAGCAGGATGCCAGTCTACAGAAATGTCAGAGGACCAGTCTGAACTTTTAGATGTAAATCAGTCTGCTGGTACCCAGTCTGAAAGTAGTAAACAGACATATAGCATTGCTGATGTCCATGAGTTGATCCAGCATGTTCAGTGGCTACAGTTACAGCTGAAACAGGTAATGTTCTCCTTAATGGCCTTAATTGGTCAAATTGTCACAATTTATATGAGCCGCGACACGACAAAACCAACAAAGTGGTTGTGCACCCATCACAGACTCAGATCAGCCTGGGCATTTACCTAGTCTGATCAGACACTCAGCTGAGCACTTAAAGGGTAGCTAAGGGTCTAAGCTACCTCTATGCGGACAGTGAAGACTCTGATCAGGCTGGGCAGATGCCCAGGCTGATCTGAGTCTGCGCTGGGCGCACAACCACATTGTTGGTTTTCTCTTGTCACAGCTCATATGTCAATGATAACTCAGAAACTGCAGATGGGCATTCTGTCAAATTTCTCTCATGTGTTCAAGACTGTTTGAAGATATGTCAGGAGCAAATTCTTTCCTTTAAGAGTTGACCTTCATTGCTTCCCTTGGGAGGGTACACGGTCACTTTAAGTCATCATGAGAAGTCAATGTCCACATCCAGTACAATTATGATGGATGGATGACCTGCAGTGTTAAGGCCCTTTCCACAGTATTTAAGTCATATGGAGCCAGTGGCAGATGATATTGATGGGCTGTGTAGTGGGACCCTCTCGGGGTAAAGGTTTGTACAATCAACTCCTCCCACAGTCTTGATGGATTGATTTCAAACTTTGCACAGTTGCTGAAGACATTTTGAAGATATGTATGAGTTTTGTGAAGGTCAAAAAGTTTTGTGACAAAATTATCGGCTTTCAAACTTAGAAATTATCAGTATAGGGTAGCAAGTTTGTGTAATCAACTACTGTCAAAGTTTTCGATTGAGGTGTTTGAAACTTTCTAGACATATTTCAATGTTCATGAAGGTTTTTGAAGATTAGAAAATTATTTTTAACAAAATTACAGACATTTGAACTTAGAGAAATTTCCCGTGTTTTGTTACCAATATAAAGGTAGCAGTTGTATGTAATCAAGGTCTCCCACAGTTTATGATGGATTAGTTTGAAAATTTGCACACATCTTTCAGACATATGAAGATATACATGAAGATATTTGATGATCAAAAATACGTTCTAGCAAAATTAGGGTCATAGGATGATAGAACTTTGAAGTGTTCAATGTGGGATAGCAAGTTAAGGTTATCAACAGTTCCTATAGGTTAGGGTTAAGGGTAAGGGTTAGGGTTAGGGTTTTGAATTTGAAGCCATGCACTTTTATTATGCTCCCCGAAGGGTGAGCATATAGTCGCCGCTTTGTCCGTCCGTCTGTCCGTCCTTCCGTCCGTCCGTCCATCCGTCACACTTTTGTCCGGAGCATATCTCTGAAAGTATAAGGGGGAACTAAATGAAACTTCACACATTGATAGAGGACAACGAGGGGAAGTGCAGTGCACAAGAACCATAACCCTATCACAAGTATTTACGAAGTTAGCCCCCTTTCCAGTTTTTAGCTCACCTGAGCACGAAGTGCTCAAGGTGAGGTATTGTGATCGGTCTTTGTCCGTCGTCCGTCGTCCGTCGTCCGTTGTCCGGCGTCAACTTTTGCTTTAAACGACTTCTTCTCCAAAACTGCTGAACGGATTTTAAAATAATTTCACAGAAATGTTCCTTGGGGGACTCCCTACCAAAATTGCTCAAATGGTTCCACTCCACCGAACAATATGGCCGCCAGAGCTAAAAATAGAAAAACCTTTAAACGACTTCTTCTCCAAAACTACTGGGCCGATTTTGAAATAATTTCACAGAAATGTTCCTTAGGAGACCCTTTACCAAAATTGCTCAAACGGTTCCGCTCCGCTAAACAAAATGGCCGCCAGAGCTAAAAATAGAAAAACCTTTAAACCACTTCTCCTCCAAAACTGCAGGGCCGATTTTTAAATAATTTCACAGAAATATTTCTTAGAAGACCCTCTACCAAAATTGCTCAAACGGTTCTGCTCCGCTGAACAATATGGCCGCCAGAGCTAAAAATAGAAAAAACCTTTAAACGACTTCTCCTCCAAAACTACTGGGCCGATTTCGAAATAATTGCACAGAAATGTTCCTTAGGAGACCCTCTACCAAAATTGCTCAAACGGTTCCGCTCTGCTGAACAATATGGCCGCCAGAGCTAAAAATAGAAAAGCCTTTAAACAACTTCTCCTCCAAAACTGCTGGGTTGATTTTGAAATAATTTCACAGAAATGTTCCTTAGGAGACCCTCTACCAAAATTGCTCAAACCGTTCTGCTCCGCGGAACAATATGGCCACCAGAGCTAAAAATAGAAAAAAGCTTTAACATCATCGTCTCTGAAGCCAATGGCTCGATTTCTAAAAAAAATTACAGAAATGTTTTACTCATGGCCCTGAACAAAAATTGCTAAAACGGTTCCACTCCGCTGAACAAAATGGCCGCCAGAGCTAAAAATAGAAATAAATCTTAGAATGACACAGAGGGCACAGTTATGATCCAATCATCATGAAACTTTGTCAGAATGTTTATCTAAATGAAATCTAGACCATCTTTGAAACTGGGTCATATGGGGTCAAAAACTAGGTCACTGGGTCAAATCTTAGAAAAACCTTGTGCACACTCTAGAGGGCACAGTTATGATCCAATCTTCATGAAACTTTGTCAGAATGTTTATTTATATAAAATCTAGGCCAAATTTGAATCTGAGTCTTGTGGGGTCAAAAACTAGGTCACTAGGTCAACTCTTAGAAAAAACTTGTGTACACTCTAGAGGGCACAGTTATGATCCAATCTACCTGAAACCTTGTCAGAATGTTTATTTTCATGAAATCTATACCAGATTTGAAACTGGGCCATGTCAGGTCAAAAACTAGGTCACTAGGTCAGTTCTTAGAAAAACAGTGTGAACGCTTTAGAGGACACAGTTTTGTTCTAATCTTCATAGGGCTTTGTCAGAATGTTTGTCTTCAACAAATCTGGACCAAGGGTGCAACTTGGTCATGTTGGGTCAAAAAGTAGGTCACTAGGTTAAACCTCAGAAAAGCATTGTGTACACTCTAGAGGGCCAGTTTTGATAACTTTGTCAGAATGTTCATATCCAAGAAATCTAGACCAGGTTTGAAACTGGGTCATGTGGGGTCAAAGTCTCGGTCATTAGGTTAAATCTTAAAAAAACCTTAGGTACACAATAAAGGGTTCATTTTCCATTTAATCTTTGTGAAACTCTGTCTATCGGTCATATGGATGTCTCTGAGGTTAGGTTCACAGGATACTCAGGTGAGCGATCCAGGGCCATCATGGCCCTCTTGTTTCAATATATTTCTTGTCCGGAGCATATCTCTGAAAGTATAAGGGGGAACTAAATGAAACTTCACACATCAATAGAGGACAATGAGAGGAAGTGCAATGCACAAGAACCGTAACCCTGTCACAAGTATTTACAAAGTTAGCTCCCTTTCCAGTTTTTTCAATAATTTGCTTGTCCGGAGCATATCTCTGAAAGTATAAGGGGGAACTAAACGAAACTTCACACATTGATAGAGGACAATTAGAGGAAGTGCAGTGCATAAGAACCGTAGCCCTGTCACAAGTATTTACCAAGTTAGCTCCCTTTCCATTTTTTTCAATATTTTGCTTGTCCGGAGCATATCTCTGAAAGTATAAAGGGGAACTAAATGAAACTTCACACATTGATAGAGGATAATTAGAAGAAGTGCATTGCACAAAAACTATAACCCTATCACATGTATTTACAGAGTTAGCTCCGTTTATAGTGTTTTTCAATATTAAGCTTGTCGGGTGCATATCTCCAAAAGTATTAAAGGGAACTAAATGAAACTTCATACATTGAAAGAGGGCAATAAGAGAAAGTGCAGACCACATGAACCATAACCCTGTCTTAAGTATTTACAAAGTTAGCTCCCTTCCTATTTTTTCACTATATTGCATGTCCAGAGCATATCTCTGAAAGTATAAAAGGGAACTTAATGAAACTTCACACAATAATAGAGGATAATGAAAGAAAGTGCAGAACACTAATACCATAACCCTTTCATAAGTAATTACAGAGTTAGCTCCCTTCTTAATTTTTGCTTTATTTTGCTTGTATGGAGCATATCATAGGAAGTATTGAAGGAAACTAAATGAAATTGCACACATTGATAGAGGGTAATGAAAGGAAGTGCAGAGCTTAAGAACTATAACCCTACCTTTAATAATTACGGAGTTAGCTCCATTCCTAATTTTTTCAGTTATTTAGCATGTCAGGAGTATATCTCTGTACATATTTAAGTTCACATATTGATAATAGAGGGCAATGACAAGAAGTGCAGAGCAGAAGAACCATAACTGTATTCCAAGTTATATTGGAGTTATTTTCCTTCTTATTTTTTCTCAGTTGTATGCATGTCCAGAGCATTGCTCTAAAAGTATTGAAGAGAATTATTTTTTTTTTCCATTTTAAATTGCATTTAATTAACACAGAAAATCACTCCTTCACCAGGATACCCATTCTCCTATTCCAAGCCTTCGGGGAGCATCCATCGGTTCCACCGATTTTCTTGTTAGACGTGCAGAAGATATGTATAAAAAAATCTGAAAAGCAAAAGTCATTTTTAGCTCGCCTGTACGAATGCACAGAGAGCTATTGTTGTCACTTGGACGTTGGCATCAGCGTGGGCGTCACACTTTAAAGTTTTACCTCAAATTTTTTTTATGTGGTGGGCAAGGCACTGCAGGTGAGCTATCCTGTATGCGGACAGGTCTTGTTGGTGAATTGATTTGTTTTCAAACAAAAAATCAAAAAAATCAGCATTTATTCATCAATATAGGGCAGGTCTTTGTGTAATCAACTTCTCTCTCAGATTCTCAGATTTCAACCAATGAGTTTGAAAATAAGCTCAAAAGTTGCAATCATATCAGTGATATGCAGAGTGATTTTTGAAGATGAACGAGAACTTTTAAATCTAGTCTTGCCAATGTCAAGAGAGTGGTATTTAGCCTTTAGTTCTTGTTCTATTTTGAATATCCTGCTGAAACTTGACAAAAACTTTTGAAGTGAAAAACCCTTCTGTTACTTTCTTAATAATCAGAGCTCTAGATAAGAGGGAGTATTTGATGATAATTAAGGATAGTTTTTTCTTATTTCTCATCGAAACCATATGTTGTGACCCCTCATCTGAGCCGTCTCATGGAGACGGTTCAGATGAGGGGTCACAACATATGTTTCTATGCAGAATTAACAAAAATTATCCCTAATTGTCACCAAACACTCCCTCTTATCTAGAGCTCTGACTTTTACTTTAAATTTTGTTTGCAGGGTTATATGTCTCTGCCACTGGGCTGTTGTACTTCTGTACATTTATAAAATCATTAATTATCAGAGTTGAAAGGGATTTTGCTCACTCTTAAATTGAATGAATAAAGTACTTAACTTCAAATGCTTGTTTAAAGACTTATGCTGTGCAAGCCACATCCCTATAAGGATTTTCATGGCAAGGTCACAAACAGAATAGGCAGTTCCCATTTTGGTGATAGGTAAGTCCCATTCGTTGTGTGAGCTGTGCTATTGGGTGACAGCTCTTGTTTCTGGGCATTGTTTCATTTAATTGCATTGGTTGCTGAGTAGCTCAGAAACTGGTTCAGATGGGAAAACTGTGCCTGTGGGCATGGCATCCTAATAAATGCCCCTACTCTAATTAACGCCCCCCTGCTTCTTTGCAGAAAATAATGTTGTATTTACTTTAATTCCTGTTTGCTTCTCTGGATGAGGGAGCTCTTTGAATTTAGGTCTACTCTTAAAGGAAACAATTTGCTTCTGGAGGAGCAAATTCTTACTTTTAAGAGTTAACTCCTACTGAGAAAGAAGGAAAATAACTAATGTTGCTTCCTGTGAAAGTATACCTATTTGCCTTAATACATTTTGCCAGTGGCTGATTTACTACACTTTAGGCTCTAAATAATGCCGCCTTTTGTAAAATGCTGTGCTAGCAGGGCATATAATAGGATTGATATGGTAGACATTTCCTTGCTTATTTCAGGCTGGAACAACTCTTGAAGTACAGGCAGAAAAACAAGTCACTACAACCCAGGCTCTACAGCAGGCTAAATCAGATATCCTATGTCTGCAAGATAATATCGTAACAAAGGATGCTATAGTTTCTCAGCTTGCGGAAAAACTTACTACCATTTCTACAGAATACGGAAAACTAAAGGCTTCAGTGTCTGCAGCAAAAGCTGGTGATGTTCCTGATGAACAGTTTGGTGCTATTGACTCAAAGATAAACAATTCAGACTTGAATGAAAACATTGAAGCTGGGTACATAGAACAGATTAATGGATTGACAGAAGAATTGGAAAACCTTAAAGAAAGAGGAGGTCTAGAAAAGCAGGATTTGATTAAGGCTCTTACTTTTCTAAAAGAAAGCAATGAAAAAGCATTGAAAGAAAATGAGCAACTGAAACTGAAAAATGAGGAGGTAAATAATACTCTGAGAGCTGTCTCCATTGAGAAGACTCTAACTGAAGAGGGCTTAAAAAGTGCCAAATTAACGCTGGATGAGCTATTGAAAGAAGTAGAGAAACTTAAACAGGAGCAAGTAATAGCTGATCAGGAAAAATGTGTAGTTTCTGAGGAAATAGAAATATTAAAATTATCAAATTCCAGTATGTCTAAAGAAATCCAAGATTTGACTTCTGAGAGACAAGACACAAATGAAGGAATGAAACAATTGTCAGTTCAGTTAAATGAAATGAGAGAGTTAAAAGAAAGTCTGGAAGAGAAATTAGAAGGTTCTAAATGTCAGATAGAAAGTATAACATTAAAGAATGGCAGTATTTTAAATGACAACGAAATTCTGGGTGCTGAATTAGAAATCCTTAAGTCACAGTTCCAAATGCATGAAAATCAAATTTCTGATTATCAGTCGCAAATTGAAGACTATGAAAATAAGATAAGTGAAGCAAGTGATGCTGTTGAAGAAAACCATTCTCTGAGGACACAAAATGATGAATTGTATAATAAGATCAACAATCAAAAAGATGTTATCGCATCACTGAAAGCTGAAACAGAAAATGTGATGTGCAAAAACATGCAGTTGATAGAACAATTACAAGATCTGTCCTCCAGTGAAGCTTTATTTAAACATGATACTGATGTGCTTCAGCAGGACAAAGCTGGTCTGCAGGAAGAGCTTAACAGTTTGAATGCAACTTTATCAACCACACAGGAAGAAAATACTAATTACAAAGACACTTTAGCTGCTTTAAAGTTAGAGATAGATACTTTGAGACAAGAACTTCAGTGTAGCTACTCAGAATGTGAGAGATACAAAATCACGCTTTCTGAAATTCGGTCAAAAGATCAATATGATTCAGAGTTAGAGGTGAAAGAACAGTATTTTGTGAAGGATAGTGCTTACAGGTCAGAATCAGAAAATCACAAACTAAGTAAGACACCTCATGATTCTTCTGTTGATGAACAATCTGCTGTATCTACCCCTATATCTGCTGATGAGACATTTTTAACTGCTACAGATCTGTCTAGGCTTGAAGCTTCAATAATCGTGCATGAAAGAAGTAATGAAAATACTGATTCCAGTGCTGATTGTAATACCTTAGACCAAACAGGTAGTAGCAATAGTATAGTTGATCTGCAAAGTGAAAATGAAGCATTGAAGAAAGAGCTGTTCAGACTTCAGGCTGGCAGTGTTGTCAAAAGTGCAATAGAATTTGCTGAGGCATCCTTATCATTAGAAAACGAAAACTCTCATGCACCTGGTGCAAGAAAGCAGAATGAAAAACAGTCACAGTGTTTCGAATCTGTGCTACCTTTAAATGAAACTGTTTCAGATATTGCCCTAGAGGACACAGCATATGATACATATGTCTCTGACCAACCAGAACAGATTGAAAATGTCTCGTTAAGTTTAAGAGAAAGAATGAGAACTCTCCAACAGGAGCGTGATAGCATTCAGAGATTGCTGTTTATGAAGGAAGATGAATGTCAGGTCTTGCGGACTGAATTAGAACAGTTTAAGTTAAAGACTGGTAACATGGACAACCCTATTGTGCTGGCAGAAAACTTGGATATGTTGGAACCAGTTCGTAATTATTCAACAACTGAAGGCAATGCAGCTGTTTACCTTGATGCTACTGAGGTAAGTGACCCCCATAGGATAGATGCTTCTGGGATGGAGGTTAACCTGCATGCTTCTTCCGCCCTGCAAACAACTCCTGGTTTGGGTACTGTAGTATATACTCTTGAGGGAAATATTGATGATCATGTATTTCAGAATTGTGATGCAGGTGATCAGACGTCTGACAGACTCAACAGAACAGAGAGCCAAAGAGACACTGAAAACATGGAAAGAAAAGTTACAGACCTGTTGAAAGAAAAAAGTGAGTTGATGGCAATTCTGGAAAAAGAAAGAAAGAAATTAAGTTTTGCCATTACTGAAAGAGACAAGTATGAAGACTTAAGTGAAAAATACTTAAAGGACTTAGATAATCAAACAGTTGTCATAGAAAATATGAAGGAAACAATTAAAGATTTGCAAAACACAATATCATTACTGGAAACTGAAATACAGAATTCTCATCACGAGAATGAAAAGCTTGAATGGCATAGAGATGAGCTTGAGTTGAAAGTGTGTAACATGGAAAAAGAAATTTCAGACATGAAGTTTGAAAAATGTAGTATAACAATGAAAGAGGAACAAGTAAGGGAGGAACTGAGTAGAGTCAAAGAGCGATTGGAATATCTAGAGTCATCTGAAGTAGATATATTTGAAATGAAAGATGTTATTGATTCAATACAGCTTGAAAAGGAAGATATTTTGAAGGACAACGAGATGTTAAAAAATTTAGTATCATCAAAGGAATTTGAAAACCAAAAGCATATGGAAAGTGCTGAATTGCTTCATCAGGAAAATTTAAAATTGTTGGGAAACATTGAACTTTCAAATCAAGAAAAACTGAAGTTAAATTCTTATATAGAAAGAATGACTTTAGATTTTGATTCTTTAAAACTTAAAGGTGAAGATCTGGAACAGCAAATCTGTCAGTTAAGTGGCGAAATGGAAGGGTTAGTTGAAGAAAATTCAACCTTAAAAACAAAGCTACAAACTGTTGAAGCAGAATCCCAAAATTTAATTTCGGAGAATGAAAAACTACAATCATACTTCCCAAACATAGATTTTCAGGAGGAACATTTGCTGACTTTGAATGATAAATGTAGGGGCTTGGAAAGCCACCTTCAAGAAGTGTCTATAAGTAATGAAAAAATGGTAATGGAAGTAACAGATCTAGAGAAAAAATTGCTGTGTGTGTCAGATGAAAATGAACTATTGTTAGTTAAATGTGATGAGCTTGGAAGTATAATAGCTGATTTAGATAACGAGAAAACAGATCTCCTGGGTGAAACAGAAACTATTAGAATTAGGTTGAATCAAGTTGCAGATGAAAATGGTGCATTGTTGCAAAAGAAAGATCATGAAATAGAGGCACTTCTTGAGGAAAATTCTACTCTGAAAACAGAAGTAAATAATCTGAAAGAGGATTTGAAGGAAGTGAGTGAACAAAATAAGATAAATGTAAAAAATTTACCATCACAACAGGCAGTTGAGATACTAGAAAAGACAAATATTCAATTGGAGAGTGAAAACTCAGAGTATCAGAAAAAAATAAGTGCTTTGGAACAAGATCTGCTAGAGTTGGTTGAGCAAGTTCAATTATATGATGATACTGTGTCAGAAAAAGCAGATCTTGCAACAAGATTAGAGCAAGAAATCAATTCATTACTTGAAGAAAATTCAACACTTAAAACTAAAAACAACAGCTTAGAACATGACCTATATGAAATTACTGCAACACAAAATAAGTTGAAAGAAAATTTGAAATTGTATGAGACTGAAAGAAGTTCAGTTCAGCCAAAGCAGGACACTTATGAAAACTTACTTGCTAAGCTAGAGCTTGAGTCCAAGTATAAAGCAAAGCTTCAAAGAGGCATAGAAGTCTTGCAGTTACAAAATGAACAGAATGAGTTAAAAGTAAAATGTATTGAGGAAGAAAGGGAGAAAATGAGAAAAGAACTAGGCTTATCTGAAAATGAAAAGATAGAAACTGAGAAGTACATAAATATACTGGAGACAGAGAAGAGTAATTTGTTGAAAGAGAACAAAGACCTAAAGGGCTGTGTTAGAGGTTTAGAAGCTAAGCAGTGTGAGATTTTGAAACAAACAGAATCATTGTCTTCAGAACTGGAAACTTGCCAGTTACATCTTCAGGCAGTTTCAGAAAATAGAAATCATGTCAGAAGTCAGATTGAAATATTAGCAGCAGAGGTGGAAACATTGTCAGTTTCTAGAGATAACACTGCATCTAGCTATTTCTCCCTTGAAAAGGAGTACAATGAATTAAAGCATAAAAAAGAAGACACCGAATCATGCCTTTTCACACTTGAAAATTCACATAGGGTAGTAAAAGAAGCAAATGAGAGATACAGAATACTTCTAGAAAATGTTCATGAGAAAATAGAAAAACTTGATAACATTATAAGCAAGAATGATGAGTTGGTATCTAAAAATGATTATCTGTGTAACAAGGTGGATGACATGGAAGTACAAGTAGAAAATGTCAAAAAAGAAAAGGCAGAATTAGAGAAGATGATAGGTGAACTAACAAATATGTTGCATGATATGCAAACAAAGTATGAGGAGGTTAAATCTGAAATGGAGTCAACAAAGAAAAAATGTGATAAAGAAATAAAGCAGTTGCAGGTGCAGTTACAAACAATGAATGATGATGTCCAAGAACTTAGGAATATGTTAGACATTATGGAAAATGAAATGTATGATGCAGCTGAAGAAAAACTTGTATTGAAAGAAAATCTCCAAGAACAACAAAATCAATATGAAGAGGCAGTTGAAAGAAAACAGAAGCTTGAGGAGATGCTAAGTGAAAAACACCAGAAGGATGTGAAGAATAAAATAACTGTTTGTGAGCTTATGACCAATAGAGCATGTGATGCAGAAAACACTAATCAGTTGACAGGTACTGAAAATCTAGAAAAAATCTGTGAATTCTGTCAGAATGGATTTGTGAGATCTTCTATAAGCACTTACACTCAAACAGAGTTTAGCATAGAACAAACAGGCTTAGAACATTTATTGAGTTTAAATCATACAGATATCTGTGATATAAGTTCCAGTCAAATCGAAACTGCCGCAAGTCAAATTGAAACTGCAGCCAGTGCCTTACAAGGTACTTCTCTTTCTGTACTTGATAGTGATAAAGATGAAGATACAAAAGATGATGCTTGTGTAGTTGACACAGACACAATGGTTGCTATAAAAACTAATAAAATCAATTGTGAATTACCTCAATTAGTAAAAACATCAGATTTTCAATGCCAGGTGGATATACAGGATGAATATTTTTCAGGTAGATTAGTCATATCTGAAGTTCAAACAAACTGTTTCATTCCTTCTTATGAACATTTTCAGTCACAACATGTTGAAGGACAATTCGTTGAACAGGACGCAAGTGAACCATTAGCTGGCAATACAACTTCTTTGCAGGATACGTACCTTACTGATTCCTCTTTGAAGTCAGTGCCAAAGTACAATGCTATTTCAAAAGCTTCTGAAACTGTTTGTGAGGCACAAAAATTGACATCGAGCATGCAGCAGGCAGCTACTTACAATTTACCGGCAATAAACATTGCTTCTGAAATGGTGAAAAATGACCAAAAGACTTTATTTGATGAATGCAATAAAGGTAGGGATAAAGGACACAAAATCGTACGGGACCAAGTATTTAATGAAACTGTGGAAAGAACTGCATTTTCAAAAGCGGAACTGAGTAGTGTGGACATTGGTAGCCATAGTGACTTGGAATGTAAGTCATATGAGTGTGAAAATGATGCCTCCAATGATTTGAGTCTTAATGTGGATTTGTCAGCTGTGTCAATAGACAGTGGAGTTTTTTCTGCAGTTAGGGGTACGGAATTTGATTTCAACAGCCCCAATAGTCATCCTGGACAGTTGAAGATAAAAGATTGTGATAATCAAAGTACAATGTCAAAATTACCCACAGGCTTATACTGCTGTGCATCAGCACAGACTGAAGGTTCTGAAAAGGCAGACCATGTAGACATAGACTGTCAAACTAATAGCGTTGAACCAGAAGGCACTGAAAGCCTAAGAAAAGAACTGGAAGCTGAGTTTGAAGCAAAATGTACAGAAATGGAAACTGAAATAGAGCAAAGGCTGAACAAGAAACTGGATTTTCGTGAACAGAAAGTTAAAATGCAAGAACAAAATTATGACTTAAAAGTAAAACAAGTTGAATATGAACTTGAGGAGAAGTTTGAGCAGAAATTTAGAATGAGGGAAGCTGAAATTGTAATTAGAGCTGAGTTTGATAGGAAAGACTATGAGAAGGAGATAAATGAAATGGCTGACAGAAAAATTGAAAAAATTAAGATTGAGAAGGACAAGCAGTTTGTGGAGACAATGCAGAAAGTTCGCTCTGATGTAAAGAAAAAGCACAAAGCTGAGCTGGCTAAATTGAAAGCAGAACTCCAAGATGTTAGTGGTATTGGACCAAGTGGTGAGGAGATGACAGCTGGAAGTACTCAAGAAAGTATCATCCTCAAACTAAATGAAGAAAATAAGGTGGGTACTGCTCATAATCAGAGCCTGGGTAAGGTGAGTATTTGACGGTAATTTTAAGATAATTTCAGTTAATTCTCCTTAAAATCATATGTTGTGACCCCTTGTTAGAACTTTCTCAGTGAGACAGTTCTAATAAGGGTTGTTATAACTGTCTCAGTGAGACAGTTCCAATAAGAGATCACAACATAGTTTTCTTCACAGAAATAAGTCAAAATACCTCAGAATTATTATCAAATGCTCATCTTATCTGACACTCAGGTTAATTTTATCATTTGAAATAAGAACATTACATAGTATCTCCTGTACTGTGGAATGATTCACAGTAAGTTAACCCTTAATGCGCCAAAAAGCAGACGACAAAATTTACGTCTGCTGAATTTCAAAACATATATCATATTGAAAATTCGAACACTAGAGGGCAAACAGTGTAGATTCAGATGAGGTGGCTCATCATCTAAACTGTTTGCAAATTTAACTATTTTAATTTTTGGCACTTTAAGTGTTAATAGGCATGATAATAAAGATCAGATAAAGCAGAGAAAAGAGATGCTTTCACCAGGCAGTAAGTATAGTCCGTGTCAAGAAAAGCTTGGTTAAAGAATCTGAAGCTGAATTTTTGGGAAGAAGTGCTTTAACAGACCCAGCTCAGACTGCTTCCCAAGAACAGTCTGATCAGAATAAGCACTGTTTACCCTTATGAGTGTTTTCAAATCTCAGGGTGACTTAATAAGCTGAACTGGCCCAATATGTAAGGCAATTATTGTATATAGGGTGTTTGAGCAAATTATTAAGGTGAGGTACATTTTCAGGGAAAGCAACCCAGCTGCCATTTTCATTTTTCCCTCCCTTTTCAATGGGTAAAAGTAAAGGTTAAGGTATCCAATAGCCTAGTGACCGTAGAGGCAGTGGGGTTAAACGGCCCAATGTATCTTGGGCACAGCATATGAAAGGCAGAGCTGATCTCTCTCCTTTTGCTGCCTCATCTTGCCCTGATTAGAAAAAGGTCGCATTTACTGCTGGGTTGACAGAGACAGTTTACCAGATACAGTATGGCTCGATTCGAACCCATGACCTGCACCATAACCGAGTTGCTCTAATCCCTGGACCAGGTTGCCTCTTCAAATGGGAGTTGGCTCTTAAATGAAAAAATTTGCTCCCTTAGGGCGAAGACATCACTTTGGAAGGGGCTGCTCTATCCAGGGAAGCAAACAGGAAGTCACAGAAGTTGTCTGCCTTTGAAACAAATGTTTGGAAATGAGTGTATCCATACACCTTAAAGGAGTTTCCTGTTGTTCGTTGAAATTATTAAAGTCTTAGCAAAGTCACTCCATACAAAGCAGAGCTCCAGATAAGATTGGTTTTGAGGATAAGTCTGAGATAATTTTTTTTTTGATTTCTCAACAAAAACACGTTGTGACCCCTCATTAGAACCGTCTCATTGAGACGGTTCTAATAGGGTCACAACATGTTTTTATGGAGAAATATGGAAAATTATCTGTAAATTATTCCTGTTTTCCCTTCTTATCTGGCGAAAATGTTAAGTACATGTATATAAGTAAGTATATATGGGTGTACACTGTTAGCTCATACACTTCTAACTCAAAATTTGTGATAGACAATATAGATGAGCAGGCAATGATCAGGAACGGATACAGTAGAATGCCATATCCTAACACCAAACATGAAGAAAGAGATACAACAAAAATGGCACACAAAGTAAAACAAGACAAGCAAAAAGCTAATAGGCCAGCAACACCCCCCCCCCCCTCCCATCTTTCCATACTATGTGCACAAAAATTTAAAAAAAAAAAAAGTAACAGTCAAAAATTGAAATCTCTCATTGATATCAAAAATCTGCCATACATTTTGGCCAAATGAAACTTTTTGTTGAAAAATAACTGAGTCAGAATATTTATTATCCACAAGGCTCATGTTCTAATGTCCTGGAAGCCCCGATAGCTCAGTGGGTTAAGCCCCAGCCTGCTGATCTAGCTGTCCTGGGTGCCATGTTGGATGGGATTGGAATTGAATTTTGTCAGTTCCTGAGAATTTTCCTACTTATTCATTCCTGCTGGAGATGGAACTCTTTTCAACCGTAAAGGGCATTCTATTGCAGGCAGTCTTTCATTAACACCCTCCCATCATCCTGATATGACTGAAATACTTTTGAAAAGGATGTAAATTTGAAAGTCATCTGTCCATCTATTTGAAGTATGCATTTACAGCAAGGGAGCTAATTGTATAGAGTAAATATAATTTAGGAAAAGTTGTAGTCTGCCTTAGACAATCAAGCTGGCTTACAATAATATACTGCCTTAAGGTGAATGGGAATGCTTTCAGTGAAGGCAACTCTTCCTGTTTGGTTTTTGCCTCCCTTTTCAACATGGATCAACTCTTACAGGAGAGAGCCTTTTCAACATAGATCAACTCTTACAGGAGAGAGCTCTCTCCTGTAAGAGTTGATCCATGTTGAAAAGGGAGGCAAAAACCAAACAGCTCTCTCCTGTTAGAGTTGATCCATGTTGAAAAGGGAGGCAAAAACCAAACAGCTCTCTCCTGTAAGAGTTGATCCATGTTGAAAAGGGAGGCAAAAACCAAACAGCTCTCTCCTGTAAGAGTTGATCCATGTTGAAAAGGGAGGCAAAAACCAAACAGCTCTCTCCTGTAAGAGTTGATCCATGTTGAAAAGGGAGGCAAAAAACCAAACAGGAAGAAATTTCAGAGTAGACACCTTTTTGAAAGGGTTTCTTCCATGAGGTTGCCAAAAATTTCTCAATTTGCATAAAATTGCATAAAAAAAAAAGATTAAGGTGTACTTGTAAACCATAGAATTTTGTGCTTATCAGTGCAATGCAATATGCATCCCAAATTTTTGCACACCGCACCATTTATTTTTCTGTGAATGGGAATCTCCAGTGGAAGAATTGGGGCCAGTCTATTTGTTTTATTCGGGAATGTTTCGGAAAGATGTTGGCACACAGTTTAAAGCATGGGCAAACTTCTCTAATCTGGGTCTTGCTTGTTTAGGTATTACTGTTCAAATACAGAGTAGTTAAAGTATATCTAGTCACTCTGCCGGGCCGAGTAGTGCAATCGGTAGGGCACCTGACTGGTAAGTCAGAGGCCCTGGGTTCGAAACCCGGTCTGGCCACATACTTTCGTTTCTCCTTCTGCTGATTCAAGAAGGGCAGTTGTCAGTTACGGGCAAAAGTATGTGCACTTAGTACTGGTTAACCACTTTGGAGGTCGAAGCCTGCCCAGGAATGGTGTGGTTAGGTTAACTGACCGTCCCGACATGACCATAGCTGTTTACCGTGGACGTTAAGCATCAAATCAGTCAATCAGTCAATTAAATGTACTTCTTTATAAATTAACTTCCTTTTCTGTACATTTTAAAGAAGGAGAAACACTTATGTCTCAGATGCATATCTTTGCCAAATACAAACTTCCTTATCTGTATATTTTAAGGGAGGTAATACACTCATGTCTCGATTACTTCCTTTTGCTGAATATAAACTTCCTTAAGGGAGGTAATAAACTATGTCTCAGTTGCCTCCCTTTGTTAAATATAAACTTATCCCAATTAGTTATGCCCCCCAACCTTGGAGAAGTTGAGAGGGCATATTGGTTTGGGCCTGTCCATCCGTCTGTCCATCCATAACGCTTTTTGGCATCTGGGAAACTGAAGAACCGCTTATGCTAGGATCTTGAAATTTTATATGTGGCATGTACACGAAAAATAAGCGAACCCATATTTTTGCTTTTTTCTGCGTGTCAGGTATTTCCAGAGTTATGCCCCTTTTTCGACTTGGTCTATGGAACCTTGTGACCAAAATATCTAAAGAACTCTTGATGCTAGGATCATAATTTTTAGCAGTATGGCATTGCTGAAGGTGTTGGTGACCTAATTAACTTTTGAGAAAAATTCGTGAATTTTTGACTGAGTTATGCCCCTTGTTCAACTTAGTGCATTGTAAGCCTATGGGACCTTGTGACCAAACTCTCCCAAGAATCTCTGATGCTAGGATCATGATTTGTTTCAGGATGGCCTTGCCCAAGGTGTAAATGACCTGATTAACTTTTGAGAGAAATTCGTGAATTTTTGACCAAGTTATGCCCCTTTTCGACTTAGTGCATGGTAAGCCTAAGGGACCTTGTGACCAAAATATCTCAAGAACCCCTGACGCTAGGATCATGATTGATTGCAAGATGGCATTGCTCAAGATGTAGATAAACCTGATTAACCTTTGAGAGAAATCTATGAATTTTTGACTGAGTTACCGGTATGCCCCTTTTTCAACTTAGTGCATTGTAAGCCTATGGTACCTTGTGACCAAAATATCTCAAGAACCCCTGATGCTAGGAACATGATTTTGTGTAGGATGACACTGCCCGAGGTGCAGATGATCTGATAAACTTTTGAGAAAAATTCATGAATTTTTGACCGAGTTTTGCCCCTTTTTCGACTTAGTGCATGGTAAGCCTATTGAACCTTGTGACCAAAATATCTCAAGAACCCCTAGGATCTAGGATCATGATTTTTATGAAGGATGACATTGCCTAATGTGTAGATGACTTGATTAACTTTTGAGAAAAACTTGTGAATTTTTGACTGAGTTATTCCCCTTTTCGACATAGTGCATTGTGAGCCTACGGAACCTTGTGAACAAAATATCTCAAGAACCCATGATGCTAGGATCATGATTTTTTGCAGGAAGACATTGCCTGAGGTGTAGATGGTCTGATTAAGTTTTGAAAATCATTTGTGAATTTTTGACTGAGTTATGCTCTTTTTCGGACATAGGCATTTTATATGGGAACTAGCTTGTGAACAAAATATCTGAAGCACCACAGGGAGAAAAAGTCTCACTTTGCTGACTGACTTCTCCCTATTTTGGGCTGAGGGAGAAATAGGGAAACACTAAACTTGGACCAAAACACCCTAAAATCCAGAAAACGCTGCAGAACGTCTCTGTCTGAAAGATCTGGGCTGACCCTGGATTAATATCCCCCTTTAAAGGTATTGATGTGTTCCGTGCTTGCATAGGATCTTCCTTCAGGCTTTATGATACATTTTTATTCTTAAGTCGGATCTGAGATCTTAATGATTTATTCATCAAGTTACCCCAGAAATTGATTTGATTAATTATTGACCTCGTTTTTTTCCTGCATCTGTACATTTCCCCCACGTTACTTAACACTTAAAGCGCCAGAGACGAAAACAGCTGTATTTGCAAACAGCGTAAATCTTGATGAGGAGGCTCATCATGAGCCGTCTCATCTAGATCTACACTGTTTGCCCTCTTGTCTTTAAATTCTCAATTTGATGTAGCTTGGATGAAATGTTTTTTTCAAAATTTGCGGACATAAATTTTGTTGACTGCATTTTGGCGCTTAAAGGGTTAACTGCATTTTCTCCAAATCAAATGAGGACGTAATTTACTTTAGTCTAGAAATGCTCTTGTGTTTGTTATAGTATACAAGATCATATTTTGGTAATTTTTATGACAATAATGAGCACTTTTATAAGTATCTTTAAATGCAGTAGTTAATTTATCTTATATGTTGGAAATTATTTAAACTACTGGAACTTTAAGGTGGGTGCATTTTGGTTTTCTTTAACCCTTACCCATCTGATTTCCATTCTGAAATCTTATGAGTCAAATGCGACCAACAAAAGGTCCTACCAGCCTATACATCCACCAAGTCTGGTCAGCACCTTTGCTGTTTGACACAACATGTACAGTAAAACATGCCTCAGTGGCTACCTAATAAGCAAGCAACCTGTATTAATCAAGCATGTACTCAGTTCACAAGTTCACAAATGGGTAAATACATTGAAAAACACCTATGTTAACCCTTTTTAGCTCGCCTGAACAAAGTTCAGGAAGAGCTATTGCACTACCCCCGGCGTCGGCGTCAGAGGTGGCGTCGGCGTTAGTAAAGTTTTTATGTTAAAGTTTTTAAGATCTTATAGTTTCTAAACCCTTTGATCGATTTGAAATATATTTAGTATGATAATAGATATTGGTTCAATATTTTATTGAACACCATCTCCACCCCCCAGACATGACCTGTTGGTCAAGGTCATGAACTTAGAAAGGACCTCTGACAGTATCAATGCATATTTGCCCATTTTTCGACAAATTACTGCACCTTCCTCGGGCAGCAAAAGTTGAAATATTTGGCATTAATATGTAGCCTTGTGTACTATAAAGACATTTTAACAGTGATTTTGAAAAATTATCATGCCTCTAGACTAACATAGACCAATTTTATCAAGAGGGGTATGTGAATTTTTCAGTCTCTGAAAATAAGTCCATTTATTTGGTTTTCTAAGATATCAAAATCTTAATTGATAACTAAGCTAAAACTGACGTACACACTACTGTTACTGATATTATGCAATATTTTTTCAGTACTAAGGACTTTAGCCTATTTTTAGATCTAAAGGGTGTAAGTACCCCACCCACTTTTTCAGTTTTTCAGCTGTAGACTATCTTTTCCCCCCGTGCCTCAGCAAGCCACTCACATATAATGTGTATTATGATAGTACACACATACATGCAAAGTGGCTAGCTGAGGCACGGGGGGAAAAGTATCTTTAAAAAACTTTTCCTGTTTCCATTATGTTTAATTACAAAATTTGGCTTTTTCCACCAAAAATTGAAGTCTATGTGCAAAGTAATCAGATATTAAATTCATGGCCAGTTAGGGGAAGTTGAGAGCAACAAATTTCAAGAGAAATTCTTTGGCATATCAAAAATTTAATTTTGACTATTTTTATAGGCAAATTAACATTACAACCGTCAGAGGTCCTTTCATGTTAACGTTTTACGTTAAAGTTTTTAAGATGTCAAATTTCTAAACCCTTAGATCAATTTGAATTATATTTGGTATGATGCTAGATATTGGTCTTAAATTTTATTCTACAGCATCCTGACCCCTGAACATGACCTGTGGGTCAAGGTCATGGACTTAGACATTTCATGTTAAAGTTTTACGTTAAAGTTTTTAAGATCTCAGAATTTCTAAACATTTTAATCGATTTGAATTTAATTGCTTGGTATGATGATAGGTATTGGTCAGAAATTTTGTTCAACCATATCCCCACCCCTGCATATGACCTATAGGTCAAGGTCACGGACTTTGCGATTTTATGTTAAAGTTTTCTGAAGGTGTCATAGTTTTTAAACCATTTGATCTTTTTGAATTATATTTGGTTTGATGATAGATATTAGTTGGATATTTTATCAACCACATCCCCGCCCCTGGACATGACCTACAGGTCAAGGTCAGGGACTTAGCGATTTTATCTTATAGTTTTAAAATATAGGTTTTTAGCTCGCCTGTACAAAAGTACAGAGAGCTATTGTTGTCACTTGGACCTCGGCGTGGGGGTTGGCGTCACACTTTAAAGTTTTACGTTTTAAGTTTTTTGGGTAAGGCACTGCAGGCGAGCTATCCTGTATGGGGACAGGTCTTGTTAAACCTGATACCTATTTTTGGGACATACACAAACCATGCAGACCAAGTTCAGATGCTGCAGAATGTGGCATCTTATCAGGCCCTACACTGTTTGCTTACAGGAATTTCTATCCAAAATGCAATTAAAATGAAAACCTCCACTAGTGAATCATAAAACTAGAAATGAACTATCTAAATTATTAGGATGTGCAGGTCTACTGCTCAAAAAAGAGTTAAGCAAGCACCTAGCTTAAGCAGGCAGCTTTTGATTATCTCTTAGATGCTTGATTAATACAGGTTGGACTGTATAAGGAATCTGTTAGTTCAAAATAAGGGTTTTAGCTTCACTTTACAGATTTGAACACTGGTTGCAGTTTTCATTCTTCACAATAACTGCTGATCTAGAGGTCCTGAGTTCGAATCCCGGAGGCGGAAATGCGGAAATCTTTTCAATTGCCATATATACCAGCTTCTGTAATCCTGTAAAACTCTAGCAATACATGCACTAAGCCACTCTAGGTCGACTCGCACAAAACTTGGTCAAATGATGTAGAACGCGTACATTGAAGGAAAAAGGACACCACATCAGGTGACAGGTGTTTCACCTCACCCTCTATCTCAACCTTTATAAGCCATGCCTTGGAAACACAATTAATGCAAACACCAAAGTGCTAGGTTACAGTGATCTACTTTATCAGATATGAGCCGCGACGCGAGAAAACTTACAATGTGGTTGTGCGCCCAGCGCAGACTCAGATCAGCCTGGGCATCCGCCCAGTCTGATCAGAGTCTTCGCTGTCCGCATGCAGGTAGCTTAGACCCTTAGCTACCCTTTAAGCGCTTGGCAAAGAGTCTGATCGGACTAGACGGATGCCCAGGCTGATCTGAGTCTGAGCAGGGCGCACAACCACATTGTTGGTTTTCTCGTGTCGCGGCTCATATGAACACCACTTCACCACAGCTTGACCCTATGTCTCAGTATCTATAAGCCTCTGGCTTTGAAATTACATCAATGCATGCGCTGAAATGAACATGGTGGCCTCCCATGAAACTAAATCAGTGACCTCTTTATTAAAAAATTGGCCTATTGGTACGAGAAGATTGCTAGATTCTTTGAGTAAAATGTTTAAATTTGTCCATCATAAAACTAAACTGTTTCAACTATAGTCAGAGCACTGAATGGACATGCTGGTCAGTGCTCACAGCCATAATAGCTGCAAGCTGCAAATTATAAATGAGCATTGACACTACAAAACCAACAAAATTGGCATGTCCACCCAGCAAAGACACAGACTAGCCTGTGCATCTGCCCTTATCTTACCTTTAAGAGCAATACTCAAATAAGCTGACACTTTCAGTCAAGCTGATCAGAAAGTTCATGTGGACAGGTATGACTCTGATCACTAAAAATGCAGGCATATCTGAGTATATCCTGTTTGGACATGCCATGAAGTACTTTCTCACATGGTGCAAATGACATATATGCTTTTTGCCAAAAATGAAGTTTTATGAGCTTTTCAAAAGAAGTGGTCATAACATTATGTATTTATATGGGAAAACAATTTATAATTATCGTTGAATTGGCCTATGTTTACAATGCAGTATATAAAGCTTAATTACATTGTTGTATCTTTTATTGACAGGACTTAGCCACTGCTAGAGATGCTTTACTGAGAAGAGCTGACTCATCAAGTCTTCAACTGCAAGCTCTACGCCTTGATCTTCAGGACATCATGGGAGATGAGAAAATGGCAGAGACACCTCAACTAGCCAGACAGATACTGCCTAGCTGGTTAGACTGGGAGATAGCTCCTGACTTGTCATTTGGAAGTGTTAATTCAAGTATTGATGAGAAAAGTTTGAGCGGAAGCCTTGATCCTACCACCTTTTGTGCCAATTCCAATTGTCTTTCAATGAGAACTAAGTATGAACAACTGGTAGAAAGAATAAGAAAGTTTTTAATTATCAGACAGACTGATTCATCAATGTCTGACACCTCAACACCAAGAGCTGATGTATCTGACAGTGAAAGATTTGAAACTGGTCATGATGATCATGGTCTTGATTTATGCAGAGAAACTGATAGGTTTGTTGAGAATACAGACCCTGAAATACCTATGCTACAAAGGATAACTTCAATTCATCTTGAACATTCTGTACGGGTCCCATGTAGTGAGTCAAATAAGGTAGCTGATAAATCAGGTGATCAATTTGTTGTTGAAGATGTGACAAGTGTCACAGAAATAAATGATGGTATTTTAGAACAAATTGTTAAAGAGTCTGAAAGTATTTCTGAAGGTGAAAAATCAGATGTCAAAAACCAGAAGCTGAAAAAGAAGACAGTTCAGTCTAAAGGACAGACTGAGGGACATTTTTCTGAAAATGAATCTGAAGGTGAAATGGAGAATTTTTCAGAAAGTTCAGTCACAATTGACTATGATCAGTTTGATTCCTATGAATCTGAGTCTGGCACTGGTGTAACTGATAAAGATGTTCATCCATTTAATGAATGTAAATTTGCAAAGTCTGTGATAAGGCGTCATATGTCTGAGAATGAACTAAGTGATGATGAAGAAATGACTTTCAGAAAAAGATGTTTTTCTGATTCAGAAACTCCACATGATAGAGATTCACAGAAATTTGTGAAAGCAGTGATTGAAAAAGTTGGGTACAAATCTGAAGGATCATTTGTTCAAGAGTTGAAAACAAATTCAGATGAGGCAGGCTCAGGCTTAAGACAGGTGTCTGAATTTGAAACAGTTTTTGACAATGTTTTTGACGATTCAAACAAAATCTGCAAAACAGAAGTTATCCCATCAGAAAGAGTGGGAAACTGTTCATCAATGCCAAAGGAAGAACTTTTGCTTGAACAAGATAAATTTATTGCTGAACTACATGTACCTCCAATGGAAGAAACTCCTCCAGGTTCTGAAATTTCTATCATAGATGATATTTCAAACAGTGATAAGATTACAGGTGAAGATCATGGGGATTTCTTTGAAGAGGTGATTCCTGTTGTGAAAAGAAAATGTGGTCAAACACTCTTAGATCTTAATTTCAAGTTTGAATCATATTCTCTCGATAAAGATGAATTAAAGGAAGAAACTTTAGAAGCCAAAATTGTGCCAACAAAAGCTTCTGAAAATTCTTCTTCATCATTTGTTGATGATGTGAATAGTTTCAACCAAGGTGAACTAAGCCTGCAACAGCAGAAGCGCAATAGATTGTCTTTATCAGAAGAACTCAAACTTGCTTTTCCAGTTGAAAGCCAAAGTATATTTTTAGATGAACATGAAAAACATGATTCTGGGGATATTATGGAAAATCTAGATTCAGATGTGAGAGACTTGCCTTTGCCTGTTTCTAAAGAGAGACAAAGTTATGAAAATACAATCTTTGATGTTTTGAACTCTATTTGTCCTGGAACAAATCCAGTAAGATTAGAAAATAATGAAGTACTAAATCCTGTAATTCAGACTTTTGAAAACACAACTCAAGATGTCATTGGCTCTCAAACGGAAGAGTTACAAAGTCAGATTCAAAGTTTAAAATCAGAAATTAACAACCTCAGGGACAGAAATAAAAATCTGAATGAAGAGTGTAGAGTAAATGAAAACTTCAAACAGCTTCTCACTGAACTTAAAGAAGAGAATGAACAATTGCGATGTGAGAGTATAGAAAAATTAGGAGAATTGGAAAGAGTTCAGTTTTTAAAAGAAAGTTTGAGTCTTCAACTTGAAAAACTGAAAACAGAAAATAAATCTTTCCAACAGTTACAGTTACAATCTCAAGATGAAATTAAAATTTTGAAAACTGAAAATGACAAATACTGCTCAGAACTAAGAAGACTAGAAAAAACTATAAAAGAGGAAGAAAATTTGATGGAGACTAATGCAAAACTTGCAGAAGACAATCAGTGTTTACTAGAGTCTGTTTCAGATTTACAGGAAAAGCTAGAAAGTCAAAAGCATGAAATGATTAATGTGAAAGAGGAAAAAGCTGAAGCAGTATTAAACAAAGATAAATTGCAAATGAACCTAGAATTGATAGAGAAAGACTGGGAAAGTAAGAATACAGAGATGACAGTTGGTAAAGAAAAATTGCAAGAGCAAATTTTGTCTTTAACAAACCAACTATCCATGATTGAAAATGACAAAAAAATCTTAGAAGACAGTGTGAAAAGATTGGAGGAAAGAAATGAGAAAAACAAAACAGAAAAATGGGAGTTAAATAGACAGTTACAAGGTTTCAAACAAAACAATGATTCCTTAATGAAAGAACTTGAAGATTTGAGTATCTTAAGTAAAATGGAGAAAGATCATTTGAATGAAAAGATAAAGAAGGTTGAAAAGGAAAATGCTGAATTACATGAAAAATCTCACAAATTGTGTTTGCAAATAGATCAAGTAAATGTGGATACCGAAGAGCTGATGAGACAGTTAGATAGTAAAGTCAGTGAAAATAAGTGCTGTCAGGCAGAAGTTGAAAATTTAAAGTCAGCAATACAGGAACTTAATGAAGTGATAGAAAACAGTAATGAAGAAAATGTAAATCTTAGTGCTGAAAATAGAAAATTAAATACAGAAATTCTGATGCTGAAAGATAGCTGTGAAAGAAGTAGAAATAATGAAACCCTCATTTCTCAGAAATTGAATGCTTATCAAGAAAAAAGTTTAGGCTGGCAGTGCGAACTTGATAGACTCAGTGTGGCATTACTTTCAAAAGAAAAAGAAATAGAAGCACTGAAAGAAACCATTGCAGGATACAAAGATAAAGAACTCATCTTTGAGCAAAACGAAAAGCCAGATGATGAATTAAGTAAAACAGAAAAGCCATTATGCTCTGAGGTTTCAGATAAATATACTGAAACTGAGGAGATTTTAGAATTTGGTCAGAGATTAGAAGAAGGAATATCTTCTGCAAATAGAAAAGATGAAGAAATAAAAAAATTAACGTCTGCACTAGATAAATCACAAGAAATAAATGAAGAGAATGAATGGGCAATTAATGAACTTGCTAGACAGGTAGAACATTTGGAAATGGAGAAAAAGGATTTAAATTCTAATGTTGAATCAGTATTAAATAGAATTGAACAGTTACAAGAAAACAGTAAAAAGGAACTTGATGAAATTATATCTGAGAAAAATTCAGAGATGCAACGGGTGAAAAGCCTAGAAAAAGAAAATTCAGAATTAAATGTGCTCATGACATATAACAGAGAAACATTTGAAAAAGAAAAGACAGAACTTATGGAAATGTATAATGACCTAAAAACTGAAGTTGACACTTTGATAGAAACAAAGAAATACTTAGAGGATGAACTGTCTGTACTTAAAGAGCTTCTTGAAAGTGGTGATATGAAAGAACCAGACATTAGCCGGGAACTGACAGTGGAGGACTTGGAAGATATGGAAGAGCTCAAAAGTAGTATTGAAAATCTTAAAAGAGACATGAAAGAAAAAGACAGTTATGTACGAAAATTGGAAGAGCATTTATTGAATCTTGATGGCGGTTTACCAGACTTTTTATCAGCTCCAAAACCAACATTAAGCTCAGGGGAACCAGTTATTTCCAAAGCATTTTCTCATAAACGGTTCTCTTTTCATGACTTTAGTAGACAGTCACATAGTCTTGACAGACATGATTATGGGCCAGTAGACCAAATTCATAAACAAGGAAACAATTTGCTTGGCTCAAATGCAAACAAAACAGATCCTGTTGATTTGGACAGTAGTACAGTGTCAGAGAGTAGATTTTTAGCAGAACTTGATAATGACAATGTAAATCCTTTGAGAAGCTCAGTTCAATCAGAAACGGAGTCAGTGCCTTTGATTAGAGACAGTTTTGAAACCTCAGACAAAATAAGGTCAGGTTTGAAAGCTGAAGAAGATGGGCATTATGCTCTTGAATTAAAACAGTTTGAATTAGTCGATGAAATTTCAAAACTGAGGCAGGATTTCAGGGAAACTAAAGCAGTATATGAACAAGAAACTGCTTTGCTGACTGAAGCTTTAGAGCGTGAAAAAGTTATAACGGAAAATTTAAGAACAAATAAAACTTATCTCTCAGGTGACACAAGTGTCTTAAGTATGGAAAAAACTGTAACTACAGATTTAATTAGGGCTAGGCAAGATATTGCATTACTTAGAAGGGAAAATAACATTTTGAGAATGGAGAATGAAAGATGGTTGTCTCGCATAAAGGAGCAAGAGCAAATTGTGGTAGATCTGAGGGAGAGGTTGACAAGAAATACCTCTGATATTGATGAAATAGAACAAGTTTTTGGTAAACAATTAGCATTACTTCAAAAACAACGTGAAGAATTGTTAGACCAGATAAGGGCACGAGAGCGAGAAAATTCCACTCTTTCTATAACTTTGGGAGAGAAGTCAATTATTGAAGATTCTCTCCGTAGAGAAAAAGAGATTTTGACAGCTAAACTTCAGGAAAAGTCAGATCTTGAGAAGGAATTACTTGATAAGCAAATAGCATTTGAGAAACAGAAACTACTGCAAAAGCAGTTAGAAGAAGTAGTTTATCAAAAAGATATAAATGAAATGAACTTGATGAGACAAAAAAGGGTATTGGAAGAGGAGCTGCTGGAAATAGAATCGAAATTTCGTGATCGTGAAGAAAATCTTGGCTTTGAGAAAAATCAGCTTTTAGATGAGCTGCGTGAAAAGCATAAAGAATCTAAAACAGAAATAAGTGAAAGCCAGGATGATACTCATTCTGTTTGCTCTGATAGTTCAGTGTCTGATCAGCAAATAGGTCGGTTAGAACTGATGCTGGAAGAAGTGGAGAAACAACATAAACGTGCGGTGAAGGTTCTTCGTGATCAGTTGCAGTCAAAATATGATCGACGAGAGAAAGCTCTGAGAGAGGGCCATGCTGGTGCATTGAAAGGTCTTCATGTGGAACAGCAGAAACAGGTTAAATGACACTGTACTTGGCACTCAGCTCACAGGGTGTATATTGGACAAGAGGTGGTGGCTGCTTTTCACGCTTCACAATATATAGCCAGAGCTCCAGGTAAGGTGGGGTTTTAAGGATAATTCTGAGATTCTCAATGTAAACATATTGTGACCCCTCATTAGAATCCTGTCAATTAAAAAGCTCTAATTAGGGGTCACAACATAAGTTTTTATGCAGAAATATGGAATATTGTCCCTGAATTATCCCTGTTATCCCATCTTACCTGGAGCACTGTATAACTGTGTAAACATATGTACTCTAGAAGAATACTTGTCACTGGTGACTGTGCACATGACAGTTCTATGAATCTTCAGTCTTTCTTAAACTTTTATTCTTCAAAAGAAACTGAAGACTGATGAAATATTGTCAACATCTGGTGCACTTCTCTTGAATATATGCTTTGAACACACTTTGTATTTAGATCAAAATGCTAGAGCAGATAGTTAGACCCAGATCAGACTGTTTTTAGAGGGGCAGTTTGATTGGGGTCTGCACTGTTTTGCTGCTATATGAGCTGCATCACAACAAAACCAACAAAATGGCATGTGCAACCAGCAAAGACTCGGATCAGCCTGGGCATCAGCTCAGTTTGATCCGAGTCTTTGCTGTGCCCTTAAAGAGTAGCTAAGGGTCTAAGCTAGCTCCATGCCGACAGCAAAAACTGATCTGACTGGGTGGATGCCTAAGCTGATCTGAGTCTTTGCTGCTTTGCTGGGGTGGGGTGGAAGGGGGGGGGCACACACCACTTTGTTGGTTTTGTCATTTCGCGGCTCATATCAACTTGTCTAAATTCAGAGATGGAAAGTGTGTCGCAGAAATAGGTAGCTAATGGTGAAGATTATCCAGTACATTGAGTTATATTGATACTGCAAGCTTTTCACTACAGTTTCAGTATTGTAAATGACACTGAATAGCCAACTTCAAACAAATAGAACATCCTTGAGTTTCACATAAAAGGTTTTAGAATGATTTGAGTCATTTTAGTTGGCAGCTAAAATGACCTATTTTGATGTCATAGACTGGAGTAAAATGGTGAAAATACAATGTACACGTGTGAGGCCCTCATATACATCCTGCTTTTGTATACATTGCATAGCTCAATGGGAACCCAGAAAAGGAAAGTGTATTTTGTGAAGTAATTTGTTATTTTTCAAAAACATGTTCTCCCTAATTTTGACAGTTATTTTACTCAGTGTAAGCACATCAACCCACATTTCACCACCAAATGTGCAGATTGAACATCTTTTCATAATGATTTGTGTATAGACGTCTTTACCACTGGTGGAACTATGGAGACTTTAATTTACAAAAATTTTGCATAAGTAGACTAAGGACTAAAGGCAGCTGCTGAAATAACAATGGCCATATATATAGCACTACATATAATCAAGACCTGTATATGTCACATTAACAAAGGTTCTGTAAAATGTCATATATACATGTATATGAGCCAGTCTCTGTGAAAACCGGGCTTAATGACATAAAAATAAGAAAATAGCTACGTGCATCACTGAAAAGTATTAGCTTTTCTAAACATTTCCTGAAAATTAGAGATGGTTACCACTATTTATTACTGAGATGTAGACTTCAAAAGCATACAAGTAGTGCAGTTTCTTTATATGACATTATTAACGTCATGCAAGTATGCTTTGACGTCAACGTCATTACGTTTGAACGCGCCTTCTGTGCTTGTGACACAAAATGACTCGGACAAAAAGTGTGTTTGCTCATTTTCAGTATGAATTTCACAGCGCACACATGACAATTTGCATGATTTAACATTCTATCTCAAATGATAAGTCTTTTTGATGGTATACCAGTTGTTTTCTAGGCTTTGGGGTAACCATGGAATAAACGTTGTCATGGCAACAATTGTCAAATTTATGACTGGATTTGTCTGAATTCTTTGGCTTTTTGTTATATCTCAACACTTAAGGTATTTTCATGGAAATAAATAGAGGTCCGAAAAATCATTAATTTTGGTGTTTTTCATCCGTTCACAACGTAATTATTACGTAATGCCATTAAGCCCGGTTTTCACAGAGAACGGCTCATATTATTATGCCCCCAACTTTGAAAAAGTTGGTGGGGCATATTGCTTTTGGCTTGTCCGTCCGTGCGTGTGTGTGTGTGTGTGTGCGTCACACTTTTCATGATTGCTGTAACTTTAGAACCCTGCAAGCTAGGGTCTTGAAATTTTATATATGGATTCCTCATGGAAAATTAGCTGACACATATTTTTTTTCTATTAGCAGTTGTGCCCCTTTTTGGAGTTATGCCCCTTTTAGAAAAATGAGATAACTATCTTGTTAGCAATATCTCAAAAAGTATTTGAGCTATGGTCTTGATATTTGGTATACTGATTGGGTATGAGGAGTAGATTACCTGATTAACTTTTGAGACAATTCCGTAAAATATTGATGGAGTTATGGCCCTTGTTTGAATTTGGCATTTTTCCAACTTTTGAACCGCTTGAGCTAGGAAGCTGATTTTTGGTAAAGTAGTAGCTCTTGGTGTGTCAAATACTTTAGCACAAGTTAGGTAACTCTGCATTCATTATTTACTGAGTTACTTCCCCTGATGTTCAGTACTTATGCAGCTACTGAGTTCAAGAACCACTAGGAATAGGGTTTTGAAATTTCATATATGGATTCCTTGTGGAAAATTAGCTGACCCGTATTTTTTTTCTTTTCCCAGTTATGCCCCCTTTTTGGAGTTATGCCCCTTTTAGAAAAATGAGACAACTATCTTGTTAGCAAGATATCTCAAAAGGTGTTTTAGCTATGGCCTTGATATTTGGTATACTGATTGGGTATGAGGAGTAGATTACCTGATTAACTTTTTAGACAATTCCGTAAAATATTGATGGAGTTATGGCCCTTATTTGAATTTGGCATTTTTCCAACTTTTGAACCGCTTGAGCTAGGAAGCTGATTTTTGGTATAATAGTAGTTCTTGATGTGCTAAGTACTTTAGTACAGGCTAGGTAACTCTGCATTCATTATTTACAGAGTTACTTACCCTGATGTTCAGTACTTATGCAGCTACTGAGTTCAAGAACCACTAGGCATAGGGTTTTGAAATTTCATATATTGATTCCTTGCGGAAAATTAGCTGACCCGTATTTCTTTCTTTTCCCACTTATGCCCCCTTTTTGGAGTTATGCCCCTTTTAGAAAAATGAGATAACTATCTTGTTAGCAAGATATCTCAAAAGGTATTTTAGCTATGGCCTTGATATTTGGTATACTGATTGGGTATGAGGAGTAGATTACCTGATCAACTTTGGGGAGAATTCCGTAAAGTTTTGATGGAGTTATGGCCCTTGGTTGAATTTGGCATTTTTCCAACTATTGAATCCCTTGAGCTAGGAAGCTGATTTGTGGAATAGTAGTCGTCCTTTATGAGTTTGATACTTAAGTACAGGTTAGGTAACTCTGCATTCATTAATTACGGAGGTATTAAAAGTATTTGAGCTATGGCCTTGATATTTGGTATGCTGATTGAGTATGAGGTGTAGATTACCTGATTAACTTTTTGGACAATTCTGTAAATATTTATGGAGTTTTGGCCCTTGTTTGAATTTGTCATTTTTCCAACTTCTGAATTACTTGATCTAGGAAGCTGATTTTTTGTTTAACAGTAGTTCTTGATGTGTTTAATATTTTAATAAAGATTAGGTAACTCCTTTTCAGACTTAGACATTTTAAAGTTTGACACCTTTAGAAGCAAGCATATAGTTGGGGGCATAGTGTTTCACAAACACAATTTCTAGTTTATAGATTATTTCACCACTTTGAAATCACTGGCAGTGCCCAGTGCTTCAGATAAGAAATGGGTAACAGGGATAATTTTGCGATAATTTCTTTTTTTTCAATGAAAACATATATTCTGACCCCTCATTAGAACAGTGAGACGGATCTAATGAGGGGTCACAATGTATGTTTATATGGAGAAAATAGCAAAATTATTCCTTAATTATCTCTGATACCAGTTCTTATCTGGACCACTGGCAAAGCCCAATGCATGGACTATATATGTTGTAGGTGTTGGGACAGAAATTTGTTAATGTTTCTATTGAGGAGACACAACATATTTTGTGGTGTTTTGAGGTGAATAGGTAACTTACATGTTTTTCTGGTGTCTTTATAAAGGGAAACAAGTTTGGAGACTTCTGGTTTGCTTCCCTGGACAATGAATCCTTGCAAAATGGGGTCTACTTTTAAAAGAAGGAATTTGCTCTTAAAGGGAGAATTTTTTCTCTGGAAGAGTTAAGAACCATTGAGAAGGGAGGTAGAAATGAAACTGACTGTTGCTTCCCTTGACAGTATACCATTTTAACCTGTAAGAACGCACTGTGTTTTCACGTTTTATGTTTTTGATACAGGAAGTTTGTTATGTCAATACACTGTGATATCCCTATAACTTAAGTACCCCTTTGTGAATAGGGAGGCATCTCTTTTTATGACTGAGTGCTCTCCTTTGTTATATACGATGAGAAATGGTACCTTATAGCATGAGCACATGCAAACAGTGAGGACTTAGAGCAGCATGCAAGTCCATTAATGACCTGCAACAAGAGAAAACCAACAAAGTGGCATGTGCCCTATGCAAAGACTCAGACGCAGCTGCCCAGTCTGATCAGAGTCTTGGCTATGGGCTTAAAGGGTAGCTAAGGGTCTAAGCTACCTCCATGCCAACAGCAAAGACTGATCAGACCAAGCGGATGCCCAGACTGATCTGAGTCTACGCTGGGCACAGACGTCACGTTGTTGGTTTTCTCGTGTCGCTGCTCATTTAGTAAATCTTCAGGTGAATAGGTACACTTTCAGGGGCATCAACTGGGCATCAACTGCCAATTTCATTGTTTGCCTTCCTTCTCAATGAGGTTCAACCCTTAAAGGAAAGAAGTAGTTGCCAAAGGTTCTTTGGCCAAAAAAGTTATGAAATGTGCTGTGAGTGTATATACCTGTGTGCTTGTTGTGAGCTGAATCAAATCTAGTCTTTTTTTCTGTGATACTGATCTTTCATGATTGTTTTGCCTTCCACTGTACATGCTCAGTGCAGCATACAGTGTGTTCATGTGCACATTTCCTCTCTTGCAAGACCATATAATCCTCATGACCAGACTGCATTTGATTGCTCATATCTCTACAACAAAATCATATTTGGTGCATGATTTCTGCATAACATTGCCTTTGCTATGAAAATTCCAAGGCAGGGTTCAGTGATTAGAATTTAGTTTGGCAGTGCTCATTTTCTCTAGTTTCTTTAAGATTTTATAATTACCTTAAATATATGGACATCTTAACCCTTAGAGTACTAAAAAAGCAGATAACATAATTATGTCTGCAAAATTTAAAAAAAAAATGTTTCTTCCAAGCTATATCGTTTTGACAGGCCAAAGACTAAAGGGCAGCCTGTGGATCCAGATGAGGCAGCTCATTATGATCATTATGTAGATCTACGGTGTTTGCAAATTAAACTATTTTCATTTCTGGTGCTTTAAGTATTAACTATCATAAAAGTTCAACCAGCTGATTTTACTCTATCCATCAGCTCATCAAAATATTGCTGGTGGAAAGTCAAACAGTGTAGACCCAGATCAGACTGCTCCTGTAGGAGCAGTCTGATCTGGGTCTACATTGTTAGCTCAAGCCTTTCTGTCCAGATATTAAGGGTTAAGACAGTACCAAAGTATGCCATGGTTGCAGTCCGGGAAATTTAATACAATTTCAGGTAGCGCTTTAACACAGGGTATAATCGATTCCGCCAATTTTCGCTTCCTGCAGAGACTGTACATCATATTTGGTTTCTGCCGAGACTTCCGCGATCTTTTGCTTCCTGTCGAGACTTCTGTACATGATAAATGGCTTCCTGCAGAGACTGTCCACATGATTCTGCTTCCTGCCGAGGCTCTCGACAGGAAGCAGAGTCATGCGGACAGTCTCGGCAGGAAGCCATTTTTCGAGGACAGTAGTCTCTGCAGGAAGCAAGAGTTCGCGGACAGTCTCGGCGGAAGCGAAAATTGGCGGAATCGATTATACCCTGTGTTTAACCTCGATGGTTTTCTGTGATTTCTACAAGAGGGAAACAACTTTTGTGACTTCCTGTTTGCTTCCCTTGACAAAGAAGCCCTTTCAAAATGGGTTCTACTCTTAAAGAAGAGAATTTGCTCTTAGGGAAGGGTTGACTGTCCCTCTAGACTGGGAAGGGAAAGAAAAAAATGAAAATGGCAGAGTTGCTTCCCCTAAAAGTGAACTGCCATTCACCTTGAATGGTTTTGACATCATTGTACGTTGTACATAGTTGATTTCTTACCATTCTTTTGATAAATAGTTTACACACAGATATAAAATACATTTGTTTGGGGATGCTAGAAGAATAGGGTTGAAAGGGGAGATAATAGTGAATTAACCCCCTTAATCATTAAGATAAGGGGAATAAGTATTTACAAAGGGGGAGAAGTAGTAAAGGCAAAGATAGTAAATATTTTGCAAAAAATAATAGGCATGGAAAGTAAATATTTGTCAGAGGAAAGCAATTAAATTGCATCCTTTTGCAAAATATCTACATAAAATTTCACAGGGTATAATCGATTCAGCCAATTTTCGGTTCCTGCAGAGACTGTCCATCATATTTGGCTTCCGCCAAGACTGTCCGCGAACTCTTGCTTCCTGCAGAGCCCACTCGAAAAATGGTTTCCTGCAGAGACTGTCTGCGTGACTCTGCTTCCTGCCGAGAGCCTCGGCAGGAAGCAGAATCACGCAGACAGTCTCTGCAGGAAGCCATTTATCATGTACAGAAGTCTCGGCAGGAAGCAAGAGTTCGCAGACAGTCTTGGCGGAAGCCAAATATGATGTACAGTCTCTGCAGGAAGCGAAAATTAGCGGAATCGATTATACCCTGTGAAATTTGGTAAAAATAGGCAAGAGAAGTAAGAGAAGTATGTATTTTGTGTGAAAATATTGGCTTGGTAAAGGGAGGCAATTAGTAATTTGCTGTTTGTGATATATTTTGTTCATAGTGATTAGTGAAGTTCTGTAAAGGGCAAAATGTTGTTTTATTTTATTTCTTTAATTCATTTACAGAAATTTAATATTTTTGTATTTTCTATGCGTAGGTTTGAGTTTAACTAAAAAATAAAGCTCTGTAAGAGAATAAACAAAGGGCAGTTAATTTTCATTTTGATGCCAGTATCTAATAGAGGCAGTAGCATTTGGGTAATGTCGATACGAGAATTGAACAGAACAGAACAGAACAGTAGCATTTGCACACATTCACACAAGCAAGTAGCTATGCATACATACAAACCTGGGTCCAGTTGTTCAAATCATCATTAGCTTAACAATACCATACGGCAAGGATTTGTTAAGTCTTATACTATACTTAAAATCAAAAGGGCTAATATTTTTTGCTGGAAAAATGAGAAGAGGTTTTGCAGAGCAAATGCTCCTCTATTTTTTTCAGCGTAAAATGGCAGTGTTTTTGCATACAATACGTTTGAAAATTTAATGCTCGTTAGCTAACGACGTTAGTTTTGAACAACCAGGTCATGCTATATATTAAGGATAGTGTATATTTGCAGATGGTTGATTTTATAACTATTCCTGCATTCACACACCTCTTCCCATACCTCAAGAATCGTTACCAAAATATTTGAATACTGCAACCATATTGTTATGGATAAATCAAATGTGCTCATATTTCATGCCTAGAAAAGAGACACAGTGTTCCACTGAATTCTTGTTTCATTTTACTTCAGAATTTATCTTATACCACACACTATATTTTGATGATACACGGTAGGTTGAATAGATATGCCATGTACAAGACTGACAATGCTGGATTTCTTATTTTTGTCCCATAAGCAACAGATGTTTTGATTTAAAGTTAAGCAGTTTAGTTCCTCAAGGCATTGCAAGTTATACTCCTGAACAGTGACGAGGAAGCCAAGGTCATTGACTTAGAACTTTGCCACATGATGGGCAAGCACCAGTTCATGTGAGCTGTACTGAGTGGTGACAGCTCTTGTGTATTGTATTTAGAAACGACTGCTGACATTCAGATCTTGTCATTCAATATGCAAATATGACCATAAAAAAAAATCAATTTTCATTCAATTACTCAGCAAAACAGTGTAAATTAAATAGAATCATTTGGTATCTTCTAGTAAAGATCTCACAAAAGCCTACGTAAATATTTTGAAAAGTTCGCCAACAGTTATAGCATTTGTGTTTAAAGTATAGGGTGCCGAACCTTACAGTATTAACCCTAAATATTGGCACAGTGGGGCCTGAACAAACAGTGTAGACCCAGATCAGACTGCTCCTGCAGGAGCAGTTTGATCAGGGTCTGCACTGTTTTCCGTTAAGTTTGAAACTTATCATACATGTATGTCGCCACTGAGTAAAATAATAATGTTTAAAATTACATGCTAATTGCATGGTTATTGGTTACGGTGTCTCAATATTAGTTTAAACACGGTAATATTTTATCAATACATAGAGTAACCTTTGAAATTCCAATCAGATAGTTTACAAAAAAGCATACTCATGTCAACAAACTTGGAGTGGCAGTTATCTATCTACCGTTATTAAGAATAGGTCATTATAAAAATGTTATCTTTTAAGTTCATTCAAAAATTCAAGCGTTGAAATTGATTAATGCTTAAGGTACCACGTTGTTGACATTACAAGATCTTTAAGCCCCATTCTCACTGTCATGGTGCTGGTACGGTACTGCCTGGTGAAGAAAAGCTGGTATACAGTGATGATCCTTGATGATCCTTGACTTTTTAGCTCACCTGAGCCGAAGGCTCAGAGGTGAGCTTATAGGATGGGAGTCGAGCCGTCCGTCCGTGGGTCCGTGGGTGCGTCAACACTTTCGTACATAAATATCTCAGAGACCAGTGGGCCGATCGCAATCAAATTTTATCTGAAGCATCATTTGGGTGGGGGAAAGGCTGCATTAGGTTTTGGTGCTGATCAGCTCAGAACTGGTTTCCATGGCAACAGATAGGCCCCATAGGGTTATAATGGGGAAAACGGCGTCATCACGTTTTCTCGACTGTTTGTGATTAGATTCTTATCATACTTGCAGGTAATGATAACATACACAAGAGCTTGGATGAGTTCGAAATTTGGCCGGATTCGAGCACAGACTACGGAGTTAGCTGCCCTTGAGCGTTTGAAAAAAATCCCATAGGGTTATAATGGGGAAAACGGCGTCATCACCTTTTCTCAACTGTTTTTGCTAAGATCCTTATCATACTTGCAGGTAATGATGACATACATAAGAGCTTGGATGAGTTCGAAATTTGGCCGGATTCGAGCACAGACTACGGAGTTAGCTGCCCTTGAGCGTTTGAAAAAAATCCCATAGGGTTATAATGGGGAAAATGGCGTCATCACCTTTTCTCAACTGTTTTTGCTAAGATCCTTATCATACTTGCAGGTAATGATGACATACATAAGAGCTTGGATGAGTTCGAAATTTGGCCGGATTCGAGCTCAGACTACGGAGTTAGCTGCCCTTGAGCTTTTGAAAAAAATTCCATAGTGTTATAATGGAGAAAACAACGTCATCACATATTTTTAGAAAAACTTTGTCAAAAGCTCTATTGCCTTCATTTCTCAACGGATTTTAAAATAACTTCACACAAATGTAGGGCTTGACAATATCTCGAGTAAGTTCGACTCTCAGGATGCTGCGCCCAAGGTCAAGGTCACTGTGGCTATTTTTACAAAAAACTTTGTCAGCACTCTAGCACCTACATTTCTCAGCAGATTTTAAAATAACTTCACACAAATGTAGGGAATGACAATATCTCGAGCAAATTTGACTTTCGGGGTGCTGCACCCAAGGTCAAGGTCACTGTGGCTATTTTTACAAAAAACTTTGTCAGCACTCTAGCACCTACATTTCTCAGCAGATTTTAAAATAACTTCACACAAATGTAGGGAATGACAATATCTCGAGCAAATTTGACTTTCGGGGTGCTGCACCCAAGGTCAAGGTCACTGTGGCTATTTTTAGAAAAACTTGGTCATCGCTCTAGCGCCTACATTTCTCAACGGATTTTAAACCAACTTCACACAAATGTAGGGCATGACAATATCTCAAACAAGTTTGACTTCCAGGGTGCTGCGCCCAAGGTCAAGGTCACTGTTGCTATTTTTAGAAAAACTTTGTCAGCGCTCTAGCACCTACATTTCTCAGCAGATTTTAGAATAACTTCACACAAATGTAGGGCATGACAATATCTCGAGCAAGTTCAACTTTCAGGATGCTGTGCCCAAGGTCAAGGTCACTGTGGCTATTTTTAGAAAAACTTTGTCATCGCCCTAGCATCTTCATTTCTCCATGGATTTTGAAATAACTTCACACAAATGTAGGGTATGACAATATCCCAAGCAAGTTCGACTTTCAGGATGCTGTGTCCAAGGTCAAGGTCACTGTGGCTATTTTTAGAAAAACTTTGTCAGCGCTCTAGCACCTACATTTCTCAACGGATTTTAAGATAAATTCACACAAATGTAGGGCATGACAATATCTCGAGCAAGTTTGACTTTCAGGGTGCTGCAATCAAGGTGTTTGATTAGATCCTTATCATACTTGCAGGTAATGATGGCAAACATAAGAGCTTGGATGAGTTCAAAATTTGGCCGGATTCGAGCACAGACTACAGAGTTAGCTGCCCTTGAGCATTTGAAAAAAAATCCCATAGTCTTATAATGGAGAAAACAACGTCATCACATTTTCATTTTTCATCGGATCCTCTTCATACTTGCAGGTAATGAGGATATGCATAAAAGCTTGGATTAGTTAGCATTTCGGCTAGATCCCACCACTGACTATGGAGTACCTGCCCTGAGCATCCAAAAAATCAATGTGGCCACTTTTTCTTGGTTTCTACTGATCCGATCCTTTTCAAACTTGCAGGTAATGAGAAAATGCATAATATCTTAAACAAGTTCAAATTTTGGCCAGATCAGGCCAACCACTACGAAGTTAGCTGCCCTTGACAGCTCTGTCTATTGTGCTCTTGATCGGATACTTTTTAAACTTGCATATATTAAATGAGGGCATGCATAATGTTTTGGATGAGTTTAATTTTCAGCCTGATTGGACCACTGACTGTGGAGTTAGCTGCCCTTGAGCATCTTAAATATCCCTATAGGTTTACAATGTCTCTCAGGTGAGCAATTGTTGCCCTTTGGGCTACTTGTTTTCCTAAAAAAAAATTGAATTCTCTCATTACCAGCACCGGGTACAAGCTGGGCTTAATGGGCTGATAAACTGGCTCATACCATTCCAGTCCCTGCCTCCAGTGGTACAAAATGGGACTTTTCCATTCTTCATCTGAGTTATGCAGGCCCAAAGCCGGCGTTCACCACAGTCTACATCACACCAAAATGCTATGGTTTATCATGGTAGAGGGAGAGTAGAGACCAGGACCTGCCCCGGAAGTCCCAGGATTAAGCTAGTTATTATACCCCCGCTTTGAAAAAGTGGGGGTATATTGGTTTACATCTGTCCGTCCGTCCTTCCGTCCGTCTGTCCGTCCGTCCTTCCGTCCTTCCGATTTCCGTAATTCCGTAACCCATTTTGATAAAATTTTTCGTCAAAGATATCTCCACAACTGTGCAAGCTTAATTGGTCATATTTGGTATACAAGTTGGTGACAGGTTAGTGTATCGTGGGATTGACAACCAGACTTCTCCTGCTTATTCTTCCTGATATTTGTTCAGTTTTTCTTTCTCTCCATGCTTTGAATAATGAAATTTTTCGTCAAAGATATCTCCACAACTGTACAAGCTAGAATGGTCATATTTGGCATACAGGTTGATGACGATGTGTTGTATCATGGGATTGAGAACCAGCCTTCTCCTGCTTATTCTTCCCTTTATTTGTCCAATTTTCTTTCTTTCCATACTTTGAATAATGAAATTTTTTGTCACAGATTTCTCCACAACTATTAAAGCAAGCTAGAGTAGTCATATTTGGTATGCAGGTTGATGATGACATGTTATATCGTGGGATTGAATACCATCCTTCCCCTGCTTATTGTCCCCCGCCTTTTCGAAGAAAAGCGGAGGGACATAGTTTTCGGCATTCCGTCCTTCCGTCCGTCCGTCCGTCCGTCCGTCCTTGTTTCCGTCCTTGTTTCTGTCCTTCCGTCCCCCTAATGTAGTAGGTACCTTGTGTGCGCAACTCCTCCTACAGTTTTATGCCGATTCTTTCGAAACTTTACAGATGTTTTTGTCATGGTCTGAAGATACGCATGTGGTTTGGATATAATCCTGAGATTATTTTTTGTCACTTTTTCCACAAGTTGAACTTAGTAGTTTTTTAGGCATTTTTACTATCAAAGTGACTAGATAGTGGGTACCTTGTGTGCGCAACTCCTCCAACAGTTTTATGCTGATGCCTTTGAAACTTCACAGGTGTTTTGGTCATGGTCTGAAGATACGCATGTGGTTTGGATATATTCCTGAGATTATTTTTTGTCACTTTTTCCACAAGTTGAACTTAGTAATTTTTTAGGCGTTTTTACTATCATAGTGACTAGATAGTAGGTACCTTGTGTGCGCAACTCCTCATACAGTTTTATGCCGATGCCTTTGAAACTTCACAGGTGTTTTGGTCATGGTCTGAAGATACGCATGTGGTTTGGATATAATCCTGAGATTTTTTTTTGTCACTTTTTCCACAAGTTGAACTTAGTAATTTTTTAGGCGTTTTTACTATCATAGTGACTAGACAGTGGGTACCTTGTGTGCGCAACTCCTCATACAGTTTTATGCCGATTCCTTTGAAACTTCACAGGTGTTTTGATCATTGTCTGAAGATATGCATGTGGTTTGGATATAATCCTGAAATTATTTTTTATTACTTTTTTCGCAAATTGAACTTAGCCATTTTTCATACATTTTTACTATCAAAGTGAATAGATAGTTGGTACCTTGTGTGTGCAACTCCTCCTACAGTTTTATGCCAATTCCTTTGAAACTTCACAGGCGTTTTGATCATGGTCTGAAGATATGCATGTGGTTTGGATATAATCCTCACATTATTTTTTTATTACTTTTTTCACATTTTTAACTTAGCCGCTTTTCCAGCTCAAACACTTAAGTGTATATACAGTGGAGACCTAGTTTCCAAGGCGGGGGACATAAATTCGTCAAATTTGCTTGTTCTTCCCTTTATTTGTCTGATTTTCATTCTTTCCATACTTTGAATCATGAAATTTTTCGTCAAAGTTATACCCCCGCTTTGAAAAAGTGGGGGTATATTGGTTTACATCTGTCCGTCCGTCCTTCCGTCCGTCTGTCCGTCCGTCCTTCCGTCCTTCCGATTTCCGTAATTCCGTAACCCATTTTGATAAAAATTTTCGTCAAAGATATCTCCACAACTGTGCAAGCTTAATTGGTCATATTTGGTATACAAGTTGGTGACAGGTTAGTGTATCGTGGGATTGACAACCAGACTTCTCCTGCTTATTCTTCCTGATATTTGTTCAGTTTTTCTTTCTCTCCATGCTTCGAATAATGAAATTTTTCGTCAAAGATATCTCCACAACTGTACAAGCTAGAATGGTCATATTTGGCATACAGGTTGATGACGATGTGTTGTATCGTGGGATTGAGAACCAGCCTTCTCCTGCTTATTCTTCCCTTTATTTGTCCAATTTTCTTTCTTTCCATACTTTGAATAATGAAATTTTTTGTCACAGATTTCTCCACAACTATTAAAGCAAGCTAGAGTAGTCATATTTGGTATGCAGGTTGATGATGACGTTATATCGTGGGATTGAATACCATCCTTCCCCTGCTTATTCTTCCCTTTATTTGTCTGATTTTCATTCTTTCCATACTTTGAATCATGAAATTTTTCGTCAAAGGTTTCTCCACAACCATGCAAGCAACAGTGGTCTTATTTGGCATACTGGTTAATGATGGTGTATTGTATTGTGGGATCAAGAACTAGCCTTCTCCTGCTTATTCTTCCTTGTATTTGTCTGATTTTCTTTCTTTCCATAATTTGAATAATGAAATTTTTTGTCAAAGATTTCTGTGCAACCATGCAAGCTAGAGTAATCATATTTGGTATGCAGGTTAATGACAACTTACTGTATCTTGGGATTGATGGGATCAAGAACTAGCCTTCTCCTGCTTATTCTTCCTTGTATTTGTCTGATTTTCTTTCTTTCCATAATTTGAATAATGAAATTTTTTGTCAAAGATTTCTGTGCAACCATGCAAGCTAGAGTAGTCATATTTGGTATGCAGGTTAATGACAACTTACTGTATCTTGGGATTAAGAACCAGCCTTCTCCTTATTCTTCTGTGTATTTGTCCGATTTTCTTTCTCTCTTTACTTTGAATAATGCAATTTTTTGTAAAAGATTTTACAGCAACCCTTCAAGGTAGAATTTCATATTTGGTATACAGATTGATAACGACTTATTGTATCGTTTGATAGCATACCAGCCATGTCTGGCGTACTCTTTCCTATATTTATCCGATTTTCTTTCTCTCCATACTTTAAATAATGAAATTTTTAGTCAAAGAATTCGACACAGCCGTTGCAGGTTAGAACAATGATATTTTGTGTATGCAGGTTGACGATAACTTGTTGTATTTTGGGATCAAGATCCAACCTTCTCCTGCATATTCTTCCCTGTATTTTTCCAGTTTTCTTTCTTTCCTTTCTTTGAATAATGCAATTTTTTGTAACACATTTTACAGCAATTAACCCTTCAAGTTAGAATGTTAATATTTGGTATACAAGTTGATAAAGACTTATGTCTTACATGTATTTCCTAATTTTTCTTTTTGTTAATGTGTAATCATTTTATTTCGTTTTACATAGAAAGGAATTAAATAGAATATTGATATTTAGTATACATGTTGACATTGAGTTCTCTCCCTCTATTCTTTATGTAACAAAATAACACCATTTGATTAAAGCAGTTAAGCGGGGGTATAGACGGATTCTCCGACAGTTCTAGTTGATATCTGTCCAGGTGACTCTCAGTTGTTAGCGGGATGAGCAGGGTTCATCCAGGATCATCCAGGATATTCACGGTGCCGCCAGGATTGTTCTCCTGGTTTGTCTCACTAACTGTGACTTACCAGGGTTGCTAAACAGGGACAGTGAGAATGGGGCTTTACTGTATGTAATCATATTTTTAGAGATTCTCACTTGGGCTGTGATGGACAAGGGTTGAGTTGGGCTCAAGTCATACAAGAAAGCTGAGTACCAATAATGGGGGTGGGGGGGGGGGGGGGGGGGAGGTCAGGTGCTTTTCCTTTGGGTACTTCATTGAGTTGTCTCATCTTGATTCAGCCTTTTTGCAATTCAGCTTATTTAAATATTTGTCATTTTTTGAGAAATTTTAATTCTGATGTCTAACTGAGCCATTTTGGACTGAGTATGAGTGAACGAGAAAATCTTTAAAATTAATTAATCTGTACAATTTTTGATGTACTGACCTTCTGAACATTAAAGGCTTTAAATTAGGATATTAGATCATATTAATATATTCTAACTGTTGAAAATGACGGAAAGATATGCATTCAAAATTTATTCCATTTAAATCATTGTTCATTTATCTTGTATTCAAGCAAAAAATGTTCTACGGTAATAAACTTAAATATTTAGCCACTTGAACCAATCAGTGAAGTTTTTCTAAAATTTTGGGGATGTTATTTAACTATCTTCCAATAACAGCTGGTTTAACCACAAACATTACAGACTGTGATCAGACTGCTCGTTGAGCAGTCTGATCTTGGTCTACATTGTTTTTCATGCAATTTTGTCTTAGTTTTATCTGAGGTCATTACGGTAAATCTGTTAAAATAATTGAAACCTGGCAAAGAAAAATGGTCTTAATGTCTTCACACACAGGGTAGACCCAGCTAAGCATATGGGCATTTTGTGTGTTCTCGTAGGGCATTCACAGTACTCAGAGATTGTAAAATTCATACCGAATCTGTAAAAAATTTGCTCATGGTGTGGTTATGCAGGATGGTCGGTATCTTCAATATAGTAATGACCAATATTGGCTATTGCAATAAGAAGCTTTACCCATGCCACGGCTGAATTATATTTGTACGGCTAATACCTAATACCCTTTCATGCACATATAGCCACAAAAACTGATATATCAGACATTGTATTATTGGTCGATTGAATTTCAGTTCTACCTTATAGATTGTATTGGTGGGCTTTCCGTCAACCTGCCCTGACATGCCGTTTTTTTCATACCTTTAAGCTCCAAAGTTTAAGTCCCTATTGTTTACACCAATACACAACTCACAGCCTTTTCATTTTCTTGTTGTGTTTTTTCGAAAGGTTCCCACCCGTGCTTTGACAGGATTAAGTTGAAAGCATTTTATGCTTTTGATTTTTTTCGATTCAATATTATTGCAGTTATTAATGTCGCTATAGATTGGAAATTTTAACACTTGTTGTATCAGAGTCATTTAAATTTCTGATGCAGTAGTTGAAAAGAATTTTTGGCATGTTGCTCCTAAAAAAATGACATATTTAGTCTTAATGACATTTGATACCGCTGATCAAGGCTAATCCGTAAAACAACACAGTTTGCAGTCAATTTCACACTATGGATTGAATAAAAGATTTATGTAATATGGAATAAAATCGGATTATAATATGGAAGCAGATAAAAGCAAGGGTTTCTCTAAAAGGGAAGGGGGACAAGATCCTTCCCATAGGTCTGTTGGGGAACTGGCTAAAAGCATAGAAGAAAAGGTAAGAAATGGGATATTTTAGCTGATCAGAGTCTTTGCTGCACTCTTCTTTATAGATCTCTTAACACTTTGAAAGTAGATGAATTTGCAAACAGTGTACATCCAGAGCTGCCTGATCTGGGTTTACACTGTTTGCCCTCTTGTCTTTGAATTCTCAATACAGTATAAATGTAATGTGGTTGAAATTTTGTAGAGGTAAATGAAATTTGCTTCTCTATTTGCAACCCTCCCCCCCACTCCTCCCCTCTTTCCACCCCCACCTCCAACCAAAAGGAACAAAAAAATCCAATCCATTTCATGCAAAAGAGAAAAAGACAAGAGCATACATTGTCTGTTTTCCCCGCTTAACAGAAAAAATGGTATTATGCCTATTTTAAGCAGTTTAAGCAGCAGGTGTAACTGGGAGCAATTTCATGGCACTTGCAATCATGTTTTAAACCCCTTGTGCGGAGTCCAAGGGTTTCATTGAAAAACATTTTGCATAATTATTCCTTTAGGGAATTATGTCTCATTTACAAATCAGTGAGCAAATACATAAGTGCATGTTGAAATTTTGTCATTTTGACAAAATTTCATTATGCGCCTGTGTGTTTGCATGTCAGTTTGGCATAATTTCGTTATGTCCCAGCATATTTTCATTATGCACCTGTGTATTTTCATTATGCACCTGTGTATTTGCATAGCTGTGCCAGTGTTAGACTGTGGCAGAGTCATGACCTATATATTGTTACCCTCATTTCTCCAAGACAGAAAATCAATGGCACCATTTACAGAGACAAGAATTATTTTATTTTCTATCCGCTTACATCAATTTAATATCTTTTTTATTATCTTCATTGATTTTTCATTCCTTTCATTTTAATTCCACATGCAGCGCATGCATATTCCCATAATTCCATAATTACCCTAAATAGTGGGACGTTTTTAACTTTTCTGTAATTATCATACACTTAGAAATTTATATAATAAGAATTAAGGGGGTGGGGGACTGGGGAATGTCAGTATGATCTGTAGTGAGTGAACATGAGATCATCCTTTACATATATGCAACTTTGTAAGAGTCTTTGCATTTAAATTACACTCTTGTTTTAGGGTTGTTCTCCCTCCTTCAACTAACAGAAAGCATTGCCTTGCTGGCATTGGTGGCTTAAACTTGGTGGAGGTTTCTGGTTTAGCTCTATTTTGTGAGATTTCAAAGCCAAGAAAACCACAGAGTTCCTTTGAATTGTCTAATCAGGCTTTAAAAACTTGATCAGTCTATGAAGGCTGAAACCAGTCATAACCGCTTATCTGTGAATTCTGATGCATTCTTTTTGAGGCTAAGTGTTAAATCATATTCTTACTTTTGGTTGGAACCAGTTGTAACCAGTGCCAAAAGCAAAAATACGCTGTGACCATGAGCCTGGATATAGTAATGCATTCTTCTATGCTGTGCTTAAATATATTTTAGTCTTTAATCCAGTGAATCATATTTTAGCCTTATTTTGTAATGGTTGCCTTCTTCTGTAAGTGGATTATGGAATTATAAATCGCCTTTACTTAACTACAGCTATTACCAAACTAAACCATACTTGTAAAAATCTCAGAAAAGATTATATTACTAATTTTCAGAATTTATGGTTTTGATAGGAGAAGATTTTCCTAAAGGTGTTGGGTCTATCACCATGTTTTCCCGCCAGTGTTTCAAAAGAAAACATTTGAAACTTCCTGCATGCTTTCATGGATAGCCCTTCTTCACTAATCATATAGAAATGAATATGCTTAGCATGATATATTTATGCAAAGTCAATATGTTACCTAAGTGCTTTAGCTTTTTGGCTTCATCAGAGGTTTCAAACAATAAAAAGATAGAAACATTCAGCAAAAAAATTTACATTTAAAGAAATTGTCTGAACACAAAAAAGATAAGCTTCTAGAAACAAAAATGAACAAAATAATCCCCTTAGCAGAGACCATGCCGTTCAAATTATGAACCTAAAAATTTGACTGCGAACGCCTATCTTCGTATGACATAGTTGTCTCTGCATGAACTGCTTTACAACTGAATAATGTTTGGTTGGTTGGTGGTTGTATCTGATTCAATAGTCCCCAAAGATGGCACATTCGTCCCTACCAGGCCGGGCCGCATAGCGCAATGGGTAGGGCACCTGACTCATAGGTCAGAGGTCCTGGGTTCGAAACCCGGTCTGGCCACATACTTTCGTTTCTCCTTCCGCTGTTTCAAGAGGGGCAGTTGTCAGTTACTGGCAAATATATGTGCACTTAGTACTTGTTAACCGCTTAGGAGGTCTAAGCCTCCCCAGGAATAGCGTGGTTAGGTTAACTGACCGTCCCTGACATGACCATAGTTGTTTACCGTGTTTGTTAAGCATCAAATCAATCAATCAAAATCATCCCTACCAGGGAGCAGAGTGCTACAGAAATTCTGCGTTTGTTAGATGTATTTCCCTATGTCTTACTATACCATGGTTTGTCCACCTGCATGGGAGATAACCCACTCACCAAAGCTGGTGGATTGTTTCAGGCAATAAGTGAGTGAGTGAGTGACCTTGGGTTTAGTGGCCCACAAACAACTAGGTCATATGAAGATGGGACTGTGGTTTAAAGTCTCATCCAAAAGACCGGAGAAGGGGATCGATCTTGCCATCCCTGGATTGGTTGTCCAGCGTATCAGCGACCACTACCGCGGCTCCTCTCAGGTGGCAAACCATGTTATAACAGTTACACATAGTCATTGAGTGAAATGGACTTTGAATCATGAAAAATTCTTACCCAAATTTCTTACACCTACCCAGTATTGATATTTTGTCATATCTACCAGTTTGTTTGATATTCCTGTTTATGGGTATACAGTAAACATAATCTCAGAGCTCAAATATACAGAAATTTTTTTGACATTTGCATATTTCTCCACAAAAACATAATGCTATTTGATCATTTCTACAAACCACAATGTTGTTCGATCTGATCCGACACTCCCAGACTCACCTCACCCAGACTCACCTGAAGTGAGTTTAATAGGCTCTTACAGCATATGAAGGGTGCCCATGGCTTAGTGGTAGGCCCTCCCATCTTTGGATCACGAGGTTGCAGATTGGAGTCCCACTGAACCTAAATGGTGCTTCATTGCACAGGACCTTTCAAAATTACCCTCCCATCATCCTGATATGAATGAAATACTGTTGGAAAGGAGGTAAAATCACGTCATCCATCCATCTATCCATCCGTCTTACAACATACAGTACTTCTTTGGTATTAAATGGGCTGGAGGTTTTTCTCTTTCAAAACAATCCCAAAAATCTAGATCAGTCTTAATAGACTGATCTAGATTTTCGGGATTGTTTAGGAGGGAAAAACCCATCTTACAGCAGAATTTCATAAGTTTGGTGTTATTCTAGAGAGAGGAAACCCTGTTTTATAGTGGAATAAATACAGTACACTTTATTCAGTCTCAAAATTTAGTCTAACTGGGGCTCTCTTGTGCCAAACTTAGCATGATACTTATGGGTATCAAGGGTTCTCAAAATTCCATAATAACTTTTGGCATTGGGACATCTTACAATGTTGTACGCTGTTTATATCTGAAATAAAATTTGGAGCTCCGGTAGCTCAGTAAGTTAAGCGCTGGCTTGCTGACCTAGCAGTCTTGAGTTCGAGCCCCGCCTGAAGGGGGATTCTTTTCAATCATAAACGGGGTTCCATTGCACACAGCCTTTATTGCCCACCCATTGTCCTGATATGCCTGAAATTCTGTTAGAAAGGACGTAAAATAGCAAGTCATCCATCCATACTTGGCCAAATGGCAAATGAAAAGACTGCTTCTGTTAGGAGTACACTGATCTTGGCGTACACTGTATGCTCATCCCATTACTTAGGGTACAGTAAAAATTTTGAAAATTGGGACACCTAAAATAATTACTGTTATTGTCCTAAAAATGGAAAAATTTAGTTATACGATGCAATAATGTGTCTAAAAGATACAGATGGAAAGGCAAACAGTGACAATCCTTATCAGACTGCTCCTTCAGGAACAGTCTGATCAGGATTATCACTGTTTGCTCATTCCTATATCTCCCAATATTTGGTAATTTTAAGGTATGTGGTATTGATCCTTACATTGACTTTGCTAGGAGGTGTCTCCTGTTTCATTGGAATTTTAGTGCTTTTATATAACCAAAAACTCCTTGAATATACTAACTGTTGTGTCCAGTAGTCATATATGATGAGTGTGTCCTACTTACCATATTCATCATGTTAACCCTTAAAGTGCCCAAAATTAAAATTGATGAATTGGCAAACAGTGTAGATCCAGATAAGGTGGCTCATGATGAGCCACTTCATCTGAATCTACACTGTTTGCCCTTTAGTGTTCGAATTCTCAATATGATATCCCTTGGACGAGACATTTTTTGAAATTCTGCAGACGTAAATTTTGTCCGTCTGCTTTTTGGCGCATTAAAGGTTAAGTGCAAACGTTCTACTGTATTTCTTCAGTTTTAAGACAGAGGTTTTCCCTTTCAAAACAATCCGAAAAATCTAGATCCATCTTATAAGATGGATCTAGATTTTCAGAAAAGTTTGCAGAATTTGGTAAGACTGATTTAAGTATTTGTGTTCTTTTTAGGGAGAAAAACCCAGTTTTATAGCCAAATAAACACAGTAATATCATAAGAGGTTGTTTCTGAGGTGTTCTGTAATGCCGCTTGTTACAAAAATTGCAAATGAACAGGAAGATCTGTATAGCCTTGCTGCTAAGGAGAATGAATGAGTTTGTGGCTTAACGTCCCATTACAAGGATATTTATTTTCTTCCCAAAATGTGTGGGGGTGGTTGGGTGGTGCGATGGTGCTGGGTAAAACTTCCAGTGCCGGGGCGTCCTACTGATTTGTGTTATTGTAGGGCAAGGGCCCACTGTGCTTGCAGTAGGTGCGGGTGGGGTTGTTTGGACATTTTTCTCTCATCTATCATTTCTCTTTTCTTTCTCCCTCTCTCTTGGAGACGGCCCGATATAGACTGAAATACTGTCTCAAAGGGCCGTTAAACCCAAAACAACCAACCCAAAAAGTGTTTTCTTGGACATATACTTCAGTGCTCACTTTGTACAGTTGGCCCCTCAAATTTGAATGCAAATTTTACAAAGATTAATTTTGGCGTTGATGATAGAATACATTAACTTCCACAGAAAGTTTGAATTCAGTTGTTAATTATCTCAAAGAATCTAGTTAAATTTGCTTTTACATTATGCTAAACTTTTGGTGAGGATTATAGTTTAGACGTAATAACCAACATTTTTTACTTTAATACCTCAGCAGGCGGCTTGGAACTGTTTATATTTAAATTCAGCATTTACAAGTCAGTATGGCAAATGGAGACTCTTCCCTGTTCCCAATTGTTCTGTTATAATAATACTCTGTTTTGTAAATAATTTTATTAATTGCAATTCTGTATACCATATGAAGTGTTAATGAAAAACAAACATTCAGAATATTCATTCATACTACTAATCTCCTGATTCTATGAGAAGGACATGTCACCTTATATTAGCTTACACTTTTCTTTAATAAGGGTCTTTGTTACATTTTGACACCAACACTTCAGATCTTAATACCTCTGTTTTACCGTATTTAAGAAATAAATTTCATTTTTTGGATGTTCATGGAAGTATGAAGGTGATGGGTTCGTGCAAGGTAAGTGATGCCCCAAGAGCATCATGTAAACTTTGCCTGGAACCGATTGCTTTCATACTTCCATAAACTTCCAAAAAATGAAATTTATCTTTATATTTTATACTATGGTTTCACATTAGTTTTGTTCCTTATTTGTGAAGTTTTGACTAACGGCAAGGAAAGGATGAAGAATAGTTATTAACCAATGTGTTCAATAGCCATCACTCTAACATGACATAATCTAGCGTTATGTCGGCCCGTCAACTACTTGAATTATCCATGATTTAGCTTACACATAATGTTGCGAGAAACGAGTGTTGTTCATGGATATATGAACATCGTCAGCCCAGTATATTTTCAATTTATGAAATTGTCGACGAGTGAAAATATTTGGCTATACAATGTGGTTTTCCCTCCCAAGAATGACCCCAAAATATCTAACTCAGTGAAGTTCTGCTACAAAATGGGTCTTTCCCTTCCTAAACAATCCCTAAAATCTAGATACAATCTAGATCTTCTAATTATTTTGGAAGCCTGTGTCTTATAATAGAAAAAATATGATATGAGTCGCAACACAAGAAAACCAACATTGTGGTTGTGCGCCCAGCACAGACTCAGATCAGCCAGGGCATTTGCCCAGTCTGATCAGAGTCTTTGCTGTCCGCATAGAGGTAGCTTAGACCCTTAGCAACCCTTTAAGTGCTTAGTGAAGAGTCTGGTCAGACTGAGCGGATTCCTTTACATTGCACTTTGTATAGTAGTAGTCTTGGTTGATAGTGCAGGTAGCATACTTGGGTTTTACCCCCATGAGAATTAAAGCAATACTTTCAACTTTCTTATGTTGTTGATTTATTATGCCAAAGTGATCCTAAATTAACAGAAGTAGCAAAAATCTAGACCCAGGTAAGACTGCTCTTTAAGAAAGCTGGTCAGGGCCTGCATTGTTTGGCATTCATAAAGCATCCCAGGCTAGTAAAGTCAGCTTGTCCAAATTTTAGGATAACTAGAATAATTGGTCAGGTTGTCTCAAAATTTTGGATAATAATGGGGATTTTGAAAAATTTTATGAATAAAAGGAATCCAAATGTTCTGGAGATTAGAATTTTTATCTGTTTGTTCCTATGTACTTGACAATTCACCTACAAACAGCTTTGTAAGTAAAGTCTATATGTTTTAGATAGTTCGAAAGTTTGGGTAAATATTCGGGGCCACTGATACTCCCCGAGTGGCCACAAAACAGGATATTTGCCTCTGCAGTGGCAAATTCACACCAAATATTGTGGTCAATATTTTGATTGGCTATTACAATTACTTGCATTGGATATAGTCCAGAATTAAACACATTTAATAACAATACATTTATTTCTCTTTTCAACATGAATATTTACATTATCTGTGCATTTATTGAAAAAACCCTATGGTAAACCATTAGAACGTAAAAGCTTTAGGTTTTAGTAATTTGCAATTTTTGGGGGCCAATAGATTTTGATATATACTATTTTTTTTTTTTTTTTTTTTTGTAAAAATAGCTTTAATGATCACTGATAAAAGGACTAAAATTTCAATGAGCAATTTTTAGCTCACCTGAAGGAAGTTCAGGAAGAGCTATTGCGCTACCCCCCGGTGTCAGCGTCTGCAGCAAAATGTTAAAGTTTTAAGTTAAAGTTTTTATGTGATATAGGCAAGGCGCTGTCAGGCGAGCTATCCTGTCCCTGTGACAGGTCTTGTTGTACAATCACCCCATCCCACCCTATCCCACATACACACATCCAGACCCTGGTGCATGCACCCTACTTTTTCAGGTTGCATTCCGCAAAATATTGTCACAGTGATCTATTTTGCAGTAAAGTACAACAGCTTAGGGTTTGGGGTCAGACGCATGTCAGCCTTTCAATCTAGGAGCTGTCCTTGATACTTTTAAATTGATAGAACAAACTGTTTTTCTTTCCTGATTTGAAGTTTTCTTTCCTGATTTGAACATATATTATAAAATTATAAATAGAACTGGTAAAAAGTTTCGGTTGAATAAGGTAAAGCTATAAGGAGGCGTTAAATTGATCAATAAATCAATTTTGGTTCGATTTAGATTTATATTATACAAATATATGGCTTTCTTACTGTCCATAAAAGAAAATATTTGTTTCCTAACTGTAAAAATTTGAATAATTTTCCACCTATTTTAAGTAATACTAGAATGTTATTCAGACATAAAATAAGTAACGAATATATTTAACACCTAGTGTATTATTTCGGACTTTCAATTTCAGTCTGGCGTGTCACCATGCTATTATTGATCAGAGATTAAAGCTGATAGGGTTAAAGCACTAATTGGTAAAAATGGTAACATGCTTCAACATGGCTGTATAATTATGGTGCTCCTGTTAATGTTAGCAGAGAGACAAAATGCAGACACAAGAGCCATAGACTCTGCCAAAATTATCACAATAAAATGCCAGTCTAGATGATACAAATATGATTTGCATACGGTAGCTTAAATCAGTCTTGGATGAAAGGTGTAGGAGGAGTTTATCAAAATGACTAACTCATCAAAAAGTAATAGCCTACCAAAAAGAAGCTCTAATTAAGGTCTAATGTTTCAAAGCTGGAATAACTCCATCATAAATGACAGTCACAAATTCAAAATCATATGCATGTCCACACAACCTGCATAATCTATAATGTATCTGCAACAGTTGCAGATACTGGTACAAGATCTAAGTCAGCAAGGGTTATAACTCTGTCTAAATAGCCCTATGAGCCTTTATATCATACACAGATAATCTGCATAATTTCAAATCAATTATCCAATGAAAAATGTAGGAGGAGTTACAGAAAAGGGTGCACTAACAAACACAATTATGGATGAGGGTCTTTTCAACATCACCAAGTCAACAGATGTCTGAAATAGTTCCAAGTCTCTGAAGATCAATTTCACTGAATAATTAATCATTGTAACAGTAAATGTGGTTGCCATAGTTAAGGTAAATGGATACACTTTCAGGGGAAGCAACTCTAGCATTATTTTTTTTTGCCTCCCTTCTCAAAATGGATCTCCTCTAGAAGTCTGTTTCTTCCTTTGACAATGGATCCCATTTTGGAAAGGCTGCATTGTCCAGGGAAGCAATTAGGAAGTAACAACAGTTGTTCCCCTTTGTAAAATGGTGGAAAACCATGGAGTTGTACCCATTCACTTAACCCTTAATGCGCCAAAAAGCAGACGACAAAATTTACGTCTGCAGAATAACAAAAAATGTTTCGTCCAAGTGATATTATATTGAGAATTTGAACACTAGAGGGCAAACAGTGTAGATTCAGATGAGGTGGCTCATTATGAGCCTCTTCATCTGGATCTACACTGTTTGCAAATTCAACTATTTTAATTTTTTGGTGCTTTAAGGGTTAAATATGCAGTGCTTAAAGAAGTTTTATAATTATTTTGCAAAAATTTCAAATAATTTATTTAAAAACAAGATGTTTTTACACAATAGTTGGTTTTGAAAATTGCATCTAACTGAGCAAAATGGTTGCCAATTATAATGATGGTTGCTAATTAACTTGCATGACTGATGGAGTGGTCAAGAGAAAAATAAAGCATGAGAAGCACTTAAAAAAACAGCCTTAAGCCCCGGTCCCACAGAGCCTGCAACCGCGCCGCGACCTATCCGCGACTAAAAAATTTGACAGTCGCAGAGAGGTTGCAGAGGTCGCGGAAAGGTTTTATAATGGTTGCAACAAGGTCGCCGAGCGGTCGCCGATCAAAATTAGTCACAGCCAGTCTTTTGAGCATGCACAAAAGACTAGCTGCGACTGATTTTGATCGCCGACTGGTTGCAGTGGTTTTCTGGAAGTTGCCGATCGTATTATTTTAGTCGCCAACCAGTCGCCAATCGGTTTTATCAAAACTTTGGCTCTGAAATGTTGCAACCTTGCTGCGACCTATCGGCGATCTGTCGGCGGCTGTTCGGCGACTGATCAGCGACTTATCGGCGACTGATCGCTGGTGAGTCGCCGACTGATCGGCGACCGATCAGTGGCTGGTCGCCGACTGGTCCCCGACAGGTTGCAGCATGCACCGATAGATCGCCGAACGATTGGCGACAGGTCGCCTACTTGTCACCGACAGGTTGCAGCATGCTCCAATAGATCAAGGTTTGCAGTGCTAGTTTTTAAACGAAAAGATGTCTGTGCGTCCTGGCACATAGAGGACGCCAAAAAAAAAAACATCGGCGCAAACACAGACAGGAGTAATGACTCCCGAAGTTCGGACGCTTGCTTCAGATGAGGAATCTCAACAAACTGCGGCCTTCTTGAAACCAAGTTCTTTTCCAGTACTGTGTTAGCCTCCTCTAACATAATCGTCTGTACACCATCATAGACAATACAGGTGCATGCCGGTTGTTTCGTTTCAAGCAGACAATAGAGGTGCATGCCGGTTGTTTCGTTGCAAGCGAAGCAACGGAATCTGTAGCTGTGTTTCACTGAAATGAATTCAATCTGGTCACTGCATTTCCATTGAATTATTTTCTTTCTTTCTTTTTTTTTACCGCATTTCCATTGAATTTCTTTCTTTCTTTCTTTTTTTTTTTTTTTATCGCAGAACAGTCGCCAATCAGTCTCCGGTCTCCGACCAGTCGCCGTTCAATTGAAACCAGTCGCCGAAGAGTCGCCGATTGGTCGCCAACTGGTAGTCTATCATTCTAAACTAGTTGCAATCCTGTCGGCGATAGTACGGCGACCAGTTGCAGTGAGGTCGCTGATCGATCGCCGACTACACAGGAAAGCTGTCGGCGATCACATTTGATCGGCGATCACATTTGAAGAGGAAAAGTAGTTGCAATGGTCGCAGAGGTCGCAGGTCAGTCGCAGATAAAATCAGTCGCAACGCGGGCGCATCGCAGTCGCAAGCTCTGTGGGACCGAGGCTTTAATGAGCACAATTATGATTTACATTAATGTCTGCAGTATTTTTCAGCTGCGGTCAAAGTAGCTTTGAAATCCTTTTTGAAACAACTGTTTAAAAATCATGATATTGGTTATCATTATTATGTTCTTGTTTCTTTGTACACCCTCAATAATTATACACCTCTTCTTATGTTATAAATGTTGAAGGAATGTCACACTGACTGTGTATACCATATTTCTTCCAATAAATGCCACCTCTGTAATAAACATCCCCTCTTTTTTTCTGTGAATAGTAGCAAAATTTCACCTAAACTGGCTGCTGGTTATTTGAGCCACAACACGACAAAGCCAACAGTAGTATGTGCACCCAGCCAAGACTCAGATCAGCCTGGGCGTCGGATCAGAGTCATTGCTATGGGCTTAAAGGGTAGCTAAGAGTTCAAGCTAACACCATGGGAACAGCGTAGACTCTGGTCAGACTGGGCATATGCCCAGGGTGATCCGAGTCTTTGCCGGGCGGACATACCACTTTGTTGGTTTTGTCATGTCGCAGCTCGTTTATTGCCCAAATTTTGTTTTCTGGTGTATTTATGAGAAGAAATACAGTATCTGAGCCACCCCATGCAAAACAGCATGCTTATGGCATAATTACGCGAACATACTTTTTTAGCAGTTTTGCTAGATATCTGCTTACACAATCTAATTATCCCTAAGATTCAGACTCGTCCCAAATCAATATTCGGGTAGTTTTGTTTGATTTTGCATTACCTATTTTACCCCTTAATATTGGGACAGTCTTTACAGATTTTTGTGATTAAGCAATTTGATTTCACTTACAAGGATATGTTTAAAATTGCTGTTAGAATGACTAACAGTAAAATTCTAAAAATTGGACACATACAAAAATTATACAGAAATTACTGACAATGAAAAGAAATAGTCTGGTTTTACTGCAGGTCGTGTAGCGCAGTCGGTAGGGTGTCTGACTTAAGAGCCACAGGTCACTCAAGAGCCAGAGGTCCCGGGTTTGATACCCTGTCTGGCCACATACTTTCATTTCTCCTTCTGCTGATCCAAGAAGGACAGTTGTCAATTACTGGCAAAAGTATGTGCACTTAGTACAGGTTAACCGCTTAGTAGCTCTAAGCCTGCCCAGGAATAGTGTGGTTAGGGTAACTGACTGTCCCAACATGACCATAGCTATTTACCATGGACGTAAAGCAATAACATAACAACAAGTGGTTTTAAAATGCAGGAAATTCATGTAGTCAAAAGATGCTGTTGAAAGCAAACAGTGTAGGCCCTTAAGGAGCACTCTGATCTGGGTCTGCATTGTTTGCTCAGATTTATCTGTCCAAAATCATAGAATTTTTACAATACACTGCTTGGTCGGGCTCTTCTGTCTGAAAGGATTTCCGTTAGTGTAACGGAAAACAAGTTGGAGACTACCAATCCAGGGATCACAAGATTGATCCCCAGCTTCTCCGGTCTTTTGGATGAGAGTTAAAATCAAGGTCCTGTCTCCTAATGACCTAGTTGTTGGTGCGACGTTAAACCCGAGTTCACTCAGTCACTCTTCTGTCCAAATATTTAGGATAATTACAGATTGTGCCAATAATCGGGCATATGGATGTTCATTAATTATTCTGCTACCTGTAACTGAGTCTTGTTGGCATATGGGGCAATAAAGATTTACCAATATTGTCTCAGTAGATTGTGGGGTGGGGGGAGACAACATGTGAAATACCTGGAGTTGTTTAAAAAGTATTTAAATATTTGTTTAAAAAATCTAAAAGGCGAAAAAAAAATGGAATTAGACGGTAGTTACACTGTGAAGGAGAATTCTGACAATTCTGGTTTGGAGAACTTGTTAATTGTTTTAGTTGCTTTTATATTAAGAAAGATTAAAGTCTGGATAATTAGTGCCAATAGTGTACAGAAAGAAGAATTCTCGTCAGTTTATGAGCTTTTATGACCTAAAGCACAACCTATAGAAGGCTATTATGTTACTCTAAATGCTTAAGTCACTGTATATAAACTTAAAATGGAAATAAAGCACCAGATTGTAAATTGAAAGTAGAAATACAGCACATTGTGTAATGTAAACTGAAAGTAGATATACAGTACCAAATTGTATTATGTCAAGTGAAAGTAGAAAAACAGGACATTGTAGATGTAAACTGAAAGTAGCAACAAAGCACCAAATTGACTATGTGAACCTAAAGTGGAAATATTGCACCAAATAATTACCTTAAAAATTCTATATATTGGGACAGATAGGTCTAAAACAAACATTGCTGACCCAGATCTGTCTGATCAAGGTCTTAACTGTTTTAACCATTCCATATGCATCTTTTAGTCCAATTACTACACTGAAAAACCAAAGTTTTTAAATTTTAGGACAATTGCAGCAGTTGTTATGGGAGTCCCAATTTCTATAATTTTTACGGTAATTGTAAATAGCAACTGAAAGTAGCATTAAAGCACAAAATTGACTATGTGAAGAGAAAGCAGAAATACAGCTACACATTGTATATGTAAACTGAAAGTAGAATACAACACCAAATTGTATATGGCAGCTGAAAGTAGAAATAAAGCACCTAAATGTATATGGCAGCTGAATGTAAAACTAAAGCACCAAATTGCATATGTCAGCTGAAAGTAGAAATAAAGCACCAAATTGACTGTGAACCGAAAGTAGAAATACAGCACTAAATTGTATTTATAAACTCAAAAGTTGAGCACCATGTTTCGTATCAATACAATGAGCCTTGTTGGGCTTGAGCAAGACAGAGAAGAGGGTCTTATGTTAAGATGGCTTCCAGAAGGATTCCTTATAGAGATGGCTAAACAAAAGGTTTGTTGAAAATCTTGATGGTGGGACAGTGGTACCATGGTTCTGCTTGTGTAGCTCACTATAACATTTTGTTACAGCTGTAATTTGCCCCATTTATAGCTAAATATCCCAAACTGACTCTTCTGCATTAAGATGTAACCTCCATGTTGATCTGTCATTTTAATGAAGGGGAGCAACTTTTGTGAAACCCATTTGCTTCTATGGATATTGTAATACTTTAAAAATGGGGTCTACTCATATATGAAGAATTTGCTCCTCTAGAAACAAATTCTTTCCTTCAAGAGTTGACCCCTATTGGGAAGGGAGCTAGGCAAAGAAGAAATTTAGGAGTTGCTTCCCTTGAAAGTACTGTTTATATGGACAAGTACATTAGTTAGAAAAGGTAAACGGTTATGGTTTCCCAAAGCCTAGCGGCTGTAAGGGCAGTGGGGGTTAGAGGTTCACTGTATATTGGGAACATCATATGAGGGGTAGGCCAGTCCCTCTCTTTTCGCTGCCTTGTATTTCCCTAATTAAAAGAAGGTACCCATTTACTGCTGGGTTGACAAAGAGAGTTTTCCAGTTGCCGGCTGGCCCAGCTCAGGTTCGAACAAATGACCTTCTGCACCATAATCGAGTCACTCTAACCACTCTGCCGTGGTGTCTGTCTATTATATGGACAATTAGAAAAGGGGTATTGCAGAAAAATCAGGAGCTAAATGGCAATCAGTGTAGGTCCACATTAGGTGGTTTCTAACGAGCAATCTATTGTGATAAAACTACATTCTTGAATACAATATTGATATTAACAAGTTTCTAATACATACTGTTTCATACTTCTAACCATTTCGCAGCCATCGCATGACAAAAAAACAACAAAGTGGCATGTGCGCCCATCGAAGACATTATCAGCGTGGGCTCAGTCTAATTAGAGTCTTCGCTGTCGGCATGGAGGTAGCTTAGACCCTTAGCTTCCTTTCAAGCTCACAGTCATGATGCGAATTCCAAGGCTGGTCTAAGTCTTCATGTGGCACACATGCCTCTTTGATGGTTTCGATGTGTCATGGCTCAAAAAATTATTTTATTGTTATTGGGACTACTTCAGCAAGCAGGAGCAATGGGTGTCACTATCAAATGGTTGGGTCATTGTTGTTGCTGTTAAACATGTTTACCTACTGCATTTAGTTCCATTTCTCAATCCTGAATGATATGTTGTATCTTATGGTCACATAAGCTTATATCATTACATTGTCTTAGCAAGGTCTGTGTCATTTGCTTGCCAGGGTTTGGCCTTGACCTACTTCTCATCATGTTCTGGTGAACGTAGCCAATCTCATGTCTACCTGCTGCCTTGAGCTCCATTTCTCAGACTAATGAACTTTTGCGGAGAAATTTCATATAAGCTTACATCATGACATCTCTTCAAGGCTAGTGTGGTTTGCTGACCTAGACCTACTTTTCACACTCTGTTGAACATAGCCAATTTACCTCTACCCACTGGGTTTAGTTCCATTTCTTATAGACTAAAAGACCTTATTGTGATGAAACTTCACACAAATTTACATCAAGACAATGTCTCTGCAGTACTGAATGTCATTTGCTGAACTTGACATACCTTTCAGGCTCTGTGAAACATAGCCAAATTTTCATTGTCCACTACGTTAAATAGTTCCTTTTCTCAGAGATTAAAGATTTGTGAAGAAACTTGATACACTGTAAGCTTACTTCATAACATTGTCTCCACAACGTGTCATTAGCTGACTTTGACCTACTTTTCATGCACTGCTGAACATAGCCAGATTAACCTCTGCCCACTGGATTTCTCAGAGGCTCAAAGAGCTTTTTGATGAAATTTCACACAAACTTATATCATGATGTTGTGTTTTCAATACCAGTGTGGTTTTCTGTCCTTGGTTACACCATATTTTCTTAGTTATACCAGCATCATTTGTTGACCTTGATCTACTTTTCATGCTGTCTTGGGCATGTCACTGTGTTTTCTTCATTCTGAAAGAATAAGATTAAAAAAAGTGGTATTGGCAAGTAGAGTAATCCAGAGACAAGGAGCTTTTTGCACTTTGGCATCTGTTTGAATATCAAATCTAAGTTTTGGCGATTTAAGTATTACAGTGTCAAACACACACACACACACACACACACACACACACACACACACACACACACACACACACACACAATAAACGTAGTACTTTCTCTTAATGTGAATGTCTAAACTTTCAGGGGAAGCAACTCTGCCATTTTAATGTTTGCCCCCCTTTCAATGGGAATCTACTCTTAAATGAGAGAATTTTCTCCTATAGGAGGAAATAATTCTTTCCTGTAAGAGCAGACCCCATTTTGCAAGGGCTTTTGTCATAAAGGAAAACAAACAAAAGTCACAAAAGTTATTTCCCTTAGCAAAGATGACAGCAAAAAATACAGGTATACTCATTCTCCTTAGTATCAGAAGACGGCAGGTATAAACAGATTGTGGGAGAATTACATTGAATTATTAATGTGTTTTCATGGAGTTAATGAAAACTCAATATGTTACACTTGTCTTAGAATATTGGTTATTTCACACTTAAGTGCAAAGTGAGCTAATTTTCACAATTGATTATCAGACAAAAAACACAACACTGTTTGATTGGATTGTTATCATTGTTAATGCCAGGATGATTTAGAGCAGTCCTACCCAGGGTCTTTGTTCAAAACTAACAACATCGTTAGTTAACATTTCCTTAAAAATTTCAAATGTTAATATTTCAAGTTTTGTTGAAAATACGAGAAGCTTTTACATGGCAAAAGCTTCCCACATTTTTTTCAAAAAAAAAAAAAATATCAGTGTATTTGGTTATAAAGTCATAAAACACTCATCAAGTTGACCTCTTAACAAGCTTGTTAGGCTAATGTCCTAATGATGCTTTGAACAACTAGACCCAGATGTGGTAAACCAGCTATCCAAAGTCCATGAAAGTATTTTATACACAAAGCTATTTTTCTGAAATTTTGTAGACATAAATTCTATTACCTGCTTTTTTTAGCTCACCTGAGCCGAAGGCTCACAGGTGAGCTTATAGTATAGGCAGGCATCCGCCGTCCGTCGTCCGTCGTCCGTCTGTCAATGTTTTCAAACGACATCTCCTCTGAAACTACAAGGCCCATTGTTACCAAATTTCATATACAGCATCTATAGGCAGGGGGAACTAACAATACTGTTTTTTATCCAAATCGCTTCAGCAGTTTGGTTGCTATGGCAACTTAAAGTTACCATTGACTTGTATGGGAAAAATTGGAAATTTGCATTTATTGCTATGTGACTGCAGATATTTTGACAAAACTTTTATAGAAATGTTCCTTGAGTAGTCCTCTATCAACCACATGAAATTTATGTAAATTGCACAATTAGGCTGGTTGCCATGGCAACCGAAAGATTAAAAATAGAAATGATATTCAAAAATCATCTTCTCAGAAACTATACAACCAATAAAGCTCAAACTTCACAGAAAGGATCTAGGTACTACCGTCTATAAAAATACTGTTTTTCTTGGCAATTGCTCCAGCAGTTTGGTTGCTATGGCAACTTAAAGTTGCCATTGACTTATAATGGGAAAATTGAAAATTTGCATTTATTGCTATGTGACTGCAGATATTTTGACAAAATTTTTACAGAAATGTTCCTTGAGTAGTCCTCTATCAACCACATGAAATTTATGTAAATTGCACAATTAGGCTGGTTGCCATGGCAACCGAATGGTTTAAAATAGGAAAGATATTCAAAAATCATCTCCTCAGAAACTATACAACCAATAAAGCTCAAACTTCAGAGAAAGGATCTAGGTACTACCGTCTATAAAAATACTGTTTTTCTTGGCAATTGCTCCAGCAGTTTGGTTGCTATGGCAACTTAAAGTTGCCATTGACTTATAATTGGAAAATTGAAAATTTGCATTTATTGCTATGTGACTGCAGATATTTTGACCAAACTTTTACAGAAATGTTCCTTGAGTAGTCCTCTATCAACCACATGAAATTTATGTAAATTGCACATTTAGGCTGATTGCCATTGCAACCGAATGGTTAAAAATAGAAAAAAATATTAAATCATTTTTGCAGAAACTATGTGGCCGATAAAGCTCAAACTTGACAGAACAGATCTTTGTACAAGCTTCTATATAATTACAGTTTTTTTTTATGGCAATTGCTTCAGCGGTTAGGTTGGTATAGCAACTTATAGTTTCCATTGAAATATAATGGGAAAAATGGAAAGCTGCAGTTTTTGCTATCTCCCTGCAGTTATTTTTGGATTTTTTATCTACAGAAATGTTGCTTGAGTAGTCCTCTATGATTCCTATTAATTTTGTCCAAATTGCAGAATTTGATTTGTTGCCATGGCAATATTAAGGAAATATTTTTGAAAAAAATATTTAAAAATCTTTTCCTCAAACCATGTAGGGGGATGAAGCTGATTCTTTGCATACATGTTCATGACATTAGCCGCTACGTAAATATTGTTTTTTATTATTGTTGCCCACATGGTTTCATTACTATGGCATTTTAAAGTTTCCATAGACTTGTATTGGGAAAAGTGCAAATTGGCATTTATTTCTGTGGTACTGCAATATTTAGGCAAAAGTTTTACAAATATGTTTTTTTTTTATTGTAACTTCATCAAACTTGCTAATATTTACTAGGACAAGTATAACAACTCAGTCAAAGTTGAAATTAGGCAGAATTGTACAACTTACTTCAGTGTTTCCTACTCTTGAGTGCTAAGGATGAATGGACTCAGGTGAGCTACAGGACCAATGGTCCTCTGGTTGCACTTGGCTTAAAAGCTGTCACATTACATAAAGATCTGGACAGGAACTTACTCGGAGCCTGGTATTTCAAAGTATCATAGGCTTTACAAAGTCCTTGGAAAAAGATTTGTTAGTCCTTCTAGTAGACATAAAATCAAAAGAGCTAATATTTTTGCTGAACAAATGTGAGTAGCTTTTACGCTACAAAAGCTCCTCACATTTTTTTCATAAAAAAAATATATATATGATAGTGTTTTTAGCTCACCTGAGCCGAAGGCTCACAGGTGAGCTTATAGTATAGGCAGGCATCTGTCGTCCGTCGTCCGTCGTACGTCGTCCGTCGTCCGTCCGTCCGTCAACATTTTCAAACGACATCTCCTCTGAAACTACAAGGCCCATTGTAACCAAATTTCATATATAGCATCTATAGGCAGGGGGAACCAATAATACTGTTTTTTATCCAAATCGCTTCAGAACTTTGGTTGCTATGGCAACTTAAAGTTTCCATTGACTTGTATGGGAAAAATCGAAAATTTGCATTTATTGCTATGTCACTGCAGATATTTTGACAAAACTTTTACAGAAATGTTCCTTGAGTGGTCCTCTATCAATCAGATGAAATTAATGTCAATTGCACAATTTGGCTGGTTGCCATGGCAACCGAATGATAAAAAATAGAAAAAATATTCAAAAATCATCTCCTCAGAAACTATACAACCAATATAGCTCAAACTTCACAGAAAGGATTTGGGTACTAACCTCTATAAAAGTACTGTTTTTCTTGGCAATTGCTCCAGCAGTTTGGTTGCTATGGGAACTGAAAGTTGCCATTGACTTATAATGGCAAAATTGAAAATTTGCATGTATTGCTATGCCACTGCAGATATTTTGACAAAACTTTCATAGAAATGTACCTTGGGTAGTCTTTAACCAGCCATGTTAAATTTATGCAAATTGCGCAATTTGGCTGGTTGCCATTGCAACCGAATAGTTAAAAATAGAAAAATATCAAAAAATCATCTCCACAGAAACTGTGTGGCCAATAAAGCTCAAACTTTACAGAAAGAACCTTAGTACTAGCCTCTATAGAAATACTGTTTTTCATGGCAATTGCTCCAGCAGTTTGGTTGCTATGGCAACTAAGAGTTTCCATTGACTTATAATGGGGAAAACGGAAATTGGCAATTTTTGCTGTCTAACTGCAGTTATTTAGATTTTTTTTCTACAGAAATGTTTCTTAAGTAGTCCTCTACGATTCATATGAATTTTCTCCAAATCGCTGAATTTGATTGGTTGCCATGGCAAAATATAGGGTAAATTTTCGAAAAAAAAAAAAAAAAAAATCTTCTGCTCAGAAGCCATATGGGGGATGAAGCTGATATTGTGCAAACGTGTTGATGACAGTAGCCTCTACATAAATTTTATTCTTTTTCTTCCATCCCCATAAGAATTTTGGTTGCTATGGCAACTTATAGTTTCCATTGACTTATTATGGGAAAAATGAAGCCATGAGGGGGATGAAGCTGATACTTGGCATACATATTAATAACATTAGCCTCTACCTAAAGTATGTTTTATATTATCATTGCCTATGTGAATTTGTTGCTATGGCAACTTAAAGTTTTCATAGACTTATAATGGGGAAAGTGGACATTTGCTATTTATTTCTGTGTTACTGCAGATATTTTGACAAAAGCTTTACAGAAATGTTCCTGGAGTAGTCCTCTACCAGCCATATGGATATTTCCCAAATACCTGATTTTGATTGGTTGCCATTGCAGCCAAAGATCTTCTTCTGAGAAGCCATTAAGTTGGGATAAAGCTATTTTTTCATAAATGTTTGTGATATTATCCTCTACATAAATGGTGCTTTTTATTGCTGTTGTGCATGGTGTTTTGTTGCTGTAACCTCAGTGCTCAGGTGAGCGATATAGGGCCATTGGCCCTCTGGTTTTTACATACAATACCTATGAAAATGTAAGGTTTCTCTAACAAACGACATTGTTAGTTTTGAACACCAGGGCCCAGTTGTTCAAAGCATCGTTAGCCTAACGAGCTCGTTAAGAAGTCAACTCGTTTAGTGTTTTACAACTTCATTACCAAATATAATGATATTTTTGTTGAAAAAATGTGAGAAGCTTTTGCAGTGCAAAAGCTTCTCACATTTTTTCAACAAAAAATATTGGTGTATTTGAGATATTAACTTTTGAAATTTTAACGTCTCGTTAACTAACGACGTCGTTAGTTTTGAACAACCGGGCCCTGAAGTTTGAGCCCAGGCTTGGTGTTTGTTTTGACTGAAACTACCAAAATAGTTGCTATAAGAAGAAACTCAGCTTAACAAGTATCTCTTAAACTTTCTGAGACATGTGTCTAAATAAACACTTCATCATGGTCATAATTTATTTATGACAGGTATATTAAATTCATAATGACAGTGTTTATATATATAATTTGACCCCTGCAGGTCATTGGAGTTTAGGGCTTAACCCTTAAGCCTCAAAGCTGAAAATAGTTGAATTTACAAAAAGTCTAGATCCAGATTAGATGGCTCATAATAAGCTGCCCCATCTTGATCAAAAAATATTTCGTCCAAGCTATCATATTGAGGATTCAAAGACTAAAAAGCAAACAATGTAGATCCAGATGGATTGGCTCATTATGAGATGCCTCGTCGGGATCTGCTGTTTGCAAACTCAGTTATTTTCAGTTCTGGTGCTTTGAGTATTTGATGTTGTTTTGTTGCCTTATGTCCATGGTAAACATCTGTGGTCATGCTGGACGGTCAGTTAACAATCACACTGTTCCTGGGCAGGCATAGACCTCCTAAGCTGTTAACCAGTACTAAGTCCACATACTTTTGCCAGTAACTGACATCTGCCCTTCTTGATTCAGCGGAAGAAGAAACGAAAGTAAGTAGCCGGACTGGGTATGGAACCCAGGACCTCTGGCTCTTGAGTCAGACACTCTGCCGACCTTGCCTTTGGGCCTGCGGGGATTTGAGTGTTCAGAATGCTTTATTATGCTTTTAACTCCTCTTTACAGTATGATGAGAGAGAGAAAAAAAAGGAAAAATGCTGCAAAACAATTAAATTACTGCTGTCTTTCAATCTTTTGGTTGGCATTGTTTACATAATTATCCTGAAAGAACATTGCAGTGTCTATTATTATGCTGAACAGAACCATATTCAATGCTGCATGGTGGTTTTGGTGGAGGGGTGGTGGCGGTAGAACTCAGCAATAGCAAATCATTTCACACCATAGTTTGCCATCTAGATCCTTTATATAGGAAATAGTATCTGCTTTAAAATTATAAATTAGATGCTTGACATTGGCTTGGTGTTCTTGCAAAACTCCAACACTGGGAACCAGCATGAGAGTAAGTAAACATTTCTAAAGAGAGGGAATCAGTATAGGACCTCCCTTTATGTAGTGTTTCTTCCTTTACCTTGGGCAATAGGAACCTTAAGGCAACTCAGTTGGATAGGAGCTGGCCTGCAAAGCTAGCACTAGCAGTCCAGGTTTGAATCCCGCTCAGCATGGAAATTCTTTTTAACCCTACAGGTGGTTCACTTGCATACAGCTGTTCATTCTCAACCACAAGTTATCCATCCATTCAACCTGAGGCACCAGCTAAACTAATGGTTAGGTGACTTAAGACACGTATTATTTAATACAGACTGAGGTTTAAGTAAAATTTTGCTTATGATTTTTAATGGATACACTTTCAGGGGAAGCAACTCTACCATTTTCTGTTTTGCCTGTCTTCTCAATGGAGATCAATTCTTAAAGGAAAGAATTTGCTCACATTGGAGCAAATTCTTTCATTTCAAAATAAATCTAATTTCATAAGGACTCCTTTGTCAAGGGATGCAAACAGGAGATTATATAAAGTGTTTCGTTTGAAAATAGCCAAAGAACATGGAGGTGTATCCATTGATGTAGGTATGGGAAATAAATATTTTGCAAACCAATATGGATAGGAGCGGCTGTAGTGTAATGGATGAGACTCCAGACTACCAATCCAGGGGTCGCAAGATCGATCCCCCGCTTCTCCGGTCTTTCGGATGAGACTTTAAACCGAGGTCCCGTCTCCATATGACCTCGTTGTTGGTGGGACGTTAAACCCGAGTTCACTCACTCACTAACCAATATGGATAAGTGAAATCATATTTTGCAAAGGGCAGCAATTCAATTACGGTAGAAACTCTAATTTATATTGGGCCAGTTAGGTCTGAGCAAATAGTGCAAACCCAGATCATACTGCTCCTCAAACGGTTCCAATTTTAGGACAATTATGGCAATTATTTTTGGTGTCCCAAAATTTAGAATTTTTACGGTAAATTGTTTTCCTTTGCAAAATATTTACTTCCCTTACATACTGGTAAAGGGAGGTAACCTACTGATGTCTCCCATAGTCATTTTAATGAGTCTCTTTGCATTGTTTTGCAGCTTGAAGTGTTACGAGGCCAGTATGACAGCCAACTGCAAGGTCTGCGGGCAGAACTCGGCAATATCCGGGACAGACCCCCCGATGATGACACTGACAGGGGTGGGACAGGAACCTTACAAGAGCAATACAAACAGGTACATAAGCCACTTAATATTTTTTCTGTTTTATTTTGAGCACTTCAAATTATTTTGAGCACTTCAAAACAGAGCCTGAAGTTATAAAGTTTTTTCAGGTTCAACTCAGATATTGCTCAGATGATTTTGATATGATAGCTAAGATATGAGTACTTGACATCTAATGGCTGAGGAGGAGCCCCTGTAGCTCAGTAGGTTAAACACTGGCATGTTGATATAGCAGTCTCGGGTTCGAGCCAAGCTGGAGGCAGAAATCTTTCCAACCGTAAACGAGGTTCCATTGCACACAGCCTTTATTATCGCATTCCCATCATCTTGATATGACTTAAATACTGTTAAAAGGACGTAAAATCGCCAAGTCATTCATCTTATGGCTGAGACAAATTGCAGCTGTATAATGGCTATGATTCCAGAGTGGATTTGAGGATGAAGAGATTTAATGGATATGAGATACATAAATAGGATTAAAGCTGCAGACATGTAATAAATGACTGAGATTATTGTTTGGCAGAGGAGCTTGAAGATCAAACCAGACATATAATGGTTCATATAAATAGATAAGGCTTAAATCTGCAGACTATGGCAGAGCATACTTAAACTAACTCTAGGGCAGGGCTTAAAATTGCAAGTAATGGCTGCCATTCTAGCTAGCGTATTGAAAAAAGTAGAAACATTAAAAGGTTGAGAATCTGGGCTGAGCTGGAGACTGTTCCTCCAGAGCAAATTTCATAGTTGTAGGGAATCTCCTTTATAGAAATTCAGTCTTAGCAACAGCATAGCAACGACTTAAGTCGTTTTATGAATACGGCCCCTGGCTAACATAATTTTAATAAGGGTCCACATTTTTCAGATACAAGAAAAACTGGGCCAAGGATTAGCTGGAGAGCAAAAAGAGAAGTTGGAGACCTTAATGAGTGATATGGACAAAAATTATCAAGAAAAGGTCACAGAAATGCATGAGAAACATGTTGTATGTATTATTTGATCTTTAAGATGAATGGATAAACCTTGAAGGGAGGTCACTCTGACTAGGAAGTAATTACCTCCCTTTTTATAGGGACAGTTCTTAAAGGAAAGAATATTGTCTCAGAGACAGTAGTCCCCCAAGGAGAAGAGATTCAGATACCCGTAAAGCAAATACTATTTTGCAAAAGCTTAACAATACACCTTATGGTTATATTAGTCAGGGGTAACCATGTTATTGTAGGAAATAGATGAATATTTCTAGGTTAATCTGCAGGCCCTGTATGTGGTCTTTTGAAAAGGGGGCATGAATCCCTGGAAATTTTCAAAGGGGTTGCAAAAATTAAAAAACAAGTTTTTTGAGGCCAGCTTTAGGGGGTTTTAACTAAGATTCTGGCAGAAAACTGCATTACATGTATTTTGAAATAATTTTCACCAATTACAGGGGTGCAGTCATACCTAATGCACCCCCTCTGCATACGTGCCTGAGTATAAAAGAAAGAAATCAGCAACAGGTGTGAATTCTTTCCCTCAGCCAAAAGATAACATTAATATTAGTATTAAAGTATTAATATTAACCTCCCCGGGACATTGCATTTTACGAAAGGGGGCGTTATTTAGAGCCTAAATTGTAGTAATTCGATCACTGCCAAAATACCTTAATGTGAATTGGTATACTATCACAGGAAGTGATACACCTTGCCTCCCTTCTCAGTAGGGTCAACTCTTAGCAAATTCTTTCTTTTAAGAGTACACATCAACCCCATTTCAAAAAGCTACTTCTTCCAGAGAAGTAATCTGTAATTTATTAAAGCTGATATAACATTGTTTTTGGAAAAAAGCAGGGGCGTTTATTAAAACAGGGGTGTTTAATAGGATTAATACGGTATATTGCAAAAGGGAAGAAGTAAGGAAAGTAATTATTTTGCAAATCAGGGGCGGATCCAGGAATTCTGGATAGGGGGTTCAATTTAGCTGAGGGGGTTCGATTTGCGCACTTCAACCAATTTTTGCTGAAATTCCCCATGAAAATGAAATAATTTAGGCTGAAGAGGGGGGTTCGTTTCAACCCCCGAACCCTCTCTGGATCTGCCACTGCAAATAAATGCAATGTAACTGAGTGAAATTGTTTACTGAGATTGTATAGGGTAAGGCAGATTATTTAGTGATAATGTTGCTTTACTAAAATTCACTCCATAAATATTGCAGCTGAAAAGTATAATTATTTTGTATATAAGTATTTTGTCTGCTTTTTGTGCTTTTATGGTTAGCAGTGCTCATTTGTGTTCCTGTTTCAAAATTCTAGGATGAAGTTGAAAACCAGGTCAAAGCAATGAGAGTTACTCTAGAAGAAATCTACAATGGCCAACTGGAGCTTGCTCGGTCAGAGCTTGACCAGTCACACCAGGTGGCGCTAATAGAGCTCAGAGAGTCACTCGATAAAGAACACAAGGAGGAGATGAACAGGCTGGAACAAGAGTGGAACAATAAATTTGAGGACCTTAAACAAGACTTTGACAGGGAGCTTAGAGAATCAAAACTGGAAGATTCACTAGGTGAGTGTAAATAGATTTATTTTAGTGTGAGTAGATTGATTCATTATGTGATTGTGAGTAGATTGATTCTTTAGTTGAGTGTTAATAGATGGATTCTGTAGGGGATTGATTCTTTAGATGAGTGTAAATAGATTTGGTAACCTGGGGTAGTATGTATAAAACAACTTAAGTCGTTGCTATGCTGTTGCTAAGGCTTAATTTCTATAAAGGAGATTTCCTACAACTATGAAATTTGCTCTGGAGGAACAGTCTTTTTCAGACTGTTCCTCCAGAGCAAATTTTATAGTTGAAGGGAATCTTCTTCAAAGAAATTTAGCCTTAGCAACAGCATAGCAACCACTTACCGTAATCGCCCCTTTTACCGCACATGTCCCTATAACCGCACACCAAGGCCATTTCCGGAAAAAATGCACAAGCGCACACTGCTTTTTCCCTTTGAAACTCACAAAACGCATCAAGTTCAACTCACAGGGACTCCATGTTGATCAACTTACCATAACTGTTTCAACAGCAACAGTGTTTTCAGTTTTGTTTTCCCGACGCAATGTGCGAAGAGAGCAACTCTATTGGTCTAAATGTCAGTTGGGCATCCTCGCCGATATTTACGGAGTTGGCTGAAGTGTTATGATGTGTATGAGTGCAAACAGCGTACTTGGATCAGCTTTCACATCTGCGCCGTCTGATTAGCGTATTATCTGTCTGCATGAACAATGGGAATGTACATGTTGATCCGAGAAGGATCGAGCTTACGAAGTTATGAGGTTGCTGGGGTGCGCAGGCTGAACTGAGTCTTTGCCTTTCGTACATGCGAAAATGCGCCATTTCTCAAGAGCAGTTCTTGTCATATATAGTGATAATGTGCATGGCGCCAAAGTGCGTTGGGAAAGATACATGAACGACAGATGAGAAACCCGGGTTGCAAAGGAAATGAATTATCATAACGACAAACTCGTGTTTCCTGACAAAACCAGTCTGAATACATGCGCAAATTGAACGAAGTGACCAGCCTGGGCATATGCATGGTCAGTGCATTTAAACAAAGTTCGCGGTATCTACAGGATAGGTTTATCATTGGCATAGCTGGCCCGTGGGCCTCAAAGGGCCTCAGGACACATTCGATCAGCAAACACCCGCATCATACAGTTCATTTGGGAACATTGACCAGTCTAACAAATCTCCAGGATTCGCTGATAGTTTGCAAAATAATTGTTTTAAGATGCGCAGACTGGCTTTGCTGTTTGCACATGTAATACGGTACCTTTCTCATGACACATTGCCAATATTTCTGCACCCTTGGACGTAATATAGGACAGACAGATATAGGGAAGATCAAAAGGACCGCATCTTCCAGAATTAGAATGTGTGTGTTATTAATAGAAGCCCGTGAATTTAAAGCTGATTGCTTGCGGTGAATGAATAGCCAGAGCACTGACAAACTTACCTGACATGTTTAAACAATCACATATTAGGTCATCGTTAATGTGTTGAAATACCTTACTTTCCTTTCTTTCGGAATATTTATTTGGAATATTGAAGAAGGATGAAGAGAATGAAATACATGCATAATGAGGACATATTTAATACTGAGAGGTATGAGATATAATTTGCGACTTGACACGAGATCGTTTTTCTCCCAGAAATTGGCAATTCAGATAGTTCGAACACTAAATATTTTCATGAGACTTCGAACACCCCGATCAGTATTGCCGACTATTTCGACTGTTCGTTTGTTGTTTTTTCGTTCTGAGTGTGCGGTTATTAGAAATGTATTTAACCACACATTTTTGTTGCAATTTTGAAAAAGTTAAGCGCACCGTGCGGTAAATGGGGCGAATACGGTAAGTCGTTTTATAAATATGGCCCCTGTTTATTAAGATCAATGGGTACACTTTCAAGGGAGAAAACTCTGCTGTTTTCATTTTTGTCACCCTTTTCAATGGAGATAAACTCTTGAAGGAGAGAATTGGGTCCTCTAGGAGGAAATTCTTTCCTTTAACTCTTTAAGCACCAAAATGCAGACGACAAAATTTACGTCTGCAAAAATTTAAAAAATGCCTTGTCCAAGACATTTCATATTGAGAATATAAAGACTAGAGGACAAACAGTGTAGATCTAGATGAGGCAGCTCATTATGAGCCGCCTCATCAGGATCTATGCTGTTTGCAAATTTTTGCAAATTTCGTCACTGGGGCTTAAAGAGTTAAGAGTAGACATCATCTTGGAAGGGTTTAGTCAGCCAGGAAAGCAAACAGGAAGTCATGATGGTTGTTCCCTTTGTAAAATGGCAGGGAAAACATGGAGGTATACCTCTACACCATCTTATTATAGAAGTCAATTCTGTTTTTGCCAGTCACCATCCTTAACAATGGAACATCTGTCCATATTTATTTTGCTATAAGATGGTCCCCCAGACCCCACCCCCTCCCCCTTCTAGAATGACTCCAAATAAATCTACTAAAGATGTGTTCTGCTGCTCTGCTTCTTTCTGGATGCATATTAATATTTGTGCTTCTTTACTTTTTGTGTAGAGGTTTTGGTTGCAGCTTCATCTTAAGTGAGTTCTTTTTTAAAAGTAAATGTTATTGTTTTAATTACATGTATTTATGCATTAATCATTGTGAGGAATATAAGGTAGTATATTATTTTAACTATAAAATATTTCAACTCCTTGAGAGTTCTCTCTTTCTGTAAGAAACTCTTTCTTCCTCAAAATTTGGTTGGCAAGTCTGTTTATCCTACGATGAAAGGTTTTTCTCATAAAACTGTTGCCAGCATTGTTAACCCTGATCAGACTGCTTGTAGATCAGACTGGTCGATCACCTTCATCTACGCTTGTGTTGTCTGAACAGTTTACCATAAAGATTATAAATATTAGGACAGATATTAGCACACAGTGCAGATCCAGAGCGGAGTGCTCCCAAAGGAGGAGGCTGATCAGGGTCTACACTGTTTCACATTCCATTGTCATCTGTTGGACCTTTTCCAAACTATTCCATTTTCTAGACAATTACAGTCATTGCAGTTATTAGATCTATTTTAGGTGTCCCAATTTTTTCGATTTTTTACATTATTCTATATTGTGTCAGGATGTAATTTTTTTTACATTAAAATGAATGTGCTCTTGCCTTACTTAGTATACTTAGTCTTGTTCCCTACCCTTTGGCATGCATGTGATATCTCCTGTTTTCCTTTCCATTACCAATAGAGAAGCTATTGTAGAAAAAATGTAGGAGTTACTTCCCTTACTTCATCTTCAATACAAAACAAAGAAAGGTACTGCATACCAAAACAAACCGGGAAAGCAAGTTTCATATTGATTTTCAAAGTTTTATACCGAATTTAGCGAATATGCAGGTAGATTTAAGGGTCAGCAATAAATTGTAACCAGAGTCACCCAGATAAGGTATCCAGGCGCCTGTGACTGCATTCTTAATGTGTTGCCAACTCTACAAAATGTATCAGAAAAGTGGGTGGGGAAAGATTCAATTTTGCATGATTGTGTGTTAACAGTTCTAGTGTCTTTTATAAGCATGTCCAGTAGCCATATAGTGTGAATCTCTAGATAAGCAAATGTTTATATGCTTTAAGGTGAATGGGTACATTGCCATGTTCAGATGTTTCTCAATCTCTGCCAGTTTTCTAAGGGAAACAAAATTTGTGACTCTCTTTTTGCTTCCCTTGACAACAAAACCCATCCAAAATTGGGTCTGTTCTCGAGGGAAAGAATTTGCTCCTTTGGGAGTAAATACTTTTCTTCTAGAGTAAGTCTCAATTGAAAGTGTGGCAAAAGTGATAGTGATTTACTGGTAAAGGACCGGGATCAGTCTGGACATCGATCAGTGTCACCCAAGGTACCCATTCACCATGAGTATTTCTGTTTCTTACATCTCTGTAAAACCTACAGGAGCCTTGACACACAAAAAAAAAACAAACAATAAAGTGGCATATGTGCCCAGCGAAGACTCAGAGCACCCATTTTGAGCAGAGTTTTCACTGTCAGCATGGAGGCAGTTTGGATCCTTAGCTGCCCTTTAAGCACACAGTGAAGACTCTGGTCAGGCTGGGCAGATGCCCAGGCTGATCTAAGTCTTCACTAGGCGTTTAAAGGGCACTTTGTTTTGTCGTGTCCTGGCTCATATGTTGTAAAATTTTATCAGAATTACTGCATTATGTGATTTCAGTTAGATGACAACATACATATTTATACCGCAAAATGCATGTGACAAAAAACATCAGTTCGCTCACCCCAAAATTTTTGCATTATTATAGTTTTGATACCAATTTATGACCTACTATTGCAGAATTGGTATCCCAAGTTACCATCCCATATGAAACAAAAGAAAAAATACAGGGTCTTATAAACTGGCTCCTGCCAGTTAAACCACTGACATAAGAAAACTAAATAATGTCTTCAATATTCCTTTTCAAGTCAGAAAATTGGCATATTTTTGATAACTGGGGAACTTTTCTTTTCAACAAGAGAATTTAGATTTATTTACCCACAGGATTTTAGTGAAGGAAGCATATAATGTACAAGTTCTTGTGAATGCTATAATTTCTTAGTGGTAGGTCAGATTTGTTTCTGTTGAAAAAGAGCTCAAGATTGGGAGAGTGGTCAGAATTTTTAAAAAATCATTTCAGCAAATGTTTTGAGGAGGTCTAGAAAAAAAAATCACATAATTGTCATTAAATGCTCCCCTCATCTTGAGCCTAGTAATAAGATTTATACTAATATACATATATAAAACTTTCGCCATAGTTGTTCAGACTATAGAGGTTTCTCTTCCCTCTGGTAAGTGCATGCCCATGTACCAAACCGCGCCATTAATCTAGTACAAGTAGCATAGAAATGTATCGTAATTTTAATATGAGCTTAAGATCAGCTATTATTTTGGGTGATGAAAATGAGACCTTTTCTTCCAGTGCTGTAGGTATAAGAGTTAGTAGTTTCTGGTAATTAGCAATGATTTCCATTAAATATCCATAATAGCTTATGGTTTGCGATTCCTCGTTAGAACTGCTTGATGATGCAGTTCTAATTAGGGGTCCCAAAATGTTTTCATTGAGAATGAAAAAAAAATGAATAAATTAAAAAATAATAATCAGACAATTATCAGGAAATACTCTTGATATCTCAAAAGCTCTGTTTCTTCACAAACTTTTAAGGTGAATTTACACACCTCCATAATTTCTGCATTCTTTACAAACTGAAACAACTTTTGTGGTTACTTTTTCCTTCCCTGGGTGAAGTCTCCCTTATAAAATGGGGTCATCTCATATAGGAAAGAATTTGCTCCTCCTAAAGGAGCAAATTCTTTCCTTTATGGGTTGACCCCAATTGAGAAGGGAGACAAAAAGGAAATTTGTGGAGTTGCTTTGGCTGAAAGTGTGCCCATTCACCTTGATGTTTGAGATCTTATTAGGGATGCCTTAGCACAAACATAATTATGTTGTAGAACCACAATAGAATCATTCTAAGGCAGTTCTAGTAAGCTCCCTCATCATGTTTTTGTGCAGAACATAGAAATATTACAAATTATTTTCTCCCAAATTTTGACTGATCTTGAGCAAGTTTTTATGTGTAATTTTTAAAAGTATCAGGTTCATGATAATGCTTTTTTATGGTTCATGATTATGCTTTTTTAGGGTTCATGATCCTGCATGCACAATTTTCAAGTTTATGCTCTTGGGGGTTTAGGATCATGTGTATGGGGGTCATTGTCATGTTTGAGTCATGGTCATGTTTTTGGGGTTTTAGGGGTTCATCAAGCTTTTTGCATTCTTGAATTTCAAATTCATGATAATGGTTTTTGATAAAAAAGGTTTTTGATAAAAATGATAATGCTTTTCAGTTCATGATCATGCTTATAGGGTTCATGACCAGTCCTTTTATTGGTGTTGGCAAACTGTTATTTTGCAGCATTTCATACATAGTTAAGTTTGTAATGCTGATTTTTGAGGAAAAAAGGGTAGCAAAAAGGGAAATCAAAATATTAGCTTTCTGGAGCTATGTTGTTTAACAGGCATAAGAGTTGCATATAAACGAAGGTTCTTGGGTGTAAATATTTTTTTGTCAGTTTTCAGGTTAGCTGAGGAAAAGGGCTAAAATATATAAAAAAAAAAAAAAAAAAAAAAAAAGTATCTGTACACAACCGCTTTGCCACAAACATGCACATTGCTTTTCCTTCTTTTGTTCCACTGAATCTGCTTTGAAGAAGGTTAATGAATTTTCCAGAGTCACCACATTTTGAGGCAATGTTTTTTTGTTTTTTTTTTCGCTCAAAATATTGTGACACCTAGACCAGGTACTGCATTAACTGTTGTCCTTAATTTTAGCATGTTGATTTTACTGTCTGGCTGTATGTCCAAACACTGCAATCAGAATGGCCATAGTGCAGACTTTGATCTGACTGCTTCTTCAGGAGCAGTTTCATCAGAGTTTAAACTGTCCATGCACTTCAGTCCCAATATTTAAAACAATTCCGATATTATTTGTGGCAACTGCAGAAGGCATAGTTTAAAACCTGGAATGGAATGGGTTGAAATGGAGTGGAATGAACAAGATAACATAAATTCCATTTGTTGCACTTTGTGGCATTTGCAGAAGGCATAGTTTGAAACCTGGAATGGAATAAGACGAACTGGAGTGGAACGAACAAGATTATGTATTTCATTGGCTACAGTTTGATCCTATAGCTTTGGTTGGTACTCTTACGGGAAAGAATTTGCTCCCTCAGGGGAGCAAATTCTTTCCATTAAGGGTGCCATCCTAAATAAAATCTATGGAATGAAGTGAGAGAGATTATGTCTGCTAGTCTATGCTCTCACTTTTCAGCTTAAAAAAATCTCTTCAGATTTCTAATGAACATAATTACATGCTGTGATTGTAAATAAATTTGACTTACATGCTTGATTTGCCTGATGAAAGCATTTTCTCATGAATACTGGTAAACAACATTCCAGTGCTTAAAGTGATTGATTCCAAATAAGGATAAATATTTATAAGAATTGTCAGATGATTTCTATTTATTCTCCATAAGGGATCGGCGGTAGTGTATGCTGTGAGTAATGTGCTAGACTACCAGTTGAGGGCTTGGAGGTTCCATCCCCCACTCCTTTGGTCTTTCGGATGAGACTTTTTGTCAGTGCATGCACCCAACCACTCCAGGCCAGAGCATGCATCTCTCTGCTTCAGGTCTTAGCATGCATCCCACCACTCAGGTCAGAAAATGCATCCCACCACACCACTGTAGGTCAGAGTATGTTTCCTATCACTCAAGGTCAGTGCATGCATCCCTCCACTGCAGATCAGAGCACAAATCCTACCTCTCCAGACCAGAGCATGCATGATCTACTCCAGGTCAGAGCATGCATCCCAGAAATCCAGGTAAGGGTAAGCACATCTCACCAATCCATGTCAGTGTAGGCATCCCACCGATCCATATCAGAGAAAGCAGCCCACCAATCCATATCAGAGTAGGCATCCAACCAATCCATATCAGAGTAGGCATCCCACCAGTCCGTATCAGAGTAGGCATCCCACCAATCCATATCAAAGTAGGCATCCCACCAGGCCGTATTAGAGTAGGCAGCCCACCAATCCATATCAGAGTAGGCATCTCACCAGTCAGTATCAGAGTAGGCAGCCCACCAGTCCATGTCAGAGTAGTCATCCCACCAGTCCATGTCAGAGTAGGCAGCCCACCAATCCATGTCAGAGTAGGCATCCCACCAGTCCATGTCAGAGTAGTCATCCCACCAATCCGTATCAGAGTAGGCAGCCCACCAATCCATGTCAGAGTAGGCATCCCACCAGTCCATGTCAGAGTAGTCATCCCACCAGTCCGTATCAGAGTAGGCAGCCCACCAATCCATGTCAGAGTAGGCATCCCACCAGTCCATGTCAGAGTAGTCATCCCACCAGTCCGTATCAGAGTAGGCAGCCCACCAATCCATGTCAGAGTAGGCATCCCACCAGTCCATGTCAGAGTAGGCATCCCACCAATCCATATCAGAGTAGGCATTCCGCCAATCCATATCAGAGTAGGCATCCCACCAGTCCATATCAGAGTAGACATCCACCTATCCATATCAGAGTAGGCAGCCCACCAATCCATATCAGAGTAGGCATCCCTCCAGGCCATATCAGAGTTGGCATCCCAACACACTAGGTCAGAGTATGCATCCTATTTCTCCAGGTCAGAGGTCCCACCACTGCAGTTAAGAGCATGCATCCCTCCACTGCAGATCAGAGTATGGGCCCCACCTCTTCAGACCAGAGCTTGCATCCCACTTCTCTGTCAGAGCAAGCATCAAACCACTCCAGGGTTGGAGGTTATAAAACTTGAGAATAATCTCAAACTCAAAATAAAGCACACTGATTGGCTGCTTCCGAGCATATGCTCGGAAGCAGCCAATCAGTGTGCTTTACTTTGAGTTTAAGAATGTACTCAAGTTTTATAACCTTGGCCAGGTCAGAGTGTGCATCCCACTACCCCAGGTGAATGCATGCATCCCACCATCCCAGTTCAGAGTAGGCTTCCATTCCTGACCAGCTTAGTGGGAATCTCACCTCTCCAGACAGGAGCATGCATTTTTAAGAGCAGTCTGAGCTGGGTCCACACTATTTTTCCAGGAGCGGCTGTAGTGTAGTGGATAACACTCCGGACTACCAGTCCAGGGGTCGCATGTTCGATCCCCCGCTTCTCCGGTCTTTCGGATGAGACTTTAAACCGAGGTCCCGTCTCCATATGACCTCGTTGTTGGTGGGACGTTAAACCCGAGTTCACTCACTCACTCACTCACTATTTTTCCTGATATTTCTGTCCCAGCACTTAAAATTTAACAAAACAAGTTAGTGGTCAAAGGTAAACAAAGGCAGACAAAAGGATAAACCTAATTGTATATGTATTAAATACATATTATTACTTTCACTTTAAAGAATTTAAAAGAATATGTAAAACCACTCGGAACATGGCCAAAATATTTAAAACATGTTTTGACTGTCAATGATGGATTTATTGAACAAAATTTTTCACATCGCTTGCATCTAAACACATTTAGAGAGAAATTTGTATTTCTTTTTGAATACCTATCTATTTATGATTGATAAAATCTTCATAGAGGTCTACATATTTAATTATATTTACTTACATGTCTGAATATTTGACTTATTAGTTTGGAGTTTATATATTAAAGATTAGTTTGAGGATTGAAAGTTATAGGTGTGGGTGTTCGAAAAATTCAGACGAGGAAATTCTGACCAGGAAATCTTCTTTGCCGGGACCTGCCGTGGAAATTTATACTGTATTTACCGTAAATGTTATATTCTGACATTGCAGCCATTCCTTAAATGGACACTTTCATTTAAATTCTGGATGTCAGTTGTTTAATTGAGGAGGCATTATTTATACAGTTATTGTACTTAAATTAAAAAGTTTAGTTTTACAATGCAGTTATGCATCTGAAAGATGCAACGGGAATGCCAAACAGTAGAGACGCTGATCAGACTGCTCCTTAGGAGAGTCTGATCTGGGTCTGCACTGTTTGCCTCAGAATATTGCCATCCAAATATTTTGGTAAAATTTATATGTTTATCTGTCTCAGTTTAATTTCATAGTGATAAGCCCGAACAATGCATTATTTGTGGTTAATTATTAATAAATTTGGAAATATTACAATTTATTGATTTGTATTAAAATAAAATTGAAAGCAACTGAAGGGCAAAAATTGGAATTTGGATTACATTCTAAACTTATACTGGACTATTTGTCATAGGAATATATATTGTAATTATTACAAAACTCAAGAGTGTTAGGGATGAAAAAACGCAAATTACCAAGAAATTGTGACCATTCAACAAAGAACTGTAAAGAAAAGCAAAACATTTTAACAAACACAAAGAATTGTGCAGTACAATATAAAGAAAAGCATAACATTTTTGTGATCTAAGAACTTACTGCAGAACATGATGAAGAAAAGGATAACACTGATCTTCTGCATTACAATTTAAAGAAAAGCATACTATCTTTATGATCAACCCAGGGTATAATCGATTCCGCCAATTTTCGCTTCCTGCCGAGACTGTCCGTCATATTTGGCTTCCGCAGAGACTGTCCACGAACTGTTGCTTCCTGCAGAGCCTACTGTCCTCGGAAAATGGCTTCCTGCCGAGACTGTCCGCGTGATTCTGCTTCCTGCCGAGAGCCTCGGCAGGAAGCAGAATCACGCGGACAGTTCTGCAGGAAGCCATTTATCATGTACAGAAGTCTCGGCAGGAAGCAAGAGATCGCGGACAGTCTCGGCGGAAGCCAAATATGATGTACAGTCTCAGCAGGAAGCGAAAATTGGCGGAATCGATTATACCCTGTGATCAAGGATCTTGCATATTGCAACAACTGTTGAAAAAAATCTGTCTGGAGATACTGATGACATTTTTGTCACGCCAGTCTTGAAACTGAAAAAAGTTTTGACGGATTCTATTTAGTGGTTGAAATAACTTGATTTGACATGATGGGTAATGACAACAGTAAAGACACGTCACCACCAACACCACCTGTGATCATAGATTTACCGGAACCTGAAGAAGCTTCTGGTGGGTTACCACTTACTAATATTTCCTTTTACATAGGGCTAGACATGTTTTAAAGTTCCCTTCTTTAGAGCCAACCCATGTCTTAAATAAATAGGCCAAAATCCTAAAGTAGCATTATGGTATCTTAACAGACCTTAATTAAGCCTATGACAGGTGGCTTCTGCAAACAGGTTTGCTTATCATAGGTGAGGGGGATATGTTGGGTGGGGGAGTTGATAATAATTCAAAATAGGTAGATTTTGCTTCTTTTTTTTCTTTTTTTTTTTGAATTGGATTCATTTTTGCGGGGCTTGGCAGGTATGGTTCTTGAAGTTTTTTTTCAGTGCAAATCTGATACATTTCTATGTTACCCAAGATATGTAACACTAATCTGGATAAACTGAGCTGCATCACGAGAAAACCTGCTGTATGCCACTGAACAGAAACTTCAGATTTTCATATGCATTCTGTGCAGTCAGATCGGTGCCTTGCTTTGGTGTCGTCTGCCAAAGATTGTAGGTCTGTTACAAGCAACCTATACAGTTGCCTGTAAAACATGTCCATTAACCTTTAAAGTACCAAAACAGCAGATGACAAAATTTTCGTCTGCAGAAAAAAGAAAAAAAATTATGTCAAATTTATAACATATTCAGAATTCAAAGCATAGAGGGCAAACAGTGTAGATCCAAATGAGGGGGCTCATTATGAGCCACCTCATCTGGATCTACATTGTGTGCAAATTCAACAGTTTTCATGAAGCATGATCAAACTGCACAGTGAAAGCTGATTTGGCAGGTGACCTCGTAATGCAGCAAACTGTAATGCTAATCAAGAATGTGAATAAAGCTTTGTCACAAGAAAACCTTTATGATACTCATACAGTGACCTCTCGATGTCTCAAAGTCGTAATGCACCCAAAACTACTGATATCTCTAAGTAAATTTTCTGGTCCCAGAAAATTTACTTTGATATATCAGAAGTTTGAGATAACTGGAGTTGAATAGTAAATAAAAATAAGATTTATGCCCAAACTATTTTCTTTGATAAAAGCGGTTAATGTGGTATCAGTGTTTGAGATATCGAGAGTTGACTGTATTTATTCAGTTAGGCAACCAAAAAAAAATCTAAATCCATCTTACAAGATGGATTCAGATTTTCGGGACTGTTATGGAATCTTTTAACAATTTAGATCAGATGGGATCTATTTTGGTGACAAGGCCAATAAACCCTTGAGACACAATACCATAATTTTCCTAAAAATTGGGGACACTGTAAACAATGACTAATTGTCATAAAAGCGATCTTACTGTCCGTCAGTTTCTCAGAAGTTGTTGCTGGAGTGGCATCCAGGGCCTAGTTGTTCAAACTTAGATGACATTGTTAGTTTAGGAGGAGTTACATACAGTTTCAAGGTATTTGATGCAAAATCACTGCTATTTTTTTCCAAAAAAATTGTGAGGAGCTTTTGCAATGCAAAAGATCCTCACATTTGTTTTCAGCAAAAACGATAGCATATTTGATTTTGTGTGTACTAGAAGATTTGATAAATCCTCAACTAATGACTTCATTCAGCAAATGATATTGCTTTTAACAACTTGGCCATGATCACTCTGAGCAGATTCTACGCAGTTTACTCAGGGCTTACACATACTGTCCCAATATTTAGCCCCATTATGACATTATATGCTTTGTAAACATTATATTATTGACTGACATAGTCACATTATAAAATGATAGAAAAATTACATAGATTTAATACCTAGTTTAACATTGTAGGCTCGAAATAGAACTTCTTAATAATATTTTAGATAAAGTTGTTAATATTCCTCTAAATTGAGATATAAAAGGTCAGGCCTTGCTTGAAATATGCAACTTGAGCAGAAATTAATCTTAATGATTCAGAAAATGATTTTCAAACCTAGTTTGCTGTTTAATTAACTACATGCATTTCAGTAAAAAAAAAAAAAAAAAAAAAATGAGAAAGAAAAAAACTTCCCTAACATTTGTGGTTTGGTTCTGTCACAGCTAAAATACACCTTTACCATATTTGCTTAGTAACCACACATTGTACATTACAATTTTTATGTGAGGCCAGTTTGAGCTTTTGCAAAAGATAGGTACATATTAAAACATGTGTGATTAATAGGTCCAATGTGGTAATACAGTACAATATTTGGGGTGCCTGCATTCACAAAAGACACACATGGATTGTCCTTGTTGCCATTTATATATTAAAATTCACTCTTAACTCGATAGGAAATTCCTTCAGACCAAACACATAGTTCCTGTTTTTGTACTCAGCCTCTCCTGACTTCATTAGCGGATTGAAACTGTTATTAAATTGATTGATTTCTGTAATTTTTCTCAAGCATTGCTTTTATTTTTATCTTCATTTGAAGCTGCTATGTAAATTTCATTTGATAATATGATTTCCACCATGTGAATGAATGCATCATCAGTTTGATGACTTCTCATTGATGCATAAATGTCTAGTATATAGATATTAGCGGGAGACATAAACAGATATGAATAGAAGACTTTACTGCATTGCTTGTCTGAACTAATATAGCTAATAGGAGAAGAAATATTGTGGAAAGGGAGGCGATTTATATTGCAAAAATTGCCTCCCTTTGCAAAATAGTTGCTTCCCTCGCTGATATTGTTTCCTTCCAATGCAAAATAGTTACTTCCCTTATTCAGAGGGTATAATCGATTCCGCCAATTTTCGCTTCCTGCAGAGACTGTCTGTCATATTTGGCTTCCGCCAAGACTGTCCGCGAACTCTTGCTTCCTGCAGAGACTACTGTCCTCGACAAATTGCTTCCTGCCGAGACTGTCCGCGTGACTCTGCTTCCTGCCGAGAGCCTCGGCAGGAAGCAGAATCAGGCAGACATTCTCTGCAGGAAGCCATTTATTGTGTACAGAAGTCTCGGCAGGAAGCAAGCACTCGCGGACAGTCTCAGCGGAAGCCAAATATGATGTACAGTCTCTGCAGGAAGCGAAAATTAGCGGAATCGATTATACCCTGTGTTATTGCATAAAATGATCACTACCATGAGTAAGTGTATCAAAGGGAAATAAATAATTTGCAATATGATAGCCTCCCACTCGAAAATGCCTAGATTGGTTTCCTCCCTTTAAGAGATATTCCATTCCTTTACTGGCTAAGGTGATTGGATACACCTGTTATTTTCTGCCATTTTCAGAAGGGAGAAAACTTTTGTGATTTTCAGTTTGCTTTCCTTATTGAAATTATTCCAAAAAAGGGGTCTACTCTTAAAGGAAAGAATTTGCTTCTCTTCCCTTTAAGAGTTGAACCCTGTTTTAAAGGAAGGCAAAATGAAAATGGCAGAGTTGCTTCCCCTGAGAGTGTATTACTTCCTTAAAGAGAAAACTTAAGTGATGGAAGATAATTCTGAATTACATCCTTGAACCAGTATAGCAAAGGGAATTTAGAATTTCACAAAGGGAGGTCAACTATGGAGTACACTGCAGATAGAACCAACTTGGTATATATTGCAGGGAGGCAACCCTTGAGTATTTTGTGAAGGGAATCAGTTGAATAGGATATATGATATTTTAGGCTGGCAAGATCTGAGGAAATAAGAATCAGCAAAATTCTTGACTTTAATTTGGCTGTGACAGAAGCATCCATTGATTTGCTGTTTCCAATTTAGACAAAAACACAGCTTCATTAGAGAATTAATCTTATGTTATTTTTTGTAAAGTTTTCCTCATAAACATGAAAGCTGTTTATATGCACACATAATTATTATGTTCATACAGATGCATGTAGTGAAAGTATGGAAGTTATTTCAATATCTGTAGCAGAAAACGTCTATATAAATGTACTGCTTAAAACATTTCTAAGTTCCAAATACTTTCCATCCTCTATAGAAAAATCACTTTTGTGTGTGCAGTTATTATATTAGGATCATTAGTGTGCCTCAATTATTTACCTGTATATACATTATACCTATTGCATGAATGTACTTTAACATTATTTTAATTTGTTGGAAATGGTATTATATTTGTACTTATTGCTTTTGATGCAATTAACCCATTCCATGCGGGATACCCCTTTAGGGGTGTCTGGGCAAACAGTCTGGATCCAGATCAGGCCCCACAAACGTGGGGCCTGATCTGAGATCCAAACTGTTGGCTGCCTAGACATCATTTCTACAAGAGTTGGTTAGACCAATATTGTCAAAATATTCTTGATTTTTGATGCAGACGACAATTTCAGCAGACGACAAAAAATACCCAGAATGCAATGGGTTAAGGTGTATGGACACACTTCCATGTATTTCCACCATGTGTTCAAAGGGACACAACTTCCATGACTTCTTGTTTGATTCTCTAGACAACAACACCCTTCTAAAATGGGGTCTTCTGTGAAAGGATGGAATTTGCTCCATTAAGACTTGGAGGCAAAACAGAAAATGACAGATTTGTTTCCCCTGCAAATGAACCCATTAACCTTACAGAGAACACAAGACAAACTACTGTAAAACACTTAATATCTGCAGTATCAAAATTTTGCGGTTTAAATAAAAGGACATTTTCGTGCATGTTAATTTTGGCAGTGATAATACACCATGGCTCGAGATAATAAAGAAAATTTACATTTAATATAAATTTGTGAACAAAAATATCACTTTTAATTAAACTATACATTGTGGCCTCATTGAGGTGATTCTAATAGGATGCCACAATGTCTAGTTTAATAGAAAGGTATAGAAAAATTTGAAATACTCGTAAACTACCCTTTTTATTTGAAGCTCAGTACATATATTAAATCTATGTAATATTGGGCAACTATATTTTAGCGCTCTTTGCTTTAACCGACAATATCGCCAAAATTCAGTAACGGCCCAAAATAAGTGTTTTACAGTATAGCGCTCTGCTTCCCAAGTAGGTGCATCCCTTCTCATATTATGAGGGTCACTCTAGTCTTTGGAATCTGAGTTGTCTCTTGTGGAGATGTATCCATACACCATAAATTTACTGCTATAATCAATGCAGTACTCTTGATAAGAAGGGGTAACAGGTATAGTTTACAGATAATTTTCCTTATTTTGCCACAAAAGCAAGTGTTGTGACCCCTCATTAGAACTGTCTCATCGAGACGGTTCTAATATGGGGTCATAACATATGTTTGTTGAGAAATAAGAAAAATTATCTTTGAATTATCCTCAGTATCCCCACTTATTTAGAGCTTTGTCAGTGGATCAGTATGAAGAAGTTAAAAAAAAAAAGAGTACTATAAGTCAGTCTTATGTCTTATTTTGTAGGCAAAGAAGATAGCCAAGAATTTATCTCACAACTGAACAAAAAACTTTCAGAAGAACATAAACAAATCCTTAAGGTTAGTATATTACTTGAAAGCACTTTACAGATTGATAGTTTGATGATTGATTGGTGATTTTACATCCTTTTCAACAGTATTTCAGTCATATTAGGATGATAGGAGGTCGATAATGAAAGGCTGTGTGCAATTGAACACCGTTTATGGTTAAAATGTTTTCCACTTCCAGTGGGAATCGATCCTGAGACCACTAGATTAGTAGGCCAGCGCTTAAACCTTTGATGTAACGGAGCTCCTGAAATCGCCTAATATTCTCAAGTTATTCATGAATCTACTGGCTTGCCAATTAAATTGTAAATGGTGAATGGATTCTTCTACCATTATGAAATGGATGAGGACATTCATCAATGTAGGGGTGTCTGGTAAATTTTCACTTTTGATTCTTTAACATAAATGCTTGAATTTTAAGCAAACAGTGGAGATCCTGAACAAACGACACATTATGCGGCGGCTGGTCTGGGTCCCCACTGTTTGCCTATGACCCATTTATGGGACACTAGGCATGAATGTGAATTAAAGAATCTTGCCATTACTTGACCAGCGGACATTCAAACAGAAATTGTTGATTGACAGGTACCAGTTCAGCAACTGGGCAGTGCAAACTCAAATGCTCACCAGTGATTCCCAGACTAAAAGTGATTTACATACAGTGCTGCATTTAAGAAATAGTCCAAACATTTTCCCATATATTCTTGCAAAATTTAGATTGTTTTGATCTATTTATTTCAGTTTATTTATAAGGAGTTTATTGTACGAATCGTAGGATTGGAGGTAGCATAGGCCTGTATTTGTCCTCTCCTAAAATTTATATTACTGTATTATTAGAAGATAGAAGAAGACCTGGAGCAAAAGTCAGTGGCACGTGGTTGGTCACCACGGCACCCTCACAGGTCACATGACACCCAGACGGACTCTGAGGCAGATGACACAGAGAGTGTGCGGTCTGCACCTGTCACAAAAGAGGAGTTTGAGCATATAGAGGAACGAGAGAAAGTACTGGGAAAAGCTGAAGGTATGAACTATTAGTGCTGTGTTATGTGCTCATACCTGCACCCAAGATAGGGTGTTCAAAAATGTAAATGTCAAGGAAAAGAACTAATTAAGCATATGCTTTCGTTCTGATCCTATTGTGTTCATATCATTGCTGTAACCATGAATGTATTTTTGTTGGAAATAAAATATGTTTAAACCAAAAATGTAAATCAAGAGATGAATTGTTGTGGCGTCTGCTTTAGCAAGGTGTGATATAGGTTTTCCATCCATCTTTCATTCCTTATATCGTCAGTTTGTGTGTCACCACTTTTTGTTGACCCTAGAATTTAAGTCCAACTCTGGGTGGATTTCTGCCAAATTTGCTTTGCTATTTCAGTGGGGTATTAGTACATTAGCTTCTGGTGACTTTGTCCATTTTCAAGGTCACAGGATGACTTTATACCCATTTGTCCATACTTTACATCAACCCTAGTGTTAAGGTAATCTACGTTCTGAATTAATTTGTAGATTTCTACCATACTTGCATCGACATATCTTTGGGACAGTGCTAAGAGATTATTAGGTTTTGGTTACTTTGACATCATTTTCAAAGTCACAGGAAGACTTTAATTGTAAAATATCTCTTAGACCTATTGAAAGAAAGAGTTTCATTTTTCACCCAGCATAATGGCATAGATCTATCTTTGAGACAAGCTAAAGAGGTATTTAGTTGTGGTGACCCTGACATCTTTTTCAAGGTCACAAAAACTTTTAATGTAAAATATCTCTTGAACCTATTGATAGAGTTTTAATTTTCACCCATTTTAATGGCATAGATTTGGGACTTTTCAAAGAGATATTTAGTTGTGGCGACCTTGATTGTATTTACAAGAACCAAATGTGAAATACCTTATTCACCTGAAGAGGTTTCAATATTTAGGATAATTATGTTAATACATGTACAGTGGACTCGCGATATCTTTAATGCTGATATCTCAAAGTACCCTCTTATATTGAGGAAATTAGTTTGAACATATTTCCTATTTTAATTTACATTTCAAATCCCATTATCTCAAACTACTGATATCTCAAAGTAAATTTTCTGGGACCAGAATATTTACTTTGAGATACATGTATCAGTAGTTTGGGATGAACTTTGACTTTAAGATATCGAGAGTTGACTGCACATGTATCTGAAAATTTCAGATGTTCGTAAAACCCTGGACAGTCAGTATGAGGACATTGTTGCCCTGAGGACTCAGATGTTGGGGGAGTATGAACAGTTACTGTCCGTCCGTACAGAAGTAATGGCCTCACAGACTCAGGAGGTGGAAAAACTACAGCAGGAGATGGCTACCATTCAACATCAGTATGAGGAGCAGATGAAAACCTTCCAGGCTAAGGTTGAGGCTCAGACAGGTGGGTGGAGGAGAAATAATGGGGGAAGGGTGGGGGAGCAGAGTGTGAGGAGACGAAGGCTGAGGGAAAACATGGTACCTGACTTTTAAGAGGCCTGTCAGCAGCATACCCTTGCGTATAGCGTAAACTAATGAAAAAAAAGGATGATACCTAACTCCAGATAAGATGGGGTAATGGATATTCAAGGGATAATTTTAAAATTTTTCTGCATCAGGTCATAAGTTGTGACCCCTCATTAGAACCATCTTGCTGAGATGATTCTAATGAGGGGTCACAACATGTTTTCATTGAGAAATAAGGAAAGTTATCTCTGAATTATCCTGAAGAAAACAACCTTATCGTGAGCTCTGATATTGATAGACAGTAAAAGAAAGACAGGCAAAAAAAGGTGTTGATACATAGAGAAAAAGAAAAAAAATGATAAAACACAGGAAAAGAAGAAAAAGTTAATTATTTTATTAAAAATGAAAGGATATATATTATAAAGAAGAAAAAGATAATTATTTTATTAAAAATGAATGAATGAAAAAAAAAGGGAAAAAAAAAGAAGTGAGAAAAGAAAATAGTAATTAGAAAAAAAAATAAAAAAAAATAAGTTAGGATCTAAAAAAATTTATTACATAAACATGTGTTATTTTTCCCTTTAATGATTCCTATCAAATGAAGTAAGGACCTAGTATGCATGGCTCCCTGTAGAGATTTTGGTCTTATGTAGATAATGGTCCCCAGCTGATAATGATCTGACAGGCATTTGGCCCCATAGGGGACTGTGTAGATCCTCATTATCAAGTATGTATCTCTTTCTCTCACCATCTTTGTGTGTTGTTTACATGATTTTTCATCATCAAAGGATGCAAGTCTTGTGTTGGGAAGGATTTTTGTTTTGCTCTGATTTTGTAGTATTTTCTGTTGCCAGACAGGGAAAGGAAATAATTTTCAGTGGCTTTTCTTGTGGCTGTCTGGATATTTTCAGGAATTTTGAATTGGCTTTCAGTGATGGAAATTTCAGAGAGTTTTGAATGTGGCTTTCTCTGATTGGAAATGTATCAGGTTGAATTTATAGTTAACAGATTTCTGCAAACCTCTCTTAGGAAGCATAGGTTATCATTTGCACAAAATGGTAAGTGTTTGTTTGCAGCCTTAAAGCCTTTCAAAAAGCAGACAAAACTAAGGTCTGCAAAATTTTTAAAAATGTTTTGTCCAAGGCATATCATATTGAGAATTCAAAAAAATAGAGGGCAAACAGTGTTGATCAAGAAGAGGCTGGTCATTATGAGCCATCTGGATCTACCCTGTTTGCAAATGAAACTGTTTTCAATTTTGCCATTTCAAGTGTTTTAAGCACTGGTACAGAGGGGCTTGAGTAAACATTATAGACAGAGAATCAGACTGCTTCTAGAGGCTGTTTTTTGAGGAGCAGTCTGATCTGGATCTGCACAACATACCAGTCTCATAAGAGCCCTGTCAGTTGGCTAGCTTGCAACTATCCATCAGATCAAGTGCAATGCCATTGTATTCTAGTTTCAGTTCACATGTTCCACATAAATACTTAAAATGAAAGAAAATGCACAGGTTATTGTAGCAAAGAGCTAATAAATAATTTTACTATTGTTTATCTTACTTTATAAATTTTCAAGCATGCTAGTAATGACTACGGGCTATAAAATCAATACTACACATGAAACAGAAGTCAAAGAAAAAAGGATGATTATAATTGATAGTTTAGCTGTTTGTCACCCAAAACAAGAATTTGCAAACAGTGCAGATGCAGACGAGGTGGCTCATCAAGAGCCACCTTATCTGGATCTACACTGTTTGCAAATTTTTGAGTCTTTGAATTCTGAATATGATATAGTTAGAACCAAACAGTTTCATTAATTTTGCAGATGTAAATTTTTGTCATTTGGTTTTTTGGCACATTTCATACTGTGAGAAAAAATGCCAGGTTTTAATGTGTTTTTTTATGCACGTAGAAACTCAAAGTATTACAGTAGTGTCTTAGTAGTAGTAGTGCAGGTAGTGTAGACCAAGATTGGATTCTCCAAAGGAAGCAGACTGTACTGTTTCAGAGCTCCAGAGAAAGTCATATTTTAATGATAATTCTGAGATAATTTTCTTATTTCTCAATGGACCCTGTATTGGAACCGTCTTGACGAGATAGTTCCAATGAGGGGGAACAACTTATGTTTCATTGCAGAAATATTAAAATCACCCCTTAAAGACAGATCTTCTCTGCTGGGGGGGGGGGGGGGGGGGGGGTCTGGTTCCCATCTCACAGCAGATTTACCTGTACAGGTAAAGGTGTGAAAATTTATTCAACCAATCAATAGACCAGAATTACCAGTTATGACCATTTGTTGGCTAACTGGAGGTGTTACTCTGTGATCAAGAGACAGAATGACACTGTTCAGTTCAGTTCTCTTATCGACGTTACCCAAGTGGCTCAACGGTACGTAACCATAGTTGCACACACTTGGCGCCGTGTGTCCGTCCAAAATGACACTGTTGAAGTTAATCCTCCCTATATAGTACCACTCCTGTCTTTAAATGTCCCTGTTCCCCCTTCTTATCTGGAGCACTGCTGTTTGACATTTAAGGTTTATAGGTTCACTGCCATGTTTTTCCATATTTAGCTTCCCTGAATGAAAGTTCAGGTAGAACAATTGTTGTCTCCCCTGGTGTCAGCATCCATGTCATTGAGATGTTTTAGGTAAAAGTTTTATAAACACCCATGTTTCCTTAACCCACAACAGACTGCTGTATGTGATTCCATTTGTATCCTTTGTATGCTTTACTGCACTGAAAACCCAAACTTCAATTTCTAGGACAATTCTTCAGATTGAGTGTAACACTTTAAAGTTTTACAGCTAAGATTTTTTGTGTGCTGGGCAAGGTGCTGTCAGGCAAGCTATTCTGTACGCAGACAGGTCTTGTAGATTTTCTCGGTAGTAGATTTTGCAGCATTTGCTTAAATCCCATTCAACTTATTACTAAAGTCCATTTTATATCAGAAGACCTTACATGAAATTTCCATAGATCTTGCATAAAAATACCAGATTTCAAAGATGTGTGGCTGTCCAGAAATTATGGCATGACTCTCTGTCATCAATAATGTCAAGTAGCTTTCCAATGTCAGGTAGTTTTGTTTCGACTGTTTCACCGTAATTAGCTTAATTATCAAGACAACTAAACTTATCACTGTAAATGTTTTCAAATATCTAGATATTGATTTCACGATAAGCTGAAGGCAAGCAGTGTAGACCCTGATCAGACTGCTCCTAGGAGCAGTCTGATCAGGGTCTACACTGTTTGCTCATACAATACTTTCCCAATAGTTTGTTCTTTTACGGTAGAATTTGTTTCACCTGTTTTAAAATCAATAAGGCATTCTCCAGATACAGGTAAAATTCTATCTAGTTCAGTTCAGTGCCATGATTATAGGAAACCGTAGCAGAGTTTCATTGATTCTATATATGGAAGCAACTTCAGGCAAAGTGGTTATAACCTCGATAATGGTTTATTGAAAATAGAAATGCTGAAGTAGTAGATTTCTATGTTTAGTGGAAGAAAGTAAAAGAGAAAAAGTACCGTGGATGTAACATACTGTGCTTTAAGCTTACGGTATATTCTGTCCTAAATGATTTTCAAAGTTGGTTAATGTTATAGAATGGATTATTTAATGAAAGGATTTCGAGATTTTCAGAACAGAAATAAAACTAATGGCGAAGGTAATTTGTAAATCAATAAATATTGTCATTTAAGCAGCAAATTAAGCAACTTTTTGATCCCACTTGCTGTAGCTAGGTGCGACATAGATCTCCAGTTTTTCATCTGTCCATCTGGCACTGGCAGTCATTCTGTTCATCGGTCCCCATAGGCCATAATTATGCAGACCATAGCATTTAAGTTCACAACATTTGTTTTCAAGGAGAAATAATAAAAAAAGATCCTACAGCTATTATCAAAATACTCCTCTTATCTAGAGTTTTGGGCAGCTGTCTTTTCAGGGTCTGCTTTGTTTGCCATCAATTTTCAAAAGTGAGCCCTGCTAGAATACCGTAATAACCCTATTAAACACGCCTGCTCTAATAAACGCCTCCTGCTTCTTTTCTGAAAATAATGTTTATATTAACTTGTTTGAATTCCTGTTTACTTCTCTGGATGAGTAAGCTCTTCAAACTGGGGTCTACTATTAAAGGGAAGAATTTGCTCCTAAAGGAGCAAATTCTTTTCTTTAAGAGTTTACCCCACCCTTACAGAGAAGGGAGACAAAATTGGTAGAATTACTTCCTTTGAAAGTATACCTATTCAAATTAATACTGTATATAAGAGGTATTTTGGCAGTGACTTATTTACTGCAATTAAGACTCTAAGTAATGTCCCCCTTTCGTAAAATGCTACTCCCCTGGGGCATTTAATAGGATTTATACGGTAAATGGAACAACCCACTTTTTAGGCATAAAAGAATTGAGTCCTGTCAAATACAACTTCAAAGGTGGAAGACTCTGATACAGAATACAGTGGAGTTATCCAAGTATTAAAATTTTTCAGTTAATATGATATCACCATTAAAACTTAGACTTCAGGGCCCAGTTGTTCAAAGCATTATTAGCCTGAGAGCATGTTAAGAGGTCAACTCGTTAAGTGTTTTAGGACAAGTACACTGAGATATAAACAACACATTTGAAATCTTAACGAAACATTTACTAATGACATTGTTAGTTTTGAACAACCAGATCCAGGTAAATTTATACACTTTTCTGGGAAAAACAGCTCTGCCATTTTCTCTTGCCTTCGTTTCCAAAAGGGATCAGCCTTTAAAGGAAAGTAATTCTTTTCTTGAAGAGTTGACCCCTTTCTGGATACTCTTTTTCATCCAAGGAAGCAAACAGGAAGTTAGTCACAGAAGTTGTCTCCTTTGCCAAGATGATAGAAAAACATGGAAGTGTATTCTTCACCTAAAAAGCCCAATATACTGATGATGAAACTATTATAAAGTTTGACTTTAATAATTCCTTTTCGTATTTCAGAAGCTGCACTCAAGTCCCGGCTCACTGAGGAACACACCAAGGAAGTCGAAGAGCTGAAACAGTTCTATGAGTCCAAGGTGTCCCAAATGGAGGAACAGCTTGAGTCCCTTCGTCAAGATGCTGGTGGAGTACCATCCTCCTCAGAGAAAGAGAGGGACTATGTAAGAAAAACAACAATGTTAACTGGGATATCAGACACAGAGGAAACACCACCTCCCTCTCCACCAAGAGGAAGCGACATGTATGAAGTTAAAATAAGATCTTTAGAAGATAAGCTAAAAGATAGGGACAAGTTAATTGATGAATTGAAAAAGAGACTTGAGGCTGAAACTGCTAGTGCTGAAGATCTTCATGGACAGCTATTAGACAGTAATAATAAATTATGTGAATTTGAAGACAGTCTCAAAGCAAGAGGGGAAGAATTAGAGGAATTAAAGGCAGTATTATTGGTGAAAGATACAAAAATAAACACACTTGAAAATGAAAAGGCTGAATGGGAAGAAAAGGGTGAGAAAGAAATTGAGGGGAAAATTATTGGTGAGTTGAAACATAAAATTAAGAAACTGGAGGAGGAGATATCTACAAGTAAAGAAGCTGAAAGCAGGATAAGACAAGAGCTTAATCAGTTGAATTCTCAGCATCAAGAAGCCATAATAGCATTAAAGATTGAAATGGAAAATATTAGCAAAAACACTATTATTGAATTGGAATCTGAATTCAAAATAAAATTGGAACAAGAACTAGACAAACAGGCCAAAGAAATTGCAAACAAACATATTGAAGAACTTAACAAACAAAAATCTGAGCTTGAAAATATCCAAAAGTCAGAAACCAAGTTGAAGGAAAAATTAGATTCTGTAGAAAGTTCTCATGAGAAGCAACTGAATGAACTTAAAGAAAAGTATGACAGACAATTAAGGGACTCATTAGTAACAAGTACTGTAACATTAAATGGTAGAGAAAGTGCAATTGAACCTGAACTTGCAGCAGAAACTAAAGTTATTCCTAAGACTGCTGTAAGGGAATCGGGTTCTCCAATCACCTCTAAAAAGACTTATTCAGATGCAGAATTAGAAAAGGTAGATAGAGATTCAATAGAAGCATCCATTAGAGAAGAAATCCTTGTAGAATATGAACAATCCATAGACAAACTAAAATCAGAATATGAGGAAAGAATTTCACATCTAAACACCAAACTGCAATCTTATGAAACTCAGGGTGCTCAGAAGGTCTCTGTGATAGATTCTGAAAGTGTTCCTAGTAATGTAGAATCAAGTATTAGAGAAAAATTAAGAATAGAACTTGCCAAAGAATATAAAGAAAAATTACAGAATGTGACTGAAGATTACGAAAGTAAATTAAAACATTTGCAAGCTCAAATTGATACTAAAACACCTGTAAGTGAGTCACCAGTTTCTGAAACCAGGGATACTGAGGTTGAGCCATCAAGTGAAACTGTTGTAAAATCTCCAACAGAAAAGACACCAGGTAAAATTCCTAAAGAATATGAAGGATATGTTAGTACTATTAGAAAAGATTACGAAGACAAAATTGTAGCCTTACAAACCGAAATTGCTCAATATAAAACTAGTGCTGTGCCTTCCCCATTGTCTCCTAAGTTAAAAGAGCCTGACTCACAGACTTTGGTCAAAGAAATTAAGCTAACAGCAGATGCTGGTCTTGATATTGATCCTCAGACTGTGAAACTTAGGCATGAAATTCGGGAAACTGTTTCAGCTGAATATGAAACAGCTTTTGAGAATTTAAAATCAGATTATGAGAAACAGTTAAAAGACTTAAGCGATAAAGTAAGCTCTTTGCAATCAGAAAGTCCAGATGACAGTGATATTGAAATGAAAGTTAGAACTGAATTGTCTGAAGAGTATGACAAGAAATTGACTACTTTGGAAAACCAGTGCGAGTCAAAAATAGCAGAATTAACACAAAAACTTGAAAATGCAATGGGTGAAAAGACTACAGCTGAACAAAAAGTGAAAGCTGATATGTTTGTTTGGCATGAAGAAATAGTTACACAATTAAAACGGAAACATGAGGATAATATTACACAAATTAATAAAGAATATGAAGAAAAAATGGATTTATTACGTGAAGAAATGCAAGAGGAATTTGATGCTGAGCGTGAAAAAATGTTGCTACACCACAAGCAAGAAATAATGGATTACGAAGACAGATATGAAAATCTCTTAGAAGGTAAATTCTGTATGATCTAGCATGCTTATAATAGGATTTTCTCTTCTAGTTTAGCATTTTAATTTCTTTCACCACTATATATCTGAAATTGACACTTTGGTCTCTAAGGTGTGGCAATGCAGATTTTGATGAAATAATCCATTTGAACCCTATTACACTCAGAACGGCCAAAACTCAATGGAGTTTTGGTTGTTCTGAGTGCAATAGGGTTAAGTGATCTCTTCTGAATTTGCTGTGTTGCAGAGATTCGTAAAGGTTTCTGATTTGTCTTTCTAGTTGAAATAAGTATGATCTAAGAAGCATTTGACAATAACTAATGTCAAGTTCTTCCTTCTACCCCATATGTAAACATAACAGCGGCCCACAAGAAGGCAAAACAAACAGTGGCTGCTATAGCCATAATGGGTAGATGGAATTGCCCTATATAAAGTTACTTTGCCCTTTAGGCACCCTGTATTGTCTTTTGGCAGTTTTTGTTTACAAAGGGGAGCAAGATTTGTGATATTCTGTTTGCTTCCCCAGATAACATAGCTCTTTCAGAATTGGATCTACTCTCAAAGGACAGAATTTTCTTGTAGGGTAGCAAATTCTTTCCTTTAAGAATTGACTCCCACTGAGAAGGAAGGCAAACAAGAAAACAGTCGAGTGGCTTCCCCTGAAATAGAATCTGTTCTGAAATAGAAACCTGTCTTCTGGCCTATGGATTGCATGCCCATGTAGTCTTGTCAGTTCTTGTGTAGTTAATGTACGCTTGAAGCAGGTTTTCTGAGAGAGCAATCTCTCTGTAGCCAAGGTACCTGTGAGAATAATCCATCAGGTATGACCGCTCTGAAAAGGTATCATAGGGCATGTGCAGACAGTAAAGACTTGGATCAACCTGCGCATCTGCACAGTCTGAACACAATAGTTCCGCTCTTAATGCTTAAGATTCTTAAAGCAAATTGTGTAGATACTAATGAGCCTGCACAGATGCACAGGCTGATATAAATAGTAATGGTTTAAGGTGTCTTTCCATGTGACACCTTTCATATGAACAAATGGAGTTATATATGAAATTCACCAGCTATAGGCATCATTAAGGTGAATGGACACACTTCCAGGGGGAGCAACTCTTCCATTTTCATATTTGCCTCCCTTTACAGTAAATGTCAACTCTGGAAGGAAAGAATTTGCTTATAGGAGCAAATTCTTTCCTTTAAGCGTTGACCCCATTTTTAAAGGACTTTGTTGTTCAGGGAAGCAGTCAGGAAATTATAAGAGTTATTCCCCTTTTGTAAAAATGAAGGAAATTCATGGAGGTGTATCCATTCACCTGAAATCATCATAATGCCTTACAGTGGCAGATCAATTATTAAAGCTGTTGCGTATTAATGCCATAGGCAAAGCTGTCATTTTCGAACAAAAAGTTTAGTTTCAGCACTGAAAATCAGTTGTGCCATGATTCAAAATGACCAGGGCTGGAAATTTCTTAAAAATTTCACTTGTCCTACGTGACTAAAGATAAGGTGATTTCAACAATTTGCACTTAAAACAGTCAAAAGTTTTGCTCATCAGGGTGCCCACTGGTCAGGGTAGTCAGGGACAGTTGAATTTTCTTCTAAGTCAGGGAAAAGTCTAGGAATTTTGAAAAAAGGTCAGGGAAATCCTTAAATGCTAAAATTTCAGGGAAAAGTCAGGGAATTTTATACTTTTTGCACAAAAACTATGAATCTTTGATGGTTAAAGTGTCTGTTGATAGTTCTACTTTTCATAACTGCTATTCTGGAACAAGTGGTTTAGTCCAGTATGTATTATTGCGAAGCTTTTCAAAGCTTTGAAATATATCTGCTGCTTTGCTGATATCTCTGTGTCCCAAAACAGGTACTGCACTCGCACCCCTTAGGGCTGAGGTGGAAGGCCTTCATGGTTAAATAATGACGTTTTTGTCAGGGAAAAATGGAATTTGGTCAGGGAAAAGTCAGGGAATTTTGTTTCCAACGAAGAGTGGGCATCCTGCGGTCATCTCTCGGCCAGAGCCACTTGTCATGGCGAGCTGACTAGTGGAATTTTCCAGAGTGGACACGTCATATCAATCTATACATCCGGCCAGTCGACTGTCAGAGTCTTTTCAGCTCTGAGACACCATTACAGGGACCCTGCAAAATATACTTGAAGAAAATGAAGGCTCAAGCTAGGTTGTAAGGAAGCTCAGACTGGTTTTAGTCTTGCTGCCAAGCAGTTATTAGTGATACTTATGAATTGGATTAATACTGGTTGAGGTTGTGACCAAGGAAGACACAGACCAGCTTGCATATCAGTCAGATCAGAATCATACTGCATGTGATGATACCTGCATAAAAAGATGGGGATCGTTGTTGCTGGTTACGCTTTTGTCCTAAGGTGACTTTTGCTGTTTCCCCTTCCGTCCCTCATACTCCTACCAGATATGTCTTGAACTTCAAGGTGAACGGTTACACCATTTTTCTGCCATTTCCATGGCCATTTCTACAGAGGAGGGTAACTTTCTGTGGCTTCACTTTTTAGCTCGCCTGAACGAAAGTTCAGGAAGAGCTATTGTTGTCACCACGGCGTCGGCGTCCGCGTCCGCGTCCGCGTCAGCGTCAGCGTCCGCGTCGGCGTTCGAATTGGATGTTTTGGTTAAAGTTTTTTAAAGACCTATATCTCCTTAACCCATGGATGGATTCTTTTGATACTTGCACTGTAGCTAGATATTGGTCTAGGGTTTAACTGGGTACCACCCCCACCCCACTCTGTGACCTTGATGTCAAGGTCATGGACTTAGAAAATTGGTGTTTTTTTGGACTGGATGTTTTGGTTAAAGTTTTATAAAGCCCAATATCTCCTGAACCCATGGATGGATTCCTTTGATACTTGCACTAAAGTTAGATATAGGTCTAAAGTTTTCGAAGGTACTACCCCCATCCCCCTCTGTGACCTTGATGTCAAGGTCATGGACTTAGAATATTGTCTTTTTATTGATTGGATGTTTTGGTCAAAGTTTTTTAAAGACACATATCTCCTGAACCCAGAGATGAATTCTTTTTATATTTGCACTGTAGTTAGATCTACAGAGTACTACCCCAACCCCGCTCACTGATCTTGATGTCAAGGTCAGGGACTTAGGAAATTTTTGTCTTTTTTAAAGTTTTGTAATTGCATTCTGATTTGTAATGCTTTGCAGAGATTTAGTTTATACTTGAACAGATGTTAGACTCTTTTTTGAGTTTTTACAAAACACCTTATACTTACCCCACTGGGTGACCTTGAAGTCAAGGTCATCGACTTAGAATTTTGTTTTAAAGATTTTGGTTAAAGTTTTATATTTATGAAGACATAATTTCACAGTGCCACGATGTTGGACTCAGTTGATACTAATACTTGGGCTGATGTTAGATAATGGTTCAGGGTTTTGATACATACTAGCCCCCCCCCCCCCCCCCCCCCCCCCACCCCCCCACCCCCCCCACCCGTCAGTTTTTTTACCTCAAGTTCATGGACTTTGAAATTTCATTTTTTTTTAATTTTAATTTCATTTTAAGACTTATTTCTGAGATAGCTTTTGTGTTTTCATTATGGACATGCTTGCATGAAGTTTTATGCATAGCAGTCCACATAGCCACCCCCCACCCCCACCCCCCACCCGTCAGTTTTTTTTTTACCTCAAGCTCATGGACTTTGAAATTTCATTTCATTTTTTTTATTCTAATTTTATTTTAAGACTTATTTCTGAGATAGCTTTTGTTTATAAATGTGTTTTCATTATGGACATGCTTGCATGAAGTTTTATGCATAGCAGTCCACCCCACCATAGCGGCTGAGTGATGGGCTCATCATGGGCAAGCACTAATTCAGGCGAGCTATGCTGTCTGGCGACAGCTCTTGTTCAAAACCTTTTCAAAATGGAATCTAACTCTTAAAGGGAAGAATTTGCTCCCAAGGGAGCAAATCCTGTTCCTTTCAGAGTTGACCCACTTTGAGAAGGGAGAAAAAATGAAAATGACAGAGTTGCTACCTCTGTAAGTGAACTCTTTCACCTTGTTTTGTTTCTACCTCTAGGGTTACGAACTGGAGATGCCCCTGATGTGGCTGCAATTGTTCAGGAAAAGTTTGACATGGAACTTGAGATGGCTAAAACTCTTATACAACAAGAATGTGAGGAAACGATAGAATCTGAACAGGTAAAAGAAGTAGTTCTTACCCATTTATATACATCATGTACATGTTTCAAAATAGAAAGCTCCACAAGAGCCCAGATTATCAGAAAGAGTGACTTTTTGGTGCAGAACTCTCATAAAGTTAGTGTATTCAAAAGGAGGCTGGGGGGCTGTATGGATGGAGGACTTGAGACTTTACATCCTCTTCAACAGTATTTCAGCCATATCAATACATTGTAAGGGGGATAATGAAAGGCTGTGTGCAATGGATGGAACTGTGTTTACGGTAGTATTGTTCTGTTTCCACCTGGAATCGAATCCAGACTGCTAGATTTGTTTTACTAGCAATTTTTGGACTCAAAACAGTATTGTTTTATTGGGTTGTTCCCCTTCAGAGTGACTCAAAATATCTTAATCTTGTGTAATTGTGCTCTAAGATGGCTTTTCTCTTGTAAAACAATCCCAAATATATAGATCCATCTTATCAGATGGATCTAGATATTTGGGATTGTTTAAAAGGGGGGAAAACATGTCTTATAAAAGAATAAATACTTCAGCTACTAGATGTTGCATTTCTGATGGTGATTATGGTAAGTTTCTTCCTTCCTTGCAGTCTCGCCTGTCAGAGCAGCATGAGTATGAGATTGAGAAACTTCTTGCGGAGAAAGAAGAAGCACTTGAGGAGCAGTCTACCAAGTTTGATAAAGACATGGCCGACCTTAAGAATACTCTACTGAAGCAGTATGAAGATCAAATACATGAAATGGAGGCGAGACAGGAAGAGGCTATGACTAAAGCAAAGCAAGAATTTGAAACCTTGGTTGAGAAAGCTAAAACTGAAGCTAAAGAAGATGCAGGTTTGTGGTTTGTTCATTTCAGAGCTCTAGATAAGTGGGAGTATTTGGTGATAATTAGGTTTTTTTGTTAATCCTCATTTAAACCATATGTTGTTACCCCTCATCTGAACCGTCTCGTCGAGACAGTTCAGATGAGGGATCACAACATATATTTTGATCCAGAATTAACAAAAATTATCCCTAATTATCACCAAATACTCCCTCTTATCTACAGCTCTGTTCATTTCCATTTTGAAAAGGCTTTGTCATCCAGGGAAGCTAACAGGAAGTAACAGAAGTTGCCCAACTTTGTATAAATGGTGGAAAAACATGGAAATGCATCCATACATCTTAAAACGTTCAGGATATTTGCTCTGGAGCTGTTTTTCCTAACTAGCCAATGTAGAAACAGAGGGGACACTTACTTGCTTAGTGAGAAAATTGTGAACATTGATACACCACAAAAACTTTTAATGTTACATGTATGTGATTATGTCTTGCTTTGCAACTTGACCTAGAAGTTACACTCATTGTTGAATCAAATCTACAGTACTGTAAACAAACTTCCTCTGAAGTTAGAAACTTTTGCAGCTTTTGAAATACTGCAGCTTAAATTTGATAATAAAAAAATTCATTTGTTCTATGGCAAACAACCACATCATCTACTATTTTCATACCATATAAACAATTTATATTGCTAAGTAGAAGGTGGTTCACAGTGACTAAATTTAATTTTCACTTTTATAATCATTAGAATCAGAGAAAAAGCTAGAAGTTGAAGCTGACACAAAGACTGTCACTGAGAGGGAAGACCAGGAGCCTGAATCAGCAGAGAGTGAGTTGGTAAGACAACTTAAACAAGAACTGATTGACAAGGAACAGGAATACACAGCAAAGATTCAAGAACTGAAAGGTAAGACGGGACTGACTGTATCTTATATTGAATAACTGAAAGGTGAGACAAGACTGACTGTACCTAATCTAAAGTTTAGAATTTATATTGCAAAAAATAAAAACAGTTGAATTTGCAAACAGTGTAGATCCAAATGAGGCAGCTCATGATGAGCCGCCTCATCTGAATCTACACTGTTTGCCATTTAGAGTTCGAATTCTCGATATGATGTAGCTTCGAGTGTCTCATTAAAACAAAGCATTGTGATGCCCATCACCGTGGTACTGACACAAAGTGATGTCTGCCCAAAACATTTTTTTTCTGAAATTTTGCAAGCGTTAATTTTATTGTCCGTAGTTTTTGCCCTGTAAGGCTGAAGTTTATGGAAAAAGTGGATGTTTCTTTCTACTGGATTTTGCAGTCAGTAGCAATATCACAGGATAAAAGTGTGATCAGAAGCAAACCAGCATACCCTTATATCAACCAAAATATCACTGAATCTCAGATAAATAAGGTGTTTAGGTAAGACTCTATGTTTTTTCTGCCATTTTTGTCTCGCATGTGACAAGCAGAAGCAAGCCATAGGTATTACTTAACCGGCGTCAACATCATTGGTGGCAGCAGCAGTATTTACAGCCTAAACTTTTCATCAAGTTTTCTGGTTTAGTTCTGTTTTGTGACAATGTGCAGACAGGCAAAACATAGCGTTCTGTGACTTGATATGAAGGGGAACAACTTTTGTGACCCTGATTGCTGCCCTGGAAGCCTTTCTGAAAGAGGGTCAACTCCAGAAGGAAAGTATTTGCTCACAAGGAGCAAATTCTTTCCTTCTGGAGTTGATCCCAATTGAAAAGCTAAGAAAATTGAAAATGGCAGAAATTGCTTCCCCTGAAAGTGTACCTCGTAACCTTAATTTCATGTCCAATATTTGACTGTAAATATTCAGACAAAACTATTTAAGCATTCACTGTAGACCAATATTACAGTGGATCCAAAAAGATGTAGATGGACTGGCAAATAGTGTAGGCTGTCATCAAGTCTGATCTGGGTCTGCACTGTTTGCTCAGCCCTACCTGTCCCAAATATTTAGAATTTTTATGGTAGACAACTTATAAGGAAAATCTAATTAGGATCTACATTGTTTGCGAGTAGAGCTTTGTATAATACACTTTTCCGATAGGACAAATACTCTTGTCTAAATTAAAAAAAAAGATGTTTGAACTAAAGGAGCCAGCCGCATGCTTTTTGACATTCTATGCATTTATCTTCCAAAAGATGCTGATGCAATGGCAAACAGTCTAGGCCCTGATCAGACTGCTCTTAGGAGCAGTCTTATCTTTGTCTGCACTGTTTTCTCAGACCGGTCAGTTCCAATACTTAGAATTTTTACGGTATTTTGTCCACAGCTGTATATGAAGAAGAGATATCTCAGTTGATGAAGGATCTTCAGGACAAAGATACAGAATGTGAAGAGAAGATCCGAGAGCTGGAAGAGAAACATACTGCTGAGATTGCCGAGTTTCAAGAGAAGGTGGAACAGTTACAACAAGGTATGGTTTGAAGGTGTAGAATGCACTTTCAGGGGAGGTAACTATCATTTAAATTTTGTTTTCTCTTCTGAATTGGGTCAACTCTTATCGGAAAGAATTTGCTCTCCTTGGAGCAAATTCTTTCCTTTAAGAGTAGACCCCATTTGGAAAAGCTATGTCATCAAGGGAAGCAAGCAGGAAGTCGCAAAATTTATTTCCCTCTGAAAAAAAATGGTGAAAAAACATGGAGGTGTATCCAGATGCCTTAAACCTGTTATTGTGGTACTTTTTAAGACTTCATGGTTTTGATCTAACAGTTATGCATATGGAGATAGTCTCCCATTTCTTATAGTATAGCCTGTTGGAATCATTAGGTGTAGTCATTGTCTCACCTGCAACTAGAAGAAGTGAGACATATGTATTGCTTTCCTGGCAGCAGCTTTGGCCCCATAAACCTATGTTGAGTTTTCTGCATTAGATCTATAAGTGGTACAGGGGCCTCGTGACAACGCATGACAGACAAGGCAGAGCATTTTGGGGAATCATTGTTTCAAAATAAGAGGCCACTTTGAGGATTGTATGATGTCACAAATTTCATTAGTGCTCATAAGCACATTTCATACACAGCGATTCTGATTTAATAAGAAAAAAAAAAAAAAAATGCAAGATAATATTATCTATGAGTACCGTAAAAATTCTAAAACTAAAGGCACCTAATATAATTACCCTTATCATATGACGTCGCATCTGAGAGTGTAATAAAGACATGCATTAAAAACTATAATCCACTAGTGGATTAAATATGCAAATTACGTCGTAACGTTATGCCTTGACGTCCATAAAACGTCGCGTTTTCTAATGGCAAAATCGAGACGTTTTAGTGCAAAATTTGCTAATAAAATTGCGATTTTAGTGTCATATGATAAATAGAATCTTGCATTCGTGCTCCTGTATTATTGAATTTATTAAACTCGTTGGGGAAAACCGATAAGATGCTCGGCAAGCCTCGCATCTTATCTTTTTCCCCAACTCGTTTAATAAATTCAATAATACATGAGCACTCATGTAAGATCCTCTATTTATTGTTCTAAAAATGGAACAATTCAGTTTTATTACAATGCAGTAATGCTTCCAAAAAAGGCAGATGGAATGGCAAACAGTGTAGGTCCTGATCAGTATGATCTGGTTGTACCGGCTTTGCTCAAACCTATCTGTCTCAATGCTCAGATTTTTAGAATTTTCATGGTAAATGTAATTTTGCACAATATGATAAAATGTTTTCTTTTATACTTTTCAATGAATTATAGAGATTTCTCGGTGAAATCAAAACTGATAATCTCACTGTTTCAAACAGTGAAATTATCACTTTTGATTTCACTATTTCAGAAACAGGATTTTTGTGAAATAGCCTCACATTTTTTGTTGTTGATTAATTGGCAAAATCTTATCTGGCTTGACAAAAATTACGTCACGCATGTTTGCACGTCATTACAATGTTAATGACGTCACTTAAAGTGCCAACATAACATTGTTACTGCATGTGACGTCAGGCCGCCTAAGTCTCCTGTAGGCATTCTTTCTTTGCAAATATTTTTGAGATCTGTTTATCAAAAGGATATTTGAAGCTATTTTTCAGTTGCAAACTTGGTTTACAACCGATATCATACCCAATAAACATGCTGGAAGCATCAAATTTGACGCAAAATGGCTAGAAAAAAAGTTGTGATTCTGTCGTGATGGCTGACACTCTTGAATAAACAGAAATATTGCGATTTTCAAGTATAAAAGAAATAGAAAATTTGACCTTTTCAGTGTAAGGTGAATTTTTATTTCACTCATGAACGCCAAAAGTGGTATTTTCACTCGTGGCTTCGCCACTTGTGAAAATACTACTTTTGGTGTTCATTTGGTGAAATAAAAATCGATCATACACTGAAAAAGTCAAATCTCCTCTATATATTTGTGCTTATAAGGTAAAGGTTTCCCATAGCCTATTGGCTGTTGGGGCAGTGGGGGTTAGAAGCCAAAGTATCTTGGACACAGCATATGAAAGGCAGAGCCCATTCTTCTCCTCTGGCTGCCTTATCCTTCCCTCATTCAAAAAAGGTACCCATTTACTGCTGGGTTGTTAGAGAGTTTTCCAGTTGCAAGTTGATCCAAGCCAGATTTCAAACCTTCTGCATCTTAACCAATTGTCTCTAACCACTTGACTACGGTGCCTCTCTGTGTTCATACAGTATAGTCCGTTTGGTCCCATATGCGAACGGGGTTTTGCTTATTTTCTCGAAAACGATGAAAGTTCCATCAAATGTTCCAATGTCCTAATGATTCCTACAACTATACATAACAGAATACGGAAAGTTCAAATTTTTGGATGCTTTTGTAAAATATTTTCCATTTACCTTAATGCAAAAACTTAGCAGTTACACTGAAGGGCGTCATATGCTTGTTAGAACAGCCAAAATATTGTTGATAGGCAACAGCGTAAGCTCGTTGTTTACTACAGGTGTGGGCGTATATGAATGAAATAGTAAAATGTATTCACCTGCCCGCATGCGTAACGCATGGTATCACTGGTCAGGTGGTCCTATGTTGTAAATAAATAATGAACTACTATATTATTTTGCGAACAAAAATTGTATGTTTTAAAATTTGAGAATACATGGGTTAAACAAAAAGTAGGAAAAAAATGGATTTAGAATAAAATTTCAATTAATTATGCAAATTTTGTTCTAGGGATAGCATACATTGGTCACATGCTCTAACACGTAAAACTAAACGGGAATTCCAACAGCCAGCTTTTACTCCCTTGCAATTTAGAGGTGAAATTGACACATTTTAGGTCCTGTTTTTGTATAGAAACTTTTTTGTGCAAAACCTCACATTTCTGCAAAATTATGATTTTGTTATGTATAGGATGAAAATTAAGAATGAGCGATTCGAAAATCTTTTACATCTCACCAATTTTGAGAAAATATTGGGGATGCCGTTTGCATTTGGGAGCAAACGGACTATAATCGATTTAATATTAAAATACCTTTGTAGAAATGTTGAAATTTTTCCTTAATTCCTTCAATAATTCAATAACATATGAGCACTCATGTAAGATCTTTTATTTCTGAAGACATCCAGAAAGCTGGAGCTGACACAACTGGTGAGGACACAGAAGCTTTAGAACTTGCTCATCAGCAAGAACTACAAGACCTAGAAGACAGACTGACAGACAAACACAGGAAAGAAAAAGACAATCTAGAAACTCAGTTTAAGTCCAGGCTTGATGATATTGAAGAGAAACATAGACTAGAGATAGAAAGATTGAAGAATGAACTTCTACAGGCCCAGCAGGCACTAGATCAGTATCCCGATATTCAGGAGGAAGTGATGTCACCAGTACAGGCAGTTCCTACAGTAAGTATCCAAAATGAAATTTTTTCTCTGCTAGGTTCAAAATTAACAGTACTTAGAAAATAGCAAATTTAAATTTGCCACCTAAAAATATCATTTGCCAACTGAAGAAAAAATGGGGAGCAAAAAATTGCTGCCCAGGATTTTCATTAAAATACTGCTTCTATGTGTAAGACTAAACACAATTCCATAAGTTCAAAGGCATTATCAATGCCTTTGTCCTTATGTAATTTTGTTTGGTCATTTGACACATGTTGAGTGGCAAGAAGACTGTTTTTTGCCCTCCAGTTTTTGCTACCAGGTATGTGAGTTTTGCTACTAGCTTTTATACCAGTAGCAAGTACTTGCTACCTGCAAAAAAGTTATTTCTAACACTGTTTCTCTGGATGCAGCATACCAACCCATGAAAATTTTCTTAAGGACACCACTTCCCAACCCAATATGGTTTGGAAAGCTGTAAGCTATTCTGCCCTAGATAAAATGAGATTTTCAAAGGCATTTTTGCTGACATGAATGATTAATCTTGTCTTTACATCGTTTGCATTTTAAACTAATTAATTTGCTTTTAGGAATGGGCTTCATTCAGAACTACAGAAATTGTGTTCATCATGTACTTAAACTGTTTTAATTTTCCTAAATCATCTTATACATGTACTTTATTGTGATGTAACTCAGCAGTCAGTGATAGCTTGTCAGTAGCCAGTAGTTCTAGTTTATTGTTTCAGTAAGTGTGCTTTTCATGTTGCATTCAAATATATAACTGCAATGCATGCTTCTTTATTATCAACCCTTAAAGCACCAAAAAAGCATATGACAAATTTTACTTTTGCAAAATTTAAAAAAAAAATATTTTGTTAAAGCTAAATCTTATTGAAAATTCAAAGACTAGAGGGCAAATAGTGCTGATACAGCTGAGGTGGCTCATCATGAGCATTGTCTGGATCTGCATTGTTTGCAAATTTAACTACTTCCATTTTTTGGTGTTTTAGGTGTTAATTATCCCAAGATGTAATAAGCAGAGCCACTAATAAAAGGGACTGAAAGATTGATTAACAAAAATCTAGGACAAGATCAGATGTTTGTAGAGATGGAGAATGGCATTTAAATACAAATTATGTCAGGGAATACATGTATATAGTTTTAGTCCATCCTCCATCTGTTCATTTGTTTGTCCACCTATCATATTTTTGTTAATTATGACATCAAAGTTTAGAGTTAAACCTGTTAATTGTTCATATTTAGGCTATTGCACTGGCTGGTGGTGTAGTGGCACTAGCAGATGGTATAAGCCCCTTCTCATTTGCTCTTATTCCATCGAATATCGGAACATTAGAGAAGAAAAGGTCTTGTGCAGTTCTTAGTTGAATTATATTTTCCATTATTTATGAAACTTTTGTATTCATCAATCAACATTTCATATTTTCATTTTTTTTTATCATAATTCATGAAATCTTTATAGTCTCCAAAGGCAGGCAGCCCCTCTCAGTCACCAGATGATGAAAGTGATAAAAGTGTATCAATAGTGACAGATATTTCTGTGGGATACAGTGGATCGGAGTCAGAGTCTAGCTCTTCAAAGTCCACAGCAGTGCCCTTTACCCCTAAAAAGAAAGGAGATATTACAGAGGTGATCCCAGGTGATTCTGTTATATTGCCACATGAGAAAACCATAAAAGAGTCAAAAGATGAAAAGAAAACATTTGGAGATCATGTTAAAAGAAGTAGTAGATTAGTGAGGTCTGCTGATGAAGGTGAGAAAGTCAGAAGAGGTGCTAAGGTAGTGAAGTCTGATAGTGAAAAGGATAAATTGCAAATTAAAAGTGTATCAAAGACTGAAACACAGGATAAGATATCAGCAGAGCCAAAGGAACTGTTAAATGAGCAGACTGCAGCAAAGAAGGAAAGATTAGGAGGCACTGTTGATTGGAAGACAGATGAAGAGGATAAAAAGGTTTGCTGGATGTTGTTGGTTTATGTTGTGGCCACAGTTGATTGGAGAAATGCTCATATCACTCAACCTGTTTGTTTCTGAAGAAATCACTTTTGTGAGAACCATCACAGTTACACTTTTGTTCAGAAATGTTCCTTATTATCCCAGATATAAAGAAACTTGTACTTTATGTATTGTAGATACATTTGTAATTATTTTGTTTGGTATAATACAAATGGTTAGGACCATGAGTGTTAGTAATAATACAACATTTGGTGCATTTATTGCTTCATTCCCTTTTGATCTGATCATTTTGCCAAAAAACACATGCTTTTTCTTAAATATTTTAGCTGTAGAAAATGATTATTATATAACACCTGTTTCTAAGAATTTCTCTAACATGCATTTTCTTCTAAAAAAAAAAAAGGGCCTGTAAGATTAATTTTAAAAAAATAATAATAAAAAAATAAGAATTCTTATTTGTCCTGTTCACATACCTGAAATTTTGAAAATCTCTACCTTTCAGCAGGGTGTAGGAACTTCAGTTAGTAAGTCAGACAGTACCAAATCCATAAAGGCAGTAAAGTCTGTCATAAGTGAAGATAAGTATTCAGCCTCCTCCAGTATTTCCTATAAATCCTCAGATGAAGGTGTTCCAACTAAGAAAGTTGTTAAAGACTCTAAGGTTGTAAGAGAGCTGAGAGCTAGAAGAGAAAGTCAGCTTAGCCAACTGTCAGATTTTCAGTCAAGTTCTGGCTCATCTCAGGACTCTAGTGATGAGCAGAAAGCTGTGAAAGGAAGAGTAAAAGCTGCTAACAGAGAAATGACAGTAGAGAGGACAAAGTTGTCAGATTCTGGTGGTGCAAAGGATAAAGCTGAAACAAAACCTGGAAAATTAGAACAGGACAAATTAAGCTCCTCCGAATCTGCTGATGCTAAACTAAAAGCTAAATTAAGAACAAAAGATTTTGGGATAGAAAAATCAGCAAGAGCTTCAAGTTCTTCTGAAACAAGTGATAAAGATACAGAAACAGTAAAACGAAAATCAGTGACATGTAAGGAAACCAAACTACCTCAGACCAAATCATCAGATGACTCATCTCCAGACAGAACATCACCTCATTCAAAAAAATCTGCTTCAGGAAAAGAGAGTGATAGACACACTAGTTATTCAAGTGATTTTACAGATGAGAGTGCAAAAAGTGAAACAGAAAGAAAGAAATCAGATAAAGAGACGAAAGAAGCAGCTGATAGAGTAAGAGGAAAAACAAAAACACTTAGGGAAAAATTAAAGTCATCATCTAGTGAATCAGTTGATACAGTATTAGATAGATCACAGGAGTTTACTGATACTACATTTTTGAAACGGTCAAAAGTTCTGTCAGAAATGAGATCTTCAAGCAGTTCCAGTGAAGAAGATGGTTCTGCAAAACAAATCAGAGACAGAAGAAAAGAAAAGCCATTGCTTAAAGAAGTAAAAGACAGAACTTTGAAAGTGTCAACCAGTTCCTGGGGAAGCAAAAGTTCAAGTGATACTGAAAAAACAAAATCTGATGAGGCAACAAAAGCAAATGTTAAAAAAGACATTGTTACTGGACATGAGTTGGATAAATCCAAATCAAAATCTGCATCTGAATCTTCTAAAACCAGCTCAGAATCAGAATCATCAAGGGATTTAAAATCAGATGCAACAAAAGCAAAGGATAAAAAAGACATTGTTACGGGACATGAATTGGATAAATCCAAATCGAAATCTGCGTCTGAATCTTCTAAAACCAGCTCAGAATCAGAATCATCTAGGGATTTAGAATCAGATGCAAGAAAAGCAGAAAAGCTTGATGCTAAAAAGAAACGCTTACTAGTAAGGAGAGAGGTATTGGATCAAGACTGTTGTAAAACATATATTGTTCGTATCACCATGTAAAATTATTCTTAACACATTGGTCATGTCAGCAATGTGTATTGACCAGATCAGACTATACTCCTCAGGAACAGTCTGATCAGGGTCTGCCCAGTTTTGCATTATTTTTGTTATAAAGTGAAATTGAATCACCACTGAAGTTCAAGGGTTGCTATACAGGGTTTTAGAGTCCTAAATTTATATTATAGTTTAGATAAACAACAACCAGGTTCTCTTTTAAACTTTGAATTATTTCATTACTAGACCTCTAATCATGTTCATCCTCATTGAAATGACTGATGTGTTCTTTTTTGCAAAAAAAAAAAAGATTATATCCCACTTGCATTACCATCAGTTTCCCTGAAGTTGATACAGATTATAAATGTTTATCCTCAAAGCTTCAGATATGGGATTATGAGGATAATTATGAGAATATTGTTTTATGTTTGTGTACAAACCATATGTTGTGACCTCTCATTAGAACAATCTCTGCAAGATGGTTCCAATGAGGGACACAGTATAATGTTAAAATGGACTAATCAGAGCTGTAGATAAGAGGGGTATTTGATGATAATTGAAGGATATTTTTTTTTATTTCTCATTGAAACCATATGTTGTTACCCCTCATCTGAACCGTCTCGACGAGACGGTTCAGATGAGGGGTCACAACATATGTTTTTATGCAGAAATAACAAAAATTATCCCTAGTTATCACCAAATACTCCCTCTTATCTAGAGCTCTGGACTAATATTGAAAATTATCCTAAAACCTTCTCTGTGAGACAGTTCTAATAAGGGGTCACAACATTTGTTTGTATGGAAAAAATTATCTCTAAATAACCCCTGTTGCCCACTCTTACGGGGATGGTAGGGTCGCGGAATGGTGCTGCGTGTAACTTTCATTGCTAGGCATCCTTCTCATTTGGATAGTAGTAGGGCAAGGGCATACTGAGCTTGTACTAGGTGTGGGTTGGTATTTGGATATTTTTTCTCTTTCCAATCATACCTCTTTTCTTTCTTCCTCTCTCTGGGAGACTGCTCTATATAGACGAAAAAACTGTCTTAAAAGGCAGTTAAACCCAAAACAACCAACCAACCAAGCCATACTTATCTGGAGCACTGTATAATCGTATATCATAAAAATTATGTCACCGTAATCAGTTTTCTATCTTTGTCAACAATGAGCCTGTAGACCCTGATCAGACTGCTCCTTCAGAAACACTAAAGGAGGAGTTTTATCGGAGTCCTCTCTGTTGGGCTGGCACTTAAGGTCAGGAATTTGTCCCCAGTATTTAATAAACCATTTGGCTGATAAGCCACCTCATCTGGATCTACTCTGTTTGCCCTCTAGTCTTCGAAATTTCAATATGATATAGTTTGGAAGAAATATTTCTCAAATTTTGCAGACATAAGTTTTGTTGTCTGCTTTTTTGGCGGGTTAATGCTTGCTCATATTGAATTTTGGCACTATTTCAAGAGATGCATAATTGTGTTTAAAAAAAAACAAAAAAAAATAAACATATAAGATGACTAAGACTTAATTTTTATGTTTTCACACTATATTAAGGCCTGAAGTTTTTCAGTAAGTTTTAACTTTATAATCTAATCCCACTATCCTTTGAATTGCAAGTCTTAATGTGCTAAATTCTTATCTAAATATGATCTGTAAAGGAGGTCAAATTCTCAACTTTTAGTCGGTCAGTACTGTTTGCGGACACTGTGTTTTCAAAATGTATTGTCTCAAATCACAGTTGGGGTTAAAATCTTCATCTTGTACTTTTTCTCCACAGAAAAAATGTTGTTGGAATTGTTGGCAGACAACAAAATTCATGTATGCAAAATTTTGAAAAATGTTGCATTTAAGCTATATCATAGTGAGAATTCAAAGAATAGAGGGCAAACAGTGTAGATCCAGATGAGGTGGCTCACTATGGCATACCACGTCAATTTTAGGAGTTTCTGGGAGCAGTGACACTCTCAACTCTTATAAGACTGGAAACTCATTTTTGGAAAACTCGTTTTTGGAATATATGAAAACAGGGCAGATCCAGTTCAGACGCCGCAGAATGCTGCATCTGATCAGGCTCTACACTGTTTGCTTACAGGTATTTCTATGCAAAATAAATACAGTGAAAACATTAACAAGAAACCCCTAAAACTAGAAATGGACTCATCGAAACAAATAGGATGGACAAGTCAAAAAAGGATTAAGGGGTCAGTCAGTGTGGTCTGGGCCTTTTTTGTTTGCTCGGACTGATCTGTCCCTATAATTGGTGTATTTTATGGTTCACAAAGTTGTCCTTGTTGCATGCTGATAGTATTTGGTATGCACCAGCCATTTGTAGCCACGGCCTCCCTGGGACAGGGTGAATAGTGCGGACTGACTTTATACCATGCAGAGCATTGATATTTGCCCTACAGGGCAGGGATATACTTTTTGCCAAAGGTGAGCCAAATGGCCTGCTAAAATCCCGGCAGGTTAATTTGAAAACTGCCCTGCCCCATCAGCATCAGGCATGTAATTAGAAGCCCTGCAGATTCACAGCACTGCAGATTCACAGCACTGCAGGGATGCTGCTGATGTAAACCCATGGTACTTAGGCCCTGCTATTGCCTCGTCCCCGGCCCAGGGGAAGCTGTAGTAACAGATGAGTAATGCATAAATTGTGTTGTATATTGTAATAAGAGCTTTTGCTGCTATGGTTCTTAGTATGTAATTTTAATGCATGCTTACGTTAGATGGGAAGGTTAGAATCTGGCTCCCATTTCAATGAGGCTTCCGTAAAAGAAAAGAATTTGCTCCAGCAAGATGCTGTTTCTTTATTTAAGAGGAGCCCTCAGTTTGGAAGAGTTCAACAGCCAGGGAAGCAAACAGAAAATCACAAAGTTTGTTTCCCTTTGAATAAGTGGCAGAAAAACATGGAGGCATATTTGAGCCGCGACACGAGAAAACCAACAATGTGGTTGTGGGCCCTGTGCAGACTCAGACCAGTCTGGGCATTTGCCCAGTTTAACCAGACTTTTCCTTAAGTGCTCAAAAGGTAGATAAGGATCTAAGCTAGCTCCATGCGGACAGCCAAGACTCTGATCAGACTGGGCGGATGCCCAGGCTGATCTGAGTCTGCGCTGGGCGCACAACCACATTGTTGGTTTTGTCGTGTCGCAGCTCATAATATTTTAACATGAAGGAAACTGTGCTGATCCTGGTCAGACTGCTTTTGCACCTTTTAGCAAATCTTTAGGATCAGTATATCAGAGGCTTATAATTCTTACTGTAATCTGGTGCTGTATTGTTAAGTGGAGCTATGATAGAAATGCATGTGTGGAATTAGGGGTAGGGGGGGGGGGGGAGGGAGAGAGGGCTGGGAGCGGGGGAGGGGAGGAGTGGAGATGCTTATGTGTCTCAGCTCATAAATTCATTTGTAGTTATTTTGAAGCTTACCTGCTGTAATTAATTGTTATGTTCAAGGTATACCATAATTACTGTTAGTATTTGAACATGTTGTTTCTATAACAGGCTATTCCTTCTTCATTGAATTAATCTCATTATAACACTTTTCACTTGTAACACTATGCCTTTCTGTAGATTCCAAACATAGTTAATACACGGCCGCTTATCTCCGTCAGCACAACACCGTGTTGTGTATAGGAAAATGTGCAGGAGATTTCCGGTGGTTCTGCAGGCGATTGGAAAATAAAGGTCACGAAAGTTAGGTGTCTCGGTTTAAAAGGGATATATTCTTTTCCAGCGTAAAACAAAAGAAAAGGAAAATGTCATGCAACCCTCCAATCGTTTTTCTATGAATACGAGTCTTGATTGAAGCCAGATTCTCAGTTATACAACAGATTTCTATTTTTCCCCGGAGCGAGGTGGCCGTTTTGTTGACATGCAAACATTTCAAATTTGCATTCCTGAAGTCGCCGAGTATTTATGTTTTCATCTATCACCTGTATATTAAAGGTCTCTCATATAAGTACCAGTTACGAGCCTAAACAGAATTTGCTACCTTCCTTCAGCCCAGATAATGAAAGTTGTTGTGGAATTCGTGATCCAGGAGATCGGTGGTGCTGAAGGCGATAGGTGGCGGTGCAGGAGATTGTTTTATGTTGTGCCACCAATGACCGTTTTTAACTGTTTTATAACGTAAATAATGTAGTAGCATGGCATGGTACAGATTCGCACAGCTTTCAGATTCGTACACTTGGCTATACAATGCCTCTGCTGCATTAAGCATGCTAATTAAAATGAAAATAACGACTCCAGCAATCTGGGGATTGAATTATCAGTCAATCATTTGCACTGCAAAGCTTCTGTTAGAACTAAATGGTACGAAAGTAATGCTAGTTTGTCAATTGGGTACTTACATTCGTCCCAATTACATTGTGCACACGGCCACCAATCCAGCTCATTCATCGTATATACCAATGGGGGCAAACCTTTCTATTCCTTCTTTCTAAGACTAAAATCAGATATCGGCAATGCTATGCGATGAGAAATCCATTGGACTTTTGGATACTGGTGTTGTTTTATAAACGATGTTATACTTGGCGGTTTGAAATGTTTTGAAGTGTGGAAAATGGCACTTTCGTCAACTTCATTATTTTTAAGGTAAGTTGTAGGTCGTAATCGAGGTAATCACGTCGCACTATCGGATTTAAAAAATTATTCACTAACAAGTAAATTTAAGGCTTTTTATAGAATTTAAGGTCTATCTCACTCATTGTTTGCAGTATGAATGAGATGGACCTTGAATTCAATAAAATTGTTTTGTTTTTTTCTTGTTAATGGCCATTTTTTGAACCCGACAATGCTATGCGATAACCTTGATTTCGACCTACAACATACCTTAAAAGTAATGCTCTGGATCACAGACTGAAAGGAGAATCTGCGTTGAAGTTGGAGAAAGTGCCCTTTTCTCCGCTACAAAGCATTTCAAACGATCAAGCATAAAATTCTTTATAAACCAATACCTGTGTCCAAAATTCCAATGAATGTCCCATCGCATAGCATTGCCTGTTTTATCGAATTTTAGTCTCAAAAATAAGGAACAGAAAGTTTTGCCCCATTGGTATATGCGATGAATGAGCTGGATTGGTGGCCGTGTGCACAATGTCATTAAACAAAGAAAGTGGGACGAATGTAAGTACCCAATTGACAAACTAGCATTACTTTCGTACCATTTAGTTCTAACAGAAGCTTTGCAGTGCAAATGATTGACTGATAATTCAATCCCCTGATTGCTGGAGTCGTTATTTTCATTTGAATTAGCATGTTTAATGCAGCAGAGGCATTGTACGGCCAAGTGTACGAATCTGAAAGCTGTGCGAATCTGTACCATGCCATGCTACTACATTATTTACATTATAAAACAGTTAAAAACGGTCATTGGTGGTACAACATAAAACAAACTCCTGCACCGCCACCTATCGCCTTCAGCACCACCGATCTCCTGGATCACGAATTCCACAACAGCTTTCATTATCTGGGCTGAAGGAAGGTAGCAAATTCTGTTTAGGCTCGTAACTGGTACTTATATGAGAGACCTTTAATATACAGTTGATAGATGAAAACATAAATACTCGGCGACTTCAGGAATGCAAATTTGAAATGTTTGCATGTCAACAAAACGGCCACCTCGCCCCGGGAAAAAATGGAAATCTGTTGTATAACTGAGAATCTGGCTTCAATCAAGACTCGTATTCATAGAAAAACGATTGAAGGGTTGCATGACATTTTCCTTTTCTTTTGTTTTACGCTGGAAAAGAATATATCCCTTTTAAACCGAGACACCTACCTTTCGTGACCTTTATTTTCGAATCGCCTGCAGAACCACCGGAAATCTCCTGCACATTTTCCTATACACAACACGGTGTTGTGCTGACGGAGATAAGCGGCCGTGTAATAAAGGAATTGTGCTGTATCAATGTTTTCTCCATTTTATTTCTAGTTTCATGCTGCTGACAGTACTCTGGGGTCTACGAGAGAAGTTTCCCAGGATGACTTCATGGTGCCCACACAGACAACCTCAGTGGAATCAGCTCCGGACTCCAGGAGTACGAGTCTCAAGGAAACAGAGGTATGGTGTCCAATAGATAGAGAGCTGTGTAACGGCTTTGGAATGGGATGGGGGTGGGGTAGAAGATAATGTTGATAATGATTGTGATAAGATATTGATTTATGGTATGTACAAAAGGATAGAAGCTCTGTAATATGATGGAAGTAGTTTAACTTTAAATCCCCTGGGTCTTGCCCCTGGAGCTGTAGCCTTCGATTATAAGAGTTTACTCAGCAGCAAATGAAACTTAGTCAGATAAAAAATGTAGTATTTCCTACTCAATGTGGCATGAAGAAACAACTAACTATGAGCGTCTCTCTGGACCAATTTCACATCAAACCTAATTTGGGGATTAGCATTTGAAACATCAAAATTTTAAATTGTGCCTTACTGTAACATATCCACAGACTTGTTAACCAGAGATACGGCTGTGACATGAAATGGGACCTTAGACTTTTATTGTATTCTGTAACACTGCCTATCAGTCATTGGCTGTCAACAGTCAAAAGTGTATTTAAAGGGTCTACAAGGAATCGTTTTCTCCTTAGATTAAATTTAGAAATTTCCTTGTGGGGTTGGATCAACCTCAGCATTTGTCTTGGGTGCAGCTTTGCCTTCAACTGCTGACAAACAGACATAGTGACTTCATTGACTTTCCACAGGCATTTGAAGCACAAAGCACAGAGTTAATAACTGAAGAAAAGGAACTCTCGCTACAAGGCACCCTAGATGACACTGGACTTCAGTCCCTGGAGACAGAACAGACACCCAGGGGCTCACTGAGGGGCGTAGATGACACGATAGAATCTGGTGAATTAATACATTTCTCTGACGAAGAGGAAGAGTCTGAGAAGTCAGAGGGTGCTGATACAAAGACAGATAGAAGTACCCCAACTGAGCTGATGCAGACACTAGGTTATGGCACTGTTATTACTGGAGGTCCAACGGTTAAATCCCTAGATGATACTTCTGAGTCCTCGGTTCGAGTGTCAGACAGGGAGGATCAATCAGTCAGAATAAGAGAGGTGGGTACTTGATTAGTATGTAGTAGTTCAAGTTTGGATGGATGGATGACTTGCCATTTGATGGCTCTTCCAACAGTATTTTAGTCATATCTAGCCAATTGAAGGGTGATGATGAAAGGCCATGTGCAATGGAACCCTGTTTGTAGATTAATAGAATTTCACCAGGGAGATTCAAACTCAAACTATTAGATCAGCAGGCCAGTGCTTAATCCACTGAGCTACCAGGGCTGCCAGTTTAAATTTCAAGTTTTAGTAATGTTCTTTTGGTAAACATTTGATCGCTACAATAACATCTGCGGTGGAACCTTATGTCACTTGCCTGCAGCTAGCGGAGGGGAGACAAAGGTATTATTTTTACCATGTTAGCATCGGCATTGTAAACTTCGGTCAAGTTTTCTCTCAGGGAAAGCAACTTTTTCTTTTATACTTTTCAATGAATTATAGAGATTTCTCGGTGAAATCGAAACTGATAATCTCACTGTTTCAAACAGTGAAATTATCACTTTCGATTTCACTGTTTCAGAAATAGGATTTTTGTGAAATAGCCTCAAGTTTTATATTAGTTAATTGGGTAATTCTTACCTGGCTTGAAAAAAATTACGTCACGCATGTTTGCACGTCATTACGACGTTAATGATGTCACTTAAAGCGCCAGCGTAACATTGTTACTGCATGCGACGTCAGGTTGCCTAAGTCTCTTGTAGGCATTCTTTCTTGGCAAATATTTTGAGATCTGTTTATCAAAATGATATTTGAAGCTATTTTTCAGTTGCAAACTAAGTTTACAACCAATATCATACCCAATAAACACGCTGGAAGCATCAAATGTGACGAAAACCCGCTAGAAAAAAAGTTGTGTTTCCGTCGTGATGGCTGACGTTCTTGAATAAACAGAATCATTGCGATTTTCAAGCATAAAAGAAATAGAAAATTTGACTTTTCAGTGTAAGATGAATTTTTATTTCACTCATGAACACCAAAAGTGGTATTTTCACTCGTGGCTTCGCCACTCGTGAAAATACTGCTTTTGGTGTTCATTCGGTGAAATAAAAATCGATCTTACACTGAAAAAGTCAAATATCCTCTATATCATCATTTTCGCCTTCCCTCATAATAGGCTTAAACTCAGGAAATAACTTTCTCTGCTTGGAGCAGTTTTTTCCTTTAAGAATAGACTCTTTATTGGAAGGGTTTTATTACCCAGGGAAGTACAAAAGTTGTTTACCTTTATAAAAATGGTGGGAAAAAGACAGCGGTGTTTCCGTACACCTTAAAATTGAATTGCACAAGAGTTGAGCAGACTGCACCATGACTAAGTGTGCACAAGGCTACTCTGAGCATGAGGAATTTGCATGATTTATGACTTCAGCTTAGATAGATTATTGGAGTCACCTCATGAAATATTAAACACCTACCCACCTTGAGTTAATTAAAGAGTCAGGTAATAAATAGTCCCAAGGGATATTAGTTGTAAAAGAACTGCCAAGTTTACTTCCTTGAAAGACTAAGGAAATAAAAGGAGACTTTTTATGCCCCCGTGACAATAGTCAGGGGGGCATTAAGATTTGCCCCTGTCTGTCTGTCCGTCCGTTTGTCATGCTTTGTGGTATAGAGTTTGTGTAATCAACTCCTCCCACAGTTTTGATTGGATCTTTTTCAAATTTTGCATACATGTTGTGGACATATTGAAAATGTGCATTTGGAGTTTTGATGGAGCTAGAATCAATTTTGACAGAATTACGGCCTTTTGAACTTAGTCATTTTGGGCAGATTTTTGCATTGTAGGCTAAAGAGTGTGTGTAGTCAACTCCTCCCACAGTTTTCTATGGATCTTTTTCAACCCTTGTGTACATGCTGTGAATGTATTGAAGATGTGCATGTGGGTTTTTCTAGAACCTAGAATTAATTTTGACAGAATTATGTCCTTTTGAACTTAGTCATTCTAGGGAAATTTTTGCATTGTAGGGTATGGAGTTGTGTTATCAACTTGTCCCACAGTTTTCAATGGATCTTTTTATGCTCCCGAAGGAACTTCGGGTGGCATATTAAAATCGCACCGTCCGTCCGTCCGTTACAAATCATGTCTCAGCGATAACTTTAAAAGTACTGAAGCAAATTTGATGAAACTTCACAGAAAGATAAAGCATAATGAGAAGGTGTGTCGCGCGCAAGACTCAGGTCCCTACGCCCAAGGTCAAGGCCACAATTGGGTCAAAGGTCAAATTGTGTCTCAAAATCGTGTCTCAGCGATAATTTTAAAACTACTGAAGCAAATTTGATGAAACTTCACAGAAAGATAAAGCATAATGAGAAGGTGTGTCGCACACAAGACTTAGGTCCCCACGCCCAAGGTCAAGGCCACAGATGGGTCAAATGTCAAATTGTGTCTCAAAATTGGGTCTTATTGATTGCTTATAAACTACTGAAGCAAATTTAATGAAACTTCACAGAAAGATGAAACGTAATGAGAAGGTATGTTGCACATAAGATTTGGGTTGCCAAGTTCAAGGTCAAGGTCACAATTAGGGGTCAAAGGTCAAATCTCACATCTGTGATAACTTAAAAGCTGCTGAAGTGAATGTCATCAAACTTCACAGAAAGGTAAATTATTATGTGATGGTATGTTACACACAATATTTATGATCCCAGATCCAAGGTCAAGGTCACAATCTGGGGTCAGAGGTCAAATTATGTCTCGGCAATCATTCAGAAAAGTACCATAGCAAACTTTAAAGAAAGATAAAAGCCTAATGAGAAGACATAGGTTCCCATACCCAAGGTCAAGGACGCAACACAGTTTGGTTAGTGGTTGAATTAAGTCCCCTCGAATCCTCTTAAACTTCCAAAGTGCATTTAAACATTACAGAAAAGTAAAACGAAATGAGAATGTATATCATGTGCAAGACCCAGGTTCTGTGCCCAAGGTCAAGGTCACAGCTAGGGTCAAAGGTCAGTTGAAGGGGCCTTCGGGGGCATTTGTTACACACTGTAACATTTCTTGTTCAACCCTTGTGTACATGTTGTGGACATATTGAAGATATGCATGTGGGTTTTTTCTTGAACCTAGAATTAATTTGGACAGAATTACGTCCTTTTGAACTTAGTCATTCTAGGGAAATTTTTGCATTGTAGGGTATGGAGTTTGTGTTATCAATTTGTCCCACAGTTTTCAATGGATCTTTTTCAACCCTTGTCTACATATTGTGGAAGTATTTGAAGATGTGCATGAGGCATTTTGATAGATGTAGAATTAATTTTGACAGAATCACAGCCTTTTTAACTTAGTCATTTTGGGCAATATTTTACATGGTAGGGTATGGAGTTTGTGTAATGTTTGTGGGTGCTGTATGGATATACACATCATGGACAGGCGCTGCACAGGGGCATCATAAAATTTTCTAGTTTATTTTTTCTGTGGCCTTCTAATATGAAGTAATGAAAATTTTCAGTTTGGAGAGCTTTTAAAATTGAATATTTATAAAAAATTCAAAATCATTTATTGTAATTCTTTGACTCTCTGAATAAAACAATGGTTTTTACATTAGGAACGGGATGTATTTCTTGCAAATGAATTTTTACTGAAGATAGACGCTTCTAAGCATATATAGGTCCATAGATTTTCTTGGAAGAAAGTGCATTGATCTTCATTGATCTGCAGTTGTTGTGAAGGTTGATTGTTAAAGGTGGGAATGAGGTTAGCATTTTGATTATTGATGCCTTTAACAGGGTGTAGATTAGGGTAGAGAATAAGACTGTGTGAGATAAGGTTTGAAATGTGGTTTTCATGGAGATAAAATGAATAATTTGGATATCAGAGTGAATGGAATAAATGGAAAACTATACAGGGTAAGTTTGCATATGCTGAAGTTAGTCTTAAGGGCTTAAGACAGTGGAAATTTATATGACTCTACCAGTTAATTGAGCCACAACAGGACAATGTGGTTGAGTGCCCAGCACAGACTCAGATCAGCCTGGGCATCCGCCCAGTCTGATCAAAGTCTTCACTGTCTGCACGCAGGTAGCTTAGACCCTTAGCTACCTTTTGAGCTCTTAACAAAGCTTCTGATCAAACTGGGTAAATGCCCAGGCTGATCTGAGTCTGCACTGGGTGCACAACCACATTGTAGGTTTTCTCGTGTTGCGGTTCAATTAAAAGAGACGGGCAAGGTAAAGTAGTAGACGCTTTGTTATGGTGCAGAAAGTCACGGATTTGAATCACTGTTCAGCCAGCTAGTGCCTGGTAAACTTTGTCAACCCAGCAGTAAATGGATGCCTTTTCCAAATTGGAGCGGGTAAGGCAGCAAACTACTTGAAATGGAGAGGGATGGGGTCTGCCTTTCATATGCTGTGCCCAAGATACTATGGGTCTCTATCAAAACTCTAACCCATACTGCCTAAATGGCCACTGGGCTGCAGAAAACTTTTACCTATATTTTATTGAACAGAAAACTTATTTTACTGTATATTTTAAAATTTATATATAAATGTATACATGTTTTTTCGTTTTGCAGTTGGAAGTCGAGGTTGAAGACCTGCGGAAGAAACTCCAACATGAGATGTCCAAGCAGGACGTTCAGCATGACCGACTGGACCGTGAAAAACAGGAAGAGAGCAACCTGGTTGCTATGCTACAAGTGGATATTGAAAGACTCAATAATGATAGGTAGATATTGCTATATATCACAACTCACATGGTTTGATAAAAACTTAAAGGGACAAAAAAGCAGACGGCAAAATTTACGTCTGCAAAATTTAAAAAAATGTTTTATCCAAGCTATGTCATATTGAGAATTTAAAGATTAGAGGACAAACAATGTAGATCCAGATGAGGTAGCTCGTTATGAGCCCCCCCCCCCCCCCCCCCCCCCCCCCCCCCATTTGTATCTACTCTGCAATTTCAACTATTTTCATTTTTGGTGCTTCAAGCGTTAATTTACTCTTCTTAAGCAAATTTGCAAATATTACAGGGCAGCAACTTCTTGCTGAGTATGAAAATCAGAAAACATTAATAAACTGCAGAGTTTTGTACAGATAGTATGAAAAAAAAACCAACAGACATAAACATCATTGATTAAAGTGAGATATTATGACACAGTATCTTTAACACATATCTTCAACCAGTATTTTGATAAGACAAGCTTGCCTTGTACATAGGGCTAGGGCACAGTATTTGCTGAGGATATCACATAGGCAAAAGCTTGCTAAAAAAAATCCTCTTCATTTCCAGGGAAGCCTTACAAAATACAAACGAGCATCTCCTGGGTCTCTTGTCTGATGCCGTCAAAACCTATATGAATATTGATGACAACATTAGCAAGAAACTTAAAACAATGATGGAAAAACCCATGGACAAGTCAGCTGATGCGTCAGGTGATAGGTCAGGGGACAAAGGTCGTCCAAGGTCAGCTGAGGGCAAAAGGACACCAACAAGAAGGTCACCTCAGTTATCCCCATCAGACAGACACAGCCCAGCAAGGGAAGAAGGGGCAGGTAGGTTTTCCTTGATGACATTGCTAGAGGAGCTGCCTGAAGAGGCTTACACTGTTTGCCTTCCATCTGTATCTTTGGACGCATTACTGCATTGTAAAACCAAAGTTCAGGGCCCAGTTGTTCAAAACTAACGTCGTCATTAGCTAAGGTTTTGTTAAAATTTCAAATGTTAATAGCGCAAATGCGCCAATATTTTTTGTTAAAAAAATGTGAGAAGCTTTTGCACTGCAAAAGCTTCTCACATTTTTTCAACAAAAAATATCAGTGTATTTGGTTATTAAGCTGTAAAACACTTAACGAGTTGACCTCTTAACAAGCTCGTTAGGCTAATGATGCTTTGAACAACTGGGCCCTATCTTTTAGACAATTATGTAATTATTTTAGGTATAGCAAGTTTTAGAAGAAGTAAGTAGGAAAATTCTCAGGAAGTGACACAATTCAAACCCAGATCCCACCCAAGACACCATGTGCGAAAGAGACAACACAAAATTAGTCACTACCAAAGCCATCACCAGTGGCCATGTGAACAGCCGTTTTCCATGTAGGTGGTCAATGGGCTAGCCTTAACATCAAAAACAATATATCAATAACATAGCAATAAACAACACATATTAAACAACCAAGAAGAACCAAAAGCAGAAGTGACGCCTTGGGACGGTCAGTAATGAAATTACTGGGGCGTTTAACTGGTTTGTGGTCGACCAACCCTTGCCTTTTGTTTTACGGTCGACCCAGTCTTGAAATAGTGGTGGCAAAGGCTGAGAGCACCGAAAAACAAAAGGACCATCAATAATTTATGGTAAGACTACTTTTCAAATAAGAGAGTGTCAAAATTAAATTTCGTGAACATGCCATTTTTTTTAACTACTGAATTCTGACACCACAGATATTAATTGTTTGAGTGAGTGAGTGAACTCGGGTTTAACGTCCCACCAACAACGAGGTCATATGGAGACGGGACCTCGGTTTAAAGTCTCATCCGAAAGACCGGAGAAGCGGGGGCTCGAACCTACGACCCCTGGATTGGTAGTCTGGAGTGTTATCCACTAGGCTACAGCCGCTCCTATTAATTGTTTGACAGTGTTTAGAGTAAATATTGATGTATGTTTGTGGTTGATATTATTTCTAGATGGTGACAACATTCAAAACACCAGTGTTGTTTCTAATGTCACTGATGAGGGTCTAGACTTGTCTCAGCGGATCTCGGACAGTATTTTCCAGGGACCAGATCTTGCCTCTGAAGAAGAAGAGCTCTTGCAAGGTAGATAATTAGTGTTTCACATTCTGTGTTACTTGTATTTGTTAGGGTTGAGTTTGAAGCATATATTGGGCTGAGCTCCAGATAGCCAGAATTTTGGAAGTAAAATTTTGAAAATGTTCCAGATAATACATCAAAAAGGTGGGAGTGGGGGATGTGTGTGTTGTTGGGGGAGGAAGGAGTGGATGATCATGCACATAATGTAAAAATAAAAGAGATCACAGAATTAAAAAAAAAAGAATAATAAATAAATAAAATGACAAAATTCTGGTTGATCTAGAGCTGTGATACATAGCTTTTTTGCTGTTTGGTGATGAGAGATCTCTAAAAATTTTGAAGGGAGGTTCCCAAATATGAACTTATTAAACTTCACAGTTATTTAATTTAAGACTATTTTTCAGGTAGTTTATAAGTCATCATTTTCTTATTATCTGGTTCATAAGTTCTTACATATTATACTACATTTACTATATGTTCTTACATTTTCTAGTTGTTTTAATTATTTTTGTAGAAAATACAATTTTAGTGTCTGTCCTCATTTTGGGGCCTCCCTTGCTGATTAAGCCAGGGCTCCATATTATGGTGCATTTACCCTAATATGCTTAGATATTGGGACACCTAAAAACCATTAATTTTCCATTTGGTACAAATGGAATATAAATGATTCTAGGTGTCCCAGTTCTTCAGCACATTATGGTACATGATAGTCCTCCTATAATTTTCTAATATCCCCATGAAAACCTATGTTATTGTCCCTCAGCATTGAGGCTGTTCAAAAGAGGGGTACAACATAGATTGAAATGGAGAAATTGAAAACGTTTTGCAGGATACTCTTGTATGGAGCCCTGTCTATATTAAAATCTCTGTTCAGCATTTCTTAATGCTTTCAAATTTTGTTAAAGTTATTTATGTTTAAGCGTTAAGTAATATTTAGAAACTTACAAACTTTCTGTAGGTATCAGAACTAATTTATTTAGATATTTTATGCACACATAGAATTCCTTGCTAAAGAGGAAGATGAAACTAGAGTTCTTTCCCTTTACCTAAAATGTAAGCTTATATTTGGTTATCTCCCTTTAAGTTTTCCAATCAATTTTCAGTCAGTGAACCTTTCACTCTAGTTTGTGTTCCACGTAACTGACACGTACTTTTGTGTCATGTCATTTGAGTGTCAAGTTAATATTGTGTAGTTGTGTCATGTTTTTGGAGTGTCAAGTTAATATTGTGTAGTTGTGTCATGTTTTTGGAGTGTCAAGTTAATATTGTGTAGTTGTGTCATGTTTTTGAGTGTCAAGTTAATAGTATTAAGTCACTATCACTTGACTTAATTTTCCTGTTATCATGGTGTAGTGTGTTTGTGTCTGTTGTGCTGACTTTGGTATAGCAGTATTTAATTTTTCCACCTACATTAGTAAGATGTGCTACAAATGTTTGGTTTTCTGTCTGTCTGTCCATCCATCATTCTTTCTACCCATATGTCTGTCAGCATATGTGTCTACTCTATTCTAAGTCTGTCACTCCTAACCATTTTGCTCTGTATAAGTGTGAGGCAGGTGCCACATAAGTGTTTTGCAAAATTCTTGTCTGGATTGAAGGTGAATGGGTATACCTTTAAGGTGATGATTTATGGTAAATGTAAAAATCTGCATAAAACCATAAAAAAGTAACGAATCTCCCTGAAAGTTAGCAGACTTCTTATTTTTGTTGCTCTCTACAGTTTAGAATACAAAATAGAAGTACATGCTGCTTAAAAAAGTGTTTTATAAGGAAAGATCAAAGGGTAGTTTTCTGCGCAGAAATCTAAAAAATTAACATCATTATTGAAAATTTACATAGTGCTGAAGGTGCGTTATTGCATAATGAAGAGCGTCCTAGCAATTATTTATTCCAACTATTTCTCAAATTGTAATGTAGACCAGATGAAAACGGTAGCTTTTTCTCAAATGTTCAACCATATACACAGTAAATGTACACTGGACGCATCTATTAAATATAGGGTAGGCAAGCATATCTATGTAACACCTTCAGTATAAATAATACATTACTGACATGATCATGTAGATGAAATTGTTCAACCTTGTTAATATAGTCTCACCTGCCTCACCTGTGTGTTTTGACATAAAAATTTGGACACCGACCGCACCTTTTTTCATCTGCTCAGCCTGCTAATGTGTGAAAGAGTTTGAAAAAATAATTGCTAGGACGCTCTCCATTGTGCAACAAGGTACTCTAAGCACTAAGTATATTTTCAATAACGATACTATTTTTTCAGATTTCTGTGCAGAAAATTACCCTTTGATCTTTCCTTATAAAAACACTTTTTAACATTAACAAGTGCTGCATTTTGGGATTCTAAATCACCACCTTAATTCTTTTTCACCATTTTTACAAAGAGAAACAACTATTTTGACTCTATGTTTGCTTCCCTTGACAATGAAGCTCTTTCAAAATTGGGTGCACTCTTAACTCATTGCATTCTGGGTATTTTTTGTTGTCTGCTGAAATTGTCGTCTGGATCAAAAATCAAGAATATTTTGACAATATTAGTCTAACTAACTCTTGTAGAAATGGTGTCTAGGCAGCAAACAGTTTGGACCTCAGATCAGGCCCCACGTTTGTGGGGCCTGATCTGGATCCAAACTGTTTGCCTAGATACCCCTAAAGGGGTATCCCGCATGAATAGGTTTGGCAAAGGGGTATCCCGCATGGAATGGGTTAAGCAAAGGGGTATCCCGCATGGAATGGGTTAAGCAAAAGGGTATCCCGCATGGAATGGGTTAAGCAAAGGGGTATCCCGCATGGAATGGGTTAAGCAAGAAAAATCTTCGAAAAAAAGATAATCAGCGCAGATTAAATGGAAGTGCGTTTTGTAATATGTCTCTAGGTGAAGAGCTGACAATAACTTTCATGAATATGACTCAAGTGAGCTATGTTGGTAGGCGCCCGCAACCGTTATTTTGACACTGGGTAGCGACAATGACCTATCTCATGATTGAGCTATCCAATTTGGAATTCCAAAATGAACTACTGTCAATCTTGAGATTGACCTGATTTCAAAATAGTTTTCAACATGATACAATGTTTGTTTGTGTGTATCAAACCGAAAGTAGAAATTGAAAGTAAATCTACACTGTAAAAAAGAAATTTTTGAATATCTGCTTCTGTTTTTGACAAAATTTCCATTGTAAATTCACAAACGAGAAACATTTTGAATTAACATCTGACAGAGTGCTAGTATTCACACAGTGAAGTACAACTGAAAAAAAACAAAACAACCCAAAATGAAGATTAAATATCCATTGACCTTTGATACTTTTGGCAAAATTTTGACATACACATTTTTATACCCCGCTACACGTTAGTGGCTGGGTATCATGATTTCCTGCTGGCTGTCCATGTGTCCGTCCATCTGTCCGTCCACCTGTCCGTCCGTCCGTGAGCACTTCGTTTCCGTTCGATAACTTGAGTATTTATAAACGGATGTTCTTTAAACTTGGCATGTGCATTGATCTTAGGAAGATCTCGGTTGGGATTGTTAATGGGCAAATTTCGATGTCTTCTGATGGAGTGCTTGCCCTTGGCATGGTCTCAAAAATAGTTTTTTTGTCTGTAGCTCTTTTACACTTTGAAATATCTTGATGAAATTTCACAGAAATGATTGAAGTAACATAAGCTTTCTGTTATAAGCAGAATTTTGTCCTCCTTGCTATCTGCCCCTGCCCTAGGGCTATATACATGTATGAAATAATGGAAAAAATGTATAAAATAGAGTTGAAGGGGATTTTTCTGAAACTTGTAAAAAATTATTATATTGATATAAGTGTCATGTCTTGATAAAAATTTTGTCTCCCAGTGGTTATCTGCCCCTTACACAAGCTGTATACATGTACGAAATCATGAAAAAAATCTATATAAAGTCTGATTTTTGGTATATCTTGATGAAATTTCATAGAAATGATTGAAATAATATAAGCTTTCAGTTGCAAGTAGTATTAAGTCCACAAAGGTTACCTGCCCCTGCCCCATAGCTATATACATGTATGAATTTATGAAAAAATTCTGAATAAAATCAAAGATGAACAGGATTTTCCTGAAACTTGCAACACATTATCTAGGTAATATGAGCTTCATGTCATGATAGAAAAAAAAGTATTGAAGATAAAAGAAGGGGTATTGGTTTGCAGTGGCGGGGTATTACGCAGTTGTTTACGATGCTTTTATTTGACCAATGAAATCTTGTGAAATGTGGAACAAAAGTGAAATTATACTCGGCCCAGAAAAAAAGGCTCCTGGTGGAATAAATTCTTTTCTTTAAGATTTGACCGCATTGTGATGTGCAGTGAAATTGAAAATAGTAGAGTTGCTTTCCTTGAGTGCTAGGGTCTTGAAAATGAATTTATGCATTCAGGTACATCATAGTAAAGGTGGTTTTCACAGTAGCTCACCTGAGCCATTTGGATGGCTGTTGGTCTTGTTCATCTGCACTTTTGAACGACTTGCGTTAAAGCTGAACATCAAGTTAGGAGGAGTGATTATGTGCCACTTAGGTCTGCTTTTGAAGTATGGCAGAGCCCCAAAAAATAAATTAATGTGTTTTTCGGGTTTTACCCTTGTTGAGGGCCATTCTTTAGGAAAGGACTATGCTTCGGATGTTGTCAGATTTTTTGTCGTACATGTAGATAGGATACAGCAAAACAAATATTTTATATTACGTAAGTGTAAAGTCTAACTTACCTAATTTGGGCTTTTGTACATGTTTATTCAAATTAAAGACCGAAAAATGTAGATTTTGATAAGATTTTAATATTATTTTATCCAATATTGTCATCCTTTGTGTTTATGCCATGAATTACAAATATTTTGAGGGTTTTAAGATATTGATCTTTTATCTAAATATGATTAGTTTGGATGAATGGTAATCTCCGTAAATAAAGAGACACCAATTTTAAAAAATACCTAAAATTGACAAGCTGGTATTTCTTCTATCATAATATATTAAAAAATATGCTAGGAAAATGGCAAAAAAAAGCAGACCCTGATCAAACTGATCCTTTAAGAGCAATCTGATCTGGATCTTCACAGGCACTTCAGTCATAGTATGAAGAGTCCTTAACTGCAATAAATACTTTGTATGGGTGCACGACAATTTTTCTGCCATTTTTACAAAGGGAAACAACTCTTAACATGTTCTATTTGCTTCCCTGGAGGACAAAGCCCTTCCAAATTAGGGTCTACTTTTAAAAGAAAGACTTTGTTCCTAGAGGAACAAATTCTTTCCTTTAAGAGTTGACTCCCATTGAGAAAGGAGACAAGAAAGAAAATGGTAGAATTGCTTCCCCTGAAAATGTGCCTGTTCACATTAAACATTGTTTAAAATAGATAAGTAGTAGAGTACTTATATTGTATTTCCCATAAATATTTGAACAAAAACATGAGCAAACACTGTAAAATATCATAAGGAGCAGTCTGAGCATGGTCTACACTGTTTGCCAATTAGTTTATAAACCAGTCTGACAGAGCTCTAGATAAGAGGGAGTATTTGGTGATAATTAGGGATAATTTTTGTTAATTGTACATAAAAACATACGTTGTGACCCCTTATCTGAACCGTCTCGACGAGACGGTTCAGATGAGGGGTCACAATGTATGGTTTCGATGAGAAATCAAAAAAAATTATCCTTAATTATCATCAAATACTCCCTCTTATCTAGAGCTCTGAGTCCATAATAAGACAAGTGGATTTAACTATGCATGACAAAATGTCAGTTCATTTCAGAAATAATTGAGGTGTCCAAGTATTTGCAATGCCTGCGGTAATTGTAATAATGTGGAGGAAATTTCCGGTTTTGTCATTTGTATATGGATAAAACATGGATGAGTTACTAATACATATTGTGTGCAGTGGTTATGATAAATACATGGATTGTTACACAAAAAATGGGGTCTATAGGGAGGTGAGAGATCAGACTGCACACCTTGCAGGCTGATCAGGGTCTTCGCTTTTGGGTCATGTAGATTTCTTAGGACCTGTAGATTATTGATGGGAACAAGATAGACTGATCAGACTGTGCAGGGACACAACCTGAGGCAAGGTGGCAGTGTATGTTGAAGCCAAAAAGATGCATTTGGGCTTGTGGCTTGTTCCACAACGGAACGGCATCCAACGAGAAAACATTTTACTTTAAAATCCCTTTGTAGGGTCATAGATTTTTGAGAGTGTCTCAATATCTAAAGAGATGATGCTTTTTCATTCATTTTCTGTGCTTTACAAGTAATTTGAAACCTGATCAGAATGCATACATACGTATGCTGCCATCACCCTTGCATATTGCCATATGATATGAGCTCTCTTTTCTCTGAATTTGTCTGGTAGTAAGATGAAAGGATTAAAAAAATCTTGTTGTATATCAATTTAAATCAGGGAAAAAATTTCAGGATTTGTGGATGTGCTATTTAGTGGGTACCATTTCATTGTTGGTATTTATTATGCATACGCTGCAAATCTCCACCTCATAGCAGCGGTATGATAACACAGTGTGCCTTTAGAAGCAATCTCTGAAGACGATTAATAATAGTTTGACTTCTGTTATGCTAACAATGTTTGATTGGCTAAATGATGTCACTGATTCACATCATCACACATACCGTGACATCAGCAAGTTCTGACGAAACTGCGTTGCATTTCATTTGTTTGATGTTTTTATGTCTACAAATCTACTGATAATGCATGATAAACAAACAACCGTGTTAATGTCTTCTGTTATCAAGTTAATCAGGCTCAACCAGGAACATGTAGGAATGGCTCGGCAAGCCTCGTCCTTCCTATGCTTTTCTGCTTGAGCCTGACAAGCTTGATATCAAAAGACACTTAACATGGCATTCTCTATTTCTCAAAATCTGCTAGGAGATGTTTGTAGAAGCATTTCATGCTTTTTCCCAGCCTGTACTTTGTAAGTGTTATGCATGTAAATTAGTTGAAATGAATACAGTTTAAACCAAAACGTTCCAGAAATACATTGTTATTACTGCTGATAATTTCCATGTCTATACTACCACAGGGTATAATGGATTCCGCCAATTTTCGCTTCCTGCAGAGACTGTCCATCATATTTGGCTTCCGCCGAAAAATTGCTTCCTGCCGAGACTGTCCGCGTGACTCTGCTTCCTGCCGAGAGGCTCGGCAGGAAGCAGAATCACGCTGACATTCTCTGCAGGAAGCCATTTATCATGTACAGAAGTCTCGGCAGGAAGCAAAAGTTCGCGGACAGTCTCGGCGGAAGCCATATATTATGTACAGTCTCTGCAGGAAGCGAAAATTAGCGGAATCGATTGTACCCTATGACTACAGTCACGAGTTGCTGTGAGTTCAATAATCATAATTTCTATTTTAAGATAATAATCTGTCTGTAGTACAAGGTTTAAAAGAACATGTACTTTCATTCATTACTTTATTCAGCTTCTGAAACATGAGGTTCATTTAAAAAGTCCTGAGTACCGAAAAAAGAAAGAAAAAAAAATTGCATTTGAATTTGTTGCAGATACATTTGTAATTTCTAGGTAATAAAAATGACAGAGATGCTGCCGCTGCAAGTGTACCCATTAACCTAAAATTTAGATTCATGTTGTTGAGCTGATTGTTAAAGAATGGCCTTTTATATAAAGACTTGCTGTATTTTGGAAACTGCTGTTGTTAGTATAATGAATGAGCCCTGACATAACAAAAATCACAAAGTGGCATGTACACCGGCGAAAACTCAGATCAGCCTGGGCATCCACCCAGTCTGATCACAGTCTTCACTGTCCGCATGGAGCTAGCTTAGACCCTTAGCTATGCTTTAAGCACACAGTGAAGAGTCTGATCAGACTGGGCAGATGCCCAGGCTGATCTCAGTCTTCACTGGGTGCACATGCACTTTGTTGGTTGTTGCCTAAATGTTATTTCTCGTATTCTGATTGACTCAGACTAGCTGCTAGAAATAAAGTTAGCTGCAAACACAAAAATACACGGGGGTTTCTAAATATTGAATTACATGGACTTGGAGATCTGAAAGTTCCTGAAACTCAGCATAGGGCTGCTATATTGAATGGAAAGGCCAAAAGAGATCTCTTGCATATCACATATAGTAATAAACTGTTTCAGAAAATCAATTAAGGGTTTTTGGAGAGTATATGACGCACAGGCTGTATGGAATTTTACTTATAATCTGTGCAACACAGGGATCAAGCTAGGGGGCGATTTGGGCGAAATAATCGCCCTAGGGGCCGAAATTTCGCCCTAAATTGGGCTTAGGGAGAAATGGGAGTCTCCCTAACAAAAAAAAAAAAAAAAAAAAAAATTTTTTGTAGAATTTTCATCAAATCATTCCACAAACAAGCTGTTATGACAATTTACCCTATAAACCCATTGCAGCTTATTAATCTTCCAATTTAATGTTAATAGTATGCATTATAGCTATTTTTCTTTAAAACTGAATGAAAAATGTCATAATCGCGCAATACCACTTCTCCCTTCACGGTTGTCACTTCTCCCTATTTCAGCTGGAGGGAGAAGTCACTTCTCCCTAAACTTTGAGTCTAGCTTGATCCCTGGCAACACATACCCGCCAGAAACCCCCAATTTCTTAATACTTCATTAAAACATGGTATGCAAGGGATCACTTTTCCATTAAACATCTAACATTTCCATTCAATATTTCAGCCAGAGGCTAAGCTTCAGGAAGCTGCTGACCTCAAAGTACATGTGATTCTCAGATTCCATATCTAATGTTACATTCCAGATTTAGAAAATATTGTGTGAAAAAGAATGGATAGTTAGACTTTGACGTAGATGTCACAGTCATAGAAAACCAATATTTGCAGGAAAATTGCCCTTTAGACAGTTAAAATATGGACACATTTTGGAATAACTCTTCCGACAGTATTTATCTAGTTTAGCAGAAACTTGGTGGATAAAGGGACACAATTTAGACAACTTCCTGTTTGCTTTCATGAGAAAAGAAACCCTTCCAGAAAAGGGTCAGGAGCAAATTCTTTTCTTTAAGAGAAGAACCCCATTGAGAAGGGGATGGGGGTGGGGGGAAGGGGGGGGGATGGGGGGGGGAGGGAGGAGGGTGATGGCAGAAAAGAAATTTGCAGAGTTGCTAGCTTCTCCTAAAAGTGTGCTCATTCAACTTGAGTCAACCAGATTTTAGCAGAGAGTTAACCTAAAGTGTTTTCAGATAAATTATAGCAGAAATCTTCACAATTTGAGTTGAAACAAGGCGCATTACAAGCACAACAATGTGGTTGGGCTGGAAAGTTCTGCTCTTTTAAAGCTTTCTTTGCCTTGATATAAATGGTTCATTCTGCTCTTTTAAAGCTTTCTTTGCCTTGATATAAATGGTTCATTCTGCTCTTTTAAAGCTTTCTTTGCCTTGATATAAATGGTTCATTCTGCTCTTTGAAAGCTTTCTTTGCCTTGATATAAATGGTTCATTCTGCTCTTTGAAAGCTGTCTTTGCCTTGATATAAATAGTTCATTCTGCTCTTTTAAAGCTTTCTTTGCCTTGATATAAATGGAACTTAATTATTTGTTTGAAATTCTTTTTCAGTTATAAATTCAGAAAGCAGGTCTTTAGGTTGGCATGACATAGAGATTACCTGAAGGAGTTGATTTGCATGAATATGGAAATGATAAAAGTTCAAAACAGTTTCCAGGTCGTGGAAGGATATTTAGGGATACAGTCCAATCCATTGGCTCATGTATATACTTTTATATATACAGCCCCGGATCCAGGGGGTGGGCTTTGGGGCTTCAGCCCCACCACTTGGGTCTGGTTAGATTAAAATTTATGTTGTGACATTTCACTAGAATCGCCTTGGCAAGACGATTCTTATGTGATATCACAACATATATTTCAAGGCAAAAAAGACTTCATAAAAAAATCTCATCAAATTTATCCTTTATTATAATGTCATTTTCAACCCCCCCCCCCCCCCCCCCCCCAGCCTTCCCTTCCCAAATACATATCGACACCTCCCAGCCCCACCAGTATGTGGTGGTCTGGATCGGGGCCTGATATATGTTGCCATGAAATTGTGAATAAATAAATTTAGGGATACAGGGATACAGCATGAAAACTTTTAGGGGACATGGGATACTTTTAAAGAAATTAAATTGAATTTTTAGGGATATAGGGATTCAAGGGAGCATGGATTTAAAGGACACTTGATGAAAACAGAGCTCTAGATAAGAGGGAGTATTTGGTGATAATTAGGGATAATTTTTGTTAATTCCCCATAAAAACATATGTTGTGACCCCTCATCTGAACCGTCCGACGAGACGGTTCAGATAAGGGGTCACAACATATGATTTCAGTGAGAAATAAAAAAAAATTATCATCAGATTCTCCTTCTTATCTAGAGCTCTGGAAAACAGACTATGTGTTTTAAGGGATACATTTTCAAATACATGTAGAAGTATTTTTAGGGATGTGGGATGCTCAGGAACCTTCTTCCAGCATCTTAGCTTCTGCATTGAGTCTCAAAAATCAGAAAAATGCCTACATAAACACTTTCTTCCCACTATTTTTAGATTCTGGAAGTCGGCTGCAGACGTCCGTTACTAAGTTACTGGATATGATAGATGAAACAACCAGTCAGCTGCTGGACACAAAGCAGACACAGGCAGAACTGATGGAGACCTTGGACAGCAGAGGTCAGGACCTTGACCGTTTGACCTCTCGTTGCAATGACCTTGAAGAGAGGCTTCGGGAGGAAGTAGAGCGTAAAGATTTTCTTGCTCTTGAACTTCATAAGGCAGAGGGTAAGAAGAATTACTGATAATGATAAAATTCTTGAGACATTCATTGTAAGTAAACATTCCAAAAAGCACCAAAAAAGCAGACAACAAAATTTACATCTCAAGTCTGCAAAATTTCAAAAAATGTTTCGTTCAATTTATATCATGTTGAGAATTCAAAATCTAGAGGGTAAACAGTGTAGAGCCTGATGAGGCAGCTGATTTTACACTGTTTGCAAATTCAAATATTTTTATGTTTGGTGCTTTAGGTGATAAAGGTTTAGAGAAAAATGCCTGGGATTTTGATGAATCTGAATTAAAATATATTAAAATATTATCTTCAGACTATGCAAATTAAAATATTATCTTCAGATCATGCAAGTAAGTGATATCATAAGGGGTAATAAAATTTGATCTTACTTTCCTTATCATGTGATCTGTTATAGATTTATTTCTGGCTTCAAGTATGTGATTATGAAGTCAGAACATGTAAGTAAAAAATGTAGCATTTATCAGCTGTTGACAACTTGCTTGTTGCACTGCAATTTCCTATAAATTGTAGCCAATATGAAGGAAAATTTGCATCATGAATTTCCATGCATTGTAAAGCCGTGCTATAATTTTAAGTGTTGTGACAATGTGTAGTCAGGCAGGACAAAACATTCCTCGCCTTGTTACTGTCAAATTTTTAAGATTGTAATACTGTATGAAATGAATATTCTACACAGGTCTGATAGAGGGGTACAGTTCTGAGCGTGATCAGCTGGATCACAAGATTCAAGACCTAGAGGAACAAAAGGAGAACTTGGTGCTCGAACTCGAAACCATCAAGAATAAACTCATGGACATGGACAGTACACAGGAGGAAAATGAGTCTCTCCGGAAAGAAATCCACGATCAGCAGGAACTGATTACCTCCAACGTCGGCGAGGAAGCTCAAGGTTGCTATGGTTACAAATATGCACTGATCCCCTTGGGATTAGCGATTGGTTGTTACATCCTGCACGAGTGGCTGTCAGCAGCGTAAAATTGTGTAGTGTAGTCGTGTCTTGTGAAGCACCTTGCCACTGTGTGTTGTGTTCTTGTCCTGTGGAGTCAGGTCAAGTCAATCAAGTTAGGCGAGTCAAGTATTTGATTTGACTTGACTTGACTTGACTTGACTTGACCCTGTTCTGTTAACATTTAAGGTTCCAAATCGAAATTAGATTAATTTGCAAACAGTGTAGATTCAGATGAGGCAGCTCTTAATGAGCTGCTTCATCTAGTTCCTCACTATTTGCCTTCTGGTCTTTGAATTCTCTTAATGATATAACTCAGACAAAATATTTGTTCTAAATTTTGCAGACATAAATTTATTCTCTGCTTTTTTGGCACTTTAAAGGTTAAATCTCTCTCAGTCAGGAAGATCCATTATAATCAGTATCTACCAGATTTTCTGATTGCCACAATAAACATTTATCTCAAAAGCATTTAAAACATAGAAAAAAAAACTGAAAAATAAAACTGAATTATTTGAAGCATGAAGGACTAAGTATAGAGACAAAATCAATGTGCATGAAAAGATATGACATTTAAACAGATAAAACTTTTCCTGTTCACATGCTGAATGCAATAGCATTTTCATAATAATTCTTCGTTGCCATATTCGGTATGAAATACTGCTATGACAAAAAATGAAATAACATAAATTCTATATTTCATACTCCTTGCAGCATTGCAGTCAGTATGAAATACTGAATTTACATTTTGTTTTTGCTTATGTGGGTATTATTGTAGATAGTAGGAATAAATATATATGTAATTGGGTATAAAGCACTATAATCAGGGAAATAAACCAGGGTATAGTTAATTTGTTAATGCTGTATTCTTACTCCAAGATCATAGAAGTTGTAAGTGTATAATAATAATGATCGTACAAATTAGAATTGACATGAAACTCAAACTTTTCAGTCTATCACTGACATCTTGTGGTTCCAAATTCAACCATCCTACCAAGTGAGGTTATTCTCATAATTCATGTTCCAGATGCACCATTTCTTAATGTAAATTGTAAGGAAGGGAATCAGACCATTGAAGCTAACAACATAACATTTAAAGCCAAGCTTAAGAAATTCAGGGCAGTATAATAACCCCATTTACAGTATAGACAGAGCAACCTAACTTCAGTGTCAGATTGGAAAAGAACATTTATCCTAATAGGAGATGATTCAAATACACCTTAAGGTGAAAGGGAACACTTTCAGGGAAGCAAATCTGGCATTTTCATTTTTGTCGCACCTGCTTTAGCAAGGTGCGATATAGGAGTTCACTTTTCTGTCCGTCCGTCAGTCATTCCGTTCGTCCGTACGTACGTCCGTACGTCCATCCGTCAACAATTACGTCGACCCTAGTGTTAAGTCCATTTCTCACAAACTATGATACCTACAATCATCAAACCTGGCATATGGCTTCTTCTAAGAATGTTCTCGAGGGCTGTTGCTCTTAGTTTTACTTTTGACCTATATTTTATGATCTGCTGACTTTGTAAAACTGTCCATCAACAATTACGTAAACCCTAGCGTCGACCCTAGCATTTAAGTCCATTTCTCGCAAACTATGATACGTACAATCATCAAACCTGGCATAAAGCTTCTTCTAAGAATGTTCTCGTGGACTGTTGCTCTTATTTTTACCCTTGACCTATATTTCATGCTCTGCTGACTTCGTAAATCTGTCCACCAACAATTACGTCGACCCTAGCGTTTAAGTCCATTTCTCGCAAACTATGATACCTACAATCATCAAACCTGGCATAAAGCTTCTTCTGAGAATGTTCTCAAGGGCTGTTGCTCTTATATTTACCTTGACCTATTTTCATGCTCTGTTTACTTCGTAAATTTTTTATTCAAAATTATGTTGATGCTAGTGTTTAAGTCCATTTCTCACAAACTATGATACCTTTGAATCATCAAACCTGGCATCAAGTTTTTACTTAGAATGTCCTTGAGTGCTGTTGCAATTGATTTATTTTTGACATTTATTTCATGCTTTGCTGACTTTGCAAAATTTTATACCCATAATTGTGTCGGCCCGAGCGTTTTAGTCCTTTTGTCTTGAAGTATGATACTTGTAGCCATCACACCTGGCGTAAAGTTTCTCTTTGGAGTGTTTATGAGGGATGTTGCAGTTATTCCTACCTTTGACCTATATTTATTCTTTTCTGACTTAGTAAAATTTTACATCCGAAATTGTGTTGACCCTAGCATTTTTGTCCATTTCTCTTACACATTCTTTTTAATTATAGTCTTTACTACTGTGGAAGCGCAATGCAGGTGCGACATAGCATTCCGCAGAATTCTTGTTAAATTTGAAGGAAAGAATTTGCTCCTCTTTGAGTAGATTCTTTCCTGTAAGAGTAGACACTTGTTTGGAAGGGCTTAAGCCCCCAAAGAAGCAAACAGGAAGTCATGAAAGTTGTTCCCCTTCATACCTGTTGAGGAAGTGTCAGAGCTGTAGATAAGAGGGAGTATTTGGTGATAATTAGGGATAATTTTTGTTAAATCTGCATAGAAATATATGTTGTGACCCCTCATCTGAACTGTCTCGACGAGACGGTTCAGATGAGGGGTCACAACATATGGTTTCAATGAGAAATAAGAAAAATTTTCCCTCAATTATCATCAAATACCCCTCTTATCTAGAGCTCTGAGTGTGTGCCTGTATGTGCAGTCAGGCATTTTGTCTCATGGCACTCCACATATGTGAGAACAAAGAGCTTACAGCCTCTTTAACATAACTGCATTGTTACACCTATTCAAGAACTGTCTGCTTGTGTAGGACCATCAGTATATACATCACAGTATTACACAGAGTTTTTTCAGCAAAAATCATCATTCTGCAGTGAATAATCATTCTGTATAATGTAGAATTCAATATCATTTTCATGACTGTTGTGTCTGGACCTGTCGGTCAGGAGCATACAGCACTGTATTGGTAATCCAGATGGGTGGATGATATATAGTTTTACATCCCTTTTAACAGTATTTCAGTCATATTGACATGTCATAATCCAGAGGTATATCCTCAGGCCATGATTCTTCACAACCTTTCAGTTTGAATTTTTTGCATTCCTCTCTGACCTATATTCAAATGCCCAAATCATCCATCCAGCTGTCATCATTAAGGTCATGGATAATATCCTTATCAAAAAGAACCCCCAGTACCTTGACTACACTATAGCGTCATTTGCACAAAATATCATTATCCTTTACAAAGCATTATGAGAGCTTAGCTAACAGCAGCAGAACAAATTTCTAATGCTAAAAATGCTTGCTTGTTAACTGTCAAACAAACTTGGTACCCTAAATATCCAAATGGTGGACATATGCAGACAACAGGGCCAGCGTGTGTGGTTACAGTATTGGTGGCAGCAGTGGTGGGATAATGGCAGCCAATCAGATCTCAGCATTGTGGACAGGCAAAGGTTAAGTTATTTTTAGATAATTACCCAAGGTGCTGGGTGCTTAGTAACCCATTGCTAAAAAAGAGGGCAAAACATTTGTGGAAATCAGATTATCGCATGAAATACTTTTATTATTTGGCTTGTGCACGTAACCTGCATGTTAAACAGAGGGCCATTGTGGCAGGATTTGTGTTTTATGTTCATTGTTTCTTATGACGTTCGTTGTTCATATGCTGCAGATAAGGGGGCTTATTGGTGATAAACATGGCATATTTTTCACCTTTATTCATAAATAAACTGTTGTGGCCTTGTCAAAGCGGTCATGAAATATCTCAAGTTATCCTTATGGAGAAGATATATAACATACCTTGTGATATCTCTTGTGAGGTGGTTTTGATGAGAGGTCACAAAATTTACAGTTAAGGAAACCAAGTAAAATTGTCTCAAAATTGTCATCAAAAAGCCACTGTCCCTTATCTAAGGCATAGGGCCCCAGTTGTTTCCAACCAATGGCGTTGTTAGTTAACAAGATGTTATATTTTAAAAAATACTCCACGCAAAAAAACGCTTCCAGTTTTTCCTGAAAAAGTATGAGGAGCTTTTGCAGTGCACAAGCTCCTCACATTTTCTTCAGCAAAAAATATTAGCAAAATTGAATTTAAATGTACTAGAAGATATAATGAATCCATGGCTAACGACTTAGTTGAGTTAGCAATGCTTTGAACAACTGGGCCCAGAATGATAGTTGATTTCTTCAGTTATGTTAGGCAGTTTCAAATGGGAAATGTGAAGAAAGACTCAAGAAAAAGTTACAAATAATGGCTGTTTTGTGTTAACATCAGCACAAAATAGCTTTTTCTGCTGGTGTGTTCAAAAATTCCAGATAGTGCACAGATTTGTTTGAAGTGTTGATATTGCCTTGACGAGAACTGAACAAACCAACATTCATTTGAATTTCCTCTCCTTTTATTTTCTTTTCCACAAAATTGGAAATCACATATAACCTTCCATTAACTCTGTAACATATACATAATTATGCTACATACCTGAAAATATATATATGTCCTGTGTGTAAGTTCTATTTAGTATAGTGTAAGTATTCCTATTCTGAAATAGGATGCCATTAATCCTTTACCTCTCATACATCTTGTGCTCATACTTTTCCATTATCACTTAAAGCGAGTTGTGCAATATGTAATATGTATGCAAACAGCTGTAGCTCAGTCTAGTCAGAGTCTTTGCTGTTTGCGCACATTGAATTCGGCCTTGTGAATTATAAAGGCTCAAATTCAAGGCCCTAGCTTCACAGGGTATAATCGATTCCGCTAATTTTCGCTTCCTGCAGAGACTGTACATCATATTTGGCTTCCACCGAGACTGTCCGCGAACTCTTGCTTCCTGCCGAGACTTCTGTACATGATAAATGGCTTCCTGCAGAGACTGTCCATGTGATTCTGCTTCCTGCCGAGGCTCTCGGCAGGAAGCAGAATCACGCGGACAGTCTTGCCATTTTTCGAGGACAGTAGTCTCTGCAGGAAGCAAGAGTTCACGTACAGTCTCGGCGGAAGCCAAATATAACGGACAGTCTCTGCAGGAAGTGAAAATTGGCGGAATCGATTATACCCTGTGAGCTTGGTTTCTGAGTCGGAGTCTTGCTGTCAGCAAGTGCCGAGTTAAGTCCTTTGGAAGCAAGGCCAAATTTTGCAATCCAAGACTTGGTTCTGTTTTTTATTTCGTACTAGTTATATTTTAATCAGCTGTGTTTCTCTTTGTTTTATTGACTACTCTTTATGTTTATACACATGTACCAACTATTTCTCAGGGTTTAGGTGAAAGAATAATATAAATCTAATGAAGCAATTTATTTTCTATTTCTTATGAATCAGAGTTATGGTAAACAGTGTTGATATTAACAGAGAAACATGGTCACTAGCAAATATTAGACTTTATCATGCAGAAGCTAAAAAAGACAAGAAAACAAAACAAAAACACAAAAAAAAAACAATAAATAAATGAAAACATGTGGATCTGATTCAGTCAGTTCCTGAAGTGTAGTTACTCTTAAAATTTTTAACATGGGGCATTAGGAATATGCATTTTAAACAAAGATTTGCAGTGGTATCTAAACCCATTTTGATATATATGCAATGTCAAACATAATAAAAAAAATAAAAATGGAAAATAAGGTTATTTCCTTCAGTGGCTTTAAGTGGTATAAAATTTGTCCAAGATGATAAACTGTAACTTTGTCCACTTGATTATTCTAAACTGATTATTAGAAATATTAGAATCCTTAACTGCATGATACTGTGAACTTGTTCACATAAATATGTACGGTGAAATTTATCCTGGATCAGAAATATGCCACTAGTGGGTTCATGAAATCAACATAAACAAATGGCTTCCACTGAAACAGATTACCTGGTATCAAATGATATAACCTGAAAGGAAACTTGAGTCATTTTCAGTTTAAACATAAAATGCCAATAAAGTGAAGAAATTTTGTCATTCTTTTATAAAATTTTAGGATGCTGAAAATAGTTTTAGCTCATTGCATTAATTTTGAGCACTTCAGAGCTAGCCAAGATAATTCTTGGCAGCTGGTCACTGAAGCTAAGGAGTTTTAAAATTCATGATGCTTCTTGCTTGTTAATGCTTAGACCATGTTCTTGTTTCTGTATTACTGATATTATTTATATTTAAGTCTAATCTCCATATATAAACAGAAAACTGAATGAACACCTAAATATTCAAGAAATTTATGAAAAGGCGTTTCTTACGTAGTGCTGACAAAACTTTGAACTTGTTTATTCAGTTTTCTGCTTTACTTAGTTAATTGCTAATGGTTTCGAGCAAGTCACTTGCCTGTTAATAAAGGAACTACAGATTTTTATCTGATGAATACAAGGTATCTTTCAATACTACTAAATCATATAAATGTACTCATAAGATAAGGATGAAAAACAAATGAGGTAAAATAGCAATGCTGACAGACTCTTTCATTTCTTATATTGAGCCAGTCTCTGTGAAAACCGGGCTTAATGACATAAAAATAAAAAATTAACTGGCTGCATCACTGAAAAGTATTAGCTGTTCTGGCCATTTCCTGAAAATTTGAGATGGTTACCATTATTTATTACTGAGATATATACTTTATAAGCATACAGGTAGCACAGTCTCTTTATATATGATGTTATTAACGTCATGCAAGTATGTTTTAAGGTCAGCTTAATTATGTTTGTTTGAACGTGCTTTCGGTGCTTGTTACACAAAACAACTCGGACAGAAAAGTGTGTGTGGACATCAATGTGTATGTCATAGCACACACATAACAATTTGCATGATTTAACATTCTTTCTCAAATGATAGGTCTTTGTGATGGTATACCATCTGTTTTCAGGGCTTTGGGGTTACTGTGGAATAAACGTTGTCATGGCAACATATGTCATATTTATGACTGGATTTTTTCTGAATTCAGAGGCTTTCTGTTAGATCTCAGCGCCTAAGGTATTTTCATCAAAATAAATAGAGGTCCAAAAAATCATTAATTTTGGTGTTTTTCATCCATTCACAACGTAATTATTATGTAATATCATTAAGCCCGGTTTTCACAGAGAACGGCTCAATATATATTTCTGCCACTTGATAGCAACCATTTACAGTGCAGGTGACTTGTAAAATTTGGCCAGTTTAACCAGTGATTAGCATGTTCCAAGTAGCACATCACATGTGATGAGCTCTTGCATTTCTTGATTGCAAAGCTATATCAGGAAACTATTATACTGACCCAAAGTAGTTCTGCAAATAGTGTAAACTGGTGTGTCAGTTTCAATGTTGTGGTCAAAACCTTTTATAATGAATCATGTGATAAAAGACTTCCAAGTGTACACATATGAGATAACATAGTTTCGAAATGCTGATCTCTGTTTCATTATAGCCTCACATTCCACTTACTAACTACCTTAACCATTAAGGCGCAAAAAAAGCAAATGACAAAATTAATTTCTGCAAAATTGCAAGAAAAATGTTTCATCCAAGCTATCATATTGAGAATTCAAAGACTTGAGGGCAAGCAATGAAGATCCAGATGAGATGGCTCATTATGAGCCACCTCATCTGGATCTACGTTGTTTGCCAATTCAACTATCTTCATTTTTGGTGCTTTAAGGGTTAACCAGTTCACAGAAAATCACTGAATTTCAGTGAAATTCGGTGATTTATAATTTATAATTTAAACTTAATTGGAGATTTTCTCTGCAGCTGTTTCAAACAGAAAAATAACAACTTGGCATTTATCAATTTTTTTGAATAATGAAAGAATTTTTGGCTCTGTGCCGATAAAAATGCATTTTTGGCTTGCTGTGAATACTGCCATCATTTTGATATTTAGCTTAGGTGAATGATGAAGATTTTTGGCTTTCTGTGTAAATAAAGAAAGCATTTTGGGCATTTTGTGGAACATAACAATTCAATTAATTATTTAAAAGAAAATTAATAATAATATCCTTCCTTTACGCCATAAACAGATGCACATTAACCCTTTTTTGACCAGTGGACTTGTCCATTCATATCATTCAGATAATCCCATTACTAGTTTTAGGGGTTTCTGGTGAATATTTTCACTTTTATTGTACTTTGCATAGAAATTCCTGTAAGCAAACAATGTAGACCCTGATCAGACGCCGCGTTTTGCGGCGTCTGAACTGGGTCTGCACTGTTTGCATAATGTCCCCAAAACGGGTATCCTTCCTAAAAAGGGTTAAATCCACCACTTAATGCATTAATATTAGAAACTTTTATATGCAACAAAATGTATTTCATCTGAATAATTTAATCAAAATTGAAATTAGTTAGAATGAACAGTGACCCATAGTCCTTTGTTTTGAATATCTGGGTCTAGGTTTTAGGATAATTACAGTAATTTTAAAAGATATCCCAATATTTTGGGTTTTTTGGTTGTGAATTTAAGTAATGGTGAAACTTGATTTTTCATAGATGTTGAAATACATTTTGCTGTTGTATAACTCAAGACATAAGTTATTTTCTTGACATATTGTTCTTACTGAAAGAATAGAGATTGCCTTGCTGGCGAAGTTAGGTAATAACTGCAATTTCAGTGCTAACCAATGTAAGGCTTGGAAATTTGTAGGATGAAAAAATTATGTTTCTATCGGCAGAACTGGGACAACCATAAACTTGATGAAAAGCAAATAAATTTTGAACAGATGAATCCTGGAAGCACATGAAATAAAGCAAAATAACTGACTTGGTTTTGTCAAGTCTTTTCATAAGTAGTAATATAATATGCAATACAACAGAAGTGTCTGAGCAGACCTATGTTCTCAAAATGAGTTTGAACTGGCACATTGATTCCAAAGGACCAGAAAATGTAAACACTACTCGGGGCAATCTCTGAAATAGCATGTTAATCAACTATTACCGTAAATGCTCTAAAGTCTCAAACACCTCACCTCTCAGAAAAAGCAGAAAACAATGATGTTTAGTGGTGGATTGCAAAGAGTGTAGACCCTGATCAGACTGCTCCCTCAGGAGCAGTCTGAGCTGTGTCTACACTGTATGCCTAGGCATTTTCGTAAGAGACATTGGTGATCGAAATTTTAGAATATTTACCATATATAATCTGTTATTCTGTTGACAGGATCTTATATTGGGCTTATTGGTGCTTTACTAATCCATGCTTTAAATTATTTTACAAAGTTTATTGTCCAGGAAAGACATTTAAAGTAGGAACAAAAGAAAAGAATGCAAATTTTAAGTTTAAAAGAGAGGTGTATTGCAATCAAAGTGGACAAATAGAAAAAAAACGAAGATGCAGAAAAATGCAGTATGCAATATTGTTTTCAGAAAGAGATAGTGTAAAAGTGCAAATAAGCAAAGTAATTTAATATACCTGTCTGCAGTCATCTGACAGCATAAAACAAAATGAAACTATCTTTTCTGTGTACTATACTCGAGAAGATAAGGAATGAAACATTTGTTTGTTGCATTTTGAGTGCCTTTGATATCAGAGCATTGTGTCTTCTCTTTTGTATTTCAAAATTCAATACCTTTGTTATAATGCATGAATATCCCTATGCAGATTCCAGGGCCTCTGATAGTGAAGTAGAGCCATCTAGTGACAAAGGTTGGTCTATCTATAGAACAGAAACATGTATACTCCTTTATGATGCAATATTTCAGCATAGTCAGTGCATTGTGGTTTATAATGACTTAAAAGTGGTGCATTATATTCAAAAATCATAGTACCCTTAATTGTAAGTATTGGGACAGATTCACATGAGCAAAGATTGTAGATCAGACTGCTCTTAGAGGAGTAGTCTGATCAGGATCTACACTGTTAGCCATTTGGCCAAGAGAATTATTGTATTTCCTGATAGGGCAAGTGTATGTTTCAAATTTCAAAGATGGAAATTCCCATTACAGAAATTTTCAGGTTAACACCTTAAAGCACCAAAATTGAAAACAGTTGAATTTGCAAGCAGCATAGATCCAGATGAGGTGGCTTATCATGAGCCACCTCATCAGGCTCTACACTGTTTGTCCTCTAGTCTTTGGATTCGCAATATGACATAGCTTGAAGAAACATTTATGAAATTTTGCAGACAAATATTTTGTCTGTTTTTTGGCACTTGAAAGGGTAAAGGGTGAGGTGTCCCAATACATACAGTTATTATGTGAAATACCATAAATGCACGATCCCATTTAGAAGTTTTCTCAAGTTAGTGAAGAAGGAATATGAATAAATATCATATATTTATATTTATGATTATTATGCAATGAGGCATGATATAATTATGCAATAAATGAAGCATGATATACTGCATGAGCATGTGCAAGCTTCTAAGATGACAGGAAAGTGAAGACAAAGGACCAGCCAACATGAACCTGGAGTCTGTTGGACTTCTTGCTCCAGCTCTACTGACATTTCTATAGTTGAGATCCTGAAATGTTTAGTACAGATGGCAATAACTGAATTAAACTTAGGGGATAACTGTACTCAAAATTGTCATTTGGGGACGTAAATTGGTGGTTTTATTGTTGGAAATTTGATTTTACGGCGACCATAAAATTGACGATTTACCTCCCCAAATGACAATTTTCAATACAGTTATCCCCATTCTAATGCACTTTTACATATTTTTACCTCTCAAAGTGTACTAATGTGCATCCAAAGAAAGAGCTTTCAGCAACGTTAAATCAAACGTCAGCCAATGAGAAGTGACGTTTTATATTGATGTCGGGTTTGCGACAGTATATCGCAGGATATACTGTCGCAAATTTTTGATGTTAGCCAATCAGACGTCGCGTTGTATTCGTAAGTGAATTAGAATACCTAATTTAAGTGTAGAAATGTTAGTACTGTGACACTGGCCACCTACAGCAGTGTTTATGGACTTTCAAGAACTGCAGGTCCTGCTCAGTCTGTATGGATTAGCATTCACTCACGGTGACTGTATACAGTTATTGTTCTCTCTAATGTTAGCTTCATTGTATGCAGAAGAAATTTGCATGTACACATGTAATGGTAGGTTTTAGAAGACCTGGCATTAAATGTTTCAGGCTGCCAACAGGCTCGCATGATCCAGTATGCATTTTGCTTTAGACCATACATGCTATACCTTTTGTAAATGGCGGAATGCCATCCCTGAAAGTGTACCCATTTCCTTAAAATTAAAATTGCCATGTTTTGCGCAGAGTGACTGAAGAAAAGATTATCAATATGAGATACAAGTTTGCAAAATGATGTATGGCATGTATGGACTATTAGGAATTTAACAAACATGCCTTAAATTATGCTTATAATGTTTTAAACAGCAGTTAGGAATAAACATAGTAGGTAGGCTATGCATGCATTCAATTTTGTGTATATTTTGCCATGCTTTGCATGCCATATTGTATGGGCCCAGTTTTCAAAGCATCTTTAGCTTATTGAAGTTGTTGAAGTGTAATGTCATATTAACTGATGACCGTGAGGTTTGAACAACTGGAGCCAGATTTTACCTATTTTGAAAATGTGCATAATATAGAGGTTTATTATATGACCAAGGTGTAACACGCAATTTCATTGGCTGCTTTGACGTCACATGCTGGTCATTATTTTATGATATTCACTGGCCTGTCAGTGAATATTACTTTTACGCTGACGTCATTGTATTTTCGTGACGTAACGTCTGATTTACGTTGATGTTAATGGCGTAACGTCGCGAGATAATACCATGTAGTACCATCATAAATATCTAAAGAAACTGAATTTAGAATTATCATATAATAAAACAATTGTTGACTTTTATTTCGGTGAATATGCAGTTTTATTGACCTGCAAACATAACATATTGACCGACGCGAAGCGTTGGTCAATATGATGTTTGCAGGTCAATAAAACTGCATATTCATTTCAACAAAGGTCAATAATTGTATAGTATTACAGGCTTAAAAATCATGACTTTCGCTCTTAATTGGCTGTCTTCAGGCCATGGTGTATGCAAATTTTAGGAACAGAACCATTGAAGACATTCCTTGATTACTTCCATTTACAAGTATTGGTAAGGGAAATAATCATTCTGTGAAGGGAGGCTATGTAATTGCCTACCTTTGTAGAATAGTTACTTGCCTTACAGAGATTGGTTTCTTCCCTTAGTAAAATATTTCTCTTATTTACAAAGGGGAGAGAACTTGCTAACATCACTCATTGAAGAGCTCTTGTTATGCAGTCAGGTGAAAAGTTTCAGGAATGAAACCGAAATGTTTGGGCATGCTAAATATATTCTGTGGGCAGAAACCTAAAAGTTAACTGGCAAAATAAAAAAAAAGAATGCAGATATGTTGCCTTTGAGTCATAACAGCATTTGGTCAATTGGTTCATAATGTATACCTCTATATACCTCATAATGTTTACCTCTACTATATACCTCTATGTTATGTGCAGGATTTTTTGATGCTATGATAGAAGCTTAATAAATGATTGACAAACCTTAATAGTAAATTAATAAATCATTTGTGCTTAACAAGTAAATAGATGAGTAGTTTGGTGAGTAAGTTATGTGAATTTTTAGCTGTTTGCATGAACCCCCCAACATTTCAGAACAGTTGTATTTCTAGAATAATTAATATTGGTTAAATTTTCTACTAAATACATGTTTTGATGCATTTATATTGCATTTCATCCTCAGTTGTTACATTCTATGCTGTTTGTGATGCCTTAAGATACTATTTGTCTTGGAGTGGACCATACAGAAAATGTATTATAGGTCTTAAAATTGATAGGTTTGATTAGTTTGGTGTATCAGTTTATTTTTATCACCAAAATATCGTTACAACCTGGTAATTTCATATATGAGACCTTGCAAACCTTTCCCCTTTCATTCCCCCATTTGTTTATCCCTTTGTTTAGTCAAAATAGATAAAAAGGGTGGCGCTTTATTGTTTGTGTGTGTGTACATGTAGAAAGGGAAATTGGATATTTGTTTCAAAGAAAGGTGGTTTAGATGCTTCATTGGTTATTTTCTTCTAAATTGTCAAATATACTTACTTTTCTAAGTGTTTTACCTTTATCTATCTGAAAATGACATTTCAATACTTATGTACTTGCAAATAAAATAATTTTGCAGGTGTTTCAGTTTGAAAAATGAAAATTAGTATTTATTAAAAAAAAATAATAAAATAAATAAATAAAAACATAAGGGAGATTTATGTTAACATTCATTCCCTCAAAGTACATTGTACATGTATATTGTTGGAGAGGCTGATGACTTCGACAGCTATTAAATATGGAGACTCACTAAAAATTGCTAGACTGAACATTGTGCAGTAGTAGTTTAAAAAAAAAAATATCTTTTAAAATGGGATATACTTGTGACACGTTCTTTTATGTGTAACATTTCAAGATCTGTATTTAATACCTTAGGAGGAAACTTAAAATTTCTTTAAAAAAAAAAAGAAAAAATTAGAAAGAAGGACAGTGAAAGTGCAGGATAGTTAGAAGACAATACAAAGTATTCATGGAAGTTAAATAATTTTTTGAAATATACAGAGCAGGAAAAAGTTACTTCGGAAATTCAGGATTGTTTGAAACTAATACATATATAATAATAATGTATGGATATAAAAAGGTTAAATGTAAGTCATCTCTTAGCTCGAGACAATGAGATTCTCAAACAAATACCGTAAAAATTTGAGATATTGGGACAGATTGGTCTGCGCAAACATTGCAGATCCAGATCCAACTGCTCCAGAAGGAGCAGTATGATCAGGGTCTGCAATGTTACCATTCCATCTGCATCTTTTAGACACATTACTGAATTGAAAGACCAAAATCTTCAATTTTTAGGACAATTATGGTAATTGTTTTAGGAGTCCCAACTTTTAGAATTTTTACAGTATTTCTGGTATTGTGAACATGCTAGCCAGAGCTCTAGATAAGAGGAGTATTTGATGATAATTGAGGGATAATTTTTTTATTTCTCATTGAAACCATATATTGTGACCCCTCATCTGAACCGTCTCGTCGAGACGGTTCAGATGAGGGGTTTCAATATATGTTTTATGCAGAAATAACAAAAATTATCCTTAATTATCATCAAATACTCCCTCTTATCTAGAGCTCTGCTAGTGAATTAGTCTGCTGGATGCCCAGGCTGATCTTGATCATTACTAATTACACTTGTCCAAAGATATGTTTTCTCAGGGGAGATGCCCAAATAATATTTTTGATTTGTTTCAGAAATAAGATTATTTTAAAATTGTAAATATTGGGAGAAAGCTACCAGAGCAAGCAGTGTAGATCCAGATCAGACTGCTCCTACAGGAGCAGTCTGATCTGGATCTTCAGTGCTTGCTCTGGTATGTATAGTTTCAACTTCGAACAAGTCCTCCTAACAGGACAGGTAAACTAGACCAGATTCAATGGCAGAAAATTCACAGTAAACAGAAAGAGTAAGGGCCTAGGTGTCCCAATATTTACATGAGCTGCAACACAAATAAAACCAACAAAGGGGCATGTGCACCTAGGGAAGTCTTGGATAATCCTTGGCATCCGCCCAGTCTGATCAGTCTTTGCTGTGCACTTAAAGGGTAGCTGAGAGTCTGAGCTAGCTCGACACGGACAGTGAAAAATGACCAGACTGGGTGGATGTCCAGGCTGATCTGAGTCTTCGCTTTGTGCACATGCCACTTTGTTGGTTTGTCATGTCGTGGCTCATATACAGTTACCATATTTCTTCTAATAAATACCCCAGGGGTGTTCAATTCCCAATTCCTTTAAATGGCACTCCTAAGAAAACTTGGACAATAAATATATTTTGATAGTCTTAAGCCATTTATGATAGAAATAAGCCACTTTTTTGACAGGAAAGAGTGAGCAGTTTGCGAGGGGGCATTTATTAGGAGAAAAACAGTATGTTTATATGTAGTTTATATGTAGTATTTGAAAGTATTGGTACATATGATAATGAGCTTTGTATTTATTTTGGTTTTCATTTCCTATATGCAGCTCTTATGTTAGAAGTTACCCGCCTTCACTCTGAGAATAGAGAGAAAGAGCACCAGATCAAACAAGTTCAAGAGAGATATGAATCACGAGTGCGTGAGCTGGAGAACTCGGGAGAGGATATGGAGGGACATTACTTCAAGCTTCTGGATGAGAAGAAACAGGAAGTGGTCGATCTGCGGATGCAAGTGGATGCTCTTGAGAAACACATGAAGGCCAAGAAGCAATTTATAGAGGTGGGTAAATCGTTTTATTTATTGTGTACATGTTTATCTTAAAGGCAGTTTTCATGAACAGTCTGATGTTGTGCTTATAGAGGATCTTACATGAGTGGTCATTTTATATAAAATTTACGAAACAAACCTTTGGCAAGTTTCATAAATTACATATGAAATGACCACAAGTGTAAGATTCTGTTTATCATTTGAACCTTTAAAATGGGATTTTAACGGCTTCTAACTGAGCATTATTTCTATAAAAAAAACAAAAACGCATTGTTGACATGGAAGTTGTCAGTGGTGTTACATGTATGCGCCAAAGTTTTATATGCGTGGTCATACGATTTTTATGACACGACATTATCCACTGAATAACAGTGACGTCATATGATAAAAATTCATGCCAGAATAGCTTCTGGGTTTTTACTGTGCTGTACCTTGACATGTCTTTTTCTTGCAGCAGGGGAATCTTGCTGAAATTCATGTAAGAGCAAGTTTTGTTAAGTGTTTTTAGCTCACCTGAGCCGAAGGCTCATAGGTGAGCTTATAGTATAGGCAGCCCTCCGTAGTCCGTCCATCTTCCGTCCGTCCCTCCACCATTTTAAAAGGTCTTCTTCTCCGAAACCCCTGGGCCGATCAAAGCCAAATTTTATATGGAGCCTCCATGGGTTTCGGGTATCTGGGTCACATGACCAAGATGGCCGCCATGCACATATATGGTAAAAACCCTTCAAAAATCTTCTTCTCCAAACCCAAAAGGCCTGTGACCTTGAAACTTGGTATGTAGCATCGGGCATGCGGGCCCATCATAGTTTGTACAAATGATGACCTTGCAATGACCTTGACCTAATTTATGACATGGTCAATTTTGGTACGTTAGGCTTCTATATGGGAAAACGCTTAAACAGTGGATTTCTCAGAAACTATTTAAGTCTAAGGTACAATACTTGGTATACATGGTCAGCTAAATGAACAAATGAAGGTATTGTGTGACTAAAGGTCAAGGTCATTCGGTCCGTCCATCCGTCGTCAAGATTTTCAGACATCCTCTACTCTGACACCACTGGGCGGATTAAAGCCAAATTTCATATGGAGTCTCAGTGGGATGGGGGAACATAAGTTTGTATGCTGGGTCTGGGTCACATGACCAAAATGGCCGCCATGCCCATATATGGTAAAAACCCTTCAAAAATCTTCATCTCCGGAACCAAAAGGCCTATGACCTTGAAACTTGGTATGTAGCATCAGGCATGCGGGCCCATCATAGTTTGTACAAATGATGACCTTGCAATGACCTTGACCTAATTTATGACATGGTCAGCTTTGGTACGTTAGGCTTTTATATGGGAAAATGCTTAAACAGAAGATTTCTCAGAAACTATTTAAGTCTAAGGTACAATACTTGGTATACATGGTCAATTAAATGAGCAAATGAAGATATTATGTCACTGAAGGTCAAGGTCATTCGGTCTGTCCATCCGTCGTCAAGATTTTCAGACATCTCCTCTGAAACCACTGGGCCGATTGAAGCCAAATTTCATATGGAGTCTCAGTGGGATGGGGGAACGAAAGTTTGTATGGGGGGTCCGGGTCACATGACAAGATGGCTGCCATGCCCATATATGGTAAAAACCCTTCAAAAATCTTCTTCTCCAGAACCATAAGGCCTATGACCTTGAAACTTGATATGTAGCATTGGGCATGCGGGCCCATCATAGTTTGTACAAATGATGACCTTGCGATGACCTTGACTTAATTTATGACATGGTCAACTTTGGTATGTTGGGCTTTTATATGGGAAAACACTGAAACAGTGGGTTTCTCAGAAATATGTAAGTCTAAGGTACAATACTTGGTATACATGGTCAACTAAATGAACAAATGAAGATATTATATCACTAAAGGTCAAGGTCATTCGGACCGACTATCTGTCGTCAAGATTTTCAAACTTCTTCTCCTCTGAAACCACTGGGCTGTTTGAAGCCAAATTTCATATGGAGTCTCAGTGGGATGGGGGAATGTAAGTTTGTGCGCGGGGTCTGGGTCACATGACCAAGATGGCCACCATGCCCATATATGGTAAAAACCCTTCAAAAATCTTCTCCAGAACCAAAAGGCCTATGACCTTGAAACTTGGTATGTAGCATTGGGCATGCATCTCATCATAGTTTGTACAAATGATGACCTTGCGATGACTTAGATCTAATTTATGACATTGACAACTTTATTACGTTAGGCTTTTATATGGGAAATTGCTTAAACAGTGGATTTCTCAGAAACTATTTAAGTCTAAGGTACAATACTTGGTATACATGGTCAACTAAATGAACAAATGAAGATATTATGTCACTAAAGGTCAAGGTCATTCGGTCCGTCCATCCCTCGTCAAGATTGTCAAACATCTTCTTCTCAGAGACCAAAGGGCCGATTGAAGCCAAATTTCATATGGAGTCTATGTGGGATTGGGGAACAAAAGTTGGTTCTCGGGATCTGGGTCACATAACCAAGATGGCCGCCATGTCCATATATGGTAAAACCCGTTCAAAAATCATTTTCTCCAGAATCAAAAGGCCTATGACCTTGAAACTTGGTATGTAGCATTTGGAACTTGGGCCCATCATAATTTATACAAATCAGGACTGTGCATTGAGTGTGACCTAATTTATGGCAAGGTCAATTTTGATGCATTAGAAAATGCTTAAACAGTGGATTTCTCAGGAACCATTCAAGATGACATTTGGTATTCATGGTTAACTAAGTGAGCCTATGAAGATATTATGTTGTTTAAGGTCAAGGTCATTCTTTGTTCAAGGTCACTGTGATTCTGTTGCCTGTCAACATTTTCAAACATCTTCTCTGAAGCCATTGGGCTGTTTGAAGCTATGTTTCATACGGAGCTTTACTGGGTTAAAAGAATCAAAGTTTGTTGAGCTGGTCATGGTCACATGACCAAAATGTTTGAAGCTATGTTTCATACGGAGCTTTACCAGGTTTAAAGAATCAAAGTTTGTTGAGCTGGTCATGGTCACATGACCAAGATGGACACCATGCCCATTGCCCATATATGGTAAAACTCCTTCAAAAATCTTCTTATCCTGAATCAAAGGCACAATGACCTCGTGGCATGGTATGTAGCATTGACAACTGGGGCCCATCATAGTTTGTACAATCATGATGGTGCATTGGCCTTGACCTAATATATGGCAAGGTCAACTTTGGTATGTTATGCTTTTATATGGGTAAATGCTTAAACAGTTGATTTCATGGAATTTTTTTAAGCCTAGATATAATACATTGTAATTGGAAAATATGGTTAACTAAATGAATACATGAAGACATAAGGTCATTTTATGAATTTTGCTCAAGGTCACTGAGATTTTAAAATTAAAATATGCACACCTTTAAAGTTACTGGTTTCAAATTTGTAACAAATGAGCGAAATGACAAATTGTGTCTGTTGACAGAAGGTGTCAGGTGAGCTACAGGACCATTGGTCCTCTGATTTTATAGCTTTTGAGTTACTTTCATATTGGCAGTTACAATGTTCCGAGTTTTAATTCTCTTTTATTGTTCTATATTTATAGTTACATTCTTACATACAGTTACCTTGTTAAGATTTGCATTTTCATGTGACAAGCTACATTCTTGTTGATATTTATCATGTTTTATATCACATATCTCTTTGGCAGTTTCCTGTCTCTGAGTTACAGTATTAAATGGCTAGAAGCATGGTAAAATTTAAATGAAAACAGCATCATGCTGTTTTGAGTTACAAGTTTTCAGCTGGAGTCTGATGTTCAGTTATATGACTAGATTTTCAGCTGCATGCTCATTGGCTGTTAATAAGCTGTCAGTTACATATTTATTAAATTACATTAGAATTGGGCTGAAAACATGGTAAAATATAACTCAAACAGCAAAATTCTGTTTTGAGTTACATGTTACCATGTTTTTAATGATAGTCAGATCTTCAGTTACATGACCACAGGGTATAATCGATTCCGCCAATTTTCGCTTCCTGCAGAGACTGTCCGTCAAATTTGGCTTCTGCCGAGACTGTCCGCAATCTCTTGCTTCCTGCAGAGACTACTGTCCTCGAAAAATGGCTTCCTGCCGAGACTGTCCGCGTGACTGCTTCCTGCCGAGAGCCTCGACAGGAAGCAGAGTCACGCGGACAGTCTCTGCAGGAAGCCATTTATCATGTACAGAAGTCTCGGCAGGAAGCAAGAGTTCACGGACAGTCTCAGCGGAAGCCAGATATGATGTACAGTCTCTGCAGGAAGCGAAAATTGGCGGAATCGATTATACCCTGTGATGACATAATTTTCAACTACATGCTTATTAGCTATAATGAAGGTGTGAGTTTGATATTTATTGGCCGTTGTAGGAGATCTATCATTAAATATGGGTGACACACACCTTCTCAAAGTTTGAAAACTCTGAAATAATTTTTTTATGCATGACATGCAAGTGAAACATTCAGATATTTTACTAATGGCTCAGTGGGTTAAGCACTGGCCTGCTAAGCTAGTTGTCAGGGTTTGATTACTGCTGGAGGCAGGAATATTCCATAAACAGGGCTCCATTGCACACACCCTTTCATTATCACCCTTCCATTGTCCTAATATGACTGTAATACCGTTGAAAAGGATGTAAATTCACTAGTCATCCATCCAGGTATTTTCTTTCAGGAATTTACTCCTGATTTCATATTGGAGCTGCAACATAACAAAACCAACAAAGTGGCATGTATACTCAGCAAAGACTCAAATGAGCCTGGACAGCTGCCCACTCTGATCAGAGTCTTCCCTGTGCACTTAAAGGGTAGCTAATGGTCTAAGCTACCTCCATGCCAAAAGCAAAGATTCTAATCAGACTGGGTGGATGCCCAGGCTGATCTGAGTCTTTGCTGGGTGTACATATCACTTTCTTGGTTTTGTTGTGTTTGTAAAATTTCAAGTTCTTTTTGTTATTGATAAAATTCGAAGTTGTGTTTATTGTTCAGGAGCAAGCTAATGAGCGAGAACAAGAACATGAGGACTACCAGAAGGAGATTGATAAATGGAAGAAGATTGTACAAGACATAGAGAAACATAATGGTTACGAGTCACGTTTACAGACAGAGGTATGTATCAAACTTGATCTAGACTCAGATATAGAGTTAAGCAAAAACAGTCAACTCTGGTTATCTCAAAGTCAGCATTCATCCCAAACTCCTGATATCTCCAAGTAAATTTTCTGGTCCCAGAAAATTTACTTGGAGATATCAGTAGTATGAGAAACAAGGAGTTAGAATTTAGATAAAAATAGGAAATGTGCCTAAACTATATTCTTTGATGCAAGAGGGTACTTTGAGATATCAGTGTTTGAGATATCAAGAGTTGACTGTACAGTATATGAGCCGCGACACGAGAAAACCAACAATGTGGTTGTGCGCCCAGCGCAGACTCAGATCAGCCTGGGCATCCGCCCAGTCTGATCAGAGTCTTCGCTGTACACATGGAGGTAGCTTAGACCCTTAGCTACCCATTAAGCGCTTAGCGAAGAGTCTGATTAGACTGGGTGGATGCCCAGGTTGATCTGAGTCTGCACTGGGCACACAACCACATTGTTGGTTTTCTCACGTCGCGGCTCATATGTTGTCAGATTGCAGAACATGATGTTTCTTGGATAAATAAAACAAACAAATTAAACTGTTGCTCTGAGAAGCTAGAGGTTTAATCCTTAAAGTGCCGAAAAAGAGCAGACAACAAAATTTACTTCTGCAAAATTAAAGAAAACGTTTTGTGCAAGTTATATCAAGAACTCAAAGAATTGAGGTCAAACAGTGTAGATCCAGAAGAGGTGGCTCAGGTTGAGCTGCCTGGATCTGGATCTATGCTGTTTGCAAATTCAACTGTTTTCATATGAGCTACTTTAAGTGTCAAGCACTATTATACATGTATACAATAATAAAGAAAAAGATTAAACACTATTAAAAACAAAAAACAAACAAAAAAACAGTTAAGCACTATAAAGAAAAAGGTTCAGCACTATAAAGAAACTTTTGATTTGGAAAGATTAAAAAACATGCCGAAGTGCTATAAAAAGTTGCCTTGAGATGCACCAGCTCTGTTAAATAAAATGTTCCCTTTAACAGCATTTCACTGTAAAATGCTTTCCTGAGAAGCATAAGTACTGTGCAGTTAAGCAGGCCCCGAGGTTATAAAACTTTTTTCATGCTCAACTCAGCTGAGCATGAAATTTTACCTGCAAATAAATAGCAAATTACTGATAAGTACAGCTGTTTTCTTGCTCAGTTTAGCTGAGTATCAAATTTTCTCTGCTTATGAATATGAAAATGCCAACTTATGTTGGCATTTTCCTATTTATCAGCAGAGAAAATTTCATGCTCAGCTGAGTTGAGCATGAAAAAAGTTTTATAACCTCGGGGCCAGGTATGTTAGTTATTTGCTCTTTCTCTCTATAAGGTTGATGACCTCACAGAGCAGTTACAGAGTCGTATTGAGCTCCACAACCAAGCTGTTCTTGCTGCTGATAAATACCAGAGTGAAATACGAGACAAGGAACTCAGTATTACAGAACTCAAGGCCATCATACAACAACTAGAGGCTGAAATACAAGACAAAATTCAAGAAGCGGAAGCTGATAAACAGGTATGGTTTGTTACTACTGATTAAAATGAATTGAAACGCCTTCAAAGGAAGCCATGCTGCCATTTTCATTTTTACTTCCCTTCTCAGTGGGGTTCAACTCTTTAAGGAAAGAATATGCCTCCAGGAGAGCAAATTCTTTTCTTAAGATTGGACCATTTTATTGTAGGGACCTGTCTTACACAGAGTGTTTTTTTATTCTCCTGTACAACAATGTAAGAAGAGCTACAGCTGACACCAATGCATTTATATCTGCAGCTGTGTTGATAGCGGATTGGATATCTCCATCCCCATTTGGATGCTTGAATGAAAGATTTTGCCTCATTTGTGAATTCTTTTGTTTGAAAGGGCATGTTTAGGCAAGGTAGTCTGTCCTACAACACTGTCTTACTCTGCCTGCTTATCCAGAGCTCCAGATAAGAGGGGGTAACAGGGATAATTATGGGATAATTTGCTTTATTCTTCCATTAAAACATATATTGTGACCACTCATTAGAACCGTCTCACCGAGACGGTTCTAATGAGGGTCACAATGTATGGTTTCGTTGAGACGTAAGAAAAATTATCTTTGAATTATCTTCAATACCCCCTCTTATCTGGAGCACTGGTTTAGGCAAGGTAGTCTGTCCTAAAACACTGTCTTACTCTGCCTGCTTATCTAAATAGAATGAGTGCCAATGAAAAAGAAGTATCAGATTAACCCTTTCTCGGACTGAAAACTGATGGTGCATGTGATGTATGGATGCGTACCAATCGGTGAGAAAGTTGGTACTTCCTACAAGAGTGAGTTTAAGGCAATAAAATGGCCTTAAAAACTGCTCTAATATATTACCTTTCATGGCATGAACTGTAATGAGTACCAGCAAATGATAATGTGAATGAGAATGCCACAAGTTTTGGTAGCCATTTTACAGAAGGAAATACGTCTATGATTTCATGCTTTCCGGGATAATGAATGAGGACTACCTTAAAAGGAAAGAATTTTCTCCTTAAGGTACAAATTCTTTCCGTGTTAAGGAGCAAATTCTTTAAATGAGAAGCCTTGAATGAAATTCGAAACAAATACCTTGTGATAAGGATTAGCTGCCCTTGAAGTGTTCCCATTCACCTTAAAATTTCTTGCTACAGAAACAAATGAGCTTTGAAATGACAAAACTAACAAATTGGCATGTGCTCCATGCAAAGACTCAAATCAGCCTGAGCATCCGCCAAGTCTGATCAGAGTTTTCGCTGTGTGCTGAAAGGGTAGCTGAGGGTCTAAGCTAGCTCTATGCAGACAGCAAAGACTCTGATAAGACTGGGCAGATGCCAGGCTGATCTGAGTCTTTGCTGGGCGCACATGCCACTTTGTTGATTTTGCCATGAAGCGGCTCAAATATGTTCACCATATAATGGAAGACAAAGGCCAAGCTTACAGATACTGGTATATATAACACTTAAAAAGATGTGGTTGCTTAATATCAGAATTTATTTCATTTCTTTTATAATAACAGAAGTTGCAGCATCTAGAACAAGAGTTGTCTCAGCGACCCTACCCTGACGATGAATTGTCTGAAGGCACCAGATCGGAATCAGCAGATGACAAGAAGACGGAGTCCCCTGATTACCTTGCATCATTGAGTGGACAGAAACAAGACCGTGTTGGTACACAGATATCAGTGGAGGATGAGTTACGGTTGGCTGCAGAGAAAACAAAAGAGGTATTATCATCTTGTATTGGTGCTTGCTATACAAATGCCTAGACTTTTGATGGTTTTCCTTAACAGTCCTTACACTGCATCAGTTCACCAGCAGTATTTTTGTCTTGTCTGCAAGTAGCAGAAGAGAGACATAGGTATAACATTTTTGGGTGGCATTGTTGTAGTCGGTGGCTGGGGGGGTAAAGTTTACATCAGGTTTTCTGGTGTATCTTTGTTACAAAGGGGGTCTAATCTTAAAGAAAAAATTCAGCTCTTCTAGGAGCAAACTCTATGAATTGTTGCCTATTTAGAAAGAAGACAAAACTGGAAATGGCAGAGTTGCTTTCCCTGAAAGCGTGCAGTTACCGTAATTTTAATGTCATGAATTATAATGTCAGAAATAAATAGGATGATAAAGAAAGAATCCATTCCATGGCACATATGAGCCGCGACATGACAAAACCAACAATGTGGTTGTGCGCCCAGCGCAGACTCAGATCAGCCTGGGCATCCGCCCAGTCTGATCAGAGTCTTCGCTGTCCGCATGGAGGTAGCTTAGACCCTTAGCTACTGGAGGTAGCTTAGACCCTTAGCTACCCTTTGGGCACTTAACGAAGAGTCTGGTCAATTTGTGCTGCTGCCCCGGTTGATCTGAGTCTGCACTGTCCGCACAACCACATTGTTGGTTTTGTCGTGTCGCGGCTCATATGTCTTCTTTCCCGCAGGATGTAGTGAGAGAGAAGCATGCCCTACAGGTTCAAGTGAATGAACTGCTGAAACAGATCTCAGGGTTACGTAACCAGCTAGATGAGATGAGACATCGTACAGACTTCAGTGATCCCTCAGAGGCAACCAAGAGACTACAGGCAGAGAGGGAGAAATCTGAAGAGAAGGATAAGGAGGTATAATATGGTGAACTGAAGTTTTTTGCTGAAGCTTATTTTTGGCAGCTAGCACCTCAGAGTTATTTGCAAAGTGATAAATTTGGGAGGCACTTGTTGGTATAGAAAATTGGTATTGTTATGATTTGCACCAGTGGTGTTACTTGCAAAAATTTCGAAGTTTTCCTCCCCTCTGATCTCAATCACATACAGATCTGTATTTTATGAGAGTTATACATCATGCAGGTGTTAGATATTTGTAAACATAGGACTTCACTGTATAGGTCTTCAGTGATAGTCCTGGCTGAGAATTTTATGAGAGATACACAGAGCTCTAGATAAGAGGGAGTATTTGGTGATAGTTAGGGATAATTTTTGTTAAATCTGCATAAAAACATATGTTGTGACCCCTCATCTGAACCGTCTCGATGAGACGGTTCAGATGAGGGGTCACAACATATTGTTTGGATGAGAAATAAAAAAAATTATCCTTAATTATCATCAAATAAGTCCTCTTATCTAGAGCTCAGGATACATGTAATATCTCATTTAGCCACAATTTGTGAGAAATTTTCCATTGCCAGTGAGAATTTTAGGTCTTATCCATATTTAAAATGCATTTTTTTTTGCATAAGAATTTTCTTCCCTATAAACAGATTTTGTTAGGTGTCTGATTACAGAGTGCAAAATATTTCAACAGATCTCTGAGCTGAAGCTGCAAGTAGAGAGCCTTGGTGAGCGACTTGAGAACAGAGAACAACAGATACAACAGCTGGCTGGTAGAGAGGAGGGTCAAGATAGAACAGGGGGACAGGAGGTGGAAATGAGGGTAAAAGAGATGGAAACACAGGTGCATGCTCTCAAGGCAGAAAACAAACAACTCAGGGTGAGTATCACAAAGGAATGTCAGTATTAAATTTTAGTATGGCTGGATGACAGCATTTCACTCATTTGTGTCAGGGTAGGACTGGTTGAGATGCTGATGAGGATGGCTAGTGAAAAATCAAGACTTATTCTGGACTTGAACCTCTTCTCTATATAATGAAGCTAGAGCATTAATTTGTCATCCTACATGATCAGGGCCCAGTTGTTCAAAGCATCGTTAGGCTAACAAGCTCGTTAAGAGGTCAACTTGTTAAGTGTTTTACAACTTTATAGCCAAATACACTAATTTTTTTGGTTAAAAATATGTTAGAAGCTTTTGCAATGCAAAAGCTTCTCACATTTTTTTCAACATAAAATAATGGCATATTTAAGTTATTAACGTTTGAAATTTTAACGTCACATTAACTAACGACGTCGTTAGTTTTGAACAACTGGGCCCAGGTATTTTAATTCTCTTCTAGGAGCAAATTCTTTCCTTTGAGAGTAGACCCTTTTTCTGAAGGGTTGCGTTGCTCAGGGAAGCAAACAGGAACAGAGCACTAGATAAGAGGGGTATTTGACGATAATTGAGGGATAATTTTCTTTATTTCTCATTGAAACCATATGTTGTGACCCCTCATCTGAACCGTCTCGATGAGACGGTTCAGATGAGGGGTCACAACATACGTTTTTATCCAGAATAAACGAAAATTATCCCTAATTATCACCAAATACTCCCTCTTATCTAGGGCTCTGAGGAAGCCACAGAAAGTTGTTCTTCTTTGTGTAAAAGAGGGAAACATAAAGATGTACACATGTTTTTGTTCTGTCTTCGTACTTAACAGTTTTACAGGTACATAAAAATTGAGCATTATTCTTGCAGGAGAGAGTACAGCTAGCTGGAGAGACGTCAAGTGTGACAGATATCTCAGGGCTCTCACAGAACCTGTTAGAAGAGAAGAATCAGGAAATTGACCACCTGTCAGAGCAGCTGATGAGAGTAAGAACAGAGTTCCAGGAACTGAGGGCAGAGAAAGGAGTAGAAAATATGGTAAGTTTTAGTTGTGGCGAGAGACTTTTATGTAAGTTTCATGGATTGATGATGGCTGGAAGCTCTTTACATTTTTGTTTGGGGTTGGGAGGGGGGCATAAAACAAAGGCAAATGTTTTTGCATATAAATGATACATTTGAAAATTGAAAAAGGAACACCTCATTACCTAATGATCTTTTTAGTTTGAATACTTTGACCTTGATGGATAATGATTAAACAGATTTGGGTTTGATTATAAAATTTTGGGTCAGGGGTGGGTCAGGAAATTTTGATTGGTCAGAAAAGTTGGGGAAGTTTGATTGGTCACTCCTAAGGAAAGAACTTGAAAAGTCTGAGAATTTCAAAATTAATGCCTTCGACAATGTGTATTCTACTTAACGGGAAAGTATAAACTTTCAAGAAAGACAGTCCATGCTGCAAAGAAGCAGTTACAGTAGAACTTCAATGGCTCGAACCCTGATGGCTGGTTTACCATGCCTGGCTAGAACTCATCCTTGGGTCCCTAGAATTCACCTTATATAGAAACTAACCTTGGATGGCTGTAACTACTTTTGGATGGAACTAATTTTCACGGTCCCGAGCCTGTTCGAGCCGTCGAAGTTTTACTGTATCTTTGTCCTAATTAGGGGCAACTCTTGAAGGAAAACATTTGCTCCCTATGGGAGCAAATTCTTTTCCTATAAGAGTAGCTGCCGATTTTTAGTGTGATGCCTTTTGCATTGTTAAGTAAATAGTATTATTTTCAACTATTTGATCTGTAAAAGGGTATGGAAATCGGAAAATAGCAGGAAAAAATCAGAGAAAAATTAGGGAATTTTGAAGTGGTAGATGAGTGGCAACTCTGAAAATCACAAATAATCTTCTTTATCTGTATCTATTATCTTATTCAGTATGATGAGCTAGAATCACTGAGGGAAGAATTGAAACAGAAGGACAGAGAGATAGAAGACATTCAGTCAGTGAAGGTATCCCAGGCATTCACTGATCACTCCATCACACCAGAGGGCAGCATGATGAATGTTGGCGCATCTTTCTCTGAAAAGGTAATACTTCAGCCCTTAAGGCATCAATAAAGCAGATGACAAAATTTATGTCTGCAAAATTTGAAAAAAAAGTTTTGTCCAAACTGATCACTCCATCACACCAGAGGGACCTATGATGAATGTGGGAAATCTTTCTCAGAAAAGGTAAAACTTTAACCCTTAAGGTGCCAAAAATAAAGCAGACATCAAAATTAATGTCTGCAAAATTTGAAAAAAGGTTCTGTTCATACTGATCACTCCACACCAGAGGGTAAAATGATGAATGTTGGAGCATCTTTCTCGGAAAAGGTAAAACATTAACCGTTAGGCAGTAAGAAAGCAGACATCAAAATTAATATCTGTAAAATTTGAAATAAGGTTCTGTTCATACCGATCACTCCATCACACCAGAGGATAAAATGATGAATGTTGGAGCATCTTTCTTGGAAAAGGTAAAACATTAACCGTTAGGGCACTAAGAAAGCAGACATCAAAATTAATATCTGTAAAATTTGAAATAAGGTTCTGTTCATACCGATCACTCCATCACACCAGAGGATAAAATGATGAATGTTGGAGCATCTTTCTCGGAAAAGGTAAAACATTAACCTCAGGGCACTAGGAAAGCAGACATCAAAATCAAAGTCTGCCAAATCTTGTCCAAGCTAAAACTTACTGAGAAATCAAAGAATAGAGGACAAACAGTATAGATCCAGATGAGATGGCTCATTACAGCTTATATCTTTAAGGTGTTTAGATACACCGCCATGTTTTTCCAGTTATACAAAGGGGAACAACTTTCATGATTTTCTCTTAGCTTCCCTGGAGAAGAAAAGAAGCCCTTCTAAAAGGGGTCTACTCTTAAAGGAAATAATTTGCTCCCAGAGGAACAAATTATTTCCTTTAGGAGTAGACCGCCATTTATAAGGGAGGCAAAAAGAGAATAGCAGAGTTGCTTCACCTGAAAGGATACCCATTTACCTTAAAATTCAAAGTCTCTCTGGTATATTTCAGGCAAGTATACAACAAGAACTTGAAGAATCAGAGGCCCAGAGACTACAGAGAGTTGCCAGTCTTGAGGCAGAGTTACTGGCCTTGAGAACTACTCTGGGTGCTAAAGAGGAAGAAATTGTTTCCCTTCAAGAACAGATTGATAACAAGGTAATTTTAGGGATCAGGGGCCGTATTCATATAGCCACTTAAGTCGTTGTTATGCTGTTGCTAAGGCTGAATATCTATAAAGGAGATTCCCTACAACTATGAAATTTGGTCTGGAGGAACAGTGTAAGACTGTTCCTCCAGAGCAAATTTCATAGTTGTAGGGAATCTCCTTCAAAGAAATTTGGCCATAGCAACAGCATAGCAACCACTTAAGTGGTTTTATGAATACGGCCCCAGGCATGTTCTTTAGTCCCTTAACATTTGCCCTGTCTCTACATATACTCACGCAACATACATGCATGCAAGCACACATACACAAGGCACATATACACACAGAGAGGTTGAAAAATTTGGCTACTTTCTTCCTTCACCCTGAGATGTCTGCTGTGGCGTCTCATCATAAATAGATGCAGAGAAGTACAAAAATTATGAAAAAGGTACCATAGAAATTTTAAGTATTGGGACAGATAGGTCTGAGCAAACAGTGCAGACCCAGCTTAGACTGCTCCTAAAGGTGCAGTTGATCTAACCCAAAGTGGCATATTGCTCAGCCTTTCACATTTGTCTGAGTGTATTTTACGAAAGAAACTTCTGTCAGAAAAACACACATGCATTGTTTTGCACAAGATTTTTACCTTATTTGAACAGTCATTGCATATCTTGACTGATAGGTGGCAACAGGTTGATTCCATATTATGCATCATTTGGATGCATTACTGCTGTATCATTTTGCAGGACCATTAGAGCAATTATTATAGGTGACTCAGTTTTTTAGAATTTTTATGTTTTGTCTAATCTGAAGCTCCTGTGGACTCTTGTTACAGAGATTAGGCCAGGAAGATGCTAGTTTACTTCAAGAGATAATTGACGAGAAGGAACAGCTGATTATACAGCTCACAGAACAGACAGAAAGTCTTCAAGTTGAGATGGAAAACCTCTCAGACTTCCAGGTAAAATATTGTGCTAAGGTGAATGGAGGCACTGCAATGTTTTTACAATAGTTTTGTCTAGCTCATGACCAGCAAAAAAGAGATATGAGCCGCGACACGACAAAACCAACAATGTGGTTGTGCGCCCAGCGCAGACTCAGATCAGCCTGGGCATCCCCCAAGTCTGATCAGAATCTTCGCTGTCCGCATTGTGGAAGCTAAGACCCTTAGCTATACTTTAAGCACTAAAGGAATAGTCTAATCGAACTTGGCGGATATCCAGGCTGATCTGAGTCTGTACTGGGCGCATAACCACATTGTTGGTTTTGTTGCGTCGCGGCTCATATAATTATTTCTGTAGCATTGTGCAAAAAGCAAGGACTCTGTCAATACTCTGTGGATGCACAGACTGGTGTAAGGTTTTGTATATGGATTAAGTCCTCTTTTATGCATTGCAACTCGGGTATCAAACATATCTTTACCACATACAGTAATTTGACTTGATTCTAATTACCCCGGTAGCTCAGTGGGTTAGGTTAAGTGCTGGCCTGCTGATGTAGCAGTCCTGGGTTTGATTCCTGCTGGGGAAGAAAGTCTTTTAAACATCAACAGGGGTTCCACTGCACGCAGCCTTCCATTATCATCTGCCTGTCGTCCTGATTGGACTGAATTACTGTTGAAAAGGAGCTAAAATCGCAAGTTATCCATCCACCATCATGATGCTCATTTCATCTTGTGGATGTAGTCAGCTGTTTGATCTTCCTTTACACTTCGCATCTGTATAATGTTATTGTCTAAGATCATCCACTTAAAATGATTCATTATATGAGAGATCTGCAGTTATCACCCCTGGCTAACTATGTATATACAAGGGCTGTTACGGAACGAAAAAGAGGTGTTATGGAACAAAAAAGATTCATAGTTACCAAACAACCTGATAACCAGGTCATTTGGGAACTATGACTCTTTTTCATCGTAACAGCTCTATATCGTTTTTTAACATGCTTGAAAATAGTTAACCAAGTGTGGTTATGAAATATATGTATTGTAATTTCAGACAAAGCTACAAGAAGACTTTGACACAGTTCAAGTAATGTTAGAGGACAAAGAAAGAGAAATTGAACAACTTACTAAAGAACTCACAGACAAATCACCAGAGTCCACAGATGAACATGCTGTTGTTGTAAGTTGTTATTCTAAATCATTTTACTATAAGAATTCTAAAAATTTAGACACATAAATAATAACCGTAATTGTCCTAAAATGGAATATTGTGGTTTTACAATGCAGAAATGCACCCAAAAGATGGAATGGCAAACAGTGTAGACCCTGATCAGACTGCTCCTTTACAGGAGCAGTCTGATCTTGGTATGCACTACTTCCTCAGACCTATATGTCCCAATACCTAGAATTTTTAATGGGGAACATGGAAATAAACCAATGAGGAGGTTCGCAGGAAGATCCAAGCAGCCATTGGAGAATATGATGAACTCCTGACGCTGGTAAAGAAACGGAAACTAAGGTGGTTTGGCCATGTCTCAAGATCTTCTGGTTTAGCAAAGACAATTATTCAGGGCACAATGAAAGGAAAAAGAAGAAGAGGTAGACAGAAAAAGAGGTGGGAAGACAATATCAAGGAGAGGACAGGGATGGATTTTGCCAGCTCAACTAGGGCAGCTGAAGACAGGACAAGGTGGAAAGGGATTGTTTGGAAGTCATCTGTGGTGCCCCAACGACCTAGTAAGGTTATGGGATAGAATAGAATAGAATAGAATAGAATAGAATGGAAATAAATATTTTGCAAAGGGAGACAATTTGAAATTTATTTTCCATATCTATATTGGTTAGGGGAAGTTTCCTTTATTTCAGGAATCACGAACTTGTATTGTAATTGTAAAAATGTTCGGTGTGTTAATGTTAGGTGTGTTAATGTTCACCATTTTTGCTAGATAAATAACAAACATAAGTGTTTGAGGAAATGAACTCTAATAACAAAACTTAACTGTTTGAGGAAATGAACTCTATAAGCAATATGCTTTCGTTCAGATCCTCATTGAATATGTCATATAATATCCCGTCTGTGAATCTTGTATGAATAAAATATTGTTTAAACTCAAACTGAAGTGTATGTGTTGTAAAGGTACTGTATGTTGTTTGGCCAGCGAAGCCTTTTCCTGCAGTTTGATCAGTCTTTTCTTGTTTGCATGAATTATACCTGGATCCTTGGGAATCTACAGAACAAAAAAGCATTTCAGCTATTTGCTCATGGTATAAGGTACCTTTTGGTGGAGTGAAAATCAGAATACAAATTGATGGTGTTAAATGTAAAGGAACCTTACTTCATGTGCCCAGACTTACTTCAAACTGTCTTTGCCTCTTTTAGTTTACATTCCTGAGTGTTCACAGAGTGAACCTAATATGCTTATCTATTAGGACACCTAAAACTGTTAATTTTCAATTTGGAATAAATGGAAAATTAATGGTTTTTAGATGTCTTAATACTTAATCACATTAGGGTATAGGAAAAAAACGGTGACACTGATCACACTGTATGGACTAAACAGGCTGATATAAATCATCCCAGTATGCACGTCAGAAGGTACCCTGTCATGCAGTGCCAATCAAACATGAGATAGAGATCAGTTGAAGACACTGATCAGACTGTGTGGACTAAACAGGCTGATATAAATCATCCCGGTATGCGCGTCAGAAGGTGCCAATCAAAAATGCTTAATTTGTTCCTTATTGTAGATCAAACATGAGATAGAGATCAGTCGACTGAAGAAACAGCTGAGAGAGAAGGACAATGTGATTGAGGAAAAAATGGAAGAATTAGCTGAACTGTCGGACAAACTAGAAACATACGAAATTGTAAGTAGTTGGATTTAACCTCTACTTGAGTCGTGAGGTTAAAATACTTTTAAAGAATAGCATGGATGGTTGGATGATTTGTGGTTAACTCCCCTTTTGGCAGTTTTTCACTTTGCTTTTTCCAAGCCAGCAAGGCAATGGAGGAAATAAAGATGATGAAATTATCCTAAGATAGAGTAATACTTCTTCTCAGCTAGGCTAAAATGTCTGGGATGTGTTCAGTAGTGTGGACCGAGATACGTCAATACATTTTATAGACAGTATTAATCCTAATAAATGCCCCTGCTGTAATAAACGCCCCCTGCGTCTTTTCCGAAGATAAGGTTATATCAACTTGCATGAATTCCTGTTTGTTTCTCTGAATAAGGTAGCTCTTTGAATGAGTAAACTCTTAAAGGAAAGAATTGGCTCCTAGAGGAGCAAACTCTTTCCTTTAAGAGTTGACTCCTACTGAGAAGGGAGGCAAAAGCATTAGAGTTGCTTCCTCTGAAAGCATATCCCTCACCTTTATATTGCTTAGTGGAGGTATTTTGGTGGGGGCTGATTTCTTACATTTAAGGCTCTAAATAACACCCCCTTTCATAAAATGCAATGCCCCCGGGGCATTTAATAGGATTAATATGGTATTGATTGTTGCCGGATACACTTGTAGCCAGTTGTATACAAAATTTTGCACAACTTGGTACCAGTAAATCAAGTGCCTACTAGCACTCAGCAAGGGCTCATGTTACTGAACACACTTCGGGATGCTTGGTGTAGCGGTATTAAAAACTAATATGGAAAAAAAAAGTTATTTCATTGACAACCATGAATCTTGGAAATTTCAAATGTGCCAAGGCATAAGATAAGAATTATTAGTCATGTAAAAGCAGTGAAAATTAAGCCACCATTTGTATCCATTCTTGTCTGATCAGAGTTTTCTCTATTCCCATTAACAATTAATGAAGCCTAAGAAATCTAGATGGTGAAAACCCAAACACTTTTATTAGTTTTGGCTGCCAACATTTGGATTACTTTGGGCAGCCACACTTCCATTAGTTTTGGAAGATGTGTCAAATCATTTTCTTCTCAACTGGTTCATGTCTTCTAAGTAGTTCATATTGGTGCAAATACATTCTGTAATTTACGTAGTCAAATACTACATATGCCTCATCAGTTTGTTGGAAGTCAGAACAAAGATTAAGAGACAGACTTTGAATTCAGATACAACCATCAGTCAGAAAAAAAGCAAGTGATACTATCAGAGCTCCAGATAAGAAGGGGTACCAGAGATAATTTAGGGATAATTGTCCTTATTTTTCCATCAAAACATACATTGTGACCCCTCATTAGAACCGTCTCAGCGAGTGAGACGGTGCTAATGAGGGGTCACAATGTATGTTTTCCCATCAAAACATACATTGTGACCCCTCATTAGAACGATCTGGCTCGCTGAGGCTGAGACGGTGCTAATGAGGGTTCACAATGTATGTTTTTGTTGAGAAATAAGATAAATTATCTCTGAACTATCCCTGTTACCCCTTTCTATCTAGAGCTCTGATACTATGCTATTATATTAATTTCAGGACATACAAAGGTTGAAAGATTCTGAGTCTGAAAAAGATGGTGAGCTAACTGAATTGAAGAAACAACTTGACAGTGCCCTATCTATCAAACCTCCTCCTGTACCTATGTCAGAAGAAGAAAAAGACAGAGTGATTGCTGAGAAAGAAGAACTAGTAGAAAAGCTTCAGCAGCAAGTTACAACTATGCTCGGAAGGCCACCCTCCCCTCCTAAGTCAGAGGATGAGAAATCAACTATAATTCAAGAGCAAAAAGAAGAAATAGAGAATCTTAAGCAAAGTTTGGAGTCTGCATTAGGTAGACCACCAAGCCCACCCTTATCTGAAGATGAACAAAGAGTCTTAATAAAAGAACAGAAGGTAGAAATAGAAACGCTGAAACAAAATCTAGAATCTTTGGCTTCAGAAGGTAATAGATCTGAATTAGTTCTGAAGCAGCAAGAAGAAATAAAAGCTCTGAAAGAGGAACTAGAAGCAGCCTCTCTTGGGAGACCTCCTAGTCCGCCATTATCAGAGGATCAAAAGATGGTCATAATCAAACAGCAAAAACTTGAGCTTGACACTATGAGAAAACAAGTTGATGCTGCACTTCTTATAAAACCACCATCTCCTCCAAGATCTGATGATGAAAAGTCAGAAATAATCTATCAGCAAGAGCAAGAAATTTCCAGTCTTAAGAAACAGGTTGAAGCTGCTCTTCAGATACCTCCACCACCGCCACCTATGACTGAAGATGAAAAAGGCAGGGTTATTGAGAAAAAGGAAGAAGAGCTTGTTGTGTTGAGAAAAGAATTGGATAAACTTGGAGAAGCTATTAGTTCAGGGGGAGAAGAGAGACTCTTAAATGAAAAAGTTCAAGAAGTTTTAAATTTACAAAGAGAGCTAACTGAAGTAAGAGATGAACTTAAATATGAACAGAAAACTGTAGAAGAAATTATAGAGAAAAAAGAAGTAATGCTAAAAGAAAAAGAAACAGAGTGTGAGAAATTGTGTGAAGATGTTGTAAAACTGAAAGAAGAATTACAGTCAATTAAGGAAGTTAAATCATATGAGGATGAAATTGAATTGAAAGAGAAAGAGGATGAAATTGAACAGCTTCAGTTAGAATTAGACTCATATAGAAGTAGAGAAGGTAGTTATGTAGACCATGATCAGACTGAGTTAGGTGAATCACAAGATTCTAAACAGCTTGTGAGAAGTATGTCTTTTTATAAAGATCAATATGAAGAGAAATGTTCAGAAGCCAGGCAGCTGCAGGTTTCATTAGATATAGCTAAAGAGAAGCTTGAAAAAATTCAGAAAGAGCAGTCTGCAGATTTGACTGATGAAATAGAATTACTAAAGGTTGAGATTGAAAGAGAAAAGAAGAAAGAAATTCAACAGCTGGAAGAAATTAAAGACACTTTAGAAAAAGAAAGGGAGGAAAAAGATCAGGAGATATTAGATCTGAAAAGGGAATTAACTCTCGTGAAAGAAAGAACAGGAGTGGAAGCTGAAACTAGATTAAAAGACATGGAAAAAGAAATTGAAAAAGCCAAAGATGAAGCTGCTCATGAAAGAAGGGATAGTGTTCAGACATTGAAGGATATGGAAGAATTCAGAGAGAGGAAAGAAAAGGAAAGGAAAGATACTCTAAAAACTATTCAGCAGCTCGAAAGAGACTTAGAAGAAAAGACAGACAATGAGAAAAAGCTGAATAAACAGATTAAGCAGCTAAATGAAGAGCTAACTCAGTACAGAGGTGAAGAACCTAAATCTCCTGATTCATTTGAAATGGGCAGAGATGTTCAAACACTCCAGAAACAAGTTGAGGCTTTTAAGAAGCAGGCTGACAGAACAAAAGAAGTTCTGGCTGAGAAACAGAAATACCAGTCTCAGGTAATCCAGCTAGAGATCAAATATGAAAATTTACAAAAACAAATGAGAAAAGGTGTGTCTGATCTGGAGGGTCAGGTGAAGACTTTTGCAGCACAGCCTGATCAGAATGTCTGGGAACAGCTTAAAATCACTCAGGAAAGACTGGATAGAACAGCTGAACAGTTGTCTGAGACTGCTGATAAGCTCAATGAGACTGAAGCAAAACTAAGCAAGGTTAGCAGTGAGCTGGCATCAAGAGAAGAGGAGATCAGTGAAGTACAACAGGATTTGTGGAAAACTTCAGGACTGCTCTCAATTACTTCTGGAAAACTGCAGGTACTATATCTATTTGTCATTTGATGTTTTGATGTCAAAAAAGGGCTTTGCTATAGTCATACTTCAGTGACTGAATCACTACCATTTCGTAGAGTGTGCACATCTTTAAAGTTCCAGAAAAACTGTCTAAATGTACATGCTAATTTGCAGTATACATGTGCTATAAGTCTAGTTTTCTCACAGAATTGTTCTTGCTAAGAGAAGATGAAACCAAGCTCATATTTATAGTAATTTCATATGTTAGTCTCCTTATATAAAACTCAAAAACCTGTTTCGATTTGAAGTCAACTTAATTCTTTCTCTTTTATTCCCCTTTGGCTTAAACAAATGAGTTGTATGACATAATGTTTCATGTTTCGTATCAATCTCATTTGCTGTTACAGGAGACAGAAGAAAAGTTACGTCAGTCTGTTGCCCAGGTAACAGAGCGAGAGGAACAGATTCATCAGCTTCAGGGAGAACTCCAAGATACAGAAAAGGTAAAAATAGTTTGCCATGCTGTACTGTATTCATGTAAATAGTTGGGATCAGTTATTCAAAGTATTGTTAGCTAAAGGCACTCAGTAAGTGATGGACTTGTTATGAATTCTAACAAGTGTAGCATCTAATACACTGATTGTTTTAGCTGAAAACTAGTGAGTAGCTTTTGCAGACTGTAAAAGCTTCTCACTATTTTGAGCAAAAATGACATATCAGTCTCAAGCATTTTCATAATGGACTCCTCCATTTTAGACTTTATTTAAATCCACTTCTTCTATCATAGAATGTTACAAAAAATATTGCCAAGCAGTCCAGACCCTGATTGGACTGCTCCATGTTTTTTCTCACTGTTTTATTCTAAAGGAGATAGCTTTCATGCCTTCCTATTTACATCTGTTGGTGATTAAGCCCTTTCAAAAGGAGCAAATTCTATTCTTTATGATTTGATGGAGACTTCTAGGATCTTTCATTTGAAAAAATATAATTAAAATAATTATAATAAATGATAAAAATACTGAAAAAAAATATTAAAAGGTTTCTATTGTTGTTATGAGGATGAACATAAAATCATTTTAAGAATGATTATATTTCTCTCAAGCAGGAATTTGCTATATTCTGTAAATTTGTGTCAGACTTTACTAGGCTTACATGTATGATTTAGAAGAAAATAAACACAACATACAAAATATGTTTACACTGTTATTTGGTCAGGTTGTTAAGAAAGCTAGTCCTCGTTCTCCAACACAACAACAGGACATTGATAAGTTGAAACAGCAGCTGAGTAACAAACAAACAGAACTTGAGCAGGTCAGTTAAATATTTTTACATACCTTTTTGAATGCAAAGGAGTGCTTATACAGTACCCCTGGTATGTTTGTCCAAGTATCAGTTAGTGTCAGCTGTAGCATCATCAGGTGAATCTGTGTTAATATTGTGTTTAACTTAGTTTCTCACAAATAGATACAATCATTTTACTTGGTATGCAACTAAATACAATCATTCTATTTTCCCTTGACCTATATAACATGGCCAGATGTCTGTTAGTTACTGTAATGTGCCTAAATTTTGGGACACCTAAATTAATTTTCCATTTGGGACAAATGGAAAATTGATTATTTTAGGTGTCCCAATACTTAAGCACATTATGGTATTTGCTTTTTGGTTAGTTTCTTGCAAACTATAGTACTTACAGTGATGATACATGGTATAGATACACATCTAAGACCTTCTAAATGCAACCATCCATATTTGACCTTGACCTATATTTCCCAGAATATGAAAGCCATTAACATTTAGGTGAGTTTCTCACAAATTGTATCATGCAATAATGATACTTGGTGCACAGACATAAATCTTTGCAAGTCCAACTGAATGCAGCCTTTCATATTTTGGCCTTGACCAGCATTTTACAGTCTTAGGACTTGTTGTCAGTTTGTGAAATGTGATAGCTACATTGACGGTACTTATTAAAATGACCCGTTTAACGTCAAGCACCCATTAGGTGTGCTGTCTGTTTATAATTTTTTGCCTTAAACATTAACAATCCATCGAGAGAGGGTTCATAGCAACCAGCTTATCCAAAAATGCTAAAGTTTGCCCCAACTTTTTTCCTGTAAATGCTTGCTGAGCCTATGGCTATATTTCCAGGTGAAACAAAGCCTAAAAGAAGCAGTAGACATGAACGAACAGCAGCTTCAGATGACTGAACAGAAGGACCAAGAATTTGTCAAGTTAAAACTCGATATACAGCAAACTATTGCTGATAAAGATAAGACCATTAAAGAACAGAAACAGAAACTTAAAGGTATGTTGGCATAAATGTAGCAATCCTATAAAAGAAGAAGAGGGAAAAAAGAAAAAAAAGAAGTAGGGAAAATGGATACCATAATGACCCTAAAATTTCGGACACCCAAAAGTTGGACAATTATTGTTCAAAAATTCTTAGAAAGTGGATTTTACACACATCAATGCATCCAAATGATGCTTAGTGGATGGCAAACATTGAAGACTCTGATCAAACTGCTCCTTGAGGAGCAGTATGATCTGGGTCTACAATGTTTGCTCAGACTGTGTGTCCGAATATTTAGGGTCATTGCGGTACATCAGTGGCAGGATATCATGTGCTTTTTGTGATGCTTTTATGAAAGGCAAAAATCTTAGAGGTGTACCCTTGCACCTTAAGTAAATGATTGTTGATGAAAGAATGGGGGCTTCAGGGTATGAGAGAACAGCTAATATGCAGATCAGCCAGGACATTATTGCAGCCTGATCAGAGCCTTCTTTATTCTCTCTAGGCTCGGGAAATTATTTTAGTGAAAAGAAATACTGTGACTGGACTCAAGCATGTTCTTTTGTGGTGAGGCAACATCACAGTATTATGTCTGGATGCCTTGATTATTGCTATGTTGGACTCTTGCATCTTCAGATAGAAGCCTTGGAAGTTTTCTGGACACATACTGAGGTGTCCCATGTTCAATCCCCAGCTTTCCAGCTCTTTTGGATCAGATTTAAGTGCTGTCTCTGAATAACCTTCCTGTTGCTGGGGCATTAAGGGGAATACACTTTCAGGGGCATCAACTCTTCCGGATTCAATTTTGCCTCCTCAATTGGAGTTAACTCTTAAAAGAAAGAATTTACTTTCCTAGGAGCTAATTTTTTCTTCAAGAGAAGACCCAATTTTAGAAGGGTTTCATTTTCCAGTGAACACAGAGGTAATACCAGTTCACTTACCTGTGATATCAGTCAATCCAGTTTAATCCAGTATCCTATCAGAGTGTACATTTACTTCTGGGTCACTGCTTTGAATATTTAAGTTTAATAGGTACACTTTCAGGGTAAGCAAACTCTGCAATTTAATTTTTTTTCCCGCCTAAATAGGGGTCAACTCGTAACTGAATGAACATTTGCTCCTGGGAGCAAATTCTTCAATGTAGGTCCCTTTTTGGAAGGGTTTCTTCCCCTATGAAAGCAAACAGGAAATCGTCATAGAAGTTGTGCCTGAAAAAAGGCGAAAACGCATGGCAGTGTACCAAAACACCTTAAGATAAAAAGTGAAATTAGAAGATGATAATTTCAGGAATTGAACATAAAGAACAAGAAATTACCTCTAAGGAGCGACAGATAGAAAAAATGAAACAGGAGGCTCAACAAGCTCTGGCAACAAAAGATCGACAGATCGGCAAACTGCGAGAGGATGCTGCACAGTTACAGAGGCAGTTGCAGGAGTTGCGATTAAGACCAGATGGCGCTGGGGGTGATAACGCTGAAGTGATAAAGCAGGTAAGTGGGAATAACCGATGTTTGGCTTTTGATTTTTGGTATGTGGTAATAGCTTATTGTAAGAGTTTGATTGTTAGTGTACAAACAAATACAGTCAACTCTCGATATCTCAGAGTCAAAGTTCATCCCAAACTGCTGATATCTCAAAGTAAGTTTTCTGGTCCCAGAAAATTTACTTTGAGATGTCAGTAGTTTAAGATAGGAGGAGTTGAAATGTAGATTAAGATAGGAAATTAGTCTTATCTATATTGTTTGAAATAAGAGGGAACTTTGAGATATCATTGTTCAAGATATCGAGAGTTGTACCATAAAAATTCTAAAATATGGGACACCTAAAACAATTAGGCCAAAAAAAAATCTCTTGTTTCCGGTTACCCTACTGACCCTATGTTTTTGGGGCCTACTCAAACTTTTTTATGGCCTCATGGGATTTTAAAGTCTATATTTAAGGGATTTTAATAAATTTTGCATACAAAAAAAAATTATAAAGAAAAAAACAAGTTTGCCTACCTACCGACCCTAAAAATTTTGGAGATGTAACCAGACGTAACCGGAACTAAGACTTTTTTTTCTTTTGGCCTTACAGTAACAGTTTAGTGTTTATAATGCAGTTATGTGTCCAAAAGATGAAGATGGAATGGTAAACAGTGTAGACCCTGACTAGGGTCTGCACTGTTTGTTCAGACCTATCTGTCCCAATACTTAGAATTTTTACTATAGGTGGTAATAGCTTCTGATTTGTGCTTTATTGTGCATTTATATAAAAGTTATATGAAACATTTCCTGATTTGTCTTAATTTTGGAGGTGTTAAAGTGATATTTACATTCTGAGTGTATTTACTGAAAAAGCCTTGTAGTAAACCATTGGAACGTAATGTAATTTACATTCCAATTATTACATTGAGTCATCTGCCATCTCGTGACTTTAAATGATGTCAGAATAAAGCATGGCTCTCTACAATCTGATTGGAACGGCGATGTCATGACCTCATTGACGCTTTTCCGCTGTAAGCAGAAAAACTGTGTGTAAACTTTTTACTGCTTCAGTTTTAGCACTTATAAAAAATTTTACATCAAGGTTTTGATTGAAATGAATGTAAATAATGCAATGAACTTAATTTTTTTTATGTTTATCAAAGTGTAGACTACATTGGGTCACTAGCAAAGTTTACACGAACCCCTTCAGTGTTCATTCACTATGCACATGACCCAATGCAGTTTACACTTCGTTGAACCTCAGAAAAATGAATTTCATTCCTTAAATGGAAAATTTTCTTAATATTAAGGGTGAACATAGTCCTATATGATCAAGCTTTTGTTTTGTATTAAATAGGTTTTGTTTTCACTCTGTGGTGATGGTGGTGTTATTTGCAAACTAATCTGTGCAAGCACATATACACTCAATCTTGCTTTTGTGGTCTTTTCGACTTTTTGCAACCAGGTTCTAGATACCCTGTGAATCAAAATATGTTGCAAACAAGTTTTAAAGGTAACATGTCTAGCTTTCATTGATTAGCAAGGGTGACCTCTTAACCCTTAAGTGCCAAGAACAAAACTATCTAAATTTGCAAACAAAAAACAGCTGAATTTGCAAACAGCATAGATCCAGATGAGGCAGTTCATAATGAGCCACCTCATCTGGATCTGCGCTTTTTGCCATTTAGTCTTTGAATTCTGAGTATGATATAGCTTGGACGAAAAATCTTTGAAATTTTGCAGATGTGAATTTGTCATCTGTTTTTTTGGTGCCTTAAGGGTTAACATAAGTTTAGCTGTTTTTGTATCAGGGGTGGATCCAGGAATTTTGAATAGGGGGTTCAAATTAGCTGAGGCTGGGGTTCGATTTATGCAGTTTAATCAATTTTGCCTGAAATTTCCCATGAAAATTAGACAATTTCGGCTGAGAAGGGGGTTCGTTTGAACCCCCGAACCCCCTCTGGATCCGCCACTGTTGTATGCTTTACACAAGTCTTAGCAAAATGAGCATTATTGCAAATTCAACACCAAGGCTGTTTGGTGCATATGGCTTACTACATTACAGCAGCTTGAGTCAGAACTAAAGAAACACCAGTCTGATGTGACACAGAAGGAACAGGAAATAGAATGTCTGCATCAGAGATATGAACAGGCCAGACGACAAGAAATGGAAACTGTTGACGCACTCCAGAACCAACTTTCTCGGTTACAACAAGAACTGCAGGAAGCCAGGGCTGCTGTCAAGGCTTCTGACCCGAGGGTCAAAGGTCAAGGTCAAGGTGAAGGTCAGTCAGATCAACAGGGTCAACATACAGCAACAAGTGCAACAAGAGAAGGCATTTCTGAGGAAGCTGAAAAACATATACAGCAATTGAGGAGAGAATTATTAATTGCTAAAACAGCACTGATACAGATACAGCGTGGGGAAGGGTTTGAACGAGAAAGAAGTCCAGTAGAAGATGAGGCCCAAGCTCTTGTGCAGGAAGTCATGTCAAGGCCACAGGAAGTCAGGCAGCAGGAAACGTTGCCAGGGCAACGACCTAGTCATGCTCATGTTAGGTTTGAGCAGTTACCAGACTACGATGATGTTCCTCAGTTACAAGCAGAGCTACAGAGAACACAAGAAGAACTGGAATTGTTTAGAAATTCTTCAAATTTGTCTGCAAGAGACTTTGTGCAGGTATAACATAATTGCCTCAATTATTTTACACATCTTCCCATATTCATTCGGCTATACAACAGTATTTTTACATCTCTAGATTAACCCCAGATATCTAAATCAGTCATAGGAAATTCTGCTGTAATATGGGGTCTTCCCACTCAAAACATTCTCAAAGAGCTAGATCCACCTTATAAGATGGATCTAGATTTTTGAGATGGTTTTGAATGGGAAAACCGGTCTTATAGCGGAAGAAATATGGTACTATTTAAGGTATTAGAAAATTCTTTCACTATTTGGTTGGAGGGACACGGTGCCAAATGCGTGCAACTATGGATACGTAGCGCTGAGTCCCGTGGGGAACGTCGTTAGGAGAATTGAACTGAACTGAAAATTTCACTGTTTGGGCACCATTGTGCACTGAAGTTTGTGTGGTTGTGTGGATTTACTTTATATTTTGACTGAGGCTTGACAGACATAAACTTGTGTTGTTTATTTGTGTGTCTTTGAGGTAGAGTGATGGGCTGTGGCATTTTTGTAGTTTGCTTTTAGATATTTTTTTATTATTTTAGATGGACCTGTTTTGTATTTTTAGGCTTACTTATGATTCTACATCAGATAGTTTTATACATTTTGCTACAGTATTTTTAGTTATTTGATGGGAGTGTAAGATGTTTATTAGACCAGCTGCACTGACTTGTAACATCTGCTTTAAATTTTTTCATGAAACTTTTTATGGCCTTAAGTTTGTTGTTTACGTCGACAGCCACATATTACGCAGAATAGCAGAAATGGATGACGTATAACACTTAATATCTGTGGTTACAAATTTTGCATTATTATTAGAATGGCATATTAACATAATTTATATTTGGTACATGTACTTTCACAGTTTTAGATATAAGTATAGCTATTTACATGTAATAAAAACTCCAGTAGTGATGAAATTAAATTGCTGCCTGATCTAAGTGTTAACTGTATAGATAACAGAAACAATGCCATGTTGATTTTGAGCATTTCAGTTTCCTTCAGGAGCAGGCTGGTCAGGGTCTGCACTGTTCAGTGTTTACTCAGACCTATCTGTCCCAATAGTAGAATTATTTTATGCAACTCTTTCCAGTAAATTCCACTACTCTTTTCACCTGTTAATTCTTCCTTTGCATCATTAAATTCCATTACTCTTTTCCGTAAATTCCAATGTGCTCTAAGCAATAAATTAATTTTACTCAAATGTACTGTTCCTCTTGTAGAAGGTAATGGACCTGAAAGACGAGCTATCGTCAGAGCATCAGCGTCATATTGAGGACATATCAGCCCGTGCTAGTCAAGATGCCGAAACTCAGCTTGCTCAAATGCGTATCAAATACGAGGATGAGATTGAGCAGCTGCGGCAACTCCATGGCAAGGAGATGGACCAGAAGTTACGAGACCAGTTGAACACGTTAGAACGTAAACATAAGAGCGAGACTAATAAGTTGGTGTTACGATATCAGGAACAGATAGAATTGTTGAAGACGAGAGCTGGGCCTGACATTGGTAAGATCGGGGTTTTCTCATTTCCTTTAAAACATACTATTTTGAAATTTGCAGAATTCTATTCTTTTCTATCCCATAACCTTACTAGGTCATTGGGGCACCACAGATGCCTTGGAAACAGTCCCTTTCCACCTTGTCCTGTTTTCAGCCGCCCTAAGAAAATAAATTTGACAAAAATTGGTTTGAAAATAAAAATTTTCCTATGCAAATGAGAGTAGACAGAACTTAGGGGAAATCACAAACTATAAATTGCATCAGGAGCTGACTGAATTGTACCCTGTGGATGCAACTGATATATACATGTGTTGGAATATTTTATATATTATCTCATTGAGACTGCTTTAAGGCTGATATTTATTCTCAGTGTATCATATTTATGGTATTGGTATCAACTATTGCTGGGTCTGCTTTATGATGTACTTGTATTTCTATTGCTCACATTCTGTCATTTGGAATTCTTTCCTTGATTCGTTTGTTGTTCATTTTGTATCACTTTAGGGCCTCAAATTCATAATTAAGAACTTGTATCCATGGCATATATAAGATTGAATTAATTTCGGAATGTGCCATAGAAATTGTGTGTATTTAGACAAGAATACCAGGGCGAGCAGTGTAGACCCTAATCAGACTGCTCCTTAAGGAACAGTCTGATCAGGGTCTACACTGTTGCTCTGGCAATTCTGTCCCAGTTTTAGGGTCAATATGGGATATATGTTCTTTTTCAGACACAACAGGTATGGACTTGGTTGGTCGTTTGCAAGATGAGGTGGCTTCCACTGAGCGGTTAGACCGTCAGCAGCTTGGGCAGAGACAGGATGGGGTTGGGCAGGATAGAAACATTGTTAATGGTCATCCCCAACCCACAGCAGATGGGATGTCTTCAAAACTACAGGTAAGCATAACACTACTCATTATATAACAGCCATTTCTTGCAGTTGGTTCCCAAAACTTGAACTTTACTCAGGATCTAGAGGGAAATCTGAATCTTAAATAGTTTACTGGCGATACATCAGGCAGACAGACATTCATTCACCATTTGGAAGTCATTTTTATATAGCTTTGTTATAAAATTGTCCCTTTATAACAGGATTCAACTTATAACGAAGTCCTTTTCTAAGCCGGGCCGCGTAGTGCAATCGGCACCTGACTCCTAAATTAGAGGTCTGGCCACATACTTTCGTTTCTCCTTCCGCTGATTCAAGAAGGGCAGTTGTCAGTTACTGGCGAAAGTATGTGCACTTAGTATTGGTTAACTGCTTAGGAGGTCTAAGCCTGCCCAGGAATAGTATGAGTGTGGTTAGGTTAACTGACCGTCCCGACATGACCATAGCTGTTTACCGTGGACGTTAAGCATCAAATCAATCAATCAAGTCCTTTTCTATGAATCCCAAATATATCATTATGAAGGGACTGCACAGTAGCTGGCTATATGCAAATAAATATTTTCATTAATTTTATGTCAGTTTTACCAAATATGAATATGCAGTTGGGTCCTCCCTAGAATTTTAACAGACTCTTGAGAAGCATACTCGTATCCGAGTAGTTCTCGTCAGCTAGTAGTTCTCGTCATGCAGCTTAAAATGAGTTTTTCGTGTATTTTTTCTTCACTTCAACTGCCTTAATCCTAAATTTATGATACATTTGGTCAAACTAGTGCAAAAATTCATCAAGATATCGAGCTGTGTATATATAAATGCCGTTTTTTCCTCTTTTGGATTCGCAAAGTCGCGTGGTTGCGTCAGGGGCATTCACGTGAGCACGTTCAAGCCACGTGCTGACCTCTCTTAATTGGGTCAGGTTTTCCAATATTGTGTCTACTTTGCAAACAAATTCCGAATGTAAGTCAACTTTGCAGGAAAAACACAAAAATATTAAAATAGCAAACCTGACTCAGTCATCATTTATCGTTTTCAGCAGCCTCGTGAACAAGACAAACTCTTCGTCTCAGTTTTGTGTTTGTTTTCGTCTGCTGTGACCTCATTAAAAATATTGAGCGCATTCGGCATACGAACAGACTTTGTTACATGAATAGACAGACCCGACCAGTACGCGGACACTACCAGTACGCGGACACTTTTGTGTTTGGCGTCAAATAAACTCTAAGATACTTTTAAATTCAACTGACTTTGTGACATTTTTGCAAGGCGCCATTTCTTTATCTTTTTATCATTCACTTTTACACTTACACATCACAGTTACGAATTTGCAGGGCTGATGCAGACCGGTATCATGATCGATGCTTCAGTTTGACTGCGCCAAACACGCAAACAGGCAAAGCAAACAGCCATGTGTCAATATGAAATTAGAACAATCCTTTACGATGTTACTACGTTTTTGTTAACTTCATGTATCAATAATTAAATACGTATTGCAGGGTATAAATGTCATCTCAGTTTACTCAGATTCTAAGGTGTCCGCGTACTGGTATGATAAGCCTGTTTGATACAGCAAATAGCATGACCGCAACCGTGTTATGTTGCGCATGCGCAGGTGATTTTTTTCACATGTTCCTTTTGTCTATATTTAGCACAAGGATTTTCCTAAATTGTATGCCCATCGCGTAACCTGGAACACGTTGGAGTCTTAAACATTACGTAAAACACCCTTAAAAGTGTCCGCATACTGGTCGGGTCCGTCTAAGATGTCAAAATCATTATATAGGAACAACAGCAAAATGGGTTTTATATTTATTTTAAAATTGAGCTCAAAAGCAACATGACGAGAACTGCTTCTGGACGTGACGTTGTCTGTGCGTGATAGCATATCAAATAATGATCGCTCCCTGAGGTTCGTTTCTATAAATAAATTCATGACATGTGTGTCGAAACCAGAGTTATTAGGTACACAATACATAACTACCGCAAACCGAAAGAAAACCTGCTTGTTTGGGAGAAAACAGGAAATTGTTAGTAAAAAATGACAAGAACTACTCGGATACGAGTATTTGGCAAAAATGTAGGAGAAGCATATTTGGCAAAATAGTAGGGGTCCCATTGTGTTTTCAGTTAGACCTGAAAATACTGGTCATACAATTTATATTTCAAGTTTGCTTATGATTAGGGCCCCGCCAGACGAAGTCTGCGGAGGCCCTATAGTAATCACCTTGTCCGTCCGTCTGTCCGTCCGTCCGTCATCATTTCGTGTCCGCTCAATAACTCTAAAACCGTTAGAGATATTTTCACGAAACTTTATACAAATGTAAAGCATCATCAGACGATGTGCAGAGAACAAGAACCAGAACTCTGCCTACAATTTTTACTGAATTATGCCCCTTTAAAATTTTGAGTACAGAAATCGTATCCGCTCCATAACTCTGAAACTATTAAAGATAATTTCACGAGACTTGGTACAAATGTAAAGCATTATCAGACGATGTGCAGAGAACAAGAACCATAACTCTGCCTACAATTTTTACTGAATTATGCCCCTTTGAAATTTTGAGTACTGAAATCATGTCCGCTCCATAACTCTGAAACCATTAAAGATAATCTTACGAGACTTGGTACAAATGTAAAGCATCATCAGACGATGTGCTGAGAACAAGAACCATAATTCTGCCTACAATTTTTACTGAATTATGCCCCTTTGAAATTTTGAGTACAGAAATCATGTCCGCTTCATAACTCTGAAACCATGAAAGATATTTTCATGAGACTTGGTACAAATGTAAAGCATCATCAGACGATATGCAGAGAACAAGAACCATATCTCTGCCTACAACTTTTACTGAATTATGCCCCTTTGAAATTTTGAGTACAGAAATCGTGTCCGCTCCATAACTCTGAAACTGTTAAAGATATTTTCACGAGACTTGGTACAAATGTAAAGCATCATCAGACGATGTGCTGAGAACAAGAACCATAACTCTGCCTACAATTTTTACTGAATTACGGCCCTTTGAAATTTTGAGTACAGAAATCGTGTCCGCTCCTTATTTCTGAAACCATTAAAGATATTTTCACGAGACTTGGTACAAATGTAAAGCATCATCAGACGATGAGCAGAGAACAAGAATCCTAACTCTGTCTACATTTCTAGCCCCTTTGAAATTTTGAGTACAGAAATCGTGTCCGCTCCATTACTCTGAAATCATTAAAGATATTTTCACGAGACTTGGTACAAATGTAAAGCATCATCAGACGATGTGCAGAAAACAAGAACCATAACTCTGCCTACATTATTTACTGAATTATGCCCATTTTTAATTTTGAGTACAGAAATCTTGTCCGCTCTTTAACTCTGAAACGGTAAGAGATATTTTCACGAGACTTGGTACATACACATTATTATAATAGTAACTTGATCTGGCGTACTGTATCACGTCGAGTTGATGAGCTCATACCATCGGATCACCCGAGACGCTTGCGTCAAGGGTGATCCGATGGTATGAGCTCATCAACGAGACGTGATACAGTACGCCAGATTAAGTTACTATTATAATAATTTGTTTATTATATACCTTAGAGAACAGCCAGCCATTTATACTTGCCAGCGCTAATACATCAACCAGGATTCGAACCTGCACGGCAGAGGTATGTAGCTAGTCGTGAGATAAATGCTACCGACTGAGCTGCCGAGGCGCGCCAATTTTTACGTGTTTGTTGACGTTACGTCACTAGTCTTGTTTCCCTGGTTCTCGTTTCTACGATGCACTCTAAAAATGACGCGCCTGAAGCTGGAACTCGGACATAGCCTCGTTTTAAAGGATAGTGATACGGATTCAGAAAACGTCAGTTTGATACGGCGTTCTGTATCAGGTGGCCAGAAAACAGGCAGTCCAAAGGGAGTATCATTGATAGGTATATAATAAAAATGTAAAGCATCATCAGACGATGAGCAGAGAACAAGAATCCTAACTCTGTCTACATTTTTACTGAATTATGCCTCTTTGTAATTTTAGATATAGAAATCAGGTCCGCTCTATAGCTTCAAAACCACCAATGATATTTTCATAAAACTTGTACATAATATAAAACATCATCAGACAATGTGCAGAGAATAAGAACTGTAACTCCATCTACATTTTTTACAGAATTTTTCCCCTTGCTAGTTTACAGTCTAGAAAACGTGTTTGCTCTCTAACTTGAAAACTGTTTAAGATATTTTCACAAATTTTGGTACATATATAAAGATCTTCAGACAATGTGCAGAGAAAAAGAACCATAACTACACCTTCCCTTTGTTATTTTAGGTATGGAAATCTTGTCTGCTGTATAACTTTAAAGCCTTTGAAGATATTTTTATAAAACTTGGTAAAAATATAAAGCATCATTAGATGATCTGAAGGTGTGCAGAATGCAAGAATGGTAACATCAGTTTCCTGCCTCACAGAGTTGTTGCCCATGCTTTAATCAATCATAATTGTGTATTTTGCCCATATCTTGATGACACTGCCAGAGGCTTAATGTCAAACAACATATTTAATATGAAGGAACAACATGATAATAGAAGGCTGGTATTGTTATTTCTAGTCAGGCACATACGACTTAAATGTCATCAATAGTTTCATAAAGGCGGGGCCCTTTTAGTTACAATGTTTCTAGTTTTGTTGAATTCGGGTATATAATATCTTTGTAGCATCTACTGCGGCGGTTACACAGTGAAGGTGTTCAAGTTCTGTCAATCTCTGAGCTCCAGTATCTCAACCGTAACCTGTCCCCTCAGGATATACCCAGAGACGCTGACATTGAGTCCTTGAAAGCGGGCTGGGAGAATGAGAGGCAGAGTTATCTCTCCACTATACAGTCACTCAAAGATCTGCTTGCACAGACCCATAAACTCAGGGGACTTGATAAGGCAAGTAATATGCTTCACAAGAGAGCAGGGTTTCAGAAAAGTCTGCCAGTTGTCATGTAGTAGCAGTGTAGAATCAGATCATCTGATACATGAAGGCCTGTGACCCCCCCCCCCCCCCTCCACCCAAGGGAGATAACTGGGACTCAGATCAGCTTATACATAAAGGCATATAGACAACTCCCCCACCAACCCACCCACCTCCCTCCCAAGGGAGATCACTCAGGCCTGGAATGATTTGCCAGGAGCTACTCTTTAAGGATAGAATTTGCACTCAGGGAGAGCAGATTCTATCACTTAAAATTGTATGGGTACCTCTTCATGCTCTTCTGCCATACTTTAAAGGGGACAACTTTTGGGACTTGCACTCCTGGATGCAAACCCTTCCTCAGAAGGTCTGTTTGTAAAGGAAAGAATTTGCTTCTAGAAGAGCAAATTCTTTCCATTAAGAACTGACCTCATTGAGAAGGGAGGCAAAAATGAAAATGGCAAAGTTGTACCCCTGAAGATGTATCCATTTACCTTTTTAGCCTTTTTAGCAGCTACCATTAAGGAATGGATTTGCCTGATATGGAAGAACATATTATTCTGCTGAATTGTCTTTCTTTAAAAAATGGTGTCCTTTAAGTAATAGTTTGATGAAGAGGCCATCATTCACAGACAACATTCTGAGGATTTGATCAACACTTGCAATAGATAGCAAGAACAGTTGTCATGTAGCAAGAATATGAACTTTGATCTAATTCTCACTGATAATGCATGGTATAAGGCATGTAGAAACTCTCTTTCCCTTTTGTTTTTCTCCGTTTCTTGAAACATTCATTTTCTGTGTCTCTCTCTGTATCTTGAAATATTCATAAAATAAAATAAAATAAAAATAAAAATGAACACATAATACAACAAATAATACACCATTTCTCACTGAACATTTTCAAAATATACGGGTATATGTAACTACCTCAAGAGGTATCTGAAAATGACAAATATAAGGAAAGAGTCACACTCGGTGTTAAAATAGCGATGTGGTAGGTCATTTGCCCAGTTTTAAATGGAAGAGGTTTTCAGCCTGCATTGGATCAGCTTTGTTGTAGTATTAATACATGTAAACATGGGACTATTTTCTGTGGCGTAATAGGATGATGATGAAGAGGATCTAGTGGATGATTGGATGGCAGTAAGTATGGTGGCCATGTTGAATAGTGTATTGTGGGTGGTCAGACATGTTGTAGTGAGCATTTGATTGGTTGGTTGTAGTGAGGTTTTGGTTTGATTTAAAAAAAAAACTGTTGATGTGAATATGTTACCATTTTGCTTTGCATGCCAAACTTAACAGATGTGTCTGCTTGTTGTCAAAACAGCTTGCTTGTCGTGGATTGTGATAAATCTGCTGGATAGGCATTTGCCACATACTTGAACAAAACAGCAGGTGAAAAGAATGTACTAGTATTGTTGCCACCAGGACAAGTTAAACTTTGATCATGGCTTTGAAATCAGTATTGGGGTAGTTTTTCAAATGGAATAAACTGAACTTAGGAGCAGTCTTATCAGGGTTTATGCTGGTTGCCATTCCATTCGCATCTTTTAGATGTACTTCTGGGGCTGTATTCATAAAGCCATTTAAGTCGTCGCTATGCGGTTGCTAAGGCTAAATATCTATAAAGGAGATTCCCTACAACTATGAAATTTGGTCTGGAGGAACAGTCTTTGTAAGACTGTTCCTCCAGAGCAAATTTCATAGTTGTAGAGAATCTCCTTCAAAGAAATTTAGCCTTAGCAACAGCATAGCAACCACGTAAGTCGTTTTATGAATACGGCCCCTGCATTGTAGAACCGAACTGTTCCATTTAAAGACAATTACGTGTAATGTAAATATTTCAGGTCTCCCTATTTGTAGAATTTTTTTAAATGCTTAAAAATTGTATAAGCAATGGCATCAGGCTGTGAGAGAAGTGTCTCGAGTCTATAGTCTAATTTCTTCTCTGCACTGACTAAAATATGACTAAAGATCTTTCATGTGCAGTCATGTGCAAGTGGATTTGGGTTTATTCAAAACCAAATTTTGGGGTTTAATTATTGCTCTCTAACTTGAGTTTCTGGTACCTAACTAATTTGCATTAAAAACCATTTGATATAAAGTGTTTAAATACATGCCATTGACTGAAAGTGTTTAGCGTGTGTTTTATGTGTGTGTGCACAGGTTGATGTTGCTTAGTCTGTAGACAGAATAAAGAATGTCGTGGTGACTTGATCAGGATGCCTGGACAAGCAGACTGATCTGTGTCTGTACTGATTCAGCGTTTGCTGTAGTAAGGCAAAAATATCTAGAAAATGAACTATTTTCCTGGTCAGGGAAAAGTCAGGAAATTTTATTAAATGTCAGGAATTAAATCACTTGAGAAATATTATTTGTTTGAGAAAATCTAAAGTTTCTGTTGAAAGAATTTATTGTAATGTCATTTAAAATTTGGCGGAGCATGCCATACAGTGTATGCATACGCAAGTGACATCATACATCCATTATGACAGCGAATTCATATTGATGTCTAAGTGACATCAATGAGACGTCATTCTGCCAGGGTCCTAAGCACAACAGTTGGTAATTCCATAGTTGCTATGGTAACAGAACTATGATTTCATTGGTTTGGAGCATGGTACACAGTGCATGCCATGCACCCTTCAAATTACAAGTGAGATGCTACCTGAAATTCATAATGGAAAAGTGTGATTTTCTCAAACCTATAATTCATTCTCACATGATTTAATTCTCTGTTAATTGAGTTTTTGCGGTTTGATATTGCTTGAGATGAATGGGTTCACTCTCAGGGGAAACTACTCTGCCATTTTCATTATTGCTAACCTTCTCAATGGGAATTAACTCTTAAAGGAAAGAATTTGCTCCTCTAGGAGCAAATTCTTTCCTTTAAGGGTATATCCTATTTTGGAAGGGCTGTGTCATCCAGAAAAGCAAACAGGAAGTCACATAAGTTGTTACCCTTTGTAAAAAGGTTTGAAACACATGAAGATTTACTCATTCCCTTGTAACAAGATTTGATTTACAAAGCCCATATGTGTCTGTACATAGTGTTCTGAGAGTGAAAAAAAAAACATTTTTGGTTTGAGTAGTAGAAACAATACTAGTGTTTGTGGAATTGCTGTAGTTTCACTTGATATTTGATATGATTTATTTTGGCATCTGTAGTGTTGGTATGGCTTTCTGTTGTTTGTGAATTTTGATATCAACGGTTTAGTCTTTTTGGAATCTGGATAGGCATTTATTTATTTGTTTCTAACTTTGATATCTCTGAATTTTTTATGCCCCCGCATCAAAGATGCCTGGGTCATATAGTGTTCGGGTTGTGCATACGTGTGTATCCATCTGTCTGTCTGTCCGTCTGTATGTGATCCTGTTAGACCCAGGTTAAGATTTTTGTAAGAGGTAGATTTCAAGGTTCCTATTATTGTAGCAACTTGAAATCATGTATGAAGATTTATATCTATAAGTACAACAGGAATGCAGAAGAATCAGGTCATGATGATCCATAAGTCACGGTCCACTGACTTTGGACTTAGGCAAATTTCACATGGTTAAGATTTTTGTAAAATGTAGATTTTAGGGTTTCTATTATTGTAGCAACTTGAAATTTTGTGTGAGGGTTTATATTTATAAGTGCAACAGGAATACACAAGAATCAGGGCATACTGATCCACATGTCAAGGTCCACTGACTTTGGACTTACATGTAGGCTAATTTTGCAAGGTTAAGATTTTAGTAAGAGGTAGATTTTAGGGTTCTGTTTAGTGTAGCAACTTGAAATTTTGTATGAGCATTAATATCTACAAGTACATCAGGAATATACAAGAGTCAGGTCATACTGAGACGCATGTCATGGTCCACTGACTTCTGACTTAGGCTAATTTTGCAAGGTTAAGATTTTTGTAAGGTTCCTATTATTGTGGCAACTTGAAATTTTGTTTGAGCGTTAATATTTATAAGTACAACAGGAATAGACAAGAATCAGACCATGATGATACACATATTACAAGTCTGCTGACTTTATTTTTAACCAGGTATTATAATACACAATATTTACTATTTTGACCATTCAGTGACTCTGAAACTATAAAGGTCTTCAGTTTGTGTTATATTTCAAATGTTGGGCAACACTTGGCACCTTTATCAAGGCGCCGTCTTACTCAAGGCACTAGGCGGGGGCATCTGTGTACTATGGACACATTTCTAGTTTTGTATGATATTTACAGTTTTAGTTTCTTGCAGTTTTGTTACACCAACCAAAACGCCAACTACTTTTTCAGCTAAAGACATACAAGCCCACAATGCACCCCCACTCACCACCCAAGAAAGACATTCCAACCAAAATGGGCAAATTTTTACTATGCTTACCCTATTTTATTGATGACTAGTTGAAATTTCCATTCTAAAAACTGAAAAATTTTCATTTGATATTACAGTATGTGTTAGCTTTATGTGTTAGCATACCACATCGAAAAAAAACACCTTTGTGAAATAGAAAATTATATTTGGATGAAAAAATTGATTACAGTTGAAAATCATGTTTCACAACGATTACATGGTTAAAATCCCTTTATACTGTTTTTGGAAGTGTTTTGGAGAGTGGATGATTTCGGTACTTTTCATACCCTTAATAATGTCCCCCTTATGTAAAATGCAATCCCCCAGTGTGTTTAATAGGATACATTTGGTAAGTTATATTCATACAATAATTGGAGAGGCCTAATATAACCAAGGATAATATTTTTTGCAGAGCATTGAAGGATCTGATTGGAGGGCAGAATTACTGCGTGCCATTGGCTATGTGTTCTCTAAGGAACGAGAGGCCTTATTGGCTGAACTCAGGTCACATGTTCTCTCACACCCAGATGCTAACCTTGATGACATCCAGAGACTGGAGCAGAAAATTAGAAATCAGGTCAGTATTCTGATGTTGGGAAGACATACAAAGAATTGTTACACCTCCGAATGAAAATCAGAAAGGCTGTCTCTCAGTGGGTCATAAATTTTGTCGGTGGAACCGTAGTAGATTAAGTGTTGGACTACCAACCCAGGGGTCGCAGGTTTGATGCCCTGCTCCCCCAGTCTTTGGGATGAGACCCTGGTCTTTGGAATGAGACATGAAAGCAAGGTCCTGTCTCTGTATTACTTGTGTAATGGTTTGATTTCAAACCCGAGCTCACTCACAAATTTTGTCTGGATTGCAGCTGGGATATTACTGAAAAGAATTCACTCAAACTTTAAAGGACTGTAAAGAGTATGTTCAGGTTAATAGGAACACTTTCATGGAAAGTGTCTCTGCCATTTTCATTTTTGCCTCCCTTCTCAATGGGGGTCAGACTTAGCTGCTATAGGGGCAAATTCTTGCCTTTCAGAGTAGGCCCTTTTTAGTTCTGAAAGGATTTTATGCTCAAAGAAAGCAAACAGGAAGTCTCAAAAGTTTTTCCCCTTGATAAATATGGTGGAAAGACATGGAATCGTACCCATAAACCTTACACACATTTAGGTGTGTGGATACACCGCCAAGGAAGTTGGCTTTGTCAGGAAATATTTATCTCCCTTTTGCGATTGGGGCTACTCTTAAAGGAAAGAACTTGCTCTCAGAGCAAATTCTTTCCTTGAAGAGTAGTCCCTATTGAAGAAGAAACTCAATTGCTAAGAAAGCAAATACCACCAGAAGTTGAACAAGGTCAAGGTCACTGTGAGAAGTTGAGAGGCTTAACTATTCAGTGGCCATAACTCTTGAGCTTGATCTATTCTGATTGCCTTTTAAACAACACTGGTATTAAAACATCCCCATATAGAGCAAAATAGACTCATCTAAATTTGAAAATGGAAGAGTTCATTAATAAAGGTTGTTCAGATACATAACTCATTTACTTGTTTATTTTACAGGAGGCCCACCACCATTCAGCAATGGATCAGATATTTGCTGCTGATCGTCAGTCTCAGCTGGCCGAGATTCGTGACCTCCGAGCTCATGCCACCATAAGTCGCATGCACCATCAAGAGGAGCGAGAGAGATTAAGTGAGAAACTGGCCAATGCTGAGGACCATGGCTCTAAGAAGGAAAGACAACTCAAGAGACAAGGTGAGGGTCAAATGAGAGCTATGTCATTTCCATCTGTTAATCAGCCTAGGAATTAACTTTAGGTTTGATCAAACTTGACGTTCCAAGGATGTATTTCAGTTTACACTAACTCATCAGTTCAAGTATGAATTTTAGATTTTCTCAAGCTCATAATTTCAAGTGCGAATTTTAGATCTTCTCTAACTCTTCATTTATAGCACTTATTTTAGATCTACCTTTACTCAAACTAATAATTCCAAGAATGAATGTTAGATGACAGATCTACTCTAACGCAAGCATGAATTTTAGATTGACTCAAAACCATCATTTCAAATACAAATTTTAGTCCTCTGTAACACATCATTTCATGTATGAATTTCAGATCTGCTCTAACTCATACTTTCAAGTATGAATTTTCAATATGCTCAAACTCATATATTTCAAGTATGAATTTGAGATTCACTCATACTCATCATTTCAAGCAGGAATTCTAGATCCACTCAAACTCATAATTTCAAGTATGAATTTGTGATCTACTGAAACCCATAATATCAAATATGAATTTTAGATGTACTCAGACTCCTAATTTTAAGTATGAATTTTAGATATACTCAAACTCATAATTTCAAGTATGAATTTTAGAGCTTCTCAAACTTCTCTTTTCAAGAATAATGTTTAGATTTTATCAAATTCTTAATTCAAGTATGAAATTTAGATCTGCTCAAATTCCTAATTCAGGTATGAATTTTAGATCTGCTAAGTATACTATCTTGAGTATGAATTTTAAGTCAAATCAAACTTAGCATATCAAGTATGAATTGTAGATCCACTGACTTAAGATTGTATCAGTATGGATTTTAAGTCAAGTCAAACTCAACATAATCAAGTAAGAACTTTAGATCTACTGAAACTTATCATTTAAAAGTTCAGTCAGCTCTAGATATCTCAAAATGGAAATTCATCCCAAACTGCTGATATCTCACAGTAAATTTTCTGGTCCCAGAAAATTTACTTTAAGACATGGGTAGTTTGAGATATCCAGAGTTGAAATGTAAATAAAACTAGGAAATGCATCCAACCTATTATCTTTGATATAAGAGGGTACATTGAGATATCAAAATTTGAGATATCAAGAGTTGACTGTATAGTTAGAGTAAGGGTTTCCATTCTTTTAAGCCTCTGATGAGGAGGAGGACACTAATGATGATGATGTGACATCATCAGGCTCCGATTATAAAGGTACAGTAGGAGGGTGATGACTTTTATCCCTTAGATTTTCTCCTAACCAATAATCACTGTGGTTAATCAAGTACACTCATTGATTGAGCTGCAACATGAGAAAACCAACAAAGTGGTTTTGCATCCAGGGCAGACTCAGATCAGCCTGGGCATCCGCCCAGTCTGATCAGAGTCTTCGGCTGTCCGCATGTAGGAAGCTTATATCCTTAGCTACCCTTTAAGCACTAACGGCTGGGCGTACAACCACTTTGTTGGTTTTCACATGTCACAGCTCTTGTGGCTGTTTGTATAGTTAACACTTTAAGTGCCAAAAATGAAAATCGCTTAATTTGCAAACAGAGTAGATCTAGATGAGGTGGCTCATAAAGGACCGCCTTATCTGGATCTACATTGTTTGCCTTTTAGTTTTTGAATTTGCAATATGATATAGTTTGGATGAAACACTTTTTTGTCTGCCATGTTTACAAAGGGAAACAACTTTAGTGACTTTCTAAGGGCATTTCTGAAAGACAAAACCCTTCAAAAAGGGTCTACTCTTGAAAGAAAGAATTTGCTCTTTGAGCAAATTCTTCCCTTTAAGAGTTGACTCCTATATAGAAGGGAGGCAAAAATGAAAATAACAGAGTTGCTAGAAAGTGGACCCATTTGCCTGAAAGTGTTTTAATCCATACAGTTATAATGGTATTCACTTTCCATTATAATGGTATTCACTGTCCATTTTAATGGTATTAACTGTCCATATGCCAAAGATTGAGTGTGTTTGATAACAAGTGTGTAAACTATTTATGTTTTGGCATTATCAAATAAATGATAACTCTTGTGGATGTGTATTAACTTGAGTTATATCCCATATAAGCTGAAAAGTATATATAATACCGGTAGTTAAAAAGATATGAATTTTCTAACACTTGTTTTCTAATTATTTTGAGTTGAATGTTGAAAGGTTGGATGACGTCTATGTTTTGTAGAATATGTTATGTTTATTTTGATTTGATTTTTCCTTAGGAAATACCTGTAAGACTACTGGGTTTTACCAAAAAACTTTGGACATAATTGCTGGATGTAATGGTGTAAATTTAGATCAGAAAGCTCTTAAGAGGGTCTGCAATGTTTACAACATTGCTAGATCATTTTTATACGCCCGTTTTGAAAAAACGGACGTATTATGTCATGGCGCTGTCCGTCCGTCCGTCCGTAAACATTCTTGTGCGCTCCATAACTCATTAACCGTTTGGGATATATTCATGATATTTGGTAGGAATATGTATTAGGTTGGGGGAACATGTCGCGTACAGAAGTGGTTGCTCCCCCTTCCTTAGTTTCCAAGTTATACCCCTTTGATTAATTTTTTCCCTGCCGGTCTTGTGCGCGCCATAACTAGATAACCGTTTGGGATATCTTCATAAAACTTCATAGCAATGTGTATGAAGTCTCAACGATGTGTCGCGTACAAAAATGGCTGCTCTCCCTTTCTTCATTTTAGAGTTACATCCCTTTCATTAGTTGATTATGGTTATTTTTGTGTATACATATCTTGTGCATACCTTAACTTTGTAACCGTTTGGAATATCATGATGAAACTTTATAGCAATGTGCATGATCACAAGACGATGTGTGGCATACAAGAATGGTTGCTCCCCCTTTCTTAATTTTGGAGTTACTTCCCTTTGATAAGTAATTTTAGGCATTTCTCAGTCACTCCATATCTCCTTAACCTTTTGAAATATTAGAATGGAACTTTGTAGGAATATGTATAATAATGGGGCAATGTATCCCGAGCAAGAACCACAACTCTGGCTTACTGAATTATCTGCCCTTGCATAAATTTCCTGTTTCCTCTGTGATTCCTTAACCCTACATGTGATTTTGTCAGGGGAAGTAGTAGAGCCAAGAATCTAGTATATTTAGTTTATGAATTATCTCCCTTGTTCAACTATGGCATTACTCAACTTTTGAGCCACAATAACTTTGAAGCTGATTTTTGGTATACTCATAGTATTTGATGTGTTAAATATTTGAATAATGTTGCCGTCATTAGTTATAAAGTGGTTGCCCCTGTTTGTCTGCCTATCCATCCTTTTGTAAACAATCTTGTTCATTCCATACTCCTTTATGACATTAAAACGGGCGTATTATGCGCCGCTTGCGAAACCCTTGTTATCACAATTCAAGATAGTAAAATCATCATTTCCAAATGTTAGAGTACCATGGAAATTTAAAAAACTGGAACACCTAAAATATTACCGTAATTGTCCTAAAAATGTAGCAGCTTGATTTTACAATGCAGTAGTGCATTCAAAAGATGCATTTAGACCGGCAAACAATGCAGAACCTGATCAGACTGCTTCTAAAGGAGCAGTCTGATCTTGTTTTGCACTGTTTGCCCATGCCTACCTGTCCCAATACTTAGAATTTTTATACCCCCGGCATACGAAGTATGTCGAGGGGTATATAGTTTTTGTCTTTCCGTCCGTTCGTCCGTTCGTCCGTCTGTCCGTCCGTCCGTCCGTTTGTCCGTACGTAAGTTAACATTTGCGTTAAAGTTTTGTGTTAGGTTTTTTTCTTTTGCTTCTGTTATCCAGAGCTTGTTCATAAGTTCTTAGTGTTACTACAGGATGTTTACCGATCAGTATGCATCACCTTGATGCTGCTGCTGGCCAAAGGTCAAGGTCACAGACTTAGAAATTCTTATAACATTTGCGTTAAAGTTTTGCGTTAAGTTTTTTTCTTTTGCTTCTGTTATCCAGAGCTTGTTCATAGGTGCTTAGTGTTACTACAGGATGGATACTGATCAGTATGCATCACCTTGATGCTGCTGCTGGCCAAAGGTCAAGGTCACAGACTTAGAAATTCTTATAAAATTTGCGTTAAAGTTTTGCGTTAAGTTTTTTTCTTTTGGTTCTGTTATCCAGAGCTTGTTCATAAGTGCTTAGTGCTACTACAGGACGGATACTGATCAGTGTGCATCACCTTGATGCAGCTGCTGGCCAAAGGTCAAGGTCACAGACTTAGAGATTTATATAACAGTTGCATTAAAGTTTTGTGTTAAGTTTCTGCTTTTGCTCTGTTTTCATGAACCTCTTTACTCGAACTTGTTGATATGTGCTTATTGGTACTACAGGATGGATACAGATCAGTTTGCACCACCCTGATGCTTCTGCAGGCCTAAGGTCAAGGTCTCAGACTTAGAAATTTCTACAGCAGTTGTTTTAAAGTTTTGTTTCAAGATTTTGCTTTTGCTCTATCTTTTTGACAGCTTCTGTTGAAATTTGTTCAGATGTGCTTAGTATTACTACAGGTTGGACACATATTAGTACCTAAGGGCAAGGTCACAGACTTAGGAATTTATATAACATTAGTGTTAAAGTTTGTATTGAGCTGTATCTGTTTGCTTATGTTTTTGATATACTTGAATGGAACCTTTTGATGTGTGACTAGGTTTACTGCGAGGTTGAGACAGTTTTGTTGACATCATCTGACTGCTGCTGCTGATTGTAGGTCAGGGTCACAGACTTTGAAATTTATATAACCATTTGTGTTAAAAGTGAACTTAAAGTTTGTATTGTTTTGATTATTGTGAAATCTTGAGATGTAGCCTAGTGATATGTGCCTACATGGGCATGCAAAGTTTATTTCCTATAGGTGGTGGTGCTGGCCGGGGGTATACGTGAGCCCCTGCTCACTTGCTCTAGTTACTTTAAGTACAGAAAGGACAATAATTTCAAATATATAACTAAATGAAAGTAGAAGTGGCTCCTTGACTAGGTGAAGTGGTCAATAAATCGTGTATTTTATGAAATAATGTCAAAACCAGTACAAGCACAGTTTAAATTTGCACCAGTTTTTTTTTTATAAATTTTCAGAAGCCTTATTCAGACATATCTCAGATGGCTTGTCTCGTCTTTCATTGCATTTTGCATATGTCCCTTTGTCCGCTTACAGAATTTTAGGGAAATGTTTGATAGAAATGATCTGAGTCTGAACTGTTTATTCCAGCACTTCTGTCCAGATATTCAGGGTTAACCGGAACCCTGGCAAATATTTTCTACTAGTTTGATGTGTTCAATTATTATACATGTTTGCACATGTTTAGAGACCAATTTATTTAATCAGTTTTATTATTTGTATGTTTGACTTTGAATTATACAAAAAATAACAAAAATGTACAGAAAAGAGAAAGAACATGGAGGAATTAAACGGATAAGGATTCTGTACTAAACTTTGAAAAGTTTCATGTTTTTGTAGCACCTGCCAGTAACAGAAGCAAGACATAGCTATTACTTTTTGTGTGCCGTTGGCATTGGCAGTGTTTTCAGCAAGTTTCTGGTTTAGCTGTTTTGTGATGGTGCACAAACAGGCGAGACACAGTGTTCCACAGAATTCTTGTGGATTTTATTGGATTCACTGAATAAATGTTGATGTTCTTAAAGATTTGCCAGCAGTAAACACGTTTTCTGAGGCAATAGATCTAATGACAGCTGGAGGTAAGGTCGCAAGGGGCTAGAAAGGGGAGAGAACTTAGCACTAGAGGAGGTGGTAGACCAGGGTGGACAAGGTTGCACAATTTGTAGTACCTGGTTTTATGTTACCAGTAGCCTGTATGTCATGTAAATTTTGAACATACTGGCTAGTTTTAAGTTCTTCTTTTCAACACTAATTCTTCTGGTTTAGAAATGGAACATATTCTAAGATCTAAGGTGTAATGGGTACACCTCAATTTTATTCTGCATTTTTTGCATAGGGGAATAATGTTGTGCCTTTCCTAGCCCGGAGGTTATAAAACTTTTTTCATATGCTTGAGCATGAAATTTTACCTGCTAATAAATAGCAAATTACTGATAAGTACAGTTGTTATCTTGCTCAGTTTAGTTGCTTATGAAATTTTCCCTGCTTATGAATATGAAAATGCCAACATTAGTTGGCATTTTCATATTTATCAGCAGAGAGAATTTCATGCTCACTTGAGTTGAGCATGAAAAAAATTTTTTAACCTCGGGGCCTGTTTTAAAACTCTCCCTTAAATGGGACTACTCTTAAAAGAAAGATTCTGCTCCTTGAGGAGCAAACTACATGTATTTCCTTTAAGAGTTTACATGTACCTTCATTGGGATGGGAAGCAAAGCTAAAAACAGCAGAGTTGCTTCCCCTGAAAATACCCATTCACCTTGAATGGTTCTTGGGAGAATATTCAATAGCAAGGAAAGTGGACCGTTCTCAGGTTTTTTATCTGAGCTGGTTTTGTAGAATTGGAAGATAACTTGATTTCATAATGGCTGGTTAAAGGTCATTTTAGACTATGTTACTAGCTGTATTGACAAAAGGCTAGTAGGGAATGAGAGAGTCTTTCAGTCAAAAGACTCTGGACATGTGGAACATCCTTGGCCAGATTGAGAATTCATTGTGATGGTATACATTGTGTATGAGGCTAGCTGTGGTGTCCTGTGATGTCACTTGTTTCATATGTGTGTTTTGGGCCAGGATGAGAGAGAGCAGTTGAGAGTTTGTATACTGAGGAAAGGGAGAATAGGTGGCACTCTTTATCACAGGGTATAATCGATTCCGCCAATTTTCGCTTCCTGCAGAGACAGTCCGTCATATTTGGATTCCGCTGAGACTGTCCACAAACTCTTGCTTCCTGCAGAGGGTAATGTCCTCGAAAAATGGCTTCCTGCCGAGACTGTCCGCGTGATTCTGCTTCCTGCCGAGAGCCTCGGCAGGAAGCAGAATCACGCGGACAGTCTCGGCAGGAAGCCATTTATCATGTACAGAAGTCTCGGCAGGAAGCAAGAGATTGCGGACAGTCTCGGCGGAAGCCAAATATGATGTACAGTCTCTGCAGGAAGCGAAAATTAGCGGAATCAATTATACCCTGTTCTCTTTAAGAAGTTGTTATTATGTAAAGTAGGAAAACTCTAAGATTCTAGCCAGTGATAAATTTGTTATGCCCCCGCCATTAAAAATGGGGGGGCATATAGTATCACTGCTGTCCGTACATACGTCTTGTACATACGTCCTGTCCCTATGTATGTCCCGTACTAAATGGTTTCCGTTCGATATCTTTTGAAAACAGTGGTGTATTGATTTCATATTTTATACACTTGTATATAATCATAAAATACAGGTCAAGTTTGATGTTGGGTAAAATCCGTTGATTATTGTGGGAGTCATGGCCCTTTTTCTACTTCATTTTGTATGAAAAACTGGTTTCCGGTCATTATCTTTTGAAAACAGTGGTGTATTGAAGTCATATTTTATATACAGGTATTGAATTATAAAATACAGGTCAAGTTTGATTTAGGGTAAAATCCGTCTATAATTGTGGGAGTTATGGCCCTTTTTCGACTTCATTTCGTATGAAAAAATGGTTTCCGTTCATTATCTTTTGAAAAGATTAATGTTTTGGATTCATGTTTTATACACAGATATATAATTATAAAATACAGGCCAGGTTAATCTAGGGTAAAATCCCCCAATTACTTTTGGAGTTATGGCCCTTTTTCAACTTCATTTCATACAATAATGGTTTCCGTTTGTTAGTTTTTGAAAAATTACTTGTTTCTGGGCTGTTTCTTTTGGAAAGTTGCAAGGCATCCATTTCTGTGATATTAAGATACAGAATGTTATCACAAATCACAGTCATGACACCCCCCTGCAACACCCCCACCCCCACCCACCCACCCACTTACACTTCTCTTGATCCAAAAAGCACAATACATCTGCCTAAGGAAAACAATAAAACATGTACCACAGAAGTCTGCCTTTGTGAACCTAGTTATCCTACAAAGGCCAGTACTTTAAACAAAGCACCATCTTACTTAGGGCACTAGGCAGGGGCATCCGTGTCCTGTGGACACATTCTAGTTTCATATGACATCTTATCTGTTTGAGACAATCAAGAACAACAATTATTTTTGAGCCATAAACAGCCTGTGAAGAGTCGGACTAGCCTGTACTTGGGTTAGAACCATCACTATACAGTGTTTGTACAGATCGCAAATATGCTGACAAGACCATGTGGCGCTTTTGCAGTTGACATGGTTATACTGTATATGTTGGGATTTTATCAAAACTTATTATCAAATACATGCTATGAGCTATGTTTCCAAAACAGGCATTAAAAAATATGCAAACAGTGAAGGAAAAGGTCAGTCTGAGCATCTGCTTGGCCTAATCAGGTTCTTCATATTTGTCGTATAGGTTCTTCAGAAGGCATAAATTTTTGATACAGCCTGTGCAGTCTGATCAGAGTCTTTACTGTTTGCCCATGTGCACAAATGTTCTCATTTTTCATGGCTCAGCTCATGTATTATTGTTTACAAAGCCTTCTAGATGTCTACTGATAAAGTAACCATGTGATCATTAGATTATGTATGAAATAAACAATATGCATTTTATTTATTTTAACAAACAAAACACATATCATGAGCTTAATAACAGACATAAAGACATTAAACTGTATAATAGAGACAATTAAGAACAAATAATGTCTTAAGTGCATTAAAGTTGTGCATTTGGAACACTAGCATTTGATATGGAAATGTGGTATAAATAACATTGATATGGAAATGTGGTATAAATAACAGTGTTTGATATGGAAGTACAAGTGTTTAATACACTAACAGGGGTGTTTGATTCTAGTTAGGTCTTTTTCTTCAAATAAGGATATTAATTTGCAGCCTCATCTGGCCCCGAGGTTATAAAACTTTTTTCATGCTCAACTCAGCTGAGCATGAAATTATCTCTGCTGATAAACATGAAAATGCCAACTAATGGTGGCATTTTCATATTCATAAGCAGAGACAATTTCATACTCAGCTAAACTGAGCAAGAAAACAACTGTATTTATCAGCAATTTGCTATTTATTAGCAGGTAAAATTCCATGCTCAGCTGAGTTGAGCATGAAAAAAGTTTTATAACCTCGGGGCCTGGATACCCACTATTTGCCTTCTAATCTTTGAATTCTCAATATGGTATAACTGGGATAAATCATTTTTGAAAATTTTGCAGACATAATTTTTATGTTGTCTGCATTGTGATGCTTTAAGGGTTATAATAAAAGAAGTACGAGCTTAAAATGCAAGAAGATTTGGTTCCTGACATACACTAAAAGAAAGAAAGAATGAAAGAAAATTTGACAGTATTGAAGGATCCCTCAATATCTACTGACGATGAATTGTTGTCAGAATGCGGCAGCATGGACGCCTTCGCTCGCATTGTTAAGGACATCACAGGTGGAAACGTTCCAGTAGACTTGGCTTTGCCGCTAAAAATTGAGAATGCTTACAGTAATACAGCATTAAAATTTAATATTATGGGAAGATTTTGTCTGCCATGTCATGTTTTGGTGGCGTTATAGCTCAGTGTGTTACTTTGTGTTAAAGGGAAACAATGATAGTACCATGTTAGGCAGGGGAGATCATTTCTGCAATGGGAGATAATAGAGTTTCGGATAAAAGGGGTTTTGAATGTTGGGATAATTTTTTCTTTGTTCTCCATAAAAAACATATGTTGAGGTCCCTCATTAGAACTGTCTCACTGAGACAGTTCTAATTAGGGACCACAACATTTGTCATATGTAGACAGAACAGAAATTATCTCAGAATTATCTGTAAAATCCCACCTTATTTTCAGCTCTGACTGAGAAGTTTTCTCTGCTGAGAATTACCTCCCTTGTCAAATTTTTTTTTTTTGGCATACCTAATGGTGACATGTTTGTTATGTCTTTCAGTGTTTATGCATTTTAGTTCACAGGGTGTGATAGGTTATAATATGATGGCAATATTTATTTATGCTCAAGGAAATTTGCAGCATAGAGGGATGGGTTTGCAGTTTGACTGTTTTATATTTGTGGTATTTTGGATACTCTGTGTCTAAGGGATTGGTGTATGTGTGGTGTAATGGTGACTGTTTTATATGTCTGTAATGTATGTACAGTATGTATATACTGCCCTAGAGCTCATTTCAAAATAGGGTATAGGAGACTGTATTTAATATTGCTTGTTGCAGAAATTAAGAAAATACATGCTAGAAAGTAATAAGAGCTATAACTTTATAAAATCTTGTGATTCACATATACACATGCTGGAGATTTTGGCCTTCCTTACTGGATGTCTACTACATTTGAGCCACGACACGAGAAAACCAACCAAGCGGTTGTGTGCCCAGTGCAGACTCAGATCAGCCTGGTAGTCCGCCTAGGTTTATCAGAGTCTTCATTAAGCGCTTAAAAAGTAGTTAAGCGTCTAAGCTACCTCCACGTGAACAGGGAAGACTCTAATCAGACTGGGCTGATGCCCAGGCTGATCTGAGTCTTCCCTTGGTGCACAACCTTTTTGTTGGTTTTGTGGTGTTGCAGCTCATTTGATAGTTAGTGCAGTCACAGCCTCAAAGGTTATGACAGGTGCTATGACAATTTTGAGTGGGTAGTGGGTAAATATATGAAAAATAAGGTTAAAATGACATTGTTTTGGTAGGAAACAGATAATATTCTTAATGACTGAACTTCTTAAAATATGTTCTCAGATTTACACATTTTACTTCCTAATTTTCCTTAATGCTCATACACTGTCTTTAAATCTGTTTGGATGTCATTTGTAAAGTAGATCATATCACGAGTGCGGAGCACCAGTGCTATATCTACTATCAGCTGACTGACAAACAGTGAATTATTACACAACAATTTAATGCTAGAGCTGAACTAATTTAATTCTAACACTAAAAAACACAGAAAAAGTATTCTTTTCATTTAGATTCTTCCAGCCTTCCTGCCAGCACTTTCATGCTCCTGCGAATATTCTTAACTGCATCTAAGATAAATGCAAGTTTTTATGACGATTTTAGAAAGGAAAAGGTGTAACGTCTCAGAATGTCGAAGAATTCCATCAGTACTTGCCAGTGACATGAGCAATAAGATTCACACGCTTCGAAACAGTGAATTGTCGCTGAATAAAACATGGAACCTTTCCATTGCTTCCATAGGCACACTGTGTTAGAATTATATTTTGATGTCTATTTCAGTTCAACTCCTCGAGTTTAAAATCCAACAAGAGAAAGTCCTTCAGGATGATCTGCGAACGAGTCTCGATGCCGAGAGGGCTCGTAGCGGCACCTTGTCAGGTCAACTCAACCAGGAGAAAAGCAGTAACCTTGACCTTCAGTCTAATGTGTCGGGTCTCCAAGTGCAGGTTGGGAAACTCAAGGAAACCCTGGAGAGAGAACAGAGTAGATTTGTCTCAGTCACGTAAGTTATTAACTACTTCCTGTGTTGTTAACTATTTCCTGTTTTATGACCTATTCCCTGTTTTATCTGTTTCTTTGAGTATAACTTTCCTTTCCACCAGATTCTGTAACAACAAATCCTTGTCAGTTTCTGTTTGTTCCTACTCTAGTCATCACCAACAGTTACTGTAATTACTCCAGATGCAGATGACAATATTTTGTCTGCAAAATTTCAGAACGTATTTCATCCTGGGAATAAAAAGACTAGTACAGACTCAGATAAGGTAGCTTCTTATGAGCCACCTCATCTGGATCTATGCTGCTTGCAAATTGAACTATTTTAATTTTTGGCGCTTTTTAAAATTGTTACTTTTTGAAAAAGTCTGGGCCAGCTTTGCATGCTGCTGCTTCTAAAGAGGTCCATTCTTAGTATGTTGGTGTATTCTGGTAAAAATAAGGTTCTCTGAGACAATTTTCATATAGGTGTAGAACTTTATAGCTTTAGATTTGTGCACCAGCCATTTGTAGCCCATGCTTTCTCAAGGCCAGGACATAATGAGAGTTTTGTAAACTCCCTGAAAACTGTGAAAGATGACTGTTGAAGGTTTTAATTTAGGCAGCTACCTTTTTGTCTTCTACAAATGACTGGTGCTTTACTTGTAGATACACTGTAGTAATCACATAATGTTTTGTCATTACAGAGCTCTAGATAAGAGGGAGTATTTGGTGATAATTAGGGATAATTTTTGTTAATTCCGCATAAAAACATATGTTGTGACCCCTCATCTGAACCGTCTCTGATCTGAGTCTGCGCTGGACGCACGACCACATTGTTGGTTTTGTCACGTCGCGGCTCATTTCTCTTTATTCTCCACAAGAACTTACGTTGTGAGTCTCATTTGAACCGTCTTGCTGAGATGGTATTAATGAGGAGCACAACATAGGGTGAAAAATAATACAAGGTATTGAGTGTTTGAATTTGTGAAAGCAGGTGTGTGCAAAAACAAAACAACTGTAACAATAATAAATGTGTATAAATAAATGGTCAAAAGAATAAATAATGGAATAAGAATAAATACTGAATGGAATAAATAATAATGTTTTCACAAAAAAATTCTGGGTACCATTTATTTTTTGTTGCATTTTAAAAAATCAATATGACTACACGTTTGCCTGTAGAATTCTTTCGGAGATAAAATCATCATAGAGCAATAAAACAGAAGTAAAAGATGCTAATGATTTCTGGTGACCTATGTCCGTGATCAATAAGCACTGCACTGTACAAGTTAACCATAAAAGTGCAAAAAAAAGCAGACAACACAATTTACATCTGCAAAAATTTTAAAAAATTGTTTCGTCCTAGCTATATTATAATGAGAATTGACAGACGAGTGGGCAAATAGTGTAGATCCAGATGAGGTGGCTCATAATGAGCCACCTGATCTGGATCTATGCTGTTTGCAAATTTAGCTATATTCTTTTTTGGCACTTTATGTGTTAAATAAAGTTGATGTCTGTCTGATCTGTTGCTGAAACACATTGCCCACTGAAATTGCTGAAGGAGTAATTCCATGAATAAATGATGAGAATGGTGGAAAAAATCATTCAATTTTGCAATATTGACAGGCTTAATCAAGAGCTTAACTTAATGGAACTGGCAACTATTGTTTGAAAGCTGTTTTCACTTGTGAAGTGCCAAAAATTGAAAATGGCTGAATTTGCAAACAGTGTAGATTCAGATGAGGTGGCTCATGATGAGCCACCTCATCTAGATCAAAACTAGTTCTCAATATGATATAGCTTGTACAAAACTTTTTATTTTTTTATTTTGCAGGCGTAAATTTTGTTGACTGCTTTTTTGGCATTTTAAGGGTTGAAATTGACTTTGGTGGTCATCAGTGAATTATGATAAAAGAAATGGACTAAAACTGTAAAATGACTGGAAATTACAATAGTTTCTGTTTGAGGAATGTTATGCTGAGACGAATTAAGAGCAGTTTTCACAAAATGCGGTATTGTTATTTCTTGAAAATTTAAAGGGGAAAAAAATGTTGAACTGGTCTGCTATTTTATTAGGTCTTTCGAGTTTGCTAGACACCAAGGATTTTAGTTTTCATGAAATTATGAGTTCCTTTAATTTACTGTAATTGGGTAGTAAAATGAGGAACTAAACTCTCGTTTTATAGCCAAATAAATACGGCACTAGGAAGTTAGAGCACAGTAGATTCAGAAAATGGTTTTAGGTGGGGTTAGTAGCATCTTTATATACCATAAAATTCTAAAAACTGGGACATATTAACCCTTAAAGCGCCAAAAATTAAAATAGTTAAATTTGCAAACAGTGTAGATCCAGATGAGATGGCTCATGATGAGCCACCTCATCTGAATTTACACTGTTTGCCCTCTAGTGTTCGAATTCTCAATTTAATATCGCTTGGATGAAACATTTTTTGAAATTCTGCTGACGTAAATTTTGTCGTCTGCTTTTTGGCGCATTAAGGGTTAAATAATTACCATAAGAGTCACATAAATGGAACAGTTTAGTTTTACATTGCATTAGTGCGTCCAAAATATGCAATTTGAATGGCAAACAGTGTATGCCCTGATCAGACTGCTCCTTTCTTTAGGAGCAGTTTGATCTGGCTCTACACTGTTTGCTCAGACCCATCTGTCCCAATATTTAGAATTCGTGGGTGAAAATTCCAAAATATGAAAATCCTGAAATCAATGGTTTATAATCCTGAAATGAGGACAAAATGGCCTCAAAAATCCTGACGTTCAGGAGATGGCTTCAATATAAGCGTTACGCATACCGTCAGATCCTGTACCATGTTGTGTAATATTTGATATATGTATTTTCTGTGAATAAATATTGTTTAAACCAAAAATCCTGAATTCAGGAATAATCCTGAAAACTTTCACCCATGTATGGTATATCAGAATAAGGAAGTTTGCACAGTAGATTCGGAAAAGGGTTGTAGTTGTAGGTGGGGTTATGATATAGTAGAATTTGCATGGCTGTGAACTTGTCGTGAAGCTTTATATAGCAATAAACTCTTTGGTTTGCTTGTATGTACAAAATCTTGCATTCCTGATACTATTATTTTTTGTGTACTTTGCTTATCTTTATTTTGTCACATTAGGCCATTTCCAGTGATTTTAACCCAACCAGTCGTCTCCTGCCTTGGAAAATAAAATCCACCTTGGTTGGTATAATATTACTCAATGTAACTGTACAGTTAGTAATGATCAGAGTGTACAGTTATATAAAATCTTGATAACTGTACAAAGTGTACAGTTACATAAAATTTTGTTAGCACTAACTGCTGGTGATCAGAGTACACAGTTCTATGAAATCTTATTAACTGTACAGTTAGTTGCCGACACAAGTTACAGAACTTTCCTCCTTCTTAACGCAGCTTTCTGACTCGAGGTGTGAACAGTTTTATATAGGTACTCTTCCAGGGAAAGCAACTCTACCAATATATAGTTTTTCCAGCCTTCTAAATGGGGGTCAACTTTTAAAGGCAAGAGTTTGTAAGAGTAGACCCCAGTTTGGATGGGCTGTGTTGAGCTGGGAAGCAAACAGGAAGTCACAAAAGTTGTATTGTTGTAAAAATGGGAGAAAAACACGGAAGTGTACACATGCACCTTAATAACAGAATTCTAAATGGCCTAATGTTTCATTGTTGATGTTTAAATGAAATTTTAAAGGAAATAATTTGCTATGTCCCTGTAGGTTAATGTGGAATTCTTTAGTGTAAGTTGTGGAAGTATGATATGCTTCACAGCTTTGCATGCACAGCTTGTGAAGTGCTGTAGTTAAGTGTGACACTTTTTTTGGGTGTTAGCTTTTTTGAGGTCATGGAAAATAATCTGAATCTGATTAGCCCCACAAAAAATTTGGGATGTTTCCTCAAAATTTGGTGATCCTCCAGAATTTGGATTATCACATGGGAGCAATACCAATTTTCCTACAGCCCAGTGTCAAAAGTCTTTCCCCAAAGCAGATTTTCCATAGACTTCAATGCAGTTTCAAGTGTACGGGGAATTTTACTGTAGCAGAACTGCTTATCTGACAATATTAAATTTTATATGGTTAGAAAGAGCAATAATTTTGGCAACTTCTAATAATATTGATTTGAACTGTAATTGATTGGTCTTTTAGAAATATGTTTTTACAGACAACACCTATACTTTTTCATCAAATTTTGGACAGCGTCACCATTGACGTCAATAGAAATCTGCATTTCTGAAAATTTTATTGAAGTTCAAAGACTTGTATGTTAATTCTCAGTGGGTTTAGGGCAAAATAAAAATTATTTTATATTGCAGAAATCTTTAAGGTTTTTAAGTATGCAAAAATTATTAAGAATAGTTGAACACAGACCTCACAGTAAAATTTCTTGCACACTTGCAAATGCACTAATTGTCTAAAGTCAATGGAAAAAATTATTTGGGAAAGGCTTTTGCCACTTGGCTGTACATAAAATGCTGTTGACCTGTCCAGTCAGTTACCATCCATGCAAAAGTGGCTGTTGACAAAGACAGGGGGACTGCAGTATCAGCTCAGTTGACAGGCATTAACAATAGTATCATTTACCCTTATTGGTAATGCTTACGCCTGAATCCACTTTGTACAGTATGGGATCATAACCAAATTGGCATTACCCTGGTGTAAAGTTCCAAGTCAAGTGCCCCAAAATTTGTGTGTGGGCTACTTCTGAAGCCATTTCAGCTTATCTTTCATGACCATTTACTTTTAAGCAAAAGATTTTATTTTGTGGCATTTTCTTTTGTATGATCATGTGCTAAACACAACTGTAATCTTCATGTCTTATGTCTTTTTATTTGAGCATTATGTAAATGTATGTACAATATGTATATTCTGGCACCAGAATTATCTCAGTTCTGTGTTCCTGTATGTATATTTGTTTTGATAACACAAATTTTCGCTGCTGTTCAACATACTTATAATCGAGATTGAAGTGTTTAATTTTCCTTTAATTTGAATGATATAGACTAGTTTATGTCATTTATAAGAATTAATTATAGTTAGAAGATCTAATTTTACCAAATTGTTTTCTTCTAAAGAAGCAAACTTTTTTTTTTGAATTACTGTAATTGGGCATACCTCAGCTAAATATGTCATTTTATCGACAAATGAGAGATGAAAAGAAACACTATCAAAGTTTCCTGCACACAGCAAAAATGAATTAGAGACATGAAAGTTTTTCCAGAATTCCTGCTGTTTCCTATGTCGTATAGAGGCTAAAATTGACCTAGCTTTTCGCTGCTTATTCTGGTTTTCTCATTTTTCGCTTCAAGAATCCTATTATTCTTGCTCCTCTTACAAGCTTAAGGTGAGGAAAAGAATGTCTTTTTGGTGGGTTTGTCTTATCACTGTAATGTTCACTTGCAAAAAATAAAATGTCTTCAGTGGCTTTATCTGATGCATTTGCCTCAAGTTCATCATTTGTCAGCTGGAGCGTCATGTCAAAATTTCAATATTACAGATTTTTGCACAAGTTATTCTCTTAACCCTCCCCCCCTTCCCCCTCTATTTTCCCAAGCAGACTTATGAAAGGGAAATAAATATAGTCAAACCTCTCTGAAGGGGTCACCGAAGGGGAACACAAAGATTGGCTGCTTCAGACAGATGACCCTTCAATACAGGTTCATTTGGACTAAATTTTGGTGACTGAAATACTGTCTCAAGAGCATTAAATTCAAAAGAACTGACCAACTGGCTAACCTTACTAAACTTGTTTAACCCTTTCAAGATGGAAACATATGCAAACAGGGGCCGTATTCATAAAGCCACTTAAGCCGTTGCTATGCGGTTGCTAAGGCTAAATATCTATAAAGGAGATTCCCCACAACTATGAAATTTGGTCTGGAGGTTCCTCCAGAGCAAATTTCATAGTTGTAGGGAATCTCCTTCAAAGAAATTTAGCCTTAGCAACAGCATAGCAACCACTTAAGTCGTTTTATGAATACGGCCCCAGTGCTAACCCATTTTAGATGCTGCAGAATGCGGCATTGGATCAGGGTCTACACTGTTTGCTTACAAGAATTTCTATGCAAAATAATATAAAAATGAAAACATCAACCACAAACTCCTTAAACTGGAAATCGGATCATCCTGATGATAAGGATGGACAAGTCTAATAGTCACAAAAGAGTCAGGGGAAGTAATTCAGTTAGGAGTGCATTGAGCTAAAATGCCATAGCATAATGATGGTGTGAATAGATTTAAGATCATTTATTTGAAAATAAAAGAATTCTTTTGTACAATTTTATTTTGGTATGTTATCTGAAAATCATGTTGGTTGGCACTTGTCCTTTAGATTTGATTTCCATCCAAATTAGATGTATCACTGTTTTGTAAAGTCATCTCAGCACAAGGTTGTAATATATTAGTATAGGTCAATTCTCGTAAAGAAGTTCCCCCTGTTCCCCAGGCGGAGGATGTGACTGGCAAAATCAGTCGGAGACAAAAAATGCATGTAGTCATGAAAACAGCCTTTCCCTTTGAAGCATTAAAAATGCCTCAGTTTATGTCCAAACAAAAGCCTCAATATGGTCAGTTTAGGATATAAAATTCAAGCATAATTTTTTTGTAATTAATGCATTTGATTCTTTTTTAACTGCAAATTAAGCAAAATCTTTGGGAATAATCTGTGACTTAATACAGACTGTCCACTGTGTATTTTCTTGGAAGAAAATTCAGCTTAAGCGAAGTAAATGTAGGCATAGTGTGGCCTTTTGTCTTTTTCTTCCAGAAAGACATTAACTTGGGGATAACTGTACTCAAAATTGTCATTTGGGGAGGTAAATCATCGGTTTTATGGTCGGAAATTTTGTTTCACGGCGATGCGCTAGCGGAGCCATAAAATGCAATTTGCGACCATAAAACTGACGATTTACCTCCCCAAATGACAATTTTCAATACAGCTATTCTCATTCTAATGCACTTTTCACATTTTCATCTTTAAAAGTGTACTACTTTCAGCAACATAAAACCAGACGTCAACCAGTGAGAAGTGACATTACATAATGATGTCGGGTTTCTGTTAGTATATTGCAGGGTATACACCTTTCCTATAAATCGATTAAGTCGCGCACGAGTTATCTACCCAAGTAGGCTGTGACGTCATCTATAGGATATCCCATATAATTCAGTACAATTGCAAGCACACATAACATGCTTAAACTAGATGTTTTGTAAATGTAAACTGCAAAAAATTCATTGACAGACCAAATTAAAGTACAATTGCCCTGCTTTCATGTGACATTTTTTATTTATATATTTTTTTATTTATTTATTTTAATATCATATTGAGAATCCCGACAAGTCGCTCATGATTTTTATGACCCCTTTCATCGACGCCGTGTTTTAACACCCCGGCAATACATTCACGTTTGTTCAATAATAAAGAGTTACATTTCGTATAAGTTTCGTAAATCTGAAAAGTTCTTCCCATTTTTTCGACAAGTAAAACTTCAGCATTCAGATAGTAACTATGCATTATTACCGGACAGGTTATAGCGCTGATATTTATGGTTTCTTGTGCGATACACCGATCTATAAGCATCAGCATCCAGACAGTTTTCCGTAAGTTTGAACCCGAGGTTGAATTTATATTATTTTTTCCATCTCTTACTTATCTTCGGTTTTATTTATTTGATCGTTTCCATTTTACGGTAGGTTTTCTTAAAGCTGCCTTCGGAACACATGTCTAGGTAATACACAATCATAGGTGTTTGTTTATTGCGGCAATGCGCGCAACTCGGTGATTACACAAACGAATTCCGTGTCAGCACACTTTGTTGTCATTTTTAGCGTGTGTCTGCTTTATATAATCAGCTAATCGTTCGTTTTGTATCTTTTGTAATAACTGTCTGAACATCTTCCGCGATTTTCTTTCTTTTCCTTTTGTTTTGGAAGCTGTACTGGTGATACATACTCTTTCGATTACGGTAATTTTGGGCTGACATTTTAGTCGGAAATCTTTTAATTTTGTGTCAAATTCCCATATGCTATAAGTTACAAAGCTTATTTTCCGACAAAGGAAGACCTCAATATATTTGGAACAAAAAAGTTGTCTTAATCTTAACAGTTGAATGTTGGTTTTGAATATACGGAAAACCGGCATTTATTTGGTTACACATTGAAAATCAATAGCCTATCCTATAGATGACGTCGTAGGCGTTGCAAGGGACAAAACTCGAACAGACTTTGAATTATAGGAAAGGTGTATACTGTCGCAAATTTTTGAAGTTATCCAATCAGACCTTGCGTTACATACCTTTGTGCATTAGAATTGAAAGTTTCTCTTGTCACTTATAAACAGCATTCTTTAGCAGTCTGTAAATTATGCTGTTGTTTTGCAGATATAATGCAAATTGCTAGAATAACTATGCAGGCTGATTGCTTTTTGTTGTTTAAGGATAGTATGATACTACAATATGAATTATTTTATTTTTTGAATATTGACCTGCTGTTCATATACATTTTTCACAGCTTAACACTGTATTATAGTAATATCAGATAGTATTGTTTTATTCTACGCTCATTTTAATACTTACATGAGCAACAATATAGAATTGGCAAAAGATTACTCTAAATCTTAAAAAAGATTTTAAAAACATTGATGCAAAATATTGAGACATCTTAAAATGATGACTGTAATCATTTCATAATTTGAATATGTTCATTTTTTTCTGTCCATTGGTGTGTAAAAGGACATCTAGTAGAGTGCCCAAAAATGCATATTCTGTGGAGACTTCTTGGAGCAGTCCAATCAGGGTCGATGCTGTTTGCTCAGGCGCACCTGTCTTGTTATTTTTGTTCATTTTGGTATCTAAAATCTTAAAAGATCTTGTATACTTGGCAAATAATGAGATTATCAAGATTATTTGGCATTGTTATAAAAAACCTGTTTTGAGACATTTTCAGCATGTGCCTGGTGCAGAACCTTAGACTGGCTGAGCCATGTACAGTTTGCATTTAAAATCAGCCTGCTCTAGTCATCAGTGTTTTGGTGAAGTGGGTATGATTGGATGAAGCCACATACCGTGCTACATAGTTGAGATAAATCGTTAAAAACTGGACATTCTCTCATGGCTGGCCTCGCCTTGGATTTAGAATTGCTTAGGTCTTGGAAATTATTTAATTCTTCACCTTAATACTGTCTGAAACTTGCTTAATGAAATTTACAGTGCTTGATTTTCATGTCTGAAATTACTTTTTCATTGAAATGTACAGGCCGTTATTTTCTTGCCTGAAGCTTATTCAGTGAAATGTACAGTGCTTTGTGTTAAGTGAAATGTACAGTGTTTAGTGCCGTGTATAGTGCTTGATTTTCATGGCTGAAACTTATTTTAGTGAAATGCACAGTGCTTAGTGTCCATGCCTGATATGTGTAGTGCTTAATCAGAGGAATATACTCATCATTGTTTTTCATGTCATAAACTTATTCAGCGAAATGTTCAGTGCTTAATCAGTGGATTCCTAGAAACCCATGTGGCAGATTTCTCATCATCTTCAGGCTTTTAAAGATCATTTTATGACATCATAGAACTGTTTTATGACATCACATCTTAAGAAGTTGTTTAAATTCATTGCCTCCAAATGGAAACTGTTTTTAAATATTCATTAATTGTGAGCAGAAAGCAGTCTTCTTTTATTATGATGATATTTTCTCAAAATATTTGGACATGCTGATGCTTTTTCATGAAAATAATATTCTTGAAAATTTCTGAATTTATTATATTTACTTTAAACATAGTACAGTCAAATTTGATTGTCTCATTTAATTCAAAGGAATGAGAGATTTTACTTTGAGATATCAGTAGTTTAAGATAGTGGGAGCTAAAGTCTAAGAATGTTTAGGAAATGATTTAAAGGTTTCATTTATTTTCTGTGACCTTAGGAGGTACTTTGAGATATTAGTGTTTGAGATGATAAAATTCAGCTGTGCGTTTTCAAGAGAAGTATAAGCCAAAATGAGTGAAACAACGGTAGAATTGATTGATAAACTTATGCAAATGGATAAAGCATATGCCCAGTGTACATGTAACTGTCATATGAATGATGACGAAATTCTTCCAGAAAATTCCACGGAAGTATATTTTGCTACTACTTGTAATATTTATGAAGGGCGCTGTAGACTTTTACAGTTTCAAAATCAAGTTGAAAGGTAATTAAAGGGGATAAAGAGTCTAAAGTACTACATTTTGTCATTGTTGTTTTCTTTACATGAATACATCAAAGGGAGAAATTGAATGTCCATTAGAGGCAAAATTACTGCATTAGAAAAGTGTATCTTATTCTATTTTGTCTTGGAAATATTAAAGTATGAAAAATATCAAATCTGAACAATATTTATTTTAAGTAATAATAGGATAGAATGGATGAAGAATTTATATCAAGCTCATCAGATCTTCATGGCAATTATTTTCTTTTATTTTGAAAACCAAATTAGCCTTCCTGTTTCTTCTTTGCATAACTGGAGACATGCTTAGTGAGAGTCTTAAAAAGTTGAAATTAAAAATTATTTTTTAAAGTTAATACAAATGCAAGTCTTTAGAGTAATATATAGTGAGTCTGATTTTTAAAGCTTGGAGGCTTAAAACAGGCAGTTTCCAGAATTATGTTATGAAACAGATCTAAAAGCAAGAAAGCCATAAAAAAAAGATAAGTGTGAAGAAAAGTTCATGAATCCTGATATTTTGACAAAAGAATGCTGGATCTGGATTAGACAGAACAGTAGTATTCAATTGGTCTTCCAAGGTTAAGAGTTGCATGGAAATCTGTTCTGTAGATGCTTTGAAATAAGTTATTGTGTGCAAATGAAAATACATTGAACTCCTTGGGACATACCATGCAAATGCATGGAGGAAAGCTGTATTCAAGCATTGCATTATTGTTTTAAAAATAAGTGACACCTCACATGGGCATAGCCATGAATTTTTCTATTGGTGAGTGAAAACGAGCATTCAAATAAACGATAGTTGCAACATGTACTTTTCGTTGAAACTATTGATGCCGCAAAAATTGGTGTGCAAATGCCGCACCCTCAGCTATGCCCATGCCTTGTTCGTTTCACCTGTCTATATCAAGGGCGTAGCTACCTATACGGCAAATATGCAGGTGCGTATTGAAATTTTGTCAAAATTGACAAAATTTCAAAACGTACCTGCATATTTGCTTGCTGAAAATTTATAAATTAGACCAGATTTCAATACCAATTGCCAAAGTGGCTGAAATACTAGCTTTCTCTTCAAGAAGTAGAGAATAAAACATGGTTGTGCGTATAATGAAATTACCTCTAGTTACGCCCCTGTATATGGTAATCTTTTCCATTTTATCTTACAGAAATGCATTAGAAGAGGAGAAATCTAAGTCATTAAACTTGTCTGAACTATTGGAGTCAGAAAGGCAGACCCTGTACCGAGTGCAGTCAGAGTTTGAGGCCCTGAGACGGGCACAAGAGTCACAGCCCAGTATTAGACACCTAGAGGTAAGAAGATGACAGTTTACAGTTTAGAGAAAATTACAAGTGTTCAAGAGGAAAGGCACTAGCAAGCAGTGCAAACCCAGACTTCCTCAATCAGACAGCTTCTGTAGGAGCAGTTTGATCACAGTCTGCACTGTTTGTCTGCCATGATTGTGACCAAAATTTTACAGATGAATATGCATGATTTTTGTTTTCCATTTTCCAAAATATGTTAGGATAAGTTTTGTCCTTCAGTATCATTGGGTTCAGAGCTCTAGATAAGAGGGCGTATTTGATGATAATTAAGGATAATTTTTTTTATTTCTCATCGAAACCATATGTTGTGACCCCTCATCTGAAGCGTCTCGTCGAGACGGTTCAGATGAGGGGTCACAACATATGTTTTTATGCAGAATTAACAAAAATTATCCCTAATTATCACCAAGTACTCCCTCTTATCTAGAGCTCTGATTGGGTTCATTTAGAGTTATTTTGAAAATCGAGTTGTTCTTAAACCTGTGTTCTGTTGAGGGCCATAGGGAATATTAGTGTTACTTATATGTCACCCTCTTCAAATAAAGTATAAATAAACACATACATAAATTAGAGGGTGTGGCTGGTATTGCACATTTCATTACTGGTCATGAACAGACTCCATGAAACTGAATCTGCTATTTTTGTTTATGAGTGTATTCCTTGCTCACCCAAAGGATTTCATAATTAGGCTGTTGCAAATCTAGTAGTATGTACAAGATAGTTTGCTTTTTAAAATCTTTAGAGAGGGGTCTTTTAAAATTACCAACAAATTCTCCCCTTACATTTGACTATGAGTACTTTCTGTCCTATTATAGGAGCTTCAGGGTGAGCTGAAGAATGAGCGAGAGAGACGGTGTCAAGCAGACAGTCGCCATGAGATTGACCTTGTTACCATGGAGAATCTCCGACAGGAAGTGGACATGCAGAAGCGGCACCAACAAGCCATACAGAAGGAGTACGATGCTAAGACGTATCAGCTGCAGAGAATGATTGACAATCAGAAACAGAAAGTAGCAGAACTTGATAGGTAAGATTTTGTAGTCATGGTTAAACCTTAAATCCCGTAAGTTTAAAGTGTGAAAAAATTTACATCTGCAAAATTTAAAAAAAACAAAAAAAAACAACATTTTGTCCATACTAAATCATTTAGATTTACAAGACTAGAGGGTAAGTAGTGTAGAGCCAGATGAGGTGGCTTGTTTTGAGCTGCCTTATCTAGATGTAGGCTGTATGCTAAGTCAGCTATTTTCATTTCTGGTGATTTAAGAACTTTTAATGAACTAACAAGCTTTTTGGAATTGAATGATGGAACGGTCCTTAAAATTAATAGGGTTTGGCCTAAATTGCCAATGCATAGTATTGTCCCTTTTTATCACTGCTTGTTAAAAGCAGGTTTGTATAGCATTTTATGTCCCAGCTGCCAAAGTCTAGGTAGGATTTTACTGTGGAGTTCAAGGAAAATGATTATCAGATCTATAATTTATGATATGACTTGACTTGGAACATGGATGGTACAGTTTTATGGATCAAACATAGCATTATGAAAGGACTGCATTAAATGTCCTCTAAAAGCTAAATATGAGCCACTTCAAGACAAAACCAACTATGTGGTTGTGTGCCCAGCACAAACTCAGATCAGCCTGGGCATCTGCCCAGTCTGATTAGAATCTTCGCTGTCCGCATGGAGGTAGCTTTGACCCTTAGCTACCATTTGAGCACTTAACCAAGAGTCTGATCAAACTGGGCTGATCTCCAGGCTGATCTGAGTCTGCACTGGGCGCACAACATTGTTGGAGCCGGGCCGCGTAGCGCAATCGGTAGGGCACCTGACTCATAAGTCAGAGGTCCTGGGTTCCAAACCCGGTCTGGCCACATACTTTCGTTTCTCCTTCCGCTGATTCAAGAAGGGCAGTTGTCAGCTACTGGCGAAAGTATGTGCAATTAGTACTGGTTAACTGCTTAGGAGGTCTAAGCCTGCCAAGGATAGTGTGGTTAGGTTAACTGACCGTCCTGACATGACCTTAGCTGTTTACCGTGGACGTTAAGCAAGAAATCAATCAATCAATCAATCAATCAATCAGTCAACCACATTGTTGGTTTTGTCGTGTTGCGGCTCATATGTGTTCATATTTTGAATGTTTACAGTGCTCTAGAAAGAGAACATAGTTTAACACTGAAGTTGCGACAGTCCTTAGAAGCTGAAAAATCTCAACAAGAGACGACAGGTCGAGAGCGGAAGTTGATTGAAGACCTTCAGATCCAACTGGAGACAGAGCGTGGTAAAGTTCATGACCTTAACAATGCCCTCCATAGGGAGCACAAGAACATAGAGGAAGTGATGTCATCGGCTGATTCTGAGAAACGTCTGCTGCAGGAACATCTCGACCAAGAACGGGAAGTTAACCATCATCTCAAACATGATCTTGATGCTCTGCAGGTCAGATTTTGGAAAATATGTCTATGGGCAGATTTAAACCTTAATGCGCCAAGAAGCAGACTACAAAATTTACGTCTGCAGAATTTCATAAAATGTTTCGTCCAGGTTATATCATATTGAGAATTCAAAGACTAGAGGGCAAACAGCGTAGATCCAGGTGAGGTGGCTCATTATGAGCCACCTCATCTTCATCTGGATCTACACTATTTGCAAATTTAACTATTTTCATTTTTGGCGCTTTAAGGGTTAAACTCTCATAATTTAGATGTAGATAATCTTGCCCATTATAAACTCTATGTAAACTTCAAAAACCAGAACTTATTTACCCTTTACCCATTGCATTCTGGGTATTTTTGGTTGTCTGCTGAAATTGTCGTCTGCATCAAAAATCAAGAATATTTTGACAATATTGGTCTAACTAACTCTTGTAGAAACGATGTCTAGGCAGCAAACAGTTTGGATCTCAGATCAGGCCCCACATTTGTGGGGCCTGATCTGGATCCAAACTGTTTGCCCAGATATCCCAAATGGAATGAGTTAATAGCTGGATAGATTCATGAGCCATCAGTGACAATGCAAAACCAACAAGCAGAGATGCAGTTTGCACTGTTTGCTAAGTGATAGCTGCTAAGTTCATTTGTGAACAATGCTTACTGCTACTGTGTATTTGTGAACAATGCTAAGTACATTTGTAAACATTGCTAAATGTATTTGTGAACAGTGCATAGTGCATTAGTGAACAGTGCTGAGTGCATTTGTGAACAATTGTCAGTGTAAACTGCATTTGTGAACAAGTAAGGCTATGCCCAGCCTGCATATCAGTGCATTCTGGTCAGAGTCTATGCTGCCTGTGCACCATGTAAGAAATTGACACAAAGTTAAGACTCAAAATAGACTCCATAAATAGTTATGAAGATGAATGAGTATATTACAGGGGAAGCAACTCTGTGTCATTTATATTTGCTTCCATTTTTAATGGATGCCCACTCTTCTCTTATAGGAAAGAATTTGCTCCTGCAGGAGCAAATTCTATAAAGGGTAGACCTCTTTTTGGAAGGGGTACATTGTCCAGGGAAGCAACAAACAGGAAGTCATCAAAATTGTCCCCTTTGTAAAAATGGTGGCAAAACATGGATATGTACCTGTACACCTTAATTCTCGGCTGTTTACTTTTTTGATGTTACCATTTTTGCCTGTCATGGCTTGTATATTGAACAAAATAAAAAACACTTATGTGACTTATGCTATGATTTACTAGAGGCAAGAAATGTGTACCCATAAAAATTCTAAGTATTGGGACAGATAGGTCTTTTTAAACAGTGCAGACCCAGACCAGACTGCTCCTGAAGGAGCAGTCTGATCAAGGTCTACACTGTTTGCCATTCTGTCTGCATCTTTTGGATCCATTGCTGCATTGTATAACCAAACTGTTCCATTTTTAGGGCAATTAAGGTAATTATTTTAGGTGTCCCAATTTTAAGAAATTATATGGTAGTATAATAATGGTACCCAATGTTGGCAGAACAGACCATTGAATTAAGGTATAAATTTCCTTCTTGGCATAAAAATCTTGCTATAGTCAACATAATTATGGCCAGCTTTGATTTTGTGTAATCAGGAATATACTTTATGGACATTAAAAGTTCATGTATTTGGATAAGAATAATGTTGAAGCCTATGTAAGATGTTTCTATTGGTTTTATGATAATACATGTTTGCTAGTTAGGTATATATGTCAGTGTAAACATTCAAAACTAAAAATTTGCTTGTGATACTTATTTCACATTTTTTGGCAACCCTCAGTTGTACATTGGAGTTATAGGGAAATACATAGTGATATTCAATGTGACTGCTTTGTTTATTCTAACTATCCAGGCCGGAGAGTGTGGCCTACATCAGAGAAGCACTCTGATATGGATATACGCTGTGAGATCTGGCATAACCATCTGGGCCCAGTTGTTCAAAACTAACAGTGTTGTTAGTAAATGAGATATTATGTTTTCAAACTTATTATGTGCAAAGATACTGCGATTTTTTGGTGAAAAAAAAGAAGAAAAAGTTGAGAGCATTTGCACTAGCTTTTATAGCACAAAAGCTCCTCACTTTTTTGCTGCAAAAATAATAAGCACATTTGAGTTCATGTGAACTAGACAACTTAATTAATTGATGAAGCAATGCTGCTTTGAACAGCTGTCCCCTGATTATTTAGGTTAAAGATGGTACTTGTAGTTTTATTGCAGTATTCATTACATTGTAGATTGAGAAACTGGAGGTTTTGAGTAAATATGACAAAGAGCATGAACAACTGGACAGACTGAAGGCTGAGAAAGATCAGATGAATGAAGAGTTAAAGAATCTCCGAATTCTCGAGGCTCAGCGAGATAGGGACAGAGAGGCAGAGAAACTGGCGGATAAGAAGGCGGTGAGACAAGCAGATAGAGAGAAGGAGGAGTACAGGATGAAATTGGTAGGTTTGGATCGTTTGTTGTTGTTGTACCACGTTTACTGTAAATATTCAGGTAGAATACCAGGGCAAAACAGTGTAGACCAAGATCAGACTGCTCTGATTTAGAAGTCAGGGGTTGGTTGGTTCGTGCGAAGGTGCTGCGTGTAACTTCCAGTGCCAGGGCGTCCTTACTTTGGATAGTAGTTGGGCAAGGGCTTACTGTGCTTGCAGTAGGTGCGGGTGGGGGTTGTTTGGACATTTTTTCTCCTGTCTATCATCTTTCTCTTCTTTCTCCCTCTTTTGGAGACGGCCCAATATAGACTGAAATACTGTCTCAAAGGGCCGTTAAACCCAAAACAACCAACCAACCAACTGATTGAGCAGTCTGATCTGGGTCTTCACTGTTTGCTGTTTTACACAGCAAACGCTGTATAGGACATATAGACTTAGGAAAAGTCCATACATGTGGTTTTCTTCGAAGGGCTATTAGGGAGATTTTCTTTCTCAAATATGGAGCATAATTAAATATGGGAGGAAGGTCGAAACTTTGAATCGGGAGACTGGCAGATTTGAATTTGTAGATACATGTAGGGAGAGTCTGGATAGAGGAGGAAAAAAGTTATTACAGATATGGTTGGATATCTTTTGAACACAAAATTATGACAGTAAATTTACAGAATTAAGGGGACTTATGGATTTCCATCACGCATATTTGTGATGGTTAACGATGCAGTTTAAATGAACTGACATGATGGCTTACCATAACATAATTACTGAAATTTTTACCACAAGATCTCACTACATGTCCGAAGGATGAAATGTGATGGAAAGCCATAACCTTGGTTTCTTGTGGTGACATGGCTGACCATAACAAAGGCAAAAATCCCCTGGTACTTTTCTGTAGAGTAACTGGTGCAAAACCTTGAGTACCTCATACAGTTAGCATCCATTGCAAAAAAACAAGCATTGTAGACAATTTTGATCTTAACACTTTATAAAAAATAGAAAGTAAACTTGCATTTTTCTTGGAAATAAAACAAGTCAAATGCACAGCAATCATTGCCTAATTTTGACCATAATTCTGTAGAAAGAACCAAAATACATACTGCTTATACTGAGAATAGTTAAGGGCTTGACCAAATATCAATTTTAAGTGTAGACAGGTCATTTTGAACACTGCCAGTGGGTTAAATTGTCATTTTAGTGAGTTGGACTGAAAAATGGAAGAGTTATGGCTGACCATCACAAATGTGCGTGATGGAAAACCATAAGTCCCCAGACTGGTTATATAGGGTTTACAATGTAGAAGTTAACTGAAACCTTTGTTAGTTTTGAACAACTTTGCCCTGGTGTTAAAGTTAAAAGTTATAAATTAAAAAGATGGAATATTCGTGCATTGTATATTACGGTAAAAAGTAAAGGAATGTATATGCACAGGATTTATTTGGTTATAAGACAGATATGAGCCGCAACACGACAAAACCAACAAAGTGCTTGTGCGCCCAGCGCAGACTCAGATCAGCCTGGGCATCCACCCAGTCTTATCAGAGTCTTCGCTGTCCGCATTGAAATAGCTTAGACACTTAGCTACCCTTTAAGGGCTTAGGAAAGAGTCTAATCATACCCGGCAGATGCTCAGGCTAATCTGAGTCTGCGCTTTGCGGGTAACAACTTTGTTGGTTTTCTCTTGTCGCGGCTCATATTACCCTTCCAAAATTACCGGAAATATGTAAATCAGTGTTGTGTAATTCAGCTATAAGATTGATTGTCTCTTCCAAAATGTTTTGGCAGGGCTTTCGTTATAGTAAGTCAAACATGAAAAACTCATAAAGCAAAGTATGATATACAAAATAAATGTTTCAGCATGAACAAGAACTAGAAACCCAAAGATTGACACAGAAATCTGCCAGTCTAGAGGATCAGATAGCAGAACTTCAAGAGAATGAGTTGAAAGCTATAAGAGAACTAGAAGAAGAGAAACTACGCAACTTTCAGGCTGAAGAAGAGGTTAGGGAGAAGGTGGGTGTCTGAAGGGGGTGGCGTTTGTGGGAGATGGGGGGAGGAGGTTGTGAAGAGGGGAGTGCAGAGTAGCAAGTGTCAGACCTTCCTGTGATATACCACATAGAGGGTTATTTCTGTGGGTGTAAATTTTTAAGGTTTTGGAGCCTTCGTCAGCATGGGTGTCCGGGGTTTCAAGTTGCATTAAAGTGTTGGTTAAATTTTTTTGTGATGGGCAAGGCTTTGTCAGGTGAGCTATCCTGTTTGCACTGAGACAGACCTTGTTATAAACCGCAGAAATTCACAGAAGTTAAACACCTGCAGAAACAACCTGCGGTTTGCTTTTAAAGTTTTATTGTCATACATGGTCAGATATTCTTCTTCAGTATATGACATCATGCAATGCTATCATAAATTGAAAAATTGTGACACTTAAAATAGTTACCTTAATTGTCAAAAAATGGAACAGTTGGTTTTTACAATGCAGTAATACACCCAAAAGATGCGGATGAAATGGCAAACAGTGTAGCCCCTGATCAGACTGCTCTAGGAGCAGTTTGATCAGGGACTGCACTGTTTGCTCAGGCCTGTCTGATATTTAGATATTTTATAGTAGTCATGTAAAAATTATTTACTTACAGGAAGCACAAGAGCCGACACCTAGATCTGATGATGGTGATGGAATGATGGCTGACGGTCAAGCTGAACGTCAAGAGAGATGGCAGGTTTACCGTTCACAGCTAGAGAGTATGTGTCAGAGCCTACACTATCTCGTACTCAGATGTCGGGAACAGCTCAGCAAGTCTTCACACAGGTGAGTCTCACATTAGTATAAAGGAGGGTCTCCTAGGAGTTTATCAGTGAGTGGACTGGGCAAAAATATTACTGATTAGCAGCATTTGTGATAAAATTTTACTGGTAAGTGCATAGGTTAAGTGCATAAGCCATATATTATACTGATTAGCAGCATAACAAAAAAAACAAAAATAGTATGAGCTGTATTGTCAGTATTATTGTCTAAAATGAAAACGAAAAAGTTTTTTGTACAAAATATAGGTACTGTTTTAAAGAAAAATGGTGTAATGCAAATGACTTTGTCCAAAAAAAAAAAAATAAATAAATAAAAAAATCACTGATTACTGATTCTGGGAATGAGATTTGTTTTATTGGCTACCATTCTGAAGGGAACCAGTTAATCCCTCATATATTAAAACTCTAATTGTACAACTGAAGGTAACCAGTTAATCCCTCATATATTAAAACTCTAATTGTACAAAGAATCTTCCAGGAATCTTAAGTATTGTTCATAAGTATTTACCTGGCACTCATTTATTTCCGTCACTCACTCCGATGTTTTCGTTAGTTTTAGCGATGATTTACTTGAAAATACTGCTATTTGAATATAATAGTCAACCATTTCTCGGTGACGCCGTAACATAGTGGTGAAGGTTTCCAACTGCAGACAAAGATATCATAAGATCGATTCTTATGGCATTCGTTTTAGTAGTTTTCATTTTTTACTTTTTTTTCTTAATGTTATGAATGAAAATATTTATTTTTACTTAATACTTTTAAACGATTTTCAGTCGTTTGGGTATTTTCCTATATATTTTCTTGGGAAAGTAAGTTTCCCGGTTTCTCTTTATTCTTACGCACTCTGACGATTGGCCTTCTACTGATACCAGCTGCATTTATTGTCTGTTGAATATGATCCTCCTCCAGGTGCTTGTTTTTTTTCTTTCTGAAAATGCTTTTTTGATATGGAAGCAATGAGTATTTTTCTTTGAATCTGAGATGTTTTTGGTCAACATTGCTGTAGGATTTACATCATGTGATAGTAGAAAGATAGTGCATCTCATTCAATAGTTGAAGGGGTTGTCGGATTGGTCATGGTCTGTCCGGCCCAATATTAGTTTGGCTGATAGTGCGGCAAAAGGCTTCTGTGCTTGCAGTAAGTGCGGGGAAGCTTTTTTTTATATGATTATATTTTCTTCTCTCGCATATAATTTCTTCCTGTCTTTGAAAGACGGCCCAATATAGAATGAAGTACTGTCTCAAAGAGCCGTTAAACCCAAGACAACCAACCAAGCAACCAACCAATTAATAGCTGAAACATTAGAATTTTGTGCCGAGCATGGCAAGATTGCCCGCTGGAGTTTTACGCAAAGAAAAAAAAAATTAAAACAACGGTAATGAGATTCGAAACCATAACTCCAAGATTAAAAGTTCAGTGTCTTTTCCACTGTGCCACTTGATGCAGTGATTTTCTACTGTTTAATAGTAATGTACATATTGACGCTGCTTTTACCCGTTCGTAATCGGACAACGTGAATTAATTTATGGAGGTGAACGGAATATTCATGAGTGCCTGGTCAATACTTACGAACAATACAGTATTTAGAAAAGTAAACAAAAGCCAAACATTAATACCTTGCTTGAAGTCATCAAAAATTGTTAAATGACTAACTTACACAGGCTTTATACACAGTTCTATAGATAGCAGGTGTTTTTAATAAGGTGACAAATGTTGACATCATTTCAGTGGCACTAGCCAATCAGATGTTGTTGATTTCGATGCCCTCCATTCATCATTGCGTGACCTTCTAAATGAGGTCAAGCAGCTGCAGGAAATAGAAGGGGATTTCATGTCACATCCGTCTGGTTCTGTCAACGAGAGGATATTACGACACAACGAAGAGCTGACAAATTTTGTTGCAAGGTCGAGCGAGGAGAAGAATGAGTTACGAAATGCTTTGTCTCGACTGGAGGAAGAGATTTGGAGATACAGGCAGAAGGATCAGGTAATTACAAATTTGTCAAATATTTTAAGGTAACTTGGTACACTTCAATGGGAAGCAACTATGCCAGTTGCATTTTTGCCTCCCTTCTGAATTTGTCCTCCTTTGTAAAAAGTGGTGGAAAATCTTTAGGGAGCAAATTCTTTTTGTAAAGAGTGGGCCTCTTGGGGAAGATTTTGCCTACTGAAATTGTCTGCCTTGAAAGAATTGGGGCCCAGACCATGATGGTATAGCCTTACACCATCAGTAAAATGATTTTAGCATATGAAAGAGACCATGGATTTTCGTCCTATTCTCCCCTTTTGTAGATGTCTACATTTTGATTTTTAGTGAATAGTAACAGCCTCATTGACTCAGTGGGTTAAGTGCAGACCTGCTGATCTAGCAGTCCTGGGTTTGAGTCTTGCAGAAGGTGGAAATCCTTTAAACTGTAAACAAGGTTCCATTGCACAAAGCGTTTCATTACCACCTCATCCCTACCCCACATCTTCCTGATATGACTGAAATACTGTTGAAAAGGACATAAAGTCGCAAGTCAGGTCATCCAAGTTTGCGAGAAATTTTATTATATGATTGCAGCTAGTTGCTTTGCATGAATATGATGTGCTAGAAATGAGAGAGTCTACTGAATAATTACATGTAAATGACTTATTACTTAACCATTTATTTTAGGAGGTACAAAGGGCTTCCTCAAAAGCAGATGAATATCTGCTCAAGGAGCGAGCAGGCTGGGCCAAAGAGAGGCTGTCCCTACAAATGTCTCTGAACACAGCAGAACGTGAGATTGACCAATTACAGACAGATCTGAGAGTTGAGAGGGAGAGAAGGGTAGCAGCTGGAATTACAGACACCAAGGAAACTGATAAGGTCAAGGTAAGGTTACTATAGTTACAGACAGATCTGAGAGTGGAGAGAGAGAGAAGGGTGGCAGCTGGAATGACAAATACAAAGGAAAGTGATAAGGTCAAGGTAAGGTTACTATTGTTACAGACAGATCTGAGAGTTGAGAGGGAGAGAAGGGTAGCAGCTGGAATTACAGACACCAAGGAAACTGATAAGGTCAAGGTAAGGTTACTATAGTTACAGACAGATCTGAGAGTGGAGAGAGAGAGAAGGGTGGCAGCTGGAATGACAAATACAAAGGAAAGTGACAAGGTCAAGGTAAGGTTACTATTGTTACAGACAGATCTGAGAGTTGAGAGGGAGAGAAGGGTAGCAGCTGGAATTACAGACACCAAGGAAACTGATAAGGTCAAGGTAAGGTTACTATAGTTACAGACAGATCTGAGAGTGGAGAGAGAGAGAAGGGTGGCAGCTGGAATGACAAATACAAAGGAAAGTGATAAGGTCAAGGTAAGGTTACTATTGTTACAGACAGATCTGAGAGTTGAGAGGGAGAGAAGGGTAGCAGCTGGAATTACAGACACCAAGGAAACTGATAAGGTCAAGGTAAGGTTACTATAGTTACAGACAGATCTGAGAGTGGAGAGAGAGAGAAGGGTGGCAGCTGGAATGACAAATACAAAGGAAAGTGATAAGGTCAAGGTAAGGTTACTATTGTTACAGACAGATCTGAGAGTTGAGAGGGAGAGAAGGGTAGCAGCTGGAATTACAGACACCAAGGAAACTGATAAGGTCAAGGTAAGGTTACTATAGTTACAGACAGATCTGAGAGTGGAGAGAGAGAGAAGGGTGGCAGCTGGAATGACAAATACAAAGGAAAGTGATAAGGTCAAGGTAAGGTTACTATTGTTACAGACAGATCTGAGAGTGGAGAGAGAGAGAAGGGTGGCATCTGGAATTACAGATACCAAGGAAACTGATAAAGTCAAGGTAAGATTACTATAGTAAAATACTGATCTGAGAGTGGAGAGAGAGAGAAGGGTGGCAGCTGGAATTGCAGATACCAAGGAAAGTGATAAGGTCAAGGTAAGGTTACTATTGTTACAGACAGATCTGAGAGTTGAGAGGGAGAGAAGCCTGAAGGGTGGCATCTAGAATTACAGATACCAAGGAAACCAATAAGGTCAAGGTAAGGTTACTATTGTTACTGACAGATCTGAGAGTGGAGAGAGAGAGAAGGGTGGCAGCTGGAATTACAGATACCAAGGAAACGGATAAGGTCAAGGTAAGGTTACTATTGTTACAGACAGATCTGAGAGTGGAGAGAGAGAGAAGCCTGAAGGGTGGCATCTAGAATTACAGATACCAAGGAAACCGATAAGTTCAAGGTAAGGTTACTATTGTTACAGACAGATCTGAGAGTGGAGAGAGAGAGAAGGGTGGCAGCTGGAATTACAGATACCAAAGAAACCGATAAGGTCAAGGTAAGGTTACTATTGTTACAGACAGATCTGAGAGTGGAGAGAGAGAGAAGGGTGGCAGCTGGAATTACAGATACCAAGGAAAGTGATAAGGCCAAGGTAAGGTTACTATTTTTACAGACAGATCTGAGAGTGGAGAGAGAGAGAAGGGTGGTAGCTGGAATTACAGATACCAAGGAAACTGATAAGGTCAAGGTAAGGTTACTATTTTTACAGACAGATCTGAGAGTGGAGAGAGAAAAAAGGGTGGCAGCTGGAATTACAGATACCATGGAAAGTGATAAGGCCAAGGTAAGGTTACTATTGTTACAGACAGATCTGAGAGTGGAGAGAGAGAGAAGGGTGGCAGCTGGAATTACAGATACCAAGGAAACTGATAAGGTCAAGGTAAGGTTACTATAGTTACAGACAGATCTGAGAGTGGAGAGAGAGAGAAGGGTGGCAGCTGTAATTACAGACACCAAGGAAAAATAAGGTCAAGGTAAGGTTACTATAGTGACAGACAGAGCTGAGAGTGGAGAGAGAAGGGTGGCAGCTGAAATTTCAGATACCAAGGAAACAGATAAGGTCAAGGTAAGGTTACTGTAGTTAAAGATAGGTCAGAGAGTTGAGAGGGAGGGGGAGAGAATGGGTCTCTATGGCATTAGTTTTCAAAGACTTACAAGACTGTTCAGTAAATACCATAAGCTATAGACTGCAGTCTATGAAATATGATTTATCATATGAAGTTGCATCTGAGAGTGTAATAAAGCCATGCATTAAAAACGATAATCCACTAGTGGATTAGATATGCAAATTACGTCGTAACGTTGTGCGTTGAAATCCATATAACGTCACGTTTTCTAATGGCGAAATCGTGACGTTTTAGTATAAAATTTGCTAATAAAACATGATTTTAGTGTCATATGATCAACAGAATCTTGCATTGGTGCTCCTGTATTATTGAATTTATTCAATTTGTTGGTGAAAAGGATAAGATTTTTTTCCCCAACTCATTCAATAAATTCAATAATACATGAGCACTCATGTAAGATCCTCTATGAAATTTTAAGTGAGAGTTGATCTAATTTATGAGATTCCCACAAAAACTTCTTCCAAGCTAATCTCAACAAGAGTTAAACTTGCTTGGTGTTTTGATGCAAGAAGTAGATATAAAAGTATGCAGTTCTTATTAGTTCTTCTTTAGTGAAAAATTGGATTGAGTACTCCATCCATTTTTGCATTTTAAAAAAAACATAAAGAGCCTTCATTCTGAAAAATAAGTGAAGTTTGAAAATCTGGAGGGAATGACCTCCCAGAATTCAAAATGAGGTGAGGTTGAAATTTATCTCACTTAGTGAGTCTCATATACACTGTTGTATCTTTCTTCAGATTCAGAGGCTATATGGTAAATACCTTAGAGCTGAAAGTTTTCGAAAGGCTCTTATCTATCAAAAGAAATACCTACTGCTGTTATTAGGGGGCTTCCAGGACACGGAGGAAACGACCTTGGCATTGTTAGCGAGGATGGGGGCGACACCTGCCATAGAGAGTCTCCATCATCGTCATCTGAAACTTTCACCAATCACAACATTTAGAAGTGCTGTTAGGGTTGTCATAGCAATAACAAGGTAAAATATTTCTGTAATAGCTGTGGGGTGTTACAGCAAGAAGGTAAAATGATATACCTAAATGCTGTTACTGTTGTCATAAAACTAACATTCTCAAGTGTTTTTAGTCTTGTACATGGCAAAAACAACATTTTAGCCACAACATGACAAAACCAACAAAGTGGTTGTGCGCCCAGGGCAGACTCAGATCAGCCTGGGCAGCCATCCAGTATGATCACAGTCTTTGCTGTCCCCATGGAGGTAACTTAGACCCTGAGCTACTATTTAGGTGCCTAGGAAAGAGTCTGATCAGACTCTGGGCTGATCTGAGTCTGCGCTGGGTGCACAACCACTTTGTTGGTTTTCTCATATCGTTGCTCATGTATAGTAGTGCTTGGGTTGTCAGGGCAATAACAAAATAAAGTGACATTCTGTCATAGCAATAAAAGATGAAGTAACTTTATATAGTCTGTCTTTCCAGAGTTATTAGTTATGGTTTTCATATCAATAGCAAGGTTAATTGCTGTTAGAAGTTTCAAAGCACTATGTTTAAAACCAATTGTTTGATGACAAACATTAGTTTAATGCTAATGAGGAGCTTAAAATTTAGAATCACAAACATTCAAGGACAATTAAGCTCTAGGAAATGATTATACCCTTGACATATGCCCATAATTATTATGAAGTATGTCGATGGGCATATTGTTTTTGTCTGTCCACCCATATCGTCTGGCCATTAGGAAGCAGCACTGGTCGAGGGCTCTACATTAAGCCCTGCTCACTGGATCTAGTTTCAGTTCTTAAATGTTTTGTTATTTTTCAGAATGAAATATTTGGTTCGAAAGTGGAAGCGAGCAACAAGAGTAGGCTCAGAGGTTGTAGGAGGGACTGTGGATCAGATGAATGGTAAGATATCATAAATTATTTGGCAGTGACTGAAAAACAACACAAACAAATGAGCTGCGACATGACAAAACCAATAAAGTGGCATGTGCGCCCAGCAAAGACTCAGATCAGCCTGGGCATCTGCCCAGTCTGATCAAGGTCTTTGCTTTTTACTTAAAGGTTAGCTTAGAATCTAAGCTAGCTCCATGCAGACAGCGAAGACTGATCAGACTGGGCGAATGCGCAGGCTGATCTTAGTCTTTGCTGGGCGCACATGCCACTTTGTTGGTTTTATCTTGTTATGGCTCATTTGGCAGTTACTGAAAAACTTTTCTTTGGAGAAACTGTCACAGTGAAAGAGGAATCACAACAGTTTCTCACCACAATGAGCCATGACACGACAAAACCAACAAAGTGGCATGTGCACTCAGCATAGACTCAGATCAGCCTGGGCAGCCGCAGCTGCCCAGTCTAATCATATTCTTTGCTGTGTGTGCTTAAAGAGTAGCTAAGAATCTAAGCTAGCTCCATGCAGATAACGAAGACTGATCAGGCTGTGTGGATGCCCAGGCTGATCCGAGTTTTTGCTGGTTGCACATGCCACTTTGTCGATTTTATCTTGTAATGGCTCATTTGGCAGTTACTGAAAAACTTTTCTTTGGAGAAACTGTCACAGTGAAAGAGGAATCACAACAGTTTCTCAACACAAACAAATGAGCAGTGACATGACAAAACCAATAAAGTGGCATGTGCGCCCAGCAAAGACTCAGATCAGCCTGCGCATCTGCCCAGTCTGATCTGAGTCTTTGCTGTGTGCTTTAACAATAGCTTAGGGTCTAAGCTAACTCCATGCAGACAACAAAGACTCTTATCAGGCTGGGCAGATGCCCAGGCTGATCCGAGTCTTCGCTGGTTGCACATGCAACTTTGTTGGTTTTATCTTGTCATGGCTCATTTTGTAGTTACTGAAAAACTTTTCTGAAGAGAAACTTTCACAGTGAAAGATCAGTCACAACCGTTTCCCACCACAAACAAATGAACCGTGACAAAACCAACATAATGGCATGTGCACCCAGCGAAGACTCAGATCAGCTTTGGCATCCACCCAGTCTGATCAGAGTCTTTGCTGTGTGCTTTAAGAGTAGCTAAGAATCTAAGCTAGCTCCATGCTGACAACGAAGACTCTGATCAGGCTGGGCAGATGCCCAGGCTGATCTGAGTCTTCGCTGGTTGCACATGCCACTTTGTTGGTTTTGTCATGTCATTTATTTTGTACAAATGTAGTTACTAAAAAACAATATCTTTCATCAGAGAAACTGTCACAGTGAAAGATCAGTTACAACAGTTTCTCGCCACAAAAAAATGCAACCTTGATAGAGCTATACAGAGCATTGTATCATGCCAATTATAGACCCCTGATCTCACAGCAAACCATTTGGCATCAGCAACATGCAGAGAAAGAAAGGACCTCGTATCATTTGGGCCATTTTTGGCCCCCATTCAAATTTATTTAAAATAACATGGTTTCTGTTGCTCGTCATGGGAGTGGGGGGGGGGGGGGGATTGTATTTCCCGAAAGGCGTTATTTATAGCATAAAGTGTAGTAAAGCAGCCACTGTCAAAATACCTCTAATAAACAGTATTAAGGACCTTAAGGTGAATGGGTATACTTTCAGAGTATTAAAGATCACTACTATTTTTGCCTCCCTTCTCAGTAGTGGTCAACTCTTAAAGGAAAGAATTTCAAGAGTAGATCACATCAAAGAGCTACCTCATCCAGAGAAGCAAACAGGAATTCATGCAAGTTAATACAACATTGTTTTCAGAAAAGAGGCAGGGGCATTTATTAGAGCAGGGGCTTAATAGAGCAGGGGTGGTTATTAGGATTAATATGGTAAGTCTAGGGTCATCAGTGTCACATTTGAAAAAAATCACAGTAAATTGATGCTGATCATTGTTAGAGATATTATTGTTCGTTAACTCTTTGCTGATCTGTTACGATTTTTCACAGGTTATATGCCAGATTCTGGTAGCTTCTCTCCGCCTCGTCATCCGTCCTCGCCAAGATTCATGCCGTCCGCCAGTCACGCATTACCATCATCATCACCGAGAACATCTTACCATTACTCACCGCCGAGGTTGCCAGACCCCCTCATCGGCAGCTCGAGGTCACAGCTCGAGGTCGACACAGTCTTGCCATCATCTTATCCATTGTCACGAGGGACCTACAGTCAGGTTCATACTACCCCACCCACCAAAGATTACAGTAGTACAACAAGATATACCTCTCCTTCATCCGGTGCTAGAAGGTATGTTGCTTGTTTAAGGCATATTGTTACACCTCCATGTTTCTCTGGAATTTTTACAAAGGGAAACAACTTTCATTGCTTCCTGATTGCATCATTTGGGGGATGAAATTTTTTCAAAAGACAGTCTGCTCTTAAAGGAAAAAAATTGCTCCTAAAGGTTTCCCATCCAAGGAGGCCAAAAGGAACTTAGGGAAGTCACAGAAATTATTTTCCTATGTAAAATGTAGAGAAACATGAGATTTACCTATTTAACATTAGCTAAACCATTTGCTTTGAGATTATTGGCTGTGGTTAAAGTATGAAACATACATGATTCGAGTACTTTGGTCTAGTTTCCATCATAAAAACAGGTGAAAGATGATCATTGTATCTAAGGCCTTTATTCACTACAGTAGTTACAGATAAAAAGAAAAAATTTGGAGCTGAAATTTGGGGTTTTATCATTGAACAACATATGTACATTTTATAGTGTTGTCTCATGTTTATTTAGTAAATGTTTATTTCCAGAAAAATATTAACTACTCCCCAAACTCAGCTGGCTCAACCTGGTAGAGCGAGGTTTGCACCTCAAGAGGCAGTAAATGGGGACTACGGTAGCCATGACGATTATATAAATAGATTAGAGAACCTACAGACAAGATTAGGAAATCTACAGAATGGTAGGTTGAATTCTGTCTTCATATCTTTTGTTTTTCGAGCTCAGTACATGGGAAAACTACTGCAGTGACAGTTAATTTCCTAAATGAAGGAGAAAGGGAGAAAGAACGTCAGTGTATTGGTCATTCAAGAGATCATGTGAGCCGCAACACGACAAAACCTACAAAGTGGTATGTGTGCCCAGCAAAGATTCAGATCAGCTTGGGCATCCTCCAAATCTGATCAGACTCTTTGCTGTGCGCTTAAAGGGTAGCTTAGGGTCTAAGCTACTCCATGCAGACAGCAAAGACTCTGATCAGACTGGGCAGATGCCCAGCATTATCTGAGTCATTGCTGGGCACACATGCCACTTTGTTAGTTTTGTTGTGTTGTGGCTCATGTATCTGCAACCTCAAGTCTTCGGTTGTACAGGTGGTGACATTGCAAAACTGTCAGTTTGTGCTGGGCAGGATGTCAACATAACGAGAAGGTCTGTCGTTGATTATGTCAGCTTCTTTGACAATTAAATGAAAACCTCTCATACACTGAACTTATGCATTTTAGCAAGTTCTGCATTTAACCCTTAAGCGCCAAAAAAGCAGATGACAAAATTGACATCTGTAAAATTCCAAAAAATGTTTTGTTCAAACATTATCATTCTAAGACTAGATAACGAACATTGTAGACCAGATGAGGCGGCTCCTGATGAGCCATCTCATTTGGATCTATGCTGTTTGCAAATTCAACAATTGTCTTATTTTGCGCTTCAAGGGTTAAAATCAGATGTAAATCTTCACGCCTGGTAAACTATCACAGGTACCTCCGGCGGAGGTACCGATAAAAAGTTGTGACCGGTACCTGGAGCTGCCTGTGACTGTCCAAAAAATGACAACAAACGATAGGTTTTCCTCTTTTTTGACAAAATATAAAATAACCAGGGAGTTTATTAAAAATCAAAAAGTGCTATTCGACCCCTGTAGACATAAAGTTTTGTCACACATTATATCCCCCTGAACTTTCCATATTAACCAAAGATACGACTTTTGAAGTGGCTTTGATGTCAGCCCACAGTACTCAAAACATAAAAAATTCGGCCGTTTTTGGTCTTAAATGCAGTGATCTTGCATACGAATCTGTTTTTCTCGGCACACTGGTGTTAAGGTAACCTCCTTGCTCAATTGTAAATGTCGATTGACTACAAATAAGGCTTGATTTTTTCAAAACAACAGCTGGAGGCGCCTGCATTGGTGTGGAGGTGCCTGTGATGTAAGCAAATATAGTGAAAATCTGAATAGTTATTGCAGCTGGAAATATTGACATCTTCTCTAAACCATGCACTGCCTGGAAAGAATCATTCATTCAACGTCCCATTAAGCTATCATAATGCGTGTATCATGAAATTCCATGTTAAAATTTCTAAAACACCATCTCAATGAGTAATTGCCCAATTTGTTTCCGCTTCTGTTAGTCAAACATGGGCGAATTTCACATAGTTGCTGAAAATTAACTGCCTAATTCAGTGTTAGAATCGTTATGAAATGTGCGCTTAAATAAGAGTCAACATTTTGTGACTGGTGATGACTGTGATCGGGATGTGCTGGCTAAGAGTCGTTCCAACTTGTCAGAAATTGCCGAGGTCACACGTCATGCCAGCTACACGTATGGTGTGTCAAATTGTCAAAATTGCCGATACCCGTCAACAGGCATACACGTACAGGTATTTATAGTGTTGATCCTTTTGGTACCTCACATGTGTCGCTCGCATGTGTCGTATGACGCTCGCTGTATGTGTTAACTTTGTGGTAACTGGAGTGATAGGTGCTACAAGTGATTCAGTCTGGCTAGTTTTGAATTGTTGGCGCTAGAATCCAAATACATCCGTAAGGCCTACAGATTACATCATCGGCAGGTGACATGTTCTCAATATTACACCGTTAAGTATATTGAAGTGATCGGTATCTTACTGTAAATAACGTGTAATTCAAAGTCTCCGAATAGCCACTGCATCAAATTTGGTAACAAAAGAGCTCTTTTACTACATAAAAGTCATCTTCTGAAACGTTGTTTTTGCAAACGTTTCGAGTAGCTAGCATGGCGTGTGACCTCGACAATTTCTAACGATTTGGAATGACTAACAGGCAGTCATCACCATTCACAAAAACGCTGCCTCTTATTTAAGCGCATTTCATAACTATTCTAACACTGAATTAGGCAGTAAATTTTCAACAGCTACGTAACACTCATCAATGTTTGACTAACAGATACGGAAACTAAACGGACAATAACTCTTTGAGATGATCTGCTTTGGATTTTGGATTTCTGTTGTGAAGCATCAATGTTATGTGTTCTTATGTCCGCTTGTCTGTAGTCTTCTGGCAGTAAGGTCCTGTACAGCTGCCCACTTATATAAGATAGGCAAAACAGAAGTTAGCGTTGTTTTCATTTGGGGTAGGTGAATTTCCACCTGTCTGGGAAAGAGCTTTTTATTCGGTTGACCAAGCGTGTCTTTTATGAACTATTGTCAACGTATACTTACTTCCATCTTGGTTTTGAGAGCAGGATGTAGAATCTGATTGTATAAGTTCACGACCATTGTCGTTTTAACAAAACTATGCTTGATATTCGCATTATGATAGATTAAATTGCGACGTTGAATGAACGATTCTTTCAAGGCAGTGGTCTAGAGATGAAGAATATCAATATTTGCAACCGCTATAAATCTTCAGATTTTCACTATATTTTCTTACATCACAGGCACCTCCATTCCGTCACAGCCACCTCCAGTTGTTTTTTTTACCGATCCAGCCTTATTTGGATTTTATCGGCATTTATATTTGGGCAAGGAGGTTTACTTTACGTCAGTGTATCCAGATCAACAGATTCTTATGCAAGAAAAGTGCATTTAGGACCTAAAACAACCAATTTGTTCTTGTTTTGAGTACTTGCGCCTGATCTTAAAGCCACTTCAAAAGTCATATCTTCTGTTTATATGTAAAGTTCCCGGGGATATACTGTGTAACAAAACTTAATGTATATAAGGGTCGAATAGCATTCTTTGATTTTCAATAACCCCCCTGGTTATAATGTATTTTATCAAAAAAGACGAATACCTACCGTTTTTTGTTTATTTTTGGTCCGTCACAGGTAGCTCCGGATGCCTGTCACAACATTTTATCGGTACCTCCGCGGAGGTACCTGTGATAGTTTACCAGGCGTGATCTTAAGGTATGGAAGAAAAAGTATCAATTATGTGTGTGACCTGTGACTAGTAAAATCTGCCCCTCAGAGTCTGGGCCTCATTTGGCAAGCCTTGTGATGTGAAAAAGTGACTCTCAAGATATATCTGCCTTCACTGCACTACCATGACAGACTTATTTACCATAAACACCACAAATACTTCTTTGACTTAAGAGTCATATGTACAGATCAGAGTTATCTCCCTAGATGTATTCATTCCCCTTAAATTAACATTTTATATAGAGAACAACCTGCAAGGAAAAGAATCTGCCTTCAATTAAACAGATTATCCATGTTTTGGCTGTGACATGAACAAGCCTCTTTGCCACTGGAACAATTTCCAGTAGTTTTCCTATTATTTAAACAACATGGACATTTCCTATGTTCTTTTCTGACATGTTTAAGGGTGCAGCGTTCTTATGACATCAGCAATCATGCAGCATGATGTCATAGGTCAGGAGGTCATTAAGATTGTAATACCAGGAGTAAGTGTGCAAGTACTGGTAGTTTTTTTATACCATTCAGCATAGGCTGCCAGGCTCTGGATAAGGTTTTTTTGTTGTCGTAAAAAGTCAGAGTATTTGGTTATAATAACATAATATACTTGAAGCCAGTAAAAACGCAAGTTTCTGGTTTGGACCACGTACAGATTTATACCAACAATGCTCTTTTTATGAAGGAAACCAGGGTGTTTAGCTAATTAGTGTTTAACATCAAGATTGGCGGTTTACTGACGATGGTCAAATTAATATGTATTGCTTTGCATATAAAGGGACGTAACTCCTCCTTTTACTTAGGCAAAAGCGAAACTGACGTTTCATGAATGTTTTCGATTAACATTTATCTGTACGTGTTTTGGCTAAATTTCTCCATGCTTTCAATATTGATCCAAAGTCTCTGCACACATGTTGTTTTGATGTAAATTCAAGAAATACCGCATGCGTAAATGCCGATTAAAGTTGTATCTTTAAACCGGAAGTGCTTGAAAAGGGAATGATTTTTTAGGTAAAGACTGGTATACAAATGTGAAGCATTAGGCGAGACTTCATACGCCTTTTTCTCGAGATTGCTTTATTTGAACCCCGGCTGAAGTTTTACACGATTCTCAAAATGTGTAAAAATTTTACAAAAATGGTTTTATGTTAAAATTGTTAAAATTGCACCTGCAGAAGCAATTTTAATTTTTACGTTGTCTTTTAATTTAAGGCATCATACTGAAGATCTCATCTCTAAAATTAGACGGAACCTTAATTTCATGAATGCTTAAAATCCAAATTTGTTGTTTTTAGCATTTTACCCTCAGTTTTTTTCTTAGACAACTGGACCTAAGCTAAACTGTCGCGAAAACCTTGCCGGACGAAAGGCAAATAGCATTCAATATATTACAGCCAAGTCACATTACTTTTAATCTGAAAACATGACCAGTAAAAACTTGCATTTTTAATGGTTTCAAGTATATTAGTTGAATTGCCATTGAAAAATATATTTGGATTTGCCATTAAGGACAGTTTTTATGAACAGTTTCGATTTAGATTAGAAATAAGAAAATTATCCCAAAATATTATCAAATACTGTTTTTATCTGGGGCTATGAATAAAAAGACACATATGTTTGTTTGGATATATGAAAAATTATTAAATCCAAGCCTTATCTGGAGCCTATAGTAAGTAAAAACCGCTTCCATTTTCCATCTTTGAAGTAAAAATTTTCAGCTTGTAAATAGTTGAGCCGCGACGCGAGAAAACCAACAATGTGGTTGTGCCCAGCACTGACTCAGATCAGCCTGGGCATCCGCCCAGTCTGATCAGAGTCTTCACTGTCCGCATGGAGGTAGCCTAGACCCTTAGCTACCTTTTAAGCGCTTAGTTCCGAGTCTGATCCGACTGGGCGGATGCCCTGGCTGATCTGAGTCAGCGCTGGGCGCACAACCACATTGTTGGTTTTTTCGTGTCGCGGCTCATTTATTGTATGGATGAATATTCAAACCCATATTTGATCATCCCACACCTTACAAAAACAATGAAGTAGACACTAGACCACAAGATAACCCAAATTCATGGGTTAAAAATGAACTTTTTTCTTCAAGCCTGGATTGTGGTAGAAATAGCAGAACAAAATCAACAGAGATGTGAACTACTGTGCTTGAAAACGCTAATCATTTTTTCTTTCAAAATGTAGACATATCTAAGTTCTGAATATTTAACTCACTTTGCTTTATATTGCTTTTATTTTCAGGTCCTAGTGCAAATATATCATATTGAGTAGGTTCAGTAAAGCCATAACATAACTTACTTCAAATGTATTTGTGCAGAGAAGGTGTTTTATGTTAACCCTTTAAGCACCAGAAAAGCAGACGGCAAAATTTTCGATGGCAGAATTTCAAAAAATGTTTTGTCTAAGCTGTATCATACTGAGAATTCAAAGACTAGAGGGTAAACAGTGTAGATCTGGATGAGGCAGCTCATGATGATCCGCCTCGTCTGGATTTACTCTTGTTGAAAATTTAACTATTTTCAATTTCTGGGGCATAAGTGTTATGCATGTTTGGCCCTGGTAATGGCATAAATACATGTCTGAACAGATACCACATATTGACCCTTGGTACAACAATGCATGACACAACAGTTTAGACCCAGATCTGGCCATTTTGTTAGTAAAATCAGCTTATCCAAGTTTCAGGATAACTGTAATAAGGTAGATGCAGAATGCACTTGTTTCATTATCAATATTGCAAGCATATTACACCTTCCCTGGCAAATATTTTTGGACTGTGCCACAAGAAGTTTGCCTTCGGGCATGTGTGAACACCACTTACTGTGATCAGTCTGTGACTGATCTGAGTTCAAATGAGCTGCAACACGAGAAAACCAACAAAGTGGTTGTGCGCCAAGTGCAGACTCAGATCAGCCTGGGCATCAGCCCAGTCTGATCACAGTCTTCGCTGTCCGCATGGAGCTAGCTTAGACCCTTGGCTGCCCCTTAAGCGCAAAGCAAAGAATCTGATCAGACTGGGCGGATGACCAGGCTGATCTGAGTCCGTGCTGGGCGCACAACCACTGTGTTGGTTTTCTTGTGTGGCGGCTCAAATATGTTTTCAAATGCTGTTAGGCAACTTTTCTTGTGGATCAGTTTTATTTTAACATTTATTTATCTATTTATTTATTACTTTTGTTTGGGGTATTGTAACAAGCTTGTTGGTATTGAGAACTATTCTAGGACCTAATTTGTAGAATTTTATACAATTTTAACATAGCTTGTATTTGAAAAAAAAAAATATAATAACAATTAGAAAATGCTGTAAAACCTAATATTTTAAAAATCTAAAATTTTACATATGGTGTAGTATCGCAGATGCTCATATGATGGGGTCATTGAAGATAATTCTGAGATAATTTGTGTTTCTTTTCCATAAAAACATATGAAACCTAACTGCCTAATTAAGGGCCATGACATTTTCATGGAGAAACAAGAAAAATTATTTTGGAATTGTCAACAAAAACCCACCTTGTTTTGAGCTCTGTACTTCTAACGCATACATGTATAAATTGATCTGGTGACAGTGAAATAGTGAATATTTATGCAAATATAGCCCAGTGGCAGTAAATAATTATGTATATTAATATAGCCCTTACTAGTTTATCTGACGGCAGTAAAATATTGATTTATTTATGTTGATGTAGCTGTGATAGGTTTATCTGATGGCAGTGAAATATTTATTTATTTATGTTCATATAGCCGTGATAGGTTTATCTGATGGCAGTGAAATATTGATTTATTTATGTTAATATAGCAGTGATATGTTTATCTGATGGCAGTAAAATATTGACATAGCCCTGACAAATTTATTTGGTGGCAGTAAGATATTGATTTGTATATGTTAATAAGCCCGGATGCTTATCAGATGGCAGTAAAATATTGATTTATATATGTTAATACAGCCTTGACAGGTTTATCTGGTGGCAGTAAAATGACACTGATAGCTGTATAACCAAGTGGGTGGAGTAACACACTAGCTGACCATGTAAGATTACTGCGTAAAAATTGATAGTGCTGGCATGGTCTGGACTTTGCTTTTCTGGCTAGATTTTATGGGTTGTATATGAAGATCAGCTATTTGCACAAGTTTGGTTTTCATGTTGATTTTGGATGCACATAGGAAAGGGGCTTGATTATGATTTTGAATTTGATAGACAATTTCTTACTCATCCTTGAAAACATGTAGTGACCCCAAATCAGAACCACTTAAATTAACTTAAGGTGATACTCCATTACCATTTCATTATGGAAGTTCTGATGAGGTCTACCATAATGTTTTTTTTATGGAGGCGTGAGCAGGAATTTTCTTTGATGGATCTAACTTTGTCAAGAACTCTGAATTCAAATGTAAAATAGTAGAAGCTAGAAACTGAATCATGTTTTGAGAAAAATTTACAACATCATGTGCAAATAATGAAGACCCAAATACAGTTAAACCAGTCTTAAAGGCCATGCTTTCTAGGCAAAACCTGGCCTAAAGGTATCTCAAAGAAGAGCTTTCAGTACAAATTGACCTGTATGAAGCGAGCCTCAGTTTTAAGGAAGTCCCTTAAGTGCTTTCTTAAACATGTTTGACTATGAGGTCGTTCTTTCAGTCTTATCATTGGGGGGTGGGGTGCCTGTTTCTATTAACAGTCTGTTGAAAACGCATAAGGAAAACAACAAAATTTCTGGTCTGTCAGTATGAAAGAGCTAATTTTACTCGTGGAATAGCTCAGATAAGGCCATTCGTAAAAAGTGTTGGTTTGTTGTGGTCCTACCTAGGGAACAAAGTTGGCCCTGACTAAAAATATTTTGCTCTTCTAAGGAAAAGATTCTGTTAGAATTTTGGTCAGAATAACTTCCATATTAAACTCTTTCACCTTTGGTTGCTGCCTTCTTTCTTTGAAAGGAGCTAAAGCAGTCAGTGTTAGATTGCAAACAGTGTATATCCTGATTAGCCTAAGGAGCAGTCTGATCTGGCTCCACACTGTTTGCAAATGCATGTTAGTCACTACCAGTACTTTCTGGCACCTAAAAATATCTACCTACCTGCCCACCTGATAAAATCAGGTAGGAACACAGCAAACATTAGATTTTTTAAGGATGGCCTAATTTGAAATTCTTATTTATTTGTGGTTTGGTACGTGTAAAGTTTTCATGTGAGAGAACTTGGTACTTGGTTTTATGCTAGATTGGGTAGCACTTGGCAAGTTGTAGTTGTTTGCTGTAAGCTGGGCCTGGTATATGGTATGTGATTAAGGTGTATGGATACACTTCCATGTTTTTTCTGCCATTTTTACAAAGGGGAACAACTTTCCTGACTTCCTGTTTTCTGTCCCAGACATCAAAGTCCTTCCAGAATGGTGTCTACTCTTTAAGAAAAGAATTTGCTCCTAAGGGAGCAAATTCTTAACTTTAAGAGTTTACCATAGTTAAAAAGGGAGGCAAAATATGGTAGGGTTGCTTCCCCTGAAAGTATACCCATCTACCTTAAGATGCACAAACACATTTGCGTTAGGTCAATTATGTTACATTATGTGTTACAGCATATCAGTTTTGGAGAACAGCAGTTTACATTGAATAGAATAGGTAAAAGGCCTTTTCCAAAAAGAAAAAAAAACTAACCTGTTTTACATTGAGCACTGCTAAACTCCATCCTTTCCCCTTTTCAGTTACACATACACTCCCTTCCCATTACATTGAGTACACAGAATAGAATTCTTTCCCATTACATTGAGTACACAGAATTCTTTCCCATTACAATGAGTACACAGAATTCTTTCCCATTACATTCAGTACTTAGAATTCTTTCAATGAATACACAGAATTCTTTCCCATTACATTCAGTACTTAGAATTCTTTCCCATTACATTGAGTACACAGAATTCTTTCCCATTACACTGAGTTCAGTGCCTTCTCCTGCCTTCCCTTCACTCTGCAGGACTTCACTTTTTTCTTCCATTCCTCCCCTTCCCACTCCCCCTCCCACCAATCACATGATGTTAATCTCATTCCTGCCTTTCCTTTACATTGACTACAATGCTACTTCTCTCCTGTTAAATTTAAGTTCAACTGGACTCCTCTTCCCTTACCTTTAAATTGAGTAAAATTTCACCTTTTTCTCGCTACATGGAGTACAAGTGCACCCCTACCCTCTCTTTATATTGAGAACAATTTCATTTCTTTCCCATTGCTTGGAGTCTTGGGCCAGTTGGGCATCATAAGCTTAACGAAGTTGTTAGTCATTGATTCACCAAGTCTTCTAGTATGTATAAAATCAGGAGTGCTAATAACTTTTAGCTGAAATGGCAGTGTTTCTGTAATGACCCTAAAATTTCGGACATCGAAAAGTCGCACAATTGTTCAAAAATTCTTAGTTAGTGGTTTCTACATATATTAATGCATCCACATGATGCTTAAGTGAATGGCAAACATTGTAGATCCTGATCAAACTGCTCCTTGAGCAGTTTGATCTGGGTCTACAATGTTTGCTCAGACCTGTCTGTCTGAATATTTAGGGTTATTACGGTACAGTGTGAAAAGATAATGTCCCATTAACTAACAACTTCATTAGTTTTGAACTACATTATGCCATGAAAATGAAAAGAATGGAATTTGCAAATGGCTTAGATCCGGATGAGGCAGCTCTAAATGAGCCTCCTTATCTGAATCTACGTAGTTTGCCCTCTTGGCTTTGAATTCTCATTAAAATATACTGAAGAAAAAATATTCATGAAATTTTGCAGACATAAATTTTGTTGTCTGCTTTTTTGGCACTAACTTTGTGAGACAGTACTGGCTTAGATAATCACTGATGGTCATACAGGCCCTGAGGTTATAAAAAAAATTTCGTGCTCAATTCAGCAGAGCATCAAATTTTCTGTGCGGATAAATATGAAAATGCCAACTAATAGTGGCATTTTCATTTTCATAAGCAGAGAAAATTTCATTCTAAGCTACACTGGGCATGAAAACAACTGTACTTATCAGTAATTTGCTATTTATCAGCAGGTAAAATTTCATGCTCGGCTGAGTTGAGCCAGCCAGATGAGAGTTGAGCATGAAAAAAGTTTTATAACTGCCGGGCCAGGTCTACTTTTGTGACCTGTAGAGCCATACTTGTATATACATGCATTTTTGTAAAAATGTGGTTCTGAATACTTTGGACTTACAAGCCAATAAACTGAAAACTTTCATTATATTAGACTGACTGTTCTTAATCTGTATTATTTCCATTTTTGTACAAATGTAATAAAATTGCAGAATTAGCTGGCATTTGTTTTGTAAGTCATTTTGAAATAAGAATGATGTATTTAAAAAAAGGGTAATGCTTAACTGTTTCTTGGTGTCTATAAAATCATGTTCTTCCCTATATCGCTTGAGTAACTGAAAACAAAGGTTCCAGCATTTTGTACACTGTTTTTTTTATATTCATAGATATTTAAATTATATATTCACAGGGGTTATACCAATTTGGCTACCTGTGCTTTTCACCGAGTCTGTACTATACAAAGTGGCTTTCTACTGACAATACAATCATAAGCATTACCAATAACGGTAAATGGTACTATTGTGAATGGTTGTCGACCAAGCAGATACTGCTGTCGATTGTCTCGGTCAACAGCCACTTTTGCTTGTATGGTAATTTTTTGACTCGGTCAAAAGCACAGGTAGCCAAATTGGTATTACCCCACTGGTATTGAAATAAGTTATTAACTTTATAATTATATATTGAAATAAGTTATTACCTTGATTTTCCAGGCCAGAAGCCAACATGGAAGCAGCCCTGGAGATAGTGTCCTACTGTCTGTTCTGTGTTCATTACCTAGTGCCATCAGTCACATGACAGACATGTGACCTTGCCAGTGTCATGTGACCTCTGTATTCAAGCCATGTGACCTGGGCAGCATCATGTGACCTCTTAGAGAGACCAGAGAAGATTATCTGTGATATTAACTTTATGCACTAACTGTGCTTTGGTCAGTAATCGGTGAACTATAGATATTAATTTATTTATTGACTTAGTATGTAAGTTAATTATTAACTTAGTAGTACTAGATATTGTCAGAGGGCCAGAGATTCCAAAGCTTGGGGGATGAAATTTTTTTCTTCTATTTTTATTTTATTAGCCAAACATTGAAGCAAAAATCGCAGGAAAAATGTAGGAGCAAACATGGAGGTGTACCCATATACCTTAACATATGTCATGGACATTGCCTTACAGAAGATCTAACAAATAAAACTTTTTTTGTGCAGTAGGGTATATAGAGGTGGAAGACAAAATGCACATATTGAGTGAGTGATTGAACTCAGTTTTAACATCCCACCAACACATAGGTCATAGGGAGATGGGACCTTGGTTTAAAACTGCATCCGAAATACTGGAGAAGCTGGGGATCGAAAAGTCTAGAATGTTGTCCACTACACTTCTGCTGCTGCTGAAATACATAATGGAATTAAGAAAAAAGAAGAAAATGGAAACGAATGAAAAAGAAGAAAAAAAGTCATCCCCAAACTTTTGAAAATCTGGAACTTAGTGTATATATTCAGAATTCAAGGATTATTTCTTTAAAATATACTGGTGACTTGTGTGAAGTGCTCAAGAGAAAGGCTTTGGGGTGATGGCCGATGTAGATTTGTAATGTTTGGAGTGATTTATTACTGGATATTCATTGAAAAGCAGCTGATGTTTATTTCAGGACTTGAAATGAGCTGATATTCTTTCAAATCTTGAAATACAGCTAATATTTTCAGTTGATATTTCTTTCTTGTGTTGGTATACAGCTGATATTTGTTTTAAATGATGGAATGCAGCTGGTATGTCTTGAAAGTGTTGAAAAATGGCTGGACCTAGTTGTTCAAAGCATGGTTAGCCTAAGAGCTCGTTAAGAGGTCAACTCATTAAGTGGTTTACCACTTTATAGCCAGATACACTGATATTTTTTGTTGAAAAAACGTGAGAAGTTTTTGCAGTGCAAAAGCTTCTCACATTTTTTCGACAAAAAAAAAAAGGGTATATTTCAGATATAAATGTTTGAAATTTTAACATCTTGTTAACTAAAGACGTCGTTAGTTGTGAACAACTGGGCCCTGATATATTTATTGCAACTAAGAAAATAGCTGATATTTATAGTAAATTTGAAATGCAGCCGGTATTTCGAAACACCGAAAAAATATAGCCAAATAAAAAGAAACTATTTATTTTAAGTTTTGAAATATAGCTGATGTTTCTTTTGAAATGTTGAAAAGCAGTTACATTGGACAAGGCGATGTACAAGATTTTGCAAGTTGATGAAGGAAAAAATAGAATGTTTCAAGGACTTTGTGTTTGGTTATCTGCATTGTTTTGTTTAAATGAATTAAATTACTGTATTTACCACATTTAGTGTACAGTGTGCTTAAAAAAATCTCAGCATTAGGCAGCTGTTACAAATTTTCAGTGATTGTTATTCAGAAACTGCAATGCCATGTCATGGTTTGCATGCAACATTTTGCTCAGTCTTTTTTACACCTACTATAAAGCTCACACTATATTTTGGATGTTTAATCATTGTTGGAAAAAAAGGAAAAACATGTTCTGTGTTCTTATTAAAGCATGTACCCCTAATATGACCAAAATCTTATGTGTCAGTAACCTTAAAATGAGCCTCTACATGACAAAACCAACAATGTGATCGTGCGCCCAGAGCAGATTCAGATCAGCCTGGGCATCCGTCCAGTCTGATCAGAGTCTTCGCTGTCTGCATGGAGATAGCTTAGACCCTTAGCTATCCTTCAAACACTTAACGAAGAGTCTGGTAAAACTGGGTAGATGCCCATGCTGATCTGAGTCTTCGCTGGGCGCACAACCACATTGTTGGTTTTCTCGTGTCGCGGCTCAAATATTGCTAAATGTCAGCACCATTTAATTGCAGAGTCTCAGATTTTTGTATTGTGACATGTTGTCTCTTGTTCAAGAAAATTTCTAGATATTCCTTTTCATGTTTATTTGTAATGGTGACTTCATGTAATTTTTCAGTTTTCCGTCCAAAATGTTCAAGATGATAACAGTGAAATTTTAAAATTTTAACATATTTATCTGACTGCTGTACAAATATGGTTTATGATTTTTATTTCAATGACCAAATTGTAGGATTTAGATAGAAAAAAAAAGACGGGCAATTTTTCCCTTAAAATGGGAAACAGATCAGTTTTCAAAATTGGGGAAAATCTAGTCAGAGAGACTGTGATAAAAGTATCAAAAGGAAAAAAGCTTGTAAAATCCTGTTAAAATCATTAACCATAAAAAAAAAATCTAAGAATCGAGCCAGATAGGTCTGAGCAAACAGTTCAGACCTAGATCAGACTGAAGGAGCAGTCTGATCAGGGTCTATACTGTTCGCCATTCTATCTGCATTGTTTGAACACATTACTGCATTGAAAAACCAAACTGTTCCATTTTTAAGACAATTTTGGTAATTATTTTAGATTTCCAAAATTTTGAGAAATTTCAAGGTATTTGTGAAACATGAGTGATCCATCATTGAAATGTACTGTTTCAACCCTCAATGTTGCAGTGCATTGTCTCAGTTTTTATTGTTGCAATGCATTGTTTCAAGTTTTAGTATTGTAAGTTGTGTATTGTGAAATTGCAGCAACCGTATTGTTCTACAGAGTTTGTATATAGATTTTATACCAACAGTTTTAAGTTATTCTTGTACATATATGCACAAATGTGAAATCCATTAATCATATCCAAAGAAATTTTTGTGTTGTTTTATCTGTCTTACCTTTATTAGACTATGTCTGCCCTGATGCATACTGGATTAGACTGTAGCCCCAGCCTAATACTGAAGTGAAACAATAGCCTTTAAGTGATTCATGTTGTAGTGAGACTGTGGCTTAAACCTCATACAAACTGAAATGAGACTGTGGTATTAACCTGATACATACTGAAGTGAGACTAAGGTCTTGACCTGATACACACTGGACTGAGACAGTGATCTGAACTGATACATGTTGTAGTGAGCCGTTGGTCTTAACCAGCTGCATACTGACGCGGTCCTGTGGTCTAAACCTGATAAATACTGGAGTGAGACTGTGACCTGAACATGATACATGTTGTAGTGAGACTTTGGTCTTAACCAGGCGCATACTGATGTGAGACTGTGGTCTAAACCTGATGCATACTGAAGTGAGACTGTGATCTTACCCTGATACATATTAGAATAAGCCTCAACCTAATACATACAGGAGTGAGACTGAACCTTATACATATTGTAGTGAGACTATGGTCTTAACTTGATACATGTTGTAGTGAGCCGTTGGTCTTAACCAGCTGCATACTGACGCGGTCCTGTGGTCTAAACCTGATAAATACTGGAGTGAGACTGTGACCTGAACATGATACATGTTGTAGTGAGACTTTGGTCTTAACCAGGCGCATACTGATGTGAGACTGTGGTCTAAACCTGATGCATACTGCAGTGAGACTGTGATCTTACCCTGATACATATTAGAATAAGCCTCAACCTAATACATACAGGAGTGAGACTGAACCTTATACATATTGTAGTGAGACTATGGTCTTAACTTGATACATGTTGTAGTGAGAAAGTGGATTTATTCTGATACATAATAAAGTGAGACTGTGGTCCTACCCTGTTACATAATAAAACTAGACTGTAGCCATAACCTAATATATTCTGGAGTGAGACTGTGGTTTATCACCTGATACATGCTGTAGTGAGACTGTGAACTTAACCTGATACAAACTAAAGTGAGACTGTTGGCGTAACATGTTATTACATTATAAAACTTAACCTAATACATACTGGAGTGAGACTGAACATTATACATGTTGTAGTGAGACTGTGAATTAAACCTGATATATACCAAAGTGAGACTGTGGTCCTTACCTGTTACATAATAAAACTAGACTGTAGTCTTAACCTTATACATACTGGAGTGTGATTGAACCCGATATATGTTGTAGTTAGACTGTTGATTTAAACTGATACATACTGAAGTGACACTGTGGTCTAAACCTGTTACATAATAAAACTAGACTGTTGCCTTAGCCTAATACATAATGGAGTGAGACTGAACCTGATACAGGTGGTTAGACTTTTGATTTAAGCTGATACATACTGGAGTGAGACTGTGGTCATTATCTGTTACATGTTGTAGTGAGAATGTGGATTCAACCTGATACATACTAAAGTGAGACTGTGGGCTTAACATGTTACATAATAAAACTAGACTGTAGTCATAACTAATACATACTGGAGTGAGACTGAACCTGATACATGTTGTGGTGAGAATGTGGATTTAACCTGATATATACTAAAGTGAGACTGTAGACTGAAGGCTGAACATGTTACATAATAAAACTAGACTGTAGTCTTAGCCTATGACACACCGGAGTGAGATTGACCCTGGTACTTGTTGTGAAGAGACTGTAGCCTTAAGCTAATACATACTGGAGTTAGACTATGGTCTTAACCTGATACATACTAGAGTGAGACTGGGCTTAACATAATTAATTTAGACTGTCGTCTTAATCTAATACATGCTAGAGTGAAAATGAAAATCTTAAAAAGTTCCTTCAAGAACAGAGAATACATACAGAAGTAGGAACATGGGCCAGACTACGTAGTTTCGGCTAATAAAGCCTCGTCCCTGATACATGTGGTGGTGAGACTGTGGATTTAATCTGATACATACTGAAGTGAGTCTATGGTCTTAACCTGTTTCATAATAAAACTAGACTGTAGCCTTAACCTAATTCTGTACATACTGGAGCAAAACTGTACCTGATACATGTTGTAGTGAGACTGTGGCTTTAACGAGATACATGCTGAGATGAGACAGTGGTCTTCACCTGATACATGTTGTAGTGTGGGGGTGGCTTTAACCTGAAACATAGTTAAGTGAGACTGTGGGATTTACCTCTTACATGATAAAAACAGACTTTAGCTTTAACCTAATACATACTGGAGTAGGAATGAATCTGATACATGTTGTATTTAGACTGTGGTCATAACGTGATACACCTGTGAGTGAGACTGAAGTCTTAACCTGTAACATAATAAAACTACACTGTAATCTTAACCCAATACACACTGGAGTGAGTCTGAACTTGATACATGTTGTAGTGAGACTGGATTTAACCTGATACAGACTGAAGTGAGACTGTGGTCTTACCCTGTTACTGTTACATAATAAAACTAGAATGTTATTATGTAGCCATAACCTAATACTGTGCATGTTGGAGTGAGACTGTGGTCTTAACCTGATACATGTTGTAGTGAGACTGTGGATTTAACCTGATACAGACTGAAGTGAGACTGTGGTCTTACCCTGTTACTGTTACATAATAAAATTAGAGTGTTATTATGTAGCCGGAACCTAATACTATGCATACTGGAGTGAGACCGTGGTCTTAACCTGATACATGTTGTAGTGAGACTTGATTTAACCTGAAACAGACTAAAGTGAGACTGTGGTCTTACAATGTTACTGTGGATTTAACCTGATACATACTGGAGTGAGACTGTGGTCTTTACCTGATACATACTTAACTTAGACTGTGGTTTTAACCTGTGACATAATAAAAGTAGACTGTTATCTTAACCTAATACATACTGGAGAAAGACTGAACCTGATACATGTTGTATTGAGACTTTGGATTTAACCTGATACATACTTAAGTGAGACTGTGATCTCAACTTGTTACATAATAAAACTAGCATAAATAAATGTAGCCTTAACCTAATACTGTGCTTACTGTAGTGAGACTGAACCTGATACATGTTGTAGTGAGACTGCTGCTTTAACCTGATTCATGCTGAAATGAGATTGTGATCTTAACCCGATATGTAACAGAACTAGACTGTTGCCTTAGCCTAATACATACAGGAGTGAGACTAAACCTGATACATGCTGTAGTGAGACTTTGGCATTAACCTGATACATCCCAGCGGGCACATGACGTCAAAATGACGTCGCACCAACGTCGATGCGACGTCATAACGTCGCATCGACGTCTGTATGACGTCATTTCAACGTCATGTGCCTGCTGGGATGTTGGAGTGAGAGTATAGCCTTGACCTGTCACATACTGGAGTGAGAAAATAACCTTAACCTGAAATATGCTGGAGTTAGCCCTTACATAATGGGTATCGGAGAGAGACTGCCCCACTTGGCTGAGATATCTCAGGTCAAACTATAGTTATCAAGTATTGGCTAAGGTCATTCTAAAGTATGTATCAAATGAGCCGCGACACAACAAAACCACCAACGTGGTTGTGCACCCAGCAAAGACTCAGATCAGTCTTGGCAGCTGCCCAGTTTGATCAGACTCTTTGTGAAATGCTCAAAGGGTAGCTATGGGTCTAAGCTACCTTCGTGCGGACAGCGAAGACTCTGATCAGACTGGGCGGATGCCCAGGCTGATCTGAGGTCTGCGCTGGGCGCACAACCACATTATTGGTTTTGTCGTGTCGCGGCTCATTTGATACATACTTTAGAATGACCTTAGCCAATACTTGATAACTATAGTTTGACCTGAGATATCTCAGCCAATAAATGTACAGTAAAAATTCTGAGTATTTGGACAGGTAGGCCTCAGCAACCAGTCCAAACCAAGACTGCTGCAAATGAGCATTCTGATTAGAATCAATACTGTTTGCCATTCTGTCTGCATCTTTTGTATGCATTACTACATTGTAAAACCAAGCTGTTTTGGACTAGATAACTACTTTAAGCATTTCAATTTTTAGTGGTTTTACAGTACATTCAAAAACATCTTCTTGTCCATTACTAGGGGAAATAACCTTATAAACCTCCCTTGATATATAATGAAGGTAGACATAAGCAAAATTTAGCCAACACTAAGCAGTTATAAATCTTGCCTGGTACATGCTGGCCAAAGACCTTAACTAATACATTCAGTTAAAAACGTTACCTGATACATACTGGTGAGAGACTTTAGCCAATACTTATTTGTTATAAACCTTACCTGATACATACGGGTGAGGCCGGGACGCGTGGCGCAATCTGTGGGGCACCTGACTCATAAGTCAGAGGTCCTGGGTTCGAAATCGGGTCTGGCCACATACTTTTGTTTCTCCTTACGCTGATTCAAGAAGGGTAGTTGTCAGTTACTGGTGAAAGTATGTGCACTTAGTACTGTTTAACCGCTTAGGAGGTCTAAGCCAGCCCAGGAATAGTGTGGTTAGGTTAACTGACCATCCCGACATGACCATAGTCGTTTACCGTGGACGTTAAGCATCAAATCAATCAATCAATCAATCATACTGGCGAGAAACTTTAGCCAATACTTATTAGTCATAACCTTTGCCTGATACATACTGGTGAGAGACTTTAGCCAATACTTATTAGTCATAAACCTTACCTGATACATACTGGTGAGAGACTTTAGCCAATACTTATTAGTCATAAACCTTACCTGATACATACTGGTGAGAGACTTTAGCCAATACTTATTAGTCATAAACCTTACCTGATACATACTGGTTAGAGACTTCAGCCAATACTTATTAGTCATAAACCTTACCTGATACATACTGGCGAGAATCTTTAGCCAATACTTATTAGTGATATACCTTACCTGATACATACTGACGAGAAACTTTAGCCAATACTTATTAGTCATAAACCTTACCTGATACATACTGGTGAGAGACTTTAGCCAATACTTATTAGTCATAAACCTTACCTGATACATACTGGTGAGAAACTTTAGCCAATACTTATTAGTCATAAACCTTACCTGATACATACTGGTGAGAGACTTTAGCCAATACTTATTAGTCATAAACTTTGCCTGATACATACTGGCGAGAAACTTTAGCCAATACTTATAAGTCATAAACCTTACCTGATACATACTGGCGAGAAACTTTAGCCAATACTAATAGTCATAAGCCTTACCTGATACATACTGGTGAGAGACTTGAGCCAATATTTATTAGTCATAAACCTCACCTGATACATACTGGTGAGAGATTTTAGCCAATACTTATTAGTTATAAACCTTACCTGATACATACTGGCGAGAAACTTTAGCCAATACTTATTAGTTATAAACTTTGCCTGATACATACTGGCGAGAAACTTTAGCCAATACTTATTAGTCATAAACCTTACCTGATATATACTGGTGAGAGACTTTAGCCAATACATACTATCATAAACCTTACCTGATATATACTGGCGAGAGACTTTAGCCAATACTTATTAGTCATAAACCTTACCTGATACATACTGGCGAGAAACTTTAGCCAATACTTATTAGTGATAAACCTTACCTGATACATACTGGTGAGAAACTTTAGCCAATACTTATTAGTCATAAACCTTACCTGGTAAATACTGGTGAGAGACTTTAGCCAATTCTTCTTAGTTATAAACCTTACCTGATACATACTAGCGAGAAACTTTAGCAAATACTTATTAGTCATAAACCTTACCTGATACATACTGGTGAGAGACTTTAGCCAATACTTATTAGTCATAAACCTTACCTGATACATACTGGTGAGAGACTTTAGCCAATACTTATTAGTCATAAACCTTACCTGATACATACTGGTGAGAGACTTTAGCCAATACTTATTAGTGATAAACCTCACCTGATACATACTGGTGAGAGATTTTAGCCAATTCTTATTAGTTATAAACCTTACCTGATACAAACTGGCGAGAAACTTTAGCCAATACTTATTAGTGATAAACTTTGTCTGAAACATACTGGCGAGAAACTTTAGCCAATACTTATTAGCCATAAACCTTACCTGATACATACTGGTGAGAGACTTTAGCCAATACTTATTAGTCAGTGATAAACCTTACCTGATACATACTGGCGAGAAACTTTAGCCAATACTTATTAGTCATAAACCTTACCTGATACATACTGGTGAGAGACTTTAGCCAATACTTATTAGTGATAAACTTTGCCTGATACATACTGGCGAGAAACTTTAGCCAATACTTATTAGTCATAAACCTTACCTGATACATACTGGTGAGAAACTTTAGCAAATACTTATTAGTGATAAACCTTACCTGATACATACTGGTGAGAGACTTTAGCCAATACTTATTAGTTATAAACCTTACCTGATACATACTGGCGAGAAACTTTAGCCAATACTTATTAGTCATAAACCTTACCTGATACATACTGGTGAGAAACTTAAGCCAATACTTATTAGTCATAAACCTTACCTGATACATACTGGTGAGAAACTTTAGCCAATACTTATTAGTCATAAACCTTACCTGATACATACTGGTGAGAAGTTTTAGCCAATACTTATTAGTCATAAACCTTACCTGATACATACTGGTGAGAGACTTAAGCCAATACTTATTAGTCATAAACCTTACCTGATACATACTGGTGAGAAACTTTAGCCAATACTTATTAGTCATAAACCTTACCTGATACATACTGGCGAGAAACTTTAGCCAATACTTATTAGTCATAAACCTTACCTGATACATACTGGTGAGAGACTTTAGCCAATACTTACTAGTCATAAACATTACCTGATACATACTGGTGAGAGACTTTAGCCAATACTTATTAGTCATAAACCTTACCTGATACATACTGGCGAGAAACTTTAGCCAATACTTATTAGTCATTAACCTTACCTGATACATACTGGTGAGAAACTTTAGCCAATACTTATTAGTTATAAACCTTACCTGATACATACTGGTGAGAGACTTTAGCCAATACTTACTAGTCATAAACCTTACCTGATACATACTGGTGAGAGACTTTAGCCAATACTTATTAGTCATAAACCTTACCTGATACATACTGGCGAGAAACTTTAGCCAATACTTATTAGTCATTTACCTTACCTGATACATACTGGTGAGAAACTTTAGCCAATACTTATTAGTCATAAACCTTACCTGATACATACTGGTCAGAAGTTTTAGCCAATACTTATTAGTCACAAACCTTACCTGATACATACTGGCGAGAAACTTTAGCCAATACTTATTAGTCATAAACCTTACCTGATACATACTGGTGAGAGACTTTAGCCAATACTTCTTAGTTATAAACCTTACCTGATACATACTGGTGAGAGACTTTAGCCAATAGTTATTAGTCATAAACCTTACCTGATACATACTGGTGAGAGACTTTAGCCAATACTTATTAGTGATAAACCTTACCTGATACATACTGGTGAGAGATTTTAGCCAATTCTTATTAGTTATAAACCTTACCTGATACATACTGGCGAGAAACTTTAGCCAATACTTATTAGTGATAAACTTTGTCTGATACATACTGGCGAGAAACTTTAGTCAATACTTATTAGTCATAAACCTTACCTGATACATACTGGTGAGAGACTTTAGCCAATACTTATTAGTCATAAACCTTAACTGATACATACTGGCGAGAAACTTTAGCCAATACTTGTTAGTCATAAACCTTACCTGATACATACTGGTGAGAGACTTTAGCCAATACTTATTAGTGATAAACTTTGCCTGATACATACTGGCGGGAAACTTTAGACAATACTTATTAGTCAGTGATAAACCTTACCTGATACATACTGGTGAGAGATTTTAGCCAATTCTTATTAGTTATAAACCTTACCTGATACATACTGGCGAGAAACGTTAGCCAATACTTATTAGTGATAAACTTTGTCTGATACATACTGGCGAGAAACTTTAGCCAATACTTATTAGTCATAAACCTTACCTGATACATACTGGTGAGAGACTTTAGCCAATACTTATTAGTCTTAAACCTTACCTGATACATACTGGCGAGAGACTTTAGCCAATACTTATTAGTCATAAACCTTACCTGATACATACTGGTGAGAAACGTTAGCCAATACTTATTAGTCATAAACCTTACCTGATACATACTGGTGAGAGACTTTAGCCAATACTTATTAGTTTTAAACCTTACCTCATACATACTAGCGAGAAACTTTAGCCAATACTTATTAGTCATAAACCTTACCTGATACATACTGGCGAGAGACTTTAGCCAATACTTACTAGTCATAAACCTTACCTGATACATACTGGTGAGAGACTTTAGCTAATACTTATTAGTCATAAACCTTACCTGATACATACTGGCGAGAAACTTTAGCCAATACTTATTAGTCATAAACCTTACCTGATACATACTGGTGAGAAACTTTAGCCAATACTTATTAGTCATAAACCTTACCTGATACATACTGGTGAGAGACTTTAGCCAATACTTACTAGTCATAAACCTTACCTGATACATACTGGTGAGAGACTTTAGCCAATACTTATTAGTCATAAACCTTACCTGATACATACTGGCGAGAAACTTTAGCCAATACTTATTAGTCACAAACCTTACCTGATACATACTGGCGAGAAACTTTAGCCAATACTTATTAGTCATAAACCTTACCTGATACATACTGGTGAGAGACTTTAGCCAATACTTATTAGTTATAAACCTTACCTGATACATACTGGTCAGAGACTTTAGCCAATACTTATTAGTCATAAACCTTACCTGATACATACTGGTGAGAGACTTTAGCCAATACTTATTAGTGATAAACCTTACCTGATACATACTGGTGAGAGATTTTAGCCAATTCTTATTAGTTATAAACCTTACCTGATACATACTGGCGAGAAACTTTAGCCAATACTTATTAGTGATAAACTTTGTCTGATACATACTGGCGAGAAACTTTAGCCAATACTTATTAGTCATAAACCTTACCTGATACATACTGGTGAGAGACTTTAGCCAATACTTATTAGGCATAAACCTTAACTGATACATACTGGCGAGAAACTTTAGCCAATACTTATTAGTCATAAACCTTACCTGATACATACTGGTGAGAGACTTTAGCCAATACTTATTAGTGATAAACTTTGCCTGATACATACTGGCGAGAAACTTTAGACAATACTTATTAGTCAGTGATAAACCTTACCTGATACATACTGGCGAGAGACTTTAGCCAATACTTACTAGTCATAAACCTTACCTGATACATACTGGTGAGAGACTTTAGCCAATACTTATTAGTCATAAACCTTACCTGATACATACTGGCGAGAAACTTTAGCCAATACTTATTAGTCATAAACCTTACCTGATACATACTGGTGAGAAACTTTAGCCAATACTTATTAGTCATAAACCTTACCTGATACATACTGGTGAGAGACTTTAGCCAATACTTATTAGTCATTAACCTTACCTGATACATACTGGTGAGAAACTTTAGCCAATACTTATTAGTCATAAACCTTACATGATACATACTGGCCAGAAACTTTAGCCATTATTTATTAGTCCTAAACCTTACCTGATACATACTGGTGAGAGACTTTAGCCAATACTTATTAGTTATAAACCTTACCTGATACATACTGGTGAGAGACTTTAGCCAATACTTATTAGTTATAAATCTTACCTGATACATACTGGTGAGAGACTTTAGCCAATACTTATAAGTTATAAACTTTGCCTGATACATACTGGTGAGAGACTTTAGCTAATACTTATTAGTTATAAACCTTACCTGATACATACTGGTGAGAGACTTAAGCCAATACTTTACTTGATACATACTGGTGAGAGACTTTAGCCAATACTTATTAGTTATAAACTTTACCTGATACATACTGGTGAGAGACTTTACCCAATTACCTTACCTGATACATACTGGCGAGAGACTTTAGCCAATACTTTTACCTGATACATACTGGTGAGAGACTTAAGTAAAAACTTATTAACCTTACATGATACACGCTAGCGAGAGGCTATAGCCAATACTTAATATTTACAACCCTTATTGACAATATAGCCAATACTTAATATTTACAGAGACTATAGCCACTACTTAATATTTGTAAACCCTTCCTAATACGTATAGCATGAGACTTTCGCCAATACTTAACATTTACGTACCTTACCTAATACGTACTGACGAGATACTGAAGCCAAGACTTAAAAGTTATAAACCCTACCTGATACATACTGGTGAGACTTAATGTTTACAAACCTTCCCTTATACGTACTGGCGAGATACTGTAGCCAATACTTAACAGTTATAAACTCTACCTGAAACATACTGGCGAGAGACTTTAGCCAATACTTAACGTTTACAAACCTTACCTTGTACGTACTGACGAGATACTGTAGCCAATAATTAACAGTTATTAACCTTATCTGATACATTCTGGCAAATCACTGTAGCCAATACTTAACAGTAACAAACCTCTACTGATACATACCGGCGAGTCCTCATCTGGTCTTATCCATGCCTTTTTGTTCCCTGTGATGATACATTAAGAGAATAATACATTCTTTTCCGTGTTTTAACGTTTGCCAAGGCCGAGTGTATTAAAGTGCTGCAGGCCGAACCGCGCAGCCGTGAGGACTGCAACATGTTAATACACGAGGGCTTGGGCAAACTTTAAAAAACCAGAGGACCATTGGTCCTGTAGCTCACCTGAGTCCATTCATCCTCAGCACTCAAGGGTAGGTAACTCTATAAAGTAAATTGTACAATGTGGCCTAATTTCAACTTTGACTGAGTTGTTAGTCTATGGAAACTTTAAAATGCCATAGCAATGAAACCACGTGGGCAACAATAATAGAAAACAATATTTATGTAGTGGCTAATGTCATGAACATGTATGCAAAGAATCAGCTTCATCCCCCTATATAGTTTTTGAAGAAAAGATTTTTGAATATTTTTTCAATTTTTTTTCCTTTATGTTGCCATCATGGCAACTAAACAAATTCGGTGATTTGGACAAAATTAATATGAATATGAATCATAGAGGACTACTCAAGAAACATTTCTGTAGGGAAAAAATCCAAGTAACTGCAGTGAGATAGCAAAAATTGCGGATTTCCATTTTTCCCATTATAGGTCAATGGAAACTATAAGTTGCCATAGCAACCTAACTGCTGAAGCAATTGCCATGAAAAACAGCAATTCTATAGAGGCTAGTACTAAGATCGTTTCTGTAAAGTTTGAGCTTTACCGGCCACAGTTTCTGCAAAAATGATATTTTAAAATTTTTCTATTTTAAACCATTCGGTTGCAATGGCAATCAGCCAAATAGCTCATTTTGCATAAAGGAGGGGGGGGGGGGGGGGGGGGGGGTGCCTATAAGGCCCTTTTTCTGCCCAAGAGCAAAATGTTTTATTTTCAGCTGATGATTAGACTATAGTGTCCGCTATACTGAATCAATAGTGGTTAAGCTCCGTAAGCCCTACTTTTGGAATAATGGGGTTATTAAAGTGGGTGGGGTAAATTAACATAAACCAGGGGTGTCATATTATAAGCTATATTTCTCCTTCAAATTTAATGGCATTCATAAATACTTTCCTTTATAAGTTGAAGTAATGTCTTTTGTGACATTATTTCTCAAATTCTATCTTTTAAAGTAAAATCTGATGTCTGCAGAATTTCTTTTAGAGACACTGTCAATTTTCATTAATTTTGGTACTTTGAATTCAATATATTCTACCATATCTCTAGAACCAACGGATGACTTCTTACCAAACTAACATGGGTTACCCGATGGGAGAGTGCAAACTGTTGATTAAATTTTGGTGACCTTTGGTAATGAATCCTCTTTATTACATGGTTTAAATTGTTCGGAAGAAACTGATTCAAATGCTTCTATTGATGTAATGACATCTAGTAATGTAGCCCATAGTAATGACGGAACTAAATCAAATAATAAAAATAAGATGCCAGTAGATTCTGATGGTCATAGGCATCTAGAGACTGATAGTTACTGTAGTACAGATAGCATTTCATTTAACTTAGCTAATAAGGGATTAAACTTCGGGCATTTAAATATACAAGGAATATGTGGACAAGCTTTTTCTAAATTCTCTGAACTAAAGTTATTGTTGACAGCACATGAAAATCGCAATTTACATATATTTGGACTGAGTGAAACGAAATTGAAAGGCCATAAAACTACGAATGCATTCTTAATCGATGGATTTCAGAAACCTTTTCGTAAGGATAATATTTCTAATGGCGGTGGGGGAATACTTGTGTATGTAAGAAATGGTATTAATGCCAAACGCCGAGAAGACCTTGAAATTAATGATATATCTTGCCTTTGGATCGAAATAGCGCCTGAAAAGGGCAAATCCTTTCTCGTTGGGAATTTATACAGGCCACCAGATTCAAAAGTTGAATATAATGATCGCTTTGAAAATTTTATAGATAATGCGTCAAAGGACGGCAAGGAACTTATTTTGTTAGGAGATTTCAATAAGAATTTATCAAATGAACATACTGATAGAGAATGGCTCACCCTAACTATGTCCTTAGGCCTTAGTCAGATGGTTGATCAGCCAACTAGAGTGACATCAACGACAAGCACCTTAATTGATCATATTTATACAAACATGGAGGAAAATATTAACCAAGTAAATGTAATTAAATTATCTCTTAGTGACCATTATGCAATATTTGGAAATAGAAAGCTTAATTTTTCTCTCGGAAAGAATTCTCACCAAACTGTTTCTTATCGTTCTTTTAAATCGTTTGATGAAAATGCTTTTATCAGTGACCTTTTGCAAGTACCATGGGAGATTGTTGAGTCATTTGATAACTTAGATGAGATGGTCGAAACTTGGAATGAAATGTTCTTGGAAGTTGTGAATAGGCATGCCCCACTTAAAAGTCACAGGGTTAAAAGGAAACACCAGCCTGATTGGGTAACTGCTGAAATTTTGGATAGCATAAAAGAAAGAAATAAATGTAAAATTAATGGTAATATTGAGCGCTATAAAGTTCTGAGAAACAAGGTCTCGACTTTAATTAGAAATTCAAAACAAAATACGTACAAAAATCAAATTGAAGAAGGTAAAGACAATCCCAGGACTATTTGGAAACTGTTTAAACAGTTTGGAGCTTCGGGTAGAGCAGAAAAACAGGGCGAAATACTAGGAGTTAAATCAAACAATGGCTTAATTTCAAATGATAAAGAAATTTCGAACATTTTTAACAAATTTTTCGTTAATATCGCCAGTCATCTAAAAGGGCCAATTCAAACATCTGATTTCCATAACCTGAAAGTTCATGTTGATTCCAAGGTTCACATAGATACTTATTTTGATATACCAGAAACTAATATAGGTTACGTCAGAAAATTCTTATCAAGTCTTGACGTAACTAAAGCCACAGGGCTTGATAGCATAGGACCTAAATTACTTAAGATAGCTTCGGTTGCCCTTGCGCCTAGCATAACTCTGATCGTTAATAAAAGCTTAAGAATAGGTTCATTTCCAAGCGTATGGAAACATGCAAGAGTCAATCCTATTTATAAGTCCGGTTCTAGAGACGAAGTAAATAATTATCGTCCAATATCAGTACTTCCAACTCTTTCCAAATTAATCGAAAAATGGGTCTGCACTAAGTTTACGGGATTCTTAAACCTCCATAAACTTCTTCATCAAAGGCAGAGTGGTTTTCGTGAAGGGCATTCTACAGAAACTGCACTTGTTTTAATGATCGATACTTGGTTGAAAGCCGTTAATGCAGGTCGGTTTATAGGTAGTGTAATGATAGATTTTAAGAAGGCTTTTGATATGGTCGATCATAGTATTCTACTTAAAAAACTAAGCATGTATAAATGTAGTGATAACACCATGTCTTGGTTTGATTCATATTTATCTGATCGCAGTCAAATTGTTTCCATAAATGGCAACCATTCAGAAAAAGAGAAAATATCATGTGGAGTTCCTCAGGGTTCTATTTTAGGCCCTCTTTTATTCTTGGTCTTTATAAATGATCTGCCTTTAGCCCTTCAGTCTTTTGTTTCTGCTACGGATCTGTATGCAGACGATACAACCTTTTACGATATTCAGACCGATAAGTCCTCACTTGAAAACAACCTACAGTCTGCATTGCATTTGTTGCAAGTTTGGTGTAAGGAAAACGGAATGTTATTAAATACAGACAAAACCAAAATTATGTTTCTAACAAACAGGCAGAAACGGGCAACCCTATCCGATAAAGGTATAACGTTAATTTATGATGGTGTTAATTTAGAATTAAGTAGTAATGAAAAGGTATTGGGCATAAACATTGACGAAAATTTTATTTGGAATACCCATTTTGCATATGTCTCAAAGAAAGTATCCTCTAATTTATGGCTTTTGTCTAAAATAAAAACGTACTTAGCTTTAGAACACAGAATTTTGTTTTATAATGCATATATCAAACCCCATTTTGATTACTGCAGCATTATTTGGGGTAGTTCTACAAACAGTAATATAAATAAAATAAATAAACTTCAACGACGCGCCTGTAAAACTATTTTGGGGGATGAATACACTCGATTAGACGAAGCACGTGGCCGACTTAAAATTCTTTCATTTGATGAAACAGTGTTTCTACAAAAGGCAAAATTTATGTTTAAAATAGCAAACAATATTGCGCCTGAGTATCTGACAGACTTATTCCAGATGAGGAATGTCAATGATTCTTGCTCCAATTTACGGTCAGTAGCGCAGCGAAATTTTTTAATACCAAAGCCAAATATTAACTTATTCAAAGGTAGTTTGTCATATTCGGGAGCGGTCATATGGAATAGCATTCCAGTGGAAATCAAAAATTCTCAATCTCTCAATATGTTTGTGACTAAATGTATGGCTTGGATGAAAAGTTGATATCAATATCTCCCTACGCAAAATGTATTTTACTTCATTTTTAGCTTTTCTTCGCGTTTACAACTAAAATACTGATTCTGTAAATACTTTTGTTTTGGTACTTAAAACAAATAAGAGCACTAAAACACATTTGCCGTTTTATAAATGTACTGTCTTCGATTTAACGGTACTATTTCATTTATACTTGTCATTTTTTGTTAATAATCTTGTCACAATTTCATCCTGGTTTAACACTTTAAGCGCCAGAGAGCGGAATTGGGGGGGGGGGGGGGGGGGGGGGGGGGGGGGCAAGGTAGATCCTGATGAGGCGACTCACAATGGACCGCCTCATTAGGGCCTACACTGTTTGCCAATATTCAATACGAAATGTCTTAGACAAGGCATTTTCCCCCATTTATTTCGCTACGTGAATTTTGTTGTCTACGTTTTGGTGCTTAATGGTTAATCAACTAATGTACTGTATTAACTATGGATTGTGTGACCTTTTGTGTTTTGTATATATTTGCTCTCTCTTTCTCTCTCTCTCTCTGAAGTGAATGCTTTGAACGCATGAGAGGGCTTTCCCACTGGGCACGCGACGTCGATTCGACATAGAGGCGATGCTTATTCAGCGTGGGACGTTGAATCAGCGTTGATTCGGGTCAGCGTTGCGTGCCTGCTGGGTTGCTTCTATTAAAAATCTTCAGATCTAGACTCGGTGTAGTCTTTAGATTGCGTTCAATACATTATTCTATAATGCAGCATTTTTAGAATGCATCTGTTAAACTTACTCCACAGCGTTTTCATTTTGTTACAGTCATAACACACTGAGCACACAACGTTGAGTGGGCAGTGACTCAGCGTTAAATCGACGTCTTGACGTCAAGTCAACGTTCAGTCATCGATTTGTTAACGTTTTGTGCTTGCTGGAAACCGTCTTAAAGTGTAATATTAATGTTCATTATTGCTCCCAATGTTATTTCATGTATATGTAAGTTAGGTGTAATAGAGATTGTATTGTATTGCATGATGAATAGACGGTTTCACTTTTTCCTCTATTTTTGGTCATGTATATATGTTATGTATGTATATATGTTATGCATGTTTTATGAGGGCCTCAGGGAAGATTGGCTTTGCCAACTGAGCCACCCTCACTAAATAAAGTCTACTTACTTACTTACTTACATACCGTAAACATTGCTTCCTTCCTCTCAGAATATCATTATCATCTTAATAAAATGCATCTTCCTTCTTACTTTTTTTGTATCAACATAGATACGTCTTTCATACACGACAGTAAATGTGGTTACAACAGGTACAATAACAATGCGTTATGCTTAGTGAACTTGAACAAGCATGCAAAATTTATTCTACCGAATCTTCTAGTAGACTGATCGAATTTGACAGTGATCGCCAGCGCATGTTTAGTCAAGCCGCAAGACTATATATTAATATGAGTCCAAGTTTTTTATGTGATGCGATTGGTGTTTTAATTGTTTACTGATGAATAAAGAATCGATTATACGAGAAAGAAAACTTAAAACCTGTCTGTTAACAGTCTCATGTAGATAACAATTATTGATTGAAACGTGGGATTAGATCTAGATGCGCAAGTATTAAAGGAAATGAGTACTTTGGATTCGGTCCGTAGAAATACCGGAATGAGAATGGAGAATAGATAAGAAGTGTAACTCGCACCCGCATCCGCGTAAACCGCATTGGAATTTTATGAATGGCTGAACATGTATGTAGCAGCAAAATAAATAATGTTAAGGCATTGAAATAGTTACATATATGACTAATCATTTCAAACCCACTAAGAAAATACGTAAGTCTGATCCAATTGAGACTATAAACACAAAAAGTCGTATTCAAATTAGGTAAAATATGCAATCCGTACCAGCGATAGAATACCCGCGTTGGGAGTTAAAATCCCATAAATGCCCTCATAGTGGTAAAATGTACGTCTAAAGATGATAATACGCAATGTCAAATCACACTAACAAAATATGTAAAAACACGAAAATACGGGAACGCACCAGAATGCACGTGTTTTACCGAAACGAAGTTTATATGTATATAAATAAATATGGTTTTCCATCACAGATACTCCATTTTTGGGGTTTTAACATGAAGTGCTTATTTGGCGAAAATCATTTTTGAGCCATATACTATTATTGTGCAGCAGAATAACATACACGATACCCTTTAGTAGCTCCTAAAAGAAAATGCATGTTCGGGAATTCTAGTCAACTGATTGAATTTTTTTTTCATAGTTTTACCTGTACAGCACTTGTTTCATATAAACACATCCCCACTATTATTGCCTCTCTTGCAACACAAAAATGCCCTTACTCTTATAGCTCCTCTTGAGAAACAAGTGCCTGTGCTGTACAGGAAATCTGATTTGATCAGGGTATCATACCTCACCCTTTGCGGTGAAGTTTTATAATATAAATACTCTTGCCCCTGTACGCAACTTTTAAGAAGTGTTTAGACGATCATTTTCTGTTGTACGTCATTTTGATGAAATTTTCATATGAAACTCAAACTAAAAAGTCAAATTCCTGTGTTCTGATCAAATGCTAAAACATATTAGGCATATTCCGTGCCACCCTGGTGCATATGGAAATTCCCGGAAGTTCTGCATTTTTTTGTCTAAAGACAGAGTGGTACTTCAAAAGAATGATTAACGTCCATTATCTAATCAGCTAATCGCTACGTGCCTCTAGTGCCCGATACCCTAAAATTCTAGCCAGTCACAGTATACTGTATTCAGATTGTCTGCGTATGTGTACTTGATCGTGTGCGTATGTACGTCCCCAATCCTGTTAGACTCGGCTATTGATTTTTGTAAGAGATAGATGAATAGATTGCCTGTTACGGTAGCAACTTGATACTTTAGTACATCAGCAATGTGCAATTACCGATATTACCAGGTTATTTTGACCCATATTTCAATGTCCACTGATTTCGGATTTTTTTTTTCTACTTTTATACAGTTAATATATTTGTAACTATTCAGTTCACTGCATCATAGTTTTTAGAATGTAGCCAAAATCTGAAAATTTTGGCCATAAAATCCCCATCAGTAGACCAAAATAAATAATAATAATAAAGGACTTAAGTATTTGTCTCGACTGTAACAAGTATTAGCTCTCTGAAAACAAACGGCTTCATCTCTAAGAACAGCCAAAGCAGTGCAATGTTTTACATTGCTGAGACATAAATGTCGTCCCAGAGATGGACTGTCACAATGTGGCTTGACTTCTCTGACGGCATTTCGTCAGAACTAGCTTGTTGTTACCGCCCTGACATTTCGTTTGGACCAAGGTATATCAAAAGGATCAACACTATAGATATACCTGTACGTGTATGCCTGTTGACGGGTATCGGCAATTCTGACAATTTGACACACCATTCGTGTAGCTGGCATGACGTGCGACCTCGACAATGTCTGACAAGTTGGAATGACTCACAGCCAGCACCTCCGGATCACATTCATCACCAGTCACAAAAATGTTGACTCTTATTTAAGCACACATCTAACACTGAATTAGGCAGTTAATTTTCAGCAACTATGTGAAATTCGTCAATGTTTGACTAACGGAAGCGGAAACAAATTAGGCAATAACTCTTTGAGATGGTGTTTTAGAAATTTTAACATGGAATTTCATGATATACGCATTATGATAGCTTAATGGGACATTGAAGGAATGATTCTTTCCAGGCAGTGTTTAAGAGAAGATGTCAATATTTCCAGCTGCAATAACTACTCAGATTTTCACTATATTTACTTACATCACAGGCACCTCCACACCATTGCAGGCACCTCCAGCTGTTGTTTTGAAAAATCAATCCTTATTTCTAGTCAATCGACATTTATATCTTAGCAAGGAGGTTACCTTAACACCAGTGTGCCGAGAAAAACAGAATCGTATGCAAGATCACTGCATTTAAGACCAAAAACGGCCGAATTCTTTATGTTTTGAGTACTGTGGGCTGACATCAAAGCCGCTTCAAAAGTCGTATCTTTGGTTAATATGGAAAGTTCAGGAGGATATAATGTGTGACAAAACTTTATATCTTTAAGGGTCGAATAGCACTTTTTGATTTTTAATAAACTCCCTGGTTATTTTATATTTTGTCAAAAAAGAGGAATACCTACCGTTTGTTGTCATTTTTTGGACAGTCACAGGCAGCTCCAGGTGGCTGTCACAACTTTTTATCGGTACCTCCGCCGGAGGTACCTGTGATAGTTTACCAGGCGTGTTTGATATGGCTACTCAATGAACATTTCTATAAACGTTTTGTCAAAATATCTGCAGTGACATAGCCATAAATGCAAATTTTCCATTTTCCCATTATAAGTCAATGGCAACTTTAAGTTGCCATAGCAACCAAACCGCTGGGGCAATTGCCAAGAAAAACTGTATTTTTATAGAGGCTAGTACTAAGATCGTTTCTGTAAAGTTTGAGCTTTACTGGCTACATAGTTTCTGCAAAAATGATATTTTAAAATTTTTCTATTATTAACCATTCGGTTGCAATGGCAATCAGCCAAATAGCTCAATTTGCATAAATTTGATATGGCTGGTTGGGGACTACTCAAGGAACATTTGTCAAAAGTTTTGTCAAAATATCCGCAGTGACATAGCCATAAATGCAAATTTTCCATTTTCCCATTATAAGTCAATGGCAACTTTAAGTTGCCATAGCAACCAAACTGCTGGAGCAATTGCCAAGAAAAACTGTATTTTTATAGAGGCTAGTACTAAGATCATTTCTGTAAAGTTTGAGCTTTACTGGCTACATAGTTTCTGCAAAAAATGATAATTTATAATTTTTCTATTTTTAACCATTCGGTTGCAATGGCACTCAGCCAAATAGCTCAATTTGCATAAATTTGATATGGCTGGTTGGGGACTACTCAAGGAACATTTCTATAAAAGTTTTGTCAAAATATCCGCACTGACATAGCAATAAATGCAAATTTTCCATTTTCCCATTATAAGTCAATGGCAACTTTATGTTGCCATAGCAACCAAACTGCTGGGGCAATTGCCAAGAAAAACAGTAATTTAATAGAGGGTAGTACCAAGATCCTTTCTGTGAAGTTTGAGCTTTATTGGTTGCATAGTTTCCGAGGAGATGATTTTTTAATATTTTTTTCTATTTTTAACCATTCGGTTGCAATGGCAATCAGCCAAATAGCTCAATTTGCATAAATTTGATATGGCTGGTTTGGGACTACTCAAGGAACATTTCTATGAAAGTTTTGTCAAAATATCTGCAGTGACGTAGCAATAAATGCAAATTTTCCATTTTCCCATTATAAGTCAATGGCAACTTTAAGTTGCCATAGCAACCAAACTGCTGGAGCAATTGCCAAGAAAAACAGTAATTTTATAGAGGGTAGTACCTAGATCCTTTCTGTGAAGTTTGAGCTTTATTGGTTGCATAGTTTCTGAGGAGATGATTTTTGAATATTTTTTTCTATTTTTAACCATTCGGTTGCCATTGCAACCAGCCAAATTGTGCAATTAACATAAATTTCATGTGGCTGATAGAGAACTACTCAAGCAACATTTCTGTAAAAGATTTATCAAATTATCTGCAGAGAAATAGCAATAAATGCAAATTTTCAATTTTTCCCATACAAGTCAATGGAAACTTTAAGTTGCCATAGCAACCAATGTTCTGAAGCGATTTGGATAAAAAACAGTATTATTGGTTCCCCCTGCCTATAAATGCTATATATGAAATTTGGTAACAATGGACCTTGTAGTTTCAGAGGAGATGTCGTTTGAAAATGTTGACGGACGGACGGACGACGGACGACGGATGCCTGCCTATACTATAAGCTCACCTGTGAGCCTTCGGCTCAGGTGAGCTAAAAAACAGGAAAAGACCTTCTTACGGAAGCCATCTTGATTCCAGAGCTCTGCAGACGACACGAAAGCGGGCTTTAATGGTGTTTAAGCCCTGGCTCATCCGTATTTTAACAGTGTTGAAGCCCTGTGTCAGCGATTCTGTCGCATTGCGACAATTAAAAATACATAGAAGGAAACCAACGTAAAATGCAGTCCATTACAACACGGCCGTTTTCTATAGCAAAGTCTTAGTAGGTACATAACAATGATGAGCTAGGAAACTTTCATGCGGACCAAACAGCTAACTATCTATCTTTTTTACATAATGCAGCACCCCTCGCGAGGATTTTGTGCAGGTTGAACCACCACAGAAGTAGAGGGCGAGGTCTGGATCCAGTAAAACATGTTTAAGCCCCCAGTGTTCTTTTGCTGACCGTCCCAAGGCCGTACTGCTGTTGTGGTTCCTCTGTATGTCCGCTTGTCTATGGTCTATAGCAGTCTGGTTCTCCGAATGGCTGACCATTCCGCTTTCTGTTTTGTTTTGTAATTTAAAATAATAGATGTTCTGCTGTTTATAAGGTAGCTGAATGACCACCTGTTTCAGGTAGAGCTGCTCATTTGGTGTTACACAGAAAACCCACCACCAAAGGTGTACAATTTCCGGCTTATGACGTAATCAACCAATGTGCAACGAGAGATGAAACTTTAACAAAGTTAGAATTTTTAGATATTTTTATATACATTAATACTACATTGTAATTTCTATTTACAAACAATACAATTTACAAAACAGACATACAATATTACACGAAACGAATCAGTTCATCTCGCAGGCCCGAGTATGGAGTCTGTTCTAATGCTTGACACAAATTAATTACAGATTCACCGTCTTTCATCACCACCTGAATTAGCTTACTACCGAATCGAGGGGAGTTGACGCCTTTATTTTTCTTTTTTTTTCCGTGCAGTAAATTTGTATATATACGGTATATCACAAAGAGGTTGTTTTTGTTGTTTTGTGTGTTTATTGTGGTCTGTAAATTGGCATTGCTTTAATTACACACTTTCATCGGTGCTTGGTACTGTCTAAGAATGGTTGCTTTCGAAATCTGTACTGTTTCAATTCACGCAACTACGTTCCCCAAGTGGCTCAGCGGTACGTAACCATAGTTGCACACACCTGGCGCCGAGTGTCCGTCCATTGTTTTCGAAGAAAAATAAAACTTTCGATTTTATATAGGCCGTTTGCAGAAAAGCGGAGGGCAAAATTCTGTAATAATTTCAACAGATTTTCTTCAAACTTTTCGTATCTTATTCTATTGCCCATACGAACTAATGTAGGGAAATACAGAATTTCTTGCATTTTATATAAAAATCTGTCAGATCAAGAACATGTTAAAAAGCTTTACTAACCCTTGGTAAGTGCATATTTTTGGACAGCCAGTGTCATATAAACTATAAATATACACCTCTGATATGGGTATTTACTCCTTTTTAAGCGCACCTCAAGCTTTTAAGGGGAATGAATTAAAAAATCCTTTTCAGTGATTGGCCCATTATTGCGTAAGCCTCTTATTTACCAGGCAGGGACTGAACACATATCAGACCACATGGTAATTTGTGAATGAATTATAGTAATAGTATACAGGTAGTAAGTATAGTATAACAATGGCTGTTGTACCTTTATGGTTACCACCTATGTAAAAACGGTATAAAAAAGAGATGAAAAATGGTAATAATTAATAAGGTCACTATTTCACTAAAAGCCAAAAAAATAATAATCTGAAATTCCTTGCAGGAATTTGTATGGGTAATAAAATAAGACACACAAAGTTTCAAGAAAATCTATTGAAAAATAGTTAAATTAAACCAAACTTTTGCCCTCCACTTTTCAGCAAATGGCATATAATTACTTTGATATCTTGACATACAAGTTGTGTTACCTGTTAAACTAGCAACCAGCATCATCTCTGTCTTTTGTCTGTATCAAATTTAATGATGCTATTGCTACAATTGTTGATAAAACATTAACAGTTGTGTACGGCGAATAGTTTGTGTGGGTATTTGTTCTTTTCGCCGTACAACATGTAATTTATTATTCAGGTGATAATTGGCTTAACCACTAGGTTTCGGTTAAATTTTTAGTAAATACCATTGTTTCATAAAACATTGTTGCTAACAATGGCAAAATCTGCAAAAGAAAAATACAAATGTCAGAGGAGAAAGCAATGAAGTAGTCTATGTTCTTTGTCTTCGGTACCAGCCATCGGTTTTTCCTTTCATACCAAACAGTAAAGATGTATTTATCAAAAAAAAGATGACGTCTACATCCACTAGAGATTTGCTGTAATTCAGTCATGAAACAGTGATATATTACCAATCAAAGATGTCATTTTCGCCATGCACCCAGTCGCGCATGTCTTTCACCTTCGATTCGGTGGTAAGCTATTGCTGGTAGTGATGATAGACGGTGAGATTGATACCAACACATACTGGAGAGAAGCCGTAGCCGACAAAGGAAAAGGCTCACAAAATGCACGCATATAGTTGATCTAGAAAAGGTAAAGAGGTTTAGAAAATCGGAAAGTGCATGTTTTGTTGAAACTACAACCGTGAAAAGAAATGGCCGCCACGGAAGCCACCATTTTTAATGCCTCTTCACCATCCGCATATTTACTTTTATTTTGTTTGCAACATTTATCAGAATTTAAGGAAGTTGACGCATGTCTTCCTTCTTTGTGATGTTATGAAGCTGATTTTCTTTTCATGTAAATACCTTTCTAAAGTACAAATCTAATAAACTGGTCAAAATAAGTTAAACCACATAGGAGCAATGTAAACTTGTCAAACGTAAGCCGTTTATTACCAAAAGAAAAATAACTGATATTCAAAATCCAACTGAAGTTGCACAGCAGCATCTTGTCAGCATTTTCACAAAGTTTCAATTGGAAGCCTCTAGCGTCTTTTGACAGGGGCCATAATTTCCAGGAGCACTCGTTTTTATGCCAGTTTTACTACAGAACTGCTAGGGAATGAACCAGAAACTTTGTGGATCTCAAAAGAAAATCTGTAAACAACAGAAGTATTGGGCTATATATGTTAATGAATATGTCTCATTACTTTTAGAACAATCAAAGGATATTTTGAACCCGGACCGTTAGCTAGCTTACCAGGCCAGCGTTTCACCCACTAAGCTCCGTCTACAACTAAAAACAGAGAGAGAGAGAGAGAGAGAGAGACACACACACACACACACACACACACACACACACACACACACACATTGTATTGGCGAATAAAACTAATCAAGAAAAAAAACTGTACAACAGTAGCGGATGGGCAACAAACTTTTTTCCATAATCGTTTTAAGAGTGGAAATCCGTTTTGGGGACATATGAAAACAGGGTAGACCCAGTTCAAACGCCGCAAAACGCGGCGTCTGATCAGGGTCAACACTGTTTGCTTGCATGAATTTCAATGCAAAATACAATTTAAGTGAAAACAGTCACCAGAAACCCCTAAAACCCATCCAGATAATAAGGACAGACTAGTCTACCAGTGAGAAAAGGTTCAATGGAAATTATAAGTCTAAAAATAGCATACAGAATAAGCCGGACCGAGACTGGCCGTAATAAGCAGCGCGCACTCCTCAAATAAGATGACTATAGGTATACTTTCGGGAAAAACTACTCTGCTACATTGTTTTTGGCTCCTCTCATCGTGGGCCAACTCTTAAAGGAAAGGGATTTGAATCTCTTGGAACCGAATGAATTATTTTTTTAAATCAATCTCTTGGGGCATAGTAGCCGTCAAGGGAAGCAAACGTGAAATCCTAAATTTGCCCCCCCCCCCCTCACACACACACACGCGCGCGCCCCCTTTGTAAAATGGGGGAAAACAACATGAAGACGTACCCATCCATACATCTTAATCAGCCGCGCTCGGTGAATTAATTATAAAGAATACGATAACCGAAAAAAAGTGATAACTATGAACCATATTCCGTGGCACGAACCATATAAAATTTATACTTTGACCCACAAAGCTGCTTTCCTGCACATGTCGGTGAATAACAAGAAGAAACACGATAATTATATATATAAAAAAACATCATGTAGGATAAACAAACTAAACTAGTTTTGCAAAAACAGAAAAAAATCAGTCTTAAAAATGCTCTACATTTCATATGCTTTTAGGCATATCCAATATATATACTATAAAATGCATAAATTTCAATTTCGTTAAGAATTAATAAACACGTTTTGCCGTATATACACGCAATTTTTATTCGTCTGTAAGCAATAACGTACAAACCACCTTGCAAAGAGTTTATCAGTCACCTTAAAGAGCCCAACTGTGCCAGAACATGAATGTCACTAGTGGAGTCACACACACACACACACACACACACACACACACACACACACACACACACACTAAAAAAAAAAAAACACAAATGACAATCAGAACCAAATGGGGCATCTCATGACGGCAATGCTGTTGGCAAGAAATTCGTGCCCATCGGTAAATGACGTCGAAATTACGTCGTACTGACGTCGAAGCGACGCCATAATGACACCTCATCAACGCCATTACGACGTCATATGCCTATGCCTGCTGAGATACTCTGCTTAGCCATAGTCTTGCAACTTTAACAATATGCTTCGACATAAGGTTGCAGAATGTTATACTATCAAATTACATTCGTTGATGACAAGTGCTGTTTTTTTTCGATTATAATGCTAGTCGAGCCCCCTTCCCCCTCCACGCCCACCCCACGCCCGCCTCCCCCACCCCCGCCCGCCCGCCTCCCCCCACATACAAACAAAAAAGGTTGCCAGATTGTTAAAGAACAAAAAAATATATTTTTATTGACATGACAGTTTCTGTCACATCTTTTCTTGTTCACTAAATAAGGGGCAATAACTCAGGTTGTACCGTCCGTTTTGGCTCATTAGCACATGGTCATGATGATTGTAGCCATAAACATGCAACACAAGTTTAGGCATGATTGCTAAAAATGAAGCCTATTTTTGTGTTCACGAAATAATGTTTTTTTAACAGAGTAACAACACTGGTGTTAATATTATGCTCAGATCCAAATCCGATCGGATCTTGTGGTTTTAACATACTATAATTCTGGCTATGATTGGACACAAAATGTAACCTTTTTGTGTTTACTTGATAATGTAGAGTTATTTTTTAACAGAGTAAGAGACAACACCTCTGCTGTTAATGCTTTGCTCAGACCAAAAACCGATCGGGTCTTGTGGTTTTAACATACTATAATTCTGGCTATAATTGGACGCAAAATGTATGTTACGCAGAAGGTTTTACACTCGGTCGACCCGGATGCAGAGCCTTATGCGTCGCCAGGACGGCGGAGGGTGACTTCCGGTTAAAGGGTTATCTATCAGTGTATTACACTAACAAGGAAACTATTTTTGAAGTTTATATATAATGTAAATTCTATATACAACAATACAATTTACAACTGTCACAATTACAATAATATACAACACATATCAGTTCATGTCGCTGGCCCAAGTAAGGTGTTTGTTTCAAATCTGTAATCGATTTGCGTACAATACGCAAATAGATTACCGTCTGACGTCAACACCGTACTCGGCTCAGCGCCATGAACTAAAGGAAAACACAAAGGACAAGAAACGTTAATTTGAGCTCATACAAAAAAAGAAGGCCTTCTGTTGGTAGACTTCAATTTGTCGTTCCCTGGATCATGTCATGGGCCAGTCCATATATCATGAGGAACACCAACTTATATTAACACGTGCACGATTATATACTGGTCGCTTCCTGGATCGTACCAGGGACCAGTCTAAATATAATATGACACACTTTAGTGGACGAACACTGTCCCACTTTCACCTCCGCAGTAATTACATCGATTTCGCCAATATTTTGTGCTTCCCGCCTCTGCTAGGAAAACATGCACAAGGGCGTTGTAACTGCTCTACCCGGGTTGGTATTAACCTGGAGACGTATATCGAATCTCCAGGTGAGACGTGGCTCTAAGCCCTAACAGCTGACTGCCGGACTTGATGTGCCTAAAAATAACGAACTTACATTTAATACATTGTAACTACACAATAACAATACGTAAGACTTGGGCCTGTCTTGGAAATACCATACAACGCCCTCGGCGAATGCCGAGCATAACGCGCACACGCCAGCCGTGTCACTAGACACGACTCGCGCTCACGATGTAAAGCCAAAATTGTGCTTACCACTTCCGCCAATGAAGAAACGTAGATCCTACCACGCATGTGCGTCGAAGGATCTGACGTCGAACATTGTCAAGAAGTATACTGACGTCAACAGGCATTACCATGACATACCCCACATAAAACATGAATGAATCTAAACAATGACCTATTTACATTAAATTGATTGACCAAAAATTTAACTCGCATATGTATTAATTCATTTCTTTAAACTAAGCGTATTACCATTTGCCATAGAATATAATAACTTAATAAGCGTTTCTAACACATTTGGGATCATAACGTTTGATCTGACATCATGACATCAATGATGTTATACCATATGACGCCGTCTAGTGAAGGCAAATCAAACGCATGATGACCAAATGTTACCATTATAACTTATGGAAAAAACCCTTAATGCGGTGCATGCTATGGCGTCAATTGACGTCACGAGTATATAAATTAGTTCCATTACAAATCAATCTACTTCTATAGTCCACGTATACGTGGAACTAATATAAAAAGTGCTGACGTCGCAATAACATGATGCAACTGACTTCATATGAATAACATGAATGCAACTGACGTCACATGAATAACATGAATGCAATTGACGTCACATGAATAACATGAATGCAATTGACGTCACTGGACGTCAAATAGATGCACACCAGTGAAAGTAATATAAAAAGTGCTGACGTCGCAATAACATGAATGCAACTGACGTCACATGAATAACATGAATGCAACTGACGTCACTGGACGTCAAATAGACGCACACCATTGCAACCAACATCAGTGATATAAACTATTTCCGTAATTTACAAAACTTCCTAATATACAAATACCATGCGCAGCATGGTCAGTATAAACAAAATTGGTCGACATATGCACAGCCTGATCACTGTCAACAAAATCAAATCAGTCGACACATATAATCATACCATATCAATCAGAAGTCACATTTTTCATTCTTAGCCAAACTATTCTAAATAAATATAATAAAATCTTACCATTCAGGTCTAAACTCAGAATCTGGGCACACAACAATATAACATCCATCAAGAATTAAACAGCCACGTCTAACTTTTCATTAAAGATAGGCGTATAAATAGTATGCGTCTCACATTTAAATCATAGGACTCGAATCTAAGCGTGCAGGTATTCACTTTAAATTCATGCACTACGCTGTCCACGAGAGGTATTCACAAACAACCCATGCATAACGTAGCCACAATTTCCGAAAATGTTCATTACCACAGTTGCCCTAAAAACTGTAGCCCTACTGATTGAAAGGATTAAAATGATTTCGACGACATAGTCGACGATCAGATACATTTCGTAACAATGTAGCCTCTTTTGTGTTCACGTGATAATGTAGAGATGTTTTTTTAACAAAGTGAGGGACAACAACTCTGGTGTTAATGTTTTGCTCAGACCAAAAAACCGATCGGGTCTTTTGGTTTTAACATAGGGTAGTTCGCCCTTGAGTCGATCACATTGCACCTATAGCCACTGGCTATTGACCCACACCGTGTTTGAGTGATGCAGTAGCTAGCGCAGCTTTTCTAGTACTAAATAGCTGTAACCGCCTAGCCATATTTCGTGAAATAAGGGCAAAACAAGGGGTTTGAACAACCTACCCAAATTAGCCCTTAATTCGAACAGACTAGCACCTGACTCGAACAGATATGTTGATTCAGCCGTTATAGGACAAGCTCATTTAGGGTCTGTAGTATCCTGAAAATCCACATTTTTAACTTATTTTTTTTCGAAATCATTTTTTTTCTTTGCTGACAAATTAAAACAGTCTTTATGAGATAATGAAACAGACTGCAGGGTAAACCCATTGTGTGGCTCCTGGTACATGTAGCAAACATTCATGTAAGGGGCTCATTTACTATTTACTTATGAAAACTGTAGACCATTGTTGCGTGCATAGAACAAAAGACGAATACATGATTTGTTGTGCGTTTAATCTGTGACTGAACGCAATTGCCAGTGACACAGTGATGAGTAAACTGTCTCTGAAAGTATATGACCGTGTTCGACCTCAGGGCTGATCGGTGTTCGTCTCATTGGCGAACTATAGTGCAAAATGAAGAACAAAATGAAGCCTCTTTTGTGTTCACGAGATAATGTAGAAATGTTTTTATTTAAACAAAGTAAGGGACAACAACTCTGGAGTTAATGTTTTACTCAGACCCAAAACCGATCGGGTCTTTTGGTTTTAACATACTGTAATTCTGGCTATCTGGCTGTGATTGTACACAAAGTGTAGCCTCGACCTTGCTCACAATGTTATAGGCGGACGATGAACAGACGATAGACGAACAGTGATAGCTCACTTTGAGCACCTCAAGTTCACCTGCTTGAGCGTAAAAAGGAGATGTTTTTTCATCTTCTTTCTTTCGCATCAGCACCGTAAAATTTCCTAGTGGGACACTTAAAATGATTACCGCAATTAGCCTGAAAATGGTATAGTTCGGATTTACATTGCAGTGATGCGTCCAAACTATAAGATGGAATGACAAACTGTGTAGACCCTAATCAGACTGCTCCTTTTTAGGAGCAGTCTGACCCGGGTCGGCACAGTTTGCTCAGATCTATCTGTCTAAATACTTAGAACTTTACAGTAACTATAAGTGACATCGCTGTGCGAAATAATCCCAGCAGGCACACAACCTTGAATAAACCTTGAATCAACCTAGATTCAAGTTTGATTCAAGGTTGTAATGACGTTGAATCAAGGTTGATTCAAGGTTTATTCAAGGTTGTAATGACGAGGAATCAAGGTTGATCCAAGGTTTATTCAAGGTTGTAATGACGTTGAATCTAGGTTGATCCTAGGTTTATTCAAGGTTGAAATGACGTTGAATCAAGGTTGATTCAAGGTTGTAATGACGTTAAATCAAGGTTTAATCAAGGTTTATTCAAGGTTTTAATGACGTTTAATCAATGTTGATTCAAGATTTATTCAAGGTTGTAATGACGTAGAATCAATGTTGATCCAAGGTTTATTCAAGGCTGTATGCCCAGATGGATTTTTTCTGATCAAAGAGTGTAGACCCTTATCGGAATGCTATTCCACCAATGGATTCTGACACATGTAATGCCCGGTAATTCAAAATTTAAAATTACCAAGGTGTCCAAAATTTAAAGTATACAGCAATGACGGTAAAAGAAGCGTCTGCGTGACCGAGTGGTTTGCGCTCGCGACTTTGGATTACGGGGTCGCGAATCCGTGCCCCTCTGGAGACAAGACTATGTCCGTTGGAAACAACAAAAATGAAATTAGATACAGACCATCTCAAACCTATTTTTATAACATAAATCTTTGTTGTTAAAAGATGTAGATAGATACACCCAACGAAGTTATTTGGTTCTCAAAGGTATCGTATTCCGAATATTACGACGTGAATTATTCATGCAATGGTTCAGTGACCCCCGTTACTTTTGGGGATTGGAATGAAATTCTGGATTTAGTATTCGTCTTTCATTCAGGGAATCGTGAGTTCAACTCCCACGGGCGGCACATGTCCAATCAATTTCTTCAGTCTAGTACAAAGTAAAGCCGTACCCAGTGTGTCCTGAGCTGGAAAAAGTGGTATCATGGTATCCTGAGCTAGAATATGTGGTATCAGGGTGATTTGAGCTGAAAAAGTGGTATAAGGTTGCCCTGAGCAGGAAAAAGTAGTATCAAGGTGCCCTGAGCTGAAAAAGTGGTACCAGGGTGCCCTGAGCTGGAAAATTTGGTAACAGGGAGTACTTAGCTGGAAAAATGGTATCATGGTGTCCTGAGCTGTAAAAGTGGTATCAGGGTGCCCTGAGCTGGAAAAAGTGGTATCAGGGAGCCCTTAGCTGAAAAAACTAGTATCAGACAGTGTCGCTAAACGTCTGGCCTGAGATTAGTGGCGGTCGACTCTCAGTGGCGGCTGTTTTCGACCTTCAAGCATTAACATAAGTCATATAAAATATAAAGTCCTTATTATATATAACCTAAGAGTCGATCCCGTAAGGGATAGCGAGTCTAGTAAGTCATAACAAAGATATTTGCAGAGCATTCAAAGTAGCGTTATTTCTTTTTTAAAACATCATCCATAACCTTAGCAAATTTAAATGCATACATAGTTCAAGAGCGTGCTAAACATCCTTTTTTCGACACCCAATAATCGAAACCCCAGGACAGAATGATTTCAAATGATTCATGAACTCTAAGAAACGAATTACCGCGCAGGAAACCCCTGAGCGGTTGTTATTCGTTTCTTAGAGTTTATAACTTCCTGAGCGATTACATTTGCCGCCCCGAAGTTCATGGCCGGAAATCCCCGTAAAGATTTCATTTGCATAACATTTAAATGCCCGTTACGAGTTTACCCACCGTGGTTAAGCCTGACGGAAACTGTGTTAACTTGGTAAGATATCAAATAAAAACGGCGTAGCTGTCTATAAATACACAAATACGCAGATACGTATTGAAATTTTGACGAACTGACAAAATTTCAATAAGTACATGTGTGTATAGCTTTGCATTCTGGAAATTTGTAAATATGGAAAGATTTCAATATTACCTGAAAACAGACTTAACAGAATGGAATATCATCTTTGGGGTTAAACCCCTGAAAAAGTATAACACAAGATGGTGCGTATCATCGCCCCTAGCGACGCCCATGAAGTCAACAATCTCACAGATTCAGACACAAAATGCGGCATCCATTGACGAAATTTGAAAAAAAAAAATGGAACAAAAATGGTCAAAAACTTCTAAAAATGTAGGTCACAAAAAAGAAAAAAAAAAGAGAGAAAGAAAATGGACATAACAAATAAAAAAGGAATTTTTATATATATATATGTAAAAAAAAAAAAAAAAAACGCTAGCCTCAATGCACATCTTCATATGTATTCAAAGAGGGTATAGCTCTTATACAAATTTTAAGAACTGGTCTGATGCGTAACCGACAAGTCCACTTTTGGCTAAGGTTGACTGCCCATTTTAGCACAACTTAATCCTATTCTGCTACAGCTGACTGCTTACTGATATAATACCTTATCATTGCAGATTTAATATTGACAGAAGCCATCTCTGCAGCAGATGCCATTGTAAACCTAAATTAAGTTGATTTTACCTCCACTGATTTGACTGTCATCAATTTGGCACGAAGTGCTGGCAGAATAGGAAATACTACTGCAGTCCCTGAACAGTCTGGCTTTGGTCTAAAGTGTGTGCCTAGACAGTCTTGTCCCAATATTTAGTGAGGTGGTGCAAGTTTTCCAGATCATTTTGGAACATTTATTTGCTTGTAAGACCAAATTCGTACCTGTGTTATATGTCACTGAGTGAAAAATCCAAGTATATGCACGTACATGGTAAACAGTAAAATGAATATTAAAAAGAAGAGGAAAACATATCAGAATCCAATTATGTCTATGCAAAGAGAATTATTAATAAGCATCAGTTCTGGAAAGCTGATAAACTGCCATGATGAAAGCCAGTCAACAAAACAAGTTCTTATAGTTTGAAAACTGTTTCTCAAGACCTTCAGTATTGCTTATATTCCCTGTTATTCAAGGTCTTCTGAATAGCTGTTTTTATGTTCAGTTTCCACGAATATCTAGTTTTAGTTAAGAAACCAGTTCAAATATTTCAAGAGCAGAGTATTAGCATTCGAATCATGAAGTACAGAATTTTGCCTTTTTCATGCTTTCATTTTAAGGTATTTACGCACAACCAGCCAGGTGAAAGATTTCGAACGGTGCACTGATTGCACATGCATAGTATGCTAAATCATACAGGTGTGACATCCCTTATTCAGGGAATAAACCTTACCACCACTGAACTAGAAAGTGCAAACAGTTTTTAAAATTCGTAGAAGAGCTATAGCTCGCCTTAAAGTCGAATTTACCCTATAGTTCAAAAAATTAAATCACCTTGTTACGCAGAAGGTTTTACACACGGTCGACACGGGTGTAGAGCCTTATGCGTCGCCAGGACGGCGGAGGGTGACTTCCGGTTAAAGGGTTATCTACTAGTGTAATACGCTAACAAGGAAACTCTAACAACGTTAGAATTTTTTAAGTTTATATATAATGTAAATTCTATATACAACAATACAATTTACAACTGTCACAATTACAATAATATACAACACATATCAGTTCATGTCGCTGGCCCAAGTAAGGTGTTTGTTTCAAATCTGTAATCGATTTGCGTACAATACGCAAATAGATTACCGTCTGACGTCAACACCGTACTCGGCTCAGCGCCATGAACTAAAGGAAATCACAAAGGACAAAAAACGTTAGTTTGAGCTCATACAAAAAAACAAGGCCTTATGTTGGTAGACTTCAATTCGTCGTTCCCTGGTTCATGTCATGGGCCAGTCCATATATCATGAGGAACTCCAACTTATATAAACACGTGCACGATTATATACTGGTCGCTCCCTGGATCGTACCAGGGACCAGTCTATATATATATTAACACGCCTTAGTGAACGAACACTGTCCCACACTTGATGTGACCTTCAGATCTTATCACAGAATCTGGCAAAACTGTGCTAACCACTTCCGCCTACATTTTGTGCTTCCCGCCTCTGCTTAGGAACCATGCACAAACGGCGTTGTAACTGCCTCTACCCGGGTTGGTATTAACCTGGAGACGTATATCGAATCACCAGGTGAGACTTGGCTCTAAGTCCTAACAGCTGACTGCCGGACTTGATGTGCCTAAAAATAACGAACTTACACTTAATACATTGTAACTACATAATAACAATACGTAAGACTTGGGCCTGTCTTGGAAATACCATACAACGCCCTCGGCGAATGCCGAGCATAACGTGCACACGCCAGCCGTGTCACTAGACACGACTCGCGCTCACGATGTAAAGCCAAAATTGTGCTTACCACTTCCGCCAATGAAGAAACGTAGATCCTACCACGCATGTGCGTCGAAGGATCTGACGTCAAACATTGTCAAGAAGTATACTGACGTCAACAGGCATTACCATGACATACCCCACATAAAACATGAATAATCTAAACAATTACCTATTTACATTAAATTGATTGACCAAAATCTAACTCCCATATGTATTAATTCATTTCTTTAAACTAAGCGTAATACCATTTGCCATATAATATAATAGCTGAATAAGCGTTTCTCACACATTTGGGATCATAACGTTTGATCTGACATCATGACATCAATGATGTTATACCATATGACGCCGTCTAATGAAGGCAAATCAAACGCATGATGACCAAATGTTACCATTATAACTTATGGAAAAAACCCTTAATGCGGTGCATGCTATGGCGTCAATTGACGTCACGAGTATATAAATTAGTTCCATTACAAATCAATCTACTTCTATAGGCCACGTATACGTGAAACTAATATAAAAAGTGCTGACGTCGCAATAACATGAATGCAACTGACGTCACATGAATAACATGAATGCAACTGACGTCACTGGACGTCAAATAGACGCACACCATTGCAACCAACATCAGTGATATAAACTATTTCCGTAATTTACAAAACTTCCTAATATACAAATACCATGCGCAGCATGGCCAGTATAAACACAATTGGTCGACATATGCACAGCCTGATCACTGTCAACAAAATCAAATCAGTCGACACATATAATCATACCATATCAATCAGAAGTCACCTTTTTCATTCTTAGCCAAACTATTCTAAATAAATATAATAAAATCTTACCGTTCTGGTCTAAACTCAGAATCTGGGCACACAACAATATAACATCCTCAGTATAAGAATTAAACAGCCACGTCTAACTTTTCAATAAAAGATAGGCGTATAAATAGTATGCGTCTCACATTTAAATCATGGAACTCGAATATAAGCGTGCAGGTACTCGCATTAAAATCATGCAACACGCTGTCCACAATCAAAAGGCTCGTGCAGGTATTCACCTTAAAATCATGCAATACGCTGTCCACGAGAGGTATTCACAAACAACCCATGCATAACGTAGTCACAATTTCCGTAAACGTTTTATTACCACAGTTACCCTAAAAACTGTAGCCTTACTGATTGAAAGGATTAAAATAATCTCGACGACATAGTGGACGATTAGATCCATTTCGTAACATAGGTTTCCCCTTAGGGAGAAAAAAACATAACAATGTTTCTTTTCTGAAATAGTACGAAATGCGATCGAATCGTAGGCTATGTCAAAACTGGAAAACTAGCTATATACACAACAACGGTGCGATGCATAACGTGGCCAAACTATCTACTAAGGTAGTCCGCCCCCAAATTATCTTGGCCGCGGATAGCAACGATCCTGAATCTGTACGGCTGTAATTTCATGGCCCAACGCATGATTCGGGGATTGAGCACCTTAGCTGTCTGCATATAAGACAAAGGTTTGTGGTCAGTTTCAAGTAGGAACTCCGCCCCATACAGGTACTTACGAAATTTCTCAACACCCCAGATAATACCCAAACATTCCTTCTCAATTACAGAGTAGTTCTTTTCCCGAGGTAACAATTTCTTGCTAGCATAAGCAATCGGCAAACGACCTTCACCTTCGAACTCCTGAAGCAAAATAGCTCCAAGACCAACGTCTGAAGCGTCTGTTCGAAGTACAAACGGGTTACCTTCTTGAAAAACAGGTAAGCGAAGAATAGGACTAGACGTGAGCCTACTCTTCAGGGTTTGAAATGCCCTTTCATGCTGATCTTGCCAATCTTTGATAGAATTAGGTCTATCCCGTTTAGTTAAATCAGTCAGAGGAGAAGCTATGGATGAGAAATTTGGGATAAAACGACGGTAAAACCCAGCTAATCCCAGAAAAGATTTAATTTGCCTTTTCGTACATGGACGAGGAGCATCTCTGATGGCCTGTATCTTGTCCTCTTGCGGTCGTACCGTCTGTCCGACGATATTGTGACCAAGGCACTCGATACTGCCATATCCGATCATGCATTTAGATGGTTTTGCCGTCAATTTGGCCGACCTGAGCCGATCTAACACTTGACGTAATGACGTCACATGATCCTTCCATGTTTCAGTAAATATCCACATGAATGAATGAATGTTTAAGTTATTTATAGACGCTCAACCCTGGTAAGGGCATATAGCGTCTAAACGTTAGCAATTTAAAACGTGTCTATAAGACAAATTCAAAAACGATCAAATGTTTAAAGTATTATGTTACGTCCAAATGATAAAAATGTTATGTACAATAAAATACTAAATCTTGTTAAAAAGTCCAGCTTCCTTTAAAAAGTTAATAATTTGAATAGAAGAAACTTTGTTAAAAAGCTCGGTTATGGTTTTAATGTTGTAATGTTTTGAACGAATATGGTTAAAGTCAATGCATGACACAAGAAGATGTTTGATAGTAATGACTTCATTGCATGGTATGCACAATGGTGCAACCTCATTATTTAATAAAAACGAATGTGTAATTCTGGTATGCCCTATTCGGCATCTGGTAATGACAGTCTGTTCTTTTCTATTTGATAGTATATTGTCCTTGCTGTGAAAATCTGGTTTAATTTGTCGGAGTTTGTTATGAATTTGATTATCCCAATTAGTTTGACATTTTGATTTGATATATGTATTAATTTGAGATTTAAAATCTGAGTGCGGAATTCGGAAGGTACTTTCTGGTAAATTTAAAGCCGCCTTGGCCTCTTTATCGGCCAGGTCATTTCCACGAATATTGACGTGACTTGGAACCCAACAAAAGATTATTTCTTTTGATGGTAACTGAAAATATTTACGAAGTAATTGTTGTATTAAAGGGTTGGGGTGATTGACGTTTTTAAGTGATGATAAAACAGAAAGTGAGTCTGAGAATATAATAAACTGATTGTTCTCTTGAACTGAAATTTGATTGAGGGCCAAATCTATGGCTTTAGCTTCGGCTGTAAATATAGAGCTGCCATTTGGTAATCGTATAGTATCTGTGAATAGAGAACTTACAACCGAACATGCAACTTTATCTTCTTGTTTTGAACCATCCGTATAGATTGTGGTATGGTTCGGAAAATTAGATTTTACTTGCAAGAATTCTGATTGAAGAAGGTCAGGGTTCGTCTGTGATTTTTTATTCTTGTGTAATGATAAATAACGTTAGGAGGTTTTAATGTCCATGGCTCTTGGACAGGTAAAGAAAATTTCTGGATGTTTTTAATGTCAATATGAGAGTCTACTAGCAAAGGTTTAATACGTAAACCCAAGGGTTTAATAGATCTCGGTTTGTTGTTATAAAATATTTCATACCGAGGGTTAAAAACACAATCGTAAGCAGAATTCTTTGGGTTTGCAGCTAGTTTTGATACATATTGTAGTGATAATTTCTCTCTTCTGATATATAGAGACGGTTCATTCGACTCTGCGTAAAGACTTTCTACGGGAGATGTTCGAAATGCTCCAAGAGCAAGACGTAATCCCTGATGATGAATGGTGTCAAGACATTAAAGGTATGATTTTCGTGCCGAACCATATACGACTGAACCATAATCCAGTTTAGATCTCACAAGAGATCTATACAGGTTTAGAAGTACAGTACGATCTCCTCCCCAATTTGTATTGGAGAGCACTTTTAAAACATCTAAAGCTTTTAAACATTTAGCTTTCAAAGCTTTTATGTGAGGAATAAAAGTGAGTTTCTTATCGAACAGAAGGCCTAAGAATTTGGCCTCATTTACAACTGGAATTGGCGATCCATAAATGTTAAGAACTGGGTCGGGGTGCAAACCCCTCAACTGACAGAAATGAACACATTGGGTTTTAGTTTTAGAAAATTTAAAACCGTTTTCTGTGGCCCAGGTTTCTACTTTATTCAGGCATCTTTGAAGTCTGAATTCTATGTTTTCCATATTTTTCGATTTGTAAAAGATGCCAAAGTCGTCAACTTATAATGAAGAATCGGTATCGTTAACACATTTAACAATGTTATTGATTTTTATATTAAATAAAGTAGGTGATAAAATACTTCCCTGAGGAACACCCTGTTCTTGTTTAAAAGTGTCAGACAATGTAGACCCTATTCTAACATTAAAGGATCTGTCAGATAAGAAATTCGAAATAAAGTTTGGAAGTCGGCCTCGAAGGCCAATATTATGTAAATCTTTCATGATGCCATATTTCCACGTCGTGTCGTACGCTTTCTCCAGATCAAAAAATATTGCGACGACATGTTCTTTTTTCACAAATGCATCACGAATAAAAGTTTCTAATCGAACTAAATGATCTACAGTACTGTGATTCTTACGAAAGCCCGCTTGATTTCTGGAAATCAAGTTATTTGACTCCAGGAACCAAACGAGCCTATCGTTAATCATTCTCTCCATTGTTTTACATATGCAACTTGTTAACGCTATCGGTCGGTAATTTGTAGCTTCCGTCTTATCCTTTCCCGGTTTGGGAATAGGAATGATGACTGCTTTATGCCAGTCTTCTGGAAAATTTCCAGTATGCCAAATATCATTAAAAATATTAAGTAAGGTCTCCAACGCATCAGGCGGTAAATGTTTAAGGATTTGATAGTGAATATCGTCCGGCCCTGCGGCCGTATCTTTACATTTATCAAGAGACTCCTTTAATTCTGATATGCTGAAGGGAAGATTATATTTTTCGTTATTTAATGACTGAAAATTTAAATTTTCTGATTCTTTTTCAGTTTTCAGTTCCTGAAATCGTTGACTGTAATTTGAACTTGAAGAATTTTTCTGAAAGTTTTCGCCTAATGCATTGGAAATCTCTGCAGTGGAAAAACATTTGTTACCGTTAGAAGATTTAATATGAACACATTCAGATTTCTTGTTTTTTCCACTAATTTTTCGTATCATTTCCCATATCTTTTTTACTGGCGTTTTTGGATTTAATTTATTGACATATTGTTGCCAAGATGAACGTTTGGCTTCTTTAATAGTTCTTCGTGCTTTAGCACGAGTTACTTTTGAGTGTACATGATTTTCACGAGACGGATTTTTATTAAATTTTCGTAAAGACGATTTGCGTTTGTTTATTGCAGTTTTACATTCATTAGTAAACCATGGATTACGCCTTTTTGAACTTGTCGAGGATTTCGGAATACTTTCTTCCGAAATTGCATGTAATGCTGATGTAAAAGCAGACATATCTTCTGCTGTTTTGAACTTTTCAGAGCTAAGCCGCTCCTGACATGATGTTACGAACATTTCCCAATTTGCTTTTTTCAAATTCCATCGAGAATGCTGTTCTTCATCAGATGAATCAATTTCTTTAATTATGATTGGGAAGTGATCGCTTCCATGCAGGTCATCACAAACTGACCAGTCAAAATCTAAATATATATTAGGATGACAAATAGACAAATCTATGGCAAAATAATTTCCCGTGGGAGGGTGAAGATATGTAGGCTGTTTTTCATTAAGTATACACAAATCATTTTCAGCAATTACATCTTCAATGATTTCTCCTCTGTCATTTGTATCCAAACAACCCCAGGTTTTACTGTGACCATTGAAGTCACCAACTAACATAAATGGCTGCGGCAATTGGTCTACTAGATTGACCAAGGAATTTTTAGAAAGTACATTATTTGGCGGAATATAGATAGAGCATATCGTTACTTTTTTGGATAAAGTAACATTGACGGCAACTGCTTGTAAGTTTGTATTCAGATTAAACTGACTATGTGGAATGTTAGATTTTACGAGAATCGAAGTTCCTCCTGATGCTCTTTGACCATCAGGACAAATATAATTAAACATACTAAAATCTCTAAAACTAACATTATCGGACTGCTTTAAAAAGGTTTCTTGAAGACAAATGACACTTGGAGATAAAAGAGACATTAAAATTAGTAATTCATTATAATTTGCTTTAAGACCACGACAGTTCCACTGTATTATTGACTTTTTATCCATGTTTAAATGAATGGGAGAGAAAAAAACGTGTCAGGAGACCAACCAGGAGAATATACTTCTCCTAAGCAGTATCCATGTCATCCTCCAAAGCGCCATATTTATTGACCGTTTTAACAGGATCCGGAGATCCTTTGCCGAGCTTATTGGAGGACGAACCTCCGATGGCGGGTTTATTGGAGGACGAACCTCCGCCAGAATGTGATCGACGGCCAGAGCCGTGACCAGAAGGAGAACGATGTTTATCCTTCTCCTTCTGCGCTTTAGCCGCCGCTTTAAGCTGTTCCTTAGTCTGCCTAGCAGACTGCGAACCAGACGAACTAGACTGTGAACTAGATTGTGAATTAGACTGTGAACTAGACTGAGAATTAGACTGAGAACTAGACTGAGAATTAGTTGGACGAGCCGCCGAAGCGGCTCGAGGCTGTGAACCTGAGCCAGAGCGGGCTGTAGTTGCTCTTGGCTGAGATGTTGGCTGAGATGTTGGTTTTACAGATGGTGAAATAACTTTAGAGGATGGTAAAATGTCAAAATCTTTTTCGAAAAATTGGGTACCAGTAGTTTTTGTTTCGGGTCTTGCCAGTGAGTGTACAATTTTTGTGAAGTCCAAATCCGATGTTTGAGTTTGGCTTTCATACAATTTCCTAGCTTCCAAATATGTAACATTTTTGTTGACTTTAATTTTCAAAATTTCTTTTTCTTTTTTCCATATTTCACATACACTGGATCGAGAGACGTGATCTTTGCCGCAGTTAACGCATTTGGCCGGATTTTTGCACGCGGAGGTATGGTGGTCATGACCTCCCGCGCCACAAGTCGCACAAACAGATCCGGGATCAACGGGGCAATTGTTTTCGTGATGGCCAAACCTCTGACAGTTGTAACACCGCAGAGGATTTGGCACATACACGTCAACCGGAACAACTCGGTAAAAGATTTTTAACGATTTCGGTACTGTGACGGAGTTGAACGTGAGAAGTAATGTATTCGTCTCGACAGTTTCGTGATCTTTTTTGATGGTAAAGCGTTTGCAGGCGGTCACGCCCTGTTCTCTTAGATAGTCAACGATTTCATTTTCTTTTTCCCCTTTCAGCATCCTGTCACGGATGATGCCTTTTGATGAATTGAGGCTTGTATGCTCCGTGACAGAGACTTTAAGGCCAAAAAAGGTGGAAATTTTCAACAGATTGTCCGTTTGAGCTTTTCGGCATGTTTCAACTAGCAGAGTCTTGTTTTTTAACAGATTTAGGTGTCCCAATTAAACTTTCAATTTGTTTTTCAATCACGAAAGGGGAAAGGGTCGTGACCGCCTTCTCTTCAAGTGACTGAATGACTAGAAATTTAGAGAAACTAACATTACCTTGAAATGTGAAATATGAGGGCCGGTCCGCGTCGTCATCAGAGTCGATTAGAAATCTTCTCTTATTTGAGGATCCCATGATTGATGTTTATTATTCATTGGCTATGCGCTTCACCCTCCGCGGAGTCCTACAAGGGGACGTTTTAGGGGAACGGATCTCCTATTCCCAACGCCAAAGCTACATAACCATTATACTCAACGATCAAATCCCTCGGTTTAAAACCCCAATGCTGAAGGCCGAAAAATATGCCCGTCAATTAACCCATCAGCCGCTGCCCATCGAAAATACCCATATAGAAAGAAACGAAGGGAATATTTTAAGCCCGGTATGTACCATTATAGATACGTATAAAGAAAGAAGGAAGTGAAGGATCAAGAAGCGCATTTCTAGAGCTTAGCACGACTGAGCCGATTGAAACGGGTCGGGCCTAACCCGAAACGCTCGTCTATCTGAAGCCAGGGCCAAAGTAGTGTGTTGGAAAGCTGGAGATCCCCGGGCTTCCCTCAACTACCAGGATCCCTTTTTCCAGCATACGAGACGCCACCCACGGCAAACAGGTGGCTCCTGTTTTGACAGGGAATTTCACCCCGTCCACTACAGAAGTAAAGTGGCCTGTAAATTTTATTCCCCACAGACAAAGGGAAAAAGAGAACCGTTTGCTGAAAAGACGTCTTTGGCGTTGTCGGAATAGAAGATCCATATCCGGAGTATATGCAATGAGACTAATAAGTTGTCAAAGTTACTATATAGGTAAGAAGAGGTAGTAACATATAAGATTTGTTAATGATTTGAAACTAAGGTATATGCAAACAAAACGTAGCAGACAATTGCTACAGAAGACATTGTTTATTATTTTTCTGTTGAGACAAATTTCTTAATAATTTTAAAGTGCAACGTGCTCGAGTTTGGAAAAGTGACACATACACAAGACAATTGTTATATACAGATGAGGTAATAATCTTCGTCCCGTGTGCGACCCACGGGCACAGAATGATACACAAACAAATGAAGCATGTTAGTATCATGAAATAGTAAAGATCGAAAGGATAGAATTCGCGTTTGATGCCTACTTAAATATATCTAAAATTTCAAAATGGGGTTTATTTAAATTCGCACGTTGGATCTGTTTGTACGTAAGATTTGATCATTTAAATTTGATCAGTTAAACTGTATGAACCATATAACGGACGGTTGCTTATATAGTGGGGTTTCACCACCTGCTCAAGCGAAAGCATCCAACTATTTATACCCCCCGGTTGGCACGGGGCTCAATATCCACATGTCATCAACAAAGCTGTCAACATTTGGGAGATTGGACAATATGATTCTCATTAACCTACAAAATGAGGCTCCCGAATTGACCAAACCGAAGGGCATAGTTTTAAACTGGAATAAACCCTTAGGCGTTTCAAATGCTGTCAAAGGTTTAGACCTTTCAGTAAGACTGACTTGCCAATAACCCTTACTCAGGTCCATCTTTGTAAAGAATCAATGTCCCGACATTTTATTGATAACCTCCTCCATATTTGGCATAGGTTCTGCATCGAATTCCGTCACTTTGTTAAGCTTCCGGAAGTCGATACAGAATCTAATACAGAATCTAACTGATCCGTCTTTCCGGCTCTTTAGCTGTCGGAAAAGCACAATCATCAAGAGAAAATTCATCACTACCATCGTCATCAACCGACTCTGTAGTCTCAGTCGACAATAAACAATGTGACGGCACACTACGACGTTCGACATATTGTTTCAGCATATTAGCATGATATGTACTCACGACACCATTGACGTCGATTTTATAGTCCATTCTATTCACCACCTCTACTACTTCATATGGACCCTTCCACTGCAATAACAGTTTATTACTGTCAGTTGGCAGTAATAACAGTACTTTATCTCCCACGTTAAATTTACGCGACCTAGCGCGTTTGTCATAATTAGCCTTTTGCTTTACTTGTACTTTCCGTAAATTATCATGTGCTAACTTACACGTCTGCTCTAACCGTTCTCTCAACTCGATTACGTACTGGTACGTAGACAGAACCTGCTCATCCTGTACCTCTTCAGACCATAATTCACGTAATATTGCCATAGGGCCCTTAACGTTACGTCCGTATAACAATTCGAACGGAGAAAACCCTAATGACTCTTGCGGAACCTCCCTTATTGCAAACAGTAGTGCTGGGAGATATTTATCCCAGTCTTTTGGACGTTCTGCGCACATCCTACGTAGCATTTGCTTCAACGTCGCGTGAAAACGCTCTACAAGACCGTTACAGATAGGATGATACGGCGTCGTGGTTAACTGCTGGAGTGATAACAGCCTGCTTACTTCTTTCATAACTTCAGCAGTAAACTGACTTCCGCAATCTGTTAACATTTCATCAGGTATGCCAACTCTACTAAACATCTCAACTAACGCTTCGGCTACGCGTTCCGTTTCAATGCCGGGTAACGCTACCGCCTCGGGATATCTCGTCGCATAGTCTATCATTGTTAAAATATAGCGGGATTTCCTGTTAGAACGAGGTTCTATCGGTCCAACTATATCAACAGCGACTCGTTTAAATGGTGTGTCAATCTGTGGCAACTTTCCTAAAGGAACCTTAGTGACACGACCTTTTTGAATAGTCCTTTGACATATGTCACAAGATTTACAAAACCTTGCCACATCACCACAAATTCCAGGCCAAAAGAACTCAGTTAAAACTCTATCCATAGTTTTCTTTATGCCCAAATGACCTGACATCAAGGTTTCGTGCGCCAATCTTAACACCTTTTCACGAAAACCTTCAGGGATAATAAGTTGCAAAGTGACCTTGTTTCCCTTAGTAAACTGCCTATACAATAAATCTTTCTTTCGGATAAACTTAGTTTCACCTCGGTTCAATCCACGACTAATAGTCACATTCCCAGATTCCACTCTTTGCCTTATGCCATTCAATTTAGGGTCAACAACTTGGGCCTGCTTCAATGCCTCCTTATCACTAGCAATAATTTGATCAGGAACTTTAAGTTTCCTATAGACCTCTTCACCTTGCTTAGCTTGTGACCTAGTCACTGCCGCCATTGCAAAATGGGACATATCGGGAAGTTTTGACCCGTCAATATTTCCAATAACCAGGTCATACAATGTATCTTCCATGCACAATGCCTCAGTTTTTCCTGTGAAAAATGGACAATCTATGTCAACCATTGCTAAGGGATACCTTTGAGTAGATTCATCAATCAAAGTTACATCAGATTCTCTACCAAGTAACTGATCATTAGAAACCAAGTTTCTACGAACGACACACCCAGTACAACCTGTGTCCCTTAAAGCTACAACAGTCTTACCATTAACCGTACCCTGCGCTGTTGGTAATCGCGACCTTAAAAAGTAACAGACACCTTCCCTATCCACGTTATCATTGATTAGTGGACTTTCTTCCTTACTCTTATAGAGACCTTCAATTTCATGAGACCTATTCATTGTAGTTTTACAAAAGCTCATTTGATGTCCGCCACCCCGACCACGTCCGCGGGAATAACCCCGACCACGGCCACGATCTGAATTACTACCCTTCGTCTGTACAGTATCGCTCTTACTCTGTGATCTTTGTGTCTCATCTTTCGGTGCATAACTACTCCCCTTACTTCCGCTATATCCGCTTGCACTTGCAACCACCTCCGCACTATATGCTTGCTTCCTATTGGGATTCTTAAAACATTTATATGTTAAATGTCCCTTACCACAAATACTACATTTTATCTCTGGCTTCGCACTCGGCTTATTATCAGATCTACTCTGAGTTACGCCCTTACTATCACGCTGCCCCTTATTAACACAAGCGTAGACACCGCCACGTGCTTCTGCAAATAAATCTGCTTCCCTAGCCATCTCACCTAGATTCGTGAATGTTTTCGGTTTCAAATGAACATATATTTCTTTACTACAGGATTCTAAAAACTGATCCCTAGCGAAAAAATCGCAAACAGCTTCGTAAGACTGGTCTACTTTCGCCATTTTTAACCATTTATTAAGATACGACCTAAGTCTACTACTAAACTGAATAAACGTTTCGGACTTTTCAGGCCTATCATAGCGAAATTTCTTCCTAAATCCGCGTTCAGTCATATCAAAATTCTTTAACAACGCATCTTTCAACTTGTCATAATCTGCTGCATCATCTACAGAAAATCTATCATAGACATCAAGCGCGCGACCTTTAAGTAATGCGCTTAAATATGCAGCCCAAACGTTTTTATCCCATTTATTCGCCGTCGCGTATTTCTCAAACCTTGATAAGTAACTATCCATTTTGTCCTTACTTTCATCAAAATACGGTAACTTGGGATCCCGCGCATGCGCTAACTTTTCGGCCTTCTGTTTTTCTAATTCAACTCTAAACGTTACCTTCTGCAACTCTATCTGATTCTTTAACTCGCGTTGCTGCAATTCAAAACTATACTTCAACTTTTCTAACTCGACCTCGCTCGACAACTTTGCTTCCTTATCGCTTTCGACTTGAGACAACCTAGCTTCCCTATCTTTCTCGGCTTGCCGCTCTATACTTTCAATCCGCGCCATCTCGATTTCCCTATCCGCCGCAATCTTAGCTTCTTCCGTCGCGATCCTAGCCAATTCAATTTCCCTATCTTTTTCGGCTTGCGCGATCCTCTCTTTCTCCGCTGCGATCCTCTCTTTCTCCGCCGCGATCTTCTCTTTATCAAGTTCCCTTACCGCGTGCCTTTCTGCCCTCTCAGTCTCTTGCTGCTGCTTTACAAATTCCTGTAAAGCCTGCCCCTCATAACCTAACTCCTTTCCCGTCTTAACTAACTGATCCATGACGCTTAACGTAATGCTCACGTTAATTTAATTGAAACCGACGTTCACTTATAGTCACACACGTTAACTAAAACGTTAACAATAATAATAACGAACTAATCCAACTAAAACGTTGATTAATTCGTATACTCGCGATCTGGACGTATCCATTAAAGTTACGTTGATAACAGACCGGAATTGACGTCATAAACTGACGTTGACTTTGCCGAGAATTACTTTTCACTTTCAAATGACACAATTAGATGACGTAAATAACCCACATTACAATTATGCCAAACTTGATCTAGCGTATCGGATATACAAACGTAACGTATGTAACGCAACGTATTAACACTGACACGACAACTGTACGTCCTACATTACAAAAACCTTATAAGATACCAACGGTAAATCAAACTTAAGATTCCGCTATAAGGTTTAATTAATTGTAACGATATTATATTACGTTACGAGTAACCTACGTTACTAAATCAGGACATAAAATGGACCTCAGTAACGGTTACGACACAACGTACAAACGTTTAAGTTAATAAACTTACAGATTGTCATGCAACAGCAGTGCCAAGGTACTCAACCGGACCTTAAAACTAAATATGTATCATCCGTGCCAAGAAAAATCAGGTCTATATACCTCAGTTTCCCCACTCAGATATGCAACCTGTTACATTTTATCACAAATTAATGCATGGGCTATCGCACTTCATCACGCAGGGAATAAGGATAGTTGACCTTAATTGAGTGTAGGTTACATTTACAAAGAATTTAGTGGCAAAATTGCTCCCCTAAAATTCACAGCCTTACGTCACCTTAGAAAAGAACAATCAGAAAGTCAATAATAATAAAAAAAATGTCTGACAAAATTGTGCCTAGATTCTGTATATATTGTCAATGTGTTACACTGGCAGATATTAACCGGAAATCAAATCCCGTTACTTCATGACACCATGTTACGCAGAAGATTTTACACACGGTCGACACGGGTGTAGAGCCTTATGCGTCGCCAGGACGGCGGAGGGTGACTTCCGGTTAAAGGGTTATCTACCTTTTTATTACCACAGTTACCCTAAAAACTGTAGCCTTACTGATTGAAAGGATTAAAATAATCTCGACGACATAGTGGACGATTAGATCCATTTCGTAACATAGGTTTCCCCTTAGGGAGAAAAAAACATAACAATGTTTCTTTTCTGAAATAGTACGAAATGCGATCGAATCGTAGGCTATGTCAAAACTGGAAAACTAGCTATATACACAACAACGGTGCGATGCATAACGTGGCCAAACTATCTACTAAGGTAGTCCGCCCCCAAATTATCTTGGCCGCGGATAGCAACGATCCTGAATCTGTACGGCTGTAATTTCATGGCCCAACGCATGATTCGGGGATTGAGCACCTTAGCTGTCTGCATATAAGACAAAGGTTTGTGGTCAGTTTCAAGTAGGAACTCCGCCCCATACAGGTACTTACGAAATTTCTCAACACCCCAGATAATACCCAAACATTCCTTCTCAATTACAGAGTAGTTCTTTTCCCGAGGTAACAATTTCTTGCTAGCATAAGCAATCGGCAAACGACCTTCACCTTCGAACTCCTGAAGCAAAATAGCTCCAAGACCAACGTCTGAAGCGTCTGTTCGAAGTACAAACGGGTTACCTTCTTGAAAAACAGGTAAGCGAAGAATATGACTAGACGTGAGCCTACTCTTCAGGGTTTGAAATGCCCTTTCATGCTGATCTTGCCAATCTTTGATAGAATTAGGTCTATCCCGTTTAGTTAAATCAGTCAGAGGAGAAGCTATGGATGAGAAATTTGGGATAAAACGACGGTAAAACCCAGCTAATCCCAGAAAAGATTTAATTTGCCTTTTCGTACATGGACGAGGAGCATCTCTGATGGCCTGTATCTTGTCCTCTTGCGGTCGTACCGTCTGTCCGACGATATTGTGACCAAGGCACTCGATACTGCCATATCCGATCATGCATTTAGATGGTTTTGCCGTCAATTTGGCCGACCTGAGCCGATCTAACACTTGACGTAATGACGTCACATGATCCTTCCATGTTTCAGTAAATATCCACATGAATGAATGAATGTTTAAGTTATTTATAGACGCTCAACCCTGGTAAGGGCATATAGCGTCTAAACGTTAGCAATTTAAAACGTGTCTATAAGACAAATTCAAAAACGATCAAATGTTTAAAGTATTATGTTACGTCCAAATGATAAAAATGTTATGTACAATAAAATACTAAATCTTGTTAAAAAGTCCAGCTTCCTTTAAAAAGTTAATAATTTGAATAGAAGAAACTTTGTTAAAAAGCTCGGTTATGGTTTTAATGTTGTAATGTTTTGAACGAATATGGTTAAAGTCAATGCATGACACAAGAAGATGTTTGATAGTAATGACTTCATTGCATGGTATGCACAATGGTGCAACCTCATTATTTAATAAAAACGAATGTGTAATTCTGGTATGCCCTATTCGGCATCTGGTAATGACAGTCTGTTCTTTTCTATTTGATAGTATATTGTCCTTGCTGTGAAAATCTGGTTTAATTTGTCGGAGTTTGTTATGAATTTGATTATCCCAATTAGTTTGACATTTTGATTTGATATATGTATTAATTTGAGATTTAAAATCTGAGTGCGGAATTCGGAAGGTACTTTCTGGTAAATTTAAAGCCGCCTTGGCCTCTTTATCGGCCAGGTCATTTCCACGAATATTGACGTGACTTGGAACCCAACAAAAGATTATTTCTTTTGATGGTAACGGAAAATATTTACGAAGTAATTGTTGTATTAAAGGGTTGGGGTGATTGACGTTTTTAAGTGATGATAAAACAGAAAGTGAGTCTGAGAATATAATAAACTGATTGTTCTCTTGAACTGAAATTTGATTGAGGGCCAAATCTATGGCTTTAGCTTCGGCTGTAAATATAGAGCTGCCATTTGGTAATCGTATAGTATCTGTGAATAGAGAACTTACAACCGAACATGCAACTTTATCTTCTTGTTTTGAACCATCCGTATAGATTGTGGTATGGTTCGGAAAATTAGATTTTACTTGCAAGAATTCTGATTGAAGAAGGTCAGGGTTCGTCTGTGATCTTTTATTCTTGTGTAATGATAAAATAACGTTAGGAGGTTTTAATGTCCATGGCTCTTGGACAGGTAAAGAAAATTTCTGGATGTTTTTAATGTCAATATGAGAGTCTACTAGCAAAGGTTTAATACGTAAACCCAAGGGTTTAATAGATCTCGGTTTGTTGTTATAAAATATTTCATACCGAGGGTTAAAAACACAATCGTAAGCAGAATTATTTGGGTTTGCAGCTAGTTTTGATACATATTGTAGTGATAATTTCTCTCTTCTGATATATAGAGACGGTTCATTCGACTCTGCGTAAAGACTTTCTACGGGAGATGTTCGAAATGCTCCAAGAGCAAGACGTAATCCCTGATGATGAATGGTGTCAAGACATTTAAGGTATGATTTTCGTGCCGAACCATATACGACTGAACCATAATCCAGTTTAGATCTCACAAGAGATCTATACAGGTTTAGAAGTACAGTACGATCTCCTCCCCAATTTGTATTGGAGAGCACTTTTAAAACATCTAAAGCTTTTAAACATTTAGCTTTCAAAGCTTTTATGTGAGGAATAAAAGTGAGTTTCTACTAGTGTAATACGCTAACAAGGAAACTCTAACAACGTTTGAATTTTTTAAGTTTATATATAATGTAAATTCTATATACAACAATACAATTTACAACTGTCACAATTACAATAATATACAACACATATCAGTTCATGTCGCTGGCCCAAGTAAGGTGTTTGTTTCAAATCTGTAATCGATTTGTAATACAATACGCAAATAGATTACCGTCTGACGTCAACACCGTACTCGGCTCAGCGCCATGAACTAAAGGAAAACACAAAGGACAAAAAACGTTAGTTTGAGCTCATACAAAAAAACAAGGCCTTATGTTGGTAGACTTCAATTCGTCGTTCCCTGGTTCATGTCATGGGCCAGTCCATATATCATGAGGAACACCAACTTATATAAACACGTGCACGATTATATACTGGTCGCTCCCTGGATCGTACCAGGGACCAGTCTATATATATATTAACACGCCTTAGTGAACGAACACTGTCCCACACTTGATGTGACCTTCAGATCTTATCACAGAATCTGGCAAAACTGTGCTAACCACTTCCGCCTACATTTTGTGCTTCCCGCCTCTGCTTAGGAACCATGCACAAACGGCGTTGTAACTGCCTCTACCCGGGTTGGTATTAACCTGGAGACGTATATCGAATCACCAGTTGAGACGTGGCTCTAAGTCCTAACAGCTGACTGCCGGACTTGATGTGCCTAAAAATAACGAACTTACACTTAATACATTGTAACTACATAATAACAATACGTAAGACTTGGGCCTGTCTTGGAAATACCATACAACGCCCTCGGCGAATGCCGAGCATAACGTGCACACGCCAGCCGTGTCACTAGACACGACTCGCGCTCACGATGTAAAGCTAAAAGTGTGCTTACCACTTCCGCCAATGAAGAAACGTAGATCCTACCACGCATGTGCGTCGAAGGATCTGACGTCAAACATTGTCAAGAAGTATACTGACGTCAACAGGCATTACCATGACATACCCCACATAAAACATGAATAATCTAAACAATTACCTATTTACATTAAATTGATTGACCAAAATCTAACTCCCATATGTATTAATTCATTTCTTTAAACTAAGCGTAATACCATTTGCCATATAATATAATAGCTGAATAAGCGTTTCTCACACATTTGGGATCATAACGTTTGATCTGACATCATGACATCAATGATGTTATACCATATGACGCCGTCTAATGAAGGCAAATCAAACGCATGATGACCAAATGTTACCATTATAACTTATGGAAAAAACCCTTAATGCGGTGCATGCTATGGCGTCAATTGACGTCACGAGTATATAAATTAGTTCCATTTCAAATCAATCTACTTCTATAGGCCACGTATACGTGAAACTAATATAAAAAGTGCTGACGTCGCAATAACATGAATGCAACTGACGTCACATGAATAACATGAATGCAACTGACGTCACTGGACGTCAAATAGACGCACACCATTGCAACCAACATCAGTGATATAAACTATTTCCGTAATTTACAAAACTTCCTAATATACAAATACCATGCGCAGCATGGCCAGTATAAACACAATTGGTCGACATATGCACAGCCTGATCACTGTCAACAAAATCAAATCAGTCGACACATATAATCATACCATATCAATCAGAAGTCACCTTTTTCATTCTTAGCCAAACTATTCTAAATAAATATAATAAAATCTTACCGTTCTGGTCTAAACTCAGAATCTGGGCACACAACAATATAACATCCTCAGTATAAGAATTAAACAGCCACGTCTAACTTTTCAATAAAAGATAGGCGTATAAATAGTATGCGTCTCACATTTAAATCATGGAACTCGAATATAAGCGTGCAGGTACTCACATTAAAATCATGCAACACGCTGTCCACAATCAAAAGGCTCGTGCAGGTATTCACCTTAAAATCATGCAATACGCTGTCCACGAGAGGTATTCACAAACAACCCATGCATAACGTAGTCACAATTTCCGTAAACGTTTTATTACCACAGTTACCCTAAAAACTGTAGCCTTACTGATTGAAAGGATTAAAATAATCTCGACGTCATAGTGGACGATTAGATCCATTTCGTTACACACCTTTTCATCCTGTTTGATCATAAAATATTTAGATGCCATACCTTACATATGAATATTATGTACATAAGTTCCAAACTGAACGACATGCAGATCGACTCATCGTAGTCACGGTCACATCTTATTCCTCTCGAGCTCTTTCTGAATTTCTGAAAATCTGGATTTTTAAATATTTTGTAAAATACTAATACTAATAGAAAGATACTGGTAAGATACAATAGCAGTCAGAGGGTTATTCTTCGCTCTGACTGTAACTTTATACATGCGGAGGTACCACAGGGATCTATTCTTGACCCACTTCTTTTATTTCTATACCTCAACGATATTGTAATGGATATAGATTCCAACATTGAACTCATTGAAGTTGACACAAGCTTATCTATAATTGTTGAAAATCTCGTCTCTGTTGCATAAATTCTCAGTTTTGATCTTGACAAAATTGCTAAATGGGCCAAAACGTGGTTGGTAACTTTTAACCCTGTGAAAACAGAAACTCTCTTGATATCTAGAAAACTCTTACAAACAGTGTATCGTCCTTTATACATGTTGACGCAACAAATTTCAGAAGTTGATACGCATAAACACCTTGGTATTGTTAAGTAATAATGGCTCTTGGTACAAATACACAAACTATATAAAAGAAAAAAGCTTGGATAAGAATTAATATTATGCGTAAACTTAAATTCCAGCTAGACCAGGTATCTTTAGAAATAATTTGTACTGTTTTTAGTAGACCTATTTTGGAAAATGGTAATGGCGTTCAGGACAACTGCACACTACATAAAAGAGGACATTGAAAAAATCCAAAAGAAAAGCAGCGACGATTGCATTTGGAACAAATAAACTAGTGTCAGTTGAAAATCTTTAATGGGAAATTGGATGGGAAACTTAAGAATCGAACGGAAAAAGGCAAATAAATTCTCTTATATAAAATTGTAAATAACCTGACTCAGCCCCCGATATCTATTATCTCTTATTACTGCGACTGTCAGTGAAACGACTTGTTATACTCTAGATGAAACGCAACTGACGTTCGAACAGTTGATGCACGAACAAACCAGGCCCAGAGGTTATAAAACTTGAATACATTCTCAAACTCAAAATACAGCACACTAATTGGCTGCTTCCGAGCATGTGATCGGAAGCAGCCAATCAGTGTGCTTTATTTTGAGTTTGAGTTTATTCTCAAGTTTTATAACCTCGAACCCAGTGCTTCAGTTCCTTTCTACATTCCTCTATACGAGACTGAAACAGCCTCCCCGAAGAACAAAAAAAAAAAAAAAAAAAAAAAACTCTGTGTCTATTTCATCCTTTAAAGTTTCATCTGAATCAGTACACTCACTAGTCAGCACGTACCTTCCCATTGCCATTCCAGTCAAAATAATGACATATCATTATTGAAGATCTCTGCTTTCATGTGCTTTGGAAGAGTACTGAATCAGGTAAATGATAGAGTACCCAAATATACTCAGAGGCAAAAGAAAGTTTACACTTTTTGAATGCCCATATTTTACTTATTCTTCACGGCTCATGTCTGATATTTTGCATAATTTATTTTTACTTTAGGTGGATCAATGTGGTGAAGTAAAATTACTGATTGAAACGCTTGACCAGCAACTCTATACTCACATGCCGGTTTTGCACGTTTTCCACGTGCAGCAAAATAGACCATACGACTGTGTTGTTAATCTGCATTTGAAATTTTGGGTGTTTTTCTGCATAAACTACAACGTTTGCGTTTCATTTGCACGATGAATAGGCTCCCTGTGGCAAGCACGTTTCATGCACACAGAGGCAAAAGAAAGGATACATTTTAAATACACGTATTTTTCATATTATCCAATGCTTAAGTCTAACATTCTACATAATGTATCTTTCCTCAAAATACAATAATGTGGTATTGTAAGATTACTCAATGACACACTTGACTAGCGACACTATATGTACATGTTGGTTTTGCCCTTTTGCATGTGCATCATATTAAGGAAACGATTTTGCTGCAAATCGGTATTCGCATTTTCGTTTGTTTTTCTGAACAAACCAGAGTGTATGCATTTCATTTACAAGACGACAATGTTTTTGGAGGCAAACACAAGTCGTAACAAGCTGGCCGCTGAAAGCGGTTCGTAGCTGGCTTAATAAAATACATTAAAGTCACGACTGATTGGCGATGAAGTGGATACTTTCTTCCCAGCGGGCACATGACGTCAAAATGACGTCGCACTGACGTCGATGCGACGTCATTACGTTGCATCTACGTAAGTACGACGTCATTTCAACGTCATGTGCCTGCTGGGCTTTGGCTACTTTTTCTTCTGCGTGTATGATTTCTGTCTACCACAGAGAGCCTTGTCATCGTGCAAATGAAACGCAAATGTTGTGGTTTGTGTAGAAAAATAACTGAAATTTCAAATACAGCTTTACAGCAAACTCGTATTGCCCAGTTTGCTGCACGTGGGAAAAATGCAAAACCGGCATGTACGTTCAGTGGCGCTAGTCGAGCGTTTCAATAAGTAATTTTACTCTACCACATTGACGTACCTTGAGTATAAATAACCCATGCAAAATTTCAGGCCTGAGCCAAGAGCAATGAGTAAAATATATGCATTCAAAAAGTGTATACTTTCATTTGCCTCTCAGTATATTACTATTTTAGAGACAGACGTTCATGAACACATGCTTCGCACTAAGCACAGTTCTTTAAATTATGACATTCATCTAAGAAACTTGACTGATTTACTTCTTTGTAAATGTGGTGATGTTGAAAACTCTCAACATTACTTCTGCCATTACTAGTATCAGCAAAGAAAGAAAATGCTACGTAGTCTCTCTCGGCTCTGCAGCGTATCTTAAGCTGTGTGTTTGTTTGGGGATAGTGCGTTGACAGTGGATATAATACACAGATATCAGGGGCACTAAAAGATTTTTTTGTCAGTAATGCTCTTGCTGTTTTGTCCTTTCTTCTCGATTATCAGTCACTTACTGTCTCCATATGTGTTGTATGATTTCTACTGTTATTATCACAACTCTTCAGAGACAGTAAGAGGATTGTTTATCCGCATGAAATGACGATGGAGTCAGGCCTTAGATGATTTGTTGACTTTTCATTGTCTTGTATATAAGAACTTGAGCATTTTGGGGGTCGACATGTAAGCTTTTATATTTCAGTTCTCTGATCTGTGCCCGGACGATTTTCCTTTCCTTTTTTTTCTTTCTGTGTCATGCTCCATTTTATGTATTCATTTTCTTTCCATTCATTTGTATAACACGCCTGACAATTAGTCTCATGCGGAACCGGCGGTTAAGCAAAGGAATCCGTTAGATCGCTTTCCGGTGACGTAGAAGAGGAGCCGAAAAGGGTAAACAATACATACTCAATCAGATTTTAGACTGATTTTTCAGAATGATAGGAGAGATATCCAAAATCTAAGAATGCTATTTTATTCCTTAAACATTGCTCCTTCAACACACCAAATAATTCTATAATTGGTTCCGCGGTTTTCTTGATATTTGTTCCCTCCTCCGAAATGTCTGTTCAACACGTTCAAGGTCAGACAAAACAGGAGATAAAATAACAACATTTTCTGCTCGATCTCAAAAACGGGCAAAAAGCATCCGAATTCATCATTGCATATCAATGTAATAACTAATATCTGTCATCAACAACGATGTTTCAGTGACCAGGTATCAAGCATTGTTCTGAAATCATTGTTGAAAGGGGCGAAATGTTTTGGTTCAGCATTTAATCATTAAAAATAGAAGAAACATCAATCTGCTTATTTTTGTCTGTTTTATGACATAAATTTTATGCTGGATTTTTTTTAACATTTGTTAGATGTCAGCTGCGACTTGTAGGGTCTATGCAGTTGGAGATTATGTTTTAACGCACACAAAAAAAAAACAGAACAAAGTTTATCCCATTCCCTAAAGTACTTGGTGTTTACTGTTTCAATGGTTTTAAATGCATGCTGAATTCAAATGTCTAAGATTACATTTGAATAATTAACACGATTTCACAAAATTTTGATATTTTGCATTTGAATGGGAGGCTCCTGTCAAAACTTTTGTGGTTGCGCATGAGAATATTCGGTTGAGCATTGGAATGTATGGAATATCAAAAGAGCTTGGGTGCCTGATTTAGCTGCGAGGCAGCCTGACTTATATATGAACCACGAAAACATCGGTGAACCGGCGACTTCACACAATTTGGTCTGCTCGTTTAGCACTGAAAAGCTGTTGTATCATTAAACCTACAACTCTAAGGATCTTCTCTGGCAGATAATCTAGTTTTGTCTGACCTGGTAATGTAGCCAGGAAGACATGTTTTTCTTACGACAGCCATTTGAATAAAATCTTTTATGAGACTAGCCACTCTTAAAAGTTTATAAGGGCCTAAAATATAACTGGCGGATGGATGACTTCCGATTTTACGTTTTTCAGCAGTATTTCTTTTTCCCTCAAGAAAATTGGAGAATGTCACGCTATCAGTTGTTTTCAATTGTATGTTGAGACCAAATGATATGAACAGTTTTAAGTGGTGTTTGGTATATTACATTTATCCTCCAAGTTCAGCACCGAAAGAAGGAAATAGTCCTGCACAGATAAATCGGCCCTGTGCGTGTATTTGCAGATTTTATGTGAAATCTTAACGATGCAAGACACTTCACTTATATTACCGCGTTGAAAATTCACTTTCAAGAAAATGCATGCTTTTGTTACTACGCCCTCAACGAATATTTATCGGCGGTCGATTTGAAAACCACGAGGTCAGCAGTATTGAAATTGACATGGAGACAATTATATTCTGCTCAAAAGGGATTGTGCGCTTGACTTTAAAAGCATGTTTAAATACTTCTAAACATATGCCAGATAATTTTGGTCAGGTCTCAGTATATCCATAGTAACCCTTTACCTGCCACATAAGTTATTCATGGGACCCTAAACATGCGGGAACTCATACCTCAGAAGCCACAAACTCTGATCGATTTGACTGATATATTCACTCAGCTGCAACAAGGTGTGTGCTGCAGTTCTGGAAGTTACCAAGGTCCATCGACGTCCATGCTCGGACCTAACACAATCAACCGGAAACCGACCAAGACGTTTAAAAAAGAATACAAGATATCAGCCCCAGGTATATGCTTTAGAAATTGTCTGAGACCCGGTGTTGTTGCTGAACATTTATCAACAGAAGAAGTTTAGATGGATGAGGTCTACTTTCCAGAAAATCGGATCAACTGGGTAATGGTGCCACTTGAAAAGATGTATTGAAAAAAAAATCCTAAAATTTTAACGTATTTTCAGTGTTTGCAAACTACAAACCAGTGATGTGGGCAAAACCTTGCTCTAGTAAAAAACAGATTCCCTTCTGCATATGACAGCCTCAAAAAGTGGGGTTTCCTGACAGGCTACCCCTTAAAACTGACATTTCGCGCGATCGTGGGGTTAAGGGTTAATTTCAGTTAGACTTTCTCCTAAGTTTCAAATTGACTATCAATATTTTAGATTCGGTAAAGATGTAGTAACGAAAGCTGGACGGATGAACGGTTCCCAGTTACTGAGGCTATGGATACGTTCCGCTGGGGTGTGTGGTTTAACGTCATTACGAGAATTTAAATACACACACACAGTAATGAAAGCATTAGGTTTTATAAATATATTATTTGAAAGTGTGTATGATATGGGCACGCCTTATCGCATTACTAAGATTTTAAGGAAAGCCTACAAATGCATTCACAGAGCCGAAATACCTGTGCAAGACTCAAAAATCTTACCCGTGACCCATCTATAGACCACGAAAACTGCAAACTGACTACTGGAAAATAGTCAAATTAGTTTTCAACATATTTCAGCGGCGGTCAGTTTGAAATTACCTTCGATGTTAATACTCAATGAAATTTCGTGCGGTGAAGTGCGGACACCTCCTGGCTTTTGTAGCAAGTCATTATATAAGAACCTTTCGATGCACGCCGTATTTTCCATATTGCCTCGAGCAAAGTCAAAAAGTCATTGCTCGAGGTGTTGCCGAAGACTACAGCGAGTAGCATTAAAAACTTAAATAGTCGTTTACTACGAAAGAGGACAAGGTGCACCGTAATTTTGCTATATTGCCTCCAACAAAGTCAAAAAGTCATTGCTCGAGGTGATGTCGAAAACTGCAACGCGTAGCATTAAACACTTAAATATTATTATGATACTGAAGCAGGACATATGAGTGTTTTCGAGGGTTATTTTTATCAGAAGACAAATCAGAAAAAACGGTATTGGCATAACTAATCTAATAGTGATCCATGTATAGCTTGAGACGTTTTATAGCTTCGTTTAAGCAAAAGAAATTGTGAAGTTTGAAAGAAGTCAAATGCTGAACCGAGCTATCGCATGCGAAACCAGGAAAAATGACATGGGAATTTACCTTAAAAATAGGCGAACCAAAAGTGTTGAAATAAGCTAAACAGATATTATATGGAGTCATTTGATATTCCAATGACGTAATCAATGCATAATGTTCAACATATAATGGCTCAAAGCAGTGTTCCTTGATTTCTCTTGCAGTCTGGTTTCAAGCAAATATTAGCCGTCAGACCTGCATTTGTCAACTTTAGAAACTCCAGAATTATACTGGACACAGTTTTACTGCACATATTAGGTTGAAAATAAAATTATCTGTGAAATTATTTTCTTCTTATTTTTAATGATTACATGCGGAACCAAACTTTCGAGACCAATTATGCATGCATTTCAAAAGAATTCTTGGTTCTAGCAAAATGTAAAGGTATCACGTACCTCACTTTCTGATTAAAATATCCGCACACCGTCTAATTTGCAGATCATATGTACACAAATGTCAGATTTAGCGGATAAATGTGTTGCTTACCTCATGCATAATCCAGTACGAACAGGTGTTTCGGAGGAGGGAATAAAAATGACAAAAACAAGACAACGCTTCAGCAAATCCTTCGGCATACAAAGAAAACAATGTGTTAGCAGCAAAATAGCATTCGCATATTTTAAAGAGCACATTTTCTAAGAAAATAAATCGTCTTCTTCCACGAACGCTTATCGTTTGTTTACCTTTTTCGGCTCCTCTTCTACGTCACCGGAAAGTGATCTAACGGATTGCTTTGCTTAACCGCCGGTTCCGCATGAGACTGATTGTCAGGCGTGTATAATAGGGCCTATTTTCTACATGGAATTGTCTGTGTTCAGTTGTAAGTTACGATTTATAATTTGTAGGACAATTTATATACCTTAACATTTTACCAATGTACATAATAACTTACAAAACATGTGACCTGTCTATGTTTTGTAGCTTGCTATAGGGAAAGAAATGTTTTCAACATTTTTGCCATTAACCAGTTTATTATGTACATATCTTATGTTGCACGTAAGCGCAATTATGAATAAAACATGTTTAAGCTAATGTATAATTACCCGAGATCGATCAGAGAAGCCACAAGGTATCTGCATTTACGTATCTCGCCGTTTCTAACTTTTCTCCGACGATAATGTAAGATAGATAAGATAAGATAATTTTATTAACGTCTCACCAATTTTACATGTACATAAACACAGTTAAAAAAAAAATCGATATAAGATGTAAAATTGCGACTCAATATTGAGCTATGAGAGACGATCGCTCTAAAATGTGTCTGTTCTTGTGTCCTGCACCAGCACTACATCCCCTAAATACCCCACACTGAGCCAAGGAAGACGGTTATCCAACCAGCAAGTCTACGCTTCCAGACTCAGCCTGGAGTATTAAATGCAGTACTGGGACAAAACAGCAATTAGTATGATAAAAAAGCGACACGCATTATCTATGAGCCATTATCACTCTACAACGTACCATAAATTAGTGCCCTGCATGCGCTACCTTCCCTCGATACCCCATGTCGAGTCCGGATAACCGGGAACACGCGGTGGAAACAATGTTCACACAGCATGTTGCCGGATCCGGACACGGCATGGAATATCAAATGCAGCACAGGGACCAGAGCAACAGATAAAATGAAATTGCAACTTTAATCTGCACTAAAAGAGATAATCGTGTCCGTTGAAATGTATACTGTCCCAGTGGTAAATCCTCCCTGATACCCCACGCTGAGTCCATGAAAACAGGGAACATGTGGCGGAGCCAATGTCCAAACAGCATGGACCCGATCATGGACTCAGCATTGGGTATCAACCGCACCACCGGGGCAAAACAGCAGTTAGTATTGTAAATAACAGACAGCTTTTTACATTTAAATGGACACTTATAAAAATATGGTACACAATATACATATTTACATCAACTGTACAGCAGACTACGCCTTTTGTTTAAAATCAAATAACAGGTTTTGGCACTTATCTTGACTATGGAAGGATTAGCTAAAATAAAAGATACTTTTTCAATATCATTTAAGTTCTGAAAACCATTTAGTATAAGCTCAGCTTCAATAAACAGCTCATTTCGGAACTCAGTGTACAGCGGACAATGTAATAAAACATGGATTTCATCCTCAACAGCATTCCTACAGCTAAAGCATTTTCTTTCACTAACTTCTAAGCCATTATATCGGCCAGTTTCAAGTGCAATCGGGGCGGTTCCACTTCTAAATTTAGCCAAAGCCCCTCTATGAGACCTATTAAATATCCTTGTACAATATTCTTCAACTACAAAATCCTGCTTAAAGGTTCTGTATAATCGAAGTTTATTCCCTCCAACTCCCGAACGTGAACTATTGCGATTTACATCAACTGCCCACTGATTAATATATTCTTGCGTAATGAAAGGCAAAACGTTATTTAAAATATTGGTCTTATTAATGGTTTGATTTATGTTATTATAAATGTGAAAATTGGACTCTGTCAATTTCTGACCTACCCTGAAATTCCAGTTTTTACATCTGGTACTTACTTTTGAATTTGACCAGCAGAATATTTTCCTGTTCAGCCTTGTTGCGTCCATATTTATACAGCGACACCAGAATGATAACACAGACTTCCAACACTTTGTGATCATGGGCGTCCATCCTATATCTCCATTAACTGCTGCGTTAGGTGTATACCTTCCTACATTTAGAAAATATCTCGCAGCTCTATGTTGTACAGCATTAATGCAGCTATAGGACTGGGTGCCCCAGATCGCAGCACCATACGATATAACCGGGCAAACAACTAACTCATAAAGCTTTGTAAAAGGACCATACTGAATACCACCAAATGCTTTCGATTTAGCTATTAAAAGTCCAAGTGCGCGATTTGCAGACTGTGCGACGTGTTTAGCAGTTATTGCGAAATCTAGATGTTCTGATAATACTATCCCCAAATATTTATACTTTGCTAAGCCGAAACGCAAATCCTTCATACGTCGAATATGGAGATATGACCAGGGCGATTATAACCTCCTGAGACTAAGAGCTTCATCTACGAATTGGACTGCGTTACAAAACTCTGATATAAATGTTTATGCTAAAAATATTACAAATGAATTGTTAAGTATCGCTGAAAATTGTATACCAAACAAAACAGTAACTATTCGCCCGTCTGAACCGCCCTGGATAACATCCATGATTAAAAGATACATTAGAAAACGCAAACGAGCTTACCGTAAAGCTAAACGCACGAAACTTTCGTGCCACTGGATCAAATTTAAACAACTTCGAAACAAAGTCGTATCCCTAATCCGAGAATCCAAAAAAGCCCTTAATGTTACTCTTGCAGAAAAATTGAAATCTGACAACTTATCCTCAAAGCAATGGTGGACGATTCTGAAATCATTTATTTCACCGAATACAAAGCCATCAGTTCCTCCTCTTGAGAAAGATGGTGTTGTCTACGCCGATGACACTGAGAAAGCCAACGTTCTGAATGACTATTTTAGAGATCAAACTTCACTAGACGACCAAAATGCAGTATTACCTCAGATTGTACCTTATCCTGTTGAAGAAACCTTAAGTTCCATTTCACTAACACCCAATGAAGTTGAACTCATTCTTAAATCACTTCCTGTTGGTAAAGCTTCTGGCCCTGATGGCATCAGTAATCGGATTATCCGTGAGTTAGCTAACCAAATATCTCTGCCTATCTGTTCTCTCTTTAATCAGTCTCTGCATAATGGCGAAGTTCCAGACTGTTTCAAAGAAGCTAATGTTTCCCCAGTATTCAAAGGTGGTGATCCAACAGTTGTATCTAACCATCGTCCAATTTCCTTACTAAGCAATTTGGACAAATCTTTAGAAAGACTAGTGTTCAAGTACCTATATAATCATTTTCTCGATAACAATATTCTTTCCTCGTTTCAGTCGGGCTTTACACCCGGAGACTCTACCGTTAACCAACTTACATATCTTTATAACACCTTCTGCCAAGCCCTGGACTCTGGAAAGGAAGTTAGGGTTGTCTTTTGCGACATTAGTAAGGCGTTCGACCGGGTATGGCATGCAGGTCTTATTCACAAGCTAAAAGCAGCAGGAATATCTGGTAACCTTCTTAAGTGGTTCGTAAGTTATCTTGAAAACAGAAAACAACGCGTAGTTTTACCAGGGGCACAGTCTAACTGGAACTTTATTCATGCAGGTGTACCCCAAGGCTCGATACTAGGTCCTCTGTTATTTCTACTCTACATTAATGACATTGTCTCGGAAATAGGGTCCAATATTAGATTATTTGCCGATGATACAAGCTTGTTTATTGTAGTTGAACATCCTGATACCGCCGCAGAAATCATAAACTTTGATCTCGACAAAATATGCCGTTGGGCCCAAACTTGGTTGGTAACATTCAATCCCACTAAAACTGAAGCACTTCTAATATCACGTAAAATTGATAAACCAATACATCCTCCTCTTTTCATGCTAAATCAACAAGTAAGTGAAGTAGAATATCATAAACATTTAGGTGTATTTTTTTCATCGGATTGTTCTTGGCATAAACATATGGATTATATTAAGGAGAAAGCATGGACAAGAATTAACATAATGCGAAAATTAAAATACGATCTCGATAGAAAATCGCTAGAAACAATTTATGTAGTATTTATTCGGCCTATTCTTGAATATGCAGACGTCCTTTGGGACAACTGCACTCAAACTGAAAAACAAGACCTTGAAAAAATACAATTGGAAGCTGCTCGGATAGCCACTGGGGCTACAAAACTTGTGTCTATTCAAAAACTTACTGACGAAACTGGTTGGGAGGAGTTAGATTCCAGAAGGAAAAAACATAAACTTGTGCTCTTTTATAAAATGTTCAACAATATTGCTCCACTATATCTATCGTCTCTTGTTCCGCCACTTGTACAGAGTGTCTCACATTACAATTTGAGGAATGCAAATGATCTTCAAAATGTTTATTCACGTACTACTCAGTATTTTAATTCTTTTTTGCCGTCTGTTATCCGAGATTGGAACAGCTTACCCTGCGCTGATAGAAATGTAGAGACAATTGATTCATTTAAAAGGCATTTAAATCAGCACAGAGAAACTGTACCGAAGTATTTTTACATTGGGAATAGAAAATTACAAATTCTGCATACCAGACTTCGATTGGGATGCAGTTCTCTTAACTATGACCTTTTCCTGAAAAACATAGTAGAATCACCATTATGCAGCTGTGGTGACGTTGAAAACGTCGATCACTATTTTCTTCGTTGTACATTATATAGTGCGCATAGAGTCGAGCTCTTACGTAAGGTGTCAGAATATTGCATTGTTACACTAGATTCTCTCTTAAAAGGGAATGCTTCTTTGTCAATAGAGTCAAACCAAGACATATTTTTAGCAGTGCAAAGTTATATAGCTTCAACCAAGAGATTTTAATATTTCTACTTCATCCCGATATGACTTTCTGTTGCTGTATAGCTATCCTGAGTTTTCTATAATTGTCAGTACTTGCTACATACAAACGTAGTACAGTTTTAGTAGTTCCCTATGTACCACGCTACGTACGGTACTGTTTGTTTAATAGAGACAGCATTTCCAATTTGTTGCTCCCTATTCCCCTCCCCAGCTCCACCATTCTGCTCACTAAATGCAGTACTGGGACAAAACAGCAATTAGTATGATAAAAAAGCGACACGCATTATCTATGAGCCATTATCACTCTACAACGTACCATAAATTAGTGCCCTGCATGCGCTACCTTCCCTCGATACCCCATGTCGAGTCCGGATAACCGGGAACACGCGGTGGAAACAATGTTCACACAGCATGTTGCCGGATCCGGACACGGCATGGGATATCAAATGCAGCACAGGGACCAGAGCAACAGATAAAATGAAATTGCAACTTTAATCTGCACTAAAAGAGATAATCGTGTCCGTTGAAATGTATACTGTCCCAGTGGTAAATCCTCCCTGATACCCCACGCTGAGTCCATGAAAACAGGGAACATGTGGCGGAGCCAATGTCCAAACAGCATGGACCCGATCATGGACTCAGCATTGGGTATCAACCGCACCACCGGGGCAAAACAGCAGTTAGTATTGTAAATAACAGACAGCTTTTTACATTTAAATGGACACTTATAAAAATATGGTACACAATATACATATTTACATCAACTGTACAGCAGACTACGCCTTTTGTTTAAAATCAAATAACAGGTTTTGGCACTTATCTTGACTATGGAAGGATTAGCTAAAATAAAAGATACTTTTTCAATATCATTTAAGTTCTGAAAACCATTTAGTATAAGCTCAGCTTCAATAAACAGCTCATTTCGGAACTCAGTGTACAGCGGACAATGTAATAAAACATGGATTTCATCCTCAACAGCATTCCTACAGCTAAAGCATTTTCTTTCACTAACTTCTAAGCCATTATATCGGCCAGTTTCAAGTGCAATCGGGGCGGTTCCACTTCTAAATTTAGCCAAAGCCCCTCTATGAGACCTATTAAATATCCTTGTACAATATTCTTCAACTACAAAATCCTGCTTAAAGGTTCTGTATAATCGAAGTTTATTCCCTCCAACTCCCGAACGTGAACTATTGCGATTTACATCAACTGCCCACTGATTAATATATTCTTGCGTAATGAAAGGCAAAACGTTATTTAAAATATTGGTCTTATTAATGGTTTGATTTATGTTATTATAAATGTGAAAATTGGACTCTGTCAATTTCTGACCTACCCTGAAATTCCAGTTTTTACATCTGGTACTTACTTTTGAATTTGACCAGCAGAATATTTTCCTGTTCAGCCTTGTTGCGTCCATATTTATACAGCGACACCAGAATGATAACACAGACTTCCAACACTTTGTGATCATGGGCGTCCATCCTATATCTCCATTAACTGCTGCGTTAGGTGTATACCTTCCTACATTTAGAAAATATCTCGCAGCTCTATGTTGTACAGCATTAATGCAGCTATAGGACTGGGTGCCCCAGATCGCAGCACCATACGATATAACCGGGCAAACAACTAACTCATAAAGCTTTGTAAAAGGACCATACTGAATACCACCAAATGCTTTCGATTTAGCTATTAAAAGTCCAAGTGCGCGATTTGCAGACTGTGCGACGTGTTTAGCAGTTATTGCGAAATCTAGATGTTCTGATAATACTATCCCCAAATATTTATACTTTGCTAAGCCGAAACGCAAATCCTTCATACGTCGAATATGGAGATATGACCAGGGCGATTATAACCTCCTGAGACTAAGAGCTTCATCTACGAATTGGACTGCGTTACAAAACTCTGATATAAATGTTTATGCTAAAAATATTACAAATGAATTGTTAAGTATCGCTGAAAATTGTATACCAAACAAAACAGTAACTATTCGCCCGTCTGAACCGCCCTGGATAACATCCATGATTAAAAGATACATTAGAAAACGCAAACGAGCTTACCGTAAAGCTAAACGCACGAAACTTTCGTGCCACTGGATCAAATTTAAACAACTTCGAAACAAAGTCGTATCCCTAATCCGAGAATCCAAAAAAGCCCTTAATGTTACTCTTGCAGAAAAATTGAAATCTGACAACTTATCCTCAAAGCAATGGTGGACGATTCTGAAATCATTTATTTCACCGAATACAAAGCCATCAGTTCCTCCTCTTGAGAAAGATGGTGTTGTCTACGCCGATGACACTGAGAAAGCCAACGTTCTGAATGACTATTTTAGAGATCAAACTTCACTAGACGACCAAAATGCAGTATTACCTCAGATTGTACCTTATCCTGTTGAAGAAACCTTAAGTTCCATTTCACTAACACCCAATGAAGTTGAACTCATTCTTAAATCACTTCCTGTTGGTAAAGCTTCTGGCCCTGATGGCATCAGTAATCGGATTATCCGTGAGTTAGCTAACCAAATATCTCTGCCTATCTGTTCTCTCTTTAATCAGTCTCTGCATAATGGCGAAGTTCCAGACTGTTTCAAAGAAGCTAATGTTTCCCCAGTATTCAAAGGTGGTGATCCAACAGTTGTATCTAACCATCGTCCAATTTCCTTACTAAGCAATTTGGACAAATCTTTAGAAAGACTAGTGTTCAAGTACCTATATAATCATTTTCTCGATAACAATATTCTTTCCTCGTTTCAGTCGGGCTTTACACCCGGAGACTCTACCGTTAACCAACTTACATATCTTTATAACACCTTCTGCCAAGCCCTGGACTCTGGAAAGGAAGTTAGGGTTGTCTTTTGCGACATTAGTAAGGCGTTCGACCGGGTATGGCATGCAGGTCTTATTCACAAGCTAAAAGCAGCAGGAATATCTGGTAACCTTCTTAAGTGGTTCGTAAGTTATCTTGAAAACAGAAAACAACGCGTAGTTTTACCAGGGGCACAGTCTAACTGGAACTTTATTCATGCAGGTGTACCCCAAGGCTCGATACTAGGTCCTCTGTTATTTCTACTCTACATTAATGACATTGTCTCGGAAATAGGGTCCAATATTAGATTATTTGCCGATGATACAAGCTTGTTTATTGTAGTTGAACATCCTGATACCGCCGCAGAAATCATAAACTTTGATCTCGACAAAATATGCCGTTGGGCCCAAACTTGGTTGGTAACATTCAATCCCACTAAAACTGAAGCACTTCTAATATCACGTAAAATTGATAAACCAATACATCCTCCTCTTTTCATGCTAAATCAACAAGTAAGTGAAGTAGAATATCATAAACATTTAGGTGTATTTTTTTCATCGGATTGTTCTTGGCATAAACATATGGATTATATTAAGGAGAAAGCATGGACAAGAATTAACATAATGCGAAAATTAAAATACGATCTCGATAGAAAATCGCTAGAAACAATTTATGTAGTATTTATTCGGCCTATTCTTGAATATGCAGACGTCCTTTGGGACAACTGCACTCAAACTGAAAAACAAGACCTTGAAAAAATACAATTGGAAGCTGCTCGGATAGCCACTGGGGCTACAAAACTTGTGTCTATTCAAAAACTTACTGACGAAACTGGTTGGGAGGAGTTAGATTCCAGAAGGAAAAAACATAAACTTGTGCTCTTTTATAAAATGTTCAACAATATTGCTCCACTATATCTATCGTCTCTTGTTCCGCCACTTGTACAGAGTGTCTCACATTACAATTTGAGGAATGCAAATGATCTTCAAAATGTTTATTCACGTACTACTCAGTATTTTAATTCTTTTTTGCCGTCTGTTATCCGAGATTGGAACAGCTTACCCTGCGCTGATAGAAATGTAGAGACAATTGATTCATTTAAAAGGCATTTAAATCAGCACAGAGAAACTGTACCGAAGTATTTTTACATTGGGAATAGAAAATTACAAATTCTGCATACCAGACTTCGATTGGGATGCAGTTCTCTTAACTATGACCTTTTCCTGAAAAACATAGTAGAATCACCATTATGCAGCTGTGGTGACGTTGAAAACGTCGATCACTATTTTCTTCGTTGTACATTATATAGTGCGCATAGAGTCGAGCTCTTACGTAAGGTGTCAGAATATTGCATTGTTACACTAGATTCTCTCTTAAAAGGGAATGCTTCTTTGTCAATAGAGTCAAACCAAGACATATTTTTAGCAGTGCAAAGTTATATAGCTTCAACCAAGAGATTTTAATATTTCTACTTCATCCCGATATGACTTTCTGTTGCTGTATAGCTATCCTGAGTTTTCTATAATTGTCAGTACTTGCTACATACAAACGTAGTACAGTTTTAGTAGTTCCCTATGTACCACGCTACGTACGGTACTGTTTGTTTAATAGAGACAGCATTTCCAATTTGTTGCTCCCTATTCCCCTCCCCAGCTCCACCATTCTGCTCACTATACGTATTCTCTTTTCTCTCTCTCTCATCAGTATTTAGATTCATTTTCATCTCTTTTTATGTCTTCATTTCTCTTGTTTTCTTTCTATCTAGACATGCTTTTCCATCAGTATTTAACACCAATGTTTTTGTATATTCCTAAATGTGAAATGACTTACATGTGTATATCTATTCATAATTTACCACAATTAATTAGAAATAGTTTGATTATAAACCTATTGTCATGAAATGTATATATATGCCATTGTGAAATTACAACTTTATTTGCACAGGAGAAGAACTAAATAAGCATTTATGCTTTCGTTCTGATCCAATTGTTTGTATCATGTTTATATTATGATCATGTACAGTTTATGATACAATAAATATGTTTAAACTAAATATTTATACTGCACTGTATACGAAATGTTCTCATCGTTTACCGTAAATATGGCATCTGATTGCGGCATTGAGGGATTACGAAAATGCACAACATTGGATTTAGCTGAGTTGACTGAGATTAGATTACTTTTTGCACCAACTTCCTAATATATCCAGCATCGACTGCAGATTTGCTTCTGTTTCAGCAATAAGAACTACATCATCAGCATACAGTAAAACAGAGACTGTATCGTCACCAATTTTAACACCTTTACCCAGTGCGTCAATTTTTAATGCCAAATCATTTATATATAAATTAAAAAGTAATGGCGACAAGCAACATCCTTGCTTTAGTCCACAGTTTACATTAAACCAATCGGTTGTAAGTCCGTTTAGTTTAACCGAAGACTGAACATTGTTATACAAAGCCTTAATTGCATCTAATAATAGCCCGTTAAAACCGAGTTTTTCAAGTTTCGTCCAAAGAATATCTCTGTTAACTGAGTCATATGCCTTTTTAAAGTCTATGAAGGCGCAGAAGGTGGACTTTTTCATTTTTTTCCTTGTTTCAACTATATTTGTCAAAGAACTTATATGGTCACTTGTGCTTCGGCCTTTTCTGAATCCATTCTGGCCTTCAAATATTATATTATTGTAATTTGACCTCAAACTAACTCGATTATTTAACAAGGTACAATACACTTTGTAGACTACAGGTGAAATTGCAATGCCCCTGTAAGAAAGCGGATCGCGGGCCTCACTTGTAGTACATTTCGGTATAGGACAAATGAGAGACTTCCCCCAGATATTTGGAACTTTGCCAGAACGATAACACGTATTGAACAGTTTATGTAAGAAAGAAATAATGCTGTCGTTTTTTAATACCTCGCCTGGTATATCGTCAACACCAATTGCACGATTATGTTTAATACTATAAACAGCTTTGCGAACTTCGGAAACGGTAAAATTATTCGCAAATAAACCCGACTCATCAACAGTGTTATCAACATTTAGCATGACATCAACATTCTGCAAATTAATTTGCTGATTATGCGTTGGGTTTAGTAGTGCAGAAAATTCAGTTTTCCATTTATTAAGAACAGCATTACTGTCTGTGTTAATTTCACCATTATCATTTACAATTTCCATCGGAATTTCTCTCTTTCTATTATCCCTTACCCCTGCTCTACCTATTGTCTTCCAAAAATCGTTTGGATTATTTTCAGCATTACTTATCATTTCATTCTGCATTTCAAACCAGTAATTTCTCTTTCTTCTCTGTACCTGCTTATCAAACATTTTACGCTTTTGAACAAAGATATGCTTTAAATTATGCTTTTGGCTGTTTCTACATTTTAAATATGCTTTTTCTGCATGACACATATCATTCCATAACACCTGTAAATTGTCGTTCCACCAAGGTTTTCGAATACGCCTGAGTTTATTACTAACACCGTATTTGACGATAATTTCTCGCTTTGGCAATTTTAATGACATTTCATTTTGAACAACAGAGCAAAAATCACCGTATATTTCGTCTACATCTCGTTGGCTTTGAATATTAGTTACCAAATTATCAAGAGTTTGAAAAAGTGAATTTGAATGTTCATCATTACAAAAAGTTGGTGGAATGTCAGTTAAATTAAACCTATTATATCTTTTCTCAATAGTACTGCTTGCGGTATTAGACCTAAATTCTAACCCAGAAGATTTTAAATTCCAGCAACATGTTATGACAGAATGGTCTGGTACAATTCTAGACTCTACTCCGTTTAAAGAATGCCCATACACTTGTGCTGGCCTAATTACTTTAAAACCCTCAAACTGTTCAATATGCTCATACGGAACAATAAAATAGTCAACGACAGAGCTTCCTCGAGTAGACACAAATGTAAAGTCATTATCATCAGTACTTTCACACTGTCTACCATTCAAAATGCAGCAGTTACTATCAATCAGAAAATTACATAAAAATTCACCATACATATTTTTTGAGTAATCAATTACATTTCGATCCTGAATTACATCTACACCCTCTATGAAGTCAGCCATGTCACCAATTCGGCTATTAAAATCTCCGCATAAGAAAAATTTCCCCAAATGCTGGTATTCATATATGTTTGTCAAGAGCTGATCAAAGAACTCCTGAGCGCTAACATACCGTGATGAACCATGCGGGGGTAAATAGCAGGTACATATATTAAAACATGTGTCTGAAACCTTACTTTTAAAGGAAACCCATAGTATACCCTCGTATGATTTATCGAGTATGCTAACCTCAAATAATTTCATTAAATCTTTTCGCACTAACAAACAGACTCCACCTGATCCTGCTCTAGCATTTGTGTGTAATTTTGTCCTATTATGCCCAAAACAATAAAATTGTTGCAAATCAAGTGATTGATCGTATACAAGATGAGTTTCAGCAACTCCAATAATGTCTAACTCTAAAATATTGACACAAGATTCACGGAATGCTGAATTATCAGATTCATTGTCCGGAGACCAATGTATGTTTTAAAGGGAAACACTCACTAAAATGCGAATTGGGCCAAAATTGAAAAGTTTGTCGAAAATTTGATGAGACCCGGACTTAAATGAAGAAAGTTATGACAGTTTATAGACATCCATATATATAGCTGGGAACCAGCAAACCTGTGAGTAAATGACGCCATAAATTTACAATGAAAAAAAAAAAAAAAAAAAAAAAAAAAAAAAAACAGTTTAAGTCATATTTCATGTGAATAAATCTATTTTTTTTTTTACTTCACGGAAAAATGAATTTAGCCAAATAATTCTGTAAAAGTAAACATTTTTTTTACACTTATTCAAGATCAAAATATTTATCATGTGACAGGAACTTCCGAAATGGCGGCCTCCAAGACCACCATCTTTTCTTTTAACCTTTAAAACTTTTTACTTTAAGTCCGACTTTCATGAAATCACCAAAATCAGTTACTCATCGAGTTCCACAATTTCAACTCAATTTATATTTTAGTGAGTATATTCCCTTTTCCCTGGATACCAAGGACCCTATATGAGATTATCCTACGACGGCTGGATATCTGTTCGAATTAGGGATAATTCTGCTCGACTATGCTTGACTAAGAGCTCTTTTTGTGTAGGTGGATACCCCCCCCCCCCCCCCACACACACACGCACCGTTTTTCACTATATCATGAAGTATGGCCAAATGGGTGCAGTTATTTATAACTAGCTATTGCAGCACCAAACACGGCGCAGGCCCGGACCCAGCCCATCACGTACTGGTGGGGCTCTGGATAACTGGTGGGGCTGGGAGGTGCCGAAATGTAGTTGTGTGGGGGAGAGGGCTTGAAAATATGACATATTAATGGTTCAATTTCAAGGGATTTTTTTTATATATTTTTACCTTGAAATATATGTTGTGATATCTCATTAGAATCGCCTCCCCGAGGCGATTCTAATGAGATTTCAGAACATATATTTTCTATATTTTGATCTAACCACATTGGATAATTTTTCTCAAACTGTCATCAGATGCTTCTTATTATCTGGAGGACTACATATTATACATAACACAGAGACCAACTGGCGGGGCTGCAGCCCCAAAGCCCACCCCCTGGATCCGGGGCTACACGGAGAGAACGACCCTAGTATAATACTTACATTAAAATCTTCTATGAAGTCTGATAGGAGTAACGACACGGTAGCTACAAAGGGGCATAACTCAGCGGTAAACAGCTTCCGAGAATATATTTTCTTTCTCATACTGCATTTAAAGACTAAGGAAAAATATTTCGGACAGACGGATGGACAACGTCAAAGCAGTTTTCCATCCTGCACAAACCCTGTTTGTTTATTGGTGGTGGTTGGGGTGGTGGTGGTGGTTGGGGAGGGGGTGGGATCATGTGGATGGGATGATTCAAAACTACCTGACAAAATACAAAACGACGGAACAACTGCGGTGATTGATTTAGGCGTCTCAATATATACATGTATACAGCAACTAATGCACGAAGTATCAACGTTGTAATTGAGCCGCGACACGAGAAAACAAAGTGGAATGTGCGCCCAACGAAGACTCAGAGCTGCCTGGGCATCCTCCCAGTAAGATCAGAGAGGCAGAGGTTGCTTTGACCCTATAAGCTATCCTTGGCGCACAGTCAAAACTCCGGTCAGACTGGACAGATAACCAGGCTGATCTGAGTCCTTACTAGGCGCACCTGCCACTTTGTTAGTTCATATCGTGGTTCATTTTCACTTAATATAGGGACAATAATACACCGCAAGAGCAGTCTGATCCGGTTCTGTACTACTGGCCAACAGTTTTATGAGATACTCTCGCGTAACTTACCCCCTTCCTATCACTCACCATCTCGAACGATCCTCTCCTCTCCTCGCCTTCCCATCCAATCTCTCTCTCTCCCCCCCCCCCCTCCTCACCCCACGAGGCGACAAAGTTCTGCTCTTGGTAAGTAAGATGTCCGATTCATTAGGATAATGACGGCAGGATGTAACTTTTGTTCTAAAAGATGAAAAATTGATGAACAGAAAATACCGGCAGCCTAATTCCCAAGCTAATTACTCGGGATATTACAGTAATCTGAAGCCAATCGGCTTACCGTAAACACGGTCTATATTGGGACACCGGATATGACTATCGTAGTTATTCTAAAATTTGAACAAGCTCAGATTTACAATCCACCCACATTGTCAGGGGAGTACCTTAAAAAGTCTAAGTAATTGGACAGATAGGTCTGAGAAAACAGTGCAGACCTATCTCATTTTTTTATAATCTTACCGTTTAATTGATTTTCTTTGATAAACTGCCACTTTTTTCATAACTTACTTTTGTCTGAAATCATCTTCAAGCCTACTTGTAATCAAATTTTATAACCCTAATAAATTATGATAACAGTAACATGCCTGGGGCCGTATTCATAAAACGATTAAGTGGTTGCTATGCTGTTGCTAAGGCTGAATTTCTAAGAAGGAGATTGCCTACAACTATGAAATTTGCTCTGGAGGAACAGTCTGAAATGCCTACAACTATGAAATTTGCTCTGGAGGAACAGTCTGTTCCTCCAGAGCAAATTTCATAGTTGTAGGCAATCTCCTTTATAGATATTTAGCCTTAGCAACCGCATAGCAACGACTTAAGTGGCTTTATGAATACCGCCCCTGGAGGTTCTCGCCTGTGGTGGCAATGATATTTACAGCCAGGTTGGCTCATCAGTTTCCACTACAGACGGTCTCTATGGGCTGCCTCAGTATCTTTTTTCATTTCATTTTAAAACCATATTTGTTTTTAAAGTCTTGGGAAATTTTTCGTTTCGAAATAAGGCTCTTGGAATCTTATTTGATAGTGTTTCGCTCCTCTTTCGACCTAAGGCTACTTCAAGAGTGGTTTTCTCAACAAATCAGATGTTCAGTGATAAGTTTTTAGAATTTTCTAATGTCCAAAAAGAAACCACACAAAACTTGTAAAGTATGTATTTTAACTTTTAAAGATCTTTTTGTCAGAATTGTATTCTTAATGAAAATGCTTTACATAAATGATAAATAGGATGATAAATTTAGCATGTCTGTAATTATGCTTAGTAAATTTTTATAAAATGCCTGTTTATATGTATGTTACGTTCTTAAATGTAAAAAAAAATAACTTTAAATGTTTTCTTTTCTGGCAGCTTTTTTACTCTTGTTATTCTTATACTCTTGTTATGTCGGAAAGTAGCTTAATCTGTGTAGCTAATTGTTATGCTAAAACCGACTTAAAATAAAGTTTCTTGTATCTTGTATCTTGTATCTTGTACGTTTTATACTATTCCATCAGCATCTTTTGGACTCATTTGCCGCCTTGCAAGACTAAACGGTTTCTTTTTTTTTTCAGGAAAACCCACGAAAATTACTTTAGGTGTCTAAATATTCAGAAATTTTACGGTAGTAGCTAATAGAGAAACGGAGAAAACCCTGATCACACAGTTCACATGAAATAGTCTGATTTTGACTATACTGTTTGTTCAGATGCAGGTTTATATTTAAGCCAGCAGTGCAGCCCACCCAAGCGAAGTATTGTAAAAAACAAAAACAAGCAATAGTAATTTCAAACCGGGCCCTTTGTCAAAAGTTCGTGATTATTAAACGGAACGAAAATTGACCAACATTCTGGTACTGACTAGAGCCTTACATTGTTATTAGGCAAAAAGGGGACCCGATCGTGTGAAAATGGCCATTAAAATATGGTGCCTCAAATAATGTATTAAGCACAAGTTGCAACCGACCATTTTTCATATATTTTAGTACACCCAATTAGTCGTGTAAATGTTTTTACACGAAGCGGCTGACCTCAATATGGCAGCACAGGCGCAAGAATTTGAAAAAAATATTTCAGTTATGGAGGTACGTAAGGCTATTTTCTCTGCTAAACGTGAAAAAGCATGTGGCATAGATGGAATACCATGTGACGTGTTGCGAAATAATACCTCGGTATCGTTTTTACAAATTTTATTTAATGTGTGCTATAATGCAGGGTTTACCCCAACGGAATGGGGCCGTGGCATAATAAACCCGATTCCAAAGTCAAGTACAGCCGATCCAAGAGATCCTCTGTCATACAGAGGCATTACATTAGCCCCTGCTATATATAAACTTTATTGTTCAATCTTAAATGAACGATTAAGTTACTGGGTAAACTCCAATAGTGTCTTAGTAGACGAGCAGAATGGGTTCAGAAAAGGCCGCAGTACAGTCGATCATATTTGCAGTCTGACCAGTTTATTAGAGACCCGATTGAAGCGTAAACGGAGTACATTTGCCGCATTCATCGATTTAAAAAAAGCATACGATTCAGTAAATCGTAGTATTTTGTGGGAGAAACTTAAAGACATAGGGATAAATGGTAAAATGTTAAGAGCCATTGAGTCGGTATATCGGTCTGTGTCATCCTGTGTACGTATCAACGGCCTGACCACAGAGTGGTTTGACGTTAATACCGGTTTACGTCAGGGGTGTCCTCTCTCACCGCTACTGTTTAATTGCTTTGTCAATGACCTTGCCGAAAAGATTAAAGCAATAGGAAAAGGAATTTCAATTGATAATGGGGAAAAAGTATGTATTTTACTTTACGCTGATGATGTTATTTTGTTAGCTGAAAGTGAAGCCGATCTTCAGGCTATGCTAGATGTATTATCTGTTTGGTGTGACAACAACGACATGTTAATTAACGTGTCTAAAAGTAAGGTTGTGCACTTTAGGCCTAGATCTGTACCACGCACAAATTTTAGTTTTAATTGTAAATCGATGAGGCTAGATATGGTCGATAGATACGTATACCTAGGCCTGACCGTCACTGAACATATAGACTGGAATGTTACAGCTAAGTCTGTCGCACAATCTGCAAACAGGGCCTTAGGTCTGCTAATTGCAAAAAGTAAAGTAATGGGAGGCATGTCTTACAATGTATTTTCAAAACTGTTCGACTCTATGGTTTGGTCGGTAGTAGCATATGGAGCATCCGTGTGGGGCACTAAGAAATTTTCATGTATAGAGGCAATTCAGCTTAGAGCCCAAAGATATTTTCTAGGTACAGGGAAATATACTCCGTCGGCTGCTGTTGCGGGAGATATGGGGTGGACGCCCCCATTTATTAAACAGTATAAGTCAGTTTGTAATCAGTGGGTTCGATACTTATGTATGCAAAACGACAGAGTCAACAAACGTATTTTCAACTATTGTAAAAGCGAGAGCGGCGCACGCTGTAGTAACTGGTATTTTAGGGTCTCAAAACATTTTAATCAACTGGAGTGTCAAGGTTTTGTCACTGATATGCCCGTTTGCAGTAGTCAACATATGTTTCAAATGGTGTCTGATAAAATGATGAGTCAGTATATTGCTGACTGGCAAAGAGTAATAAATAGCAGCAACAGTAGAGCCGGTACTGGGGGAAATAAGCTAAGAACATACAAGCTGTTCAAACAATGTTTTCAAGCTGAAAATGTAAAATTATTATGTCATCATGTCACCGTTCGGCATTTGCTAAATTTCGTTGTGGGGTTGCACCTATACGTCTTGAGACAGGGAGGTACGAAGGTTTGCCCGTTGACCAACGTGTCTGTCCTTTTTGCCGAATCGATGTAGAAGACGAAATGCATGTACTTTTGAACTGTGATATCTATGACTCTATTAGGTCTGAGCTCTTTGAGAAGGCAGTGAGAGTAAAATATAATTTTAATTTGTTAAGTGACGAGCAAAAACTTATATTTTTATTTTCCAACCATGAAATGATACGGTCTAGTGCCAAAGCCTGCTGGTTAATTTTGCAAAGGCGTTCAGCTTTATTATACACGTAACCACCATTTAATGGTGTTACAGTAGCCATCGTCATGTTTATATCATTTATCTGAGTATTTTATAGCAACTAAATCTTACAATTTATCTATTTTATATGTCTTAGCACAAAATGTAGGTACTGTATTTTAAATTGCTTAATCAGAAATGTAAATACAGTCTGTGATACAGTGCATATGTTGCTATATAGTATGCAAAAGCATGTCGGATTTTAGTTTCTGTGTATAGGTTTGTGTTTTTGTATGGTTTTATAAATACCGTAATTCGCGCTCGGTTGGTATTTGATACCACGGTTGTGGAGACTGGGTCAGGGGCGTGCTGTTTAGACATTGGTCTGCCACTTGCTCCCTGTACCCAGTTCTCCAGCTACAACTGTATTCATTTTTTGTGTGTGTTTATCCGAAGTTTTAATTGAATATTGTGTTTTAATAGTACTGTATATATATGTGTTTTATGTATCAATAGTCTCTCATAGCCCTACAAGGGCGGCTTACGTATAGATCTCTGTATATATGAACTTTGCCTTTTATGTATATGTGAGGTGAGACTTTAATAAAATTATCTTATCTTATCTTATCTATGACGTCGCATCAGAGAGTGTAATTAAGCCATGCATCAAAAACGATATTGAATTGACTTAAATAGAATCTTGCATACATGCTCCAGTATCACTGAATTTATCAAACTCGTTGGGGAAAACAGATAAGATGCTCGGCATAGCCTCGCATCTTATCTTTTCCCCAACTCGTTTAATAAATTCAATAATACATTAGCACTCATTCCATATCAAAACGACACTTTAAGATGCATTCGCAAGTTCAGCTAATCATTTTCTACATATTCGCACAAGTGACAAGCATATAATCACAGGGTATAATCGATTCCGCTTATTTTCGCTTCCTGCAGAGACTGGACATCATATTTGGCTTCCGCCGAGATTGTCCGCGATCTCTTGCTTCCTGCCGAGACTTCTGTACATGATACATGGCTTCCTGCAGAGACTGTCCGCGTGATTCTGCTTCCTGCCGAGGCTCTCGGCAGGAAGCAGAGTCACGCGGACAGTCTCGGCAGGAAGCCATTTTTCGAGGACAGTAGTCTCTGCAGGAAGCAAGAGTTCGCGGACAGTCTCGGTGGAAGCCAAATATGACGGACAGTCTCTGCAGGAAGCGAAAATTTGCGGAATCGATTATGCCCTGTGAGTGAGTGAGTGAACTCGGGTTTAACGTCCCACCAACAACGAGGTCATATGGAGACGGGACCTCGGTTTAAAGTCTCATCCGAAAGACCTGAGAAGCGGGGGATCGATCTTGCGATCCCTGGATTGGTAGTCCGGAGTGTTACCCACTACACTACAGCCGCTCCTTAATGCCCTGTGTATAATGTTTGAAGTCCGAAGTGTGGATCTGTCCGAATCATGACAAACTGCTGAGATGTTGTGATTTTCGGACATATTTCAACTATTTTATGGTGCACTGAAAAGATTTTTTATTTAAGTGTTACCTGATTATCTATTTAATTAAAGATGGAAACATATGATCGATAGTATTTTTTTTTATTTGCGGACAAAGGGATATCGGTTAGAAATGGGTGTGGTCGGGTGGTGCGATGGTGCTGTGTATAACTTGCAGTTCCGGGGCGTCCAACTGATTTGAAACATTGTAGGACAAGGGCCTATTATGCCTGCAGTAGGTGCGGGTGGGGTTGTTTGGACATTTTTCTCCCTTCTATCATTTCTCCTCTTTCTCGGTCTCTGAGAGACGGCCCGATGAAGACTGAAATACTGTCTCAAAGGGTCGTTGAACCCAAATCAATCAATCAATCAATCAATCAATCAATCAATCAATGGGTTAGAACTTGGTTCTAAAAACGCGATTTGCATGCACATTTGGTAACACATATGTTCTGAAAGCCGTCGCGGATTTCTGAAAGCCTACGCAGTCATTAGCTAACTTGTTTCAGTCGTGAAATATCGATGCAAAAATGAGCCACGACGCGAGAAAACCAACAATGTGGTTGTGCGCCCAGCGCAGACTCAGATCAGCCTGGGCATCCGCCCAGTCTGATCAGACTCTTCGCTTTGCGCTTATGGGGTAGCTAAGGGTCTAAGCTACCTCCATGCGGACAGCGAAGACTCTTATCAGACTGGGTGGATGCCCAGGCTGATCTGAGTCTGCGCTGTCCGCACAACCACATTGTTGGTTTTCTCGCGTCGCGGCTCAAATCATTCTTCTGAAGCTTAGCGTTTGTGGATTTTTTTTTTTTTTTGTGAATGACCTCAGCCTCCATAATGTTCACAATTAGGTAAAAAATACCTTTTAAAAGTCCTATCTATATAATGACAACGTGGCCCACCGAATATACGAATAAGGTAGACCTTGATCAACTTGATTATATGTGCAGGCGCGGTCTGATCAGATTCTTTTTTTTTTTTGCATGTATCATCTATGCCTTTTATTGACTTTTTTAAAATGGAAGTCAAGGCAGAGTAGTTGCACAGGTTTATCTGAGTCGAGTGAGTACTCGGGGACCTTTTTGTTTTGGACACTTGGATATTTAAAAACTTTCTGCTGAATATAGAAAACGGCGCAGACCCTAATCAGACTGTCCTTCAGGAGCAGTCTGATCTGGGTCTTCATTGTTTGCTCAGATATTTCTGCACCGAGATAATCAGAATTTATGTGTATTATTGCTCGCAAATGACATACGGTTCTTTTTCACGTGACTCATTTTTCCTATTTAAGCGTCACTGTCCGCACAGTATCTGTCGCTTCTGTGTAAAGAGTGTTAAAAGTCATCTTCATCGCTACTGCGCCAGTTTCGTTGAGTGCAGTGATTTTTTATATATCCCTTAGACATTAAGTGCAGCTTATTTGCTATAACGATAAATGAAACTGGACAGAAAAATAAATAAATAAGAAAATAAATAAATTACTAACAAAATTACAAAGAAAAAGAAAAAAAAATGTTGTACCTCTGGAGACAATTAAAGCGGAATAAGGGCTATACGGTTGCTGGAATTTTACTTTGTGCATTTTTCACAGTTGTGGCGTTTACGCGGGCATGGGACAACGGTATTAATTATTTTTCATTTTGCTCATTTTTTCTACATTTGTGTTTATAGATTGTGATTGCTCGCATTGGCATATCTGGGTTTGTGATTGCTCGTATTGGCATACCTGCGTTTGTGATTGCTCACGTTGGCATATCTGTGTTTGTGATTGCTCGCATTGGCATATCTGTGTTTGCGATTGCTCGCATTGGCATATCTGTGTTTGCGATTGCTCGCATTGGCATATCTGTGTTTGCGATTGCTCGCATTGGCATATCTGCGTTTGTGATTGCTCACGTTGGCATATCTGCGTTTGTGATTGCTCGCATTGGCATATCTGTGTTTGTGATTGCTCGCATTGGCATATCTGCGTTTGTGATTGCTCGCATTGGCAAATCTGTGTTTGTGATTGCTCGCATTGGCATGTCTTTGTTTGCGATTGCTCGCATTGGCATGTCTGCGTTTGTGATTGCTCGCATTGGCATATCTGTGTTTGCGATTGCTCGCATTGGCATATCTGCATTTGTGATTGCTCGCATTGGCATATCTGCGTTTGTGATTGCTCACGTTGGCATATCTGTGTTTGTGATTCCTCGCATTGGCATATCTGCGTTTGTGATTGCTCGCATTGCAATATCTGTGTTTGTGATTGCTCGCATTGGCATATCTGTGTTTGTGATTGCTCGCATTGGCATATCTGCGTTTGTGATTGCTCGCATTGGCATATCTGTGTTTGTGATTGCTCACGTTGGCATATCTATGTTTGTGATTGCTCGCATTGGCATATCTGCGTTTGTGATTGCTCGCATTGGCATATCTGCGTTTGTGATTGCTCGCATTGGCATATCTGCGTTTGTGATTGCTCGCATTGGCATATCTGTGTTTGCGATTGCTCGCATTGGCATATCTGTGTTTGTGATTGCTCGCATTGGCATATCTGTGTTTGTGATTGCTCGCATTGGCATATCTGCGTTTGTGATTGCTCACGTTGGCATATCTGTGTTTGTGATTGCTCGCATTGGCATGTCTGTGTTTGCGATTGTTCGCATTGGCATATCTGAATTTGTGATTGCTCGCATTGGCATATCTGCGTTTGTGATTGCTCACGTTGGCATATCTGTGTTTGTGATTCCTTGCATTGGCATATCTGCGTTTGTGATTGCTCGCATTGCAATATCTGTGTTTGTGATTGCTCGCATTGGCATATCTGTGTTTGTGATTGCTCGCATTGGCATATCTGCGTTTGTGATTGCTCGCATTGGCATATCTGTGTTTGTGATTGCTCACGTTGGCATATCTGTGTTTGTGATTGCTCGCATTGGCATATCTGCGTTTGTGATTGCTCGCATTGGCATATCTGCGTTTGTGATTGCTCGCATTGGCATATCTGTGTTTGCGATTGCTCGCATTGGCATATCTGCGTTTGTGATTGCTCGCATTGGCATATCTGTGTTTGTGATTGCTCGCATTGGCATATCTGTGTTTGTGATTGCTCACGTTGGCATATCTGTGTTTGTGATTGCTCGAATTGGCATATCTGTGTTTGTGATTGCTCGCATTGGCATATCTGCGTTTGTGATTGCTCGCATTGGCATATCTGGGTTTGTGATTGCTCGCATTGGCATATCTGCGTTTGTGATTGCTCACGTTGGCATATCTGTGTTTGTGATTGCTCGCATTGGCAAATCTGTGTTTGCGATTGCTCGCATTGGCATATCTGTGTTTGTGATTGCTCGCATTGGCATATCTGTGTTTGTGATTGCTCGCATTGGCATATCTGTGTTCGTGATTGCTCGCATTGGCATATCTGCGTTTGTGATTGCTCACGTTGGCTTATCTGTGTTAGTGATTGCTCACGTTGGCATAGCTTCCATTTGTGATTGCTCACGTTGGCTTATCTGTGTTTGTTTAAAGAAGTTTAAATTCTGATTTATTCAATGTCAATATAATAAATTATTCAAATTGCAGTTGCGGTGCAAAAACCGAAAATGTCAGTCACTTTTTCATTGATTGTCCTCTTTACACACAACCAAGAAATACATTATTAGTACAGTTAAACCCAAACTACCTAGTGGATTTTATCGATGTGTAAACGCCGGCGAATCACTCACAAACTGAATAAAGCCCCAAGAGCTTTATGTTAAGTTTGTGAGTGATTCGCCGGCGTTTACACATCCATAAAATCCACAAAAATAGAATTCATTTCTTCTAATTCCAACTCGACCATCTTTTTCTCAAAATTGTGAGCTATAGTGAGGATCTTAGAAATCGCCGCCAAGAAAATAGTTCCAAGTAGTTCCCGATTTCTGGCTCAGGGAGTTTTTCGAAGTATAAACGCCGGTTCATGTTCGCTCTTGACCAATCAAATTGCACTAAATTAGTATAGGAAGTTAAGTCGGAATTATTTATCTGAAAAGGACTGTTTTCTTCTGACAGTACTTCTAAAAATTTGGATATCCACAGTATATACCGTATTGTCCAAAGTCTGTTTTTTTGTCCAAAAGCTGTTACAGTGTGTCTCCTGATCATACTATTCCACTCATTAAGGAAGCTGTCTGATATTGGTCTGCGCGTTTTGTGCAGAACTAGGGTCGAGTCGGGTAACTTCGGACAGCGGGTAAATTCTGACACACCATTGCAAACAGTGAAAATCCAGATGAGACAGCTTTTCACTGTTTGCCCAGTTATTTTTGTTTTAATTCCAAACAACTGACATATAAAGGAAACAATGTCACTGTTCGATTTTGCCTGCTGTCCGAATTTACCTGACTTGCCCCTTTCTGTCCCAATACCTAGAATTTTACAGGATAATAATGACGGCTGCATAAATTTATCGTTCGAGGGTGTGAATATGTCAATTAGACAGAGGGACAAAAGGTTGTATATCGACATAGTACATTGTAAATGACAAAAATATCATCTCTTTAGTGTAAAACAAATATGGCGTAAAACACATGGTACTTTTAGATTTACAATCCTCTTAACAAGCTGTGTCACAAGAAATAGTTATCGTTTATCCTTTCACATTTCTCTTCCTTATTTCTTTACACGTATATAGGGTATACTCGATTCCGCTAATTTTCGCTTCCTGCAGAGACTGTACATCATATTTGGCTTCCGCCGAGACTGTCCGCGAAGTCTTGCTTCCTGCAGAGACTACTGTCCTCGACAAATTGCTTCCTGCCGAGACTGTCCGCGTGACTCTGCTTCCTGCCAAGAGCCTCGACAGGAAGCAGAATCACACGGACAGTCTCTGCAGGAAGCCATTTATCATGTACAGAAGTCTCGACAGGAAGCAAGAAGTCGCGGACAGTCTCGGCGGAAGCCAAATATGATGTACAGTCTGTGCTGGAAGCGAAAATTAGCGGAATCGGATTATACCCTGTGTATACGTATGCACATGTTTGTCATTTCTTCCTCTAAATTGCTTCATAACGTCGTGCGGCGTGTACCGTGGCTAGCGACCAGTATGCATATTTTTTATAATACTTTTTAATGCAGATACGAAAAATACATGTTTAGTAATTCAGCATTTTTTTATTAAATATACTAGGGGCAACTGTCGCTATAATACCAATTTGTTTTTGAAGCAGACTTTTACATATGTATATCACAAATTCTCGAAAGTAGCAAAAGTTGCACGTTCCATACCAGTGGCGGCAATCACGCTTTTGGTCTCTGACTTATGCATTCTTCAAAAGCTTGACGTTGCTTGAAACTATTAATACTGTTTTTGCCGTCCTAATACTGTGGTCTTTATCACATAATTACAGTGTGGGCGCATTTGGTTTACAAACCCAAGTGACTCTGCTACGTGATGATAAATTGTGATAGACCCCCGCAAAGAAATAATGTTGGTAGGATTTTACCAAGCCTAGGGAAAGTTGTATATCGTTTGCTTCCTAGGATGCGACTTGTGTCGATCTAGTTTCATAGGCATTCCTTGTTCTTTGTATATTTTTTAGAATGTCCATTTTTTACGCACAAACACAATGCTGTGCGTGCAAAACGAATATGACCGCCACTGGTACGCGGCCGCTACTGACTTCCAGTCAGTACCGTTGCATTTACGCCCTGGAGTCCGGATTTTGGTGCATCTTGTGTGCACGGGGTGAATAAATATTCTTGTTTATTGGGTGTAATAATCCTGTCATGCAACAGTTCTGTGACACTGCTATTTCATCAGAGGAAATATCCCGTTTCACAAAGGTAATGACACAACAGGGCCATAAAATGAATAAAGACTGGATGTGTGTTCTTTCTTGTAGAGAATATTTGTCTTTAAAACAAAACAAAACAAAAAAAGCCAACTTTGTAGATATTTTGTTTGAAATCTTTTGGTAAAGCGGGGTTCAAGTGTAAATGAGAGCCCAAAGTTTGTCTTCGCCCACTGCGCATCCAAGTTTTAATCAACAGTGGATCAACATTGGTTCACTGTTGCATCAACATTGTGTGCCAGCTGAACTACCTCTTTCCAGCTAGTCTACGTACACGCGCAATCTAGTCAGTAAATATGGTGTTGACTGTTTAAAATTGCCAAGCCGCATGCATGTGCACACCCAGCAGGCACATGGCGTTGAAATGACGTTGTATTGACGTCGATGCGACGTAATGACGTCGCATCGACGTCAATACGACGTCATTTTGACGTCATGTGCCCGCTGGGCATGTTGGTTTCGGATTTGCAGACAATCCGGCTTACATGAGCAAATATTCTTTTGGAACGTTGTCAACTTAGTGAATACTTGACCGAGTTATGCTCCTTTCTGTTTCAGTTTCAAGTCTACTGATTCTTGGAAAGTATGAGGAGCCGTTCGTTACGAAGATTACCAAAACTGTAAGTTTTCTTCGTTTTGTAAGAATAATTAAGGTATTCCGTGCATAACACTATATATAATTCAGCCGCGACATGACAAAACCAACGAAGTGGCATGTACACCCAGCGAAGACTACGCCCAGCAAAACTCAGATCAGCATGGACATCCGCCCTGTCTGATCAGAGTCCTTGCTATGCGCTTAAAGGGTAGCTAAGGGTCTAAGCTAGCTCAATGCGGACAGCAAAGACTCTGATCAGACTGGGCGGATGCCCCGGCTGATCCGAGTCTTCGCTGGGATCACATGTCACTTTGTTTGTTTTGTCGTGTCGCGGCGCCTATATATTTTAAATTGAGCAGCAGTGCAGGTTGATCTGAGTACTAGCTGATAGCTTATGTCATAAAGCGCTGTTTCTTGTGGATTGAAAAGGCAAAGCTAAAGGCTTCCCATAGCCTACTGGGCGTAGGGGCACTGTGGTAAAAGGCCCACTGTATCTCGGGCGCAGCATATTAAAGGCGAAGCCAATCTCTCTTTTTGCCGACTTGAAAAAGGTACCCATCTACTGCTGGGTTGACTGAGAGGGTTTTCCAGTCGATGGCTGGCCGAACCCGGATTCGAACCCAAGATATTCTGCTCCATAACCGAGTGCTTCTAAGCACGGCGTTTCTCACATGAATGGATGGGTCCTTCTTAGATAAAAAAATGTTCTAGAACTAAAAAATGTTCTAGAACTATATGAAAAAAATCATGCTAAATCTTTTTGAATGAAACTTCCCGAACAGATGTTGGGCTATATGAATTTTCTTTGTGTTTCTTGTTTGAGCGGTCAATAATATTTTATTCAGCTGTGCCTGCCTCTTCCTTTTGTCGGTTAATTAAGGGCGGTCGGTAACTACCTTTGTATTTCTTAAGCACTAGCAACAATCTGCTACATCTGACGCTTGCAATCAATCCAAAATGGCCGCGCCTCGTGTAAATATGATTTATGCAGCATATGAGAACAGCTAAGACTCAGATCAGCCTGCGCATTCGCGCAGTCTGATCAGAGTCTAACCTGTTCGCATCACCAATCTATGGAACCTTAGAGTTCCATGATACGTAGATTGATGTGAATTTGGGGTTCTGGGTTCTTGCGTACGTTGCAAAGCATCTTTTCACTTGTTTGACAGAGATCAAACATAACTACAATATATACTATCGTCTTTACAATTGATTGTCTGTGATATCTTCGTATACCGTGATAATCTTATGTATTGGGACACCATGACCTTTATACCAAGTTTTCGTATTTCACTTGTCTGTCCAAAATATTTAAACTTGCCCGCTTTTCTCTCTGGCTTCGTAATTGTTTTTATTTTGAGGAGGGGTCAAACAGTGATTGTTACTTTGCGTTTAAAGTTTAAAATCATTTCATCAGCAGTTTACTGACGTAAAAGGTGCGCTCAATGTGACGCCAACGTCTAAAATGAGGAAATATCGTTATTTTTTTTTTTGCTAGGGTGTCAGAATGATGCCGACTGTTAACCAAATGCAGATATGAAATAGCCAAACTTAAAGTGGCTCCAAACCCGTCAAAAACCGAAGAACACGCCTAACGCCAAACAAGCAGCATTTAGTGTCGTCCGAATGGTGTTTCTTGCACAATGATAGAAGGTCCACTATTCTAGTCAGAAAGGTTTTATCAGTCGCTATTGTCTGCATAGCTTTACTTTTCTGAAAATTTGTACCAACAATACAAGAACGGATATTCTTAACAACATTCACTGGTCACATGTGGATGGCACGTAAGAAAGCATGCACATAATAGCCGCGACATGACAAAACCAACAATGTGGTTGTGCGCACAGCGCAGACTCAGATCAGCCTGGGCATCCGCCGAGTGTGATCAGACTCTTCATTAAGTGCTCAAAGGGTAGCTAAGAGTCTAAGCTACCTCCATGCGGACAGCGGAGGCTCTGATCAGACTGGGCGGATGCCCAGGCTGATCTGAGTCTGCGCTGGGCGCACAACCACATTGTTGGTTTTGTCGTGTCGCGGCTCAATTATGCATGTGATTGCATTTTATGCGACACACTATAAACAAATTAGTCAATTCGTTTGCTGTCATTATTAATAGTCATACAAGATCAATTGAATATATAACATTTTACAAAGTTCGCAAGCCATAGTGACGGGGCCTGTCCTACAGTGGTTTGCCAGCTAAACAAGTTGTATAGATGAAATGCATATGTTATGATTAGGTATGATTTTTAAACAAAAGTTTGTCACTGCATGCATTATTTATCGAGATATGACAATTTGTAAAATTCGCCGGCCAGCGAAACTCTTCGTCCATTTCGTAAAATAATCAGAAACTGCCAATATATAGGTATTTCCTCGCTCAGTCAGTGGTAGCTCTCCCAATATATCAGCTGCGATCCTTTTTATTGGCAAACTGGCTTCTACTATTTCCATACAAGTAATGTCGAAAATATTTGACAAAGAAAGCAACTGCTAGTAGTTCTTTCCGGGTGACACAGTATTTTCGCCCTGACTTTGAGAGGGCTCTGCTCGCTTATGCGATGACTTTCTCTTCGCCATCGATCACCTGGAATAGAACGACTCCTATCAAATTGTTGTTCGCATCAGTGTCCAGAACAAAAGGCTCTTCGAAATTTGGGTATCTCAAAATAGGGGACTGAATCAGTTTTAATTTCAGTGTATCAAATGCCTCTTGGCATTCTTCTGTCCATACAAAGCTTTTATTTGTCTGTGTTAGCTTGTTCAGAGGTTTAACTTTAACGGTAAATTTCTAAAATACCGTCTATAGTAACTGCACAGTCCCACAAATGATCTTACATCCTGACATTATCTGGTTCTCGCCAATCTTTGATAACTTGGATCTTTTTACGATCTGTTGCAAATACGTCGGGAGAGATAATTTGTCCCAGATACTCAACTTCTTCAGAAAAGAGGTGACATTTCTTTGCCTTAAGTTTCAATCCTGCTGTTGATGACCTTTCAAATACTTTCTGCAGACTTTCAAGCATTTCTTCAAACGTCTTGGCTATGGCAATTACATCGTCGGGATAGATCAAGCAAATATTCCATTGTTAACCACTGAGGACAGACTCCATGAGCCACTCAAACGTGGCAAGGGCATTGCCTTACCGGCGCACCTCAGTGTACTGGAAAGCTGGATATCATTGGGCTTCCCTCAACTATCAGGATCCGAATTTTCCAGCAAACGGCAAATACATGTATGTGGCTCCTGTTTAATAGGGAATATTATCACATATCCCCAGACGAGGGAGAGAAGAAACAATTTTAAAAAGATGGCTTTAAAGTTGTCGGAATAGGAGATCCGTATTTGAAGTATATTCCATATAAATTCTGAGAGTTTAACAATGATATCAGTTACGAATGGAAACGTTGAAACACACAAGGTCTGTTAAATGATCAAAAGCTTTAAAACATAAGTCTAGACGATAAGTAGCTAACAACTTAGTTACAGATGACAAGGTGTTTTCTTCTAATCTTGACGCAATTTCCTTTCTAAATTTGAAAATATAAGTACAGTGTGCTCGAGCTTGAAAAAATGACACATACACAAGACAAATGTTATAAACAGATGAGTTAAAATCTTCGTCCCGTGTGCGACCCACGGGCACAAAATGATACATGAACAAATGAAACATGTTAGTACCATGAGATAGAAAAGATCCAAGGGATAGAAATCGTGCATTTTTTTGGAGGGGTTTGAGTGTGGTGGTGTTGTGTGTGTGTGTGTGTGGGGGGGGGGGGGGGGGGGGGGGGAGGGGGGGTCTGTTATTTTGAAAATTTCTCTTATTTTTTTTTAAAGTTCAATTTACATTGTATTTGTTTGCATAGTATAATTTTGAATTTATTTCATTTTTTTTTGGCATTTGAAAATTTTCCTTTTTTTTTAAAGTTCAAATTACATTGTATTTGTTTACATTAGTATAATTTTGAATTTCATTTTTTTGCACTCCGGATCTATTTGCTAGAACTTTGAAAAGTACAGTTGCATTATATAGTGGCCTATATTTGGGATATTTATATATATGCTGTTGATAAATACGGTTGACTGTGATTTATTTTTTGGTTTAATTTAGTTAATTTTCAATTTTAAATTCTAGTTGTACATTCAACCTTTGCTCAGTATCTGATTGTTAGGGGGTTTCTAGTTAATGTTTCCGCTTTCCTTGCGTTCTTTGCCGCCATACGCGCTTTTAGGAAACAACTTTCATTGCTGAATGCTTCCGCTCCGAAACAGAGTCGTTGTAACATTAATTCGACATGATGACGTCTTTTATTCAGAAACTAATGGAAATTATACTGAGTACTTCTTTCAATATTTTGAGCGGTGTATTTCATCTGTTACGCCTATCTTTTATAAAAGATTGTTTGTCGAAGACATAATAAGATTACTTCTCCAGGTCACTATCACAACTGTTCTTTTACAACTAGAAGTATAATACAACTACAGTCTAAACAACTCTTGTTTTACAACTAGAAGTATAATACAACTGCAGTCTAAACAACTCTTGTTTTACAACTAGAAGTATAATACAACTGCAGTCTAAACAACTCTTGTTTTACAACTAGAAGTATAATACAACTGCAGTCTAAACAACTCTTGTTTTACAACTAGAAGTATAATACAACTGCAGTCTAAACAACTCTTGTTTTACAACTAGAAGAATAATACAACTGCAGTCTAAACAACTCTTGTTTTACAACTAGAAGAATAATACAACTGCAGTCTAAACAACTCTTGTTTTACAACTAGAAGTATAAATAATTCTGCAGGTAAAAGGAAAGCCCCACGCTTCGGACAAATACGTGATATAGCTGGGCAGATATGGGAAATATTTGTGCACTTTTTGATAAAAGCATGAACTTTGGCACAATGCCAGACAAAGCTATTCTAAGCGTTTTCAGGGTGGATGCCAAGCCGGAAAATTCCATTTATGGCGGCCATCTTGAATTTCAAAATGGCTGCCACTGAAACTGCATTTTATGGCAAACAGAATCGGAAATTATTAGATAGGCCAGTTCTGTGTTTCTAAACATGTTTAGCTGAACTTTCGCAATGATTTTATCAAATTTGTCTGCTATTCGGCATTTCTGATCTATGCTACTGGGCGTAGACATGACGCTAATCGATAATTACATGTTTGTAAGTATATGAATAGAATACAGTGAATCACAATTCCTCACCACCTGGTGAACAAAACGTTTCAAAATATCATTGTTTTGCTGATTTAATTCTTTATCTAGGGAATAAAACTTGTTAACTGGGTGACGATAGCAATTCTTTTACTTGTTATTTTTTTCTTGTTGCTTTAGTCTACATAATAAATCATTTTGCCTAACTAATAATTTTAAAAAGAAGCAGAAATCATTGTTGAATCCATAAATGTATTTAAGTTTATTTTAATGCACAATGTTATATAAGGATTTAAAAGGAAAAAAATCATATTTGATGTGTAACATACATAACAGTAGCAAACAAACAACAATAATCTATATAAACCGAAATTGATGGTTGATAAATGTGGTCCTTATTAAACTAACACTATTATTTATATTCAAATTATGCACATATTAGAGAGAACTGATTGGCTCCATCTGAATTAGTCAATGCAGCACTGTAAAGTTACTTGAATCTGGAACGAAACATTTTTGTAACAGTCCATACAAGTTTGAAGAACGACTTCGAGAAATAGATACACATGTAAATGGTAAATAGTGTATTCTCAGTTTGATCTGTATTTCATCTTAAGTAGCCAGAAGCATATGCCACTATACTGGAAAAACATCGTTGTATGTTTTTAACTATAATTACATGTATATGATTTAAACATGTATTTGAAGGTAGGTTTAGTGGTAACGTTGAGTAACACAATTGCGGTTTGTATATAAGTGTTAGTGGTTTCAGATGATTAGAATTGCAAACAGTTGTAAAGAGCCAGTTGCAGACTGCAGCTAGGCTTTCAATGCTTTAAGTGTTAACCTGTCAACTATATTCAGATACATGTAGAATATGTAGATTTTTAATATTCCCTATAGTACAACAGGAAAAACAAAGATCTTTACGAATGGCATACACTTGTCCTGACTCTTTTAAAACATATTTCTAAAGCAAATTCACTAGAATAACCTTTTAATGACACATTCGACAAGTAAATAGTTTGATCAAGGTTAAGGTTAAATATCACGTTAAAAGTGTACCTGCGTGGTAATAAACGTTTTCCTTTTTGTATACATGTAGCTCTCGTTAATTATATTGCCGCATATTACTGTAAGGAAAACGAAAAAAGTGCAAATTTTTATGCTGAGACATGGAAATTAGAGCTTTCCATCATCTGTCTGTTCATGAAATGTAATTGTCACTATAAAAAGACAGAATCTTTCCTGATCAGGTAATTTTGCACCATCTTTGCCACCATCTTTGCATATTACTGTTTACTATTATCAACACCTAGAATATAACAACAACATAATTACTTTCAAACAAGTTTTAACATATTATTTATTGTATTAGTATATTCTTTGATATTGTTAAGTTGTATTGAGAACACTGTTCATAAGCAGCAGGACTTCCTCAATAAATTATTTACTCCCCACCCCCACCTCCCCCCTACCCCTCTCCCGAAACGATTACAACAAACTAGGCTCTTTAAGGCAAACAGATTAATTAGAATATTATTAAATTTGGTTAGTACTTGATATGTATAGGTATAACTTATTTTATTTGTTTCTGCCTTATACATAACGTTTTACTACATATAAGGTGTGACTAGTTAGTAAATTGCCCAATAAAATGGTTGTATACATTACTTGTTATGTTTGTTCTCGTTTAATTTCTAGTCATACTGCAAGGTTCATTTAGGAGATGAGGAACTGAGATTTGCCTATAAATTCCTAAGTAGTAACATTGATTTATATATGTAGTCTTTTTTTCATTTGCCATTGCATTTTGTGCAGATGGAACACTGCAGATTATTATTATTGGTAAAAAATTAAAAATTTTGTCAATAACAAGAACTTAAGTTCCCATATTTAGGCACACCTCAAGAGACTGTTGAATATATAAGCTTTGACAAGATTAGAGAAAATAAAAAAAAACTGCGGCATAGAATGAAGATTGTCGTAAAAGGAAGAATTTATCGAAACCAACTTCAAATATCCACATAGCCTATTACTCAACTCCTCGTATCATTAGCTTTCAATTCATATTTTGGATATTTTATTCCAAAGTCCTGCTTAAGGCATCAGAGGTAGGAGCATTACAAAATAGACAATATAAAGCTGTGTTTTAAAACTTGTAGTATTATGACATTATAAAGTATTTTTTTTAATTTTACATGATGAGTTTAGTTGAGAAATGGGATTTCTTATGTAACGTATACTATCCGTAGAATCTTAACTAAAGTAAATGTGCTCTGCAACCCAAGTCTGCATGTAGCATTCTATTCCCAAAATCTTCAAATGTCTGTTTATATTTCTCTTATGAACAGTCTTTCTTTTGTTTGCACTTAATATGCTACATCTTTTCAATAAACACTGTAAGACATTGTTCTTGTATGTTTTGTAGATTACAAGTCATACTTGATGCTCTTATACTACTAAATCAACGCTTTTGAAGCACTATGTTTATAAGACTGACTGTTGACTGCTTATCTCTTGGCTTACTCCTACATAGAGTGCTGTCCTACAACGACAGGGCTTTATTTTCTCTACAGTGATGTCTCTGTTCTTTTATTTGACTTTTTTAAATTATTTTTTATGATAAATATCATGTATGCTAGTATCATTAAAAGGATGGCAAAACAGTTGAGTAGTTAGGCAAGTATGATGTTAATAATGTTTAGGTAACAAAATAAATGCCAGAAAAAAGTGATTGTCCTCAGAGCTTTTCATGTCTAGAAACATTATTAGTTCGCAGAATCCTATTTTTCGTAACGTATAAAACACACGTCATGGTACCCTAAACCTAACTATTAAAGTGTCAGATGTCTCAACGTTTCAAGAACTGAAAGAATGTCATATTTATAATATTTTTGAGACACAGTGAAGAAAGTTCAAAAGTGGTATTATAATGGACTTTTATGACTAAACGTTATTTACGTTACCTCCAGTAGTTGAAAATGATAAAAAAACAAGCAGGCGGTAATTATTCCACTATTTGAAGATAGGAAAAGAAATTGAAGGGCTGACAAAAACAAAACGAAATGTTTCTGCATTCAAATTATATGGGCCTATGGAAATATTCATAGTTAACATATAATCTACACGTAATTATAGGCTTAACCCATAGTCAGAATGTTTACAGGTATAAAGCAACATAATCTTAATAGGAACTTCTGCAAACACTACTCTCTAGAGTTCCTCCATATGACAGGGGGACTTTTATCAGCTCAAAGCCTATATAAAATGCAATAGGCTCTGATCAGTTTGAAACTTATCTATAAGGCAAACGCCATTTTGAAAAATCAAGATGGCCGCCAAAATAGGCAAAATTCAGCTTGGCATCCACCCTGAAAATTCATATTTTGGTCATATCTAGCTATGTACCAAATTTCATGATATTATCAAAAAGTGCACAATTCGGCCAAAATTTGTTACATATCTGCCCTACTAATAGAAGATCTAAGACCATGATTAATCCCATTCCAATCCCAGCAAGAACATGATATTTATGCAACGTCACATCGAATTCGACGCAACATCGACGTTGATGCGACGTAGCATAGTATGTTGCGGCTGGATGTATGATGAAAAAGCTTATATACTTAAGGCACGATGACTCTTTTACCTTCAACAATATATGTTTTAAAGATATTTCTTGTTGAAAGATTGTTTCAGATAGTCCAGCTTATTTGTAAAGTCATAGTTGTTTTGCAAGAGACATTCTCACTTCTTTCTTATGTGCATTCATTCTGACTTACGAGGGGAGTTCAATAAGTTCGTAGAACTCGGGGTTTAACTCACATATTGGAAGATGGTTTCAACATTATGTTTTTCAATATAATCCCCCTTTACTTCAATGCATTTGGCCCACTTTTCTGTTGAGCAGTCTATGCCTTTGAAATATAAGTCGTCTGTTTTGTCCTCAAACCAAGCCTCTGTAGCAGCCTTGAGCTCATCAACGTCCCGAAATCTCGTTCCACGCAAGTGGGACTTCAAATTTCGACACAGATAATAACCACTTGTGGCCAGGTCTGAACTGCATGGCGGATGATTTAACTGCTCGGCCTTGCACTCACTAATAGCCGCTTGTGCAACTCTGGACTTGTGCACAGGGGCATTATCATGCAAAAGAAGGACACCGGCGGCTGGCTTTCCCCTTCGTTTTTCTTTAATAGCAACCCTTAATTGTTTAATGACATTGGCATAGTATTCTCCTGTATCTGAAGTACCAGCAAGCTTGTAATCTATCAATATAATCCCTTTGGAGTCCCAAAAACCGTGGCCATTACCTTGCCGGCTGATGGTTGGGTACGAAATTTCTTAGGTGGGGTTGAGCCAGGGCGCTTCCATTGCATGGGCTCTTTTTTAGTATCTGGGTCCCAGTGGTGAAGCCAAGTTTCATTTCCTGTTACAAGACGAGTGTGGAAGTCTTCCGGCTTGGCATTGTACATTTCCAGAAATTCATGACTTTGCTGACGATCTTGCATACTCAGGTTTCTGGGTACCCACCTGGCAGATACTTTTGTCATGCCTAAATGTGTTCATGGATTATAGTGTAAACACTTCCAATAGAAATACCACATTCTGAAGCAAGTTCGGCAACTTTGATTCAGCGATCGTTTAGCACAAGTCTCTTAACACGGTCGATCATCTCATGGCTGATGACATCAGCAGGGCGACCTGGCCTTGGGTCATCTTCTAAGGAGTCTCGCCCACGTTTAAATTCTGCTGACCACTTTGCCACTGTGGATTACTTTGGGCTACTATCACCATACACATCAACCATGCGCCGATGGTCTTTGGCGTTTGCACTCTCCTTAGTGAGGAACTTTATGACTGCTCTGAACTCAATATTCTGACTTTCCATTTGTGCCTATGGGTATAGGTTTTCAAACAAAAAGTAAGAGCAAAAACTGTACGTGTTGACTGAACGGCTGTTATCATTCAACTGACAAAGGTTTACACTGCACAAAAATGAAAACAAGAAATCTTGAATTGTATAGAAAAATACCGAGTTATACGAACTTATTGAACTCCCCTCGTATATGTATACTAATCAAAGGATCCTCATTGAATGAAGTGAGAGAGTCGTCGCAGTATTGATCTGACATTTTTTTTACCGCTGGACAGACAGTTTTTCGAAATTTCATGTAAGCAGGGAGTTTGTGCCAGTTTCAGTTTTAATGAGAGGGTTTCCAATTCTCAGAGATTCCTCTCGAAACATACTCGCTAAACATTATCTCATTTTCCCATCCAACTTTTGTTAGATTCCAAATATTCCATTCACTGAAGCAAATTGGAATTTGAACGGATTTTGCAATAACTTAGCACTTCTAAATTCCAGCCTTTAGATAAAAAAATTAAACTTTCTCAACATGTCGTGGCATTCCCATAAACATGTTAAGATGGTGATTTATGGTAAAAGTAACGCATCTCCCTGAAAGTTAGCAGACCTCTTATTTTTGTTGTTCTTTACAGTTTAGAATACAAAATTGGCGTACATGCTGCTTAAAAAGTGTTTTTATAAGGAAAGATCAAAGGGTAGTTTTCTGCGCAATAATAAAAAAAATTAACATCGTTTTTGAAAATTTACGTTGTACTGAAGGTGCGTTATTGGATAATGAAGAGCGTACTAGCAATTATTTATTCCAACTCTTTTTCAAATAGTAAAATTGTAATGTGGACCAGATGATAAGGGTAGGTTTTTCTCAAATGTTCAACCATGTACAAGGTAATGTACACTGGATGCATTTATTAAATATAGGGTAGGCAAGCATACCTATGTAACACCTACAGTATAAATAATACATTACTTACATGATCACTGGTGTGTAGATGAAATTGTTCACCTTGTTAAAATAGTCTCACCTGTGTGTTTTGGCAAAAAAATTTGGACACAGACCGCTTCTTTTTTCATCTGCTCAGCCTGATAATGTGTGAAAGAGTTTGAAAAAATAATTGCTAGTACGCTCTCCATTATGCTACAAGGAACTCTCAGCACTAAGTATATTTTCAATAAAAATATTATTTGTTTCAGATTATTGCGCACAAAATTACCCTTTGATCTTTCCTTATAAAAACACTTTCTAACATTAACAAATGCTGCATTTTGGGAGTCTGAATTGTCAGAAACAACATAAAGAAGGCATATGCTAAGTTTTAGAAAGATCAGTGGTATTTTGAGTGTTTTATGCAGATTTTTGTCTTTGCCCCAAATCAGTGATTATCACCACCTTAATACTTCATGCATTTCATTTTGCATTAAAATGGTACATTCTCATTTAAAAGTTATCCACATGCCCGGAAAAAGCATAACCTCATCACTGATAAGCCAACAATTATAAAATGAAATTTCTATAAGTACACTTTAAGACGTAACACTCGCCATTTGGAAGACTCGGATGTTTCTAAACCCTTTAAGCACCAAAAAAGCAGACGACAAAATTTACGTCTGCAATATTTCAAAAAATGACTTGTCCAAGCTATATCATATCAAGAATCCACTGACTATAAAGGGCAAACAGTGAAGATCTAGATGAGCTGTCTCATCAGGGTCTACTCTATTTGTAAAGTATGCTAATTTCATCACTGGTGCTTAGAGAGTTAATTGTATGGTTTCTCTTGAACTTAAGGAGATATACACAACTGCGCATGCGCGGTAAACGCTTAGTCCCGTTTCTGCTGTTTCCTTGTTATGCAAGGTACCGCGTTAGCAGGAACTGAAAAGCATAACTCTTGGATGTGGACAAATATTTGGGAAATAAACTAAAATAAAAATAATTGGACAAAAATATAGCTGAAATGGTAAAAATGCAACATAATTTATTTTGGCGAGTATATAGTCAATAGTGAAAAGTGTATAAGTAACATTCGGAAGATGCATGAAACTTTAACTGCTTTCAGTCTTTTTTTCAGGGAGAGGGAGAGGACTATACCCAGCAGGCACACAAAGCTGAATTAATATTGAATCAACCTTGATTCAACGTCATGACGTTAAATCAAGGTTGATCTAGTTTTGATTCAACCTTGTGTGCCCATTCGGATATCTAATATTGTTATAGCATGTTTAAATTATGCAATAAAATAAGTTAAATCTATATTAATTACTAAATTTCAATTTGTTCTTTATTTCTCTATCATCAGTACCAGCCCAGTCGGCCCTTTCGAAGAAGTAGCACAATATCACCAGAAGAACAGTACATGCGCTCAGAAACTGCTCGAATAAAAGGCAGATTAGCGGCAGCCATGAACAAATGTGAGGAATATTCCAAATACGCAAATTCAAGTGATATCAAAGTACAAGGCTACGCTTGGATATATTACCCTAAAAACCTGGCATATTGTGTGACCCCTAAAGTTGGCTGCACTTTCTGGAAGAGAATATTTCGTTTTCTCGGGAAGGATTACGTGGACCAAAATGTTTCCCGCCCTTCTGACATTGACAGGATGCGAGTGCATTATGGACGCTTGAAAAATATTACACAGCGCCCCCTGTCCAATCCAATTGTTCGGACGCTTCTTTCTCAAAGTCATATGAACGCTTTCATGTTCTCACGTGACCCGTACTCCAGACTTTGGTCAGGCTATGTCGATAAGTATTTGCTTCCTGATTTCTGGCGATCCAGTGGACCGGTAATTTTGTCAAAATTTAGGAGAAACGCTACTGACGTTGAGAAAAGCTGTGGTAATGACGTGTCTTTCAAGGAGTTCATTATGAACGTGATTGACCAATTGCATGCTGGAAGGGGTCTCAATGAACATTTTAATCCAATGTTCAACCTGTGTAGCCCTTGTCACATGAGATTTGAAGTTCTTGGAAAAATCGAAACTTTTCAAAAGGATGCTGAGTATATCTTCAATACATTTGGCCTGAAAGACCTATCTGAAAAAGTTTCATATTCTGTTCTCGTGGATGAAGAAATAAACATGCTGGTTAAATATAATTTTGACTTGGAAAAAAGTATCAAAAAAATTTGCTACAACCGGACAGTTGTTGCTCAAAGGCTTTGGAGAGCTTTTCAGATCAACGGTTATATCTCAAAAGATATTCAGTTTCCCGTTGCATTTCTGAAAGGAATAATTAACAGTACTGATATAGCTGAGTTGTTTCAGGAAAAAGTTCTAGAAACAATCAGAAAACAGGATGTAGATAAAACGACACTAAAACAACAAAAGAGAGACTTCCTTGTTCAAGCTTATTATGAAATTCCAGTCGCAGCACGAGCAATGATTGCTAGACTATATCGGGCCGACTTTGAACTGTTTAATTACGATAAATACCCAAAAGACATCTATCCACCAGCAAGATCTTCAACTGTTTGATTACGATAACTATCCAGGAGATATCTTTTCTTCAGCGAGACTTTGAATTGATTGATTACGATGAATATCCAAGAGATATCTTTTCTTCAGCGAGACTTTGAACTGTTTGATTTCGATAAATACCCAAAAGATATCTTTTCTTCAGCGAGACTTTGAAATGATACCCAAAATATATCTTTCCATTAACAAGGTCTTCAACTGTTAGATTACGATGACTATCCAAGAGATATCCTTTCTTCAGCGAGACTTTGAACTGCTTGATTACGATAAATACCCAAGAGATATCTTTTCTTCAGCGAGACTTTGAGCTGTTTGAGTCCTAAAAATACCTCAGAGATATCTTTCTTTTAGCGAGACTTTGAAATGTTTGATTACATAAAATACCTAAGAGATACCTTTCCTTAAGCGAGGCTTTGAATTGTTTGATTAGATAAATACCCAAGAGATATCTTTTCTTCAGCGGGGCTATGAATTGTTTGATAACGATAAATACCCAAGAAAGATCTTTCCTTCAGCGAGACTTTTAACTGTTTGACTATGATAAATACCCAAGAGATATCTATTTTTCAGCGAGAATTTGAACTGTTTGAATATGATGAATATATTTCTTATTATTTGAATCCAGGGAAAATGGGGTATTATCTTAAGATAAAGATATCTTGAGGAAACGAGATGTTATCCTGAGGGAACGAGATGTTGTCCAGAGGAAACGAGATATCTTCAGAAAACAGTATATACAGGAACGAGATATCTTGAGAAACGAGGCATTATCTTTGGAGAACAAGAGAGCTTATGTGTGTAGGCTGAAGATAATATGAGCCGCGACTAGACAAAACCAACAAAGTGGCTGTGCGCCCAGTGCAGACTCAGATCAGCCTGGGCATCCGCCCAGTCTGATCAGAGTCTTCGCAGTCCGCTTAGAGGTAGCTTAGACACTAAGCTACCCTTTTAGTCTGATCAAGCTCGGCAGATTCCCAGGCTGATCTGAGTCTGCGCTGGGCGCACAGCCACATTGTTGGTTTTTTCGTGTCGCGGCTCATATGGTATTGCCTTAAGGCTAATAGGTATACTTTCACAGGAAGCAACTCTGTCATTTTCATTTTTTTTTCTCCTTTCTCAATGGAATTTACTCTTAAAAGAAGGAATTCACTACTTGAGAAGCAAGTTTCTTCATTTAAGAAGTGACCCCATTTGAACGGGCTATGTTTTCAAGGGAAATAATCAGGAAGGCATAAAAGTTGCACCCTTGAAAACAAGAGCTTCGCAAGGGGTGCATAATGCGCTCATTTTAGCGTCACAACCAACTAGGAACTCTAATTCTGTAGATAATGCATTCAGAACTGTCTCTTGCTAATCAAATTGTTGTATATACAAAACTCAGCATCATCGTTACCAAAGCGTTTTAAACATATACTACTATCAGTTTACCAAACAATCGGATTCCTAGGGCATACGTTCCGCTGAACCACCTGGGGGAACATCGTTACGAGAACTGAAACAACATCAACGTTCCTAGCGGAAGCGGTTCAGAAATTGAAAAAAAAAAAAAAAAAAAAAAAAAAAAAAAAAGCCAAAGAAGATAAACAAGGGAGATGATTCAAAAAATAAAGAAGCAAGACTAGCCATTCTTGCTATTAATAATATATTATTAAAAAGTAAGCAAATCAGAGTTGTCATTCTTGTTCACAAGCCGTCTCCTCAATAATAAACACATTCCTTTTCAGTTCATTAAAATTTTTAAAAGAGTTACGGAGTTGCAGAGTAAATGAGATGGATGGATGGATGGCTGGATGGATGGATAGACAAACACTGGCAACTTCTCTGTTGTTAAAGATTCCATTGTTACCTCATCTTTATCAAAACATTTTACACATCATATACTATTTGAATACCAAAATCGGCTTACTAGGCGCAGCAGTTCTGAAGTTGAAAAACCCCACCAAAATCAAACAAGGGAGATAATTCACATAAAATCGTAAGCCAGGATTACCATTCTTGATCCTGATACAGTGTATTGCCAATATACACATTATCATGTTTCAAAGGGTTAAGGAGTAACAGAGTGAATGGGAAAATTGAACAAGGGCAGATAATTCAGAAAGTAAGTAAGCCAGAGTTGCGGTTCTTGCTCACGATACATTGCTTTGATATTTTACACATTTCTATAAAGTTTCATTCAGATATATCAAGCGGTTAAGGAATTAAGGAGTACAGGTCATTGTTTACCGACGGACGTGCGGGTGAACATCGCCATGACTTATACGTCCGTTATTTTTTCAAAACGGACGTGTAATACGGAGGAAAAGGATGTAGGGGTACCCATACTAAGGTAGTTGAGTCGCGACACGAGATAACAAACAAAGTGGTTGTGCGCGAATCGCAGACTCAGATCAGCCTGGGCATCTGCCGAGTCTGACCAGACTCTTTCCTTAGTGCTTAAAGGGTAGCTAAGGGTCTAAGCTACCTCTGTGCGGATAGCGAAGACTCTGATCAGACTGGGCGGATGCCCAGGCTGACCTGAATCTTTACGGGGCGCACACCCCACTTTGTTGATTTTCTCATGTCGCGGCTCATATAGTAAAGATAATAAAAATCCCTTCCGGGGTATCGTAAGTAACAGCGTTCCATTTCAGGACTTACTAGGTCTTATGAACACCGGAGTTTCAGCTGTGGGGCTGATTAAGTTGGTTTTATGGCCCCACAGCATAGGTGCATGGGTTCTATTCAGTACTGAGACCGTAAACTTAATACATTAAAAACACATTCATTTCATGTTTATCATACAACTATCCATCATATGTATTAGTGCGGCAAGGACATGCGTGGCACGCTGTTACTCGCTGTTTTTATATATATGTGCATGTAACTGCAACTGCAAACTAGCTGTTTCTAAAAAATGTAACTTCATTTTATCGCGCAATGCATTAAATATGACGGTTTTGTGTGTGTTTGATCGTTTTCTAGCTTTTCATATAACTGAGATTGTCATTTGACGTTTTCAGTCTTGCTGCATTTTTTTTCTCATAAAATCACATTAAAGTTTACGTCAAACAATTTTAGTGCTTTTAAAAAACCCTTTCATATGGGTTCAAATTTGCCCCATGCCTATAGCGCCGTAGGCTTAAAATCTGTCTTAGTTTAGACACATTTTACTCATAATTTCACTGACATGCAACATAAGATATACACAATTTAATAGAGTTAATTTGATTGGAATGAAAGCAAACTGCTTATAGAATAGGACTCCTCTCCCTCTGGCAAGCTACATTGTACAAAATATAGGCAGGCCACATGTTTTGTAAATTATTATGTACAGTTGTAATTTAATTACATAAATCATAGCACATGGAATACAAAGAAAATTCCATAGAATATAGAAACTAGGTCCTATCATACAAACAATGAAAGACAAAGAATGCATGAGACGGAGCACTGATAGCACAGAAAGGAAAGCCAAAAATTTTGAGCCGCGACACGAGAAAACCAACAATGTGGTTGTGCGACCAGTGCAGACTCAGATCAGCCTGGACATCAGCCCAGTTTACTCAGACTCTACGTCAAGAGCTCAAAGGGTAGCTAAAGGTCTAAGCTACCTCCATTCGGACAGCGAAGACTCTGGTCAGAACTAAACTTGAAAAAGTATTTAAGGGTTTATTTCCTTAAACATCTCAAATAATACAAATGCTCAGTGCACTCTTTAGGAATCGCATCGGCGAGGAGATTCTGAGCAACATATCAACGAGGAGATTCTAATGACTATCAGTATTTAATGCAAAATTAGATTCCTAAATTAACCCTTTTGTTGCATCTAGTTAGGTTTAATGGTAATAAAAGATGGTTGCACAATTCAGTTGTGTCAATTAATTCAGCTATTTGAGTAATAAACTTTTCACACTTTTCAGTTAATCTTCAATTAATTTTAACAAAAGGACTACTTCAGATGCGAAAGATCAGAGCGACCTTTTTTTACTGACGCCTAATTACAATACAATACAATACAATACAATACAATACAATACGATACAATAGTTTATTTAGCATAAAACATTAATACAATGTTTATAGCCGCACAAAATAAATCTTATACAGGTAAGACAACGGTTAATACAGTTTACAGAAGAACAAAAATACATAACACAAACAATATGTAGACCTAAATATATACATTTCATTCATGCTTTGTTAAACGGCATTTGAATAGTAAGAAAGAAAATTAGGCGGACACACCGAATCTTAAATGTTTAGAGAAAAATGTAAGCAGTCTAATGACACGCAAAGTTTTCGAAAGACGCGGGGTGCAATTCAAAACGTTAATTGCACATCAAGGAGCTAATTAAACCTGCTAATTGATAATATTTTCTTTTTAGTAAGTTAATAATGGAATCCTATATATAATTTAGATAGATTGATTGGCATATAGTTTTACCATATTTTAATAAAATTTGTTCAAACATTAATTTAAAAACATTACTAAAACCATTCCACAGGCTTTATTATTATTGTAATTATTATTTATATAGTTATAATTGTTGTTAGTATTACCTGTGTATGCGAATATTTAACAGTTTTAACAGTGGAATAGAATAGTGCTAGGTATGAATTGATCCGTCATCAACCGCTTGCTGCAAACCGGTCTTACACGGTAAAATGCAGTTTTAGTAACTTCGTCCGCTAGGCTTTTTTGAAAAATGACCTAACTTTTTTTAAAAACAGAAATATGAATTATATACATTTAGAAAGATAAATCTTTCTAGTTTTAGGAAGTATCAGCAATTTTGTATTTAAGGGAAAAAATAATGTTGTTTTAATCGGTTATTTAATCAAAGGGGTGTCGTTTTTTATGATTTTTACATTGTGGTTAATAGAAAGAAGGGTATGGACATTACATATAAAAATGACCTAACTTTTTTTCATCCCAAAAATATGAAAGTTATATGTTTGTAAAATAGAGTTAATGTAGATTTAGGAATCATCAACAATAATTTGTTTATCTAAGGTTTTAACAGTTTTATTGGCCCAGAAAATAACATGTCCTATGTCAGCCCATTATAAAATGAACGTGTCACTTATCGACTTATTGATACGTTGGCTAGGTGAATCTACACTCCATTTCTGCCCATGGCTGGGCGCACAACCACATTGTTGGTTTTCTCGCGTCGCGGCTCAAATAATGTCTTCATATGGCGACTCGGCCATAAGTTTAGTACGTGCTACTATCATGGTAGTTCAGTTTGAACACTCAAAGTATACTTCTGCAAGATGAACTTGAAAAGGTGCAGATAGGGACAGCTAGATTTGCAACAGGAAATACTAGGTCTAGGAGAAACTTAAGTGAGAATGAATGAATGAATGTTTAAGTTATTTATAGACGCTCAACCCTGGTAAGGGCATATAGCGTCTAAACGTCAGCAATTTAAAACGTTTCTATAAGACAAAAAACGATCAAATGTTTAAAGTATTATGTTACGTCCAAATGATAAAAATGTTATGTACAATAAAAGACTTGTGTTATGAATATGGTGTTTAAGTTGGTGTAAATATTTTCTTTTACCATGATTTTGCAGTTTTTAGATGTTTACTAGGTTTGAAATAAACAAGTTGTTTACATTGTACTTTAGAACATTCTGGAATAACTATTTTTAGTACTGAGAAAATATTAGACCTTTCTGTTGTAAACATTAAGAATCTTCTGGTATGAAATTATGTCAGAATTGAGTACTTTTTGGTAAGATCTATTTTTGGTTAGTTCCGGAATGTTCCTAGATATTATATAAAGAGGACAGATTTTCATTTAGATCATCTTTGTATGAAAACTTTCACCAGTCTATAGTAAAATAAGTTATACTGGAATTTAAATATATTGGATTTGGAAATATTCATGTGCTCATACATACTTTATCTTCTGGGATCAGAAATTATTAAAGGACTTGTGTTTTAAATTCTGAGGGACATTCAGACTAAAATAAGGTATCGTTAATTACATATTCTCTTGATTAATTAATGACTGTTTTATTTTGATGTACATGTAAATAAATTTTGTTAAGTTTTAAAACAGGCTTGTTGCTGGTTTACTTCCATCTTTTTGTTACCTCCGCCAGGTCGTAACAAATTGGGGGCTCGTCCGGGATTGAAATTTCTAGTGCATCAAATAATTCTGAATTAAAAAAAAAAAAAATAAAAGCTTTCACTGTTATTCAAACAAGTAAAGCCAGCAAAAAGCAACCATGTCTTTTGATCTCAATGAATTCATTGCTGCGCCTTCTCAGGAGCTGTTGAACTTGGCCAAAAAGACAGACTTATTGGATATTGCAGCACATTATGAATTATCTTCAGTCAAAAGGTCTATGTTAAAACATGAAATTAAGAATATTTTGATTCAGTTCTTTGTTGATAAGGAAATTTTTGATTCCTCTGCAACCTCTCACATTCTTGTCACTCAGACAGATTTGCAGATGAGAGAATTAGAAATTCAGAGACAACTTGAAATAGAAAAATTAAGGTTAGAGCATGAGGAAAGAATTAGGCTTGAAACATTAGAAAGAGAAGAAAGGTTGCAGGGGCAAAAATTAGAGCAAGAAAAAGAAAGACTAGAACATGAAAAACTGAAGTTAGAAAAGGAGGAACGAGTTGAAATAGAAAAAGAGAAATTAAAATTTGAAAAAGAAGAAAAAGAAAGAGAAAGACAATTTCAGATTAGAATGAAAGAAATGGAAATGCAAGAAAAGACCACATCAAAGTCTTTGCCTTTGGACCCAAAAAAAGTTTTTGATGTTACCAAACACATCAGACTTGTTCCTCCATTTCAAGAAAAAGAAGTTGATAAATATTTTCTTCACTTTGAAAAAGTAGCTGAAAATTTGAAATGGCCAAAAGAGCATTGGACTTTGCTTCTTCAGAGCGTTGTGATCGGCAAGGCTCGCAAAATTTATACTCAACTTTCTCTTGAGCAGAGCTCAGATTATGACAAAGTAAAAGAAGTTATTCTTAAGGCTTATGAGTTGGTCCCTGAGGCTTACAGGCAGAAATTTAGGAACTGTAGAAAAGAAAATGACAAAACTTATGTTGAATTTGCTAGGACAAAAGAGCAGTTATTTGATAGGTGGAGCTCATCAAAGAAAGTGGGCTCTGATCATGGTAAACTTAGACAGCTCATGCTTGTTGAGGAGTTTAAAAGGTGCATTAATTCTGACATTAAATCATTTTTAGATGAAAAGGAAGTCGAAACGTTAGAGGGAGCAGCTCGTTTGGCTGATGATTATGCTTTAACTCATAAGACTTCTTTTGTGCACAAGCCTTTTCCTAAAAAGACCTTTTTCCCTCAGTCAGGTCCAAAATTCAGTCCCAGTAATCCATCTGGCAATTCCAGTCCCTCATATACTCCAAAACCAAAACCCCCTGGTGAAAACAAAGGTCAAAATCCCTTATCTCAGCCTATTTGTAATTATTGTAAGCAAACGGGACATATAATTTCTGAATGCTTACTTTTAAAGAGGAAGAGAGAAAAACAAGAGGGTCCAAAACCCACAGGTCTTACCTCTTTACGGTCAATGCCACAGTCTTGTGTTCAGGATCAAATTCCTATTCAGGCCAAAATTTCTGAGACTGATTCTGTTATGGAGATTTATAAACCATTCTTATCAGAAGGTTTTGTGTCACTAAATTGTGACTTTGCCCAGTCTACCCCTATTACTATCTTACGAGATACTGGAGCTTCTCAATCCCTTATTTTGGCAGATACCCTGCCATTTTACGAGAAGACTTCTTCTGGGACAAGTGTCCTTATTCAGGGTGTAGAATGTGGATTTGTTAGTGTACCGCTTCATAACATTTATTTGTCCTCAGACTTAATTTCTGGTCCAGTGGCTGTTGGTATTAGACCTTCATTACCTTTTAAAGGTGTTCACTTATTGTTAGGCAATGACCTAGCAGGAGATAAGGTTGTGGTTAATCCACTTTTGACCAACACACCTTGTGTTGATCAACCACCTGACCCCATTGAGCAGGAAATTCCTGACCTTTACCCTTCGTGTGCTGTCACTAGGGCTATGGCAAAGAAAGCCATATTGAATGATGGGAATCAGGACATTGATTTAACTGATACTTTTATAGGTCAGTCTTTTAATGATGAGATTTCAAAATCTCTTTCACCCAGCCTGTCTGACATGCAGACAGACTTTACTCACACCTCATCTGTGTCCAACCCAGATCACTCTCCTTAATTTTCAAATGACCAAGGTAATGACCTGCTGTCAAGGTCACAGCTTTGCAAAGAACAACACAGTGATCCTGAGATCTCACCTTTATTTGAAAGGGTTTTAGATGAGAATGACATGTCCCAGGTTCCTGTTTGCTATTATGTCAAAAATGACATTTTGATGAGAAAATGGCGTCCTCCTGATGTCTCAGCAGAAGACGAGTGGACTGTTAACCACCAAATTGTGGTTCCAAGGGTTTATCGCCCTGAAATTTTAAACTTAGCTCACGAAACTCCCTTGTCAGGTTATTTAGGTGTAAACAAGACCTATCACAAGATTCTTAATCATTTCTACTGGCCAGGGTTAAAATCGGATGTTTCTAAACATTGCAAATCTTGCCATACATGTCAAATGGTAGGAAAACCTAATCAAACTATCCCTAAAGCCCATTTGCAGCCAATTCCTGCATTTGAGGAACCTTTTAGCAGAATAATTATTGATTGTGTAGGTCCTTTACCCAAAACAAAGTCAGGTTGTGAATATCTTTTGACCATAATGTGTGCTTCCACACGTTTCCCAGAAGCCATTCCACTTAGGAATATCAAGACAAAGACCATAGTTAAGGCTCTTGTGAAGTTTTTCACATTTGTAGGTCTCCCTAAATCTGTCCAGTCAGATCAAGGATCTAATTTTATGTCAGGAATATTTCAGCAAGTGATGCATGAATTAGGCATTAAGCAATATCAGTCATCAGCATATCATCCTGAAAGTCAAGGTGCCTTAGAACGATTTCATCAAACACTGAAAAGCATGATCAGATCTTACTGCTTTGACACTGAAAAGGATTGGGATGAAGGCATTCATTTCCTGTTATTTGCAGCTAGGGAATCCGTACAAGAATCACTTGGTTTCAGCCCATTTGAGCTTGTTTTTGGTCACACAGTTCGTGGACCACTGAAACTTTTGAAAGAGAAATTTCTTTCTGATGATGACAGTTCTTTGAATTTGCTTCAGTATGTTTCTGACTTCAATAACAGATTGTCAAAAGCCTGTGAAGCTGCTCGGTACAATCTCAAATCAGCTCAAAACAAAATGAAATTTCATTATGATGAAAATGCCAGGGAAAGAAATTTTAAACCTGGAGAGAAGGTACTTGCTCTTTTGCCAATTCCTGGCAGACCTCTGCAGGCCAGATATTACGGCCCTTACACTGTTGACAAAAAGCTCAGTGATGTAAATTATATTATCAACACACTGGGAGGCGCAAGGAAAAACAGTTATGTCATATTAATATGTTGAAAAAGTACATTGATAGGGATAATTCAGTTGTTTCACCAATAAGCGTAGTAAATTCTGTCCCTCAAGAGTAATCTGAAATGGACTCTGAGGATATGAACTTTATAAAATCTGATCGCTCATCATCAAAACTCCAGAATTCTGACATTTTAAAGGATCTCGACCAGAAACTGTCACACCTGGATCCAGTCAAGAGACTTGAACTGAAACAGTTAATTCTTGAATATGAGCACTTATTTCCGGACATTCCAACCAGGACTGACAAAATCTTTCATGATGTTGACATTGATGGCGCAAAGCCTGTGAAGCAACATCCTTATCGAATGAACCCTGTGAAGCAACAGTATCTCAGGGAAGAAATTAAATATTTGGTGGAAAATGATTTTATAGAACCAAGTCAAAGTGACTGGAGTTCTCCTTGTATTCTGGTGCCAAAACCTGATGGAACTTTTCGCATGTGTACAGACTATCGAAAAGTTAATTCTGTGACTAAAACGGATACATTTCCAATCCCACGTATTGATGACTGTATTGATCAAATTGGACAAGCCAAATATGTTACTAAATTTGATCTTCTGAAAGGATTTTGGCAAATTCCTTTGACAGACAGAGCTAAGGAGATTTCGGCATTTGTTAAACCAGATGGAGTCTATCAGTATAAGGTTATGCCATTTGGTATGAAAAACTCTCCAGCAACGTTTCAGAGACTTATAAATAGCTTGACATCTGATCTGGGTGGTTGTAAAGTATACATCGACGATGCAATCATCTTCAACGATGAATGGAAACTACATCTACAGACTATCAGAGAATTCTTTCAAAGACTTAGTGATGCAAAATTGACAATCAATTTAGCAAAAAGTGAATTCTGTCATGCAAATTTGACATTTCTAGGACATGTTGTAGGTCAAGGTCAGGTAAAACCTGTAGAAGCTAAAGTAGAGGCTATCTCGGATTTTCCTGTACCTACATGCAAAAGACAACTGATGCGCTTTCTTGGTATGGCAGGATATTATAGGAAGTTCTGTAATAACTTCTCTGTAATTGCAGAACCCTTGACAAATTTGCTAGGTAAAGGAAAGAAATATATTTGGAATGAAGACTGTCAAAAGTCCTTTGATAAGCTTAAGGCCATACTTGGGAGTGCTCCAGTTCTCTTAGCACCAGACTTCAACAAAGCATTTAAAATGGCGGTAGATGCTAGTGACGTTGGTGCAGGCAGTGTTTTGATTCAAGAAGATAATGATGGTGTGGATCACCCTGTTTGTTACTTTTCTAAGAAGTTCAACAAACATCAGAGAAATTACTCTACTATTGAAAAAGAGTGTTTATCTCTCATCCTTGCTCTTCAGCAATTTGAAGTGTACTTATCTTCTTCAGCCACACCAATTGTTGTCTTCAGTGATCACAATCCACTGACTTTCATTCATAAAATGAAGAACAAAAATCAGCGGTTACTCAGGTGGAGTCTCATGTTGCAGGAGTACAATCTTGACATCAGACACATCAGAGGAAAAGATAATATTATCCCAGATGCACTTTCAAGAGCCTAAATTTGGCTATTACTACATGATGTCTGGATTGGTACTGATATATGTACAGTGTATAAGCATTAAACTACATTTTGTTTCATAATAATTGGTCATATGGCAAAAGAAAGCTTTATTTGATAAAACTTTCTTTTCCTTGAAGAGGGGAAGTGTTATGAATATGGTGTTTAAGTTGGTGTAAATATTTTCTTTTACCATGATTTTGCAGTTTTTAGATGTTTACTAGGTTTGAAATAAACAAGTTGTTTACATTGTACTTTAGAACATTCTGGAATTAGTACTGAGAAAATATTAGACCTTTCTGTTGTAAACATTAAGAATCTTCTGGTATGAAATTATGTCAGAATTGAGTACTTTTTGGTAAGATCTATTTTTGGTTAGTTCCGGAATGTTCCTAGATATTATATAAAGAGGACAGATTTTCATTTAGATCATCTTTGTATGAAAACTTTCACCAGTCTATAGTAAAATAAGTTATACTGGAATTTAAATATATTGGATTTGGAAATATTCATGTGCTCATACATACTTTATCTTCTGGGATCAGAAATTATTAAAGGACTTGTGTTTTAAATTCTGAGGGACATTCAGACTAAAATAAGGTATCGTTAATTACATATTCTCTTGATTAATTAATGACTGTTTTATTTTGATGTACATGTAAATAAATTTTGTTAAGTTTTAAAACAGGCTTGTTGCTGGTTTACTTCCATCTTTTTGTTACCTCCGCCAGGTCGTAACACAAGATCTTTTTAAAAAGTCCAGCTTCCTTTAAAAATTAATATTTTGGATAGAAGAAACTTTGCTAAAAAGCTCGGTTATGGTTTTAATGTTGTAATGTTTTGAACGAATATTGTTAAAGTCAATGCATGACACAAGAAGATGTTTGATAGTAATGACTTCATTGCATGGTATGCAAAATGGTGCAACCTCATTATTTAATAAAAACGAATGTGTAATTCTGGTATGCCCTATTCGGCATCTGGTAATGACAGTCTGTTGTTTTCTATTTGATAGTATATTGTCCTTGCTGTGAAAATCTGGTTTAATTTGTCGGAGTTTGTTATGAATTTGATTATCCCAATTAGTTTGACACTTTGATTTGATATATGTATTAATTTGAGATTTAAAATCTGAGTGTGGAATGCGGAAGGTACTTTCTGGTAAATTTAAAGCCGTCTTGGCCTCTTAATCGGCCAGGTCATTTCCACGAATATTGACGTGACTAGGGATCCAACAAAATACTATTTCCTTTGATGGTAGTTGAAAAATTTTACGAAATATTTGTTGTATTAAAGGGTTAGGGTGATAAAATTTTTTTAGTGATGATAAAACAGAAAGAGAATCTGAGAATATTATAAACTGATTGTTTTCTTGAACTGATATTTGATTGAGAGCAAGATCTATGGCTTTAGCTTCTGCTGTAAAAATTGAGCTGCCATTTGGTAATCGTATGGTTTCTGTGAATAGGGAACTTACAACCGAACATGCAACTTTATCTTCTTGTTTTGAACCATCCGTATAGATTGTGGTATGGTTCGGAAAACCAGATTTTACTTGTAAGAATTCTGATTGAATAAGATCAGGGTTTGTCTGTGATTTTTTATTGTGATGTAATGATAGAATGACCTTTGGAGGTTTTAAGGTCCATGGCTCATGAACAGGTAGGGAAAATTTCTGAATGTTTTTAATGTCAATATGCGAATCGTCAAGCAAAGGTTTAATACGCAAACCCAAGGGTTTGATAGATCTCGGTTTGTTGTTATAAAATATTTCATAACGAGGATTAAAAACACAATCATAAGCTGGATTCTGTGGGTTTGCAGCTAATTTTGTAACATACTGCAAAGACAATTTCTCTCTTCTGATATATAGAGACGGTTCATTAGACTCAGCATAAAGACTTTCTACAGGTGATGTTCTAAATGCTCCTAGAGCAAGGCGTAAACCCTGATGATGAATGGTGTCGAGACATTTAAGGTATGATTTTCGTGCCGAACCATATACGACTGAACCATAATCGAGTTTAGATCTTACTAGAGATCTATACAGATTAAGAAGAACAGTACGATGTCCTCCCCAATTTGTATTGGAGAGAACTTTTAAAACATCTAAAGCTTTTAAACATTTAGCTTTTAAAGCTTTTATGTGAGGAATAAAAGTGAGTTTCTTATCAAACAGAAGGCCTAAAAATTTGGCCTCATTTACAACTGGAATAGGCGATCCATAAATTTTAAGAACTGGATCTGGGTGTAAACCCCTCAGTTGGCAGAAATGAACACACTGGGTTTTAGTTTTCGAAAATTTAAAACCGTTGCTTCTGGCCCAAGTTTCTACTTTATTCAGGCATCTTTGGAGTCTGAATTCTATGTTTTCCATATTTTTCGATCTGTAAAAGATGCCAAAATCATCAACATATAAAGAGGAATCAGTATCATTGACACATTTAACGATGTTGTTGATTTTTATATTAAATAAAGTGGGGGATAAAATACTTCCTTGTGGAACGCCCTGTTCCTGTTTAAAAGTGTCAGATAACGTAGACCCTATTCTAACATTGAAGGATCTGTCCGATAAGAAACTCGATATAAAATTCGGAAGACGGCCTCTAAGGCCAATATCATGTAAATCTTTCATGATGCCATATTTCCACGTCGTGTCGTATGCTTTTTCAAGGTCGAAAAATATTGCAACGACATGTTCTTTTTTAACAAATGCATCACGGATAAAAGATTCTAATCGTACTAAATGATCGTTAGTACTGTGATTTTTACGAAAGCCCGCTTGATTTCTGGAAATCAAGTTATTTGACTCCAGGAACCAAACGAGCCTGTCGTTAATCATTCTCTCCATTGTTTTACATATGCAGCTTGTTAACGCTATCGGTCTGTAGTTTGTTGCTTCCGTCTTATCCTTTCCCGGTTTGGGAATCGGAATAATGACTGCTTTATGCCAGTCCTCTGGAAATTTTCCAGTATGCCATATATCATTTAAAATATTGAATAAGGTTTCCAATGCGTCAGGTGGCAAATGTTTCAGTATTTGATAATGGATATCGTCCGGTCCTGCTGCTGTATCGTTACATTTATTAAGAGAATCCTTTAATTCTGATATGCTGAAGGGAAGGTTGTATTTTTCGTTATTTAGTGACTGAAAGTTTAAGTTTTCTGATTCCTTTTCAATTTTGAGTTCTTGAAATCGTTGGCTGTAATTTGAACTTGAAGAATTTTTCTGAAAGTTTTCGCCTAACGCATTGGAAATCTCTTTAGTGGAAAAAACATTTGTTACCGTCGGAGGATTTCATATGAACACATTCAGATTTTTTATTTTTTCCACTTATCTTTCTTATCATATCCCAAATCTTTTTGACTGGTGTTTTAGGATTTAGTTTGTTGACATACTGTTGCCACGATGTGCGTTTGGCTTGTTTGATAGTTCTTCGTGCTTTAGCACGTGTTAATTTTGAATGAATATGATTTTCTCGAGACGGATTTTTATTAAATTTTCGTAACGCCGATTTGCGTTTATTTATTGCAGCTTTACATTCATTGGTAAACCATGGATTACGTCTTTTTGAACTTGTCGAGGATTTCGGAATACATTCTTCCGAAATTTCATGTAATACTGAAGTAAAAGCAGACATATTATCTGCTGTTTTATATTTTTCTGAATTTAGCCGTTCTTGACATGATGTAACGAACATCTCCCAATTAGCTTTTTTCAGATTCCATCGAGCAAGCTGTTCCTCGTCGGAAGATTCGATTTCTTTTATAATAATTGGGAAGTGATCGCTTCCATGCAGGTCATCACAAACTGACCACTCAAAATCTAAATATATATTAGGATGACAAATAGATAAATCTATGGCAAAATAATTTCCCGTTGGAGGATGAAGATATGTGGGCTGTTTTTCATTAAGTATACACAAATCGTTTTCAGCAATTACATCCTCAATAATTTCTCCTCTGTCATTTGTATTCAAACAACCCCAGGTTTTACTGTGACCATTGAAGTCACCAACAAGCATAAAAGGCTGCGGTAATTGGTCTATTAGATCGACCAAGGAATTTTTGGAAAGTCTGTCGTTAGGCGGAATATAAATAGAACATATTGTTACTTTTTTGGATAAAGTAACATTGACAGCAACCGCTTGTAAGTTTGTATTTAAATCAAACGGACTATGTGGAATGTTAGATTTTACAAGAATAGAAGTTCCTCCTGATGCTCTTTGACCATCAGGACAGATATAGTTGAACATACTAAAATCTTTAAAACTAACATTATCTGATTGCTTTAAAAAGGTTTCCTGAAGACAAATGACACTCGGAGAGAAAATAGACATTAAAAGCAATATTTCGTTATAATTTGCTTTAAGACCACGACAGTTCCACTGTATTATTGACTTTTTATCCATGATTAAATGAATGGGAGAGAAAAAAATAATGTGTCATGAGACTAATCAGGGGAAGTATAAACTTCCTTTAAGCAGTATCCTTATTGACATCAAGGACGTCGTATTTATTTGCTGTTTTAACAGGATCTTGCGATCCTCTGTCATGTCTTTTGGAGGACGAGCCTCCGCCAGAATTAGATCGTCGGCCAGAGCCGTGACCAGAAGGAGAACGATGTTTATCCTTCTCCTTCTGCGTCTTAGCCTGCGTCTTAGTCTGTGAAGAAGACTGAGAACTAGACGAGCTAGACTGTGAACTAGACTGAACAACTGGTTTTGAGTTAGATGAACGAGCTGTTGAATTTGATCGAGGTGGTTTTGTACCTGTGTTAGACTGTGAATTTGACTGTGATGAAGAAATTTGTTTCAAAATTTTTGAAGACGGAGATATGACTATTGATGAAGGTAGGACTTTGAAATCACTGTCGAAAAATTGAGTTCCGGTGGTTTTGGTTTCTGGCTTTGATTGAAGTGACTGAACAACTTTGGAGAAATCTAGGTTGGCTGACTGGGATTCGTAAACCTTTTTGGCTTCTAAATATGTAATGTTTTTAGTAACTTTGATTTTGATTATTTCTTTTTCTTTCTTCCAAATTTCGCATTCGTTTGATCTAGAGACATGGTCTTTTCCGCAATACACGCATTTTGGCTGATTTTTGCACTGGGAGGTATGGTGGTCATGACCTCCAGTGCCGCCCTTTTCGCAGACAGATCCATCATCCACCGGACAGTTGTTTTCATGATGGCCAACCCTCTGGCAGTTAAAACACCTCAGAGGGTTTGGCACATACATGTCTACAGGTACAATTCTGTAAAAGATTTTTAATGTTTTTGGAACACAAACTGTATTGAATGTCAGGAGGAGGGTATTTGTCTCGACCGTTTCGCCATCTTTTTTAATTTTGAACCGCTTACAAGCGGTCACGCCCTGTTCACGCAGATATTCAACAATTTCTTCTTCCTTTTCTCCTTTCAGCATTCTGACTCTGATAATTCCTTTTGAACTATTCAAACTGGAATGCTCAGAGACAGAAACCCTGAGACCAAAGAATGTAGTTATTTTGAGTAAATTTTCCGTTTGTGACTTTCTGCACGTTTCGACAAGAAGTGTTTTGTTTTTCAATTTTTTGACCGATTTTGCTGTTCCTATTATGCTTTCAATTTGTTTTTCTATGACGAAAGGAGAAAGGGACGTGACCGCTTTGTCCTCCATTGACTTAATAACGAGAAATCTAGCAAAGCTTTCGTTGCCTTTTATAACGAAAAGAGGTGTTCGTTCCGCGTCGTCATCAGGTTCAATTTGAAGCGCTCTTTTTTTTTTGACTTATTGGCTTCCATGATTGATGTATTTAGATTTCAATAGCTATGCGCTTCACCCTCCACGGAGCCCTACAAGGGGACGTTTTTATGGAAATGGATCTCCTATCTCCAACGCCAAAGCTACATAGCCATTATACTCAACGTTCAAATCCCTCGGTTTAAACCCCCAATGCTGAAGGCCGAAAAATATGCCCGTCGATTAGCCCATCGGCCGCTGCCCATCAAAATACCCATAAAAGAGAGAAATAAAGAGAATTTCAAACCCGGTATGTACCATTAAAGATACGTATAAAGAAAGAAGGAAGGGGAGAATCAAGGAGCGTATTTCTAGAGCTCAACACGACCGAGCCGATTGAATCGGGTCGGGCCTAACCCAAAATGCTCGTCTATCTGAAGCCAGGGCCAAAGTAGTGTGTTGATAAGCTGGAGATCCCTGGGCCTCTCTCAACTACCAGGATCCCTTTTTCCAGCATACGAGACGCCACCCACGGCAAACAGGTGGCTCCTGTATAACAGGGAATTTCACCCCATCCACTACAGAAGTAAAGTGGTCTGTAAATTTTATTCCCCACAGACAAAGGGAAAAGGCAACTGTTTGTTAAAAAGACTGCTTTGACGTTGTCGAAATAGGAGATCCATATCCGTAGTGTATGCGATAAGAATTTACGAGTTGTGAAAAAGTAAATATGTAAGGAGAGACAGAAACATTTTAGATTGTTAGATGATAAGAAACTTTAAGACATTCAGGCAAAATGCAGCAGACAATTGCTACAAAAATTGAGTTGTATTTTAACCTGTATACACAAATTTCTTTTTGAATTTTGTAAAATTTAAAAATGCAACGTGCTAGAGCTTGGAAATGTAACACAAACACAAGACAATTGTTAAACACAGATGAGGTAATAATCTTCGTCCCGTGTGCGACCCACGGGCACAGAATGATACACAAACAAATGAAGCATGTTAGTATCATGAAAAAAGGAAAGATCGAAAGGATAGAATTCGCGATTTGGTTTCTATCTAAATGTTTAAATACGATTTAAATATGCACGTTGGATCTGTCTGTACGAAGGATTTGTTCATTTAAACTTGATCAGTTAAACTGTAAGGACTATATAACGGACGGTTGCTTGTATAGTGGGGTTTCACCACCTGCTCAAGCGAAAGCCTCCAACTATTTATACCCCCCGGCTGGACACGGGGCTCTTAAGTGAGAATCTCTGAAAAAGAGGAAGAAAAAGAGTAAACTCATAATGCATGCCAAAGGTCTGAAGGCTGCAACCAATATGCCCATAAATGACCTTGTCCCCCTAGCAGGCGTATCAGGAATCATCGTTCCCCGGTATTTCGAACCCCATTGCATGGGACTGACATTTGCAAGCTCAGTTTCTTCTCCGACATGTTCTCTTATTTCTGCTGCTGAGTGTGCAGAGGATTCAGTTACTAAGTTTACTTCTCTTGTAAGGGCTAGGGATTAGCTTCCCTGAATGGTTGTCCTTGGTCGTATCAACAGTAATCAATTCTGAATCTAATTCTGATCTTTAGAACTATCTTGATGAATACTGGAACAATTCTCTATATACAATAACGGATCTGCCTGGACTTCAAAACAGAGTGGCGTACCAATCAGAAGATACGGATGCTGCTTAATGTTGTTCTTGTAACAGCTTCCAAGGCTATTTTATCAGATATATAAATGAAGCTTAAGGTAAAGGTAAAGGTTTCCCATAGCCTAATAGCCGTAGGGGCGGTGGGGGTTAGAGACCCACTGTATCTTGGGCACAGCTGATGAAAGGCGGAGCCCATCCCTCTCCTTTCGCTGCCTTATCCTTCCCTGATTTGAAAAAGGTACCCATTTACTGCTGGGTTGACAGAGAGAGTTTTCCAGTCATCGTATGGCGACAGTGAGCCGCGAACTCACGACCTTACAGTGACTTTCTGCACAATAGCCGAGTCACTCTAACCACTCGACTACGGCGCCTTACATAACTGTAAATTTATTAGAAAATATATTTCAGAACAATCCATAAAAATTTAAGTTTGCACATTCAAACGACAAAGACTTGCACACGAACGCACTGATCCATTACCCCGCAATGCATTATGTAGGTTATGTAAGTATTCATGAATTATTACCTACTACTACCACATAAAAATACGGGTACCTTCTAAGACCGACACTAAAATATATTGATGGGTGGATGATTTCTGAATTTACGTCATTTTCAATAGTATTTCAGTCATATCAGGAGTAGGGGAGGATCATAATGAAAGACTGTGTGTGCAATAGAATCCCGTTGAAGATTGAAAAGAGCCGCGACGCGAGAAAACCAACAATGTTGTTGTGCGCCCAGCGCAGACTCAGATCAGCCGCCCAGTCTGATCAGAGTCTTCGCTGCCCGCATGAAGGTAGCTTGGACCCTTAGCTACCCTTTAAACGCTTAGGGAAGACTCTGCTCAGACTAGGCTGATGCCCAGGCTGATCTGAGTCTGTGCTGAGCGCACAACCACATTGTTGGTTTTAACGCGTCGCGGCTCAAAAGATTCTAGCCTCCAGCAGGAATCGATGGCTAGATGTATGGCATGCAATTTTACGTCCTTTTAACAGTATTTCAGTCATATCAGGACAATGGGAAGGTGATTATGAAAGGTTGTGTGCAATGGAACCCTGTTTACGATTGGAAAGAATTCCGCATCCAGCCGAATTCAAGCCTGTCCGCTAGATCAACAGTCCAGCGCTTCACCCATAGAGCTATCGGGTCTCTAGACTAATGATGATGCTATACTACTACCGAAATTTACCTAAACGAATGAATGAATGTTTAAGTTATTTATAGACGCTCAACCCTGGTAAGGGCATATAGCGTCTAAACGTCAGCAATTTAAAACGTTTCTATAAGACAAAAAACGATCAAATGTTTAAAGTATTATGTTACGTCCAAATGATAAAAATGTTATGTACAATAAAAGACAAGATCTTGTTAAAACGTCCAGCTTCCTTTAAAAAATTAATAATTTGGATAGAAGAAACTTTGCTAAAAAGCTCGGTTATGGTTTTAATGTTGTAATGTTTTGAACGAATATGGTTAAAGTCAATGCATGACACAAGAAAATGTTTGATAGTAATGACTTCATTGCATGGTATGCAAAATGGTGCAACCTCATTATTTAATAAAAACGAATGTGTAATTCTGGTATGCCCTATTCGGCATCTGGTAATGACAGTCTGTTGTTTTCTATTTGATAGTATATTGTCGTTACTGTGAAAATCTGGTTTAATTTGTCGGAGTTTGTTATGAATTTGATTATCCCAATTAGTTTGACACTTTGATTTGATATATGTATTAATTTGAGATTTAAAATCTGAGTGTGGAATTCGGAAGGTACTTTCTGGTAAATTTAAAGCCGTCTTGGCCTCTTTATCGGCCAGGTCATTTCCACGAATATTGACGTGACTAGGGATCCAACAAAATACCAATTCTTTTGATGGTAGTTGAAAAATTTTACGAAATATTTGTTGTATTAAAGGGTTAGGGTGATTAACATTTTTAGGGGATGATAAAACAGAAAGAGAATCTGAGAATATTATAAACTGATTGTTTTCTTGAACTGATATTTGATTGAGAGCAAGATCTATGGCTTTAACTTCTGCTGTAAAAATTGAGCTGCCATTTGGTAATCGGATGGTTTCTGTGAATAGGGAACTTACAACCGAGCATGCAACTTTATCTTCTTGTTTTGAACCATCCGTATAGATTGTGGTATGGTTCGGAAAACTAGATTTTACTTGTAAGAATTCTGATTGAATAAGATCAGGGTTTGTCTGTGATTTTTTATTGTGATGTAATGATAGAATAACCTTTGGAGGTTTTAAGGTCCATGGCTCATGAACAGGTAAGGAAAATTTCTGAATGTTTTTAATGTTAATATGCGAATCGACAAGCAAAGGTTTAATACGCAAACCCAAGGGTTTGATAGATCTCGGTTTGTTGTTATAAAATGTTTCATAACGAGGATTAAAAACACAATCGTATGCTGGATTCTGTGGGTTTGCAGCTAATTTTGTAACATACTGCAAAGACAATTTCTCTCTTCTGATATATAGAGACGGTTCATTAGACTCAGCATAAAGACTTTCTACAGGTGATGTTCTAAATGCTCCTAGAGCAAGGCGTAAACCCTGATGATGAATGGTGTCGAGACATTTAAGGTATGATTTTCGTGCCGAACCATATACGACTGAACCATAATCGAGTTTAGATCTTACTAGAGATCTATACAGATTAAGAAGAACAGTACGATCTCCTCCCCAATTTGTATTGGAGAGAACTTTTAAAACATCTAAAGCTTTTAAACATTTAGCTTTTAAAGCTTTTATGTGAGGAATAAAAGTGAGTTTCTTATCAAACAGAAGGCCTAAAAATTTGGCCTCATTTACAACTGGAATAGGCGATCCATAAATTTTAAGAACTGGGTCAGGGTGTAAACCCCTCAACTGACAAAAATGCACACACTGGGTTTTAGTTTTAGAGAATTTAAAACCGTTTTCTGTGGCCCAGGTTTCTACTTTGTTCAGGCATCTTTGAAGTCTGAATTCTATGTTTTCCATATTTTTCGATTTGTAAAAGATGCCAAAGTCATCGACATATAAAGAAGAATCGGTATCGTTAACACATTTAACAATGTTGTTGATTTTTATATTAAATAAAGTGGGGGATAAAATACTTCCTTGCGGAACTCCCTGCTCTTGTTTAAAAGTGTCAGATAATGTAGACCCTACTCTAACATTGAAGGATCTGTCCGATAAGAAACTCGATATAAAATTCGGAAGACGGCCTCTAAGGCCAATATCATGTAAATCTTTCATGATGCCATATTTCCACGTCGTGTCGTATGCTTTTTCAAGGTCGAAAAATAATGCAACGACATGTTCTTTTTTAACAAATGCATCACGAATAAAAGATTCTAATCGTACTAAATGGTCGTTAGTACTGTGATTTTTACGAAAGCCCGCTTGATTTCTGGAAATCAAGTTATTTGACTCCAGGAACCAAACGAGCCTGTCGTTAATCATTCTCTCCATTGTTTTACATATGCAACTTGTTAACGCTATCGGTCTGTAGTTTGTTGCTTCCGTCTTATCCTTTCCCGGTTTTGGAATGGGAACAATGACTGCTTTATGCCAGTCCTCTGGAAATTTTCCAGTATGCCATATATCATTTAACATATTGAGTAAGGTTTCCAATGCGTCAGGTGGTAAATGTTTCAGTATTTAATAATGGATATCGTCCGGTCCTGCAGCTGTATCGTTACATTTATTAAGAGAATCCTTTAATTCTGATATGCTCAAGGGAAGGTTGTATTTTTCGTTATTTAGTGACTGAAAGTTTAAGTTTTCTGATTCCTTTTCAATTTTGAGTTCTTGAAATCGTTGGCTGTAATTTGAACTTGAAAAATTTTTCTGAAAGTTTTCGCCTAACGCATTGGAAATCTCTTTAGTGGAAAAACATTTGTTACCGTCGGAGGATTTTATATGAACACATTCAGATTTTTTATTTTTTCCACTAATCTTTCTTATCATATCCCAGATCTTTTTTACTGGTGTTTTAGGATTAAGTTTGTTGACATACTGTTGCCACGATGTGCGCTTGGCTTGTTTGATAGTTCTTCGTGCTTTAGCACGTGTTAATTTTGAATGAATATGATTTTCACGAGACGGATTTTTATTAAATTTTCGTAACGCCGATTTGCGTTTATTTATTGCAGCTTTACATTCATTGGTAAACCATGGATTACGTCTTTTTGAACTTGTCGAGGATTTCGGAATACATTCTTCCGAAATTTCATGTAATGCTGAAGTAAAAGCAGACATATCATCTGCTGTTTTATATTTTTCTGAATTTAGCCGTTCTTGACATGATGTAACGAACATCTCCCAATTAGCTTTTTTCAGATTCCATCGAGCAAGCTGTTCCTCGTCAGAAGATTCGATTTCTTTTATAATAATTGGGAAGTGATCGCTTCCATGCAGGTCATCACAAACTGACCATTCAAAATCTAAATATATATTAGGATGACAAATAGATAAATCTATGGCAAAATAATTTCCCGTTGGAGGATGAAGATATGTGGGCTGTTTTTCATTAAGTATACACAAATCGTTTTCAGCAATTACATCCTCAATAATTTCTCCTCTGTCATTTGTATTCAAACAACCCCAGGTTTTACTGTGATCATTGAAGTCACCAACAAGCATAAAAGGCTGCGGTAATTGGTCTATTAGATCGACCAAGGAATTTTTGGAAAGTCTGTCGTTAGGCGGAATATAAATAGAACATATTGTTACTTTTTTGGATAAAGTAACATTGACAGCAACTGCTTGTAAGTTTGTATTTAAATCAAACGGACTATGTGGAATGTTAGATTTTACAAGAATAGAAGTTCCTCCTGATGCTCTTTGACCATCAGGACAGATATAGTTGAACATACTAAAGTCTTTAAAACTAACATTATCTGATTGCTTTAAAAAGGTTTCCTGAAGACAAATGACACTCGGAGATAAAATAGACATTAAAAGCAATATTTCGTTATAATTTGCTTGAAGACCACGACGGTTCCACTGTATTATTGACTTTTTATCCATGATTAAATGAATGGGAGAGAAAAAAATAATGTGTCATGAGACTAATCAGGGGAAGTATAAACTTCCTTTAAGCAGTATCCATATTGACATCAAGGACGTCGTATTTATTTGCTGTTTTAACAGGATCTTGCGATCCTGTGCCATGTCTATTGGAGGACAAGCCTCCGCCAAATTAGATCGTCGGCCAGAGCCGTGACCAGAAGGAGAACGATGTTTATCCTTCTCCTTCTGCGTCTTAGCCTGCGTCTTAGTCTGTGAAGAAGACTGAGAACTAGACGAGCTAGACTGTGAACTAGACTGAACAACTGGTTTTGAGTTAGATGAACGAGCTGTTGAATTTGATCGAGGTGGTTTTGTACCTGTGTTAGACTGTGAATTTGACTGTGATGAAGAAAGGACTACGTGCATTAAGGCCCAAAAATGGCCCCCAACCAAAGTGACTCATATTGGTATGAATAATAGCTGTGTTATTCCCTTAAATAAAACTGATAAGGAAATTCGTGACAGACATTATATATGGGGACAAAATGGGGTCAAAGGTTATGACCCTTATGCCACTCTCTGTTCAAGGAAAATTACATTGTCGTGTATATGTTTGTAGCATGTAATTATACTTTTCTTTTTGAATGAGTTAAATTGAACATCTGGCATACAAACTGTTTGCGGGATATATAATTTGTCTTTTTGTCCTTTTGGCCATTTGTTAGTATATTTGTTCATCCGTCTGTTTGTCTGTCATTTTTCCTTCAAAGTTTTGCGTTAAAATATTTTTTGGTTGCTCTTATCTTGTATACTGCATGTCAGCTTCTTTTCATATTTGGTCCATGATATCATTGTAGGATTCTTTGACAAGGGATATAAAAGCCTCGGGGTGGGCCCCTGGGTGAGGCCAGTGATCAATAATTTGGACTTAGGCATTCTTTGTAAATGATTGCTATGAATAGTGTCAGTATACAAGAGAACAGAGCTTCTTGATCAACATGTAGAGCAAAATTAAAATTGATTAGTTGACAGCATTTTTACTGCTGCTCTATGGTCAAGGTCACATTGGATTTGCATTAAAGTTTTCTGTTGCTAAGTTTTTTTTGATTAGGCAGAGGCAATTGTGGGGGCATTCGTAACCCCTGCTAACTTGTTCTCTGACCCATCTTCAGTCTTTTGAATGTTTCCCTTGTTCTTGAAGGAACTTATTTATGATTTTTATTAGAGATTTGATTACTATCATAAATATAGTGTCACATGATAATAAAAATGTTTTGCTGTCCATTTCAGCCTATATCTGTGCTTAAATGTGTCACTCAGTTTTGAGAGCCGAAATCACAACATTTTAAAGTATTTGCTGGCTGACTTCAAAATCAGTCAATTTCTGCTTGACACCTGTCAGTATGCACCAAAACAAATCATTTTATTGATTTTACATGCAGAATCTTAGTTTTATTCAGGTTAATGAATAAAATAGACAGCTTCCTACTTATAAACATATAAGTTTTTTTTTTTTCGACAAAATGTTAAAACTTCAAACAACCTTTGGAATTGTGGCGCCATGATCAGTAAAGTAAGTCTAACTTAAGCCAGGTACTGTAATTTTTCTTAATATTGAGATAAAATTCCTAAGCAGTAATTAACTAGAAATTGTGTTTGTGAAACACTATGCCCCCAACAATATGCTTGATTCTAAAGGTGTCAAACTTTAGAATGTCTAAGTCTGAAAAGGAGTTACCTAATCTTTATTAAAATATCGAACACATCAAGAACTACTGTTAAACAAAAAATCAGCTTCCTAGATCAAGTAATTCAGAAGTTGGAAAAATGCCAAATTCAAACAAGGGCCAAAACTCCATAAATATTTACAGAAGTGTCCAAAAAGTTAATCAGGTAATCTACTCCTCATACCCAATCAGCATACCAAATATCAAGGCCATAGCTCAAATACGTTTAATACCACCGTAATTAATGAATGCAGAGTTACCTAACTTGTACTAAAGTATTTAACACATCAAGAACTACTACTATACAAAAAATCAGCTTCCAAGCTCAAGCGGTTCAAAAGTAGGAAAAATGCCAAATTCAAACAAGGGCCATAACTCCATCAATATTTTACGGAATCGTCTCAAAAGTTAATCAGGTAATCTACTCCTCATACCCAATCAGTATACTAAATATCAAGGCCATAGCTCAAATACTTTTTGAGATATCTTGCTAATAAGATGTTTATCTCATTTTTCTAAAAGGGGCATAACTCCAAAAAGGGGGCATAACTGCGAATAGAAAAAAATATGTGTCAGCTAATTTTTTGCAAGGAATCCATGTATGAAATTTCAAAACCCTATGCCTAGTGGTTCTTGAACTCAGTAGCTGCATAAGTACTGAACATCAGGGGGAGTAACTCATTAAATAATGAATGCAGAGTTACCTAACTTGAACTAAAGTATTTAAAACATCAAGAACTACTACTATACCAAAAATCAGCTTCCTAGCTCAAGCGATTCAAAAGTTGGAATAATGCCAAATTCAAACAAGGGCCATAACTCCATCAATATTTTACGGAATTGTCTCAAAAGTTAATCAGGTAATCTACTCCTCATACCCAATCAGCATACCAAATATCAAGGTCATAGCTCAAATATTTTTTGAGATATCTTGCTAACAAGATAGTCACCTCATTTTCCTAAAAGGGGCATAACTCCAAAAAGGGGGCATAACTGGGAAAAGAAAAAAATAGGTGTCAGCTAATTTTCCACAAGGAATCCATATATGAAATTTAAAAACCCTATTTCTAGTGGTTCTTGAACTCAGTAGCTGCATAAGTACTGAACATCAGGGGAAGTAACTCAGTAAATAATGAATGCAGAGTTACCTAACTTGTACTAAAGTATTTAACACATCAAGAACTACTAATATACCAAAAATCAGCTTCCTAGCTCAAGCGGTTCAAAAGTTGGAAAAATGCCAAATTCAAACAAGGGCCATAACTCCCTCAATATTTTACGGAATCGTCTCAAAAGTTAATCAGGTAATCTACTCCTCATACCCAATCAGTATACCAAATATCAAGGCCATAGCTCAAACACTTTTTGAGATATCTTGCTAACAAGATATTTATCTCATTTTTCTAAAAGGGGCATAACTCCAAAAAGGGGCATAACTGCGAATAGAAAAAAAATATGTGTCAGCTAATTTTCCATGAGGAATCCATATATGAAATTTCAAGACCCTAGCTTGCAGGGCTCTAAAGCTACAGCAATCATGAAAAGTGTGACGCACACACACACACACACACGCACGGACGGACAAGCCAAAAGCAATATGCCCCACCAACTTTTTCAAAGTTGGGGGCATAAAAACCCTAATAAGACTGCTTCTTATTTTGAACTATTTGCTCAGAGGCTAGACTGTTTTTTTATTACAAAAATGCTGCTTTTGGATCATAGCTGCTGAACTGTGAAAGGTCCAATTTTAGGATAATTCAATCAATGCAACATTTTTAGGATATTTACTGTAATTTGTTGAAAGGTTGTAACATTTAGGGTAATTCAGTTTGTGAAGGTTTACTTAAGATCACATTTAAATCTTAGTTCTTATGCCTTTGAATGGACAGTTACAGCCAGGTATGCATTTCACCGTGTTTATTACAGGCAAACTATAGGTAAACGGCTGTCTGCAGAATGAAGTTTTTTCTAAGAATTAAATATGAGCACAATCATTAACCAACAAAATCTTTCAATATGATATGATTTACAGCAATATACATCATATGTTAAAAGGATTTTTTGGTTAAAGGTTGTGCTCTATTCTAATTTGTAAACTGTATGACTGAAAATTGAGCAAAAATGACAAATTCCATGGTTTTAGCCTGTTTCAGCAGCCATTTTTCCATACTCAACGCACAGCAATATTCAAATTGAAACTGAAATGGAACACTAGAAGTATTGGTCTAATGAAATCATGCCACCAAATACTTTAATCTCGACTTTCATATTTTGACCTCAGATGGGGGCCAAAAATTGGCCTTAATGCACGTAGTCCTTTGTTTCAAAATTTTTGAAGACGGAGATATGACTATTGATGAAGGTAGGACTTTGAAATCACTGTCGAAAAATTGAGTTCCGGTGGTTTTGGTTTCTGGCTTTGATTGAAGTGACTAAACAACTTTGGAGAAATCTAGGTTGGCTGACTGGGATTCGTAAACCTTTTTGGCTTCTAAATATGTAATGTTTTTAGTAACTTTGATTTTGATTATTTCTTTTTCTTCTTCCAAATTTCGCATTCGTTTGATCTAGAGACATGGTCTTTTCCGCAATTCACGCATTTTGGCTGATTTTTGCACTGGGAGGTATGATGGTCATGACCTCCAGTGCCGCACTTTTCGCAGACAGATCCATCATCCACCGGACAGTTGTTTTCATGATGGCCAAACCTCTGGCAATTAAAACACCTCAGAGGGTTTGGCACATACATGTCTACAGGTACAATTCTGTAAAAGATTTTTAATGTTTTTGGAACACAAACTGTTTTGAATGTCAGGAGGAGGGTATTTGTCTCGACCGTTTCGCCATCTTTTTTAATTTTGAACCGCTTACAAGCGGTCACGCCCTGTTCACGCAAATATTCAACAATTTCTTCTTCCTTTTCTCCCTTCAGCATTCTGTCTCTGATAATTCCTTTTGAACTATTCAAACTGGAATGCTCAGAGACAGAAACCCTGAGACCAAAGAATGTAGTTATTTTGAGTAAATTTTCCGTTTGTGACTTTCTGCACGTTTCGACAAGAAGTGTTTTGTTTTTCAATTTTTTGACCGATTTTGCTGTTCCTATTATGCTTTCAATTTGTTTTTCTATGACGAAAGGAGAAAGGGACGTGACCGCTTTGTCCTCCATTGACTTAATAACGAGAAATCTAGCAAAGCTTTCGTTGCCTTTTATAACGAAAAGAGGTGTTCGTTCCGCGTCGTCATCAGGTTCAATTTGAAGCGCTCTTTTTTTTTTTTGACTTATTGGCTTCCATGATTGATGTATTTAGATTTCAATAGCTATGCGCTTCACCCTCCACGGAGCCCTACAAGGGGCCGTTTTTATGGAAATGGATCTCCTATCTCCAACGCCAAAGCTACATAGCCATTATACTCAACGTTCAAATCCCTCGGTTTAAACCCCCAATGCTGAAGGCCGAAAAATATGCCCGTCGATTAACCCATCGGCCGCTGCCCATCAAAATACCCATAAAAGAGAGAAATAAAGAGAATTTCAAACACGGTATGTACCATTAAAGATACGTATAAAGAAAGAAGGAAGGAGAGAATCAAGGAGCGTATTTCTAGAGCTCAACACGACCGAGCCGATTGAATCGGGTCGGGCCTAACCCAAAACGCTCGTCTATCTGAAGCCAGGGCCAAAGTAGTGTGTTGATAAGCTGGAGATCCCTGGGCCTCTCTCAACTACCAGGATCCCTTTTTCCAGCATACGAGACGCCACCCACGGCAAACAGGTGGCTCCTGTATAACAGGGAATTTCACCCCATCCACTACAGAAGTAAAGTGGTCTGTAAATTTTATTCCCCACAGACAAAGGGAAAAGGCAACTGTTTGTTAAAAAGACTGCTTTGACGTTGTCGAAATAGGAGATCCATATCCGTAGTGTATGCGATAAGAATTTACGAGTTGTGAAAAAGTAAATATGTAAGGAGAGACAGAAACATTTTAGATTGTTAGATGATAAGAAACTTTAAGACATTCAGGCAAAATGCAGCAGACAATTGCTACAAAAATTGAGTTGTATTTTAACCTGTAGACACAAATTTCTTTTTGAATTTTGTAAACTTTAAAAATGCAACGTGCTAGAGCTTGGAAATGTAACACAAACACAAGACAATTGTTAAACACAGATGAGGTAATAATCTTCGTCCCGTGTGCGACCCACGGGCACAGAATGATACACAAACAAATGAAGCATGTTAGTATCATGAAAAAAGGAAAGATCGAAAGGATAGAATTCGCGATTTGGTTTCTATCTAAATGTTTAAATACGATTTAAATATGCACGTTGGATCTGTCTGTACGAAGGATTTGATCATTTAAACTTGATCAGTTAAACTGTAAGGACTATATAACGGACGGTTGCTTGTATAGTGGGGTTTCACCACCTGCTCAAGTGAAAGCCTCCAACTATTTATACCCCCCGGCTGGACACGGGGCTCTTAAGTGAGAATCTCTGAAAAAGAGGAAGAAAAAGAGTAAACTCATAATGCTTGCCAAAGGTCTGAAGGCTGCAACCAATATGCCCATAAATGACCTTGTCCCCCTAGCAGGCGTATCAGGAATCATCGTTCCCCGGTATTTCGAACCCCATTGCATGGGACTGACATTTGCAAGCTCAGTTTCTTCTCCTCCATGTTCTCTTATTTCTGCTGCTGAGTGTGCAGAGGATTCAGTTACTAAGTTTACTTCTCTTGTAAGGGCTAGGGATTAGCTTCCCTGAATGATTGTCCTTGGTCGTATCAACAGTAATCAATTCTGAATCTAATTCTGATCTTTAGAACTATCTTGATGAATACTGGAACAATTCTCTATATACAATAACGGATCTGCCTGGACTTCAAAACAGAGTGGCGTACCAATCAGAAGATACGGATGCTGCTTAATGTTGTTCTTGTAACAGCTTCCAAGGCTATTTTATCAGATATATAAATGAAGCTTAAGGTAAAGGTAAAGGTTTCCCATAGCCTAATAGCCGTAGGGGCAGTGGGGGTTAGAGACCCACTGTATCTTGGGCACAGCTGATGAAAGGCGGAGCCCATTCCTCTCCTTTCGCTGCCTTATCCTTCCCTGATTTGAAAAAGGTACCCATTTACTGCTGGGTTGACAGAGAGAGTTTTCCAGTCATCGTATGGCGACAGTGAGCCGCGAACTCGCGACCTTACGGTGACTTTCTGCACAATAGCCGAGCCACTCTAACCACTCGACTACGGCGCCTTACATAACTGTAAATTTATTAGAAAATATATTTCAGAACAATCCATAAAAATTTAAGTTTGCACATTCAAACGACAGACTTGCACACGAACGCACTGATCCATTACCCCGCAATGCATTATGTAGGTTATGTAAGTATTCATGAATTATTACCTACTACTACCACATAAAACTACGGGTACCTTCTAAGACCGACACTAAAATATATTGATGGGTGGATGATTTCTGAATTTACGTCATTTTCAATGGTATTTCAGTCATATCAGGAGTAGGGGAGGATCATAATGAAAGACTGTGTGTGCAATAGAATCCCGTTGAAGATTGAAAAGAGCCGCGACGCGAGAAAACCAACAATGTGGTTGTGCGCCCAGCGCAGACTCAGATCAGCCTGGGCATCCGCCCAGTCTGATCAGAGTCTTCGCTGCCCGCATGAAGGTAGCTTGGACCCTTAGCTACCCTTTAAACGCTTAGAGAAGACTCTGCTCAGACTAGGCTGATGCCCAGGCTGATCTGAGTCTGCGCTGAGCGCACAACCACATTGTTGGTTTTAACGCGTCGCGGCTCAAAAGATTCTGGCCTCCAGCAGGAATCGATGGCTAGATGTATGGCATGCAATTTTACGTCCTTTTAACAGTATTTCAGTCATATCAGGACAATGGGAAGGTGATTATGAAAGGTTGTGTGCAATGGAACCCTGTTTACGATTGGAAAGAATTCCGCATCCAGCCGAATTCAAGCCTGTCCGCTAGATCAACAGTCCAGCGCTTCACCCATAGAGCTATCGGGTCTCTAGACTAATGATGATGCTATACTACTACCTAAATTTACCTAAACGAAGCTACTACTATCTGACTATTGGGGCAGAAGGGTCTTAGCAAACAGTGTAGACCCTGATCAGAGGAGCAGTCTGATCAGGATCTACACTGCTTGCTATATCATCTGCATCTTTCAGAAAATTGCTGCATTGTAAAACCAAAACTGTTCCGTTTTTAGGACAATAACGGTAATTATTTTGGGTGTCCCATTTTATGCTGAAACAGTTGGTGAGGCATATTGCCTTTGGTTTGTCCGTTCGTTGGTTCGTCCTTTCGTCCGTCTCGCTTTTTAATGCCTCCAATAACTTTAGAATCGTGCATGCTAGGCTTTTGAAAAATAAGTAGATTCCTCTTGAAAGAATTGTTGACGCGTATGTTTGCTTGTCCAAGTTATTACTGTTTTTGGATTTACGTCCCTTTAAAAAATTAAATGCAATTCTTGTCTGCAAGATATCGCAAACAAATTTTAGCTAGGGTCTTGATATTTAGTATACTGATTGGGTATGTGGAATAAATTACCTGATTATCTTATGAGAAAATTCCGTAACTTTTTTATGGAGTTAGGGGCCTTGTATGACTTTGGCATTTTTTGCAACTTTAGAACAGCTTGACCCAGGAAGCTGATATTATAGTATAGTTGTAGTACTTGATTAGTTTAAATATTTAAGTAAAGGTTGGGTAACTTTGCATTCATGAATTAAGAGTTATTTCCCCTGATGCTCAATATTTGTGCAACTACTGTGCTCAAGAACCAGTGGGCGTAGGGTATCAAATTTTATAAATGGATTTCGCTTGGAAAAATAGCTGATTTTTTTCTTTTCTGATCTTGAGATATCTCAATAAGTATTTGAGCTATGGTTTATATCTCATTCAGTATAAAGAGTAAATTATTGTATTAACGTTTGGGAGAATTCCGTTTAATCTGGTGGAGTGCCCTTGTTTGAATTAAGCACTTTTTTCAACTTGAAAAACGCTTGAACTAGGAAGCTGATTTTTGGTATATGCATAACAGCAGTCATTGAAATGTCGAGTTTGATATTTAAGTAAAGATTAAATAACTCATTTTTAGGTTTAAACATTCTACAGGTTGACACCTTCAGAGGCAAGTATAATAATTTGAGCCGCGACGAGAGAAAACCAACAAAGTGGTTGACGGTGCGCCCAGCGTAGACTCAGATCAGCCTGGACATCCGCCTAGTCTGATCAGAGTCTTCGCTGTCCGCTTGGAGCTAGCCTTGTCCCATAGCTAACCTTTAAGCGCAAAGCGAAGAGTCTCATCGGACTGGGCGGATGCCCTGGCTGATCTGAGTTATCGCTGGGCGCACAACCACTTTGTCGGTTTTCTTGTGTCGCTGCTCATATGGTTGGGGCATATTGTTTCACAAACAAGACTTCCAGCTTCACCCTGTGAAATGCTGGTTCTTGCAAATCAACCGTTATGTCCAAGCACTTCATATCATAATTAGAAATTCCCGTTGCTGGGTAACTGCAGGCTTTCAGCGGTGGCATTTGCACCGCCCCGTGCCTTAGTACCAAAAGCTTGTTCATGTTAGGTGTGGAAAATAACTTTGAATAGAATATTATATGCTGATCAGAGAGTCAGATATTTCACATGTAATCCATTTTATAAACTGAAAATTTTTAGGGCGTTACAATGACATTAAAATTGAATTATTAAAGAATACAACAGCTTCGAATTTCACCAAAATTTCTAAAGCCCAGCGCATTTTGAAAGTATTGTCATCTGATACTATAGAAACCTATTATATTTTATGAAAGCTATCTTAAGGCGTATATGCACAGCTTCACGTTTTTTCCGCCATCTTTAGAAAGGGGGGCAATCTTTGGGACCTCCTATTTTCTTCCCCTTCCAAACTGGGGTTTACTCTGAAAGAAAAGAATTTGCTCCCCAAGGATCAAATTTTTTCCTTCCAGAGTAATTCCAAGAATATGTTCTTTAAGAGTTAACCTCCCACTGAGAGGGGCGAAAAAAATATAAAGATGTTAGAGTTGCGCGCCCTGAACGTGTACCTTTAAACTTTAAGAATTGTTGTTGAAATTGGAGGCTTGTATAATATATTTTAACATAGACAGTCTTTATAATTAAAAAAAAAAATTGTGTTGTATACGGAGGAGACATGCAACTTCTATATTTCATCTTTAGCGAGATAATATCTTGATGCCTTAAGCTCGAGATATTCTGTATTTATAACATGTAAGTATGTGCTTTAAAGCCAAATCATCGTACTTTTGATGACATACCAAATAAAAGATAATGAATCGTGTCGTCAGGAAACCTGTTTTATGCAATATCGGAAAAAAAATCAAAGTTGCAGATCAGCTTTTGCACCCGCACTGTCTGATCAGCACCTACTACTGCTGGTCGTTCATACAGCCTAATACATGCTGTTGCCATATACGAATTTTCAAAAGACCGGCCAACCTTTGTAGATGTGCAAGCTGGTTTGAATCTCACCTGGCTGGAACCCCAGAAGACAGGTGTTCTGCTGGCGTAGCTCTTGAAAGCTTCACAAAAGGTGAAATTCTGTACCATTATTAATAGTTGTTGCTCTTGTTGTTGCTTGTTGTTTTTGTTTAACATAGCCAACAATTATCAGCAAAGTCTCTGATCAGAATATTCCCAGTCAAATCAAACTGATTTTATAATATAAAATTTCCTTTTAAAAGGAAGGCTTGCTAAGCTAAGACAGTGAAATTTTCATGAGTTGTTATTGAAGTGAACCCGATTGTTAGTGCACTTTCTGTTGCTAACTTTTATTTAGCAAAGTATTTAATTTCTAACTTATTGAATGGTGGCATTATCCACGGGTGTAAGGTAAAAACAAGTGTAGAATTTATTTGAAAAACAAATTGAAAAAAAAAAAAAATTAAACACACACACACACACACACCAAAAAAAAACCAAAACAGTTTTCCAACGTTTTGGCCGGCCGTTTTAGGCATATCTCAAGGAAAATAACTATATGGACCTATTTCAAGTCTTTTCTTCACGGCTGTTTATATTTACTGAAGTTTATTTTTGGCTTAAGTGGCATAAGTGGCAGTGACTAGAACAAAATTTTGACACTCTGAGAAGAAAATGCATGCTGCTGTTGTTTGGGACAATAACTTGCTTTACACCATTTGGGAACAACAAAGCACGGAACCCATTGCGTTCGCATTTCCATGAACTCCCGACAAATGAAATTTATCTCTTTTCAGTAAATGTGATAAGGGAAGAAAATCGTCAAAAGCGCTTGTTTCTAAATCTAAACAATAAATTTGAACTCTGCTCTTTCAGATTTTACACTGATACACAGATCAGCCCACTCCGGCATAAGCGCAGTCTGATCAGTCTAGCCTCAGTATGAAAGATGAAGAATATATATATATGCCGAAAAGACTGATCAGATCCAACGAATGCATCGGCGCTGGACAGTGTGCCGGCTGCTCTGACTAGTCAGATTATGCGATGCCCTAAGGCCTAGTTTTCGCGACACCGCTGCATGATTTTTTGGAAAAGCTAATGCTTTGCGCTAAGCTATATATAAACACTGTTTCTTACACAAGTTTTGGTATATTTCTTAGGATGCAAAGCCAAACATTTTGCATTGCATTCAGAGCTTCATTTTTATGCCATCAGTTTATAAAAAGCAAACGAAATGTGGCCAAGTTCAAGGCACTTGTAAAAGAAAAACGTGCTTTTTAACGGAAATATTAAAAAAAAACCAGGAACTATCAAAATCCATCGTTATTTTTAGCAGATAAGGCAAATCGGATATGGATAAAAATAGACAAAATCGGACGAGGTATTTGTTTGTTATGCATGTTATGTCTGTGAAGAAAATAATGAAGAAATGCTGTCTCAAACCGGAACGAACTTTCCGATCTCTTTGGCTTAATTGCTGCCTTAAAAAAAACGAATCGTTGCAGTACACACTCACTGTGTACACACTCTCCTGATATTTTCCGACTAAGCGTGACATCCCTTCAGTTTCTCCAACTTTAGATATAGAACAGTTTAAATCATTAAATGTTGATGATAAACTTGATCGCATATTTGTTTGTTTACAAGGAATTCTGTCAACCAATGAGAGGCTACTAAAGGCGGAACACACTGTGCATGAAATAAGCAATATTGCTCAGACAAACAGAAGTCGTATAGACTTACTTGCGTATAAGTCGATTGACAATGAAGCGCGTCAGAGGCGCAACAACCTTATATTTTGGGGAATTCCTGAAACTTTGAATGAGGATTGCATGATTGTTGTCTCTGAATTTTTGTCAGACAAGCTTGCTATCGACCCGGACGCCATATACATCCAGCGGGCACATAGGATCGGTAAACTGAATCCTAGGCGTCAAGGTTCTAGTCAGCCAATTAAACACAGACCATTGATTGCGGCTTTCCGTGATTACCCTGATGTAGAACTTATCATATCTAACGCTGGAAAACTGAAAGGCACTGTATTTGGAATAAACAGGGACTATCCAAAAGAGATAGTGGATGCTAGGAAGCCCCTTTTCAAGGAAAAGAAGCAACTTAAGTCTTTGAACCCCAGTTCAAATATATCCATCCAGTACCCTGCTAAACTTGTTAAAGATGGTCGTGTGGTGAAGGATATGTTGCCTGACTGGTTCCGTGTTATGAAAAATAATAGGCTCAGTTCAGAGGGGTATGTTCGATCAGGGAGCAGTGGTGCTACTGAGCAAGTTTTTGACAATAGTTATGTTTCTGTTTCTGAGGAATCGGACATGGAACAAGGTGAGGATATGCCCCACCCAACCCAAGGTATGAAAAGTTCTGCTACCCAAGGTATGAAAAGTTCTGCTACCATGGTAAAACCGGGTGCATCATTATTTCAAGGTTCGCCTGTTTTAACACAGGATTTATCCAGAAATGCAGCCGACCGATCCGACGATTCCGTAGTTGAACCAGGAAATGGCGCAAATGCAACCGAGGGCGGACGATCGGAAAATGACACCGCATAGGTACCAGCGGAGTGTTCATTCACTCGTGATAATATAACAGTGATACATTCCAATCAAACTTCCATTCATAACGGTGACAAAAACAGTACCTCATCTTTCAATCTTCAAAATCTGAAATGCGCGTCACTTAACGTGTGTGGTCTAAAACGTAGACTCTGTTATCCTGAGGTTCAAACATTAATACAAGACTATGACATTTTTTGTGTTATGGAAACAAAAACGGACAAAAGCGATATAATTACTTTGAGTGGCTATACATATATATCCCAGTGTAGAAAACAAAAATATATCCGCAAAAGCGGAGGAATAGGTGTGTTTATTAAAAATGAAATTTTCCCGTATATCTCTGTTATCGAATCAGACTCCGATTATATATTATGGCTCAAACTTAGTAAATGTCTTTCAAACACTGATGAGGATTTGATATTTGGTGCGGTATATTTACCGCCATCAGACTCGCGATTCAATACACAAGATGAGGTTGATTTGTTTGAAGTCGAAATCACAAATATGTGTATTTTATATAAATACGTATTTTTGTGGGGTGACTTCAACGCAAGAACACAAACAAAAGATGACTTTATAGATATAGATAACTTCTTTGCCGAACATTTTGATTTTGATACATCACTTCAAGAGTTCTATAATGTTTCATCTATGTTGTCCCAATTTCATATGGACCATAACCGATGTTCTAAAGATAGAGTTTCAAACAATGAGGGAAACGCTCTCTTGGAAATTTGTAAAAGTAATAACCTATTTATTTTGAACGGAAGATGCGGTAAAGACAGAAGTGTGGGTGACTTTACATTTAAAAACATCTCTGTTATCGATTATTCAATTGCAACGGCACAGTCATTAAAATTTGTGAATGATTTTGAAATAATAGAATTAGACCAACTGTTCACAGATAATCATTCATTGTTGAAAACAACTTTAAAATTTTGAAAAATTGTTGAAAACATGCATAAAGCGAAAAAAAACGGTCAAATCAGAAACCAAAATGGCAAGAAAGTAAAAAATCTGATTTCGTTCTAAATCTTGATGGTGAAAAGATAAATAAAATAACATCAGATTTACAAAATGCTCATCAGAACGTAACTACTTTAAATAAAGAAAACATAAATGACATTTGTTCAGAAATATCCAGCATCTTTTCGGTGTCAGCAGATAAAAGCTTTATAAACACGAAATCATTCAACTATCTTAACGACGATGCGTCACATAAACGCTGGTTCGGAAATAAGTGCCAGTCAGCGCGACGGAAATATCATCTTGCCCGAATGGCAAATAACTTAAACCCCTCGGCTACCAATAAACGAAACCTAAAACAAGCGAGCAAATGTTATAAGCAAACGATGAATTTTCACATAAATAAATTTAATCAAAGCACACAAGAAAAACTGAGAAATCTTAAAAGCAAAAGCCCAAAAGAGTTTTGGAAAATAATAAATAGCCTTGAGCATAATAGCGACGATGATGCGATCAACCTAGAGACTTTACATACTTTTTTCAAGAATCTTAATGAAAACATTGATCAAAATAATGATACGAGTAATATTAATATAGACATAAGTGATGACGACGAAATTTTAAATTCGTCTATAACGGAGTCAGAAATTCAAAAATGTCTGAAATTGTTAAAAAATAATAAGTGTTCGGCCAGTGATAATATAATAAATGAATATCTGAAATATAGCTCGGATAAGATGATGCCCATTTACGTTTCTTTTTTCAATTTAGTATTCGACACGGGAATTATCCCCGATCCATGGCTTGAAGGAATTATAAGGCCAATTTACTAACGCAGTGGTGATCCTCGACAACCAGAAAATTACCGTCCAATTACGATCTTGAGTTGTTTTGGCAAGTTGTTTACGGCAATCTTGAATTTAAGACTCAATAATTTTATTAAGGATAATAACATACTGGAGGAAAATCAAGCCGGGTTCCGACCAGGCTATTCTACTACCGATCACGTGTTTGCTCTACATGCCCTTACTGAAATACTGAAGTCCAAAAAACATAAGTTATTCTGCTCCTTTATCGATTTTAGCAAAGCGTTTGACAGTGTTTGGCGGGTTGGGCTTTGGATAAAATTGTTAGGTAATAGTATAAACGGTAAGATTTTTAGAATAATCTGTAATATGTACCAAAATATTAAGTCTTGTGTGATGCATTCAGGGGAACAATCCTGTTTTTTCCAAAGTTATTGCGGAGTCAGGCAAGGGGAAAACCTATCCCCTATTTTGTTTAGTCTCTTCCTCAATGACTTAGAAGAATATATGGAAAATTACCATTGCACCGGAATAAATTTGAATATGCCTGGAACTAATATTGATGCACTTCTAAAAATTCTAATTTTATTGTATGCAGATGATACGGTAGTCTTTGGGACCGACGCTGAATCATTCCAAAATAACCTTAATGTCTTTTATGAATATAAGAAGCAGTGGAAACTAAATGTAAATTATAACAAAACAAAAGTTTTGATATTTGGTATACGGAATGCGACTAATTTTGAATTTAAACTCGGAAATAATGTAATAGAAATATGTGACGAATTTAAATACCTTGGCGTAATATTTACAAAACATCGTAGTTTCTTTAAGGCTATAAGACATAATATTGAGCACGCTAAAAAGGCACTACATTTATTATATAAAAGAATTAACAATCTTCATATCCCTTAGATCTTCAAATTCAGCTCTTTGATCACACCATTCTCCCCATTTTACTTTACGGTTGTGAGACTTGGGGGTTTCAGAATACGAATATGATAGACGTTGTATATAATCAGTTTCTAAGAAACATAACTAAACTACGAAAGAGCACTCCAACATACATGCTTTATGCTGAACTGGGGAGAAAACCTATTGAAATACACATAAAATCACGGATGATTGGGTTTTGGATATCGCTTATTTATGGCGAGAATTCTAAATACTCCAGAAAATTATATGATATAATGCTTTATGAATCTAACAGAGGCCAAAAATACAAATGGATTGATTGTATTAAAAGTATTCTGATATCTGTGGGTAAACCGAATCTCATAAATCAGCCCTACATTGAGAACCCGCAAGCCACTAAAGCAAAAATAATTAAAACGCTAAATGACATCTTTATTCAAAATTGGACTGCTAAATTGACTCTGTCATCTAAAGGTAGAAATTATAGCTTGTTCAAGCAAAATTTGGAATTTGAGTCTTACTTAATAACATTAACTAGAAATACGTATATACCAATGATTAAATTCAGAACCTCTAACTTTAAGCTGCCAATTGAAACGGGTCGCTGGTAAAACATACCTCTGCAGGAACGAAAATGTAATTTGTGTGACAAAGGCGACATAGGAGATGACTTCCACTATTTGCTGATATGCCCTTACTTTGAAAATGAACGAAACGAACTCCTTAAACCATATTATTATAGGAGACCAAATATCATAGAATATAGAGAATTGCTTACGTGCAGAAATAAAAGTGTACTATTAAAACTGTCAAAATTCATGAAAACTATAATGGACAAATTCCAGTAGCTTCTCTGTGCCATTAACAAATTTATCATGTCAACATAAACAAGAAATAAAAATAAAATAAAATAATAACATATAATGATTTACATTTACATAAAAAATAACATAGAATTCAATATATATAAAAAAAAATCATGAAGTTTATCAATTTATTGGAAGGGATGTTATAATCTGAAAACAAGGGAACAGGTGCCGTGTGGCTGATGAAAAAGACGAGGACTCGTATCAGCCTGCACAATTGTGCTTTTTTCTATGGAGATTTGAAATCTATTGATTGTTTATTCGAACAGGGAGGACCCAGGTGAGACTGCACGGTGTCATCCGCTTGGTCTCACCTTTGTCCTCACTGTCCGTTGTGACTGTGTGCAATTTAGGAGGAATCTGACCAGACTGTGTTGATGCGCATGCTGGTCCGGTAACTCCTACTTTGGACACGTACATGTAACACGGTACCTTTTGTTGTGTTACAAATTTTATAATATTTTATGTCTTGTGACATATAAATCGTATGTATGTCCATTTAACTTCTTAACTGTCTGCTACACGGTCGCTTAATGCGTATTTTTATGCGTATTTTGTTTGAGCTGTCAATTACATACTTGGTCGATTTCTAGTAGACATAACGGCGATGGGCTAGCATTGCGTCAACGGTGACTCGACGTTATGGTTATGGCGCCGAGTCAACGTTGATTCAATGTTGATTCATCGTTGTGTGCCTAATGGTTTTAATAAGCTAAATCTATACTCACTGAAATATGGGGTGTGGCCTGTGTCAGGCCCTGACGTGAAGTCAGTGTCTCGCTGAGGCTGTGTTTATTAACGGCATTCAGCGGGACACTGAATCACGTGGCGATTTTACCCGGTCCACCCCCCATATTAAACTAAAACAAGAAGTAACTAACCTCTGCTGTTCGTGGTCCAACATTGTAGATCTAGCCTTTTAATATTTTAAAATTTGTAAATTAGTAAAGATATTGTCGTTCATAGTAAACATAATCCATTCATACAGGTCATACCGCTAAAGAAATGGGGCGTTAAATTCCCACGTGCCATTCGTGGGAGTTGTTCTAGATGATTGCTTATACACCCTGTTCATCCGGATATTGTAATGTGCGGTTGGCGCATGTACGGTTTGACGGCAATCGTCTATACGATCCATGCCAGCCCTATTAACGGACTGGCATGGATCGTGTAGGCGATTGTCTCTGTATTGTGGCTGGTATTCACCACACATTCCAATGAAATGTATAAATGGAATATGATTTGCTGGGAAAAATATATACTATTTGGTAAATGTAATGCACACTCCGAAATTCTTCCTTTCTCTTATCCTGCTTTTCTCTTTCTTACTCTTTCTATTACAATCTTATACTGTTACTGCCGCCATGTGGATTTATGACCGTCATTCTGTTATTGTATTGGAGATATGTATACCTTTTTCTCATATGCCACCTGCGAGTGGCCTGAGATATTTATACAAAATAAAGTTCTGTTCTGTTCTGTTCTGTTCTGTGACGTATCGTTTCTTCCGAAAATAACTCGGTATCACTAAACCACTTGAATACTGGCTTGTGCTCGAAAACGCAAGCCAATAAACAAAATGAAAAGCAGAACCACTTATCCGTTATAATGTCACATATATCACTACTTTCCTCCTTTTAATTTCCGTTTTTAATTTCTAAGATGGCGATGTTTTCGATTCTTTTTCTACAGTTATTTTGGTTTAAACATATTTTATTTCAAATATCATCACAATTACATATATGAACATATATAACATGTAAACATTCAAAGGATCAGAACGAAAGCTAAAGCTTATTGAGTTCTTATCCTCAATATAATCAGTTTGTTTTATTCATGGCGGACTATACAACATTTTAAAGATAATTACATTATGTCATGTAGACATAGAATAGGATATTGTTCAAACATATATAAGCATACAGAATTCCAGAGAAAGAGAGTCCTAGAAAGCGATCCCGTGACAATTGTTCCATACAATGTATCTCCTAAGCAAACACATGTCGTGGCTTCACTCGAACCTCCTAAGCTAGTTGGGACTAGTGAGAGCCGCAGCATGTGCCCGTCCACAAACAAAAAATATCATAGGACCCTAACCAGAGCCCACTCATCTATAGCTCTGCGTACATTGTTTAACAAAAAAAAAGAGGAAAATGATAAATTTAGAACAGTCAAAAGAGGAATTTGGACTTGAGAGAGGGGCGCAGACATCCGGGGACAGTAATATTGTTTTATATGGCTGAATCATCGCATGTCAATAGTCTTCTTTAGTTTTCAAAACCGTTTTGTTCCAAGAATAAATTTTTGTACAAGTTCGAATATATTAGTATTTGTTTCTTGCGGCAAGGACAGGTCGCCATATAGTAAAAGATTTAACGAAGGGGTTTGGTATAATGAGATTGCATTCATAAGTACAGTGCGCTGAGCTTGATAATGTCTACAATGGAAAAAGAAATGTTGAGTATTTTCAATGCTACCACAGCTGCATAAAGGAGAGTCAGAAATATTCTTAAGAAAGAGATCTAAATTAAGTGAACTACAATTTGTCCTTAGCCGCGTGTGTAGGATCTGAGCTTTGCGAGTTCCAGTATAGTAATGTTTAGGAACTTTTCTTTTATCTTTCTTCAAATAATTTTTAAAAGAGTTTACGGAATCAGTTTGTTTTGCCTCATCAGGTAAGCTGTTCCAGGCTCTGAAAGTTGATGGCAAAAATGAATAGTAGTACTGGTTGGTTCTTGCTGCTTTGGTTTGAATGTCATTCGAGTTTCGCAGATTATATCGAGATAAATTACTAACTGGTTGTGGAACTAAAGATGATAAATATTGTGGTGTGAGATTATGTAACATTTTATAAAATAAAGTTAATTTGTGATCTCGTCGTCTATTTTCTAATGACTCCCAGCCAATTTCCTCATAGAGAGCATTTAGAGATACAAGTTTAGTGGCCCCAACAGCTATCCTTGCGGCTTCGTTTTGAATTTTATTTAATTCGTTTTTTTCGTACTGAGAACAGTTGTCCCATGTAACATCTGCATATTCTAACAAGGGGCGAATGAATGCTAAGTAGATCGTTTCAAGAGATTTTCGGTCTAATTGGAACTTTAGCTTTCTCATGATATTAATCCTGAACCACGCCTTTTCTGTAATATAACGTATATGTTGATGCCAATTGCCATCATTTGAGAAATTTAAACCAAGGTGCTTATGACAATCTACTTCTTTAATTTGAACATCTTGCATAAAAAGAGGAGGATGTTGAGGTCCGTTAGTTTTCCGAGATATTAGGAGAGTCTCGGTTTTGGATGGATTGAAAGATACTAACCACGTTTTAGCCCACTGCGTAATTTTATCTAAATCTCTATTGAGGCAATCAGCAGCTAAAACAGGATTTTCTACGAGTATAAACAAACTAGTATCGTCAGCGAACAGTCGTATATTAGAACCGATATCAGATACTATGTCATTTATATATAACAAGAAAAGAAGAGGGCCCAAAATAGACCCTTGGGGAACACCAGCTCTAATGGAAACCCAGTCAGAGGTAATGCCTGGGAGGACAACTCGCTGCTTTCTGTCAGAAAGGTAATTTTTAAACCAAGTTAGGACTTCTCCCGTGACACCAACGGCTTCAAGTTTGTAAAGAAGACCTGCGTGCCAAACACGATCAAAAGCTTTGCTGATGTCACAGAAGACAGCCCGAACCTCTTTCCCTCCATCTAGAGCTTCACAAAAAGTATTGTAGAGGTAAGTAAGCTGGTTAACTGTAGAGTCCCCAGGTATGAAACCAGACTGGAGTGAAGACAGCAAGTTATTATCACGAAAATGATTGAATAAATACTTGAATATGAGTTTCTCAAACACTTTAGCTTCAGAGTTGAGAAGAGATATTGGGCGATAGTTAGACACTTTAGATAGATCACCTGTTTTAGGAACAGGGCATACGTTAGCTTCCTTGTATGATATCGGCACTATGCCGGTGCGTAAAGACTGATTAAAAAGGGAACAGAACGGAGAGGAAAGTTCAGTTCCTATCTCACGAAGGACTCGATTATTCAGTGCATTAGGACCAGAAGCTTTTCCTACAGTTAACGTTTTTAAGATTGATTCCACTTCCATTGGAGAAAGAACAATGCTAGATAACTGAGAATGATCTACATTAGGTGCTTGGTCTGGAAGAGTGGCATTATTTTCGTCTAATTTTGTCTGGTTTTGAAAGAAGTTATTAAGAATATTAGCTTTGTCGCGGTCATCTGTATATATGCCATTATCAACTTCAAGGGGCGGTATCGTTGATTTAGTGTCGGGAGATATAAAATGTTTTAGAGTTGACCACCAATCTTTTGCTGTAAGTGTTTCTGATTTGAGTTTATCTGCAAGTTTTTCCTTAAAAGATGTTTTTGAGTCACGAAGCATAGTAATAATCTCGTTACGTATCTTTTTAAATTTAGTCCAATTAGAGTTTAAGTTTGTTCTTTTAGCCTTTTTATAAGCCCTTTTGCGTTTCCGTATTTGTCTTTTAATAGTGCAAGTTATCCAAGGCAGTTCGAAAGGTTTTACTCTGATTTGTTTATTCGGAATGCATTCTCCAGCTATAGTATTTATCGTAGCATTTAAAGTGTTTGCATATTTATTTATGTCAGCGTCTTGTAAAGAATCCCAATCAGTACTTGCTGCTTTTTGTCGTAAAAGGTTATAGTCTCCATACTCGTATCTCCATATATGTCTTAGAAATGTTTTGAACTTTGGTTTCGAGAATTTGAAAACACCGAAAATGGGACAGTGGTATCTTAACTCTTGATCTAGGAAGGGATCTCCAACTCCGCTAAGTATAAGATTATTTTCATTACTTACAAGAATAATATCGATTAAGGAAAAGGAGTTTTCTGTGAAATGGGTGGGCTGGTCAATAGACTGATAGAGCGAGAACTGCGTACAAAATGAGTCTACTTTTCTTGCCGTTTGAGGATTGAGAACATTTAAGTTAAAGTCGCCAGTCACTATTACATCAGCTATGCCTGTGTCAAGTGCTAAGGCCAAAGAATCTTCAATATTAGAATAATAATTGGCATCAGAGTTCGGCGGACGATAGAAGAGACCAAAAAGAATATGTTTACGACTATTTGCAACTTCAATCCAGATACTTTCTATACCTCTTAGTTCTAGATCGTCTCGGCGTTTGTAATGAATGCCTTCTTTAACATAAACCATTACTCCTCCATGGGTATCCCCGGTTCGATCCTTACGTTCAGGAATATGATATGAATCAAGTAATAAGTCATTTGTGTCTGTAACAGGATCGAGCCAGGTTTCCGTGAAGGCTAGAATATCAAACTGAAATAATTCAGCATGTAGGATTTCAAGCTTAGAAATAATACTTTGAACATTGTAATGAACAAAGGACAAGCCATGGTTCGGGCTAAGAGAATTAATGATAGCGTCGGACATATTAGAAGAACTAGTTAAACTATCAGAAGAAGACGTGGTTGAAGGACCTGGGTTTGGATGAATATCTCCTGAACAAAGCAAAATAATGTTTAGGCATGTGGCAAAGTTAATTGCAAGAAAACAAATGGCTACGGTCAGTGTAAAAGCAGAATTTGCCCTCATAGATTTTCCCAGTTTAATGGACTTGCGGTAACCGTGTGTGCAAGTATTCTGAGCTAGAAACTCATTCTTTAACATAGCTTTTAGTAACGAATAAGTCAAAAGATCGTATTTGTGTAATGCAATAAGTACAAGTAGATGTATAAAGATGTTAAATTTGCACATGCGACGATAAGTTGGTATGACAGCTACCTTTGTTTTCCTATATAAAAGTGTCATGTAATTGGTGTAAGAAACTGTAGAAACAACACAAGTGCCATCACACCAACTGAAATGAAGTTAAAGGAAAAACAAACTGTCTGCTGATATAACGCCCTCTCCCTCAAGCCCAAGTTACAAAGAAAAACAACTGAAAGAAAAACAAAGGCAAAAAACAACATGTTAGGAATAGGAGGTAATACGACCAAGTATATTTTGTAAGGATTGATCGGACTGTGTGTTAAATATATCCATACACAGATGCTCATATGAAATATTAAGTTGAGGGCTTAAAAAGTCCATGTTGATTTACATTGCCTGTGTATGTACAATGCATATACATACACACTCAGTGTATCTGTCATTTAAATGTGCATATAAACTCCTATGAGCCCTGTATATGTCTACTTTTGTGTGCATTTTGCGTCTGTTAATGAACGTGTGTGCATGATCGTTTGAATTTAGTGTATACATAACGTGTTTACATGTGTATGTATGATTTTGAGTGTTTTTAAATGCAGGTATGTGAAAACCTTATTGAGTTCAATACAGTTTTACCAGAGACTTTCAAAATAAGAAAAAAAAATGAGGAATAAGCTACTTTCCATAAGAGCTGTATTAACTAATTCATGAACGAACTAAGTTCTCTCTAATTTATGAGTTTAACCGGAAAATCAAAGCCGGGACATATGACATCTCAGCACCTAAAGGCTAATTAAAACGTTGACAAACCACATGCGCTTTCATTCATGATATATCCTCTTTATAACCGGCTTTCAACTCCACTGATATCCATCCGGCACACAGCCTCGAATCTAGCTCGAATCGACGTCATTTCAACGTCATGACGTTGGACTAACCTCGATTCAGCGTTGACTCGATGCCATGTGCCCATGTGGTAGGAAAAAAAGTATTTGGTTTCTAACAAATGATTGAAATTCGCTGTCAAAGACCAAAAATGAATGTCATCCACAGAGCGAGGGTAAAAAAAGAAAGAAAAAAAAAAAAAAAAGAAATTAATAACGTTACACTATACAAATACATAAGCTCTAAATCGTCATGACAAAATCAGTATAAGGAAGTAAACTCCTGTCACTCTGATACAAGCCAAACAAGGTAATACCGCATTATCCTGTGTCATAATACCGCATTTATCCACGGTCTCGCATATCAACATTTATTGCCACCAATGTCAGTGTCAAAGGTCAGATGCGCAGGCTGGTCTTTACCCCAGGGTTTAATAACAATAATACTAAACATTCAACAGCATTGCATATAGTTATGAACATCATGAAGAATACTTAGACAAAAGCAATTGTCAACAGTCAGAAGGTACCGCATTTACATTACTTAGTTGGACCCCAGCCAGTTACCACTACAACCCATAGAAATTACCTTTCGGTAAGCTAGTAGGATATCTAAAATGGGTAGGCTTGGATCCGACTACTCCATTTAGGATAGCCTTATATGGGTCCGCCCAGTCACTACAGACTTGCACCATAATTGATTTCTCGGCAATTGGAAGTATTTGGTTATTGGTTGTTTACATCGGGAAAAATGTTCCCTTAAAACAGTAAAGTATATGCAAGTACCCAAACTCTTGAACATATAGAACCATAGTAAACACAGCTCTGTAGGCAAACAACTCTGAATCACATTGAATCAACATTGATTCATCGTCATCAACGTTGATAAAATGTCGATCCAACGTTGCGTGCCCAGTGGAAGGTTGGTCCTAGCTCGATATTTACCTGAGAACAGAACTATTCATATTTCTAGACAGTTCCAGATTACCATACTATTTTGACAGATGAACCAATATCACTTATTACGAACATATGCTAACTTTACTATAACTAAAAAACTGTTGGTGTAATGTCAGCAGTGCAGCCTCAGAACAGACAGCTTTTAATTGAAAGCAGTTTTGTCTGGTTCTTCACGTCTTACCTATGCAAACACAGTGCTCCAGATAAGGAAGGGTAACAGGGATAATTAAGGGACAACTTCACACATTTTCCCATAAAACCACATGTTGCGACCCATCATTAGAACCGTCTCACCGAGACGGTTCCAATGAGGGGTCACACATATGTCTTCGTTGGGAAACAAGAAAAATCATCCCTGAATCATCCCCAGTACCCCCTCTTATCTGGAGCTCTGAAACACATTGACAAATACTTTTATTGATAGATCTGCATGGAAACATAATTAAAAGGTAAACGAACATTTGAATTGAATTGTGTGATGGGCAGAGAGTGGACAAAATGTCAGTGCCAATTGATGATCAGCCTTGTATTAATCTATAGCAAAGTTCTTACGTCGTTAAGGCCAATTAGCGTAGACATGTGGTCCGATTCTTGCTCAGACAACTCGCTGCTTTCTGTCAGAAAGGTAATTTTTAAACCAAGTTAGGACTTCTCCCGTGACACCAGCGGCTTCAAGTTTGTAAAGAAGACCTGCGTGCCAAACACGATCAAAAGCTTTGCTGATGTCACAGAAGACAGCCCGAACCTCTTTCCCTCCATCTAGAGCTTCACAAAAAGTAGCAGTTATTTTGCGTTTCTGGGGCCGTATTAAGTCGTTGCTATGCCGTTGCTAAGGCTAAATTTCAGTGAAGGAGATTCCCTACAACTATGAAATTTGCTCTGGAGGAACAGTCTTTTCAGACTGTTCCTCCAGAACAAATTTCATAGTTGTAGCAAGGGCGTAGCTGCATTTACGCAAATATGACAAAATGACAAAATTTCAACACGGAACTGCAAATTTGCATTCTAAAATGTTGCAAAATGGGCAATGCGTCAATACCAACTGACAACTGGCATAGCAATATGAAATATCCTGGGGGGCTTAACCCTTATGTCAAGCCTCCTAAATTGCGCGCCTGACTGTGCGTATCATGTTAACGCCTCTAGCTATGCTCCTGTGTAGGGAATCTCCTTCATAGACATTCAGCCTTAGCTACAGCATAGCAACCACATAGTCGTTTTGTAAATACGGCCCCTGCAGTTCAAGTTTCTTGTGCGGGAAGCAGTGATGAAAGAGACAAGTTATTTCATTTTAAACACGCTTTTTGTAACTGCATGTCTTGATAAACTTGCATTTCCTCCAATCTCATTACAACCGCAAACTCCGCCCCTTTCCCCCTCCCCCCCCCCCCCCCCCGCCAACCCTCCCCTCTCCTCCTTCCCTCCCCCGCCTACCCATTCCCCGCTTTTTAATTTCTCAAATTATGGCAAAAGCCGCACTGATAACTAGAAAAATATAATATTCCGTTCACGATTTCATTTGACCCCACAAATTAACAAAACGAAAAAAAAGTAAATGTGCACATAGCCGACTCCCAGATGAGCCTGGGCATCCGCCCCGTCTGAGCATAACCTGTTCTGGTTATTTTTTGGCAGCTCAGGATCCCAGGTTTCTTCTCGCGGACAGCCAGGACACTGGTCAACAATTTCAGGCTGGTCTGCGTCTTCGCTGAACGATTAGGCCATTTTGTTTGTTTCCGATGATGCGGCTCATTTAAGTTGAGTTCAGTTTAAGCTAAGTCGCAAGCGACGGCAATAAGAGGATGATGAAAACTTTCGTTCTCCACCCACCGGGATGCGGTTGTTCTGTTGCGTCTTCTTCGACGACCCCGCAGGCACATGGCGTTGAAATGACGTCGTACTGACGCCGATGCGACGTAATGACGTCGCATCGACGTCAGTGTGGCGTCATTATGACGTCATGTGCCCGCTGGGGAGGATCGGATCCCGGTTTTGTTGTAGCAGTGTAAGCAGGGCAAGACCTCTTAATGAATTAAATAGTATTTAGAATACACATGGCAATACTAATAGCTTTCTATGACAATAGCTGAATTTTATATTTGGTCCGACCCCGCCCCCACCCCCCCCCCCCTCCCCCTCGTCTTACACCCACCCACTTAAAAACCAAAACGATTGCGTTTTAGTAGTTTTTTGTTTCTGGTAAAATCTGTAGGATTTTCATCAGCTGCTGATATATACACCACAGGGTATAATCGATTCCGCTAATTTTCGCTTCCTGCAGAGACTGTACATCATATTTGGCTTCCGTCGAGACTGTCCGCGATCTTTTGCTTCCTGCCGAGACTTCTGTACATGATAAATGGCTTCCTGCCGAGACTGTCCGCGTGATTCTGCTTCCTGCCGAGGCTCTACGCAGGAAGCAGAGTCACGCGGACAGTCTCGGCAGGAAGCCATATTTCGAGGACAGTAGTCTCTGCAGGAAGCAAGAGTTCGCGGACAGTCTCGGTGGAAGCCAAATATGACGGACAGTCTCTGCAGGAAGCGAAAATTGGCGGAATCGATTATACGTGCAAAAGAGCGAAGCGCGTCCGTGCTGCTGCACGCCTATAGATAACATGCATCATTAAAAAAAGCTACTTCCACAAAGAGCAAATCCAACACCTTCCAGCTTAAAACTTTTGGACAAATATGGCTGCGCTCTTAGGTTGTTTACATTGGATTTGTCCCGTTTCTGTAATGCAAAGTAACACTGAGCCGAGAGCCATCCTCGATCACATGCCCTTCCTTGACGAAGTCCCGCTTCTGAGAGAGTGACCAGAAAAAGTTTTCTTCAACATCTATTTCTTTTTGTTTTATTTTTAAAGGCGGTCAATCCAACTTAGAAGTCCAAATAAGTAAACGGTAACTGATTAAGCTGTGTATCAGCAAAAGTATAAATAAACAAAAAATAGGGGACACTACGTCATAAATCACATGCCATTAATCTCATGCGTCGATTCGATTGGATATGATGGCCGCCATCTATTAGATTTGACCCCGATATTTCGAAAAGCGACTATTTTAAAGACAACATAGTCGATGTAGAATACGAAGGACACGGAAATTCGTGAATAGAACCAAATACCTCGATGTGCAATGAATTCCATGCAGAGCAAGAACCTTTAGCCATTCAAATGTCTTCCAGGAGTTGGTAAATTATCTAAGGGACGAGTCATTTATGGTCAGCTGGGGGGGGGCCGGGTACATTTAGGGGGGGTCGGAATTTTTTTTGGTGAGGTACTGGGGGGGTCGGAAATAAAAAAGCCTCGGAGCAGGGGGGGTCATATATTTTATTAGGCATATTGGGGGGTCAGAATTCTTCCATCAGTCTTCATTTTTGAAAATGTCTCAGCTTCTGGGGGGCTTCGCCCCCCAGACCCCCCATTACTCATAAAATTTCAGACTCTTTTCTTTCAAACTCGCAACTTAAAACTTAAAAGATTTTATGGAAATGACACAAAAAACTTGGGCAGCTTCATATCCAAAAACAAAACTTTTCATGAATTTGCTAGAACAGTATAAAAGTGTCTATAAACTCATGTCAAGTAGATGATTTTGTTCTCAATTAAATTTAATGCCTGCATTTGTGTTATCAGCTATAACAAAAACACTGTGGCCTCTGGGGCACAGGACCCAGACCACCACCATCCAGAGGCCCAATTAATATTATTTACAGTTATAATTATTAAGCATTCGACAAACATTTGATGGCCATTAGCAGAAGAAAAAGTGCAAGAAATGCAGACAAATTTTAAAACAGACCATGATCACATGTAATTAACCTGTTAGAATAAGAAAATGTTCTTTGTGTTTCATACAGCTAGGTTTTGATTGAGGTCAGTCTGACATAAAATAGGTAATATGGTACGTGTGTGTTAAGGGTAGCTGACACTGGGGATAGGGGGGGTCATAAAAATTTTTGTCACCTATCTGGGGGGGTCGGAAAAATAATTCTGGTGAGACTGGGGGGGTCGGAAAAATTTTAGTGAACCATATGAAAATGTACCCGGCCCCCCCACCTGATAATAAATGACTCGTCCCTAAAGCTTGATACATTTTCCTTTAAAAAACTTGCTTCACTTTCCCGTTGGCATCGTCAAAGTATGTTTACAAACACAGCATTTTGAAGTGTGTCACATGATGACGTCATAAGACAACGCGGGCATCGCACCATCATCTAAGGACTTTTCATAAAACTTGTGGCCCGATTTGACAATCTGTTGGACGAAACATTCTTGGATTTCCAGAAGCCTACACATCGGGCTATCGACGTTGAACGACGCTGATTAAACACTGATTCAACGTTTGTGTGCCTGCAGGGTACCCCTTTGTATGCATAACGTCCCGATTCTAGGAGCCTGCAAATCGGACAGGTCTACAACATTGAATCAGCGTTGTGTGTCTGCTGGATATGTACCCTTTGAAAAATGACATCCCATGCATCGGACACTTAACGTTGAATCAACGTTATGTGCCTACAGGATAATTATCTCTTTGCATGCATGACACTTCCATTCTAGGAGCCTACACATCGGGTACACAACGTTGAATTACCGTTGTGTTTCTGCAGGATATGTAGGCTACTCTTTGTAAGATGACACCCCCATTCTGGGGGCCTACACATCGGACACAAAACGTTGATTAAAAGTTGTGTGCAGACCTGGTATGTACCTCTGTGTATGCATGAAATTCCATTCTGGGAGCCTACAGATCGGGCACACATTATTTTTTCGAAAACTACGATTTACTAACACTGAAAAACTGAGTTTTGCATAATAAAAATCTGCCTTTTTACACTGTGAAACATAGTACTGGCCGATGAATTGACGGCCAGCTCTGTGCGCATGCGCCAGATTTACGTCATAATGGAAATCCCTAAAACCTCTTATATGCCCTCAGCTTTGTAAAAGAAAGAAAATCTGCTTTTGCACGCATTTAGGTAACACCTATTTCATATTACCCTGTGTACACTGTATCGACAAAGCAGCTAGAAAGCTATCACGTGACCTGAACTAGGTAAACCGTGGCCTACTTCGCTTGGGGCTAATTCCGCGGCTATAGCCGAGCTACTGATGTTCGGTTGGGGCTATAGCTCGGACCATATCTCTGAGAATAGCCGCGGCTATAGCCAAAAAATACCCGGATGAGAAATTTTGACCAATCAGTGAATATGTATCAAACCTTGTCAGAAGATCACGCAGATTGGTCTCTAACATTTGATTGGAAGATGCTTTACGTGGGAACTGACTAATTATTGGAACAGCGGCTATAGCCGCGGATTTAGCCCCAAGCGAAGTAGGCCCTAGTATCTCAGACATGCAGTACACTCACAGACCTCAGATTAATTATTTGTTTTTATTTACTTAAAGGCCAGGTTCCAGACAGCGAAATATCCGTACGGACAGCAATTAAGCCTATATGGTAAAGTGGGATGGGCTTAAAGTTGTCTGCTCTGTTATCAGTTTGATTCTATTGGCTTTTACACAAGGCCGTCGTCGCCGGTCCGGCAGGTCCGGCGAGCGCCGGACCACTTTTTTTGGCCGAGTATGCTATCTGCCCTACCACTTTGTTATTTTTCAGCCGATTTTTCTTTCGTGCTTACCTGTGATTTTATTGAATCGCATCATCAAAAGTGCCACAATATTTATCGATGAAATTATCAATGACGCTCGATCGTTGCTCGTGTCATGAATAAACCTGGCCAAAGTGTGAAAACATGCAGTCACACACCGTGCAAAACAATGCAGTTATTACAATGACACCTGCTTGATTAATTTCATAATCGTTAAAGGATTATTTTCAGTGGACGATTTATCAAACACATGATAAACTCTTTGATCCAGAATGTATTAAAGAACTTCTTCGTTTTGATTTTTGTATGCCAACAATGGTATGAAAACAAAATGCAGCGGCATGTTTTTCTCGGCGCAACAGAAGAAAGTTTTAATCCTCTCAATGTATTTTTCTAATCATTCTAAATCAAAGAACATGTCGGGCGGCAAAATATGTATAAAACATTTTAAATTTACAAAGTATGAGCATTATGGACGGACACACGGCGCCAAGTGTGTGCAACTAAGGTTACGTACCGCTGAGCCACTTGGGGAAAGTCGTTAGGAGAACTGAACTGAACTGAAATGTATGCGCATTCTAAGTCCTGAGACTGTATCGAAAGTTCCATGTCAATGTTGTTATTCCATTATGAATATACAAGTGCCGCCTGTTCTAAATCAGCCCAAGACTGTTCGGTTCCCACAACGTACATTTGGTGTAAAAAAAAGCCGGAGCAGAGAAGTTTTCAGCCGTCGTGGTTTGATATAGGCCGTGGCTTTATTATGATGAAGCAAAAGATCTTGCGTTTTGTCATCTCTCTATGTTGGCCTATCGGCAAGGAAAGTTGCGCAGCCTAAATATAGACAAAGCTTACATCATTAACGGGTATTCTAACTGGAAAGATGCTTGTGTATCTTTTCGAAAACATGAGTCTTCAAAGTGCCATCAGGAGTCAATGCTGAAAGTATAGACTTTGCCTAGAACCTGCGGGGACATCAGTGAAAAAATGTCAAAGAAACATGCTGAGGAAAATCTCAGGATATCTGTATCAGGTTTAATCTTTGCATTAATGCGGACCTCAAACTTGATACCACCGCCTGATGAGACTCGCAGAGGGGTCGAAATAGTTGTTTAGGAGAAAAAGCCAAGAACAAATAAAACAAACAAAAATACACAACTATATAGTAGGGATTATATCTGTATCAGGCTTAATTTTGCTTGAACGCAGAAATTGAGGCAAGCGCCTGATGAGACTCGCAGAGGCGTCGAAATAGTTGTTAAGGTGAGGTGGGAGTAATTCAGCGCCGCCGTGCGGCAGTTTCCGTCACTACGCTACGTAATGACGTCGAACGTTCCATTTGATAAAAACAAGATGGCGTCAACGTTAGCCGCTTCTGTGATGGTCTGTTCACAAAATGCAAGGAGGCTGAGCGCTGGGCGAAATTTAAAGGAAGTAGAAAGTGCCGTAGAGGAGAAACTGAAAAAGATAGTTAGTTTTTCGTGCGGAAGACTACTTGTGGGATATTTGACAGTTTCTTAATAGTTTATGACAGTTTATGAGACGGAGTTCGCAGCTTTTGAGTTAGAAAGTGCCGTAGAGAAGAAACTGAAAAAATATAGCTGTTCTCTGACAGTTCCTCATTAGTTTGTTAGATGGAGTTCGCAGTTGTTGAGTTGCAATAACAAAGCCTCGTGAAATTGAATCCAGAATCGTACAATGAATAGTCAGATCACTGTCTACACTTCCACCACGTACTTAGCAGTTAACATGGTAGCAGCCATAGACAGTCGTTATCATACCACCCACACTTTAAATACTAATCAGCAAAAGCTATGCCAAATTTCAGTTATATCAAAAATTCTTAGACTGTCCCTAGCATTTGAACACCGCCAGGCAGCCTTATCAACGTCGACGCAATGTCGTCAGAATCTTTTATCGACGTTGATACGATAATTCAACATCTGTTCTGTCAATAAGCTAAAAACAATGTGGCGTTTCTTTTTCCTTGCCTTTCTTTCACTTTTCTGTTTTTCATTTCTAATTTCTGTTTCAAGTGTATATCAAAGTATCTCCTGGACGCTAAAATGAATCAAAGCTGCCTATCATTTTTACAGAGAGAGAGAGAGAGAGAACGAGAGAGAGAGTCGACGAAGTCCAGTCGTTGCCAGACCGCTAGGTTACCGTGCAGAATATATTAGGCCCTTTCTTGGGTCGGGTCAGGAACTGGAAAACTTGACTCGCTTACACTGTACAAAAGCCAAGTGGACAAGGGAATTGTTCAAATGTCATTACACGTGGAAGCCCGCCCCAACTCGGGTGCCCGTCAACTGTCTCGGGTGCCCGTCAGCTGTATGGGAGGGCATAATGGCAATGCTTTCGATTTTTTTAATTAAAAATACTTAGTTAAGACGGATTATGCAGAGATTTAGAGAATGTATTACATCTGCCTTCATCCTGCACTTTCCAGACAATGACAATCATGAGTGATGAAAGTTCCAGACAAATTTTGCCGGTAGCCTACAAAAAGCGATAGTTGATATTTAGCGCGAAAGGTTAGGTTACGTAAACGTCACCATGCGCAACGTCAACATTTCAGTCTAAAGAGACGGCAGGACGGGCATTTAATGCACTTTAACTCGAAAGTTAAGTCGGCGACCTACTATTTTTATTGCTTTAATGTGAACTTATATCATTGGGTGATACTGTGTTAGTTTATGAAGAAAAAATGTGTTTTGTTTTCTCAGAATGAAGGTTTTTATCCAAGAGGTACGAGCAAAAAAGTGCATTTTCACGCCATTATAACGTCGGGTCGAAAAAGTGGAAATATTGGCGTTTTCGAGGTCAGATATCTTAAAAACGACATCGGCGACTCCCCTTTTTTATTACATTTTCTGAAAGAGGGACTGAAAATGTACAATTTAAGGAAGTATGAATAAAATCATGTGTTTTGTCTATTACTCCCACCTCACCTTAAAGAGCTTTTTCAGTCTTACGTTATTTCTTTCTCGTATTTCACTAGCAAAACTTTGTGACCAAAACGACTGAAATTTGATCCCAAACGCATCCAAAATGCATTTAAAACGCACATAGAGACGCCCATAAATCAATCTCGGGGGAGGTCCCCCGAACCCCCCTTACGAGCGGGGAAAATCTCCCTCTCGTGCTCTCCCCCATCGTGCCTTCGGCACTCGCTGCTATCCTCCGCCGGACCAGTTTTCACTACATGGCGACGGGCCTGTTACACTTGTAAACAGAAGCACATGTTTGATATTTACATCGTCTGCTACACTGGATTCTTGTGTAGAACTAGAATGCTCAACTTGCATTGTTACTCTTGAACTCAAGATTGTTTTTTTTTTATAATTTCTTCAGGAATTAATAAATGAGCGGCATCGTGACAACGTGACAAAACCAACAAAATGACATGTGCACCCAGCCAAGACTCAGATCAGTCTGGGCATTTGCCTAGTCTGATCAGTCTTTGCTGCCTGCATGGAAGTAGCTTGAATCTTTAGCTACCCTACTCATAAAGCACACAGCGAAGACTCTGATTAGACTAGGCGGATGCACAGGCTGATCTGAATCTTCGCTGGCGCACATGCCACTTCATTGGTTATGTCTTGTTGCGGCTCAAATATTGAAAATAATATACTGAGGAAAAATATGACTTACAATGTTGGTATTCCACAAAATATCAAGCTTTCTCATTTAAATATTACTCCAAAAACACAATATGAGAACTAAACAATTTTTACTCCAAGTAAAGCACTGTTTCAGTAATATTTGGTGATCAGTAGCCGAAAAACACATCCATCCAGATAACATGACACATTACACTATAGATCTGTATACAGTGGCATAATTTCTTTTTTTACTTATGTATTTCCTCTTCTTCTTCTTGGTGGGTTAAACATAGAGGTCATGTATGTGTCCCAGATACTTTTGCGGTACAGGTAGGTGGGAGCTTTATAAACCTTCTTTCCAAGACGCCTCCGTGGTGCCCTTGGATCTCTTGGGTTCCAAATGGATGTATATTCCCTGTCAACATTCTTGTTCCAATGAAGAACAGCCAACTGTGATCGCATATTATACTGCTGATCACTGAAACTTATCCTTTTGTCTTGGAAAATGTTCATCACATTATTGAAGCTTTCCACATAGGAGGAATCTCTTGCTAAAATGAAGTCCTCTGGAAATTTGTAAATGACAGATGTTTCGATGACATTTTCAAGACACTTCTCAGCTTTCGGGTTTGTGATGACAATTCTTGAGGGCTCGTAATTTGGATCCAGTTTACACCTTGATTTCTCAGAACAGTCTGAATGCTCATTTTTGTAATGTTTCACAATATTTGACAGCATTTTTTGCAACTGTTGGGGGTCAGCTTGGCAGTTTCGAATTGCCCAATGAAAGTGTGTGGCAACAGGTTCAGCCTTATCTGACAACTGCTAAAACCAAATTTTCCCTTCTTTGTATTTGGGTCCTGATGAAATAGCTTTCATCGCTTTCTTCAGTGATTTAACACCATGCCAGCAGTCATTTTGATTTGTCATTAAATGCGACTTCACTAGTTTGTTCATTGACAAGTTTCTGTCACGGGTATGGACTTTTATGGTTACATCTTCAGATTCAAAGTTCTCATATATTCTTTCAGTACCCTTTAGTTCATGCCTCTGTGATACTATATCATCTGCCTTTGTAATATGAATGCACTGTAGCACTTTATGAGTTTTTTCTCCTAATGCCACAACACTGCTGTCTTTTGCATTCTCCACCCATGACGTGCATCTGTCATAATGTCTATTCCATCTAGGTCTTCATAGCTGCCAATTTCCATGTGTGAAGATTCTTCAAGTGAACTGTTATAAACTGTTTGAAGACCGCCATTATAGTCTTGGGTAAACCTTTTCCTCTTTGACTTTGAAATGACACCAAAACCTGAAGCGTTTGAAAACCTTGTATAATGCACTGGAAGCATTCCGGAGCAAATTACAGCATGATTTATTCTGTGATTCACCAGAAATGTATCATTTGGCAGGTAAGGCGAAGAGGTCCATCTGTATGTATGAAAGTTTTGTGTTTTTGTGCACTGAAATGTCACAATAACCACATGCCCCCGATACACAATTTTCTGTTGCTTAAGATTATGTTGACAGTTTCTTCCATGATGTTCCGCCATTTCCGCCAATTTCTGCATAGAGGACTATGTGGATATGAACAGTTTTTCATTTGTATCCTTCTTGTTTTTCAACTTTCTAAATGATGTAGGAAATGCCTGCTCGGCCTGGTCTTGAACGTGACCTTGTATCCAGAAGTCCAATGCTGCATCAAGTATATCACAATTTGTTACTGGTCTACTAAATGTTCTCTGCAAACTGCCTCTTACATTTTGTATTTTTTCTGAAATTTCACATTTTTCTGTTCATCTCTAGGTACTTCGATTTTGAAACTTGGAGGCCTGACTCAAACTTGTCTCCTTTGACCTTCCATATCTTCAAGATTAATTAATGAAAATTAGAGCAATGTTGATTATCCTTGAACTTTCTGAAAACACATTTTCAATATCAGTGTCTTCACTTTTTCCCTAATGGAATGATACCCTTGTACCCCATACAGGGGAGACAGGATAGACAGTTACCGTTTTGCCAGGTAACAATGTCAAGTATCTTTTTTTTATTTTCAAGGCTGCAGCTGCATGTATGTATATTTTAGTACATGTTGTTTATTTCATCTTTTAATTTTTATCATATAATTTTTAATCGGTTCATTCAATCTTGATAAATTTTGGCAAAACCCTTTGCAAAAATGGGTTTGGTTTCTTCCACTGTTATTCCCGCCACCTAGCATCATATGGAGATAATCTGTACACAAATCTTATCAGAAAAAGTGTTTGTTTTGTTGCTTTATGTGGCATTTACAAATCAATTAGTGCTTATTTATATGCAGAGATTGAGTTACAGACTTACAATAATTTGTGTACTTACATTCTTATCATGGCAAATCAAAATATATTAAAGGATAACATTGAATGCTGGATACCATAAACCACTTATTTAGCCACTATGTTTGGAAATATGATAAGATAGGTCGAACTGACACAGAAAAAAGTGGATCAAATTTCCTGGCAGGTGATACAGATTCTTGTAGAATTGATGTGGATCGTCAAACCACATCTGAAAGTGAACAAAATTCTGACAGTAATAATGAATTTCAAGAATATAATATTTGTCAGAATTTAGACGAAGAAGAGTGTAGGTTTTGTTTATGTAGGCCATGTATAACAGATGAATCAAATCGGCAGTTCTGGTGGGAACAAGAAAATGAGGCTCCTTGTGTAAGAAACTCGGGTCTGAAATGTATTCTTTGTTTTGTAAGACAGTGGTTTCCAAATTCAGATGGAGTGCCATATATGGGACATTTATGGGAATAATAGTCTTTTCTTGTTCTTTCTTTTATTTGAATTCTAAGGCTGTTTTCAACCTCCCAGAAATGCAACTACAGGAAATAAATTGAGTAAATATTGCTAGAACTTTATCTCCCGCCATGTGTCAGACATTGGTATTTGTGTATTCTGAAACCGCTCCTAGCAGCAGGACTTGAGGTTATGAACTTTGATAAGCCCTCCTACTTGCTGTCAATTATAACTGGTGGTAAATTTGAATTTTCTAGCAGACTACAAATTTTTTTTTTCTGAAATGTACACTTTGGAATATTATTTCATTTTCATTTTGATATGGAATTACTTATTACATCTTAAAGGAGTTATGTGCCAAGTTTCACAGTTTTTTATTGGGTAAGTGTTTTACATTTTTGGATTTTCTGCTCTGATAGCTGCATGCAAACAGTATGTGAACTAGGGAACACAACAGCCATTTTCAGATCCCTTGGCTTTTATACTTGGCACCTGGCCTTTAACCTTAGGAAATAGATTAAAATCATGGTATTTTATTGCTGTGTTGCTGAATGTAAGGCTTTAGATTATAAAGAATCAGTTTCCTAAAGGTTTTGAAAGCTTCAAAAATAAGTATTTTGCTCGTATTTCACAAATTTACTAATGAACTAGTTCATAGTCTTTTTTTCCGGTCCAACCGATTCTCATAATGATGTTACCCAAGAGGTTCGACTGGGTTCCTGACACAGCGTCTATCCGTCCTCTTCAATTCGCAGAGAAGAAGTATTTAGGGGGGTGGAGGGGGGGGTGAGGGGGGGGGGCATGAATCTGAAATGTTAGTACTGCAGTTGTTTAGTAATAAACATCATTTGCATCTTTTCATGATAAAAGTCGTCAAAAATAAAGTCAAAGTATCAGAATCAGAATTGTTTACTGGTGACACGTCCAAGGACAATCATTCACCAGGACCTGTGAATCAGGGAAGCTAGTCCCTAGCCCTTATAAGAGAAGTAAACTAAGTAACTGAATCCTCTGCACACTCAGCAGCAGAAATAAGTGAATCTTCCAGGGAATTCCAATCTCTAATAGACTGGGGGAAGAAACTGGACTTGTAAATGTCAGTCCAAGCCAATGGGGTTTGAAATGTCAGGGAATGATGATTCCTGGTACGCCTACTTGGGGGAACAAGGTTGTTTATGGGTATACTGGCTGCACCCCTCAGACCTTTGTAAAGCATTATGAGTCTACTATCTTTCCTTCTCTTTTTCAGGGATTCCCACTTAAGTTTCTCCAGAATGCCAGTCATACTCCTAGTTCCATATGTATAATTTCCCGTTACAAATCTAGCTGCTCTTTTCTGCACCTTCTCAAGTTCATCTTGAAGAAGTATACTTTGAGGGTCCCAAACTGAACTGCCATACTCCAGGACTGGACGCACCAGTCCCTTGTATGCTGACTCTTTAACATCCTGTGGACATGCTGCCAAGTTACGTCTGAGAAAGCCGAGGGTCCTATTAGCCTTTGTGCAAATATTGCTGACATGTGTGTTCCATTTCAAATCATTGGTTATGGTTAAGCCGAGATACTTGATAGTTTCTACATTACTGAGGAACGTTCCCTATAAAAGTGTAGGAAGCATTGATCTTCTTGATCCGTTTCCTTGTAATTTGCATTATATTGCATTTAACAGGTTGAAATCTCATGCCCCAACTCCTTGCCCAACAACCTAAATGATCTATATCCTCCTGAAGTTTCACCGTGTCTTCAATATCTCTGATTTCACGATAGCAAACACAGTCGTCTGTAACAGAGAAAAGAATCTCTTCCCACCAATACCATAGCCGTATAGCTTACATTTAAGTAATTCATGAGGGGAAGTGTCAAAAGCTTTCTCGAAGTCCAAGATAATAGTGTCAACCTGACCGCCCTTATCCAAGATTTTAGCCCAGTCATTTATAACCGTGATCAATTGAGTTTCACAACTATGTTTCTTCCGGAAAGCGTGTTGTCTGTCTGACAAAAGTTTATGTTCATCCAAATGTGCCATAATATTAGAGCAGACAATGTGTTCGAGTAACTTGCATGGTACACAAGTTAGAGAAACAGGTCGGTAATTGCAAGCCAAAGGCCTATCTCCTTTTTTGAAGAGTGGGCATATATTTGCAAGAGACCATTCCTTGGGGATTTCACCCGTGTCAATAGATTGTTGGAAGAGATGAGCAAATATTGGGCCTAATTCAGATGCTAGTTCTTTTAATACTCTAGGATGCAATTCATCAGGTCCTAAAGCTTTCGATGGGTTCTAGCCCTTAAGAAGTTTCGTTACACCTTCTGCCGAAACATGAATGTCCTCCATGAAAGGAGCCAAGCGATTAAGAAGGGGGACTTGGGTATGTTCACTTTTATTAAACACATCCGAAAACTGGCCGTTAAATTCATCAGCCTGTTCCAACTCTGATTCGGCAACACCACCACCATTTCTCTTCTTTAGGGGTGGGATACCTTGAGTATCTTTCTTTTGACTATTAATGTACCTGTAGAAGTCTCTGGAATTAGCTTCTATGTCACCAACCAAGTTATTGACATACAAATCATGTTGCTTTTTCACATCAGCTTTAATTTCCCTTCTCAAAGATTCAAATTTTGACCTAAGTTTGCTACTGCCAGTCTTTTTGGCCTTCGCATGTGTCTTATTTCTTCTACGAATCTTTCTTCTTATCTCAGGGGTTATCCAAGGAACAGAAGAGGTTGACCTACTGGTTTTTGAGGGGATATGCAAACTCCTGAATAAAGGAGGTTATCAAGTCAAAGTTTTCCTGAACTGAGCGATTGTCCGAGTAACCATTGAAGTACCTATGTTTTGCGAAGTCTGACGCTTCTTTCCTCATTGATTCGAAATCTCCCTTTTGGTACAAAAACACTTTCCTCCGAGGTTTCTTTTTTTTTTTTTTTTTTTTTGGGGGGGGGGGGGGGGGGGGGGGAGATAAATTTTCAATGTTCCTGATATCTAATCATGATCACTAAGTTTGTCCGGGGAATGTAGTTCTTGAAACTGACCAGGAAGCGAAGTGAGAATTAAATCCAATGTGTTTTTCTCCCGAGTCGGGAAATTCACCAGTTGTTCTAAACCATGGTCATTCATGACATCAATCAACATTTGTCCCTCTGACTGACTTAACACTGATCCTGACTTATTAAGTCGGTCTGGCCAAGCAATATCCCCTAGTACGTGAACTGAGGGGAGCTTATTTCCCTTGTGCTTTGTCCAAATATGATCTAACTGGTCACGAAACAATTGAAATTCCTCACTTGAGCCACCAGGCTGACGATACCAACTTGCTACATAATGGGAAGTTTTGTTTGCCAAAATTTTAACCCAAACTGATTCTGAGTCGTTTTCTATTTCTGACAAGGGCATGTGCGGAATGTCCTTATGAATGAGAAGCATCACTCCGCCACCATGAAGGTTTCTGTCCTTCCTTAATACATTGTAGAGGAATGTTTCAGGGAACAATTCCGAAGTTGCAACTGAACTGTCAATTTTTTGTTTCTTGAATAGCTACAATCTGAGGTTGGTGTACATCAAGGAAAGCTAATAAATCCAATTTCTTACCCCTAATACTGTTTATGTTCAAACTAACAAGTTTCAAACCGCCAAGAGTCTTGCCATTAAAATTTGACTCATTTGAACTGCTTGATGAAAGCCTAACATTCTTATCCTTTGACAGTGGATTAAATCGATTCTCAGTCACTAGATTCAACTGATCATCGAAAAAGGAGTATATTTTCATAATCAGTGTCCGAAATAAAAGAGCATTCATTGTGAAGCCACAATTCACAACCATCGCATATAACTGCCGTATTGTTCAGTATCAGTTTTTATCATACGGTTATAACTGAAGAGACATCAAATTTAGATGAAACAAAACTTAACCAAAGTACAGGGACATACAGACAAACCATACATACTTTAATATTTACAATATTTCAAAGATCGAAATTCTGACATTTAAATATTTCAACACGATTTCTAATACTTCTGTATCATCTGTGCTCATCAGAAACACGATAGAAAACCTACACGCCTTGGAAACATTTGAATAATGATGCAACAATTTTACTCAGTAGCATAGTGAAGAAACTGCGTACTAGCACTTCTACAGGTGTGAGCCAATTTGTATGGAAAGCCAGAGGGGACCCCCGATTATTATTATTATTTTGCATATGTACGCTACACAAATTATAATAATGCTTAGAATTTTAATAATAATCGACAGGGGTCCCGTACGGCTAAATGTCAGCATATTATTATTATTATTATTATTTTACGCCCGCCATATTATTATTATATTGTTCCAAAGATAATAATGTTTTAGTGAAAAAATAATCTGCGGTAAAATAATAATGTAGAACCACGTGCTCGAGAATGATTATTTAATTTCTTAATAATAATAATCATTCGCGAGCACGTGGTTCAACATTATTATTTTGCCGGAGATAATTTTGTCACTGAAACATTATTATTGTAGCAGTGCCCGGATATTATCGATTATTATTTTTGTTGCTGATTATTATTATTTTTAATTTTAGAGCGTGCATTGGCAATATTATTGTAGAGTAGTTCGATTTCCCTCCCTTATAATTTTTAACATACAGACTACAGACCCAGCTTTAGCTGCATCTTAAACATACATAAATGGATACACCTGCAGGGATAGATGCCTTGCGACTGAACGTCCTTTTAGCCGTATTTCTTTTTTTTCGGGAGGGAGGGGCGGGGGGGGGGGGGGGGGGGGGCGATGACGGGAGGTTGATAATGAAAGGCAATGGAACCCTGTTTACGGTTGGAAAGATTTCCGTCTCCGAAGGGTCTCAAACCCAGCGCTCAACCTACTGAGCAACCGGGGCTCTACATGCCAGGGGAAGAATCTCAGCCACTCAAATCTCTAAGCCCCCGAAAACCATGGCTAACTTTTCAAATGAAAAATTGAATCTGGGCAAACTTCCGACATGAAAAAAATTACCCTGGAGCAGATCCACCGAAGTTTTTGAAATGATCATACTGCCCAAGGTTTCAAGAGTTGCTTCCCTTTGTAAGAAGGAAAAAATGCACTCGCTGGAGCAAACTCCCTTTCTCAGAAGGAGATTCTCCATATGAAGGACAACAACACAAACCCCGCCCCTAAAGAAGGAAATACTATATTCCTGCAAATGACCTCTCAAATACATTATCAGTGGGACTGGAAAGTGTTCTCTGCGCGTCAGGCGTTTATTCAGAAACAGGAGCGGCGGTAGTAGAGTGGCTTACGCGCTGGATTTCCAATCTATGATGCAGGTTCGATCCCCATATGGCCGGCTTCTCCGACTTTCCGAAAGATACTTTAAACCGAAGTCCCATCTCCATATGACCTATATGCTGGTGGATTGTTTAACTCTAGCTTACTTATTCACCGATGGATGGATGGATGGATGGATGGATGGATCATAGGGTGAAAATATCTTTCACTTAATTTCCCCACAGTCCAATTTATACTTCTCAAATCAAAGGCCTGCGTTCTTTACCCTAACCCTACTGTCAAGGTCCCCGATTTTTTAGTATCCTATCACACATGGAAATTTAGGAGCGGCAGTAGTATAGTGGATAACACGCTGGCCAACCAATCTAGGGGTCGCAGGATCGTTCCCCGGCTTCTCCGGTCCTCTAAATGAGTCCCGTCTACGTATGACCTAGTCTTTGCTGGGACGTTTCAACCCGAGTTCAGTCATCAGTCGGGGGACTTATGGATTTTCGTCACGGACATTTGTGATGGTTGGCCATGCGATTCAGATGAACTGACAGGATGTCTTACCATAAGGTACTTACTTAAATTCTTAACACAAGATGTCACCACACGTCCGAAGGACGAAGCGAGATGGAAAGCCATAACATTAGTTTCTTTTGGTGTTATGGCTGACCATGACAAAGGCAAAAACCCAAATACTTTGGTTCAAAACCTTGAGTAACTCGTATAGCTAGCACCCGTTTATAAAATTGATGATGGATGGATGACTTGCGACTTTACGTCCGTTTCAACAGTGTTTCAGTCATATCAGGACGATGGGAGGATGATAATCAAGGGCTGTGTACAATGGAACACCATTTACGGTTGAAAAGACTCCCGCCTCCAGCGGCGCTCGAATCTGGGACCGCCATACCAGTAGGTCAGCGCTTAAATAGTCTTGTTTAACTGAGAAGAGCTACGGACGTCACAAATATCAATATTAAACGTATATAGCGGACGTCACGCTTAGCATTGCTAGCGGGTTACATTGGCGTTTATTATCGGGTAGCTGAATGGAAAAATGTTCGGGTTATGGCAGTCCATCACAAATGTGCGTGATGGAAGACTGGTAAGACCTCAGATTGCTCATGTTAAGCACATAATAAGAAAAAGTTCTGATCAAAATACAAAAACAAGCTCTTTATTACGAATTTTCGGCCCTCATAGGTGCACGCATAGTGATACAGAATCAGCAACCAAACAAATTCCAAATGACAGAATGTCAGCAAAATCAGATCTGTTCTATTCAGTTCCGTTCAATTCTTCTAACTGAACTGAACTGAACAGAACAGATCTGATTTTGTTCTTGCCGTTCCTCAAGTAAATAAATCTGTAAGTTTTCATGAGCGAATGGCAGTAGTAAAGAAGTATATCACACCTTCAGTAAAACATATTCTGATGCATATTACTTAGATATCCAAAAAGATAGTAAGTATTGATTGAAATAGTCTACGTGTCATACAAAAACTACTTTTACGATGTCGGTCAAACAAAATAAATGATAAAACCGATTACAAACTATAAAAAAAAGTTCATTATCTCCCTTGCATTTGCTAGAGCTCCATTTAGTCCTCGTCTGCTCACCTGATGGTTTACTTTACAATGAGTTTGCTCACCTGGGAATTTAATGTAAAACTAAGATTAAGGTGTGAATTTTCCCCATAATCAAAAACTTATACGGATCACTGATTTTTGCTTTGCGTTTATGTCTTTGACGTGTAACTTGCATGACAAATGAGTTTTCAAGTGTTTCTGTTTATGTTTAAGAAATAGATCAGCTCTAGCAGTGAATTGTTGAGTAATAATTCACTGTTTGGAGGTCAGTTGTAAAGTACATCATATCACGAGCGCGGAGCGCGAGTGATATATCTACTTACAACTGACCGACAAACAGTGAATTATTTCGATTCTAACGCTCAAAACCGCTGAGAAAAAGTGTTATTTTCTTTCAAACTCTCCCAACCTTCCTGCCAGCGCGTTCATGCTCCCGCCATTATTCTTAACTGTATCCAAGGTAAATGTTCGTTTTTATGGCGATTTTAGAAAGAAAAAGAGACGTTACACCGTCTAACGTCTCAAAACGTGACAAAATTACGTCAGTAATGCAAGTGACGTCAGCAATTAGTCTCATGCGCTCCGAGACAGTGAATTGTTGCAGAATAAAACACGGAAACTTTCCGTTGCTTCTATAGGCGCACTGTGTTAGAATAGTACGTTAAACATACGTTGACGTCATTGTTGAGATTAATTGTAAATTATCCTCAAACGATTGTTAAAATAATGATTAATTGTATACATTTTACACCTTTTAGGCTTACATTACTTACATAACAGACATCACTGAATAGTTTTGACTTTATGTATGTGACCTTGAACGCATTTCAAGGTTATTGTACACTATCTAATCCTTTAAGATCACAGTGCTGCTTTTGACAATTCTTCTGTTTTGGCTTACTGAGTATCGCCCCCCTTCCCCCCCCCCCCCCTTGACCCAGCTTCCCACTCATATATATTGCGAACCTGCCATGCATAAGTCTGCTGCATAAAGGAAATGCTGGGTCTCGAGGGGGAAAGTACTTGTATCTTAATTATAGTGAAGCGTTCCCTTTTGGCTTTTTTGACCGGAAGTGTAACTATGGCTTTGCAAGTTTAAATGCCAATCAGGCGTAACAAGAATAAAATCATTGTTTTGTATTGTGATATGCATGTATTTAGCATGCATTTATGACAAAAACTTATGGAATGAATAACCGATTTCAGTATTTTTATTACCTCAAAACATGAGGTAATTAGGGTAGGAATGGTCGGCTTGGATTATCTCCCCATGTCTTTGGGTCTGAATCACAAATGATGATCTGATTTCACAGTTTACATATTTGTGGAAGCAGTGCCGCTAAGAAAAAATATGCACACTTTATACCTTAAAAAATTCGAATCTGTCGTGCCGGTCAAATGGGAAAATCCTCGACTTAAGCATAGAAGTCATTTACTCTCCTGTCCTTTAATCGATTTAAAGTCACAATTTGAGGCATAACTAACGAACCAATAAATGGAATTTCATTGAACTTCGGTAACAATATGTACCATTATAACATGGTGACGCGTGTCAAGTTTTGTCAGAATTGCATCATTAATGCAAGAGTTATTGCCCTTGCATTGATTTAAAACCTGCAAATTGCCCATAACTTAGGTACCCGTGAATGAAATTTAATGAAACTGAAGAAAATAATGTATTGCAATATTAGGTTGATACACTCACAGATTTGCTAAAATAGCGTCACTAATGCATGAGTTATTGCCCATGTATTTTATAAAAATCCACAAGTTTAGTCGTCACTAAACTGACAGTCACTAAGGTTAAGGAAATCTAAACCTTAAACAAATCAGAGCCACTTCGTTTTGTGGGAGTGGGGTGGGGTGGGGGGAAGGGAGGGATAAAAATTTACCGAGTTCTCTTATTCCAGTTTAGGGCACACTGGGTGCGGATTTCATGGCCTATTGGATTGAAGAAAGTGGTCGGCCATGAGTCGCCGGTGGGAGTCTAACCCACGACTCCCTAATAGAAAGGTGAACGCATGGCGCTCCGCTTTACAAAGAACACCTTCCATTCCCCTAAAGAGAACTCTCAGGACACTGTAAAGAGAAGTGTTTGTATGTGGTATTTGCTTCCCTGTTCTGAACCTGAGATGAGTTTGCTCCAGTGGGAGCCGATTCTTTCCTACTCACAAAAGGAGGCAACTCTTGTGACTTCCTGTTTGGTTCCCTGGGCTGTAACGCTTTCGCAGGGGGTCTGCTCTCGAGCAAATTCTTTCATTAAGGAGTTGGCTCCGGTTTAGGTGCCCAGAGATTGGGGCGGCTGAGTCACTTCCCAGTCACCTTATCATTTATGTATACTCAACCGATTAAAAACGCAACACTTAATTTATCCAATATTCCATAGCTCATGTAATATGCAGATCATTTTCAGTTCAATGTCTTAAGTCAAAAGGAGTTAATGCTTACTGTCCCAGAAATTCAGTTCTGTTGATGAAATGGTTCACGCTTGAAAGAGCACTACCTGCAGCTACCCGATTTTCAAAAGTCTCAGGAAGAGGTAGAACTATCGCGAGACAGGACGTATGCGTTGCATCGAGCGCCAGATGTAAGATAATCTATGGTGTCCCAGGTGCCTCTAATACTTTCTACAAGTCTCAAAATCATTGATGGGTGGAAATGGAAATGCTTGGCCTCAAAATAATGGCTTACATAAGCATGCAACATTCCAAAGGTTTGGCAGACATATCCCTAATTGAGACTTTTGAAAATCGGGTAGCGCCTGGTCGTGCTGTCTCCAGGATGAACCATTTTATCAACAGAAATGAATTTCTGGGACAGTAGACATTAAGCCCTGTTGGTTTAAGAAATTAAACTGAAAATTATCTGCATATGACATGAGCTATGAAATATTGGAAAAAGTAGGTGTTGCGTTTTTAATTCGGTTGAGTATACTTTAACATGTATGCTTGGTAAGCGAGCAGAAGTCAGGATCTGGAAATTGTATGTACCTAACATTTCGTTGGTGACAGTTGGCGTGTTTAAGTGGTAGTTCAGTAGTCAGCGCGAACCCGGGTAGTGGCGTTAAAAATTCGGCATCTGAACACACTTCATTAACTTGCAGAGATGACATTAGAAAAAAGTGTGCCGTCTTTTGGATCGAGACATTAAACCGGACCCTCTGCAGGGCGAGGCATCCCCTGTGCAGTTGAAAGATACCTTTCGTATACACATTTCTACGAGGAGGTTCATTCTGCAAAACTGGAGTGTACATCGAACACCTGCTCATAATCCTCGAGACAGTATACATAGAACGAGAACTTCTAGACATGGTATGTGGGTGCACCTCCATACTTTTGTGCTTTCCATTCCTATTTTCTTCCCCGGTCGACAGGACCCTTCCTGCGGTCGGTCATTCTGGGTTGGATTGAGAACGCCAGTTTCGTGGGAAAGAGACTTTTCCTTTCATTTAGCCCCGATTTGGGACGAGAGCGCACTGATGTTGTGTGACCTGTTCATCTCATATCAACGTTACCCCCGCACCTCAGCGGAACTTTATATTTAAAAAATGATTTGATTAAATATTTTTAGGTAGACTATTTTCAATAGAAAGTCATAAAGCTTTATTACTAAATAAATGTACCAAACTAAACATTAAGACTTCTGGATCCAGAAAAAATCTGTAGATGAAATTTATACTTAGCTTGATACATTTATATAAACACAGTCTTAATAACGGACAGACGGACAGAATGTCAACAGCATGTATCACATTACAAGGGAGACAACTCGGACTACTCCAAAAATAATAAATTTCTGGTTCTTAAAAATAATAACGAGCACTGCGAGATGGCTGCGAACAGAGCTCGTATCTGGGTATCGCAAATACCATAAAGTATAAATCTATGGAATCGAATTTGCGACGACCACCTTACTGGGTTCTGAGTTTTGCAGTCGTGGAATTGAAATTAGTGCAAAAATGGGGAACCAGTGTCTTCTCCACAGGATTTAACGACTGGTTTACATTTAAACATTTAGCCCCTATCTCACTGGGATGCGACTGATTGCGAATTGCATTCGCGGATGAGTCTCAAAACTGTCTTGAAACGTTCGCGGGGATTCGCAATATCCTCGCGTGAGTCGCAAACTGGCGCAAACGGTTCGCATTGTCGCACAAAAAAGTTTTACATGTAAAACTTTTTTATGCGACAAAATTTCTCGCAATATAGTCGCAACATAGTCGCAAAGTCATCGCGGGTGTCGCGAACACGTCGCGGACCCATCGCAATTTAGTTTCCGGCGAGTCGCAATGACCGTGAACACGAAAAATTTGCGAAATAAATAAGACTATATTGCGAACAAATTGCGACATAAATAAGACACTTCCGCGACTAAATTGCGAGCAAATAAAACTGAATAACTTTCGCGCGAACGTCGTGAGACATTCGTACGAATATCTTACGACTATCGTGCGAGTGTCTTAAATTACTCGCAATGTCGCAAAAGTGTCTTGAATGGTTCGTATTTCGTCCCACGTGACTCGGACAATTATGTTTCTCGCAAACAGTTTGCACTCATTCAGTTCCAACATGGGCATCATGCCAGCAAAGGTCAGATAAGGGCGAGGTAGGGGTAGGGCTGCCACTGCACCCGGCCATCAAACCACAACACAGGAAGCCGAAACAGTCCCATCTCCTGTTCCCTCCGACGACGAGCGCTCGGGAGCTCCCACGGTTTTTTTTGACGGGTGAAACAAGGAAGAAAAAGAAACTTGGCATTGAGAGTGAGAAACAGTACCCATGGAAGGATGCCCACCAGAATGTACTGGCTGAGTTCTGGCCAAACCACCCCATTTTTTATGATAAAACAAAATATCCATCTTTCTGACGTCTGATGATTAAAAAAATTGCTGGAATGTCAAAAGGTTCTCATTTGCTCGCAAAATCATCGTACGACTGTTGCACGACCTTCGCGCGACAGTCGTGTGACGTTTGCGAGAGTATCGTGACACAGTCGCACGAGAGAAATAATCGCAATTTTATTGTGCGAACGTCGCACGAGTGTTTTACGAACGTCGCGCAACTGTCGCGCGACGTGTGTGCGAACTCCAGGCGAATTTGGGCAAGATTCGTGAGATAATCGTACGACATTCGTGCGACATTCGCGCGACACTCGCAAATATGTCGTAATCACCATTTCAGTGAGACCCAAATATGAAAAATGTCGCAAAGTCGCGGATTTTGTCGCAAATCTTTGTCTCAAACTAGTCGCCAGTTGTCGCATCTCAGTGAGATACTAGCTTTTGGGATATGCTTTTAGCTCGCAATAAGTCGCGATGCAGTCTGTCATTTGCGAACGCTGATTGTCACATGAGTGATACAGCCAATCAGAGCCCTCTCAAGAAGTCGCTGGCGTGAATTGTAAACAAGGCGGCAGAAAGTTTTATTTTGAAACCAACCAACAAACCGCCTCGGAATAAAGGTATAAACCTGTATATTATATGCCCACGTTCAAGACTTGAAACGGCCACCAAATCGACCAATATCATGACACAACTAAGCCAGTTCAGTGGTTTATTGAGCGTCTGGAAACCTCAATCTTCACAACATCCTGAGATTTCGCGCACGAGCGGTCCGTGTCATGGCTCATGCCATATTGCAGCTCTCCGTTCCACAATGGTCACAACCTGGCTAAAGAGCAAGGTACAGCAAAATAGACGGTGAAAAAAGAAACGCAATGCATTGGTCTCTCGAAAAGAAAGAAAAAGAATCAAAGTTCTGTTAAAATTAACAGTGGCAACCCACTGGCGCTTGAGTTTCTAAGCGTGCATCACTGTCATTACATTCATAACATGGTACTAGACTACCCCTGCTCTTTCCAAGCGAATGGTCTCTGGTAAAATTAAAATCACTAACCCGATAAACCTGGTATTTTCTGATATGCGGTGAACCTTGAAAAGAGGGTGCAACTAGTCCTGTAACGATGACAGTGCAAATAGAAACAGAAAAATGTTGACCTGAAGTTGAACAGATGTTGCTGCTGAATAGTTTCTATCCGTATCAGCCTTCGATGTTGGGCCTTCCAGTGCCCAGAGCCACAAAGAAAGGTAAAATCCAGCTATTCTACATACGCGCTGTGACAAAACAACGCCAAGGGAAATTTGCCATTGTCACTAGTTTTCACGACCTGCAAAGTTTGGGTTCCCCAGTCCCTTAAAATCAGTGTCGAGGTATTATTATTATGGCTGCCACATCGCCGTCTCTTCGCTAAAAGGAGCGGCTGTAGTGTAGTGGATAACACGCCAGACTACCAATATAGGGGCCGACAAATTGATCCCCTGCTTCTCTGGTCTTTCGGATGAGACTTTAAACCAAGGTCCAGTCTCCATATGACCCTGTTGGTGGGACGTTAAATCCGAGTTCACTCGCTCACTTTCCACTAAAAATGGATGTGGTAAACCAAATGCCGACCGTGAATCCAAGCGGCTTAAACTTGGTTTTCCTGTGATGACCAAGGAAATTACTAAACACTGACAGCATTTAAAAAGTCATACAAAAATGTGTTAACCACCATCATTTGTCTGACAAAAAGTTCTAAAAACCTTTCTAAATCACACTTTTTTTATATTCATTGGCAACAGCCTGTTGCAGGTACTTAACAAGTGCTAAAGTGATCCGAATGGAATATTGGGAAACCAATTTGATGACGACACATACAAGGTGAATGTAAAATACAGATTTATTTTTGCAACTAGGCCGTATGTATTCTGGGCTAGCCGTCATACTGTTACAATGAAAAAAAAGTTTGTGTACATGTGCGTCTGTGTGTCATTTTCTTTTCTCATCTATTCTCGCCTCCTCTATCTATGCACACGACATCAAATTCTAAACAATGTCATATCGACATTGATGCACTGCCCTACTGTTGCATCAAAATCAGTCAGAAGACTTGTTTCTTCATTTTTTTCTGGTCCCACCATACCCCCTCCACCCCAGCTCAATCATATAATCATTGGGCTGCGTCACATGAAAACGTGCATATTGACCAATGCAACCAGTAAAGCTTCAGTCTTGCTGCACCTGCATGCAGTCTCTTTGCACAGGCTCCATAGATCCATATTCACGGAAAACATGCCGATTAGACTTGATGGATGTGCAGGCTGATCTGAGTCTTCAGTAAATTTTATGCAATTGTCTGACAGGGCATTTTCTTATGACTCGGTAGTTTTGAAAAATGAAAGTAAATAATTTTCTCAAGAAATTCTCTTTTTCATTTCATGAACTAAAGAAATATGTATCGTTCAGATACAGCGAAAGTCCAAAAATATCACATTTTCATTGAAAGTATCATTGAGCTGTCAAAAAAGATAGAAAAAAGAAAACAGGCAATAATAACTAAATATGTTTGACTAATCAATGGTTACAATGGGGATTGACTAATCAACGGTTACGATGGGGATTGCGTATACCTTACTCTACAATTCAACGCTCATGTGCTTTCGAGATCAACAGGATGGCAGTAATGATTATGAAACTTCTGGATAAGTGCTTTGTTTTCACTGACTATACAGATGTGAACGGAACAATATAAATAGTCTGAATGCTGGTAGTAATTGCTGAATCGCAGTGGTAAGCATAACAGTGTAACTCCATTGTAACCCCATGTAATTGATTTGCTATGCTTGATATTTTGGCATCGGTAGAACGTAATACAGCCAACTTAAAAGAAAAAAGATGTCCAATAACAACGAAAAATATGAATAGGGCCAATTATGTTCTTCATTGTAGAACTATGGGTTCCATTGATAGACCGATCCCTTCAGTGTATTGATGTCAGAAGTCTGCAGGAATTGGACTGTGATATTAGGTGCATTACCAGAGCAGGACATAGTGTAAATGTGTTTTGGTACAGTGATTTTTTCACTATTTTGGGAATGGTGCTGGTGCCTAAGGAATTGGGAAAAAGCGCATCGTATTTTCCTATAATTTGGAATTTTGGAAACCTTTTATTAAGTCTCAAGTGGTGGGATAGGGGACATGATACTGAATATATAGTATTTAGTTACTATTTACGTTCAATTATTGCTATATATCTGCTATTTCTCTAAGCAAGCAAGTAAATGTATGTTGTAAGATGGTCCCTAGAACAATTTTTTCTGCAATTAGGAATTTTTATCCCCTCACACCACGAAGTGGTGAGGGGATATATAGGTTTTGTCCCATACGTAAGTACGTACGTAAGTACGTACGTACGTTCACCTTTTGTCATCGCTCTAGCTCTTACATTTCTCAACGGATTTTGAAATAACTTCACACAAGTGTAGGGCATGACAATATCTCGAGCAAGTTCGACTTTTAGGGTGCTGCGCCCAAGGTCAAGGTCACTGTGGCTATTTTTAGAAAAACTTTGTCAGCGCTCTAGCGCCTACATTTCTCAGTGGATTTTAAAATAACTTCACACAAATGTAGGGCATGACAATATCTCAAGCAAGTTCGACTTTCAGGGTGCTGCACCCGAGGTCAAGGTCACTGTGGCTATTTTTAGAAAAACTTTGTCATCACTCTAGCACCTACATTTCTCAACAGATTTTGAAGTAACTTCACGCAAATGTAGGGCATGACATTATCTCGAGCAAGTTCGACTTTAAGGGTTCTGCGCCCAAGGTCAAGGTCACTGTGGCTATTTTTAGAAAAACTTTGTCATCGCTCTAGCGCCTACATTTCTCAACGGATTTTAAAATAACTTGACACAAATGTAGGGCATGACAATATCTCGAGCAAGTTCGACTTTCAGGGTGCTGCGCCCAAGGTCAAGGTCACTGTGGCTATTTTTTTTAAAAAACTTTGTCAGCGATCTAGTGCCTATATTTCTCAATGGATTTTAAAATAACTTCACACAAATGTAGGGCAAGACAATATCTCGAGCAAGTTCGACTTTCAGGATGCTGCGCTTAAAAGGTCAAGGTCACTGTAGCTATTTTTAGAAAAACTTTGTCACCGCTCTAGCGCCTACATTTCTCCATGGATTTTAAAATAACTTCACACAAATGTAGGGCATGACAATATCTCGAGCAAGTAGTCTTGTGTGAGGGGATTTGTATTGCCTGCGAAGCCTTGTTCAACTTGCAGTTGGGAAAAAAAAGATACATTTTGAATTGGGACTGGTACTTTTTATGGGCACCACTTATGAATGTAGAGAAAAAAATCAGTGTGGTACATATATATTTTCAACTTTTACAGCCTAGCTGTAGAAGCTGGCAGCATCTTTATGGAGAGTCAGGTAGGGTGGTTGGCTCTTTCAAGAAATTAAGCAAAGGAGATAGCGGTTAGTACCAGAATGGGTGACTTTCTTGACTTCGAGGACAGCTGAGCAAATGCTACAATCTAAAAAATTAATTTGTCTTTATTTTCACAATTTGTAAGATGTCATTTCTGGGTCATGAAGAAGAGACATACAGAAGGGTGACGACAGGTTAGAAGCAAGGGCGTTTATTAGAGCAGGGCATTTATTAGGATTCACACGGTACAAAAAATGTCAGGAATGTCCAGAGGGTACTCAAAATTGTTTGTCAGCTGGAATGTCACATACTCAAAATTAGTTGTCAGATACCAACCCCCCCCCCCCCCAACCCCTCAAACTAGCTAGGAAACTTAAGGATAGTGTTTTGTAACAGAGAGACCTACTGTAGTTTAATTTGAAGTTTTATGTATTATTTATCCGGACCCAGTAATCTTATATCTTATATTTGCTCGGATTTTAATATGTTCTGCAGATGAAAAAGTGAATCACCGGCCGGAGACGGCCATGTAGTACAAGAGTTATGTAGTACAAGAGTTCTAAGGAATTACACAAAGCCATTTCAAACAGTTCTACATACCAATATACCATATTTATCCTAGTAAATGCCCTTGCTATAATAAACTTCAAAACTGTTACAAGCATTTCTTGAATATGCATTAGATTCGGTAAAACTTTGATTCCTATTTAAAACATTGAAGGTAGGATTGTCCATGAGAGTCACTTCTGAAACAAATTTCTCTGATGTCTGGAACAAGATCATTCTTTATGACACTCAATGACAGTCTTTATTATTATATTAGTTCTATTGTGATGCAACATGAAAGTGCCATAGATAAACCTGGAGTGGAATGGTTTAGATAATCTACATTCTATTTGTTACAATTTCATCCCAGTGCCTGAAATGGTTGTCTTACAGGAAAGAATTTTCTCCCTCAGAGGAAGCAAATTCTTTCCTGTAAGAGGCAGTGCTGGAAACGGCCAGTAGCCCGGTGGCCAAATGCTCCTAATTTTTGTTTCGGGCGACCAGAAATCTCCAAAATATGACATTTAGTGGCCCAAATTTATCTTTCTGGCAATACTAAATGAATGGAAACTTTAGCTAGTGGATAATTTGGGCCACTGAAAGTAAGGCCTGCTAAGCTTTTGGGCCACCACATTAAATTTGTGAGTTTCCAGCACTGAGAGTTTTCATTATTGCAAATAAGTCAGTAATATATTCATAATTCTGCAATACTTCTTTTGCAGACAAGACAACACAGCTCATGTCGATTTTCTTTGGTTTCAAATTTAAACACCGGTGCCCCTCCAGTGTTTGTTGTTCCCTGGAGTATAGCAGATAAGTTAGATTAAGGGTCTGTTGACGTATGAGATTCTTTGGCTTACTACTTTGGCTGATGGGGGATTGTGGTTGTGGAGATTCTGGATATAGATATATGAGCATCATGGAGGTGAGCTTTTATTTGCAATTTGTTTTGTCATTGATAAGACCTATTGCTTGTCTTAAGCACTTGCAAGTCTCAAATCTACAGGGGTGAGATGACAACTATCAAATCAGACTTTACATTATATAATTATATTAGCAAGGCCATAATTATACCCCCAGCAAACAAAGTATGAGGAGGGGTATATATCTTTTGTCCGATGTCCGTTTGTCTGTCCGTCTCTTCGTAAGTTAACATTTGCTTGAAAGTTTTTGAGATCTTATATTTGCAGGTGATCATGTGATTTTCTAGGGGATCACACATTTTGGCAACAAATTTGTACAACTGATTTAGTTGAAAATGACTGAAATAATCTTGACTGGCTGTACAATCCATATGAAAAACAAGCCTATCAGTTGATTGTCGAATTTCTGACAAAAGAAAGCTAAACATACATTTTCCATCTTTAAATGATATCAAGTACATTTACAACAGTACATTCATATACTTCGAGGATTTGGTGTCACTTAGAAGGCAATGCCTTAATTTCATATCAAGTCAGAAAAACATACATACTAATACTTTTTGCCCAGTTCATGCTCAGTAAAGTTGCAACATGATGGTTCACGATCAGTCTCAATGAAAAATGCAGTTAAAGTCTGATTAAGTGGCCCAGTGTTCATACAACATGTAGTCAAATCTGTCCTGAGGGGTCATGAAGGGGCCTCACAAAAACTGGCTGCAGAGTCATGGCAGACAGGTGTACACTTAATAGAGGTTCATTGTCCCCTGGGGCACAAAAAAGTATCTACATCTGATAGGTGACCCTTAACAGAGTTACCCTTGAGACAGGTTAGACAGCATTATTTTTTTATACAATTTCATTACAACAGCAGATATTAACAGTTACTTAAAAATTTGGAGAGGTAGGCACTGATTAAATTTGATATTCACATTTGATAATCAGGCAATCAGTCACTATCTGGGGTTTGTGTCAGTCTTATGTAACAGTCCTGCAGTTGGTGCTGTCTGTTTTTAAGATACTAGGTTCAAGTCCTAGAGGACTGCATGTTAGTTCTGGCACATATAACACTAAACAGCAATATCCATTTACAGGATGCATTCTAAGATAAGAATGAAATAGGTTTAGAATATTCCAATCTTTAGCCATATGGTAAGATGTCTCATAGGAAAGAACATGAGAAGTAAATACTTAAGGGCTGTAAGGGAAATTACTTTTGATTTTGTACTAACAGTGTATGCCACTTGAAGATATTACATAAATATTTTTTTCTTCAGTTTGGTGGTTTCAAAACGTCGAAAATTGCAAGACCGCTAACATTTCTGCACTATCTGAATCGACATACCTGTAATTGCCTACATGTTAGTTATGAGAAAAAGTTGCCAGCAGTGCTCGTTTTATAGGTAGCGCCTATTTATTTCATATTAATCTATATAGCATCCGGGCACTCAAAATATAATAATCTGCTGTTTCTAATTTTAGAAACACCACATTATTATTATATTTGGGGTGCCCGGATGTTAACGATTATTATTTTTGGAAACAGAACATTATTATATTTGGAGTGCCCGGATGTTATAGATTATTATTGTAAAATATAATCTGCGGCAAAATAATAATCAGCAACCACGTGTTTGTGAATGATCATGATATTGACAATATGATAATTATTCCTACCGACGATTTTTATTTTCGGAGGATAATCTTTAGCCCGTAGTAAACCTAACTATATAGAGTGGTGGGTGTATAATAATAATAATAATAATAATAATTGAGTCTAGTATGAAGAAGAATCTCACATTTTGCCGTATGGGACCCCCGGAGATTATTATTAAAATTCTAAACATTATTATAATTTGTGTAGAGAACATATGGAAAATAATAATAATAATCTGGGGTCCCCTCTGGCTTTCCATAAATTTGACATATACGAGTAATAAGGGAAAGTTTCATTATCACTTAATAACTTCTTTGTTCCTTAACATATTTTTACATCACAAACGGTATCAGAAAGTTAAATTCTTAATCTTAAATGTTGTGTTTTAATTTTGATTCTAGCACAAGTACAAAATGGTCTTTTTTGGGGTGATTTTCTAGAGGTACATAATTAATTAAAACAAATAACAAAATCTGCGTAAAACCAGTAGGGCACATGAATTTAACGACTAATTTCGAATCAAATCAATACAAAATGTTATGCATCACAAATAGATCAGATTAGAAGAAAGAGTATATTTTCATCTGGTATAAATTTTATTTGTCTAGCTACATGATAAAATGGTCTTTTTTCAATATTTGTTAAAATATTAGTTGATTATTTTTTTGCCGGTTGTTTCCGTGCGTTTCCGTAAAATGCGACGCTAGGACACGACTTCGGCTTTCAGGTAATAGCTCCAGGCGGAGATTACCACGATAAGATATGATAGAAAGTTGTTAAAGTGAATGAATTATTCAAAATGTAGATTTATCCTGTACTGTGTCTAAATTTTGCTTGAACTGAAAGATAAAAGTAAATTTATTTAGTTTTTATTTTACTTTTCTGGTCCAGAGCTGCACTAGAGAACGTTTTTGGTTTCTGGTGTTAGAATAGAAACGAAACCGTGCTAGTGAAATACTATTATAATTGATGCCGATATTCTTTGGTCTTATTAGCAATCATATGAAGAGCATACGTCGGCTAACTTCTTTAATTGGCGAAATAATTGGTATCACTGGCGCCGAATTGAAAGACACGATATAAATTATCTTATGATTGTATAATGCCAATTTGTAAAGTCGGTATGTTTAGAAATTAAGCGTTTGCTCAATTGTTGCTCATTTATGTAATTATTAATGTGAGGCAAAAAGCCACACTATCTGCATAATTGTTATGCAGTTGACTCTAAGACCCAAACAAAAAATAGATTACAAATTACTAAATGAGGGTGAATTCCGGACACTTAAGAAGAAAATTCTATCTGCCAAGGATGGAAGGACGATAATGACAGGTTGTGTAATGGAAACCGTTTACGTCTGAGAAGAAATCGAACATGGGACCGCTAGATCAGCGGGTCAGCGTTTAGCCTACTGAGCTACAGGGTCACCTCGTTGATAAAACTTTGGCGGTCTCTAGCGATTTAATATAATTTTGTTAGTAGGAAACAGAACAGTTTATTTTTCTACAGCATTTAAGTTATGTTTATTTGTTGATTTTTTTTATATCTTAAAGAAAGTAAATTACTTAATTTACAAAGAAGGTCTATATGCATGTTTTGTTTTTATTCATTTGTGTCATTCTTCTGTAAAATGCATTATACAAATCCATAATTCCAAGGAAAATGTTCTTATTGTATCAAGTTTGATCTCTCATGTTTAATATTATTTTAAAATTTATAATCTTATTTTGATCCAGTTTCATCAATTTCATTTTAATTCAATTCAAATATTACAATCAATGTGTGAATATACACTATTACTGACACGGCACGCGTATAACTGTGTGGCAATATTTAATTGAGTCGCGACACGAAAAAAGTCAAGAAAGTGGCATGTGCGCCTAGCAATGACTAAGATCAGCCTAGGCGTTCGCCAAGTCTGATCAAAGTCTTTGCTGGTGGCATGGAGATAGCTTAGCTACCATTAAAGTACACAGCGAAGACTCTGATCAGACTTGCCATATGCCCAGGCTGATCTGAGTCTTCACGTAGTACATATGACACTTTGTGGAGTTTGTCGTATCGCGGTTCGACTGGATTAACCAAACGTAATATGCCGCGACTCGCCAAAACTAACAAGGTGGCATGTGCACTTCGCGTAGATTCAGCAGTCCGAGCAGAGTCTTCCCTTTTCGCGTAAAGGGAGCTGAGGGTCTAAGTCCTCTCCATGCTGACAGCGAAGACTAAGATCAGCCTGGACATCCGCCCTGGACATGCGCATACAATATAGCATAGGTCTTAACTATCCCTTTGCGGAAGCGAAGACTGGTTAGGTTGGGTGGATGCCGAAGCTGATCTGAGTCTTTACTGGGCGTACATTCGGCTGTGTTCGTTTTGTCGTGTCCTGGAAAAAATCTGTTGTCTTTAACGATAAAATAAATGCATAATGTTTACTCACTCATTAAATTCTAGGTTTTTATCATCATGAAATTTTAACTCAACTTATTTTCACAAGACTTTTTTTTATAATTATTATTTTTGAATCAAAATTTTGTGCAATCAATCATATTTTTGCTTGACTGTTCTAACAAAACCCTCAGTTATACAATTGTGTGACATACAGTTCATTTATTTATTTATTGATTGTTCTTGATAATGGTGAACTTAAATTCTATGTTTGAATCAAACATACATTGTGTCTTATATAATGTTTAAAAGAGAGAGAGAATTTAGTCACGTAAAATTTTGATTATCATTGCATTATGAGACTAAATGACATGAACTGTTAGTAAATATAACCAATATAGCACCTCTTTTTTCCCCCTTATTGGCTGCCAAAATCATTTTGGATTTCTGGAGCATGACAATTCCTTTTAAGAACCAACCATCTTTGAAAAATAATAATAATAATAATAATAATAATAATAATAATAATTATTATTATTATTATTATTATTATTATTATTATAAGATATCATTATCATGTGTTCTGACAGCATAATGCAAAGGAAATCCAAAAGGTTTAATTACATTACCATGATTATTTTAAGCATGAGTCCGACTATGTGAAATGTATTCAATATTCAAATAAAGTCATAAAGATCGATATTTTATCATGATCGAGATAAGAATATTAGCCTGAGGAAATACCTTGACACCTGCGATTATCGCATACTGTCGTTAAAATTCGGAGATCAACCGAAAAATCTAGTGGTCCTGGGTTAGACACCCGCTTTCAAACTGGGGTTACATTGCATCATTACCCTCCCATCATTTCATAATCATCCTCCCATCGTCCTGATATGACTGACATTTTGGTAAAATGGACGTAAACTCGTAAGTCATCCGTCATCCATAGCAGTTGGGACTGTCCTAATAGTTTTGCTTTAGTTCGTCGCACAGGATCTCCTTCTCTTTGGGTCTTGTGTGCTGACCAGTGTGTCGCAGAGTTAATTTTCATGACAGGCTCAGATGTGATTTTGTCCATTCACGGTTTGTGCCAGTATACATGATAAGTTGGATGTGACTTTATTTCTCCTCATTTGTTGCTGCCCAGTGTTTTTATACATAAAGTAATGCAATGATGTGGCTTCATTCTCCCAATCAAATATAAAGATTTGTCATACTAAAAGACCAAATTGTTGTATATTTTAAACACATTTTATTGTTGATCAAAACAGACAAGATCTTACAACAATACGGCCCCCTACCCCTTATTTCTTTAATGATCATTAATGAAAAATATAAATATTGTATCCTGTATTGATTAACAAGGAAAATGTTCAACAAATGCAAAATATTCGTAAAAATAATGGCAAAAGAAAAAACAACAACAAAAAATCAACAGGCCCACAACGTTGAATCAACATAGAATAAACATTCAGTCAACATCATAACTAACATAGAATCAACATTGATTCAATCAACGTCATGTTGATTCAACATTGTGTGCCCAGTGGGAAAATTTAAAACTTTAGTTCAGTTTACCCTACAATGTAGCTGCATTTACCGCTGCATATACTTTGGTGCTTTTGATACCAAACTGAAGTGAAAGTTCACAAGTCTTTTCTTTTTGTCTCTGGCTAGACAGAAAAAGAATGTAAAGCCTCATTAAAGTTTAGTTCCAACATTTACATTTTACTTTAGGCCATGAGCCAGAAATGGTTTACCTCCCCCCCCCCCCCCCCCAGGGGGAATTTTGTAGACCATACTTTTCTTAAAGCCCAGCATCTTAGAAGTATTTTGCAGCATGTAAGCCCTCTGGCGAGTGGCGCGTTAAGCCGTAACAACCTGTTACAAACGTTACCCATTAAAAAAATAAACATAAAATAAAAATAATAAATAAGTATAAAAATAGAAACCACTTTCCTATGTTTAAAGTTATAGTGGAATCTCATAGAACAATCAAGTAGCTAAAAGTTATGATGTCACTTTAGCTCACATGGTGTCATATACGTGACATTTGTCATTACACTCCATTAAAATTGCTATTTCTATCGATAATACTTTCTTTTTGTAAGTCACTCCTTTATTATTAGACCATATCTTGTAACTGTATTAAAGACAATTTATTGATCTTTTCAGATCTGCAAATATTATTATCCTATCTTGTATACTTTGGGAGAAATAGTATGTTTAACACAGTACCCCCTTATAAATGTTCCATATTACAATTATCACTTTCTGTATAATTCAAGTGCTTGAACTACACTGTATGAATTAAAAAACAACAGGAAAAGGTAATATTGAATATGCCAGCCTATCTAAACAGCAAGGAACAGTTCCACAATGTTTTGAACGCATTTTAGTCGGCCATAATGATCGATTATAAATTTTACCGAGGGATATTTTGTTAAACTCACATAATTTGATGATAGAATCATTTTATTTTCGTTGGTTGCAGTTTCTTCATGAAAGAATTTTTAAATATAAAAGAAAAAGTGCATTCTGGTTTATTTTCTATGATCAGTCATTACTAGAAGTAACGTTAATAACATTAACATTTAAAATATTTCATTATATTCCTTTAATCAGGTTTTTCCACTGTCACATAAAAAAACAATAACATGTATAAGTCTGGGTGTTCTTATGATATACTGTGTACTTGGACCTAGCAACACTTCTCTCAGTTATTACTCTTAGGGATTCATGAGGTGTGTTTTATACATGATTAAAACCAGTATACTACAAATTGTAATGTTAAGGGCATTGGCATATTCTGCACACGTAAAACGGTTTTTTTGCTGGCAACTTTGTTATTATATCAAAAATAAAAGTATTTCATAATGGCGTTGCCTAGTTTGTTTCTTTTACAATTTGTACATTTGAGTTCTAAAGACAGTAACATACGTGAAATTTTGTTATACCACACCAGAAAAGATAAAAAAGATAAAGCCGCAGCTAAGCCAAAATAGATTTTGCATATAGCGCTCGAATAAAATGATATACAATTAGTATGATAACATTAAAAGTTAAGCGCTTTTGACGTGTTTGATACAAAATAATCAGTAATTAACAATGTAAATGTAATACCACCTTGTTTACTGACAGGATTTGGTATAGTTTTTACGTGCACACTGAAAAAACTATAAAGCAGAACAGTAAACCTGAAGTTTGAAGACTTAAGCCAAATACAGTTCTGCATTAAAGCTAATGTAGATATTTGCTGGCAGAGTATTCTTACTTTTGTAAGACTATCGTATATTTTGCGTTACCAAGGAAAACAAAATTGCTAAGTTACAGTTAAGAAACAAACTTTTGAAAATAATTAATGGTAGTGTCAAAACATTGCTTTATTTAGCTTATTTATGTATTTAACAATAATGTGTCAACCAGGAGTTTGGGAGAATAGTATCAGAAACATTTAATACTGAAAAGAAACACTGTCAGAATCAGAATCAGAATTGTTTACTGGTGATACGTCCAAAGACAATCATTCACCAGGACCTGTGAATCAGGGAAGCTAGTCCCTAGCCCTTATAAGAGAAGTAAACTTAGTAACTGAATCCTCTGCACACTCAGCAGCAGAAATAAGTGAATCTTCCAGGGAATTCCAATCTCTAATAGTCTGGGGGAAGAAACTGGACTTGTAAATGTCAGTCCAAGCCAATGGGGTTTGAAATGTCAGGGAATGATGATTCCTGGTACGCCTATTTGGGGGAACAAGGTCATTTATGGGTATACTGGCTGCACCCCTCAGACCTTTGTAAAGCATTATAAGTCTACTATCTTTCCTTCTCTTTTTTAGGGATTCCCACTTAAGTTTCTCCAGGATGCCAGTCATACTCCCAGTTTCATATGTGTAATTTCCCGTTACAAATCTAGCTGCCCTTTTTTGCACCTTCTCAAGTTCATCTTGAAGAAGTATACTTTGAGGGTCCCAAACTGAACTGCCATACTCCAGGACTGGACGCACCAGTCCCTTGTATTTCCTGTCTCCTTAACATCTTGTGGACATGCTGCCAAGTTACGTCTGAGGAAGCCGAGGGTCTTATTAGCCTTTGTGCAAATATTACTGACGTGTGTGTTCCATTTCAAATCATTGGCAATGGTTATGCCGAGATACTTGATTGTTTCTACATTACTGAGGACCGTTCCCTCTAAGGTATAGGAAGCATTGATCTTCTTGATCCGTTTCCTTGTAATTTGCATTATATTGCATTTAATAGGTTGAAATCTCATACCCCAACTCCTTGCCCAACAACCTAATGATCTATATCCTCCTGAAGTTTCACAGTGTCTTCAATATCTCTGATTTCACGATAGCAAACACAGTCGTCAGCAAAAAGTCTTAATTCCGAGTCAATATTTTCTGTTATATCGTTAATGTATAACGAGAACAACAATGGTCCAAGCACAGTGCCCTGGGGGACACCTGACAAAACCGGGGCCCAATCCGACTTAACTCCATTTACCACCACACGCTGCTGCCTGTAACAGAGAAAAGAATCTATCCATTTCAGAGTCTTCCCACCAATACCATAGCCGCATAGCTTACATTTAAGTAATTCATGAGGGGGAGTGTCAAAAGCTTTCTCGAAGTCCAAGATAAAAGTGTCAACCTGACCGCCCTTATCCAAGATTTTAGCCCAGTCAATTATAACCGTGATCAATTGAGTTTCACAGCTATGTTTCTTATGGAAAGCATGTTGTCTGTCTGACAAAAGTTTATGTTCAACCAAATGTGCCATAATATTAGAGCAGACAATGTGTTCGAGTAACTTGCATGGTACACAAGTTAGAGAAACCGGTCGGTAATTGCAAGCCAAAGACCTGTCTCCTTTTTTGAAGAGTGGGCATATATTTGCAAGAGACCATTCCTTGGGGATTTCACCCGAGTCAATAGATTGTTGGAAGAGATGAGCAAATATTGGGCCTAATTCAGATGCTAGTTCTTTTAAGACTCTGGGATGCAATTCATCAGGTCCTAAAGCTTTCGATGGGTTCAAGCCCTTAAGAAGTTTCGTTACACCTTCTGCCGAAACATGAATGTCCTCCATGAAAGGAGCCGAGCGATTATGAAGGGGGACTTGGGTGTGCTCACTTTTGTTAAACACATCCGAAAACTGACCGTTAAATTCATCAGCCTGTTCCAACTCTGACTCGGCAACACCACCACCATTTCTCTTCTTTAGGGGTGGGATACCTTGAGTATCTTTCTTTTGACTATTAATGTACCTGTAGAAGTCTCTGGGATTAGCCTTAATGTCACCAACCAAGTTATTGACATACAAATCATGTTGCTCTTTCACATCAGCTTTAATTTCCCTTCTCAAAGATTCAAATTTTGACCTAAGTTTGCTACTGCCAGTCTTTTTGGCCTTCGCATGTGTCTTGTTTCTTCTACGAATCTTCCTTCTTATCTCAGGGGTTATCCAAGGAACAGAAGAGGTTGACCTACTGGTTTTTGAAGGGATATGCTTTTCAGCAGACTCCTGAATAAAGGAGGTTATAAAGTCAAAGTTTTCCTGAACTGAGCGATTGTCCGAGTAACCATTGAAGTACCTATGTTTTGCGAAGTCTGACGCTTCTTTCCTCATTGATTCAAAATCTCCCTTTTGGTACAAAAACACTTTCCTCCGAGGTTTCTTTTTTTTTTTTGGGGGGGGGGGGGGGGGGGGGGGCATAAATTTTCAATGTTCCTGATATCACATCATGATCACTAAGTTTGTCCGGGGAATGTAGTTCTTGAAACTGACCAGGAAGCGAAGTGAGAATTAAATCCAATGTGTTTTTCTCCCGAGTCGGGAAATTCACCAGTTGTTCTAAACCATGGTCATTCATGACATCAATCAACATTTGTCCCTCTGACTGACTTAACACTGATCCTGACTTATTAAGTCGGTCTGGCCAAGCAATATCTTTGAAGTTGAAATCCCCTAGTACGTGAACTGAGGGGAGCTTATTTCCCTTGTGCTTTGTCCTAATATGATCTAACTGGTCACGATACAATTGAAAGGACTTCTTTGATTAAGGCGAGGATTTTCCCCATTAGGCCGACAAGTCCGAATTTTCAAAAGTATAAAGTGTGCAAATTTTTCTTAGCAGAGCTTCTTCAATTATGTAAACCGGATGAAATCAGCTCATTTGTGATTCAGACCCAAAGACATGGGGAGATAATCCAGTCTGACCCTACCAACCCTAAATTCAAGGTTTTCGCATACCTAATTTTTTGAGGTAATAAAAATATCAAAATTAGTCATTTATTCCATAAATTTTGCTCATAAATGCATGCTAAATACACGAATATCACAATACAAAGCAACGATTTTCTTCTTGTTACGCCTGATTGACATTTAAAGATGCAAAACCGTAGTTCTACTTCCGGTCAATACGGCCAAAAGAGAACGCTTCACTATAATTAAAATACAAGTACTTTCCCCCCCCGTGACCCAGCATTTCCTTCATGTAGCAGACTTATGCGATGCAAATACGCAATATATATGAGTGGGAAGCTGGGTCACGGGGGGGAACGATACTCAGTTAGCCAAAGAAGAAGAATGGTCAACAGTAGCACTGTGATCTTCAAGGATTATATTGCGTACCATAACCTTGAAATGAGGTCAAGGTCACATACATATAATCAAAACTATCCAGTATTGTCTGTTGTGTAAGTAATGTAAGTCAAAAAAGGGTGAAACGTATACAATTAATCATTATTCCTACGATCAGTTTGAGGATAATTTACAATTTATCTCAACAATGACGTCAACGTCAACGTATGTTTAACGTACTTTACATAGACACAAACACTAGAAAATTCGTTTGTCATGCAAGTTATATATCATAGTCATAAATGCAAAGCAGAAGTCAGTGATCCGTATAACTTTTTAATCATGGGGAAAATTCACGCCTTAATCAAAGAAGTCCTTCCTCACTTGAGCCACCAGACTGACGATACCAACTTGCTACATAATGGGAAGTTTTGTTTGCCAAAATTTAACCCAAACTGATTCTGAGTCGTTTTCTATTTCTGACAAGGGCATGTGCGGAATGTCCTTATGAATGAGAAGCATCACTCCGCCACCATGAAGGTTTCTGTCCTTCCTGAATACATTGTAGGGGAATGTTTCAGGGAACAATTCCGAAGTTGCAACTGAACTGTCATTTTTTGTTTCTTGAATAGCCACAACCTGAGGTTGGTGGACATCAAGGAAAGCTAATAAATCCAATTTCTTACCCCTAATACTGTTTATGTTCAAACTAACAAGTTTCAAACCGCCAAGAGTCTTGCCATTTAAATTTGACGCATTTGAACTGCTTGATGAAAGCCTAGCATTCTTATCCTTTGACAGTGGATTAAATCGATTCTCAGTCACTAGATTCAACTGATCATCGAAAAAGGAGTCCGAGAAGTTGAAAAATTCACATTTTGGACAAATCCATGTGCACCCAGAAGTCAATACATTTTCATAATCAGTGTCCGAAATAAAAGAGCATTCATTGTGAAGCCACAGTTCACAACCAATCACTAAAGCCAGTCTCAATCTCTAACAGCTCATCATCTCCCAGATTTGAACATTTTGCATGAAAGCGTTTTTCGCAATCAGTGCATTCAATCATTTTGTCCGATGATTTGCACATTTTTTTGCACAAACCACGCTTAGACCTGGGACCTGGGTTTGTTTCGATGTCCCCAGCCAGGATAATCAAAAGAGCTAGGTTAGTGCCTTTGGATGAGGAAAAGCATCTTAACCTCTCCGAAATTCTACAATTTCCGAGTTTCCTTATGATAGTGAAACACTGCGTAGATCTGTCTGCAGACACATTGCTGCCAATCCTGCATTCCAAGTTTGGGTCCGGAGAGTCTGAACCTTGGTTTGACCATTTCCATAGGATAAAACCAATAACTACCACCACTGGAAACATGAATGGGGACCTTCTGACATGCAATTTAGACATTTCCTACCGTTGGTTGATCCTACTTGGCAAGAGGAGAGTTTGCAAAATGAGAATATCAATCACCGAACTGGACGGCAGTGCTTCACAAGTGGCAGCTCAATTACTAAACATCAAGTTCCACACTACAGTACAGTCGGTGTGAAAAAAAATCTACCCCTTCCAAGTATTAGTTACTAGTTTCAAAAAAAGACCAGCAACAATCCTGATTCTGAACTTGCTAGACAACAGAGCACTGACAGTTACAAAGAGCTAGTCAGATACTCTGCCCTAATTTTTGTTAAACACCGGATTCTGAACTTTACCCCACCCACTGGATGTAGTGAATGGCGGGAATAAGTGTCAACAAAGTTTTACAGAAAACAAAAGCAAAATACACAAAATAACAAAAACCAACAACTACAGGATTTTGGTTTGATCTTGTCTGATTAGAAATTCAGGCAAGATCACAAGGGAAAAGTATGAAAAAAGACATCTCTGTCAAGGTCTTTTTGAGAGGCATCCGTCCAGGTCCAACGGAACACCGGAATCTCCACTGGCAGATTACTAGCATACTGTAGCAATCTATTAATGCTATGTTTAAGATGATCTATATTTCTATGCTTTTGTTTCTTTCTTTTTAAAGTCTAAATACTTTCGATAATCTCTTAAAGAATCTAACTACATTCAACCATCTATTTCGACATGACCTTAGTTGTTTACCGTGGACGTCAAGCATCAAATCAATCAACCAACCAACCATCTATTAAAGCATCTATTCACCATAGAACATAAAGATACGTTTAGTTGGACAAAAATGTTTCAGGGACAGTGTTCCAGTAGCTCTGCACACATAATGAAATGGCAAATGAAAATGACAGAATATATTAATGTTAGTCCTTGCTGTTCAGATATCTATGTATCGTCCTTCAGAATGTATTCGCCTACACTGTAGTTATGCTTTGCAGCATAATATTGAGAAAAAGAAAAGAAAAGAAAGGCCGAACAAGTAACGTATACAACGTATTCATTGCGAGTTTATGGATTCTTCATTTCCATTATCCTAAACTAGCAAAACAGTATTTCTAAAGAGCAAATATTCAAACAATAGAAATAGTGTATACCTATACATGCCAAGGAAGGGTTAACCTAAATAACTTACTGCAGTTGATCTCTGTGACCTTGTATTACCATATTGTTTACTTTTTAGCAATAAATATGGTTGAAAACTGCTTATTCATGACATCTTACTGCTTATCTTATCATCTTTGTCTAAATTTGTTAAATACTGTTAGGGAATACAGCATTTTGGTAGTATCCAAACAACAATTTTAGTTGCTTACATATTGAAAAATTGTCTGACTGAAATTTGTATTTCGTAACACCTTTAGTCCGTGATAGTAACAACAAGTGGGAACAAAACCTAAATAACTTACTGCATTTGATCTCTGTGACCTTGTACTACCATATTGTTTACTTTTTAGCAATAAATATGGTTGAAAACTGCTTATTCATGACATCTTACTGCTTATCTTATCATCTTTGTCCAAATTTGTTAAATACTGTTAGGGAATACAGCATTTTGGTAGTATCCAAACAACAATTTTAGTTGCTTACATATTGAAAAATTGTCTGACTGAAAGGCCTAGGGTCGATAAGGGGTGTTTTTGGCCCCATGTCCAAAATAAGTTTTACACTGTAAAGTTATTGTATAGTCATATGGGGTTACTATTACAGGCATTGTTTTGTTATCTAAGGCCTGTTGCCATGGCAACGAGTTTTACAAGAGCATAGGCTATTTCCTTCGTTTTTATACGGTTATCTACCGTTGTGATTACATGAAACCCTCTTTTGATTTGCTTGAAGTGATTTCAGTTGCATATCACTGTATTATGGTTAATCGACATTATAAAGTGGCGAACGGTAATTATCGCTCCTAAGTAACACGTGGACATCCTTAGCAACGATCTGAAAAGTTGGTTTGGTTGGGTTTTTCCCCTTTTCTATCCTTTTACCCTTATGTTTGTTTAGATTTGGAAAAAAATATAAATAATTGCAAATATAATACCGTCACGGTTCAGCTGTCACAAACAAGTCCTTATTTTATTTCAAAATTTTGTCCTTTTTATACGTTGTTTGTGAATAAAAAACTCTGTGACGTCATGTAGGCGAACAAGGTTGATTTCTGACGTCATCGACGCCAAAGGAAAAAGACAATGCGTAAGGATGTTCTCATAGAAGCTTAGCTTTGCACGAATCTCGGATCGTGCTTGTCTGACCAAATCTGTCACACAGCCGCCCATTTCACAGAGAGAAAATTACACTAGCTGGTTCATACTAGTTTGCGAACAATGTATCAAATCTATTATTCTAATGACTCTTTTGAATCATTTTATTGCTTTTGCTTTTACTTTTTAAATGAAACACCAACTATTCATTCTGTATTTATCATCCTTAAAGAAACAAAACGACATTCATCAGTTGCCCTCAGTATATAAGGCTAGCGCACGTTAAAGTCAAATATAAACTGCAAAACTAGTCATAATTTAACGATCCACCACGAGTAGTGTAAATCCCGTGAAAATATCATCATAAACGACGAAAAGCATGGTACTTTTCTTTGCAAAGCCTGTATATTGGTTAATATACATACAATAAAACACGCTTGTGTGTGGTGTATATGTGTGTGAATGGGGTGGGGGGGGGGGAGCATGGCAGGTGGTCAAAATGTTTGAAACCTGGAAAATCTGTCCTCAAAAAACGATTTTGTTCTGGTTTTTGAATGGGGGGGGGGGGGGGGATGAGGGGAGGTGGTCAGAATGTTTGAAACCTGACAAATATGTCCTCAAAAAACGATTTTCGTCTGGTTTTCCATCGAATACCAAAATATAAACAAAAGCGAAACAAGGAGCGGGATCATTGTCCTGTACATTGTATTTATACTAATATATTAAAGATTATAATAATTGGGCATGAGTTTTCCAACAGAAAATATTCAGGTAATCTTTTAACACTTTTTATCAGGCAATAGTTTCTATTTTGTGTTAAAGCTTCATCCATAATGACGAAGGGGTGGTTGGGTGGTGCAGTGGTGCTGGGTATAACTCCCAGTGCCCGGGCGTCCTACTCATTTGGATAATAGTAGGGCAAGGGCATACTGTGCTTGCAGTAAGTGCGGGTGGGGGTTGTTTAGACATTTTTTCTCTTCTATCAGTTCTCTCTTCTTTCTCCCTCTCTTTGGGAGACGGTATAGACTGAAATACTGTTTAAAAAAGGGCCGTTAAACCCAAAACAGCCAACCAACCATAATGACGGAAGGGTAATGAAAGCTGGCAGAAATAGAAAAGAATACTAGCGAACTTACACTTTAACGTCAGGCCCGAGAGAGGTTAACAAAATCATTTAAAATCGTGATTAAAGATAAGAATAATATTAATAGTGCCACCATAATACAACATTAGCGATGCAATGACAACCACTTCTGAAAATGACATACGTTAAACTTCAGTTGGTGGTGGTTGGATACGCTAGGATGCCACGAAACGTTCGGTTCTGGGACATTCTACAGGTATTGGCTTAAATTTCCACTGCTCTATCAGTGGTATAAATACATAAAATATTTTATCGCGAGGTATCGCTGGACGATTCTCACCACGGATCAGTGATTACCACCGCCTTAATAATACTTGGCTCTAGAAAAAGAGGTTTACTTACGATACTAGCGGAAGAATAAAGTTTGGGTACAGAATAATCATTTGAAACGATTAGCACTGAAGTTGCTGCAGTACGTATAAGCGAAAAGGTGTTCATCTCTCTCTCTCTCTCTCTCTCTGGTCGATAGCTCATTGGGTTAAGCGCTAGCTTGCTTATCTACCTGTCCCGGGTTCGACTCCCGATGGAGGCTGGAAGCGGCATCTTTTAAACTTTAAACGGGAATCCATTGCACACCACTGCCTTTCATTATCACGCTCCCATAGTCCTGGTATGACGGTGACTGCAATGTTGTTGAAAAGGACGTAAATTTGCAAACAAGTCATTCATCAATTCTCTCTCTCTCTCTCTCTCTCTCTCTCTCTCTCAACGATTATAAAATACATGCACGGTTACGACAGAAAGATCAAATGTTTACATCATACACGAGAGGTAAGAAAATGGTGCGTGTTGACAATTAAGCATCATAAGACTAGATCTCTGCTCATTCTGTTACCTGAAATATGCATACTTTTATGTAAATAGTCGATTTATTAAATTATGGTGGAGCCCCGACGGAATAATACTTTTACCAGTGAGAAAATGTATGCAAAAGAAGACAGATGATGATATTAACCCTCAGGTCTCGAGCAAGAAGGAAGAACATGAAAGCTAAAAATATACATTGAAAGGTTTATAACTGACAATATTGGTCAAAAATGTGATAAATTTCTCTTGGTTACCATGGCAACAGCATAAAAGCAATAGAATGGGATCCATTTTATTTGTTTCAATTCAGGAGCAAGAAGAAACAACATAAAACCTTGAGAAGTAGCCATACTCAAAGGTGTTTCATTGATTTTTGCTGACCAAGAAACGAGGATTTGTCCTTGGTTTCTATGACAACGACATTAGTGCAAGAGTAATACGCTTTGCTATTTGATTTGTCAATCCTCAGTTCTCCAACAACAAGAAACAAATTAAAACATTCAAAAGGGCCGTTTTTGAATGTTTTACATGTAAATTAAACTGATTTCCTAAACACACGTGGAATGATCATGGTTACCGTGACAACGGCACAATAACTGTTACAATGGAAACGAACTTTATTATTGGAGTGACTCATATAAATCAGGAGCATATAATTTCTCTACCGGGGCTATCAGCTGGAGTCGATGTTAAGCCTATGAAAGTATGGTCTCATTGGCAGTTGCTTCCCAGCAGAGACTGGCATATATCTGTTTATGCAGTCATAAAAATGTTTGTTAAAGAGCAGCTGTGTCAAGAAACTTTTATCAACATGAAAATGTATTTTCATTGTGTTTATTTTTTCTTCACTTTTCTTTTGAGATATGATCTTAAATTGCGACAAGAAACTGAACAATGAAACACATTACACAAGATTGTAAAAGTAAATGTTTTCATTTCTATAGCGCAGTCTTGTTGATAGTGAACTATCTTCTGTTGCTGTCCTTCCCTTTTCCCTGGTATGGCCAATGTTCTACTCCTAAGATTGTTTACACTAGCCACACAGAGCTCTTGAAAAATGCTAATAAAATAAATGATGCTGACAGGTTTGCTGATAACCACGGAGTTTCTTCTCAGAGCCGGAACCAATGGTTAGGGGACTTACCATCACACAAGCTCTGCAAAAGATTATATAGAGAGCTGATAGCCCCGGTAGAGAAATTATATGCTCCTGCATATAAAATATAATTACATACTGTCTTACTTCATCGAACTCTCTGAGTTATGTCAAGCTAAAAACGGCTTTTGCCAGCCTTAGATACATTATCCAGGTTGCAAGAAGCACGTGGCTGGAGGACATATTTTATTTTTAAAAACACCTCCACATGCAACAAACAACAAGAAATTTTTTGTCAAAGTTCCTTTTTGGTAACAAAATCGTTTGCTAAAGTATGAAGTTGTTTGTCGAATGTGGAGGCATTAGAATTTTTGTCTGAATACATTAAAATTGGCTAAAAAGTGCAAAAAAGCGAAAATGTAGCATTTTTGGAGCGTTACCATAGCAACGTCATGAACAGAACTTAAAAATAGACATTTGATTTGAAAATAACGTACCATAACATATTCAAATAAAAGAATTTTAAGGCCAATATTCAAAATTTATTTTCTATGAAATTTTGAGGCCGAAATTGATGCTTATCGACCCTAGGCCTTTGTATTTAGTATTAACACCTTTAGTCCGTGATAGTAGCAACAAGTGGGAATAAAACCATGGGGTTTGCAAAATTACCTGACCAGTTAAATATTTGTAACAACATAAAGAAAAATAGAACTCCTGAACAAGCTGATGACAGAATGATGTATGCGTTATAAAGTATGTCACTTTCTATCAGCCTTAAATTTTCACATTGTTAATAGTTTGAAATGTATTTGATGGCCGGGAGCTGCATAAACAGATCATGTAGATCACAAATTAATATGTAAGTTATGATCACGGGAGCCACACATATTTGCTAATTTATGTAAAGCAGTTACTGTGCAAAGAGGCTCGTGGCTGACGATTCGACTGACAGCATAGAAAAATGGTGTTTATCCCTGTTGGGAGAGTTGGTACTGCTTTTGATTGCCTCGGCTGGCAGTCACAGTTGCATATTTGTATGTAGGGTAATTCAATGGCTCAGCCAACAGCACAGGTCGCGAAATTGGTTTTATCCCCATCATGACGAGAACCTAAATATTAATCAGTTGCAGCATATATCAACTCTTACTTATTTCATTCTATGCATAAAATTTAAAAAAATCATCTTTATGAAGTCACTTTTAAGTGAAAATTAATTGAAGGCAAGGTCGAAATGCTTCAGCTATAACAGTCTATATGCGTCTTGCTGAGTTTTTGTGTATTTCAAAGAGCTAAATTGCCATCTGACTACCAGTGGTAAGCTAATACTACAGCAATGAATATTTCATATTGCCCGGGAACTAAATTTTTGATAACAGATGACTCACACATCTTATCCCCCGACATATTACAATTATGTAACGTAACATTACTGTTAATTTGATTTTAAATATACACTATCCAATGATTTTTTTTATAGTTTGAGGACATTTAAAACTGGCGTTGCTTCATATTTACATATACAACAGTGTCTACTTAAGACATAATATAGATAATATTAAAAATGAAATGCAGCTGATGTTGGCTTTCTTAGCTTTTCTCGTTATTTTGTAGGTTAAAGTCTTCAAAAATAAGTTTCTGTCCACATTTAATATATCCACTGCTAACTGCTGCCTAACTTATCTAAGCTGTGCATGAATCAAAGAAGATTGATGGAGCACGTATAAACTTCAGTCCACCAATTCAGACATTTAGTCTGGTTGTTTTTTCCGAATTTTTGTTGTGGTTATATACGTTACATATTTATCGTGACTGCTGATGAGTTTTGTAAGACTTTAGTTAGTGTGTTTTTTATACTAGACTATTGAAACAGTCATATATATGACAATTACTTTTCTCTTCACTTCATTCTTACAATTTTCTCCTTATATTACATGTATTTAGACACTGAAGGGGAAAAACGTCAAATACAACGTAAACTACGTTATACGGGTTAGTCAACTTATCGTTGACAATGTCAATTACCTTGAAACAGCGATTTATGTACTAGCAGACAAAACCCAACATTATTTAGGGCGAATACTAACATGTGTATACCAATGTGTATTTTTCTATTATATCGTGAATATGTAAATTTGGGTAGTGTAAGTAACGATGACGTTACACGTTAATGCCCCAACGTACAGAAGGCTAACATGTGTCATTTTGTTTCGTATATAATGTAGTTTCAGAAAATTATAGTGTCCAAAATTCCCCCTGGGGGGAGGGGGGTCTATGGTCAGCTCAAGGTCTATTTAAATACATCACCATTGACAAATACATGAGCATTATGAAAATATCACTTTCAACATAAAAAGTCTGTAGCCACATTCAAATGCCCTGTTCTTTAAACTTTAAATGTGATCCGAGATGCAGAAACTGGAAAATTTTAGTAATTCATTAATATTATTGTCCAAATTAATTTTGATACCATTATTATAACGGTCTGCTTTGTGTATTACTGGTAAGTGTGTCCGTGTGTACTGTTGCCCAACGATAATGTGTTATTGACAAACATTGATGTAAACATGGAACGCACCACTGAAAGGGGAAACAGGTATTTACCTGTACAAAGTTAGTGGTATTTCCATATAAATATTGTTAGAATGCTGCCAAACGTACAACGAGTCAAAATAGCTCAGTGGTTGAAATTATCAATTTTTCAACTTGGTTTGATTGCGGTCGTAGGTTCGAATCACAAATGCATAACGTTTTTTTTTTCATCTTTGCCTGTTTTATTTTCTTGCTATTTTTATAAACAGGTATGCATGCTTTGCATGAAGCGCGAATTTTTCGGGACCCACAGACGGGCAAAAAATGTTTTTTTTTTTTGTTTTTTTTTTAAATGCATGCTGTCATTTCATTTTCATCGTCACAATGGCAACATTATCGGGTAATTCAGACAATGAAGCAAAAATTATTTTCTTTATTTGAATGATTTAAAGAAAATTATTCTACAAGTCCTGAGGTTATCCTTTTTCTGGGTGCTAAATATCTACCCACTGGGCACACGACGTTGAAGCAACAGCAGATCAACGTTGATTCAAGATCATAACGCTGAGTCAACCTTGATTCAATGTTAGTTCTACGTGGAGTGCCTGCTGGGAAAGCTAAGTTTTTCGCGATTAATATTGAGATATCAGTCCGGCGATCTCGAAATTCCATTCGGCTTACGCTGTCTAGCTGGAAAAAGTTTCAATGTCTCCGGTTGTTGTTCTTTTGTTGCTTGACGTCCACGGTAAACAGCCATGGTTACATGTATGTCGGGACGGTCAGTTGCCCAAACCACACTATTTCTGGGCAGGCTTAGACCTTCTAAGCGGTTAACCAGTACTAAGTACACATACTTTCGCCAGTAACTGACAACTGTCCTTCTTGAATCAGCGGAAGGAGAAACGAAAGTATGTGGCTGGACCGCTATCGAACCCGAGACATCTGGCTCTTGAGTCAGACGCGCTACCGACCGCGCTACGCGGCCCGTCCCAATGTCTCTTAAAAATAAACGAAAATAAAAAATGAACAAGTCGAAGCAATATGAGAGAAACAATATTGAAAACGAAGAAAGTAAGAGAAAAAAATCGTTGAAGAAAAAAACTTTGCGGGAGGGATTCGAACTCACATTTTACTACATTTGATCTTTTGCTACTCTCGCCCTTAACCATCTCGGCCATGTACGAACTGTTTTATCCAGAGTAATATTCAGAATCAGAATCAGAATTTATTAAGCTTAAGCATATACAGCTCATCACTATACATTTACAAATACAATACATATAAGCACAATAGTCTCTTTAATACAATAATATACACTAGAAATCCGAAAGTGAGCATTTAGGGTTACATTTTCAACTATGAAGTCTATGCTTTCTATTCGTAAGTACCTTATGCAGAAGTCTAATTAAGAGTTCTTGAATTATACAAAGAAGTACGAATTTCAAATGCTTGAATGATATATCTGGCTAAGTTCTTTAACACGTTAGCATTATCTGTTTGAAGTAACTGAACAAATTTAAACATACTTGGCCGTTTAACATAATATTGCTTAATGTACTTCTTACGAATTTCATTGTAGACCGGACAGATTATTAAAAAGTGATATTCGTCCTCTATATCATGTTTATCACAAAAAATACAATATCTTTCCTTTCTAACGATGTTTTTATATCGACCCTCTTCTATATTTAAATTGTGTGAGGACAATCTTAATTTGGACAGAGCTTTTCTAAACTTTGGGTTAACCATTTTATCTAAATATGTTGCCAGTCCAAAGTCCTGTTTAAATTCCCTATATAAAGACAATGATGAATATAAAATTACTCCCTCCCGCCATTCATTAATATATATATCTCTTAGTCTTTGCCTTAATACTGGTACAAAGATATTAAAATCTACAGAACTTCTATACAACCATATTTCTAAAAAAACGGATCTTTCTAATAAGGATTTAACTTGTGCAACCCAATTTTTGCAGTTGGCGTTGCTTTCCAAATCGTTAACTAGCTTATCATATATAGCTTTCGTAATACAATTATTATTATTTTCACTTGAAATTTTAGACCAATACTTAATAATCTTTATGTACATTTCAATATACAAGGGAAATCTTCCTGTTTCTCCATACAAGGCATAATTGTTTGTATTAACTTTAACTTTTAATATCCATTTGCAAAATTTTCTGTGTATCCGCTCACAATTTTCAGCTCTAGCAAATCCCCATGTTTCACATGCATAACTAAGAACAGGAGTAACTAGCGTATCAAAAAGATTGAACATTGCTTTTACTGGTACGTCCATATGATTAACAGTAACAAAAAGTGCATTCATAGCTTTAACTGCTTTGCTGGAAAGTGTAGTTGTTGCTTTCATAAAAGATCCACCGCTGCTAAGCACCATTCCAAGATAGTTAAACTGATTTACAATTTCAACTGCTGATCCCTCAAAATAAAATTTTATCTCCCTATTTCGAAAACCTCTTTTTGTAAACGCTACTACTTTCGTCTTATCAACATTGACTGTCAAATTCCATCTGCTACAATATGTTTCTTATTGATTTAATGCTACCTGTAAGCCCTCAGCTGTTTCAGACATTATGACTGCGTCGTCTGCAAATAATAATAAATAAATAGATAACTGATCTACTGTGATGCCACCGTAAATATTTTCTTGAAAGCTTAACTCTATGTCATTGAGAAAAAATGAGAACAAAATGGGCGACATGATTTCACCCTGCAATAGCCCAATATCACATTCAAAGAAGTCGGATAAAGTATTAAAATGTTTGACACAACATGTAATGGACTCATACATAGCTCGAATTAACTTCAATAATTTTCCATCGACTCCATTTTTGATAAGCTTGTACCAAACTCCATTACGATATACCGAGTCAAACGCCTTTTTAAAATCTATAAATGCGCAGAAAAGAGTTTTTCTACGCGTTATGTAATCTTCAATTAAGTTTTGTAATATAAATATTGCGTCTATAGTGCTATGGCTTTGCTTAAAGCCAAATTGTGCATCTGTACTTATATCATACTCCGTGGACCAAATTTTCAATCTTTCATTTAAGACAATAGTAAAAAGTTTGCCAAAGCAGCTGACAAGCGTAATACCACGGTAATTATTGACTTCATTGTAGGCACCTTTCTTGTGGATCGGAACTATGACACCTTTGGTCCATTGAGAAGGATACAAGCCCTTGTCTAACAAAATATTAAATACTAGCTCTAACGGTTCTATCAGTATATCATGGCATTCAATAAAATACTCATTTAAAACAGTGTCAATACCAGCAGATTTATTCCTTTTAAGTTTCGATATAGCATTTTTTATTTCTTGCTGCGTGATTGCTCTATCTAATTCAGGGAAAGAACTCTGTTCTTGATTATTAGTGTCACTATCATGTTGGCCATCAAACTGTTTCAAAAAACTTTCAACATCTTCTGCTTCACGCAGACTTGTTTCTGATGCTAAATTTTGAAAATGATTATAGAATTCATTTAGAGAAATATCGTCACTCACTGACTTTTTCTTATTTTTAAAAAAAATTCCAAAACTGTTTAGGATTGGTCTTACGCATATCATTTAGCATGCTGCACCTCTCACGATTAAATTTGTTTTTCGTCTTTCGGCAAAGATATTTATAGTCTTTTTTACGTTTATAAAGTTCTTGTCTAAGTTCTGCTGTTTTATTGGCATTATACTGTTTTAAAATATTATTTAATATAGCCCTTTTATCTCTACATTCCTGATTATACCATTTCGCCCTGTCATGACGCATTCTATGAGACTCTGTAAATGAATAATTTTTAGGGATATTTGTATGCTTTTCAAAGTATTTGTTTCCCTTTGATGTCATGAAATGGCCCAGCTCGTTCACCATATTGTCAACTGACGCTTGCGAGATCGGCTGGCATGCTATATCTGTCAGTTTTTGTTTCAAACAGTCAATATCAAATAGCAAGTCATTCCTATAATCGCCCCTAAAAGTATCATTCCATTTATAGTATGTCCCATTAGCAGTTGCTTCCCTTGAATCATGCAATTCTGTTTTAATTGAAAAAGTTATGGGTGCATGATTTGAAAATTCGGAAAACTCATGAACACAGAGGCTATTTATGTTTTTAAAATAATCATGACTAGTCAATAGTAGATCTACGGTACTTTCACCATTTGCCGTCATACACGTATATGACCCCTTTTCAGCATCGTCATATAAACGTCCATTTACTATGCGCATCTGCACAGCTTTGCACAGGTCTAGTAATAGGTATCCAAAACGATTAGTTGTTTTGTCCATTGATACACGTTGTAACGGAATGTCCAGTTCGTCAGCACTGTCATTAGCAAGTAAAGTATGGTCATTTTCAATATAGTCCGGTTTATTTCCTGTTCTAGAATTTAGGTCACCCGTCACAATAACATCCCCCATACTGGAGAATTCTGAGATGTCCATTTCTAACTTTTGGAAAATATCAACATCATAAATTTGATGAAAACGCGAGTTTTCGGGTACAATATAGGATACAGCAAGATATACATCTTTTTCAAATTTAAAGAATAATTTATCCAATTTTATCCAAATTAAACAGTCGATTTCATTTTTTATCAATTTTACACCTTTTCGAATACAGTCTCGTATATAAACTATCAATCCACCGCTATTTCGTTTCGCCTTTCTATTGACTATTCTACGGTAAGAATGTATCGGATTTGCATAGCCGTCTATATCTATTTTGGACGTTTTAGTGGTCCAAGTTTCCGATAGGCATATAATGTCGTAATTTGTTATAAAATTAACAAAGTTCTCATCTGATTTTTTGTACTCAGATAACCCTTCAACGTTCCAAGAAATAAATGAAAGTTCACCTTCGGCGTGGTCCTAGTCGCTTATTGGGGTATTTTGCGATTGTATCGGAGGGTTTGTGTCTTTAGTTTCATCGGCGTCAGGCCGCGCATTTGGTCCGTAATAGAGTCCACAGTGATCACTGTCCACAGCTGTCGGCATTTGTAATTGTTCATCAGCTAACGTATTGCTCTGAATTTCTACCATGCCTGCTGGAGCTGCGGTTTTGCTAGCACTGAAGTCTGAAGTGTCATTTATTACGTCGTTTGTGACGTCGTTTTGCGTGACAACATTATCAGGTGTTTCGCACGTCATTATGACCGAGTTTGCTGAATCGTTATTATCGCTATCTGAATCATAGTCTTTCTGTTTTTTGTTAGTGTAGTCTCTATCTAATGGAGATGTTGCCTTCTTTTTACCACCACGTTGGTGTGGACGCATTGGTAATGCCTGATCGTTCACTATACTGTCATTGAGGGGATCGAATGGATTCGAAACTGGCAAAGCGCCGGAACTTGCTTCTGTAGAACGTTTCGTAACAAACGTTCGACTTCCAAACCACGCTGCTTTTGATCCTTGTATCTTCTGTTGGCCATTTCTATTGGCTTGTGATTGCTCATTTTGACTTTGCGATTGGCGTCTATATTGGTATGGTTGTCGTTGTGGTTGGTATGATTGCCGTTGCGGGTAATTTTGCTGGTGTTGCGGTTGATATTGTTTTGGTTTTAATATTGTGCCCGCATATTCTCTAGATGACTCTTGGACGTTATGCCTTCTTTGGCAATTGCTATTATAGCCTCTTTGTCCGATTTCAGATGTTATTGCATTATTCGGCCTGTTCCCTTTATCACTTGGAATAAACTGACGCCCATTTATAAATAGTTTGTCCCTCACAAGTTTAACTGTATTGTCCTTATTTTGTTTTGCGAGTTTCGCCTCGGCATACAATGGCTTTCTTCGGTTTTCTATTTCAGGTGGAAATTGTTCTTTAATTCCATATTGAGAACCTGTCAAAGCTTTAGCAGAGGAGCGTCTTACAAGTTCCTTGTCCTTATAGTTAGAAAATTTCACAATTATTGGTCTTGGGTATGTTTGGCCTACTTTGAATCTTCCAAGTCTATGCGCCCTGTCAAATTCTATATTGTCCTCTATGTTCATTTCGTATCTCAAAAATTCTTTAACAATAGCTTCACAGTTCTCTTGTTCCCCTCTCCGGAGATCAGATTCGGGAATTCCCGTAAATATTAGATTTTCCCGCATCGATCGCCATTGGACGTCAATCAACTTTTCTTCATTTTGTGTCAGCTTGGACTCTATTTCACTTTGATTGTTTTCTAGTGAATTTACTTTATTCATTAGAAAGTCGATTTTTGATTCGTTTTCGGCGTTTGAACTTGTGATTCCATCGCAGATATCACTATAGTTTTCGATACTGTTGTCATAATCCTCGACTTTTTTCTTTATGTTTTGCATTTCCTGACCTAATATTTCAATTCTGCTACTATTCTGTCCCATTTTCTGCCTGAATCCGTTTATTTGATTCATCTGTGATTCAATTTGAGTCATTCGGGAATTCTGATTTTCGAGTTTAGCTTCTATCGACTGCCACCTCCTGTCCTGCCCTTCAAGTTGACATTGTATTGTTTGTAATTGTTGACCGAGACATCTCACCATGTTCGTTGCCCACATCGGAGTATTATTTCCAGCATCCATCATTGGCATATTAAATTGTTGATGTTGTCGTACTTCAGAATTTTGTTGAAAACATTGTTGCTGCCCATGAAATTGCACATTTTGATCTTCAAATGATGCTACATGATTATTTATATCGTTCATATTGTTTCTGTTAGTGTTGTTACTGTTGTTATTAGTATTGTTGGTACTCATATTGTTCATACTGCTGAAATTGCTGTTGATAAAACTATTGTTCATATTGTTCATATTTGTGTTTATCATATTTGGGCTATCCCGTCGAACTGTATTTGACTGATTTTGCTGGTCAAACAAAACTTCTCGTGATTGCCGTAAGATGTCTGTAGTCTGCATTCCAGGCATTTGGTTGCTTTGCATAGGGTTCAGCGTTGGCATACACTCTTGAGAGAAAGCTATCGGTGATGTAGGCTATTGTTATGCGAGCCCATGTTCGGCTTATCTTTCTTCTGTACTGTATTATCGTTTCCTTTACCTTTTCCGGCCTTTCCCTTACGAGGCATTTTGACTTAATATTACGACTGACAGGTTACACCCCGTGAAACATTGTCTTACTTTCACTTTCACTTTCAGTTTGGACTGGAGGGAATACAAGTGTCTTACTATTACTTTCAGTTCCGAACTGCTGGGAACCAGAATACGCTCGTCTCCATTCAAGCGTGACGATTTTTTGGTCATAACCTCTACCTGCCCGTTCCGTTAACACTCACATCATATTTTATCAAAAGGCCTTCAGGGCAGGTTAGTTGGCCCGTTTACATAAACAGCGTACTATGAGTTTCTTTGTTAAGATAGATCACAGAGAAAAGTTAATAAAACAACATATAGGTAGATTCTTATCTCTTTTTCGGGTAATTCCTATTATAGAAAAATCCCTTATAAATCAGCACATCCAAATATGAAAAATTTAGGCACTTCCAAACTATGAGAAAATGATAGATAGATAGATACTTTATTAATGCATTAGGCCATGATGGCCCATGAGCATATATACATATAACACACAGAACAAATATATTACAGGACAGATGACATATTTAAGAGCCCCACGTTAATGCCAATATTAAGATTATAATAATTATGATGGTGGTTTCCAAACCGACGGATAATTGCCTGAGGGCTGTTCACTACCTGTTTTACCTATTATCCTTAAATGGTCGTGCAAGGCTATTTGCGCGGGAACCAAATTATCTTTGGGTGCTTACCTGCAGAACAGCTGTGGTTTGTTTACTACTGTCCTCGAAAAATGGCTTCCTGCCGAGACTGTCCGCGTGACTCTGCTTCCTGCCGAGAGCCTCGGCAGGAAGCAGAATCACACGGACAGTCTCTGCAGGAAGCCATTTATCATGTACAGAAGTCTCGGCAGGAAGCAAGAGTTCGCGGACAGTCTAGGCGGAAGCCAAATATGATGTACAGTCTCTGCAGGAAGCGAAAATTAGCGGAATCGATTATACCCTGTGCTGTCTGACACACTAACAGGAAACATCCTTGTCTGTGCACTGGTCTGGCATTCAACACAGGTACATTGTAACGAAGGCAACGTATATGCCAACGAAAAATTCTGACCATAAAGCTCAATTTTTTTCTCCTTAATTTAAATTCGAATTATCATTCTTACGGAGCTGATAGTTTGTAAGACCAGTTTTGGAACAAATACCACCTAGTATAAATACAGCGCAAAAAAATAAAACAAATTTCTTCACTATTGCACAACGTAAAATGACCATAACAACGAATTAGTAAAGAAATTTTATTTTTGCACTGTATTTTTACCAGACGGAATTTATTAAAAATAACTTGTCTGACTAGGAAGCGCAACAAACTGTCGGGTCTGTTGAAATGATGATAAAGAAAGAGTTTTATGGTTAGAAATTTTCGTTGGCATGTACGTTGCCTTTGTTACCCCTGTGTTGAATGGCAGACCAGTGTCAGCTCGACCCGCTGGATACTGTGGTGTAGTTACTACACAACGCTGTCAAAACAACATGTTATCAACGTCGGTGCAATTTTCAGTGCAACAAGTTGCCGTTGATTTGGAAGTTTTTTTTTTTGTCTCGCGTTATATGTGGATTGCTTTTCTGCAAAGTAATTATATGCAAATGGAAATGACTTTAAAGGCAATATGATATACTATTACAGGAAATTGGCAGCAAAAGCTGCATCCCTATTTTGTGTAACTCTACACAACTTTATCAGTCTGGATATGAGGTGCCGTTTTAATATTAATTCCTTGTTTTTGTGATATCACTGGTTAGAATTAGCAATATTACAAAACTGAATAAGTGATATCACAAAATAAGTGCGATTTAGGGATATCACAAAATCGAATTTGTGATATCACAAAATAGAATATGTAGAAAATCAATTTTGTGATATTACTTAATCACATCTACTTTGTGATATCACTTAAATCTAATAACTGATATCACAAAATCATATCCACTGTTTGATATCACAAAATCTATTTAGTGATATCACTACCTCGACTTTGTGATAATCAAAAATTTCATTCACATAATCACAATATAATTAGTGATGTAATTGTTACAAAATAATATGTGACATCACTTATTCGAAATAGTTATATCACAAAATTGATACAGTGATATAAAAAATCGAATTTTTGATATCACTATATCGATTTTGTGATAAGGGGATCACCGGCTTCTGGATATCCATCACGCTCATAGAGCTTTATCTGGGCAGTTGGGGTTGGGTGAATGCCGCAATAAGAGGGTGCAAGTGGCATTATTCAGTAACTGCCAAAAAAGCAGACGTCAAAATTTACATCTGCAAAATTTAAAAAAAAAAATGCCTTGTCCAAGATATCTCATATTGAGTATTAAATGACTAAAGGGCAAACACTAAAGATCTAGATGAGGTGGCTCATTTTGAGCCACCTCATCAGGATCTACTCTGTTTGCAAATTCTGCTATTTTTTTCATTTTTGGCGCTTAAAGTGTTAAAACGATCAGAAATGAGCGTGATTTTCCAGAATGCTAATGACAGTGTCATAATTCTGACAGAACGCAGATATTCCATAATAACCTCATCAATTTTAACACTTTGTTTACCGTATTTACCCTAAATACACTGACACAAGAACATACCTTTATGTGATATTTACTCTAATTACTCGGAAATTAAAACGTGCGTTAACTCAACTTGTGTTAGACGCGTCAGAACCTTGAATAGAGTTACCAGAGGAGAATTGATAGTTATGTAAACGCCTCATAAGAACATTGATATACCAACTAAAATTTTTTTCTACTTCCAGGCGTAGGTGCCTCGCTAAACAGTCGGGGGTGGGGGGTGGGGGGGGTGGGGGAGGGACACTACGATATGACGTTACAACAAAAACAACAACACGCCTTTCCTGTCGTGTTTACCTTAAATATTTGGACAGTATCACACTTATGATCACTTATACTAGATGTCCAAGCAGCCATTGGAGAAAGTAATGATGAATTCTTTACAATGGTCAAGAAAGCGGCAAACTTAGATGGCTTGGTCGCATGTCAAGGCAGCCCCGGATCCAGGGGGGTGGGCTTTGGGGCTTCAGCCCCGCCATCTGTCGTGGGTCTTTGTGTTGCATGTATGTATAATATGTAGGCCTATAGATAATAATGAGTATCTGATGAAAGTTCGGGATAATTTATACATATGGTTGGATCAAAATATATGTTGTGACAACTCATTAAAATCGCCTCGCCGAGGCGATTCTAATGAGATATCACAACATATTATTTCAAGGCATAAACGATATCATCAAAAATTCTCATTGAGTCAAATTGATCCCTAATTATATCATATAGTTTCAAGCCCCTCTCCCCTAGCCCACACACATACATCTCGGCATCTCCCAGCCCCACCAGTTATCTAGAGCCCCACCAGTACATGGTGGTCTGGATCCGGGCCTGCAAGGTCTTCTGGCTTAGCAAAGACGATTCTACAGGACACAGTGAAAGAAAAAAAGAGGTAGTAAGAAGAAGAGGTGAGAAGACAGTATTTAAGAGTGACTAGGGATGCAATTTGCTAGCTGAAATCAGGACCAGGTGGAAAGGCATCTGTGGTGCACCAACGACCTTGCAAGGACATGAGATAGACTAGACTAGACTAGACAAATACTTGCTCATGCTTTGAGTGAGTATTAGTGTCCAATAGCTTGGGTAAATACCACAGGAAATACACACCTCTTATGCAATAGACATCCTAAATACTCGGAAACTTATATCTGCTCAAAACACTGTGCCCTTTATGTATAAATATATAGGGACACCTAAAATAATGAATTTTCCATTTGGAACAAATGGAAAAGGACTTCTATGCTTAAGGCGAGGATTTTCCCCCATTAGACCGGCACGACAGGCTCGAATTTTCAAATGTGCAAAGTGTATATATTTTCCTTAGCAGGGTATCCATAAATATGTAAACCGTATGAAATCAGAATATTTGTGATTCAGACCCGAATACATGGACAGATAATACGGGCTCAACTTACCTACCCTAAATTTAAGGTTTTCTCATACCTCATTTTTTTGAGGTTATAAAAATATTGAAATCAGTCAATCATTCCAAAAGTTTTTGTCATAAGTTTATGCTTAAACCATGCATATCACAGTACAAAGCAACGGGGTAGTGCCATAACGTCTAATTTCAAAACGTCTACTCCCAAAACGTCTACTCTCAAAACGTCTACTCCCATTTGGTCTACTGTGCCAAAACGTCTACTCCCATTTGGTCTACTGTGCCAAAACGTCTACTCCCATTTGGTCTACTGGGCCAAAACGTCTACTCCCATTTGGTCTACTGGGCCAAAACGTCTACTCCCATTTGGTCTACCGTGCCAAAATGTCTATTCCTGTTTATCTACACATAAAGTTACTAAGAATTTTCATTCTAGTATTTCAGATAATTGCCATTGGGGTCAACTTTTTATAAAGAGGTGTATTGGATATAAAGGGTGGGCTTTTCGACTCAGAATATAAATATGGGTTCATCCAGCCAAGGCAGCTTTTGTTAATCTACTATGTACATGTAGCTTTTTTTTGCAATGAAAAATGTATTATGGATTCATAAAACTTTGAAATGTGAGGTCACACAAATTTTGTTTCCAATCTGAAGACAATTTAACTTAGAAGTTGCTGAAATCCTTGTTGGCTTTGAGTTAGTAAAACACTAGACAGTGAGTTAGCAATACACCAGAGAGTTAGTAGTTCGTCTCTGTGGTAGTAGCTGGAAATATTTCTGTTTCTTTAATGTCAACATATGTTTCTGTACCATAAATATAGCCTGGGATAATCATTATTAAAACTACAGGGTAGACCAAACCAGGCCAGACATTTTGGCCCAGTAGACCAAATGGGAGTAGACGTTTTGGCACAGTAGACCAAATGGGAGTAGACGTTTTGGGAGTAGACATTAAGGGAGTAGACGTTTTGGGAGTAGACGTTATGGCCCTAATTCAAAGCAAGATTTTCTTCTTGTTATGCCTGACTGGCATTCAAACTTGCAAAACCATAGTTATACTTCCGGTCAAAACGGCCAAAAGGGAACGCTTCACTATAATTATCACACAAGTACCCCCCCCCCCTATGATTTATGCAGCAAACTTGTATATGGCAAGTACACAATATATACGAGTGGGAAGCTGGGTCACGGGGGGGGGGGGGGGGGAGGGAACGATAGGAGATAACGGGAATCCCCGGAGTGACGTCATCGGATGATCACGTGGGTAGATTGGTTGGCAAAAAGATAGCGACAGACAGTGGTCTTCTATGGGATTTTGCTGAAAATTAACCTCTGTAATGCGTAAAATATAGTTTAGAAAGCTGCGAATAAATAGAAATCGATAAAATCAGTGCAAATATTATTTTAATCGCTTGTCGCGCGAAAAAAGAGAGTTATTTAATATTATTTAAAGTTATTTAATTACTCGGCATACATTGACTCGCTTCGGAACAGGACTTTTTCTCTTAATAACTTTGACTTAAAAAGCAAAAATAAATAAATGAAATAAAAATACAATAAATCGGAGGTACTAAAGATCAGTATTTTAACCTTTAAACCTTTTCCACAATCAAGGTGATTAGTAAATATAACACGGGTAATAGAAAATGAAAGACGATAAAATATAGAAACTTGTATCCAACGAGAAGTAATGCAAAATTAATAAAACATATTGATCTGAATTAGGGATAAGAAAATTTGAAAAAAATAAATAAATAAGTAAATGAATTTATATTCATGACTGCGATTCAAAAGAAAATGTTATAAAACGGTAAAGGATAATATACACGTATAAGCAGAGAACCTCCTGTTTTGAAATTACTATCAGTTATTACCACATTATTTAGTCCGAGCTCATGACAACAAATTCACTCTGTCTGTTTCTCTCTCTGTCTCCCTCTCTCTCTTTAATGGTTTGATAAAACGTAAAAGGATAATATAAACAGAGAATCTTCTCTGTTTGAAATGCAGTTATTACCATAGTATTTAGTCCGAGCTCATGACATCTAAACAATAAATTCTTTTTTTCTTCTCTCTCTCTCTCTCTCTCTCTCATTGTTTGCTCTTTATATTTTATTAGCGGACAAGCTTATTAATATTAAAATATCATAGATTATAATAATCGAGTTTTATTTGATATTTAAATTAGCCACACCGCCAAAAACAGTTGGTTTTATTATACAAGTTAATACAAGTTAATTCCTTTTCTGAAGTGTCTTTACGGTTACACCAAGGCATCTCTCTGCTTTGGTGTAACTGCAAAAATACTTCGGGAATTTCAGACCTTCAGGTTGCTTAACCTTATATCTCATTGTAATAATGTCATGTCATATTTGTATGTTTTGCATATGTATTTTGTATATACGTTTGTATTTGTCATGCTCTTCTCGTGCTTGTTGCTTGGTATGAGGACGAGAAACACTGTTTGGTGTTTAGTTCTAATAAACCATTTTGTACTTGTACTTGTACTTGTTAATATGACATTGTCACTGTAGGAAACCCGCGGCGTTCTTTGAAATATGATAATTAAAGACATTCCTTATCAAAAGACCTGCTGAATACCGGATGCATTCATTATAAACAATAAACAACCGGTTTAATTTCAAAATGTACACCAGATACACTTACAGACACATTTTTTAGGGTATCCATGCTAAAACGTGCATCTAAAAGCACTTCATGTGGAACCAAAATTTAAATGAATTAGGAGAGAGAATAGAACAATATTTCACACTAAAATACCTACATTTCTCTGCGTTATCATTTATATAAAAATATGCATAATAATACGCAAAATACACGGCGTGATTAATTACATAGTTTAACATCACCCAATAAACGTCTTGCTTGCAAAATCCATCACAGAGCACCCCTTTTCTGTCTGCATCTTTTTTCCCCTACCTTTTACTATACTCTATACACCGCTGCCTATCTCCACTAACACGACACATTCAAAATGCAAAAAGCCACAGTGTGCTTTTATTTGCCCAAACCAAAGAATGTAATTCAGCCTAAATTGATATATAACAGGCATTTTCAATGAAGTTAATGATAACGAAGCAGTCACACATCTCGAGAAATTTAAGTTGATCTCCATGGTTACATCAGTTACCATGGATTTTATTATTGACCAAATTATGCTTAGAATGACTTGAAGCTTAAAATGTAAACCTGCATCAACGTAAAATTGTTACTTTACACTGCCATTTCGGAACACAAATATTAACCGCCTGGCCCGGAGGTTATAAAACTTGAGTACACTCTCAAACTCAAAATAAAGCACGCTGATTGGCTACTTCCGAGCATATGCTCAGAAGCAGCCAATCAGTGTGTGCTTTATTTTTGAGTTAGAGATTATACTCAAGTTTTATAACATCGGACCCAGGTTAGTCATTGCCTTGTTAAATATGGTGATTGTGGAGATAAGCAAATGTGGTGAAAGATCGTCTTTGTTTGCCCAAAATACACCTGGGAATGTGCTCAAACCATTTGAGTTCCTTTCCTGCTTAACACAGACGAAAATAGCTGAAATTTGCAAACAGTGTAAATCTTGATGAGGCAGCTCAACATGAGCCGCCTCATCTAGATCTACACCGTTTGCCCTCTAGTATTTAAATTCTCAATATGATATAGCTTCGATGAACTATTTCTTCAATGTTTGCAGACGTAAATTTTGTCGTCAGCTTTTGGCGCTTAAAGACAAATATTCTTGTTTTTAGTGGACGGGGGGGGGGGGGGGGGGGGGGGGGGGGCATAATCCTATTATGCAACAGACCAGTGACAAAGGAAATATCCCATCTCACATAGGTAATGACATTACACGGTCGTAAAACCAATAAAGACTGTAAGTGTATGGTGGCTGGTTTGTGCCATTTCGTCTTTTCGTCTTTTCGCCGCGAAAAGACGCCACGCGAAAAGACGAAAAGACGAAAAGACGCCATGCGAAAAGACGAAAAGACGAAAAAACGCCAGGCGAAAAGACGAAAAGACGAAATAACGCCATGCGAAAAGACGAAAAGACGAAACCCGCCACGCAAAAAGACGAAATTTCAGCGCGAAAAGACGAAAAAACGCCATGCGAAAAGACGCCATTTGAAACTCTTAATTTGTCGTCTTTTCGCGTGGCGTCTTTTCGTCTTTTCGTCTTTTCGCCTGGGGTCTTGTCGTCTTTTCGTCTTTTCGCATGGCGTTATTTCGTCTTTTCGCGTGGCGTTATTTCGTCTTTTCGTCTTTTCGCGTGGCGTTATTTCGTCTTTTCGTCTTTTCGCGTGGCGTTATTTCGTCTTTTCGTCTTTTCGCGTGGCGTTATTTCGTCTTTTCGTCTTTTCGCATTGCGTCTTTTCGTCATTTCGGTGCGAAAAGACGAAATAACGAAATGCGAAAAGACGAAATAACGCCACGCGAAAAGACGAAATAACGCCATGCGAAAAGACGCCAGGCGAAAAGACGAAAAGACGAAATAACGACACACAAATACCCTTCTATTGATAACTGTATTGATTCCTGTATTGATTCCTAATACTAAGACAGTTTGTCTGAGTAACCAATATAGACTCATATCAGACTACTGCAAACGCAGCTACAGAAGCAGTCTGATCACAGAATTTGCCACTGAAATGCCTTTTTTTAATATATAAAATATATCTTTTTAACAGCTAAAAATTGTAAGGATAGACTATAAAATTAACGTGCACTGGGGTCGGCAACATTTTCGGTCAGTATGGTACCGTTTAGATTGAATAACAAATTTGTGCCTTGTTGAATGAGATCAAACGCAGATATAATCAAGATAATCAGTCAAGTCAAGCAGCAGTCTTATGAAAATTAGAAGGGATTTGCCACTGAAACTCTTTTTTATCCGACAGAATAATAAAACTTGTTAAAAGTGAAAAGGATATAGCTATAAGTATTAGTATGGGGTCGGCAATAATTACAGTTATTGATTAAAAAATCTGGGCCATGTTGACTTAACAATTAGCAGACGCAAATTTGCGCATTGAGGAGCATAGGCAGACCTAGTACATTGTTGTCGCAAGCATTTTTGAGAAATACCGTCAAACCTGTCTTAAGGGGTCACCCAAGGGAAGGACAAAAAGTGGCTACTTAAGACAGTTGACCCCTTAATACGAGGGATGATCAAAAAGTTCCCGGAAAAGTGTTGTACGCCCTTTATTATTTTACTTTCTTCAATAAAATTTTATACCAGGCAACCTTAATGTAATTGTGATTCATATCATACAAAACAAGTTACTTATGTCTAACCAGTTTATTGCACGCGCCACCAACGTTACGACCGGTAACGTGACCCGGCCCAGCTAACGTTACGTTTCATTTTATCTTTTCTAATAGCAAAATTCGAACGTTGCTTACTCACAAATTATTAATGTAAACATGAATTACTTTACATGAACTTAAAAATATATATCTTAACTTGATGTTCATTACAAATTTGGTAAGTTGTTTTGATTTTTTCTACGAAATGATTGCTAAGTCCAACGTGACCTTTAATCAGTAAATATGTGGGGTGGGGTAATTCAAGGGCAGATAATTTACTTAACCTTATAATACGGAAGTGTTATGATAAGGTTTTATAAACTAGAGATAATGTCAATTCGTTAGATATATGATTTATGCCTTTCAGTTGAACCATTCCAGCAATACGGCAACACAGCCTGAAATCGGCAGCATAATGACTTTCCAGCAAATGCCCATCTCACCCAGCAGCAACGATGTATCGGTCATCCTTGTCATAATTTAGATCATATTAATTTATTACTATGTGCAGCATTTAGAAGAGTGTGGTACATGAAGCTACTTATACAAAAGCACTTATCTTAAGACTATGGCTGAATTTTGACAAAGCTTGCTGATGTAGCCTTGCTGCTGCTTGATTTAAGGCTTTTGATAGACAGCTAATGCTGCTGCAGATATCAGATTGCGTTGTCGCATTGCTGGAATAGTTCGACTGAAAGGGTACATCACATATCTAACGAATTGCCATTATCTAAGGTTCATGAAACTTGATCATAACAATTCCATTTTATAACGTAATGCAAATTATCTGCCCTTGAATTACCACATCCCCACACATTTGATTTTTAAAGGGCACGTTGGAATTAGACATCATTTCGTTAAAAGGATCAAAACAACTTACAAAAAAAGTTATGAACATAAAGATAAGATACATATTTCTAAGTTTAGGTGAACGAATTAAGGTTACTACATACGTTTCATAGATAAACAATGTTCAGAAATTGTTATTAGAAACGATAAAAATGCAACGTAACGTTATCTGGGCCGGGTCACGTTACCGGTCGTTACGTTGGTGGCGCGTGCATGAAACTGGTTTGGCATAAGTCAATTGTTTTGTATGATATGAATCACAATTACATTGAAGTCGAATAGTGTGAAATTTCATTGAAAAAAGTAAAACAGTAAAGAGAATACAGAACTTTTCCGGGAACTTTTTGATCATCCCTCGTACATTTCATTTGCACTGTATTTTGGTTCAAAGGACCAAGAAATGGTGGCTGCTTAAGCGAGGTGATCCCTTAATAGAGGTGACCACATAAGCAGGTTTGACTGTATAGCTGACCATAAGCAGGTTTGACTGCATAGCTGAATGTATGCCGGGCCGCGTAGAGCAATCGGTAGGGCACCTGACTCATATGTCAGAGGTTCTGGGTTCGGTCTGGGTTCGATACCTGGTCTGGCCACATACTTTCGTTTCTCCTTCCGCTGATTCAAGAAGGGCAGTTGTCAGTTACTGGCGAAAGTATGTGCACTTAGTACTGGTTAACCGCTTAGGAGGTCTAAGCCTGCCCAGGAATAGTCTGGTTAGGTTAACTGACCGTCCCGACATGACCATAGATGTTTACTGCGGCCGTTAAGCAATAAATCAATCAATCAATCAATAGCTGAATGTATACACCTCGAAGAAAGATCTCTCTAATATTGAACATTTTGTCCCCTTCTGTCATATTTACAAAGAGGAACAACGTTTGTGACATTCTCTTTGCTTCCCAAGATAGGCAAGTGAAGCAAACAGAAAGTTAGATTCTTAAATAGGTCTACTCTTCAAGGAAAGAATTTGCTCCTAGAGGACCAAATTCTACTTTCAAGAGCTGACCCTCCTTAAGAAAGGAGGCAAAAATGCATAATTGCTTCCCATTGAGAGTGGTCCCGTTCACCTTAAGCACAGATACAAATATGTTGACGCCTGTTTCTCCATGCATCCTACGTAAAAATAACCGTTTTTTTTTTTTTTTTTTTTTTTTTTTTTTTAATTTGAACAAGTAGATTTTAATATCTCGAGCTGTATCATAACATACGCTGAATGGTTACCAATGCAGAGCCTGACCAGACCACTGTTTTCCTAGGACACATATGTCCTAGGATTTAGGATCATAATGATAACATGGTCCAAATTTATTACTTAATGCTAGCATCTAATCTACTAAATGTATTTTCTGAGTAAACTGTGTTACAATATTATTGTTCAAACTGAGAGATCGAGAGAATTGGGTAAAATGTCCCACCAATGCTAAGGTCATATGAAGACATGACCTCGCGGTTTAGAGTCACATCTGAAGGACCACTGAGGCGAGTTTGTGTGTGTGTGTGTGTGTGTGTGTGTGTGTGTGTGTGTGTGTGTGTGTGTGTAGAGGGGGCGGGGGGTCGAACTGACTGCAACCGCTAGTCTAGTCTAGTCTATCCCATAATCTTGTGAGGTCGTTGGGGCACCACAGATGACTCTACAACACTCCTTTCCCACCTAGTCCTGTCTTCAGCTGCCCTAGTTGAGCTAGCAAAATCCATCCCTGTCGTTTAAAGAAGACTTGTAGAGGAAGTAACGGTGGTTGTGCCCCTTTGTAAAAATGGCGGAAGGGGGCACATTTTCAATATAAAATTCTTATATATTGGGACACATATGCGAAAGCCAAAGAGAAGTCTAATCAGGCTCTGCTCTGTCTGCGATTGGCACGTCTTTAGAAAACTATAAACTTGTTCAAATTTTGGGTTAGCTGCAGTTAAATGTATGTGAAATTAGGGAAAATACTGTATCATTATTTTTTCATATCATAACACTTACAGCGATGTGCAACAATGTTTCAATGTTTGTATAGACACCTTCGTCTTCCATAGTTTGAGAGAGATTACATGGTCAACAAGTGGTTAATCTTTTAGGCAGTTTAAGATCAAAATTAAGATATGTTGAAACTTGTTTGGAGTATTTTACTCCAAAACATTAGGACGGCTCCTTTTCTTTTCTGTCCGTTGAGTAGAAATACCATAATGACTTCTTTCCTCATATTTTGGTAATGTTTTTAAAAGAACAGTTTAGCGGCAAAAACTGCAAACCGTGATTAGTACACTTCTTTACAGATTGCATTCTGATCAGGGTCTACACAGTTTAAAAAAGAAACACCTGTCTAAGTTTTCAATAGAGGTATTAACTGCATTCAGAATAGGATTTATTGATACATCTTAATGCAAAACACGTGATGCGAAAAGACGAAAAGACGAAAAGACGCCTTGCGAAAAGACGAAATAACGCCACGCGAAAAGACGAAAAGACGAAATAACGCCACGCGAAAAGACGAAAAGACGAAATAATGCCACGCGAAAAGACGAAAAGACGAAATAACGCCATGCGAAAAGACGAAATAACGCCATGCGAAAAGACGAAAAGACGAAAAGACGCCAGGCGAAAAGACGAAAAGACGAAAAGACGCCACGCGAAAAGACGACAAATTAAGAGTTTCAAATGGCGTCTTTTCGCATGGCGTTTTTTCGTCTTTTCGCGCTGAAATTTCGTCTTTTCACGTGGCGGGTTTCGTCTTTTCGCATGGCGTTATTTCGTCTTTTCGTCTTTTCGCCTGGCGTTTTTTCGTCTTTTCGTCTTTTCGCATGGCGTCTTTTCGTCTTTTCGCGTGGCGTCTTTTCGCGGCGAAAAGACGAAAAGACGAAATGGCACAAACCAGCCACCATAGTAAGTGTGTTCTATATATAGTAGAGAATATTTGTCTTATTAATTCACGGAATTGGCCGAGCGTGTCCGATTGCATGTTTTCCGCTATGTTTACTCATAGTTGAGCAAAATAATTCCTGTGAGAGTTAACTTTATTCGAGAAGGGACAAAATGAAAAAAAAAAAAAAGGTTTTCCATGAAATGAAAATGTATTCAATCACCTTAAGTTTCCTGTAGATACAGGCGCCACCATTTTGCTATGCTATATATACTGGACCAGAAAAGTTACGGATCAAATATTTGACTGAACCTTAAATCATGAAAAATAAATCACCCAAAAATATTTTTTTTTTCTGTTCAATACAGCTGTCAACGCGGCACAGAAATGCATGAAAAATATTGGAATCGGATCACGTTACACACCAGTAGAAACGAATAAACAGATATACCCCTAAAACTGAAGTGAAAATTGGCATCACCACAAAGTTGAATGTTCGTGATTCTTGGCTTTATCCATGCAAATCTATTGCCAGTGCTCATCGATATCTCGGGGAGTCTGAATATCTTCATGACAGCTACGGTAAAGTGCTAGAGACTCATTTGGGGACTCGTTGGCCATTTTTCACGAAAAGCATGAATTAGCTCTCCAGGAAATTTCATGCTGCCTCTGGTGATTAGAATTGCTGTGCTGTAACATCTGTCAAGCATGTTCAATGAGATTTAAAACTTGTGATCGTCTTGATTTGTCCATACAGACGACTGACTCTGTCCCAAGCTTCTGGTTCATCACAATAACACTGTGAGGACCCGCATTTTTGTTCATTAAATGATTTATTCGGCAAATTTAAGCGAAAAAGGTTAGAAACAGACTTTATACAGCTAATTTGCGCACTTGCATGCTGATAATGTGGCCAGGATTGATACGATTCCATAGAAAAGCGAGGGGACGGTCGGCGAAAAGTGACACAAATTGGCAGATGGGTCATTGGACCCATGTTCCTTTCACAGATGAGTCGGGCCAGATTTGTATGTAGATATCCACGATGATGGGGGAAGGTTGTGGCGCCTGCCAGGTATACATCGTGTAGACTAGGACTTAAATCGTGTTGTGGAATATGACTTGTCTCGAGGAGGGTAGGTGATGGTATGGTCCGGCATCTGGATTGGCAGCTATTGGGACTTGCGCATGCCAGACAGAGGCGCTGTGGTTGGTGTTCAGGTTAGGAATGACATGTTTTATCCAATTACGAGACCGTTTGATGAAGTTTTTGACGATGACATCATCGGATCACGGCGAATGCGGCGGACCAGTACCTAGCGTCAGAAACAGTTGCCCGCATTGGCATGTCAATTTGATAACAAGTTTTAAATCCGATTGAGCACTCTTTGAATATGTAACACCGCCAATTCTGAGCACGAGTTGCTTCCTGAAACTCAAGGAAAGCTCATTCAGGCCTTTCGTGAAAAATGGCAAACGAGCCCCTAAATGGGCCTCTGGGGATCTACCAGAAGCATACCGAGTGGCTGTTATGCAGTTATTCAGGCCCTTAGAGGTCACACAGGAACTGAAAATGATTTTACATGGATAAAGCCAAAAAATAATGGACATTCAGTTCTGTGTTAATGAGAGTTTTCACTTTGATTTTATGGATATGTCTGTCTATTCATTTCTGCTGGTGTGTCACGTGATCAGATTCCAATATGTGTCATGCAATCTTGTGCAGCATTTTTAGATGTATTCAATAAAAGACAATGATTATTTGAAAATTACTTTTTTTAATATAAAAAAGTCAGTCTAATGTTGATCCTTAACTTCTTTTGTCCAGTATATTTTAGGTAGGGATATAAGAATGGGTGTTTACGGGCAGCAAAGACCCTGATCAGGAGCTATCAAACAAATAATTATAGACTGTATTTATGACCAGTGAAGGCCATGATTATAACGAAATTTTGAGCCGGACACGAGAAAACCAACAAAATGGTTATGCGCCCAGTGCAGACTCAGACCAGCCTGGGCATCCGCCCAGTCTAATCAGAGTCTTCGCTGCCCGCATGGAGGTGGCTTAGACCCTTAGCTACCCATTAAGAGCCCTGCGAATGTCTGCTCAGACTGGATGGATGCCCAGGCTGATCTGAGTCTGTGCTGGGCACACAGCCACTTTGTTGGGTTTTTTTTGGTGTCGTAGCTTAATTATTTTTTCTACCTGCCTGGGCGCCTGCCTGCCGGCTACAGTATTTGGTTAAATTGTCTCAATATTTAGTGTATTTAGATAAATTTAATTACATCAGGACAGTCTAATTATGAAACATAATCTGATCAAAGAGCAAAGCTGATTGAAATTATAGTCAGACCTGTATTGAAATGCCATCCCATTGGAAAAAATAAGGCCGTTATGTCTAACATTTTCTGTCAAGGAATAGACGGTAAAATAGCAAAGGAACATTGCTAAGCTTCCACAGCATTTATACGGCAAAGATTCATATGTAGCTAAAAGGGAAAGATTTTTTTCCAGTAGATGTAAAGTATGGTCTTTCCTCACCATGTATCAAGTTAGGTATCTCAGTTGTAGCTGGGTGACAGGTCTCCCAAGTAATGTCTTCCCTCGCTTGGTTTATGGTTGGTCTTTCCATTATTACAAACAAAATCTAACTCCAAATTCAGGTAAGGTCTTTCGCCAGCACATGTCATGTTAGGCTTCTCATCTGTAGCATGCATAAAATGTCGGAGTTTCGTCCCAGTATTTATCAGTTTAGCACTCTCAATTTTAACCAGAAGAAACCATGGATCATATAAGTTCGTGACCTGTAGCTAACAGAAATGTCTCTCTTAAGTCTCAAGTGTTTGTTAGATAAGGTATCTATTTCACCAGCATGGATTAAACAATAAGGTATCTCACAAACAGCTGATAGAAAGGTGTCGTTCCAGTAGATATTAGATGATGGATGACCTGCGATTTTACGTCCTTTTCGACAGTATTTCAGTCATATTAGACGATGGGAGAGTGATAATGAAAGGTTGTGTGTAATGAAATCCAATTTACGTTTGAAAAGATTTCCACCTCCAGCGGGAATCAAACTCAAGACCGTTAGATCAGCAGGCCATCGCTTATCCCACTAAGCTTCCGGCCCCCCTAGCCAATAGAAAGGTCTCTCTCCAGTAGGTAGGTAAGGTCTTTCACCAGCATTAATAATGAATTTCACTTGCATAGCTCTGATAGAAAAGTCTCCTAAGTAAATAAGGTAAAATAATTCACAAGTATAATTCAGATGAGGAATCTAACCTGAGCTGTAGTAAGGTCTCTCTCAAGCAGGTAGTAGGTAAGATCTTTCACCAGCATGGATCAGATAATGTATTTCACATGCAGCTAATAGAAAGATCACTTTCCAGTAGGGTTGTAAGGTCTTCACCTGTTCCTAATACTAAAGTCTCTCTCCAGTAGGTAAGGTCTTTCACTAGCATGGATCCGATAATGTATTCCACTTTTACTTGCATTCAATAGTAAGTACATGTAGTAGATAATTTCTCACAGCATGGATCAGACATTTTTTTCTTGTCGCTAATGGGAAGATTTCTCTCCAGTAGGTAATATTTCACCAGCATGGATAAGACAATGTACTTTACTTTCAGCTAATAGAAAGGCTAGTAGGTCAGATCTTTCACTAACATAGATCACATTTTGCAGCTTATTTCCAGAAGGTAGTATGTAAGGTACTTTAGTAGCATGAATCAGAGAGTGTATTTCCCTTGCAGCTTATAGTAAAGTCTCTCTCCAGTAGGTAATATGTAAAGTCTTTTATCAGCATTGATCAGATTATGTGAGCCGCAACACGACAAAACCAACAATGTGGTTGTGCGCCCAGCGCAGACTCAGATCAGCCTGGGCATCCGCCCAGTCTGATCAGAGTCTTCGCTGTCCGCATGAAGGTAGCTTAGACCTTTAGCTATCCTTTGAGCAATTAAAGAAGAGTCTGGTGAAACTGGGCGGCTGCCCAGGCTGATCTGAGTCTGCGATGGGCGCACGACCACATTGTTGGTTTTCTCGTGTCGCGGCTCATGTATTTCACTAACAGCTTATAGTAAGGTCTTTCTCCATATAGGTAGTTTGTAAGGTCTGACAACATGAATCAAATAATGTTTTCACCTGCAGCTAAAAGAAAACACTCTTTATTATGTATAGGTAATATTCACCAGTTTGGACCAGACAATGTATTTAACATACAACTGATAGAAAGGTCTCTCTCTCTCTCTCTCTCTCTCTCTCTCTCTCCATTTTGCAGAAGGGTATCTGTCATCAGCATGGACCAGAAAATGTATTTAACCTGCAGCTTATATTGAAAGGTTTCTTTCCAGTGGAGAGTATGTAAGGTCTTTCACTAGCATGGGTCAGATGTATTTTACTTGCAGCATATAATTTTGTCTTTCTTGTAAGGCCTTTCACCAGCATGGATCCGATTATGTATCTCATTTGCAGCTAATAGAAAGGTCTCTCTCCAGTAGATAGTATGTTAGGTCTTTCAACAGCATCCATCAGATAATGTATTTTGCATGCAGCTAATAGAAGATTTCTCTCAGGTTAGGTAGTTCACCAGCATAGATCAGATATTTTTACTTGCAGCTAAGAGGAAGATCTCTCTCCAGTAGGTAGTAGGTAATCTTCCACCAGCATGGATAAGACAATATTATTTACTTTCAGCAAATAGAAAGGCCTCTCTAAAAAGGGCATTTTGTAAGGTCTTTCATCAGCATGGATCAGATAATGTATTTCACTTGCAGCTAATAAAAATTTCTGTCTCCTGTAGTAGTATGTAAGATCTTTCCCCAGCATGGATCAGATTCAGTATTTCACCTGCCGCTATTAGAAAGGTTTCTCTCAGGTAAGTAGTAGGTAATCTCTCACCAGCATGGATCAGAATTTTTTTTTACTTGCAGCTAAGAGGAAGGTTTCTCTCCAGTAAGTAGTAGGTAACCTTGCAACCGCATGGATAAGACAACATTATTTACTTTCAGTCAATAGAAAGGTCCCTTTCCAGTAGGAGTAGGTAAGATCTTTCACTGCATAGATCACATAATGTAATTTTCATTTTGCGACATATAGAATGGTCTCTCTCCAGTAGGTAGTATGTAACGTATTTCGCCAAGATGGATCAGATAGTGTATTTCACAAACAGCTTATTGTAAGGTCTCTCTTAAATAAGTAGTAGGCAAGCCCTTTCATCAGCATGGGTCAGAAAAAAGATATCACTTGCATCTTAAAAAAAGGTCTCTCTCCAGTTGGTAGTAAGTTCTATACCAGCATTAATCAGATAATGTATTTCACCAGTCATGCAATTAAAAGAAAGGTCTCTACAGCAGTTAGTAGGAAATATTTGCCCAGCATGTGTCTGATAATGTACTCTATTTGGAACTGACAGGAAGATCTCTTTCCTGTAAGCAGAAGGTCTCTCTCCAGTAGGTAGTAAATAAAGTCTTTCACCATCATGGATCAGATAATGTATTTTACTTGCAGCTAACAGTCAGTCCCTCTAAAAAAGGGGTATTTTGTAAGGTCTTTCACGATCATGGATCAGATTATACATTTCACTTGCAGCTATTAGAAAGGTCTCTCTCCAGTAGGAAGTATGCAAGTCCTTTTACCAGCATGAATCAGATAATGTATTTTACTTGCAACTTAAAGTAATGTCTCTCTCCAGTTGGTTGTATGTAAGGTGTTTCATCAGCATGGAACAAATAATATATCTCACTAACAGCTTATAGAAACATGTCTGTCCAGTAGGTAATAATATGTAATAGTATGTAAGATCCTTCACCAGCATGGATCAGATAAGTATTTCACCTGCAACTAATAGAAAGGTATCTCTCAAGTAAGTAGTAGGTAATCTCTCACCAGCATGGTTCATACAATGTTTTTTTTTTATTTGCAGCTAATATGAAGGTCTCTCTCCAGGAGCTAGTAAGTAATCTTGCACCAGAATGGATAAGATAATGTATTTTAATTTCAGCTAACAGAAAGGTCTCTCTCCATAAAGGAGTAGGTAAGATCTTTGACTAGCGTAGATCATATTATGTTTTAAACTTGCAGGTAACAGGAAGTTCTTTCTCTCCAATAGATAGTATGTAAGGTATTTCCCCAGCATAAATCAGATAATGTATTTCACTTACAGCTTAAAATAAGGTCTTTCTCCAGTAGACAGTATACAAGGTCTTTCACAAGTAGAGACCAGATGTTTTCACCTGCACCTATTAGAAAGATCTTTCATCATTAGCTAGAATGTACTCTTTCACCAGCATGGATCAGATAATGTATTTCTTGCAGCTAACAGAAAGGTATCATCCTCTAATTGACCTTACGCCAAAGTGATTATCGCTTCACCTTTCAAATTTGTCCGAGTATATTTTACAATTGATACTATTGTGACAAATGCACACATGCATTTGTTTGTCCGAGGTTTTTACCTTATTTGACTGGTCAATGCATATTTTGACTGACAGGTGGCGACAGGTCACTTGGCAATAGAGTATCTCTCAACAGCATGGATCAAAAAGCGTTTTTCACATGCAACTTAAAGGAAGGTCTCTCTCAAATAGGTAGTAGGTAAGCTCTTTCATCAGCATGGATCAAAAACCAATATTACTTGCAGCTTATAGAAAGGTCTCTTCAGTAGTCAGTAAGTAGGTTCTTTCATTAGCATAGATCAGATAATGTTTATAGAAAGGTCTGTCCAGTAGGTAGTAGGTTAGATATTTCACTCGCATAGATCAGATAATGTATTTCTCTTTCAGCTTATAGTAAGGTCTTTCACCGATAGGCAGTTTATAAGGTCTTTCACTAGCATGGATTAGATAATGTATTTTACGTGCAGCTAATAGAAAGGTCTCTCTCCATTAGGTAGAAGATATTGTATTTCACCAAACAGCTAATGGTAAGGTCTCTCTCTAGTAGATAGAAGATATTGTATTCCACCAAACAGCTAATGGTAAGGACTCTCTCTAGTAGATAGAAGATACTGTATTCCACCAAACAGCTAATGGTAAGGTCTCTCTCCAGTAGATAATTTGTAAAGGTTTCTTTCACCAGGATGGATAAAATACAGTTTTAATCTGCAGCTAATAGGTACTCTTGCCAATAGGTACTATGTAAGGTCTTTCAACAGCATGGATCAGATAATGCATTTCTTCTGCTGCTAATAAACAGGTCTCTCTCCAGTGGTGGTATGTAAGATCTTTCACCAGCATATATCTGATAATGTATTTCATCTGCAGCTGATAGCAAGATCTCTCTACAGTAGATCAGTAAGGACTTTCACAAGCATGGATCAAATAATGTGTTTCACCTGTAGATATTAAAAATGTCTCTTTCCAGTAGGTAGAAGGTAGGTAAGGTCCTTCACCAGCGTGGATCAGATGATTCATTTTACCTACAGATTATAGAAAGGTCTTTTTCCAGTATGTAGTTTGTAAGGTCATCAGCTAATATGTTTTACTTGCAGCTAAATGAAAGGTATTTCTCCAGAAGGTAGTTGGTACAATCGTTCACCAGCATGGATCAAATAATGTATTACACCTACATCAAATATTAAAAGGTATCTCTCCAGTATGAAGTAGGTAAAGGCTTTCACAGGCATGGATCAGAAATATATTGCACCTGCAACTAATAGTAAGGCCTCTCTTAAAGAAGTTGTATGTAAGGTCTTTCACCAGCATGGATCAGACAATGTATTTCATTTGCTGCTTATAGAAAGGTCTCTCTCCTGTAGGTTGAGTACAATGTTTTTAACCAGTATGGATCAGATAATGTATTTTCCTAGCAGCGTATAGAAAGGTCTCTCTCCAGGAGATATGTGAGGCCTTCAATAGCATGGATCAGGTAATGCATTTCTTCTGTTGCTGATAGATAAGTCTCTCTCCAGTGGTGGTATGTAAGATCTTTCACCAGCATATATCTGATAATGTATTTCATCTGCAGCCGATAGCAAGATCTCTCTACAGTAAATCAGTAAGGTCTTTCACAAGCATGGATCGAATAATGTGTTTCAGTGTTGCTTGGAGAGGGCTGCTAGTTGCCTGCCTGCTTTTCAGTGATAGTAGGTAAGCATGGATCAGATACAACATATCGTATTTGACCTAATTAGCGCACATGCCCCTATAAGTGCACATGAGCGTAGTTTATAGGCATATGACTATAAGCTCACATATTTTTACTTGTTTATCCATTTGTTTGCTAGCTTACAAGACCTAAAAAATGCTGCAGAATCTTTCATTTTCTCGTTTGTAAAGCTTCTGTATCCTTCTATGACCATAAGCAACTTTTCTCCTATGCTTAACCTTTAAATTTGTTTCCTTCAATAGGTAGGTGAAATAAATCATCTGATCCTTGCTGGTGAAGAACCTAACAAACCTTCTACCTACTAGAGAGAACCTTTTTTAATATCTGCAGGTGAAATATAAACATATTCATACCAAATTTAGTGTGACGCACACGCGTTTCTATATTAAACTTCTTCAGTGTCGCTACGCAAAGTTTGAAAGAAAGATGATGGCAGGTCTTGGCATGCAACAAGCATCTGTCTCCGAGCCACACTGAAACACATTTTTTGATCAATGCTTGTGGAAGACTTTACCGATCAACTGGAGAGAGATCTTGCTATTAGCTGCATATGAAATTTATTAATATGATGACCTTACATATAGTACAAACTGGAGAAAGACCTTTCTTTAATCTGTAGATAAAACTAGAACTGTCGGAGAATCCAACTATACCCCCGCTTTTGCTTAAATCAAATGGTCTTATTTTCGTTACAGAAAGCATAGAGAACTCATTGTCACCATGAATACCAAATATCAATATTCTATATAAATCCCTTTCAATGTAATATGGCAGGCCGCGTAGCGCAATCGGCAGGGCACCTGACTCATAAGTCAGAGGTCCTGGGTTCGATACCCGGCTGGCCACATACTTTTGTTTCTTTTTCCGCTGATTCAAGAAGGGCAGTTGTCAGTTACTGGCGAAAGTATGTGCACTTAGTACTGGTTAACCGCTTAGGAGGTCTAAGCCTGCCCAGGAATAGTGTGCCGGGTTAGGTTAACTGACCGTCCCGACATGACCATAGTTGTTTACCGTAGACGTATAGCAGCAAATCAATCAATCAATCAATCTATGTAATATGGAATAAAATGATTTCACATTGACAGAAAAAAAATTAATTAATACATGTAAGACATAAGTCTTTATCAGTCTATATAGCAAATATAAACATTCAAACTTGAATGGTTGCTGTGAAATCTGTTACAAAAAAATTGCATTATTCAAAGTCAGGAGAGAAAGAAAATTGGAAAAATATAGGGAAGAATAAGCAGAGGGCTGGTTTTCAACCCACAACACAACAAGTTATCATCAACCTGCGTACAAAATATCCCTATTCTAACTTACAGATGCATAGAAATCTTTTGCAAAAATTACATTATTCAAAGTAAAGAGAGAAAGAAAATCTGACAAATACAGGGAAGAATAAGCAGGAGAAAGCAGGTTCTCAATCCCACAATACAGGAAGTCATCAGCAACGTGCATACCAAATATGTCTACTCTAGCCTGCACCGCTGTGAAGGAATCTTTGACGAAAAATTTCATTATTCTAAGTATGGAAAGAAAGAAAATTGGACAAATACTGGGACAAATAAGCAGGAGAAGGCTGGTTTGCAATCCCACCATACAATAAGTTGTCATTAACCTTCATACCAAGTATGACTACTCTAGCTTGCATGGTTGTGGAGAAATCTTTGATGAAAAATTTCATTATTCTAAGTATGGAAAGAAAGAATATTGGACAAATACAGGGAAGAATAAGCAGGAGAAGGCTGGTTCTTAATCCCACGATACAACATGTCGTCATCAACCTGCATACCAAATATGACAACTATAGCTTGCATGGTTGTGGAGAAATCTTTGACGAAAAATTTCATTATTCAAAGTGTGGAAAGAAAGAAAATCGGACAAATACCGGGAAGAATAAGCAGGAGAAGGCTGGTTCTCAATCCCACGATACATGTCGTCATCGACCTGCATACCAAAAATGACTACTCTAGCTTGCATGGTTGTGGAGAAGTCTTTGACCAAAAAATTTCATTTTTCAAAGCATGGAAAGAAAGAAAATTGGACAAATACCGGGAAGAATAAGCAGGAGAAGGCTGGTTCTTAATCCCATAATACAACATGTCGTCATCAACCTGCAAACCAAATATGACAACTCTAGCTTGCATGGTTGCGGAGAAATCTTTGACGAAAAATTTCATTATTAAAAGTATAGAAAGAAAGAAAATTGGACAAATACAGGATGAAAAAGCAGGAGAAGGCTGGTTCTCAATCCCATTATACAACATGTCGTCATCAACCTGTATGCCAAATATGACCAGTCTAGCTTGTATGGTTGTGAAGAAATCTTTGACGAACCAGTATACCCCCCCCCCCCATTTTTCAAAGCGGGGGTATAAAAATTTGATTAAAAGGGGACAGACGGACAGATGTAAACCAGTATACCCCCCACTTTTTCAAAGCTGGGGTATAATAAATCATCTGATCCACGCTGATGAAGAACCATACCTACCTTCTACCTACTGGCGAGGGACCTTTTTAATATGTACAGGTGAAACACATTATTTGATCCATGCTTGTGAAAGACCTTACTGATCTACTCTATCAGCTGCAGATGAAATACATTATCAGATATATGCTGGTGAAAGATCTTACATACCACCACTGGAGAGAGACTTATCTATCAGCAACAGAAGAAATGCATTACCTGATCCATGCTATTGAAGGCCTCACATATCTCCTGGAGAGAGACCTTTCTCTACGCTGCTAGGAAAATACATTATCTGATCCATACTGGTTAAAAACATTGTACTCAACCTACAGGAGAGAGACCTTTCTATAAGCGGCAAATGAAATACATTGTCTGATCCATGCTGGTGAAAGACCTTACATACAACTTCTTTAAGAGAGACCTTACTATTAGTTGCAGGTGCAATATATTTCTGATCCATGCCTGTGAAAGCCTTTACCTACTTCATACTGGAGAGATACCTTTTAATATTTGATGTAGGTGTAATACATTATTTGATCCATGCTGGTGAACGATTGTACCAACTACCTTCTGGAGAAGTACCTTTCATTTAGCTGCAAGTAAAACATATTAGCTGATGACCTTACATACTACATACTGGAAAAAGACCTTTCTATAATCTGTAGGTAAAATGAATCATCTGATCCACGCTGGTGAAGGACCTTACCTACCTTCTACTTACTGGTATGAGACATTTTTACTACGCATAAAGTATCTACTGCAACAAACATTCTACTAAAGGCAATGAAAATCTGTTACAGTCAACTGTCAGATCAAACATTCCGTCGAAAAACTGATTTCTTTGATTCAATTATAACTGTATTAAACCCGCTCAGTAAAGGGCGCGGTAACTAGATTTGTGGCATCATTCTGTGAACCGCTAGCTAGCAAAGTGACCGCCGCGGAAATCATTATAATGTAGCTGACAGGTACCGTTATAAATAAATTTTGTGACAACGATCAACTGAGCCGCCGTCTGTGAAGAAAATACTTTGATCCTTTGTCTTTTTATTATTTTGAGATAACGGAACGTTTCTGAATCTCCCCCAACAACGAAATGTTGCAGTAGTTAATTGACCCGTAGAAATATCTACAGGTGAAACACATTATTTGATCCATGCTTGTGAAAGTCCTTACTGATCTACTGTAGAGAGATCTTGCTATCGGCTGCAGATGAAATACATTATCAGATATATGCTGGTGAAAGCTCTTACATACCACCACAGGACAGAGACCTTTTTATTAGCAGCAGAAGAAATGCATTATCTGATCCATGCTGTTGAAAGACCTTACATAGTACCTATTGGCAAGAGTACCTATTAGCTGCAGATAAAAACTTTATTTTATCCATCCTGGCAGAGCTCTAGATAAGAGGGAGTATTTGGTGATAATTAGTGATAATATTTGTTAAATCTGCATAAAAAATATGTTGTGACCCCTCATCTGAACCGTCTCGACGAGACGGTTCAGATGAGGGGTCACAACATATGGTTTCAATGAGAAATAAAAAAAATTATCCTTAATTATCATCAAATACGCCCTCTTATCTAGTGCTCTGCCTGGTGAAAGAAACCTTTACAAATTACCTACTGGAGAGAGACCTTACCATTATCTTCAACCTACTGGAGAAAGACCTCTCTATTAGCTGCAAGTAAAATACATTATCTAATCCATGCTAGTTAAAGACCTTATAAACTGCCTATTGGTGAAAGACCTTACTATAAGCTGAAAGAGAAATGCATTATCTGATCTATGCAAGTGAAATATCTAACCTAGTACCTACTGGAGAGAGACCTTTCTACAAGCATTATCTGATATATCTAACCTAGTACCTACTGGAGAGAGACCTTTCTATAAGCATTATCTGATCTATGCTAATGAAAGAACCTACTTACTGACTACTGAAGAGACCTTTCTATAAGCTGCAAGTAATATTGTTTTTTGATCCATGCTGATGAAAGAGCTTACCTACTACCTATTTGAGAGACTTTAAGGTGCATGTGAAAAACACTTTTTGAGCCATGCTGTTGAGAGATACCCTATTGCCAATTAGAGAAAGATACCTTTCTATTAGCTGCTAGTGAAAATACATTATCTGATCCATGCTGGTGAAAGAGTACATTATATCTAATTTGCCACTTAGGAGCAAATTCTTTCCTTCAAGAACAGACTCCATTTCAAAGCGCTATCTCATCCAGAGAAGCAATATGGAACTAATTCAGTTTAATCAGAGCTCCAGATAAGAGGGAGTATTTGATGATAATTAAGGATAATTTTTTCTATTTCTCATCGAAACCATATGTTGTGACCCCTCATCTGAACCGTCTCGTCGAGACGGTTCAGATGAGGGGTCACAACATATGTTTTTATGCAGAATTAACAAAAATTATCTCAAATTATCACTAAATACTCCCTCTTATCTAGAGCTCTGTTAATGTAACATTACTTTTGGAAAAGAGGCAGGGGGCATTTTTTAGAGCAGGGGTGTTTATTCCAAATCATATGGGATATTTCTTTCAAATCAAGAGCTCACAGGAATAAAAAGAACAAGGGACAAAGAGAACTTTTCAATTTTATCTTTGAATAAAACTTCAAAGAGAGACTACTGAGACTCTATCTGGGGTTAAATGTCATATGTTCACAGGGTATAATCGATTCTGCCAATTTTCGCTTCCTGCAGAGACTGTACATCATATTTGGCTTCCGCCAAGACTGCCGCGATCTCTTGCTTCCTGTCGAGACTTCTGTACATGATAAATGGCTTCCTGCCGAGACTGTCAGCGTGACTCTGCTTCCTGCCGAGGCTCTCGGCAGGAAGCAGAGTCACGCGGACAGTCTCAGCAGGAAGCCATTTTTCGAGGACAGTAATCTCTGCAGGAAGCAAGAGTTCGCGGACAGTCTTGGCAGAAGCCAAATATGATGTACAGTCTCTGCAGGAAGCGAAAATTGGCGGAATCGATTATACCCTGTGATGTTGATGTGTTTAAAAAGACCGCTGATGGAACAACAAACAGTGTATATCACTATCAGACAGCTCCCTAGTCCTTTGAGAGCAGTCTGAGCTGCATCTACACTGTTTGCTCCAGTACTTCAATCCCAAAACAGATTTGGTGCTCTAGATAAGAAAGCATAACAGAGACAATAATTTAAGCTTAATTTTCTATATGTCTCCATGAAAACATATGTTGTGACCCCTCATTAGAACCACCTGGCTGAGACGGTTCTAAAGAGAGGCCACAATATGTTTTCATTGGAAAATTAGAAAAATTGTATCAGAATTATCATCAGAACACCACCTTATCGGGAGCTCTGCAGGTTTGAGTCACTTAACCCTATTGCACTCAGAACGGCCGAAACTCCACTGAGTTTTGGCCGTTTTGAGTGCAATAGGGTTAAAGGTTTTCCAGAGCAGAGCCTCAGTTTATCGGCATAGTTGAAAACATGGACTGGAATCAGTGGAATGGAATTGACAATTAGGGAATATCTTGACTTTGTTCCATTGATTTCGGATGCCACTCTTACATGAAAGAATTTGCTCCCTTTGCAGGGGCAAATTCTTTCTTATAAGAGTACCATCCCATGTTATGAGAGCAAATCATAGCCAATGGAATGTATATTATGTCATCCATTTTATTCCCTTCCAGCCCATTTCATTCCAGGCTTTAAACTAAGCCCATGTCTCACATTAAACAACATTTTATTAACCAAATTAAACAATACACTGAAATAACTTTACAGATGAACTCTGACGCAAGACCTATTCCAGTCAAACTACAATTCAGTAATTGCTTACATGTCATGATGCCAAACCTCACTATTAAGTGAGATCAACCTCTCACTGAGACATAACCTCACTTATTTTTGTGTGTCAGAGATCTCCAGTAAGATGTTCAAGTCCAATAATAGGACATGAAATCCTTCACTGGTAAGTACTATGAGTACATTGAAATTTTGTTGCTTTTTTATGCCAATTTTCAAAGGGAGACAATTTTCATGACTGCTCTGTTTGCTTTCCTAAACAAGGAGTCTTCTTTAAAAGGCAAGAATTTGTTCCTAGAGAAGCAAATTCTTTTGTTTAAGAGTTGACCTCCATTCTGCAAAGACATGTATGCTCATTATAACTTCCTCTACAAGTAGAGCTGGGTGATATGCATAGGCCAATCAATTAAACAAGAATTCCATGGAATGCTGTGTCACCCCTGTCTATGCTTTGTCAAATATTCTAACACTAGTCAACTACACAGCCAATGGTAAAATCTAGTGATATATTGCACGACAAATAACTGCGGGGACTAGAGTGACATAATTTAGTGTCATTCCGACGTCATTTTGATTTGTTTGGTGATGTCAATTTTTATTTCAATGACGTTATACGGTGTTACGTCATTTTCTCGGATCAGAAACTTAGGAAATACATGTAAATTCCTCTACTACAGTCCAAGTTCTTCATGTAATGGCAAAAAAAATGGAAAAATCTGAAGGATACACTTGCCCTTTTATCCATTCTAGTGTGTTAAAATCGAAATAGATTCTTGCTAACAAGTGATTGTTGCCCTATATATCACTGGTTGTTGGTCAGTTGTCAGTGAAAATATCAGTGGCCCTTTGTGCTTGTGATATATCCATTTCAGGACTGACCTCCAACCAGTAATATATTGGGCAACAAATCACTGTTAGCAAGAATCTATTCCTTAAACAAACTTTAAGCTGTATCAAAAACTTGACACTACGTCACCAATGCCAGAAAAGCAATACCTTTAGAAGTCTTACTTTCTGCTCGTTGTAGGTGAAATAAAAGTTAGATTTGGTCCAACAAATTATCTTCAATGGAAAAATCAGAAAAAGTATAACATTCTCCCAAACTTTCCAGTCCTAGAGCTCTTATAGAGAAAAATAGCACAAAAGTCGGATTTGTCTCAACTGTAAGCTAAGTGGAGATTCAAAGAAAAAATGACATGTTTTTTTCAACATTAACACTTTTTTTTCACTATAAATCATTGTACTATCACTCAACTGCTCAACTATTACTTCAACTGCCTAACTTGCAAAGACTAGATATATCACTTCCTTTCCTACTTTTCACTGATGCACGAAATCTTTGTGTACGAAAACTGAGCATTACCCTTTATCATGTTTATTTCTTCCCAAAACATATGTTGTGGGATCTTAACAAAGATTCCATAAAAACTAAAACAATTTCAACTCCTAGAACAATTACTGTAATTGTCCTAAAAATGGAACAGTTTGGTTTTTTATGCAGTAATGCATCCTAAAAGTGTAGATGAAATGGCAAACAGTGTAGACCCTGATCAGACTGCTCCATTGGAAGCAGTCTGATCTGGGTCTGCATAATTTGCTCAGACCTATCTGCCCCAATGCTTTGAATTTTTATGGTAAGATACCACAACATCTGTTTTGTGAAGGAAGAAGAAAACCGAAAAAGAAAAAAAAATTCCCCAATATTTAGATAATCCTGAGATCTGTAAGGCAGAGACTCAGACCATCTAGGTGCCGTTTTTCCCACATTCTAGTACATGGGAACACTTTGAAAACTGGAAATGCTGCATTCAGAATAATGTCACACTGCACAAGTTTTCACAGTTAACCGACTGAGGCCTGTAGGCTAGCTGAGGCGCTTTCTTTTCTGTAATATCGAGCACAGAGATCCTCAAACACTTCGAAAATTGGAAATACTCCGCACACATAACATCACAATATTGTAGCAATTTCTACACTTCGGGAACTTGTGTCAATGTTGTGTTTGTACTCTCTGGCTCTGTTTGAGGATCTGTCTGGGGGACTGGCGTCATGTTTCGTAAAGATGGTGAAAGCTTACTTTGTATGGTCTGGATGTAGTTCTGAAACAGATTAAAGATACATTATTACATTTTAGTCTAAACACATTTACATGGATGGCTAGATGATCTTGGGTTGAATGGGACCTCTGGAATCATTTTATGAGTCAGACTTGTACAAGCAACCGTCTAGAGTAATTTAAGCAACTGACCAGGAAAATGGGATGCATATTCTCTGAATTGTGTAGATCATAATACTAGAATATCGTAAAATTTTTAAAAGTTGGAACACCTAAACTAATTACCATTACCGTCCTAGAAATTGAACTGTTTGGTTTTTCAATGTAAAGCATCTAAAAGGTACAGACAGAATGGCAAACAGTGTTGACCCTGATCAGACTGCTTCAGGAGCAGTCTGATCTGAGTCTGCACTGTTTGCTCAGACCTATCTGTTCAACTACCATAATTTTTATGATAGTCCTAGCTATGAAAACCGAGATTTCTAGGAAAAAGAAAACTGGTATTTTTGGTATTTCTCACTGTCACTGAGAAATATTTTGCATTAAGAAACTAGAGTAAGTGAGCAGGGGCTCACGTATACCCCCGACCAGCGCCTCCGCCTAATGAAACCAGTGCCTTATGAAACCAATCTTATACATGGTATGAACTAGATGTAAACTTAGTCACCTATCAAATGGATCCATGAAAGTATATTACAAATATCAGCAAAGAGTACCAACTCAACACAAAACTTAAATGTAAACATGTAAGTCTTACTAAACAGTAGCACCAGCATACAGGTGATGTCATCTAATCTGCATAAACACATAGAAGTAAACTTAGTCATATAGCAAAAGGTTTCATCAAAGGATATTTGAAATATAAAAAAGAATGTAAACTTAATGCAAAACTTTAACACAAATATACAAGTCTGTGACCTTGACCTTTGGTAAGCATCAATGAACCTAAAAGTGAACATAAGGTTCCAACATAAAAAGAATATAAACTTAACGCAAAACTTTAACACAAATGTTCAAGTCTGTGACCTTGACCTTAGGTCAGCAGCAGCATCCAGATGATATCAATTATTCTGCATGAACATAGAAGTAAACCTTGTCATATATCAAAAGGTTTCATCAAAGGAAGTTGAAAATATAAGCAAAGAATATAAACTTAAAGCAAAACTTTAACGCAAATATACAAGTCTGTGACCTTGACCTTTGATAGGCAGCAGCATCAAGATGATGTCAACTACTCTGTATGAACCTTAAAGTAACCCTAGTCAAATATAAAAATGTTCCATAAAAGGATATTGGAAATATAATAGAAAAATTTAAACTTAACACAAAACTTTAAGTCTGTGACTTTGACTTTAGGGCAGCAGCAGCAACCAGATGATGTCAACTATTCTGCACGAACCTATAAGTATACCTAGTCACACACCAACAGGTCCATCAAAGGATATTGGAAACAAACGAAAAATTAAAAACTTAACACAAAACTTTAACGCAAATGTTAACGGACGAACGGATGCATGGACGAACGGACACACGGATGAACGGACGGAAAGAGGAAACTTATATACCCCTCAACATACTTCGTATGTCGGGGGTATAATAATTCCCCGTAGCCAGACCTACTTTCAAAGGCAGAACTGCATAATGGAAGAATGTGACTATAAATTCCTACAATGTTCAACATTCTGATGACTTTCTGTCTGTTTACTGTTTTCTTTTGATCAACATTTTAGTCAGACATTGCAAGTTTCATCTGATATTTTTTTTATTAGTTTATGGACATCACTTGAATATTGGCTGCCAAAGGTCATATACTTTCAACATTACCGTAACGTCAAAGCCAAATTTTGTTTTGTCATACCTATATAAATCTTGCTTTCAGATTTCTCACAACTGCAGGAAAACAACCAACAAGCAAGCTTAACACATATATTAGTCAGGTGATTGTGGTGTGGCTTATTTTTAGTTTATATGAGCTGTTAGAAAAAAAGTAATCAGAAATATAGGAATGTATGTTGATACATCTTGAGTTTAAAATACAGGAATCCCAGCAGGCACACAACATTGAATCAACATTGATTCAATGTCATGACATGACTTTGAATCAAGTTGATTCAATGATGATTTTAATTCATGTGTGCCAAGTGGGAATATTTCCCTCAAGACTTGCAAATCTCATAAACAAAATATTGATCAAGGGAAAAAATCTATATCAACAGTCACTGATTTTTTTTTCTGTGTTTTCTCCCTTAGAGTAGCAAAAAAAAACCCAGTATTACTCAGTTATTGCTGGCATTACTGGAGTACATCCTGGAGAGCAATATGCGGGCTTGCGGGCACCTTCTGTATTGGTACCAAGCTGTACACAAGTTGTGTACAACACAACGTAAAACCAGTTCACTGAGCACCCGCCAACCCTAACATTGGTGACCTCTGTTGTACATTTATAAGGGAGGTAACGTAAGTATCTTCAAGATAATTTTAAGATCTATAGGTACACCTTCACGTTTTTCCCACAACATATTCCAAAAGAGACCTCCTGTTTGCTTCCCTGGACAACCAAACTCTTCTCAAAGGGGTCTTCTCTTCAAGGAAAGAATTTGCTCCTTGGGGAGCAAATTCTTTCCTTTAAGAGTTGACCCTAATTGAGGAGGGGAACAAAAATGATGATGGATGAGTTGCTTCCCCTGAAAGTATAACCATTCAGCTTAATACTACCTGTGATATGACATCGCCGTTAAATCTCCGAATCTGGTAGAGATGTCTGTATCGTGACTGGTGTGTATTGTCTTTTGTTTTGTCCTTCTCCTTGGAACGTGTGCGTTTGAGATTCACATTTTGAGCTTTTCTGTTGTGTAGCACTGGAAAAATAATTTACTGATAAGATAATGTATACATCAAGATAATTTGCTGATACCAAATATAGAAAGAAACACTAGTATTATGTTTTATTTATACCACCCTTACCAGAAAATGCCAACTTTAGCATGAAATATTTCGCAATGAGCACGGTCTACACTGATAAGGGTGTAAAATACATGTAGATATACCATGGTTTGTCCATCTGTACAGTGATAATCCACTACTTGCTACAGCCCGTGGATTATCTACTCGTGCAGGCGGACAAACCATATATGGTATAACTATTATGTTAACTCTCAAATTTATGCCATGATTACGTGTTCATAACTGGAACTTTTGCATTTTAGTATAACACATATAGGAAGAAACACTATTATTATGTTTTTATGTAAAAATCATCTAATTTATGCCATGCTTAGGTGTACTAGAAAAAGATAATATTCTTTACAAGTGACCTGCAGAAAGTCTACTGGACATTTTAATGGCTGCATAAAATAGTATAAATTTGCTGTCCTTTTTTATTTGAAGTGTATACACATTCATCAAGTACATGTATCATGAAGTATCAATACTGTCTGTAAGTATCATGATACAGTAAATATCACAATATATCAATATATTGCCAATATATCGATTTATTGCTGGTTCAATGATAAGAACCCAGCTCTACCAATGACTGATCTGTCTGCATAGATATACATACATTAAATAGTCTGCACATGGCTTACCCCTTCAAATGAAACCAGTTAAATTTGCAAACAGTGTAGAATGAGATGAGTCAGCTCATGATGAGCTGCCTCATCTGGATCTACACTGTTTGCCCTCTAGTTTTTGATTTCTAAACATGATGTACCTTGGACGAAACATTTTTAGAAATTTTGCAGATGTAATTTTGTTTTCTGCTGTTTTGGCACTTTAAAGGTTAGGGTCATTTTTCACACTGTCACATGTACCATCTTATACTCACCCTCTTTATGACTAAATCCTTTTCCTGTAATTTTCCACTGAGTGATAATTCCCACTAAACAACAGAATGGCCAACAACCGAGAATTATCCATGAGTACCAACACACAGGTGGGGATATGTCTGCTTTTACACGGTCCCATAAGTAATGCATAATTAAAAAATTTTCGATGAAAAAATCCAGGCAAGAAATCATGAGAAGACCCCCAAATACACTGGTTCCCAAAATAGTTCCGCCTTTCTGGAATTTTAATGTGAACAACGCAAACAGGACACCGGTCCCGACTAAAACACCAATAGGAATCCATTTTGTGTGGGGATGTAGGAAGAATTGTTCCAAAAGGACAAGAACTCCTGTTGCTATGGAAATTCCGAGATTAAAACCCGTAAGGAATAAACCAACATATTGCACAAGCATTGTAAGTAGTCCACACAGAAGTCCCGCACCAACAGCAATCCCGGCATTTGCTGCGGTACTGAGAATTTTTTCCTCCGTACATATTAGATAGACTAGCACAGATCCGAAAAGGAAACCGGTTAAAAACATCACAGCCTTGAAGAATCTATAACCTGTAAAATAAAAGTGTATATTTAACAAAACTTACATGGGAAACTGTGTCTCACCTTTCACCTCATTGTCAAAGAAACAGACTTTGCTAGAAAACTCTTAAGGCTGCCCCTGCAACGCTGCAGGAAACATAAAGGTGTCTCATTTTCTAGTGGTCACAACTGATATAATACTAACAGTAAAATATTTACAGGCTAGGAAAAAGTGTCCAATGAGTGAAATATTTTGTTATCTGTATCATTGCACCTAATTAAATCATATGACTTACTGTTTTAAAAATGCTCATTCTTGAAATGTTATTTCTTCTAAATACACTAAACACTAAAGTATGAATTATGACCAAAGTATGTAATTTATTTACTTATTGTGCATAAAAACTGAATTCAGCTATAAAATGATCTGGTGGACAACATGCTTTTGGTCTGCAACTATAATAAATATATTGATCGTGATGAGAGATTCAGTGATATAAACTCACTAAATGTTTCAAGTCAAAGTTTTTGATATAAGCCATAGGGTCCAGCACCTTGGTGGTAGAAATTATATGTAAGCCTATAATATAGACCACAGTGTTTCCCCCAGACTGAAAAAGGGGCAGGGTGCTGCTGAAAAAAGGGCACTTTTAGCGCGGCGAAGGGCATCTGGAGGGGCAGTGTTACTCACGTCGTTCTGCCTACATCTGATAATTAACCTCAAAAGTATGACATTTCAGTGCAGTAACACTACCATTATGTGTTAATATGTAGTATAATTTAGCAGTGCTGTTCATAGTGTTAGTGTGTCCAGTCCATTGTTGAATTACTCCAAAAAAAAAAAGAAAATTAAACTGCTAAAAAAAAACACAATCCGGTATTCTCAAACCACCACACTACCTCCCCACCTTTCCCTCACCCTCCATATAATATATACACATCCAAAATTGCACCTCGGATGATGGGTCTGATTTGTTCTAGTGATTTTGATCTAAGCTAATACTTGTTTACACTAAAAATCTGTCTATCTCAAAACCGAGTTTAATTCTACACTTAGATGAACATACCTACCGTAAGACCTTTCTAGAATAGTTACATATCAAATAGGGATCGCGTATTGTTGCATATCTGGGCCGGTAAATTTGTAAAATCGCAAATTACTGCATGGTGACAGCTGTTGAGATGCTACAGATCGCGGATTTCCCAAGGTACTATTAATAAATAAATTGACTGGTTCTCGTTCCACAGATAGTACACCTGAATCGGCGGGAACTAGATAAAAACGCGGGAAACTAATCTTAAAGTGAACGAACCGACTTTCATAAACAGAAATCGTCGGCACCTGTGACGATTTCATGAAAACATGTATGATCTGATCAGCCTGCGCAAATTAAGCATGATCAGTATCTGTGATGACCGTACATTACGTATCTGACATGTTTACCGGGAAAATAGATACTGAATCATTGCATTGTCGTACGCGTCTAACTGTAGTATAGCGCAACGTGATACGGTGAAAAAATAGTTCTCGGTATTGATGCGGCAAACGGCACCGTAATGGTGATTAAATCCCCACCTGCCACACCCTCAACTAGGCTCATGTCATTATCGGAGCGAGGCAAACGAGTTTAACGGCGCTACCCGTTAATTTCATAGTAGGAACAGGCTGGTCACTTTAAGGAGAATTTCTTTAATTGCCCTGGTTACTATCGCCCTGTCCGCAATGCATTTGACACCCTAAAAGCCGGTAACCAGCATGTGTTTTCAGTTGGCGAAGTAATTTTCTGCTCCAATTAACACATGACGGTCGTGGTAGGCTACAGCGAGGTGATAATTGCCACAAATTAATCACCGTGATTGGTGTTTATTGATGAGCATATGTACAGATTATCTATCGACTTGAGTTGTCAGCTTTTACAGGTATGGGACACAATGAAACCGAATTGCAATAGCAGCGCAGGAAAAGGGACTGGTTACTGATATTTTTCGGGCAGGAGGGCGCTTATGACACGTTTTGGGGACAGAAGGGCGGGACCAAAAAGGGGCAGGGCGCGGCGCCCCGCCATTCCGCTTTAGGGGAAACACTGGACCATGCTTTGTTCTTTTTTTATGAAAGCGGAAATGAACTTTGACATATCCTTAAGAATTACTCAAAGCCGTCTCATCCCAAATGATACTTACCGAAAAAAGTATAGACTATTCCAAAAATAAAGCACATAGCACATATAACTGCTGTTATGATATCATAATTGTAGTCAATGGTATAACACTGGCCAGAACCAGGTGAGTCAGACACGGCTGTAACATTTTCTGTCACTATGGTGTATAAGTCATCAGAGGTGGTGGGATTTACCCCTGATACATTCCCAGAATTCACCACTCTACCAATGTCATCAGCCATCTTGATCTATAAATAGCTTTGAACAGTGTCTTTCTTCAAGGCTGGAGGCTGGTGTTTCATCTTAGCTTCTGAAACTAAAGTATACTTATACATAATAATTATATTGTCTGACACAAGCAAATGTTGAATCACATGGGTTCCATGATGAGATACAATACATAGTTCCGAGCCACACCCAGAATGTCACTCAAAGTCACCTGACAGTATATACCTGGCCAATGCAACGACAATTTAGCATGACATAGTCTCACAAACAAATCACACATGTTCAATGTCCCACATAAGTCCATGATTTTACCTTACAGCTATTAAATGGAGGGATGTATACCTGTTAAAAGCAGGTGTGGCTTTCAGAGCTATGAATCTGAACTGCTTCACACTGAATCACCTCACAGAGGCATGTGAATGTGAGGTGTTTCAAATTGGGTAGCTGGGTGTGGGGCACCACATTGTTTTACGGAGAAATAATGACGAAGAATTCTGTGGAATGTTGTGTCTTCCCTTTCTGCCCCTACAATGTCACAAACCAGCCCCTAATTAGCACTTAATAAAGAATCAAACCAGAAAACTATCAACCCCTGATGTCGCCACCGAAAAATCAATACCTTTGTCTTGCATTCTGCTACCCGCAGACAAGACAAAAGTTTTCTTGAATTGAGCCACATCATGTGACTTCCAATAATAACGCAGTTTTGTCATGTGATATTAAGATCATCCGCGTCACTCATATAGGGTAACCTGCAGAGACCTCACTGTTGGCTCTGTCACTTTGGTCAGTTCCATAGATAGCTGCTGTGACAAGCAAAGGCTCTGATCAGACTGCACTTATGTGCAGTCTGATCAGAGCCACTGCTTGTCACTAATGCCACATTGTTGGAAATCACATGGTTTGGCTCAATTGTCCTTGAAAACTTAAATTTCTATCTGAAATCTGATTTTTCTCCTGGCAGCAACCAACAGCCCCAGTGTGTGTTCTTGCAATATTAATCAGCTAATTCAGCACTTTCATACTGAAACTTTATCAATGGCTCAGGGTACTAAAAGAAGAGATATAACAAAGCTATGTGGGTCATTTACAAAGTAATTTGTCTCCAATTTTATTTTTAATGCTGTAAATTAATATCAGCGTCAAACTACAAGATTATGAACTGAAAATGGTTGGGGAAATTGTACTAGACTCCTATAAACAAGTTCAGTGGCTGAGAAGTTCACAGCATTGTTAGCTTAACAAAGTTGTTAGTCAAGGGTTTGTTATGTCTTTTAGTACGATCATAAAATAAAATGCAGTATTATTTTTTGCTAAAAAATGTAAGGAGCTTTTGCACATTTTTTTCAGCAAAAAAATGGCAATGCTTTTGTGTATCAATATGTTTGAAATTTTAATGTCTTTTTTACCAATGATGATGTTAATTCTGAACAATAAGGCCCTGATAAAAGTGGGTGGTTTTGAGGATAATTCTGAGATAATTGCAGTTGAGTTGATCACCTGGCTTAGTGGACTGAGAGTTTCCCTTTTAAGCAGTGCATCCTCCCACAAGTGGCACATGTCTGATTGATTTCTTCAATCCAACAGACCTAGACTAAGGAAATGCCCACCCAGTGGGCCCTGATCTGGAAAAAGTGGTATCAAGTGGTGGTCCGAGATTGCAGTGTGGATGAAAATTGGCAATGGTGTCTGCATTATCAAATCACAAAATGGTACATGTGAATGCAAAACTGAACACACCCTGAGGTAAAGAACCTATTATGGCTTTGGTAATGACCCAACAAACAACGTTATTTCAGATAATGTTTCCATAAAAAATTTATGTTATGGATCCCACCTCTGTCTCCAGTTGAACTTATCAAAGTTTTGGTGATTACAGACAGCTTCTGTAAGGTCAATCCTTTATGGTAGATAAGTTAAAAAAAAAACCTTAACCAGAAAACTCAACAAAAGTTTACACTGGAAAATAGTACCATAAGGGAGAAACTAGAAGGTTGTCCAGGGACAACTGGTCGAGCCCGCTGTTTGCTATAGTGGCCTATAAGCATGTCAAGACTAAGTAACTGCTTCACTCTAGAAAGAAGCCAAACATCATCATGCTTAGCCAGCATTTTCTTTTTTTTTCTTCAAATTATAAGTAGAAGTGATGACCCAGACAAGCTCAATTTATGACAATTACAATATCTGACCTTCAAGTGTAACCTTGACCTTGGACCTACCCAAACACGTATGTCACTTGACACTTCCACTCATCAAGGAGAACAATTGTGCCAAATTATTTTGAAATCCATCCATAAATGTAGAAGTAATGGCTTGGACAAGCTCAATTTATGACCATTTTATCCTTTGACCTTCAAGTGTGACCTTGACTTTGGACCTACTTGAACAAATGTTCCAAATGGCACTTCTACTCATCAAAGAGAACAATTGTGCCAAATTATTTTGAAATCCATTCGTAAATGTTGAAGTTATGGCTCAGACAAGCTCAAATTATGGCCATTTTATCATTTGACCTTCAAGTGTGACCTTGACCTTGGACCTACCTGAATAAATTTTCCTAATGGCACTTTTAAACATCAAGGAGAACAATTTTGCCATATTATTTTGAAATCCATCCATAAATGTAGAAGTAATGGCTCGGACAAGCTCAATTTATGGCCATTTTATCATTTGACCTTCAAGTGTGACCTTGACCCTTGACCTACCTGAACAAACGTTTCAAATGGCACTTCTACTCATCAAGGAGAACAATTGTGCCAAATTATTTTGAAATCCATCCGTAAATGTAGAAGTTATGGCCCGGACAAGCCCAATCTATGGCCATTTTATCATTTGACCTTCAAGTGTGACCTTGACCTTGGACCTACATGAACAAATGTTTCAAATGGCACTTCTACTCATCAAGGAGAACAACTGTGCCAAATTATTTTGAAATCCATCCATAAATGTAGAAGTTATGGCCCTGACAAATCCGGACGGACGGACGCACGCACGCACGGACTTACGCACGGACATACACCGAACTGACATTGTAACAACTATGTCTCGCTCACCGCAAGCGGGCTCGACAAAAAAAATCCCTATAACCCCTCCTCCATGAACCCTATACATTTACCCAAACTGTGGTTCTACTAAAATATGACTGAGCTTTTTGAATAGCCCTCAATCATCAGCCCTCAGATGTGGCATTGTCACACTGCTGGCAAGAGTAATCTGGAAGCAATTTGCTTTATTATGCACATGTGCACCATTAATCCACTAGACAATTTGTTCTCGCATAACAGCTGGAATCCTTGATCAGAAAATTTAATCAATCATTAGCTTAAAACTCCTCATAAATCAATGATACTAAAGTAGGCTAATTAATATGACAATTTAGGTTTCTAGGACAAGTCTTGAGGGTATCTGTGACTCCTTTTCCCATGCTATTCAGTTCCATGCTAAAGAAAACAATACCACACTATGTAAACCCATGACCCAACTGTACTGCTACAATTGCTTTCTTGGTAACTGAACTGCTTTCTTTCAAAGAAACACGATAGTAACAGAGAAACATCATGGAAGCATGCTTCGGCCTTATGATGGTCAGTTTACTTTTTAATTGTCTTTTTATCTTAAAACTGAGATGATTCAGTCTGAACAAACAGTCAAGAGGTAGAAACCACTATCTGTCCTATACTCTGACATCTGTGCCCTGCGCACCCTGTTTTAGCTACCATTGTGGGCTGTGTGCTCTCCTCCATCAGGATCACAATCGTGGGTTTTCTTTTAACCTGTAGAACTATTTCGATAGTGCCTGAAGTAATATACTACAGTCTCAATGAGAATGTACTTCATCAAATTGAAAACAGTATGGTTCCTTTTGGTTTAGATGTCCCAATATCTAGGTGTAAACAAATGTATAGAAACATCAATATCTCAAGTCTGCAACATCTGCATACAGAAACAAACCAATCTAACCAAAAGAAATGTGAATATCAATAATTTTCCTGATCAAAGGCTTGATGTTGTAACTTCCCCTGTCAGAAAATCTGTTGTTTATTTTGTGTCTATTTCACACCAATTACTTGCACATACTGATGCTAAATCAGTTGTTAATTGCATATACCATTTTAACCCTTAAGATCTGGACAGAAACATCAGAGCACACAGTGTAGACCCTGATCAGACTGCTCCTTAGGAGCAGTCTGATCAGGGTCTGCATTGTTTGCAAACAGATTAAGGAAGTGGAGGGGTGGAGTGGCCGGGGGGGGGGGGGGGGGGGGGGGGGGGGGGGGGGGGGGGGGGGGGGGGGGGGGGGGGGGGGGGGGGGGAAGCCCAGGGGAGAGAGAGATCCAGAACTCGTATAGGTGTTTAAGTAATTAAGGTAAATTTGGTAACCCTCAACATAAGTTAACATGCATAGCTGGCACTCTACACCATTTATCAATCTAAAAAAAAGGTGAAATTATATTTGGCAACAAAAGCTACTGTCATCAAGCACCCCACCTCCCATACCTTCAGTCATTGAAGCTTCCCAATTTACAAGTACTAGCTGTATATTTGGCCAGCATTGCAGATGCACTTGAGTGGGACGATTTCCGCCTATCATAAAGAAAGGTCTACTACATGCTACATACAGTAGCGTAAATCTATATTTGTGACCCCATTCTTCATGTATAAACATATTACCATTTTCTTTTCATTCTACATCTGTTCTTCTTTAACTACCATTCAGCCAAAACAACAATGGTGACATTTAACTTCTAGCTAATGTGGTATAAAACTTGACAATCTGACCCCATTTAGAAATAAGAATGATAATATTAACAAAGGGATGATAAAAACATTGTCATATAAGCGTGGGCAGATGAATCTGATATGTTGTAATATGGTCCTGTACTTGGAAAGAAAAACCTGGGCAACCAGTGTAGACAGGATCAGACTGCTCCTTATGAGCAGTCTGATCCTGTCTACACTGGTTGCAATTTTAGCAAGAATTAAATCTGAAGCATCACCTTTGGTCAATATCTACTTGTTCACATTTAGTACAATTTAAATATGTCCAAATATTCAAGGTAACTGCAATTGCTGAGTATGGCTCAAAACCAAACTATTCGAAATGAAATTAAAATCCAAGTCCCATGAAAAAAATTCTGGTTTCTATGAGTAAAGGAGAGACAGAAAAAGGGCACTTATTCTATAGTGAAGACTTAGATCAGTTGAACATCTGTGATGGAGACTCCTTCCAATCCATAGGAAAAAGGGACAATTCTAAACAGAAAATATAGATGCATGGGCTGATCTGAGTCTTCACTGTTGTCACATAATATGAGGGCCCTTCTCTCCTACTGTAGTTTTGATCAAATAACAAAGAAGACACTGAAGCAGAAACCGAGTGGTCTAACCACACTTCAGTGGCTCACAGATGAGGTTAATGTCACCGCAGGTGAATTCATTGACCAAATTTACATCAAATAATGGATGACTGATCTAAAGTTTGATGAACTAGTGTAACCTGGACATTTAGTTGTAAATAAGCGCTCAATCTTTTAACAACAATTATGGAAGAACAATAATTTAAATGCCCAGTTCACACAGGGTATAATCGATTCCGCCAATTTTCGCTTCCTGCAGAGACTGTCTGTCATATTTGGCTTCTGCCGAGACTGTCCGTGAACTCTTGCTTCCTGCAGAGACTACTGTCCTCGAGAAATGGCTTCCTGCCGAGACTGTCCGCGTGATTCTGCTTCCTGCCGAGAGCCTCGGCAGGAAGCAGAATCACACGGACAGTCTCTGCAGGAAGCCATTTATCATGTACAGAAGTCTCGGCAGGAAGCAAGAGTTCGCGGACAGTCTCGGCAGAAGCCAAATATGATGTACAGTCTCTGCAGGAAGCGAAAATTAGCGGAATCGATTATACCCTGTGGTTCACAAAACAAGAAATGATAAAGAGTTCAATAAAAGAAAAATAATGAAAGAAATAATTTAAATATTCAAATTCATTATACATGTATGCAATAAAAGTAATTTACAAATTAGTTAATTATCACATAGTTAAATTTTCCTACATTTTAATTACAGAACCTCAATAAATTCGATAAATCCCAGACATTCATTTGCATATAAGTTTTAAGAAATTATATTACATACCAGTTCACTGAGGAAAAAGTGATAATTTACATTCCAGTTCACTGAAAAAAAAAACTGTATTATGCTGACCCACAGTATGAAATCTGTAAATGATATTTCCCATGGGGTGTATTAATGCTCTTTCAACCTTTCTTCTACTTGTTCTTTCTGATCTCCAACTCAATCATAATCCTATCTATCAAAACCAGGAAGATCTCAATCTAATCTCTTCAGAACCATATTAACCTTAAATGCTCTGACAAGTGCCTAAGCAAACATTGCAGACTCTGATAAGACTGCTGTTAAGGAACAGTCTAATCATGGTCTTCAATGTTGACAACAGTCTGGTAATTATTATTAAGGCATCTCCTGACAGGACAATAGACTTGTCATTCTGATTTGAAGAAAGAAGTCCATTACATATGTACAGATGGTGTTTGAAAATTTTGGGCAAATATAGTATGAAGACCTCTTGATATTATTAATAAGTTGTTGAACTGAGTCATACAGTGATAAGAGGTCTGAATGAGAAGGATTAGCCAAAACAACTTAACCCCTTGGACTTATGGCTCCAGATAAGTCAGCTTTTGCAGATGTATCAATTGTATCACTATGGTTTTAAAAACAATATGGGGTCCCAGTTATGTTGATGTGAGGTTAATGTTTTTATTGCAATGATAATGAAAATATTTCACACTGCATCTGTGTCAAAACAACATTTGTTGCAACACTGCATGTAGAAATGATGACACATATGTAACTGAAATGCACTGTAAATTCTGGTTTTAAAAAAACACAGCAATAAGTTGAATACCAATTTCCCTATCTGTGCTTTCGACTGAGTCAGTCAATTACCATACATGTACATGCAAACGTGGCTGTCGACCGAGACGAGCGACAGCAGTATGAGCTTGGTTGACAGCCATTAACAATAGTCTATTTACTTTTTTAAGTAATGCTTACGAGCGTATTCCCCATTGAAAGCCACTTTGTATAGAACAGACTCAGTCAAAAGCGCAGGTAGCCAAACTGGTAGTAACCCTCGTAAACAGTAAAATTCACTTAAAGCACCAAAACCAGGTCCCGAGGTTATAAAACTTTTTTCATGCTCAACTCAGCTGAGCATGAAATTTTACCTGCTAATACGTAAATAGCAAATTACTGATAAGTACCATTGTTTTCTTTCTCAGTTTAAGGTAGTTGAATACTAAATAAAAATACTGGTGGGGCATTCAAACCACTTTACCAGCCTAATAACCCACAGGGCTATAAAACACTTGGATAAGAAAAAAAATATTTTTACTGTTTCGTTTTCCAAAAAATCAAAATTTTGTATTTCTACACACTCTTTTTACATAGTTTCAATTTAAATTCAAATTTCTAGCATATGAATGCACTTTCATTTCTGCGATTCATATAATCTATACTATAGGATGTTTAAAACAAACTGGTAAAATAAGAATGCACATATCTTGATAATAAGTATTCTTTTACATTTTTTCAAAAATGCAAGAAAATTCAATTTCATGAAAAAAGTCATGAAAAATACATTTGATCGATGGGGAATGCTCATGCATATCATTTCAGAAAACCATACATTGTATATTACAGAATAAGACAAAAATACAAAATTTTCACCGTTTCATTTCCTTGCAAAACAATGTTAAAGTTAAAAATACCCCAAAATCTGAGAAACCCAAATAAACAGACAAACCCCATTCCGCAACTGCTGCTACCAAAGTAGGCCCTTGCCCTACTATGTATTCCCCTGTTATTTTGGTTTTACCATAAAGTAATGCCACAAAAATGTGCAGACGGAATCGCAAATCAGACACATTCCTAAGGAGCAGTCTGATCTCAGTTTCCACTATTTGTACAAACCTATCTGCTCAAAAACTTAGGATCTTTACGGTAGTTAGTGTCACTGTATAGGTAGCTTACCACCAATTATTTTATATAGGCAGCGGACATAACGTTTAAGCTAGTCACTAGAAAACTCGAAATTAATACCGCATTTTGAAGAACGACTCTAACCGATGGTTTAAAGAAGAAAAAAGCACATGTTCCCTGCTCTGGAGGCCGCTGTTTCAACTAGAACACGTAACCCCAGCGCGTGCAGTAAATTCCGTGCGTCAGTTTAGTACTGGGTAAAGTTATACAATTGTCTGATACTTTAGTGGTCTACATAAAAAAAATCAATGTTACCATCTAATATTTTTCATCTAGGTCTGTAATTTTATTTAACGATTGTTTACAACAGTTACCTGACTAATGGTGGCCATTCTTAACTTTCTCTTCTTGACTGAAGCTTCTCCCCTTAAGAGGTGGTTCATGAATAATTAGTGGTAAGCTACCCCAAGTTGAGCGAACAATAACTCTGTTTTGTTTGGACAAAAGCAATACAGAGTTCTCCTGTAATCGTCTACCTTAATAGAGCATGCAATTTTCTCTGCTTATGAATTTCATATTTATCAGTAGAGAAAATTTCATGCTCAGCTGAGTTGAGCACGAAAAAAGTTTTATAACCTCGGGGCCTGAATATCTTAATTTGCAAACTATAGATCCAGATGAGGTGGCTCATAATAAGCCACATCATCTGGATCTACACAGTTTGCCCTCACATTTTTAATTCTTGCTATGATATTGCTTGGACCAATTGTTGATGGTTTTCTCAAAGCCATATAAAAGGGCACTTAACCCTCTTCAGTTATCCCCCTATTAGTTTATCATCACAACAAAGCAAGCACTTTGAAAGTTGTTGAGACTACAAGTGGCACTCTTCAAACCTTACAAGAAAAACTGGACCCACTCCTGACTAACCATAGCTTCAGATACGTAAACAATTTGGGGTAATAACCCTTAAAGCACCAAAAATGAAAATTGTTGAATTGGCAAACAGTGTAGATCCAGATGAGGTGGCTTATAATGATCCACCTCATCTGGATCTACACTGTTTGCCCTCTAGTGTTCAAATTCTCAATATGATATCCCTTGGACAAGACATTTTATGAAATTCTGCAGACATAAATTTTGTTGTCAGCTTTTTGGCACATTAAGGGATAATAAGACCTGTGAGCACCTTATAGAAGCTGGAAACTGCCAGTGAACATAGCTGAACATATGCATATGGTGTCCCATGAAAAAGAAGAGCTTTTGATAAAAGGGAGATTATAACCCCGATTAACTTTTGTTTATTGTTAACCAACTCTTCAAGGCAGATCAGATGAGAGATCACAGTTATATTTTTGAGAAATAAGAACAAGAACTCAGCCAAATAAAGTATCTCGCCTGTCTGCACAAGTCATGTCACAAAGCTGAAAATTTAACTTGAAAACTCAACGACAACACCAGAAAAGTAGTACCTATGTCTTGCTTCTGCTTGTTGAAGGTATGACAATAATAATTCAAAGATTAAGAAGAGTCTGATCTGAGTATCAGAGCTCTAGATAAGAGGGGTATTTAATGATAATTGAGGGATAATTTTCTTTATTTCTCATTGAAACCATATGTTGTGACCCCTCATCTGAACCGTCTCATCGAGACGGTTCAGATGAGGGGTCACAACATATGCTTTTATGCAGAATTAACAAAAATTATCTCTAATTATCATCAAATACTCCCTCTTATCTAGGGCTCTGGAGTATACACTCTTTGCTCAAGCACCTCTGCCCTAATATTTAGGACCATAAAAACACTGTATATTTTATACCTTTTTTTTTTCTCTCAATGAAATATTCTAGTCATTTAAGCCTCAACGTTCCGCCTACTCCCACCATTTTTCCATGAAGAATGAATTTTGCAACTTATGCAACATTTTTATGTGGTTGTGCGTCATTAACTCTTTAAGCCCCAGTGACGCAATTAGCAAAATTTGCAAACAGCGTAGATCCTGATGAGGCGGCTCATAATGAGCCGCCTCATCTAGATCTACACTGTTTGCCCTCTAGTCTCTGAATTCTCAATATAAAAAGTCTTGGACAAGGCATTTTTTTAATTTTTGCAGACGTAAATTTTGTCGTCTGCTTTTTGGTAGTGAAAGAGTTAACTTTCTTTCAGGGACCGGTTATCCTTGAATGCATGTCGGCAAAAACAATATCAAGAGTCAAGGTGGTGCTGTAGTATACCAATAATCATTAATAATGATCTTTGGTTTTGATCTGTCAATGAACTGGACTGTAAACAACAAATTAACCCTTAAAATGCCAAAAGAGCAGAAAACAAAATTTACGTCTGCAAAATTTACACAAGACCTATCACCGGGACAGGATAGCTCGCCTGACAACGCCTTGCCCATCACATAAAAAACTTTAACGTAAAACTTTAACATTCTGTTAACGCTGACGCCGACGCTAATGCCAACGCCAAAGCTGGGGGTAGTACAGCTAAAATTGTTTCACCTTGTTAATTGATTTATTGCAGGTACATGTAATCACAAATGGCATCCGGGAGGACTCCATATTATGTTTTTTTAAGTACTCTAAATTTATGAAATTATTGATCACTAGAGCTCAATCTGCATGTCATCTCTTGGTATGTCTCAGGTGTGGCCTTACTAATTGAGCTGCAACATTCATAAAGGGTGTTTAACAGCTAAAGCCTCAGAAATGATAATATTAACATTTGCAAAACAGTGTAGATCCAGATGAGGTGGCTCATAATGAGCCGCCTCATCAGGATCTGCACTGTTTGCCCTCTATTCTTCGAATTTTCAATATGATATGGCTAATGGACTAAACATTTTCTAAAATTTTGCAGACGTAAATTTTGTGTCTGCATTTTTTGTGTTGTAAGGTTATAATGCATAAGCGAGCAGAGATGGCTCAGACCAGCCTCATTATCTGCCCATTCTGGTCAGAACCTTTACTGTTCACACACCATGTATGCAGACCTCGAGTAATCTACAGCAGTGGCTAGAATACACAGGTTCACAGACTCATGTTTCAGTGTTTGCTGTTCACAGAACCAGGCTTGCCACTTATTCTCCACTTTGAAATTCCCTGACTTTTCCCTGATTTTCTCCTGACAATTTACACATTTCCATACTCTTTTTACGGATCCAAAAGTTGCTTTTACTTTTTACTTCAAAAGACCTTACTGTATCACTTGGAAATTGGGGGCCACTCTTAAAGGAAAGAATGCTTTCCTTTTAGAGTAGTCCCCAATGAGAAGAAAAATATGCCTGGGAAATGTGCCTGGACTATGTCTCTAGTTTCCCCTTGAAAAGAATGTTTTTATTTTCTGAAGACTGCCATTATGAGCCTTTTTAAGTTTCCGATTCCCTGACTTCCCCTTGACTTTCCAATTCTTTCCCATATTTCCCTGGCCAACCACAAAATTCCCTGACATCTGGAAAAAATTTCATTTTCAAGATGTTTTTCCCTGACCATGGCAACCCTGAATTATTCTGAACTATTTACCACAAGCTATCTTTTTGCATGACACGGCCAATATAATTATCTGATCAGGTAAAGGTAAAAAAGTTAATTGGTGCAGACTGCCAACAGCAATGATAAAAGATCAACATTATATCTGAACTTAATAAAACAATAATGTATGGGCAGGATGACAAAAATTTACAGCAATTTTGACATGAAAATGCAGTTTAAGATAACCTTTATGATTAAGGGTCAGGGTATAGACTGATAAGATCTTTATATGTTTTGTTGATTAAATATGAACAGCAATAAAAGACCTTGTAAATCCCACATACCCCACAGCAGCACTGATTTATTAATGTCATCAATTTTTGTGCAGATTTGGAATGCCAGACATAACAAACTGACTCACCAATCTGTTAAAGCTGGACTGCTCCATAAGAAATGGAGTTTTATTTTCAAAGCCACAAAAACAAAACCTGTCCGTGTACAGGAAAGCTCGCCTGACGGCACTTTGCCCATCTCATAAAAAACTTTGTTATAAAAACTTTAAAGTGTGACACCCATGCCCATGAGGAAGCCAATGTCAGTACTTTTGTAAAGGCGAGCTAAAAATATAGTTGCTTACATTGAAAAGCCACTGCTGCCAACTGATTTGGTCAATCCCTACCCGTAATGTATTAGCTTCTTCCAATGCATACGAATAGGGGATAACTGTATTCAAAACTGTCATTTGGGGAGGTCACTAAAACGTCGATTTTATGGTTGGAAATTTCGTTTTACGGCGACGCGCCAGCGGAGCCGTAAAACGGAATTTGTGACCATAAAACGGACAATTTACCTCACCAAATGACAAATTTCAATAAAGTTATCCCCATTCTAATGCACTTTTTTCACATTTTCACCTTTCAAAGTGTACTTCTTTGCACCCATTGCAAGCGCTTTCAGCAGGGTAAAACCAAACATCAGCCAATGAGAAGCAACATTTTATAATAACGTCTGGTTTGTGACAGTATATCATAGAATATACTGTCGCAAATTGTTGACGTTGTCCAATCAGACGTCGCGTTACATACGTAAGTGTATCAGAATAAGGCAATTCAAGTTTCAGATTCACAAAGTACCATACTATGCTAATTTTCTGTATAAATTTTCCTGCATACAACGATGCGTGTCTTCATTATATGAAAGTCCAAGCCAGTTCTAAATACAGCTGTGAATTTAAATACCCTTTCAAAGAAATAGATATCTTCCTTATATATGCTAATTTTCTGTATAAATTTTCCTGCAGACATGCATTGTCTTCATTATGAAAGTCCAAACAAGGTCTTAATACAGTTGTGAATTTAAATATGTTTTAAAGAAATATTATCATCAATCATAATCTTCCCCTGCCTTCCCCACCCACTCCCTTCTACAGCTCTGCAATATAGAATATGGTAAATCTAAATTCCTACCTCAATTAAGCCTTCTATTAATCCTCTTTCTGTTATTTCAAGACATTAAATCATCATCAATTCCTAAACACTGGCACACAAGTAAATTACTCAGCCAAAATGAAAAAAATTTAATTAAGAAATGAAACGCAAGTGTGCACAAGCTCACTTCCTTCTCAATCTCAGGAGAAAAAACAATACAGGCTGCAATTCAAATTATTGAACAAATGTTTTGCATAATATAGTGTTTTATCTGGTTACCCACTTGCGCTCTTTTGAAATTTAAACCTTATTTCTCCGATACTAATAATATTGCTGATCGCTGCTGTTCTTTTCGCTGGCTATATAAATTATCTCAACAAACTGCCAAATGTCAACGAACCAAGCTCTTTCTTTATGTAGCTAAAATCCAACCTTTTCATCAACAGTACTGTAATCTGCTGAATTTAGCACCTACATATCAAAACATATACAATTATTCAAAATATTTGGCCATCTTCTGAGGCCATCTTCTAAAATTATTCAATCATAATTTCATAAAAATTCCAAATATTGGGACAGATATATTGGGACAGATAGGTCTGAGCAAATGGTACAGATCCAGATCAGACTGCTCCTTAAAGGCTGCCATTCCATCCGAATTATCTGGATGCCTTGTTGCATTGAAAAACCAAATTGTTCCATTTTTAGGACAATTACGGTATTCCCAAAATTTAATATTTTTGGTACGTAAATGTAGCAAAAGTTGCAGGCCATATAGTAAACAGAGTCGACTGTGTTCATACTGCTCTTTAGGATCAGTATGGTTTTTGTCTACATAGTTTGCCCAGGTATTGTCATCCCAATTTTTGGTGTCAACACACTAATTGTCCATTTTCTTACCTATGGAGAATTTTTAAAAAAAATTTCTTGGTTTTACACATCCTTTTCCATTGTAATGCTATAACAACTGTTTTGCTTGACCACATATTGCTCCAACAGGTATATTTTCATGAAGGAAACAGGGAAAAAAAAATTCTGTGCAAAATGTTTTGATTTACCTATAGGTCCCATTAATCATACTGCAAAAACCTTGAAGGTAATAATGATTAATAATAAGGTTAAGCTGTGGTAAGAGCTGTAGGTTTTGACCTCTGGTCAAGTGTTAAGTTGTCTAGTGAAAACAGTACTGAAAGCATGTATGTTCAGGGTTTGTCTGTTACTATTTCAATTTTGCCTTACCGAACTCCCCCTCCACTCCCCCACAAGTCTCTTAATGATGTACTGGTAAGCAATTATATACCATCCAAAAGACAGTAAATCACTATTTTTGTGTTTTTTATTTTGCAATTATTGTAGTTTTGGAATTATTGGTGAGTTCTTGAATTTGCAACCAAGCAAATGTCAATCAGCAAAATACTGTTTGGGTCTCTAGTAATTTTACAACTAGAAATGTTTTTCAGAGAAAAACTGATGTCCCCCCCACCATCCCATTTCCCATCCCCTCCAATGAATAAAAAGCCTGAACAAGTAAAATATCTAGGCAAGTTTGGAGAAATTCCATCCACTGGTTCTAAAGATACCCTACATAGATGACTATGACCTTGAAAATGAGTTCAAGGTCACCAAAATCAAATCATCTCTAAAACTTGTCAGAATGATGTATTCATGCAAGTTTGGTGAAATTCCATACATTGGTTCAAGAGATATCGCTGGTACAAGAAATTGTCATCTAAGTCCTCCAGTGACCTTGAAAATGAGGTCAAGGTCACAAAAATCTAATCAGCTCTTAAACTTGTCCCAATGATAAATCCATGCAAGATTGGTGAAATTCCATCCATTTGTTCAGGAGATATCACTGGTACAAGAAAATGTCATCTAAGTCCTCCAGTGACCTTGAAAATAGGGTCAAGGTCACCAAAATCTGACCAGCTCTCTTAAACTTGTTGCAACAATGTATCCATGCAAGTTTGGACAAATTCCATTCATTGGTTCAGGAGATACAGTGGGTACAAGATACTGTCATGTAAGCTTCCTGTGACCTTGAAAATGAAGTCAAGGTCACCAAAATCCAATCAGCTTTTAAACTTGTCCCAATGATGTATCCATGCAAGTTTTGAAAAATTCCATCAATTCGTTCAGGAAATATAACGGTACAAGAAAATGTCATGTAAGTCCTCCAGTGACCTTGAAAATGAGGTCAAGGTCACAAAAACCTAATCAGCTATTAAACTTGTCCCAATAATGCATCCATGCAAGTTTAGTGAAATTCCATCCATTGGTTCAGGAGATATAGTGGGAACAAGAAATTGACATTGAAGTCGTCCAGTGACCTTGAAAATGAGGTCAAGGTCACCAAAATCTAATCAGCTCTTAAACTTGTCCCAATAATGTATCCCTGCAAGTTTGGTGAAATTCCATCCATTGGTTAAATATATATCACTAGTACAAGAAATTGTCATCTAAGTCCTCCAGTGACCTTGAAAATGAGGTCAAGGTCACCAAAACCTAATCACCTCTTAAACTTGTTCCCATGATGTATCCATGCCAGTTTGGTGAAATTCAATCCATTGGTTCAAGAGATATAGTGGGTACAAGAAATTGTCATCTAAGTCCTCCAGTGACCTTGAAGATGAGGTCAAGGTCACCAAAATCTAATCAGCTCTTGAACTTGTCCCAATGATGTATCCATGCAAGTTTGGTGAAATTCCAACTATTGGTTCAAGAGATATCACGCACGCAAGAAATCTGTCACACCAACGCTGACGCCGACGCCAACGCCCGGGATCCGCACTGAAAACAATATGTCCCCCCTCACCTTTGGTGGGGGGACATAAATATTGGCGGGATACTTTAATTGACGAGCCAACTAACAGATTCAGGAATACTAAGAGAAAATAAATCTCTTGTGAATATTAATGTGAATGGGTTTACTTTCAGGGGAAACAACTCTGCCACTTTCATTCTTGCCTCCCTTTCCAATGGGTGTCAACTCTAAAATGAAAGTTTTACTCTTATCCAAGCGCAGCAGCGAACTTGCGGTTCTTAAGTAGAAGACCACTCCTATATATAAAACTGATATGAAACATAAATAAATGTGTCAGTATATGAATGCAACATAATGTAGACATATATCAGAATGTGAGTGAGTGAGTGAACTCGGGTTTAACGTCCCACCAACAACAAGGTCATATGGAGACAGGACCTCAGTTTAAAGTCTCATACGAATGACCGCAGAAGCAGGGGATCAATCTTGCGACCCCTGGATTGGTTATATCAGAATGATTGACACATCAAATACAAATCCTGTACCAAAATTTAGCCCTCTAAGTCAAATAGTTCAAAAGTTGGAAAAATGTAAAATTCAATAAATGGGCATAATTCAGTATATAATTTTACAAAATTGGCCAGAAACTAATTGGGTGATCTGCCCCTAGCAGTATGTACATAAACATTCTAGCTCCCACTATTTTCCCAGGCTTTTGGGAACATGGGAACAGAGTTTCATTTAATTTTTCAAAAAAGGGGCTTAACTCTGTTGGGGCGTAAAACTCCACTTCGTTCGACCATCAATATTAAACAGCTACCATAATATACCTGCCTTCAAAGTCAATGCCAGCCTACTGCATACTCCGGAGGTTAAGAATCAAATTTTCAACACTGCATTTCCTTGCATGCATCCAACTCTTAGAATTCCCGCCGATACAATAGTAACACTTTGTCTCCAACCACTCTTGCATACATGTTCTGTGTCCCACAAATAAAACTGTATGCAAACGTTCTTCTAACAGCAAACTGCTAAATTATAAGAGGAAATACAATGTTTTACAACTTTTCACTGAAACTGAAAGGCATTATGGTTTCACAACATGACTTAACAAAGCCGCACACCAGCACAAAGGAATTAAAATCAATCTATAAACATCTGATTCAAGCTTAAACAAACACAACACCGAGTTATCACTTTTACTGTGAAAAGCCTAAGCATTGGGACAGTAATACCGAGGCAAAATGTGACAACCTTGATCTAACAGAAAAAGCAGTTTGATATGGGTCTGCACAGATTACCAGTGAACAGTTTTATAAATTGTCTCCTGACGCCACAAAGAATTTGTCAAAATTACAGGAAATAGTACCATTTTATAAGATGGGGGTTCTTTTCTAAAACAATTCCTAAAATCTAGATCTGTCTTGTAAGACAGATCTAGAATTTTTTTTTTTTTTTTTTTGGAAGAGAAAAATTCATCTTACTGCTTAATTATGCAAGACTAGTTAAAATATTTATGTTCATTTCCCTGTCTTATATTGTCATATAAATATGGTTCACAGATGATATTGTGGTATCAACAAGTGGAGACATTCATCAAAGAGTAGCTTAGAGAAATGATAATTAATCATAGAAAATTTACCACAAGAAGTATGTATTACAGCATATCAACATTATTACACCCCCCACCATGCCCCAATCCTCCAAAAAGCAATACTGTATTTTTTTAGTCATAGGACTTTCAGTCATAGGACACTTGTTTTTTTCCTTTTATAACAATCTAAACCAGAGGGCCAATGGCCCTATATCGCTCACCTGAGCACTGAGGTTACAGCAACAAAACACTATGCACAACAGCAATAAAAAGCACCATTTATGTGGAGGATAATATCACAAATATTTATGAAAAAAAGCTTTATCCCCCCGTAATGGCTTCTCAGAAGATCTTTGGCTGCAATGGCAACCAATCAAAATCAGGTATTTGGGAAATATTCATATGGCTGGTAGAGGACTACTCCAGGAACATTTCTGTAAAGCTTTTGTCAAAATATCTGCAGTAACACAGAAATAAATAGCAAATGTCCACTTTCCCCATTATAAGTCTATGGAAACTTTAAGTTGCCATAGCAACGAATTCACACGGGCAATGATAATATGTATCCTAAGTATCAGCTTCATCCCCCTCATGGCTTCATCTTTCCCATAATAAGTCAATGGAAACTATAAGTTGCCACAGCAACCAAAGTTCTTATGGGATTGGAAGAAAAAGAATAAAATTTTTGTAGAGGCTACTGTCATCAACACATCTCCACAATATCAGCTTCATCCCCCATATGGCTTCTGAGCAGAAGATTTTTTTTTTCGAAAAGGACGTGGTATGATAAGGGCCATTTTTGGCCCCCATTCAAATTCTCTTAAAAATGCATGGTTTCTATTGCTTATCATTTGTGCGTATGGGAACAAACAGAAATAATATGTTTCACTTTTGTTAATTCTCAGAATAACATGATTTCTGACATGCCTATGTTGGTTCAATAATATGAAGGAAAATTGCAAGAAAAACTGAGTTTAATATTTTTTCCTTTAAAGAAATAAGTCATTTACAATGGCTTTTGAAAGCTCTTGATAATAGGCTTTTGATGAAATGCTTATACGTTGGATACTACGTCTAATTAATTACCTGTGCACTGCACAAGGCCTGTCAAGGTACCCCACCCACTCAAGTTTGCAAGTCCAGAGACGCTAACCAAAAAATTCCAACAGATCAAAATGAAATGTGTACCAAATTATTCCTTGTGTTCTAACTAAGAAAATGAATACCCACAACATATGTTTATTTTGTCTATGAGCGGAGATATGGACGTTTTTGTGTTGAGAATACGGGGAAAATGTTCCAAACGCTGCCAGTTTGGTAACAAAAAGTTAAAAATAAACATAGAGCCCGGTCTCCAGCACATTTGATATTTTCATGGCATATAAATATATCAAAATTATGTCTTCATATAAAATATCAAATGTGCTGGAGGCCGGGCTCATATATTTTGAAAGCCACAAAGGCTACTAAATTCACCAATTTCGCCAGAATCTGCTGGGGTATGGGTATGTTCAAGATTAAAAACACAAATATTTTATGCAAGAACTGGTTGATTTTGTATTTGCTGTTACATTTAAGGTTAGAACTTTCCTATGAATGCATTTTAGTTATCGAAATAGAACTTTTGAAAAATGAGTTTTCTGGGGGCCAAATATGGGCCTTATCATACCAGGTCCTTTACCCTATATTTTGCCATGGCAACCAATCAAATTCAGCGATTTGGAGAAACTTCATATAAATCGTAGAGGACTACTCAAGAAACATTTCTGTAGAAAAAATCTAAATAACTGCAGTTAGACAGCAAAAATTGCCAATTTCCATTTTCCCCATTATAAGTTAATGGAAACTCTTAGTTGCCATAGCAACCAAACTGCTGGAGCAGTTGCCATGAAAAACAGTAATTCTATAGAGGCTAGTACTAAGGTTCTTTCTGTAAAGTTTGAGCTTTATTGACCACACAGTTTCTGCAGAGATGATTTTTTAATATTTTTCTATTTTTAACTATTCGGTTGCAATGGCAACCATTCAAATTGTGCAATTTGCATAAATTTAACATGGCTGGTTAAAGACTACTCAAGGTACATTTCTATGAAAGTTTTGTCAAAATATCTGCAGTGGCATAGCAATAAATGCAAATTTTCCATTTTGCCATTATAAGTCAATGGCAACTTTCAGTTCCCAAAGCAAGCAAACTGCTGGAGCAATAGCCAAGAAAAACAGTACTTTTATAGAGGCTAGTACTAAGATCCTTCCTGTGAAGTTTGAGCTTTATTGGTTGTATAGTTTCTGAGGAGATGATTTTTGAATATTTTTTCTATTTTTAACCATTCGGTTGCCATGGCAACCAGCCAAATTGTGTAATTTACATGAATTTCATTCGGTTGATAGAGAACTACTCAGGCCTAAATTAAAAAATTGTTTGTTTGTCCTTTACCTACCCAGCATTTTAGTCTTGGGTAGGTAGGTAGGGAAATTATTATATTATATTTTGCTTTCTGTAGAATACGGAAAAATTATTTGTGTAAAGTATTTTATTTCAGCCCACTTGGCTTGCAGCTTATTTTGCTTGCAGTGTATTTGTTTTATATTGCTGAAAGCTTATTTTAAATCACTTTAAACCTTGTTTTGCATGTCCTTTTTTATACATAAGCTAATGGTAGTACTTTAGCACTATCGTTGTGAGCACTGGTGTTAGCTACTAATATAAATATGCAGCATGTGTATGTCTGTAGTGTCTGACCTAACCACACCTCAGTAGAATAGATGTATGTGTACCTCTATCCTTTACCAACTGCTTCTTGTAGATGTACCCTTAGATCATAAATACTGGAACAATGCATGAGCAAATAGTAAAGATTTAGCACAGACTGCTACATGTACTAAATGTACTTCAGTATAGCGATGGCTATATTGGTGCCAATGTCAAAATATTTTGTATTATTATTGCAGCATTATGCTCTGACAGCCTGTTCTAATTTTTACCATCTGAAAGTGGTACATGTACTTCTTACTTTCGGCTTCTGAGAATGCTTTTTTGAGAGATATTTTGTTTAACTAGAGGTTGGCAGTATGTTTTAATTATCATGCATATTACACTGCACATCTGACAAAGTGTTAAATACTGTCTGACAGATAAAACACATTTTTCCTACCTTAATGAACATAAAACATTCTCAGTGACCAATTTAAGCACAGTAGATGTTTTTATCTTGCTTGTAATTTCTGTTCTACTGTGAGAGTCCCAAGTCTCTAGAAAGTGGGAGGGGGTCAGAAATCAAGAACGTTTGATATAAAAGTTTGTGAACTCACTTTTCAGTCTATTTGGTGGAGGGTAGAGAAGAATGAATTCACAGACTTTATATTTGATTTACATCTCAAAGGACAATCAGCAACAAGAAAATTAATATAACTTTTTAAAATAACCATTGAACAAAAAAATAAATTGATAAAACTTTGAATAGAATTTAAAATGCATCAATTGACTGACTAGATCTTAAAAAGTCCATTTAATCCCTAAGTATGCACTGGATTTTGAACACAGTTTCTTTGTAAAAGAAATCACTAGCCACTACTCATGTAACAATTGAAAGCACAATTTTGAGGTTGCATTGAATGATAGAAAACATTAGCTCAGTTTAATGTAAGTGAAGGGCTTCACTTGCATTAAACTAAGCTAATGTTTATCACTAGTTACCTTCACCAAAATCCCCCACCCCCACCTCATCCCATTCACACACAAATCCCACTCATCTTTCTGTTTCTCTCCCCCGTTATAAAATAAGAAAAATATTAACAAATTAAAAACTGAAAAACAAAGATGAAACTGCAAAGACACAAGCCCATTTTTTTAACTGGGAAAAAAACTTCTGGCAGAAAAAAATATTGTTAGACTGTTGTATCAACACTGCTAGACTGTTGTTTCAACATTGATAGACATATGGAATATGACAACATACGTTTTAAATCAATGCGAGACAGTTATTTCAGGTGTGTTTCATCATTATTAATGGAACCTGACAGTGGGCCGAATCGGTCGTGCGCGAATCTTGCTATTTTGTTCGGCCGTTGTTATCTTCGTTTAGGCGAGTGTTAAGAAATTAAAAACGATGTGAAAATGAAGATTCTAATAATTTAATTCGTTACAAAACATTTTTCATTCATTTTTTGCTGTGTTTATCAAGAAACTGCCACTGGAAAATTTGTTTACAACTCTATCGGCTTTTTTCAATATGGCGGCCATTTGACCTCGGCTGACCTGGATCAAAGGTTAAGCTAAATTTGGAAATTTTGAAAACTTTGACACGCGATGCGGCAAACTTAACCTCATCTAAGAGAGGTGTTTTATACATCAAATTAAAGATCGGAAGCTGTAGAATATCATCATTCAAAGGTGATGTTGATTTTTTGCGTATTTTACTTTCCACGGGGCTTCAAGTTTGGGTCTCCATATCTTTGGCTAATGTGCTCCGATTTTATTAATTCGCGCTCCAGGGCATTCCAAATTCATTCATCTATCATGTGACCAAATCTCATGAATATTCATTAATATTAAGTATCCCGCAAATTCGTTGGAACAGGACACCTGTCCACGCGCGAGGGACCTGAACCTCAATTATACTGACGGCCGCGAACGATAAAAATAATTTTTCTTCAGGAAATTGCAATATAATTTTTTGAGTCGGGGGGTAAACAGTGGGTCGGGCGGTCGAGGACAAACAAACAAAATTTTATTTTAAGCCTCAAGGAACATTTCTGCAAAAGTTTTGTCAAAATATCTGCAGTGACATAGCAATAAATGCAAATTTTCAATTTTTCCCATACAAGTCAATGGAAACTTTAAGTTGCCATAGCAACCAAAGTTATAAAGCCATTTGGATAAAAAACAATATTATTGGTTCCCCCTGCCCATAGATGCTATATATGAAATTTGGTTACAATGGGCCTTGTAGTTTCAGAGGAGATGTCGTTTGAAAATGTTGACGGACGGACGGACTGACGACGGATGCCTGCCTATACTATAAGCTCACCTGTGAGCCTTCGGCTCAGGTGAGCTAAAAATCTGGATTCATCTTACAAGACAAAACATTCCCACTTTGTAAGACCGATCTAGATTTTTGGGATTGTTTTGGAAGAGAAAAACAATCTTATAGCTGAATTACACAAGACTGATTTACATATTTGCAGTAATTTTGGAAGGAAAAACTCCAGGGGCCGTATTTATAAAACGACTTAAGTCGTTGCTATGCTGTTGCTAAGGCTAAATTTCTTTGAAGGAGATCGATTCCCTATATACAACTATGAAATTTGCTCTGGAGGAACAGTCTTTGTAAGACTGTTCCTCCAGACCAAATTCCTACAACTATGAAATTTGCTCTGGAGGAACAGTCTTTGTAAGACTGTTCCTCCAGACCAAATTTCATAGTTGTAGGGAATCCCTACAACTATGAAATTTGCTCTGGAGGAACAGTCTTTGTAAGACTGTTCCTCCAGACCAAATTTCATAGTTGTAGGGAATCTCCTTTGTAGATATTTAGCCTTAGCAACAGCATAGCAACGACTTAAGTGGCTTTATGAATACGGCCCCTGTCTTATAACTGGATTAATATGGTATGTAGTCAAAGGTGAGACAGAAACTGTTGACACAGGGTATAAACTAATCCACCAATTTTCGCTTCCTGCCGAGACTGTCAGTCATATTTGGCCTCCGTCAAGACCATTCATGATCTTTGCTTCCATCCCAGACTCCCGTCCTCCAAAATTGGCTTCCTGCATAGACTGTATGCGTGATTCTGCTTCTTGCCTAGAGTCTCCGCAGGAAGCAGAATCACCCTGTCTCAGCAGAAAGCCATTTATCATGCACAGAAGTCTCAGCAGGAAGCAAGAGATCCCTGACAGTCTCGACGGAAGCCAAGTACTGATGGACAGCCTTGGCAGGAAGGGAAAACTGTCCATCGATACTTGGGACTACCGGTAGCCTACCCTGTGGTTGACTGAATGGCAAACAGTGCAGACCCTGATCAGACTGTTCCTGTAGGAGCAATATGATCCGGGTCTACATTGTGTCCAAAATTCTGTACAAATACTTTTTTAATTTTTAATAAAATCCGCATTTTTCTATTTGACCTGGTCAAATATTACACCTCAATGAAAACTCAGCTGTTGTAATAATAAGCATTCATACTGCAGTGTGCATAAATATTGGAAAACCAAAAAAAAACAAAAACAGTATTTCTCCAAATGACACCCATCCACTTTTTCAGTGAAAAAGTGGCTAAATTCCATCAAGAAAGGCTTAATTCAGACAACCAAAACGTTTTATTTATCGTCTAAATTTTTGTATCAAGAATACCATTTACTGAACTCTTGAACTGCCTGATGCTCCTCGGGGTAATTATATTTTCAATAAATAGGGTAATTGAGGTCTTATAACACCTGAAGCCTTGTTGTTTACATGTATTACTATTAATTTATTTGTTTATTACTATGTTGTTTTTCCTCTGTAAAATTTTACAGTCTTTTCAAGAAAATTTCTCTAATATAGATTCATTAAATTTTTGCTGGGAGTGCCTGGATAAAAGCACTTTGTAGAACCTGATTTTTTCTCAAATGACCTGCACAAGTAGTAATGACAGTCTCACAGTGATCCCAATAATAAAGTGGAACACTGCAATATGGCTTAACCACCAGGCCAAGGGGCCTTTCAATGCCGTAGGTATTAATACTGTGGATTCATAATCCATTGCAGAGGTTGTGGGTTTGAGTCTGACTGGCCAAGGTTCTGCCATGGCTTCTAGGCTATACATGTATGTCCTTCTCATGATCTACATTCAGCTGGTATAATTAAACCATTAAGGCGCTAAAGGTTTATGGTAGACCTCCTTATTTTATGCCATCTTTATAAAGGGAAAAAACTTTAATGACTTCCCCACTGGGCAAATAATGTTGAATCAACATTGAATCAATGTTGATTCAACGTCATGACGTTGAATCAACGTTGATTCAATGTTGTGTGCCTGCTGGGTTCCTGTTTGCCTCCCAGGAGGATACAACTTTTCCCAAAGGTGGTCTACTTTTGCTCTTAAGAGCAATTTTTTTCCTGTAAGAGTTGATCCCAATTGAAAAGGAAGGCAAAACTGAAAATGGCAGAGTTGCTTCCCCTGAAAGTGTGTAACCATTCACCTTAAATGCTGATATTACACTGCACAGATGCACAGGCTGGTCTTAGGCTGCCCTATTTTCACATGCCAACACATGCATTTTTCTCACGCTCAAGCTCAGTTCATTTGATTCCCAAGCTCAGTTCATTTGATTCCCGGAATGTCAGATGCACTGGTGTTCAGTTCCAGTATTTAGGCAACCTACAGTTTGCCAACACACAAAGGCATTCACCACTTAAGATCTGCATAAGTAATTAATTGTTTGCCTGTTCAAGTAATTAATTGCCTAATTTGAAGTGCATCTGGCTGTATATATATACGCACCATGTTTCTCCAAAATAGCTGGTCGGATGTGCCTGTGAACACTGCAGATCTTATACTAATTATCAATGTAGATATACCTAGACTGATGTAAATGATTCTATTTTTTGACTGGTCTTCATTCCTGTAATTTTATATGTATAATGCTTATGTTAAATGCTTTATTTACTTCTGGAAAACCTCTCTGTAACAGCTGATGAATACTTAAGGGTTGGAACCTCACAGATGGGTGCCTTTCTAATGAAACTACTGTTATGAGGCAAGAACATTTCTCTATGCTTATAACTATTAATTTTTGTAAGTGGTGATGGAAAAATTGATAAGCTGCACAAAAGACATCCATCCATCCATCCATCTGTCCATCCATCTGTCCATCCATCTGTCCATCCATCCATCCGTCCATCCATCCATCCATCCATCTGCCTGTCTGTCTGTCTGTCCATCCATCTGTCCGTCCATCCATCCATCCAAACATTTTTCAGTGATTCGTAGCCTATGGAAAGATTGCCAGATGGTAAAAGTGGCTAGTTTTAATTTTAGGATGAAGTAGTACCAACATTAACTAACTTGGTAAATACTGTCTGTAGAAACACATCAAAAATGTACTCAAACCCAATTTTCCACAGAATTGTAATAAAATCTACAATAAAACCAGACAACAGTGAAAATTGTTTTAATTATGTATGGGACCTAGTTTTAAAACTAAGCTACAGAACAGAAGCCTATTGATTTTCTCATCTCAAGCCTTTAAACAATTCCCTTTGTTCTAAAGTGAAACAAATGTCATTTAACATGTCACCATGTAAAATTACACTAAAATGCCCTGTACATTAAAGTTTATGGGTTTACTTCCATGTTTTTTGCCAGTTTTACAATAGGGAGACAACTTTTTAAAGTATCCTGATTAAGCCATTATAGTTATCATGAAATCAGAATGTGGTCAACATAAAAATACAGCCTGGCCCCCGAGGTTATAAAACTCTTTTCGTGCTCAACTCAGCTGAGCATGAAATTTTCTCTGCTGATAAATATGACAAGACCTGTCCGCATACAGGATAGCTTGCCTGCAGTGCCTTGCCCATCACATAAAAAACCTTTAACGTAAACCTTAAAGTGTGACACCCACGCCCACGCCAACGCCAATGTCAAGGCCGACGTCCAAGTGACAACAAAATAGCTCTCTGTACTTCGTACAGGCGAGCTAAAACTGCCAACTAATGTTGACATTTTCATATTTATAAGCAGAGAAAAATTTCATGAAATTTTCTCTGCTTGTGAATATGAAATGCCAAGTTTCATCTAAACTGAGCAAGAAAACAACTGTACTAATCAATAATTTGCTATATTAGCAGGAGAAATTTCATGCTCAACTCAGCTGAACATGAAACAAGAAATGTTACAGTATGTAACAAATGCCCCCGAAGGCCCCTCAAACTGACCTTTGACCCTGATTGTGACCTTGAACTTGGGCAAGGAAGCCCAAATCTTGCAAGTGAGACGCATTTTTATCATGCTTTACCTTTCTGTGAAGTTTGATGAAATTCACTTCAGCAGTCTCCAGTCCATTTGGAGATAAATCTGACCTATGTGCCCTGATTGGGAACCTAAATTTTGTTTGTGACATACCATCTCATTATGTTTTACCATTTCAGGAAGTTTAATACAGTTTGCTAAAGAAGTCTTTTTGGCTTGCGGCCCAAAGGCCGCAAGCCATATAGATTGAAAAGCTCGTTCCGGTTTGAGACTGCATTTGTTCATGTTTTTCTTCACATATACGAACGTAGCATTGCAACAAGCGGAGAACTCGTCCGACTTAGTCTATTTATATCCATAGTTGGTTTACCGCATCTGCTAAAAATAACATTCTATTTTTGATCGCATTGTCGCCAACGGTCGGCACTTTCCGTACACATGACGCTTATCGTACAAGAATTAGCTTTTCCAAACAGCTTGCTGTTTTAAGCATACAGCGGCGTTTGGGCGAAAAAAGGCCGTAGGGTATTGTGTAATGTAACTACGTAGAGCAGCCACCACGCTCGAGCTGATGCATCCGTGCAGACTGATCAGGGTCTTTCTTTTTCGGTATTCATATTCTCCATGATCCAGGAATACGCCATGCTGAGGATGGATTGATCAGACTGCGCTGATGCGTCTGGAGATTTGTGTACCTGGAAAACCTGTCAAAGCAGAAAAAATCAACGTTCAAATTTATTGTTTAAACTCAACTAGCAGGCGCTTCTGGAGATTTTCCTCACCACTCATCACCTTTTACCAAATAAAGTATACCATCTATCTCTGTGTGTGTGTGTGTGTGTGTGTGTGGCAAATATGCACAGTGGCCGTGTTAATATATGCAAATACGGTAACGCCGGTGTATAGGTAACATGTAATCATTGTAAAGGCCATGTCGATGGCAAGCAGCGGTGTAATGTACTCAATTCAACATCTAATACAATACCGTTTGACCATTCATGAATAGTCTGTCCTTGAAACCTCTTGTAGGAATACAGGTAACGAAAAGAGTGGACAATTTCAGAACCGTTGAGATTTTAATCTCTCTGAGGAATTCATTGACAATTTTTAGACACTGGATGAGCCACTGGTATATCTCTCTCAGCCAGAACCGAACCAACACCCGAAACTATGGAAACATGCCACAACGCCTCGCCATGTCTCCAAAGAAGGCAATGGCTATGCCTTCGGATGACAAAGTGATCGCTTCAGTCATTCGGGATTCATAAAGTGTTTGCACGTTAACCACCTGTTTAGGGACAGGTAAATAGTGGGGAATGCGAGGTCAATTACTGAAGCAGCTGAGACAGAAAATCAAGATCCATCGCCGAGTAAAGTTATCAAAGGCGTGTTGTCGCTGCATTTCTGTTGATTACTTCCACAGTATTCAAGAATAGGCTGGAAAGCAGTTTGTCAGTGATTATGACGTCATTTTGATTGTCCTGGAATTTCTTGACATGCAAGAAGAACCTTTGTATGCAACTGGAATCCAAACACTGCAGAATCGCTGGCCTAAGAGGGGATTTAGTTGAAAGATAAATTGTAACGAGTGTACGACAACAACTTCATAATTAGGCTAAATTTCTTTTTGTTTAGTCCTCATACGCTAGTTCTTGTAATTCCCCTTCCGTTGGTATTAACCCAGCGGGCACATAACTTCAAAATGACGTCGATGCCAGGCGCTTACATCGCAGTGCGACGTCAGTAAAAACTCGGCAAGCCTTTCCTTTTAAAAGGAAACTTTATTAGTAATTGGGGAGAAACAACTTGACCTTTGACATCAGAATGTGACCTTGAACTTGGGTGTGAAAGCCTATATCTTGTGTGTGGCTTACCTTCTCAATAAGCTTCATCTTTCTGTGATGTTTAAGGAAATTAACTTTGGTACATTTCTGAGCAATTGTTGAGACATGATTTGACATCTGACCCCAGACTGTGACCTTGACCTTGGGTTTGGGAATATAAATATTATGTGTGACAAACCTTCTCATTGTGCTTTGTATTTCTGTGAAATTTGATGAAATTCAGTTATGTAGTTTTCAAGTAATCACAGAGACACTATTTGACCTCTAAGCCCCGACAGTGACCTTGACCTTGGGTTTGGGAATATAAATATTATGTGTAACAAACATTCTCATTGTGCTTTGTATTTCTGTGAAATTTGATGAAATTCAGTTATGTAGTTTTCAAGTAATCACAGAGACACTATTTGACCTCTAAGCCCCGACAGTGACCTTGACCTTGGGTTTGGGAATATAAATATTATGTGTAACAAACATTCTCATTGTGCTTTGTATTTCTGTGAAATTTGATGAAATTCAGTTATGAAGTTTTAAAGTAATCGCAGAGACACTATTTGACCTCTAACCCCCGACAGTGACCTTGATCTTGAGCATGGGAACCAAACTATTGTGCACGACACACCTTCTCATTGTGCTCTATCTTTCTGTGAAAATTCATCAAATTTGCTTCAGTAGATTATAAGTTATAGCTGAGACACGATTTAAGACATGATTTGACCTTTGACCCAACTGTGACCTTGACCTTGGGCGTGAGAACAAACCCCATGTGCGCAACACACCTTCTCAATGTGTTCTATCTTTCTGTGAAGTTTCATCAAATTTGCTTCAGTGGTTTTTAAGTTATCGCTGAGACATGATTTGTTACGGACGGACTGACGGACGGACAGAGCAATTTAAATATGCCACCCGAAGTCCCTTCAAAAAAGTTTTATAACCTCGGATCCGGGAGAGGGATGGGCTCCATCAGACTGAATTTTGCCCAAGAAACACTATAATAGTGTCATCTTGAACAGGCTTATAAATCCCAAACTGAAGAGATAATCTCTGAAGAAGCCAGAAGAGCACCACAGAACAGATCTTCAACCTTAGAAGCCCCTGTGAAAAGTACCTTCAACATCAGCAGAATCTGTACCATGTCTTCATACATATCTCAGACAAGAGGGCCATGAGGCCGTGAATTGCTCAATTTAGTATAAACGTCAAAGATTAACCTAGGGTCATCGTATGAACAAACCTGATAGTTTAAAACTGACAAAATATGAGAGACATTGGATGACCTTGACCTTTATTATTCAAAAAATGTTAATGTACTTATTTAGTTGACTGTATTTATCAATTTTTGCACCAAAATCATCTACAAGTTCCAATGAGCTCTTATGTTTAAGCATTTACCTGTATTAGAAACATTAGAAAGCAAATTCGACATTGCCAAAAAAAAAGTCAAAGTTAACCCAAGGTCATCATTTGAACAATCTTGGTAGTACATGTACTTGGGTTTTCGATGCTACATACCATTAGCTTCAAGGCCATCTGTCAACTGGTTCTGGAGAAGATTTTACCATATATGGGCGTGGTGGCCATGCTGGTCATGTGACCTGGACAGCTTGGATAAATTTTCTTTCCAGAAGCCCTGGAGGCTATATGAAATTTGGTTACAACTGGCCCAGGACCTGTTTGAAACTGTCGATATATGAGAGACCTGGGTCAAAGGTCAAACAATGAACTTTACTTCTTGTACTCACCAATCTTCATGTACTAATTTAGATTACTGTATATACCAATTTTGAGGCCAAAATCTTCAACCATCTCCATGAACTCTTATGTTCTAGTATTTTTCCCATATGATTTTTTAAAGTAAATTTGACCTTGCTGTACAGAGGATCAAGGTCAACCCAATGTCATCATTTGAACAATGTTGGTAGCATTTAAGTACTTGATACAACATAAAGAGTTTCAAAGCCATTGTTGAAATTGTTCTGGATATGAAAATTTTCAAGGTTTTTGCCACTATATGGAATAGCAGCCATGCTGGTCATGTAACCTGAACCATTTGAACAAATATTCATTTCCTCAACCCTGTAGGTTCTATATGAAATTTGATTACAATTTGTTCAATGACTAAATTTGAGGAGATGTTTGAAACTGCCAACATACTGTATGAGAGACCTGGGTCAAACGTCAACAAATGACCTTGATCATTTCTTGTACACACAAGTATTAATGTACTCATTAAGATGACTCTGCATTATCAATTTTCAACAATTTCCATGAACTCTTATGTTCTTGTATCTTCCCAAATAAAAGCACCAGAAAGCAAATTTGACCTTGCCATAGAACAAGAGCTGTCGCCTGACAGCATAGCTCGCCTGAATAGGTGCTTGCCCATCACACAGTCGCTATGGTGGTGTGGACTGCTATGCATAAAACTTCAGGCAAGCATGCCCACAATGACAACACATTTATAAACAAAAGCGGTCTTAAAATCAGTCTTTGAATAAAATTAAAATATAAAAAAATCCACATGAAATTTCAAAGTCCATGAGCTTGAGGTCAAAGAACTACTATGGGGTGGCTGGGGTGGGGTTGTGTGTGTGTGTGTGTGTGGGGGGGGGGGGGGGAGGGGGGACGCTTGAGGTCAAAGAACTAAGGGGTAGCGGGAGGGGGGGGGGGGCTAGGATGTATATAAACCTTGAACCATTATCCAACATTAGTCCAAGTAGTATCAACTGAGTCCATCGTGGCACTGTGAAATTATGTTTTTATAAATATAAAACTTTAACCAAAATCTTTAAGACAAAATTCAAAGTCACTGACCTCGACTTCAAGGTCATCCAGTGGGGTAAGTATATAGTGTTTTGTAAAAACTCAAAAAAGTGTCTAACATCAGTTCAAATCTCTGCCAAGCATTATGAATCAGTATGAAATTAGAAAACTTTGATAAAGACCAAATTTCCTAAGTCCCTGACCTTGACATCAAGGTCACTGAGCGGGGTTGGGGTAGTATTCTGTAAAATTTTGGACTAATATGTAACTACAGTGCAAATATAAATAGAATTCATCTATAGGTTCAGGAGATATGTGTCTTTAAAAAAACTTTAACCAAAACATCCAATAAATAAACAGACAATTTTCTAAGTCCATGACCTTGACATCAAGGTCACTGAGGGGGGTGGAGGTAGTGCCTTGGAAAACTTCTGACCAATATCTAACTACAGTGCAAGTATCAAGGGAATCCATCCATGGGTTAAGGAGATATTGGGCTTTATAAAACTTTAACCAAAACATCCAGTCCAAAAAAATCCCAATTTTCTGAGTCCATGACCTTGACATCAAGGTCACGGAATGGGGTGGGGGTGAAACACTGTTAAACTTTGGACCAATATCTAACTACAGTGCAAGTATCAAAAGAATCCATCCATGGGTTAAGGAGATATAGGTCTTTAAAAAACTTTAACCAAAACATCCAATCCGGACGCGGACGCCGACGCCAAGGTGACAACAATAGCTCTTCCTGAACTTTCGTTCAGGCGAGCTAAAAAAAGCAAGGTCAAAAGACAACCCAAGGTTATTGTTTAAACAATCCTGGTATAGAACTTGAGTACCCAATGCTATATATACAGTAGAACTTCAATGGCTCGAACCATGGCTCAAACCCTGATGGCTTGTCACCCTGCCTGGCTAGACCTGGGTCTCTAGAGGTCAGTTTGTATGTAGAAAACAACCTGGATGGCTAGAACTACCTTTGGCTAGACCTAATTTTCATGGTCCCAAGTCTGTTCGAGCTAATGAAGTTCTACTGTGCTAAGTTTCAAGACTATTGGTCAAATGGTTCTGGAGAAGATGATTTAACCTGCCAGGACTTGGGTGGTGCTTTTGGCAGAGCTTTGGCAAAAAGTAAGTCCAGACTATGTTTGCAGAGCTCTAGATAAGACAGCGTATTTGATGATAATTATGGATAATTTTTCTTATTTCTCATCGAAAAACATATGTTGTGACCCCTCATCTGAACCGTCTCGTCGAGACGGTTCAGATGAGGGGTCACAACATATGTTTTTATGCAGAATTAACAAAAATTATCGCTAATTATCACCAAATACGCCCTCTTATCTAGAGCTCTGTGTTTGGCATATATGGGGCTCTGCATGGTGAAAAGTCAAAAGTCGGTGCTATTGCCCGGTCTTTGGGAGCCTCACTCACGATGGTCACAAATAACTGGGCATTTAGACTCCATATTTTTCATTTATTCTATATATCCTAACATAGCAGAAATGCCACAAAATATAAGCTTACCTATGAACTATATAATTTTAATCCTGTACAATCACTACAATGACTAAATAAACTTATTTAACTCCTACTTTATAAAATCTGAATAGATGGATTATCGCCGACACGGGCCAACCACTCCACTATATGAAGTCACAACTTCATAACAAGCCCTTATGACTCTGAATATATTAGCTGGGATGGGAAGCTTGAATGAAACTTAGCATAAATTACATGTGCACTCACTTAACAACGGATATCTATCTAAATTACATCAATAAAATACATTTTACATTGTGAAGCATAGTAATAAATGTCGCAATGACAAAAACAGCTCATGCTCCATTTAAGACAGCAAAATTCTACACCTTAAATTACCTGATTCAAATGTTTAAATTTTCGACGTTGTTTCAAAGCTAGCTGTTGACTGCCTTTTGTTACTCGAGATGTTAGAGAAAAGAAACAAGTTTTCATTCAATCAAGAACTACAGGGAGTGAGTGTGTGAACACGGGTTTAACGTCCCACCAAGACACGTCTCATAAGGAGAAGGAACCTCGGTTTAAACTCATCTGAAAGACCAGAAAAGCAAGGGGTCGAACCTGCAACCCCAAGACTTACATCAGGGCTCAGCTTAGAGGGTGATTTGGGAGATCTGTGAATCGTTCTGAACACTATATTAAAGTCACTGCTAAAAGGGTGCTGTCCAAATAGCAAACATTACAGGCTTTGATCAGGCTGCTCCTATTGGGCTATACCCTTTGCTAAACAATAAAGTGATATTGCATGCCAAATTTAGCATGTTGAGAACCATAAAATTCCCCCCTAATGATTGATACATGGTTCATGAATTGAAGGGTTTATGTCTAATGAACCATTCATAAACTTTTTCAAGAACAGTCCATGAGCAACAAATGACAGTTCACAAATGAACAGTTCATGATTGCTCATTAATTATATATTCAAGAACCATTCATGAACCAATGACGTTCATGAACAATCACACAGTTCATGAACCATAACTGAACAATTAATGAATTCATGAACAATTTTACATCACAGTTAAATATTTAATGACAGCAGAACTAAATGCTGCTGTGGCTGTCAAATAAATAACCATACAGATATAGTGCAGCTAATGTGCAATAATTTTGACATAAAGATGTATCATCATACCCCACCACTGGCCTGTCAAACTGACATATCGCATTTATCCAAAATCTTCAGACAAATGACTGACCAAACAGCAGGGACACTAATCTGACTGCTCTGCTCAGTATCTGCACTGTTTGTCAAGCTATATAAAACTATCACAGACATGACAAACAAACTTGTTTAAATTCAAAAATGGAGGAGACTCTTTAGAAATATACAGGGTTTCCAATCATTGAAGTGAAATATGGTAGCAATAAATATGACAAGTATTAGGCAAAACGGTGACAGTTTTGAGACCACACTACCTTATAAAACTGCAGTAAATTTTGTCACCTGAGAAGTCTAAGCTCCTGATGGAAAATTAGAACTTGTAAACAATGTTTTTCTTAGTTTTCAAAAGTCCTTTCAATCAAATCCAGGCCCCTATATGGATGAGGCATATGCAAAACAAGTGGGAATGCACCAGTTATTATAGATAAAATACTTAAAAATCCTGCAGTATTTGAGCAAAAACTGATTTAAGGACCCTAACTCTGACCTTCCTTCAAAAATGGATTTACTTAAGGGGTACAGGCACACTGCTATGTTTTTCTGCAATATTTACATGGGGATTTTTTGTGTGTCTTCCTTTTTGCTCCTCTAAACTATGAAACCCTTCTAAAAAGGGGCCTGATCTTACAGGAAAGATACTGTTCCTCTGGGAACAACTTCTTTCCCCTTTTAGAGGTCACCCCATTGAAAAGGGAGGCAAAAATAAAAATGGCAGAGTTGCTTCCCCTAAAAGTGTACACACCGACCTTAAGACTGCACTGGGTCTGCACTGTTTGTTCTGGCACAATTATTTAGGTCAACACCGCTATGGTAAACCCTTTGGTAGAAGAAAAAATCAAACTTATTAACAATACCGTTCTCAGTTTTCAAAAGGCCTTTTTAATGAAATCTACATCCTTTCATCAAAATTCGATATTAATTTCCTACCTGTTCAATTAAATCCGAAGCTCCAATTTATCCAATCTCACCTGTGCTCAAATGAAAACGACACCTTAATACCGATGTGATCATGTGATCAACGATTTATGGAAGTTTTCCAAAATATCGGGACACCCAAACTGATCACTGTCACTGTCCTAAGTTGCAAACAAATTAAAATCAATTTTTAAACTAATCAAGGTCATGTCAAAATAAAGCTTGTAAAATGGCAAACAGTACAGACCCTGGTCAGACTGCTCCTTAGGAGCAGTCTGATCTTGGTCTGCACTGTTTCTTCAGACACTTTTGTCCCGATTTTGTTGTCATTACGGCAATGTACTATATTGATGTGATTGCTTTGATTCCCCGAGGCTTAAAACATGGCATTTCCATTACATTTTTATTGGTTAAGTGTTTATCATGACTGATTAATCAGAGAAAACATTCAAGTTTAAATTTGTCAGGGGACTATCTGTATTGAAATCTAACCTACAAGTACTTTTACCTATAAGGAATTAACTCAAACTTATTTTTTCAACTGTTTGAACTGATAATCAGGTCAAAGGGTTAAGGAATTTAGATTTGAGTTTTACAGCCTACTGAACAAGGGTCTACAACACTAACAGACCATTTTTGAAAAAGGAAAATAATGTTTCCTTTCTGAAAAGCCAAATATAACTGTTCAAACAGACCTTTCTTCTGAAGAGTCTAAACAATTGCTCATCCTGGAATTCCTTTCAAATATGACTAGACACAGTTTTCCTTTCTGTTAAGTCAAAACAACTGTTCCTGTCTAAAATTTCAACTGAAAAGTCAGAACAGTATGGTTCCATTCTGAAAAGCCTAGACAATGGATCCTTTCTGGAAAGCATAATTATGAAGACCTAAAATTTCTGGAAAGCCAAATTATGAAGATCTAAAATGAAGTTTTCTCTCATAAAAGCCAACACTGTGGTTCAAGTAAGAAAGGTAGGTCCTATTTTAAGAGCTACAAACCATTTTCTACTATTTAAGTTGACGTTCAAGTTAATGGTAACTACAAAATGCAAGAGGTCAAAGTGGACCTGAAGTGCTCAACTTACAGCTGACCCAAAATGTCATTCTAGGATGCTACCCTTTGAACACATTGAAAGGGGGTTTTCGAACCCAAATTATCCATCCATCAAAGTAAAAGAAGGGCCAGAACATATATATATTTTTTTTAAAACTAGAAAATTGTGTCTGTAAGACACTAATGATGCCCCCGTGCAGTGCCTGTCACATGACCTGTATATCCATACAGCACCAACAATGAATCCATTGTAAACATTACACGAACTCCATACCCTACCATGTAAAAAATTGCCCAAAATGACCAAGTTAAAAAGGCCATTATTCTGTCCAAATTAATTTTAGATCTATCAAAATGCTTCAAGCATGTCTTCAAATATGTCCACAATATGTAGACAAGGTTTGAAAAAGATCCATTGAAACCTGGGGGACACGTTGATAACACAAACTCCATACCAACAATGCAAAAATTTGCCTAAAATGACTAAAGTTCAAAAGGCCGTAATTGTCAAAATTAAGTCTAGATTCAAGAAAAACCCACATGCACATCTTCAATATGTCCACAACATATACACAAGGTTTGAAAAAGATCCATTAAAAACTGTGAGAAGAGTTGATTACACAAACTCTATATCCTACAATGCAAAAATTTGCCTAAAATGACTAAGTTCAAAAGGCCGTAATTCTGTCATAATTAAATCTAGCTCCATCAAAAATCCACATGCACATCTTCAATATGTCCACAACATGTCTGCAAAGTTTGAAAAAGACCCATTGAAAACTGTGAGAGGAGTTGATTACACAACCTCTATACCCTACAATGCAAAAATTTGCCTAAAATCACTTAGTTCAAAAGGCCGTAATTCTGTCAAAATTAAATCTAACTCCTTCAAAATTCCACATGCACATCTTCAATAGGTCCACACCATTCCACAACATGTCTGTAAAGTTTGAAAAAGATCCATTGAAAACTGTGAGAGGAGTTGATTACACAAACTCTGTACCCTACAATGCAAAAATTTGCCTAAAATCACTTAGTCAAAATTAATTCTAGCTCCATTAAAAATCCACATGCACATCTTCAATATGTCCACAACTTGTATGCAAAGTTTGAAAAAGATCCATTGAAAGCTGTGGGAGGAGTTGATTACACAAACTCTATACCTTAAAGCGTGACAAACAGAAAGACGGACGGACAGACAGATAGACAGGGGCAAATCTTAATGCCCCCTGACTATATCGTCACGGGGGTATAAAAAGAATGTCCATTTACTTAATCTACATCTTTTTTTGCTGGCAGTGCTCCTTTTTTTCCTGCTTTTTATCAGACTTAATATTTTGACAGATCTTACTGGTATTAGGTGCAAACTTCTTATCATATTAAGTGCTCAAACAAATTGACTGTGAGAACAGATAACAGACATTATTAAAAGGTCAAAATTATAAAGTTTTGATCTAAATATCTATAGGTTTTATATTGAGGCATATTAGATGGTGTAAACTGATATAATCATAACTGATATAGCAAGCTGATATCAAGGTTAGAGAATTAAGTCACAGAATGGGCTGCCTGTCATGTGAAAGGTACCCAGTACTATAGTAAGTTACTTTCTATAGTAAGTTACCCAAATGGCTCTGAAAGATACATTGCTGTCTGAATCTGTGAAGTTTGATAAAAATTATCTTCTTTCTTACAGAACGACAAATGCTGTTGTTCTGAAAGGTGAAGCTTTATGCACATGTCAACTGCAACCCTGTCTAGCCTAGGGCAACTGCCTGGGATAGCAGGGCTTAAGTATGGTGTTTCGCCTTTAAGCGTTGTCCCTGCAGTGCCGTACGTGAGCAGGGCTTTTGATAAGCTATCGAAATAACTGGTACAATGATACTGAACCCAACTGTCGAACAAAGTCTCCCTTAAGGTGAGGTGGGAGTAATTGACAAAACACATGATTTTATTCATACTTCCTTATATTGTACAGTTTCAGTCCCTCTATCAGAAAATGTAATAAAAAAGAGGGGTCGCCGATGTCGTTTTCAAGATATCTGACCTCAAAACCGTCAATTTTTCCACTTTTTCTACCCGACGTTATAATGGCGTTCTATGGAAAACGCACCTTTTTTGCTCGTCACTCTTGGATAAAAACCTTTATTCTGAGAAAACAAAACACATTTTTTTCTTCAAAAACTAACACAGTATGGCACAATGACAGAAGTTGACATTAAAGCCATAAAAATAGTAGGTCGCCGACTTAACTTTCGAGCTAATGTGCATAAAATGCCCGGCTTGCCGTCTCTTTAGACTGAAATGTTAACGTCACGCATGGTGACGTTAACGTAATTTAACTTTTAGCGCCACATATCAACTATCGCTTTTTGTAGGCTACAGGCAAAAGTGTCTTGGACTTTCATCACTAATGATTGTCATCGTCGGGAGAGTGCAGGATGAAGGCATTTTAATACTTTTCTCTCAATCTCTGCATAAGCCGTCTTAACTAAAATATCGAAAACATTGTCATTATGCCCTTCCATACACTGAATGACGCGCACCCGAGTTAACAAACTCTCAGAAGCAACAACTAGAGCGGACTTCCACATGTAATGACATTTGAACAATTCCCTTGTCCACTTGTCGTTTGTACAGTGTATGCGAGTCAAGTTTTCCAGTTCCTGACCCGACCCAAGAAAGAACCTATGATATTCTGCACTATAACCTAGCGTCTAGCGTTCCAACGACTGGACTTCGGCGTCTCTCTTCCTCTCTCTCTCTCTCTCTCTCTCTGTAAAAATGAGATTTAACTTGGATTCACTGTAGTGTCTAGAAGATGCAATAAAACGTCTCTTTGATATACACTTGAAACAGAAAGAAGAAGTGAAAGACACAAAAGTGGAAGGAAGGCAAGGAAAAACAAACGCCACATTGTTTTTGGCTTATTAACAGAACATCGTGCCAACGTCGATAAAATATTCTGACGGCATTGCATCGAGGTTGATACGGCTGCCTGGCGTTGTTCAAATACTAGGAACAGTCTAATAATTTTTAATAAAACTGAAATTTGGCATACCTTTTGCTGATTAGTATATACAGTGTGGGTGGTATGAAAACGACTGTCTATGGCTGCTACCATGTTAACTATAAAGTGCGTGGTCTAAGTGTAGCCAGTGATCTGACTACTCATTGTACAATTCAGGATTCAATTTCACGAGGCTTTGTTGCCGCATGAAAATTTGTAATGAAGTTATTGCAAGTCAACGGCTGCAAACTCCGTCTAATACACTGATGAGAAACAGTCAGCTATCCCGCACGTAGTCTTCCCGCACGGAAAACTAACTGTATTTTTTTTTTCAGCTCCACGGAACTTTCTATTTCCTTTAAATTTCACCCAGCGCCCAGCCTCCTTGCATTTTGTGAGCAGACCATGTAGTGATCACAGAAGCGGCTAACGTTGACGCCATCTTGTTTTTATCAAACGGAACGTTTGACATCATTACGTAACGTAGAGACAGAAACTGCCGCACGGCGGCGCTGAATTACTCCCACCTCACCTTAAACAGTTCTAATGAGGGTCACAAGATATGTTTTTATGGAAAAATACGTACAATTACCCTGCTACCCTTCATGTGCCAAAAAGCAGACGACAAAATTTACGTCTGCAGAATTTCAAAAAATGTTTCATCCAAGCAATATTATATTGAGAATTCGAACACTACAGGGCAAACAGTGTAAATTCAGATGAGATGGCTCATTATGAGCCACCTCATCAGGATCTACACTGGTTGCCAATTCAACAATTTTAATTTTTGGCGCTTTAAGGGTTAAAATAATAATAATAATAATAATAATCAACTTTATTTTCAAAGGGTAAAACACATTTAGTAAAAACTAATCTTCCATGTGGTTAAGCTGTGCCTGTACCATCCCAAACAACAGCTGCATGATTTCCTCCTCAGCAGACGGCACCATTTCCTGTACAGTCTTATTATATAATTGCTATCATATCAGTTTCTATATCTGTCATTATTCCAAAATAATTCCTTTATCTATTTATAACAAAACAAAGAGCAAAATCATGCTGTCAAATTCAACAATAAAGGGTTAGTTATGACACATCTGATATAAATTATCAGAATAATAAAGTTCTATTTAAGATTATGTCATAATGCTTATCCCCACAAAATGTATGTCTCAAAAATATTCTGTCAACGATTTTTGTAATGCACTGTCCTAACTTCGAATTTGGAACAAATCAATTGTAGTCTTAGGTGATATTTCATTTTATAATAATTTTCGGCAAACGTTGCAGACCCTGCAATAAATGCAGCCTGATCTGCGTCTATTCTGTTTTCTCGAGCAAGGTTGTCAGTATATTTTGAGAAATGGGGTCAACTCTAGGAGGAGCAAATTCTTTCCTTTAACAGTAGACTCAATTCCGGAAAGGGTTCATCAACACAAGGAAGTATAACAGGAAGTCATAAAACTTGTTACCCTTTGTAACAAGAGGGCCATGAGGCCCTGAATCACTCACCTAAGTATGGTGGCCATGTAGGTCATGTGACCTAGACCGCTTGAATAAATTTTTGTTCCATCAGCTCTTGGAGGCTGTGTATGAAATTTGGTTACGATTAGCCCAGTGGCTTTTGATGAGATGTCTTAAATTATCAAAATATGAGAGACATGGGTCAGAGGTCAAAGAATGACCTTGACCTCTTGCACCCACACATCTTCCATATACTAACTAAGACAACTGTACATACCAATTTTTAGGCCAAAATCTTCTAAACTTGCCATGAAATCTTATGTTCTAGCATTTTCCCATACTTGACCTTTATCTTCAAGGTCAAGGTCATCCCAAGGTCATCATTTGAACAATCTTGATAGTACTCAAGTACCTGATGATATATACCAAGTTTCAAGGCCATCAGCCTATTGGTTCTGGAGAAGACGATTTTTAAAGTTTTTTACCATATATGGGCATGGCGACCATGTTGGGCATGTGACTAGGACCGTTTGAACAAATTTTCATTCCCCAGCCCCCTAGAGCCTCTGCATGAAATTTGGTTACAATTGGCCCAGTGGCTTTTGAGGAGATGTGTGAAATTATCAAATTATAACACCAGGGTCACAGGTCAAAGAATGACCTTCACCTCTTTTACGCATAAATTTTCATGCACTCATTAAGCTGACTGTATATACCAATTTTCAGGTCAAAATCTTCAACAGTTTCCAAGAAATCTTATGTTCTAGCATTTTCCCATATAAAGCACCAGAAAGCATATTTGACCTTGCTGTAAAAAAAGTCAAGGTCAGCCCAAGGTCATAATTTGAACAGCCTTGGTAGAACTTGTGTACCCAATGCTACATACCAAGTTTCAAGGCCAACGGCCTAATGGTTCCGGAGAAGAAGATTTTTAAATGTTTTTACCATATATGGGCGTGGCGGCCATGTTGGTCATGTGACCAGGACCGTTTGAACAACTTATAGTTCTCCCTTCCTCTGGAGGCCACATAAAAAATTTGGTTACAATTGGCTTAGTGGTTTCAGAGAAGTCATTTGAAATTGTGGACGGACGACAGACGGACGACGTACGACCACAGAGCCTTGCCATTCTGTAAGCTCCCCCAGAGCCCCTGGCTCAGGTGAGCTAAAAATGGAAGAAAAACATGGAGGTGTGATTGGTTGTTTTGATTTGTTGCTTTACCTCCACGGCAAACAGCTATGGTCATGTTGGGACGGTCAGTTAACCTAAGCTGCACTATTCCTGGGCAGGCTTAGACCTCCCAAGCAGTTAACCAGTACTAAGCGCACATACTTTCGCCAGTAACTGACAACTGCCTTTCTTGAATCAGCGGAAGGAGAAACGAAGGTATGTGGCCAGACCGAGTTTCGAACCCAGGACTTCTGACTTATGAGTCAGGTGCCCTACTGACTGCGGCACGCGGCCCGGCTATGGAGGTGTGCCCATATACCTTAAATTATATGATTTTGGCAGAAACACCAAAGCAAACAGAACATACCCAGATCAGATTGCTCCTTACAGTAAGCCAGGGCCCAACTCAGAAGCAGCTTACTTGTAGAGAGAGAGAAACTGGTTATAATCTCGTTTGAAAATAAACTCATTAGCAACAGTTACTGCTTGTCTCACCAATTTTTCTCAAGTTTCTCACAGTGGTGAAAACAATTTTAACATAATTTTTTATACTTAATAACTAGATACCATCATTTACTATGAGCAACACTTTGTAAATTACCTTCTCTCAATATTCCATGACTTATGGCTGTATTCTAAGACCTCACTCACCTGTGAGTGACTCAACTTTGTAGCCAGGGGGAGGATTATCCCATTGAAATTTGAGCCATATTCAGGATTAACTCAATGAGTGTAGCTGGAGTGACATTCTAGAATACAGGCGTTAGTCTTTCCCATGACATTACAACACTATCATTATATCATCACCAGTGAGGAGAGATACAATCCCACTGCAGCAACATAATTGTTCTATGTATTCGGACATCCGAATATGGCTGTGTCAAATCCAACTGTCCAATCAGGAGATCCTTAATATCCTATCAGGAAATGGTATATCAATTTCTACAGCAAACAGTGCAGGCTCTGATCAAACTGCTCCTGCAGGAGCAGTTTGATCTGAGTCTGCACTGTTTGCAAAAGTTTGACCATCCCAATACTTGGTGTTTTTACATACTAGTAGTTACATTACACTGTTTTTTATTGTCAAAAACCTGCGTGTCTGTCTTTTTTTATAGCCCCATATTCACAAGCTTTTGAGCTCTAATAGCTGTAATTCACATATAATTCACATATCCATTATATGGTAATTTACAGATTCATTATTTCATTATTTATGATACTGCTTTTGCACATATCCAGCACTTTTTGTATCTTATTCTGGGTTACCGTACCAACCCTAAATGTTTCGACAGAAATTTTCCATCAACCAATGAACGCCTTTGCAAACAACTTAATGCATCCAAGAGATCTAGATGAGAGGAGGTTTTGAGGATAATTCAAAGATAATTTTTCTCATTTCTGTAAGGAAACATAATATTGTTGTGACCCTCATTAGAACTGCCTCCCAAGCCGGTTTTAATGAGGGTATATCATTTTGTTTTCATCTAGAAATAAGGAAAATTGTCCCTAAAATATCCCTGTTACCCCTTCTCATCTGGAGCACTGCCTCTCCTGATGTGTTAAATGGACTTAAGGGGTTGCCAATCATCCTCCACTTCAAAAATTCCTGACTTTTCCCTGATTTTTCCTTGATATTTTTCAATTTTCCATACCCTTTGACAGATCCAAAAGCTGATTATGCTCTTGACTTTAACAGGGCTAATAATTTGACTTGAACATTCAGGGTTATTCTTAAAGGATATATACTTAATGCAAAACTGAATTCTGACCATGCACACATAGACACACAGGCCAGCATTAACTTTTATGAAGTTACAAGCACCTCCAGTAGCTCAAAGTGTTATAAATGAACTGGTCTTCTACACTAGCAGTCAGGGTTCGATTCCTGATGGAAGACAAAATCTTTTCAACCGTAAACACAGGGTATAATCGATTCCACTAATTTTCGCTTCCTGCAGAGACTGTACATCATATATGGCTTCTGCCAAGACTGTCCACGATCTCTTGCTTCCTGCCGAGACTACTGTCCTTGAAAAATGGCTTCCTGCCGAGACTATCCATGTGACTTTGCTTCCTGCCGAGAGCCTCAGCAGGAACCAGAATCACGCCGACAGTCTCTGCAGGAAGCCATTTATCATGTACAGAAGTCTCGGCAGGAAGCCAGAGATCGCGGACAGTCTCGGCAGAAGCCAAATACAGGCCTGTGGAAATAGCAAAATTTCTTACTTGTCCAGGGACAAGTAAAAAGTCAAACTCCACTTGTCCGGCCAAAAAATTACTTGTCCAAAACTGCAAATATGCATTATTTTAAGAGTGATTCAGTCATCAACATTCATCTCATTATTATTCTAGCATATTTCATCCCTCATTTTAAATAGCTGTCTAAGCCTTAACACTAAATAAAGGCATCTTTTCTATGCCAAATATCCCCCCAAAATCAAGCATCTTATTCCTTACTCTTCACAGATAAACTTTTTCCAGATGACTGTACTAATTGGAATGGCAAACAGTGTGGACCCAGATCAGACTGCTCCTGCAGGAGCAGTCTGATCTGGGTCCACATTGTTTGCCTTAGTATTTTTTCAAAAAGAGAACTGTTAACTTTTTCCATAGTTGTCCCAGGGCAAGTACATTAAAATTTTTCACTTGTCCTGAGTGAAATGGGACAAGTAGGACAAGTCGGGCATGGTATTTCCACAGCCCTGCCAAATATGATGTACAGTCTCTGCAGGTGGGAAAAATTAGCGGAATCGATTATACCCTGTGGTAAATTAGGTTCCATTGCACAAAGCCTTTCATTATCACCAACCCATCATCCTGGTATCACTGAAATACTGTTGAAAAGGATGCAAACTTGGGCACAGCTGATGGAAGGTGGAGCCATCTCTCTCCTTTCGCTGCCATATCCTTCCCTGATTCGAAAAAGGTACCCATTTACTGCAGGGTTGACAGAGAGAGTTTTCCAGTCGTCAGATTGTGACACCGTGAGCCGCGAACTCACGACCTTCTGGTGACTTTCTGCACAACAGACAAGCCACTCTAACAACTTGACTACAGCGCCTCTCTGTCAGGTAAAAATTGTTCAAACAGAAATCATCAAATTTTGTTACCAAGAGAACTCAACTAAAGCCAACCTTATGGCTGATTTAAGACATGATGTAGGTATATAACAAGATAATAAATAGGTATCTGACAGTTTGATTGTATGCAGTGTGCAGCCATCCCAGATGATTAGCATGTATCAGTAGCAATGGCAGATTTATAGAGGTATGAAGCTTACTATCTTGTCAATCTTGCACAATACAGTTGTTAGCTGAGCTGTGACAGATCAAAATGGTCCTTAGCACATACGCAACCAGGCCCCCAAGGTTATAAAACTTTTTTCGTGCTCAACTCAGCTGAGCATGAAATTTTCTCTGCTGGTACATATGAAAATGCCAACTAATGTATTCACAAGCAGAGAAAATTTCATACTCAGCTAAACTGAGCATGAACACCACTGCACTTATCAGTAATTTGCTATTTATTAGCAGGTAAAATTTCATGCTCAGCTGAATTGAGCATGAAAAATGTTTTATAACCTCGAGGCCTGGAGAAGGAGGGGCTCCACTGATGTAAATGCATCACAAATTCATGTTTGAATTATTATTGCATAATAAGAATACTCAAAATCAGTGAAGAAACTGCTTTGAAAAATGCTGTCTTCATCTATCCATTATGCCACGGAATGTCAGATTATCTGTATCAACACTGCTTCCAGGGCAAATGGTAATATCACAAGCAGTCTGATCTGGGTCTAGGCATATTCCACAGTTGTATCATTCTGTCCTACTGCACAGAATTTTAATGGTGGAAGTAGCAAAACTTCAAAGTTGTTTTTATTATAAAAGCAACAAGATCTGTCCACATATAGGATAGCTCACCTGATAGCTCCTTGCCCATCACAAAGAAACTATAACCTGAAACATCGAGAAGGTTGACAGTCAGACGCCAGGATGACAACAATATAGCTCTTCCTGACCTTTCATTCACTGATCATATGGAGCTAAAAAATGGCACAAATAAACTGGACTTACCTCAATAATAGAGCAAGCTGCCTCAATGAGCTGCCGAGGTCAACAACATTGTATCAGTCCAATTATCCCAGAGATTATATCTTCCTTCAAGAACTAATCCTGAAAGGAATCAGAAGAGAAGAAGGTCTAATATTGATTATCTACTGAAATACTGCCAATATTCACCATAGAAGTCAGATCTACTTACATACAGCTCAAAGATTTAACTTAAAACGCCAAAAGTGAAAACAGTTGAATTTGCAAACAGTGTAGATCCAGATGAGGTGGCTCATGATGAGCCACCTCATCTGGATCTACACTGTTTGCCCTCTAGTCTTTGGATTCTCAATATGAAATAGATTGGACAAAACACTTTTTGAAATTTTACAGACGCATAATTTTGTTGTGTCTGCTTTTTGGGGGCTTCGAGGGTTACAGGCACTTTTAGGCACTTTTTGAACATGTTTCTTATTTATCCATATAAATGTATGTTGTGACCCCTCATTACAATGACTGGGGTCACAACATACATTTTTATGTAGAATTAATGTGACTGGTTACACTTTCAGGGGAAGCCACTCTGCCACCTCATTTTTGCGTCCCTTCTCAATGAATGTCATTTCTTACAGAATTTTTGCTCTCCTTTGCGAGAGTTCTTTCCCTTGAGAGTGGACCCTTTTTGAAAGAGGTTTTTTTGTCAGACAGGAAACCACAAAAGTTGGCCCAAGGTAAACCTGGATGTAACATTTTTTTAAATTTTGCAGACAAAAATTTTGTCATCAGCTTTTAGTGGCATTTTATATATAAGTTTATTTTATGGTTGACAAAATTTAACCATCATGTAATCTGCTAACCTGATTTACATTTATTTGTTATATAAGGTAAGAACATCTGTAAATAGTATTGCCAAAAGCCACTGAGTTGGTGTAATTTAGTCAAGTGATCAAAATCTAACAGATCAATTACACTGAATGACAAATTACCATAAAGATTCTAAAAATTGGGACATGCCTTTTAAGAAATTTGCCATGTCGAACCAACCCACAGAAATATATGGGTGCAAAATGAAGGTTTTGCACCCAGACTGCTAGGACCCTCATGCCTGTTTGTGCTGCCGTCAACCCTTAACCCTATTGCACTCAGAATTTAACAGCCAAAACTCCAAAGTTTTGGCCATTCTGAGTGCAATATAGGGTTAAAGTTCCAAAAGCAGATGACAAAATTTACATAACAAGAATTCCGCGGAATGCGGTGTCTCGCCTGCTGGCGCTTTGTCACAAAACAGAGCTAAATCAGCAAAGATGTATGAATGAACCAAGTTTCATGGCTCTAGCCCTTACAGTTTCTGAGAAACAGACTAAACGTGCAAACTAGCCAAAAAATTGCAAAGTCAGCCAACTGTAAAATGTTGATAAAGACTCAATATCGATGATGACTTTGAGTTCTTCTCTTCCAGATGAATGCATGGCCCAAGTTTCATGGCTCTAGCCCTTATCGTTTCTGAGTAACAGACCTTAACGCAAAAACTTGACAAAAAATTGCGAAGTCAGTCAACCGTAAAATCTAGGTCAAGACTTAATACAGATGATGGCTTTGAAAGTTACTCTTTCAGATGTATGCATGGCCCAAGTTTCATGGCTCTAGCACTTATAGTTTCTGAGAAAATGACCTAAACACAAAAACTCAACAAAAGTTTACGCCGCCGCCGCCGCCGACTGCCGAAAAGCAATACATATGTCTCGCCTCTGCATCGCAGGCAAGACAAAAATATTTTGTTAAAAGTATACCATACTGAGAATTAAAAGACTACAGGGCACACCTTGCAGATCCTGATGAGGCAGCTCATGATCTCATCTGGCTCTAGATTGTTTGCAAATTCAACCATTTTCACAGAGTAAAATCCTGTCCAACGAAACTGCATGTTTAGATAATGTTGCAGCTCATGGTACCATAAAAATTCTAAGTATTGGGACAGATAGGTCTGAGCACACAGTGCAGACCCAGATCAGATAGCCTACACTGTTTGCCACAGCAGCTGATGTTTTGGGCACATAACTGTACTGTAAAACAAAATTACATGTATAGTCCATTTTTTGTCTCGCCTGTGGCTAACAGAAGCGAGATATATCGTCACCTTAGCGCAAAAAGTCAGAAACTTCAATTAAAATATATAAGCACTGACTGACTTTTTGGGTTAAGGTGACGATTTGTGTTGTCTTTATTGTGGGCCGTGTAAACTTTTGTTGAGTTTGCAGTTTAGCTCTGTTTTGTGACAATATACAACAGGCAAGACAGTCTGACACTTCTTGTTAGGACAGTTACCGTCATCATGTTAGGTGTCCCAATTATTAAATGTTTATGGTAATTCTTTTATCTGCAGGCTCAAGCTGCGCCACATAAGCTGTTTCTCAAGGGATACATCATCACAGTGTATAAGCGGACAGTCACCAAATCGGAAGCGACAATTGACTGTACACCCGAAAATCATTAGTGACACATAAACAACTTGTGAGGTGAAACGGTCAAAAGCAGGTAAGTCCTTATCGAATTTGTTCTTTTAGATGCGGTTTTCGACATCGGGGAGAGAATTGGATGTTTTTCACCTGTAGCATTGTCAGTTTGACATATCACCACCCGATCTCTGTGTAAAAATCAAGTTTTCCTGCTTAATCACCAGTTTTGCTTTATTTTCTGTCGATCGACACGGACAATCGGGGTTAAAAAGACTAGAATTATGGCATCATTTCTGTTAAAACCAACATAAAATAATCGCTACACCTTTATCCTGTGATATCTAATAGCTGAATCCATCGAAACATTACTTAAAACAAATATATTGCCTCCTGAATCGCACACGTTCGTCTCATTCGACTGTCCGACTAGTGACAACTGTACCTAATCATTAGCGACATACCAAGAAACAAAAACTGTCCGACTAGTAATGATTGTATATTCACATTCATGACGATCATTTTCAACAAATGCTTGAAAAAGGTAATAAAATATCGTTTTGGATGCTTCCACTGGGGTCATCATTTGGGGAGAAGGCTATCAAGCATTTCTTGATAAAGAAATGATCATATGGCTAAATTTTTCTCTGTCAACATTTCAATCAAAATTGTGACCTAGCCGCGTACCGCTTTTGTGGTGCGTTACTGGTTTTCAGAAATTCGCATTTTCCGTCTTCCGGTACCGTTTACGCAACCATCAATGCAATAAAAAGTAAAGAAAGCTACATGTAAACCCCAACCACCCCTTACCTGTAAAAATACATTTTGACCTTAATTATTATTAATCGATCAATTTTCTAAGCAAATTCTGTGTCTGTGAAGACAAACTCAGTGAGCTATGTCTCAGAAAATCGATGGTCATTGGTCAAATACCACAAATTACATTAATAAGCGAGCTTGGAGTTTCGAGGTTCCGGTTGGACTGGAGGAGAAAGGTCAAAGGTCACGATTGGAAAAATCCGATAGGTTATCATTACGGTTACCTGTTCAGTCGATATAAAACACGTTTTTCATGATTAAAAATCATTGATATGATTGAAAATTGTTTTCAACTCAGAGAAAATGGATATCCACAAGAGTAGCACAGGGTATCAATGTAGATCTAGGTGACAATATTGTGCCGTTTGTAAAATATGTTTTCATAACTTTTAAGCTGCTAGTCTGACCATTGAGATTAGTTTCACCTGTTGAAAAACACATTCAAAGTACATTTTCTTTATACAGAAAAATTCAGAAACACTCTCAGTATTTTCAAGTTATTTCGAATCTTACGAATAAATCATTGAGCCTGCCATGCTAATCTGTGCAAATTTAAGGTAGATATAAACAGCATACTGGACTTCTGAAACAAACTCAATCCAGTAGAAGTTCTTAACCTCCGTTGTAGTTATATTTCGATAAAGAATACATAAGTAAAAATATTTACTAACACATTTTCTGCTCAATAAGACTTACAAGAAAATCGTCGCTAGTCGTTCAACACCATTTTTTGTTTTTGTCACTAGTCGGACAGTCGAATGAGACGAACGTGTGCGATTCAGGAGGCAATATATTTGCTTTAAGTAATGTTTCGATGGATTCAGCTATTGGATATCACAGGATAAAGGTGTAGCGATTATTTTATGTTGGTTTTAACAGAAATGATGCCATAATTCTAGTCTTTTTAACCCCGATTGTCCGTGTCGATCGACAGAAAATAAAGCAAAACTGGTGATTAAGCAGGAAAACTTGATTTTTACACAGAGATCGGGTGGTGATATGTCAAACTGACAATGCTGCAGGTGAAGTACATCCAATTCTCTCCCCGATGTCGAAAACCGCATCTAAAAGAACAAATTCGATAAGGACTTACCTGCTTTTGACCGTTTCACCTCACAAGTTGTTTATGTGTCACTAATGATTTTCGGGTGTACAGTCAATTGTCGCTTCCGATTTGGTGACTGTCCGCTTATACACTGTGATCATCAATGCCTTCTTAGCTCAAAGCATGTTACACATTGAAACAGCTGCAATCACACTGCTGCAGCATATAAATTCAATGACCACAGGCTTCAATAATGCTGAAACTGTTGAAATAGCAATCAAAGATTCAAAATGTTACCATTTGTATTGCATTGTGCCCACTTTGGGTCAAATTTTGAAGGTAAATAAATCCAAACACAAACAGTGCCAAACAAGACCTAGATACTTTCATTTGTATGGGTTTTCATGCTATGGCCCAAAAATTTGGCATACAAGCTCAGAGAAAGAAATAAGGTGATAGAACTTGACATTAATAATTATCAATATAATAGAAAGTAATTCAGCTACCAGAATGTGCTGAGATAACAAATATGTAAACAATGCTCTAATTATTGATAAGTCTAAGCATCAGGACATTTCAGTATACAATCTGCTATTTTCGGTAATGCACATTTTCCAAAGACTTCCATAAATACTCTAGGTATTGGGACAGATATGGTGAAAACATGCCATACATCTTGTCCTGATAGATGGGTTCTCTGTAAGCAGACAGCACAGGAAATAGCAGACTTGCTTTGACTGTACACTGTTTGCAAGAATCAGAACTTAAGGCCAACCAGAGGACCAATGGTCCTGTAGCTCACCTGACACCTTCTGTCAAGACACATTTTGTCATTTCGCTTATTTGTTACAAATTTGAAACCAGTAGCTTAAAAGATGTGCATGTTTTAATTTTGAAATCTCAGTGACCTTGAGGAAAGTTAAAAAAATGACCTTGACCTTTGATGACCTTAGGTCTGCATGTATTCATTTAGTTAACCATATTTTCCAATTACTATATATCTAGGCTTAAAAAAATTCCATGGAATCAACTGTTTAAGCATTTTCTCATATAAAAGCATAACAACAAAGTTGACCTTGCCATAAATTAGGTCAAGGTCAATGCACGGTCATGATTTGTACAAACTATGAGGGGCCCGAGTCCTCAATGCTACATACCATGCCACTAGGTCATTGTGCCTTTGGTTCTGGAAAAGAAGATTTTTGGAGGAGTTTCACCATATATGGGCATGTCTTAGACTTGAATGGTTTCTGAGAAATCCACTGCTTATGCATTTTCCAATGCATCAAAATTGACCTTGCCAATGTACAGTCCTGATTTGTATAAATTATGATGGGCCCAACTTCCAAATGCTACATACCAAGTTTCAAGGTCATAGGCCTTTTAGTTCTGGAGAAGAAGATTTTTGAAGGGGTTTTACCATATATGGACATGGCGGCCATCTTGGTCATGTGACCCATATGTTGGGGACCTACTTTCATTCCCCCATCCCAATTTGGCTTCAATCGGGGAAGTGGTTTTAGAGGAGATGTTTGAAAATCTTGACAACAGATGGACAGGCTGACAGGATGACCTTGACCTTTAGTGACAATATCTTCATCTGGTCATTCAGTTAACCATATAATCCAAATATTGTACCTTAGACTTGAATAGTTTCTGAAAAATCCACTGTTTAAGCATTTTCCCATACAAAAGCCTAACATACCAAAGTTGACAGTATCATAAATAAGATCAAGGTCAAGGTACGGTCATCATTTGTATAAACTATGATGGGCCTGAGTACCTAATGCTACACACCAAGTTTCAAGGTCATAGGCCTTTTGGTTCAGAAGAAGAAGATTTTTGAAAGGTTTTTTACCATTTATATGGGCGTGGTGGCCATCTTCACAGGGTATAATCGATTCCGCTAATTTTCGCTTCCTGCAGAGATTGTATATCATAATTGGCTTCTGCCGAGACTGTCCGCGAGTTCTTGCTTCCTGCCGAGACTTCTGTACATGATAAATGGCTTCCTGCAGAGACTGTCTGCGTGATTCTGCTTCCTGCCGAGGCTCTCGGCAGGAAGCAGTCACGCGGACAGTCTCGGCAGGAAGCCAATTTTCGAGGACAGAAGTCTCTGCAGGAAGCAAGAGATCGCAGACAGTCTCGACGGAAGCCAAATATGATGTACATTCTCTGCAGGAAGCGAAAACTAGGGAATCGATTATACCCTGTGATCTTGGTTATGTCACCCAGACCCTGGTAACAAACTTTCGTTCCCCCAACCTAGGTAGGCTTCATATGAAATTTGACTTCAATCAGCCCAGTGGTTTCTGAGGAGAAGATGTTTGAAAATCTTGATAACAGAGAGGCTGACATAATATCTTCAGATGTTCATTTAGTTGACCATGTATACCAAGTATTGTACCTTAGACTTAAATAGTTTCTGAGAAATCCACTGTTTAGGCGTTTTCCAATATAGAAGCCTAAGGTACCCAAGTTTACCGTGTCATAAATTAGGTCAAGGTCACTGCACAGTCATCATTTGTACAAACTATGATGGGCCTGCATGCCCAATGCTACATACCAAGTTTCAAGGTCATAGGCCTTTTGGTTCTGGAGAAGAAGATTTTTGAAGGGTTTTTACCATATATGGGTGTGGTGGCCATCTTGGTCATGTGACCCAGACTCTGCTGAGACTCCATATGGAATTTGGCTTCAATCGGCCTAGTGGTTTCAGAGAGGAAGATGTTTGAAAATCTTGACGACGGACGGGCTGACAGAATAACTGTGACCTTTAAGAAAATAATATCTTCAGCTGTTTATTTAATTGGCCATATATACCAAATATTGTACCTTAGACTTAAATAGTTGCTGAGAAATCCACTGTTTAAGTGTTTTCCCATATAAAAGCCTAAGGTACAGAAGTTGACCATGTCATAAATTAGGTCAAGGACACCGCAAGGTCATCATTTGTACATACTATGATAAGCCCTAATCCCCGATGCTACATACCAAGTTTCAAGGTCATAGGCCTTTTGGTTCTGAAGAAAAAGATTTTTGAAAGGTTTTTTACCATTTATATGGGCGTGGTGGCCATCTCAGTATTGTGACCAGATACCCCGAACAAACTTCCGTTCCCCCAACCTAGGTAGGCTCCATATGAAATTTGACTTCAATCAGCCCAGTGGTTTCAGAGGAGAAGATGTTTGAAAATCTTGATGACGGACGGGCTGACAGAATGACCTTGACCTTTAGTGACATAATATCTGCAGCTGCTCATTTAGTTATCCATATAATCCAAATATCGTACCTTAGACTTAAACATGTTCTCAGAAATCCACTGTTTAGGCTTTTTCCCATATAAAAGCCTAAGGTACAGAAGTTGACCATGTCATAAATTAGGTCAAGGTCATCGCTCAATCATCATTTGTACAAACTATGATGGGCCTGAATGCCCGATGCTACATACCAAGTTTCAAGGTAATAGGCCTTTTGGTTCTGGAGAAGATTTTTGAAGGGTTTTTACCATATATGGGCGTGGCAGCCATCTTGGTCATGTGACCCAGACCCTAGGTACAAACTATCTTTCCCCCATCCCACTGAGACTCCATATGGAATTCGACTTCAATCAGCCAAATGGTTTCAGAGAAGAAGATGTTTGAAAGTCTTGAGGACGGATGGAAGGACGGAATGACCTTGACCTTTAGTGATATAACATCTTCATTTGTTCATTTAGTTGACCATGTATACCAAGTATTGTATCTTAGACTTAAATAGTTTCTGAAAAATCCAATGTTTAAGCGTTTTCCCATATAAAAGCCTAATGTACCAAAGTTGACCATGTCATGAATTAGGTCAAGGTCAACGCAAGGTCATCATTTGTATAAACTATGATGGGCCTGCATGCCCGATGCTACATACCAAGTTTCAAGGACATAGGCCTTTCGGTTCTGGAGAAGAAGACTTTTGAAGAGTTTTTACCATATATGGGCATGGCAGCCATCTTGGTCAAGTGACCCAGATACCCGAACAAACTTTTGTTCCCCCAACCTAGGTAGGCTCCATATGAAATATGGCTTTGATTGGCCCAGTGGTTTCAGAGGAGAAGATGTTTGAAAATGTTGGCGACGGACGACTGAATAGAATAGAACGGATGCCTGGCTATACTATAAGCTCACCTATGAGCCTAAAGGCTCAGGTGAGCTAAAAATGAAAATAGTTAAATTGCTAACAGCATAAATTTGGATCGTGAGGGCCATAATGTGCTGCCTCATCTGCATCTACACTGTTTGCTCTCTGGTCTTTGGATTGTCAATAGAATTAGCTTACATGAAAGAAATCAAACAGGCAATATTTCATCTGAGGCATTTTTAATGAAATTTATTTTGACAATATATGAATTGTCATCCTGTCATTCCATGTCTTGTAATGACATTCAGTTTTTATTTTAATGAAAGGGAAATTGTCACTGACTTGGTTGCTATGGTGATATGACTGCTTTATTAATTCCAAACAGTTCAATTTTATCTTCTGTAAAATTAGGTCTGAGAATTAATCTCACTGAAAGTAGTTCCAATATGTGCAGCTTCAATTACTAAACCAGCCGATGTGAAAGGGAATATACTTTCAGGGGAAGCAAGTCATGTGTATGGGAATATACTTTCAGGGGAAGCAAGTCATGTGTATGGGAATATACTTTCAGGGGAAGCAAGTCATGTGTATGGGAATATACTTTCAGGGGAAGCAAGTCATGTGAATAGGAATATACTTTCAGGGGAAGCAAGTCATGTGAATGGGAATATACTTTCAGGGGAAGCAAGTCATGTGAATGGGAATATACTTTCAGGGGAAGCAAGTCATGTGAATGGGAATATACTTTCAGGGGAAGCACGTCATGTGAATGGGAATATACTTTCAGAGGAAGCAAGTCATGTGAATGGGAATATACTTTCAGAGGAAGCAAGTCATGTGAATGGGAATATACTTTCAGGGGAAGCAAGTCATGTGAATGGGAATATACTTTCAGGGGAAGCAAGTCATGTGAATGGGAATATACTTTCAGGGGAAGCAAGTCATGTGAATGGGAATATACTTTCAGGGGAAGCAAGTCATGTGAATGGGAATATACTTTCAGGGGAAGCAAGTCATGTGAATGGGAATATACTTTCAGGGGAAGCACGTCATGTGAATGGGAATATACTTTCAGAGGAAGCAAGTCATGTGAATGGGAATATACTTTCAGGGGAAGCAAGTCATGTGAATGGGAATATACTTTCAGGGGAAGCACGTCATGTGAATGGGAATATACTTTCAGAGGAAGCAAGTCATGTGAATGGGAATATACTTTCAGGGGAAGCAAGTCATGTGAATGGGAATATACTTTCAGAGGAAGCAAGTCATGTGAATGGGAATATACTTTCAGGGGAAGCAAGTCATGTGAATGGGAATATACTTTCAGGGGAAGCAAGTCATGTGAATGGGAATATACTTTCAGGGGAAGCAAGTCATGTGAATGGGAATATACTTTCAGGGGAAGCAAGTCATGTGAATGGGAATATACTTTCAGGGGAAGCACGTCATGTGAATGGGAATATACTTTCAGAGGAAGCAAGTCATGTGAATGGGAATATACTTTCAGGGGAAGCGACATTGCCATTTTCATTAGACATTGCTCATTGACTGTCAAAGCAAATTCATTCCTGCGGCTCTGCCTCATAATGAGCAGCCTGCTTCATTTGGATAATGCTAGTCCATTAATTTCATTTTTTGGCATTTTTGTTAAAAAAAATATGATAATTTAAATTCTGTCAAATTTACAAAATACAGAAAGATACCATCAATAATTCTGCCAAAATACCTGAACCAAGCTCTATTAGTAAGAAATTCCAATTACTATATACATGTTTATCACATTTTTTTCATCCAGACATAATTAACTACAATAATAATAAATTCCATATACATGTAATATACAATTCGCATTCTTCCAATATAAGCCCCTGATTAACGCCCCTTACCTTTCTGTGAAAAAAGTGGCTATATTAATACTACCAAAATTGGCTTTAATTAGGCCACAAATCTGTTATTTATTGCCCACATTTTGTCTCAAGAGTGTCATTTATAGTAACAACAAATACCCCCTCCTCTCCTACCTTCCCTAGCCGGGCCGGGTAGCGCAATCAGTAGGGCACCTGACTCGTAAGTCAGAGGTCCTGGGTTCGAATCCCGGTCTGGCCACATACTTTCGTTTCTCCTTCCGCTGATTCAAGAAGGGCAGTTGTCAGTTACTGGCGAAAGTATGTGCACTTAGTGTCTTAGTACTGGTTAACCGCTTATACCCCTATTCCACACAGACCACGAATCCCACGAATCGCCACGAATTGATAAATTTTAGAGTTCGTAGCTGAATCGTAATTACTTCGTGCAGTTCTTAACTGAATCGTATATATTCGTAGTCAGTTCTTGCAATTCTTGAGCAATCGGGAATTCGTGGCAAAAGTTTTGAGCTGTTCAAAATTTTGGCCACGAACTCCCGATTCCAAAAATTCGTAGTTAATTCGTAACAGATTCTTAGTGCATTCCTAGGCATCGTAACTGAATCGAAGTCGATTCTGAGGCGTACTTAGGTGTTCTTAATTCATTCAGGGATTCGTGAATATGTACCTTAATGCATTTGCGCACAGTGAAGACACTGGGCGCATGCATTTATCCACCCAGGGGGCGTATGATGTCGTACTGACGTCAATGAGACGTCACTATGTTGCATTGACCTTAGTACGACGTCGTTACGATGGCATGTGCCTTGTGGGTACAGACTTCATTTAGTGGCCATAGATTTCTGATGATTCATACTTAATATGTACATACAGCAAAGGGTCTGACCAGCCTTTGGGCCTTTTTATACATATCTTGAGAGAAAATCCGACGAATTTTCAAGAATAGTCACGAATTCATTTTTATTTGTACCGGATTTGTCTGTGCTTTCGGCGTATTCGTAACTAATTCGTAACTAAGTCTAAACATTCGTACAGTATTTCCAAATAGGTTCTTGTAAACCGTACTGAATTCTTGACAATATTCGTGCGAGTCCAGCCGAATCCAACGAATATTCGTAACCCTGTCGTACTTGTATCGTAACTGAATCGTAGAACATCACAAATTGGACCAGAAAATTTACAATCGCCACGAATCCTAATATTTATCAATTCGTGGCGATTCTTCGGATTCGTGGTCTGTGTGGAATAGGGGCATTAGGAGGTCTAAGCCTGCCCAGGAATAGTGTGGTTAGGTTAACTGACCGTCCCGACATGACCTTAGTTGTTTACCGTGGACGTTAAGCATCAAATCAACCAACCTACCTTCCCTGAGGCATTTAGCAGAATAAATACTGTAGACTTTTCTCATATGAAACCAGACACAACAGACCACAAAATAGTTAATCCAAATAGTAAATCCACACACAGTTTATCCCACAAGACACAAACATGTCTATCACAGATCACAAGTACAGTACTCAGTAACTTGTCTTGTACATCATTAATCTCCTGCTCCTTAACTTGCAGGAATCTTCATAATTACTGATAAGACCACAAATATTAGGACAGAGTCGGTTACTGTGGAAACAGCATAGTCCCAGATCAGACTGCTCCTAAAAGGAGCAGTCTGATCAGGGTCTACACTGTTTCACATTCAAAAAAGATTTTTGAATATTTACTGCTCAATTAATCAACTTGTTCCCACTTTAGGATAATAATGTTAAGGTATCAGACTGTCCCAATAACAGGGTAATAATGGTAAACTGCAGGAATCCACCTAATTATGTTACTCTCACAAATAGCAATGTCTGCCTAATAATCAAACAAATAACACAGATCAGAGCTATCCGGATGCCTACTGACATATCAAATAAAAGTTCCTAGGTTTGAGTCCAATGGTGGATCAATAACTGTATTGGAAATAGGGTCAAGGTCACCAAAACCTAAACATCCCTTTGGCTTGTTCCAATGATATAACCAAGCAAGTCTGGCAAGTTTCAGAAATATCATAATTTTAGGAAAATGTAACATTCTAAGTCCTTCTTTGACCTCGATAATGAGTCAAGGTCACCAAATCAGCTTGTCCTAACAATATATCATAGCACTTTTGCATAAAATCCACCCACTGGTTTAACATTTTTAGAGGAAAATGTAATGCTCTTCTAACATTTTTAGAGGAAAATGTAATACTCTAAGTCCTCCTGTGAACATGAAAATAGGGTCAAGGTCACCAAAACCTGATCAGATCTTTGGTTAGCCCCAATCATATATCAATGCAACTTTGGTGAAAATCCACCTGCTGGTTAGTGAGTACCCAGGACGTTAATATGGACATTACTGTAATTTTAAGATCCCCACAGCCTTGGGCTTATGTGAGCTAAAACATAGTCCTACAAGTCAGCAATTCATGTTGGAACAACATTGTATCAATGTTACTGAAACATCTTGCCGCTGCATTAATATGTACTGATACAACAATATTCGATAATATTTTAGCCCATTAATGACAAATGGATTCTTCTACTCTTATGAAATGGATGAGTCCATTAATCATTTTAGGGGTGCCTGGTAAATTTTCAGTTTTGATTCTTTTACAGAAACACTTTAATTTTACGCAAACAGTGGAGACCCTGATCAGACACTGCATTATGCGGCGTCTGATCCGGGTCTGCACGTTTTGCATGTGTCCTAGTTTTGGGATGCTAGGTATGAATGGGTTAATGTTGTTTGCCCACTGGGAACTGCTTAACAATCAAGAAAGTGTATTACCTTTCAGAGTCTTTATTCCATTACTTTCCAAACTTTTATTTCACCAAGGAAGGAAGACCTACAATGAAATAAATAATACTTAGTAATAAATAATTTGATAGTAATCTATAAACAACCATCAAAGTAGTAAATTATTTTTGTATATTTTCCTGCACATGCTCAGCTCAGGATAAGAGGGGATATTGTCGTGGTGAGGATAGTTCAAATATATTTTTTCATATTTCTCAATGAAAACACATGTTGTGACCCCTCATTTGAACCATCTCTGTGAGATGGTTCTAATGAGGGGTCACACCATAAGTTTTTATGGAGATACCTCGTACAGTAAATTATCTACAAATTATCCCTGTTACTCCTTATCTGCAGTACTGACATGCTATGTATGCAAAGATAGCTTGTGAGAACAGCAAAGACCCTGCTCAGACTGTGCGTATGTACAGGCTGATCATAGATCTCACACTCCCAAGTTTTTTAAGATAAATCATATCATATTGAGAATTCGAACACTAGAGGGCAAACAGTGTAGATTCAGATGAGGTGGCTCATTATGAGCCACCTCATCTGAATCTACACTGTTTGCCAATTCAATAATTTTAATTTTTGGCACTTTAAGGTGGGATGTACGTAATTGATGGCGCCATAAATTACGTGCGTTGTGAAGGACGTAACGTCACCGTAATTCATTCAAGTTGGCGTCATTTCTAACATAGCGGACTACTCTGACGTTCAGTGTATTGCAGTTAGGCTACGTATGGTGATACATGTAACAGTCGTGATGCTGAAAATCTATCTGAAAGTCCGTTTTAATTTTACAAAATGAGGTTCCATACACTCGGGAAAGAGGCTGGCAGAACTCTGAGAAAATTCTTAATTGCGCTTCTAGTTATTTGAAAGCCGTCACTACTCAAGCATTGGTGGAAGCATTTACAGAAGTTGATGATGATGTGATGATGATTCAAGAGCCATTTTGAGCACACATTCTGTTCAGACTGTCGTCTCACAAGGTAGTCCGTTCGTGTTGGCTGTGAGACAGCGGGTTCAATTTCGGACATGCCGCGATTCTGCTGGGTTTTTGGAGTATTGAAATACTTCTGCCAATCAACTGATGGTAATGTGCACAACCGTGGTGAATGTAGAATAATCAGTTTCTGGCGCCAGAAGGAATGTATGGAAATGAAATTGGTCATTTCTTGTAGAATGATGCATATTTTTATCAAACTACACCATGTGGTAAAGAGTTATGAGCAATTTCACTCACTGACTACAGCGGAAGGACAAACAGACTGATGGACTTGCACAGCGATTAAAGTGCATACCAGTGGGTCGTGCAATACTGTTTAGACTTTCGTCACCGTTTTGCATGCCGGTGGCTGGACAATGTTAAAATACATAAGTATACAAAATTTGGTTCAAGAGTTATGAGCATTTTCACTACTTGACCGTAAATTTTCAACTTGTGCTCAGCAAAGCCTCGTCCATCAAATAAGGTTGTTATGCATGCGAGTCGTTAGACAGTGTTGACATGTATAAGTATGCAACATTTTGCCAAACTATCCCATGCGGTTCAAGAGTTATAAGCGTTTTCGCTAACTGATAACGGTTTTCGCTAACTGATAACGGACGGACGGACTCACACAGTGATTATAGTACAAACCTGCGGGTTGTGCAATATCTCATTGAAGCCAATCAAGGTCTGTGTGGCTGCGCTGTCTGCTCATAAGGTATTCTTTTTTCAGATATTGAGAACAAAACAATGCGATCAGCGCAAATATTTTCTTGATTGAGCTGCATCATAGAGAATACGCAATGAACAACGGCGCATATCAACTACACAGTCTGCATGGTCAGCGTTTCCGATGTTAGCTGTCTGGAGTAGCCGCTAAATAATTTCCAAGTTTTTGAATTTTGACAATGCGAATATGAAAGTTTACAAGACCGTGCTTACAAATAAGCCGCGACACGACAAAACTAACAAAGTGGCATGTGCGCCAAACGAAGACTCAGATCAGCCTGGGCGTTGGCCCAGTCTGATCAGAGTCTTGGATGTCCCCATGGGGCTAGTTCGACCCATAGCTACTCTTTAAGGGTACAGCGAAGACTCTGAACAGACTGAGTGGATGCCCAGGCTGATCTGAGTCTTGGCGTGGCGCACATGCCACTTTGTGTTTTTGCCGTGTCGTGCTTCAAGTGTTTTTTGGTAGTATGGGTTCTTGTAATGTATACCTTTTCTAGCTGCCGAATTCGACTGTGCAGTCTATTTATCCTAATCACCATCTTATCAATTCTTCTGTATATGACTGACATACTGTTGAAAGGGCTGTAAACTCCCAAAAACATCCATTTATTTGTCGGACTGCATTATGGTTTTGTGGCAGTAAAAACAGCAACTACCTTCTTGATACTTCTAGCCCCTGTAGTCTTCATGCTCATCTCACTCATTCCCATACTAGCGAGAACTATTTATTTAAAGATACCTTTAAATTTAAACCTTGCTAACTTTACTGAAGACAGGTTAAAACACACTCTGTTAGTATGTTTTTCTTCGTCTGTAAGTTTTAGAGAGAGAGAGAGAGAGAGAGAGAGAGTCACAAAAATGTTAATATTAAATTCCCCTAACCCTCGACTGTAATAATATTTATTTACACAGCTTTCATAGCTGTAGAAATCCTAGTTCTGTACCAAACGCTCAGTTTTTTTCGTCTTTTTCATCGGATATCTATGTTGAAAAAAACTATATTTTTGACATATAAACGTCCGATGAAAAGAAATGAAAAAAAAAACCATGATGTTTTGGTACAGAACTATAGAAATCCTTGCATCAAACGCACAAACACTCCTACACCTACATGTACACATGATTTTAGTTTATTTATTCATTTAATATGAGTTTTGCGGGTCTTTTACGAACATTTCACTTTTGTCGTGCCGATCGTTGAGCAGAGGTAGGCAAAAACTGGATCTCCCGAAAAAAAAATATATATATATATTTGACCTTCCATAAGCAGAATTTGACTGTTTCACATGTGCGCCGCTGAGGCTTGAACACACAGCGGTAAAAGAGCTTAAAAGAGTCAGCGCTTTTATCCATAATGTTACCCTGCCAAGCTAGCGGTCTCGGTTCAAATTCCACAGGAAGCGGATTTTTTTGTTCCCCGCAAACAGGTTGCCAGTACACACGGCCTTTCATTATCACTCTTCAGACCGCTCGATATAATATACATGTAAATATTGTTGAAATGGCCGCAAAACCACATCATCATCCACCTACTTAGTGAATAGGATATTAGTAAATCCGCATGTAGTATTGATTTCAGTGTTCACTCCTTTTTAGCGTAAAAGAAAAGCTTTTAGATAGTCCTACTTATTACAAAAGTCTCCGATCACGTAACGTTCAGAGCCAGCGCTTTTGGCGCGAAAACGACGTCATGCTGAAAATACACAAAATTGACTAGACCTACGTTCGTTTGGACGTTTGTACTGACAGAACAAACTCGGTAGCCAAGGACTTTTTTCCCTTTAACCGATGGCTGAAATAATAAATTATGTTATATTAGTTTCTTAAATTTTTCTATGGGCCCATAAATGTACCATAAGATTTTTAGTGGTGAAATATTAGTGAAAAAATCTAATTTACGTTGATGTCAGTGTATTTTGCGTCCATTTTATCTCATCTTTGAACGCAAATAGTTCGAAAACGAGCTCGGTTTGGTATCTTTTTTTCTTCATATTCGGGTGTAACGCATTAAAATACACTTATATAGAAATAATAAAAAAATTCTATGGGAGAGCCCATTACGTACATCCCACGTTAAGGGTGAAAGGAAAGAATCTGCTCCAACTCTAAAAGCAAAGAATTTGCTCCTACGCATTCTTAGCAAATACTGAGCAACTTCATCTGGATCTACACTGCAAATTCAACTATTTTCATTTTTCAGTGCTTTAAGGACTGAAGGAAATTATGTGAAATGACTCGTTTAATTTTCACACTTTAATACAGGCAAAATTTCAGTTTCTTTTTGTCCAGCCAAGATACTAGGTTATACTGGCCTGTAGATTTACTAAATTGCCATAGTAACAAAGGTAGGCATGTAGTTACTGAAAACAACATAAATTGGAGCAAAAACATATGGAACATACATTTATTTTCTTTCATTTTATTATCTGCCCACCAACTGGTACAAACATTAGGAGATGCAGTGGTGTAAATACCTGGAGGGGAATGAAAAAGGAGGCTGCATAGGTCAGCAGAACCCCTAACAGAGGTCCATTTGAATTTAAGGGCCCTCAAAATGATGGCTACTGAATATAGTAGTAAGTGACCAGTAAAGATGGGTTTGCCTCTACCTTTAGCAGCAGGGATCAGCCTCCAGCCTTAGACAATGATGGAAGGCTGAGTGCATTGGTAACCCTGAAATCTGTATGAATGAATTGGCAAAACTAGTAGTTAATTTATACAATGCAATAACTAAAATACATAAGTCCTGGTCCATAAAGCTCATTATGTTTCACACTGAGTTAGATAAGCCAATATCATATCTTAAAATGATATCTTGAGATGCATAGAGAGATATCTTACAAGATGAAAGAAGTTATGATGATCAGGGTAAGTCATTCAGAGCTCCAGTTAAGGCAGCTTTTTTGAGGATAATTCAGATATATTTCCTTATTTCTCAATGAAAACATACAAATGTATGTTGTGACTCATCAGAACTGTTCCAGTGAGACAGTTCTAATGAGGGGTCACAACTATGTTTTTATGGAGACATAAGGAAAATTATTTCTTAATTATCCCTGTTACCCCATCTTATATGGATCACTGCTTTGTTTGACACGTCTTGGATGGATGTATCACTTGCAATTCTACATCCTTTTCAATAAGTTTCAGTTATATCAAGATGATGGGAAGATGATAATGAAATGCTGTGTGCAATGGAACATGTTTACAACTGAATGGATATCTGCAAACCTGGGACCGCTGGCATACCGTATTAGAATTGTCTACAGATTATTAAAATTAGGTCTGAATACATTTATTTACACACAAAAAAGTCACAAAACTCCTCACACTTAAGACACATGGTACGATTATCACACCGGGTAGGCGGCAATCGAAAACACTCTTAACAATCGATTAACGAAGATCAAAAAACGTTAGAAACAGCGTTTTTGATTGCAAATTGTCGCCCCGGATCAAAAACTGTTAAAAACAGCATTGGCGACAATTTGCAATCGAAAACGCTGTTTCTAACGGTTTTTGATCCGCGTTCGTCGACTGCATGAGTGTTTTCGATTGCCACCTACCCGGTGTGATTATGCTTCTGTGTCATTTTTAGAAAGGGAAGCAACTTCTTGACTGCCTATATGCTTTCATGGACAATGTAGCCCTGCTAAAATGGAGTCACTCTTAAAGGCAAGAATTTGCTCCTATGGGAGCAAATTCTTTTCTTTATTAAAGAGTTGACACCATTGATAACCCCTGCGAAATTTGTTCTAAAACTAACATAAAGTTCTTGAACATTAAAGAACTTTTGTTGAACCTTTAGAACTGTTCTTGAACTGATAAAACAGTTCTTGAACTGTGGTTCTGGAACCCGAATAGTTCTTGAACACTGGTTCTAAAACTCACTCAGAAATGGAGTTACAATCAAGGGCAAGAATTTGCTTCAGTATGAACAAATTCTTTTCTTTAAGAGTTGACCCCATTGATAAGAAATAAGAATTGACCCATTTGATAAGAAATGGAGTCACAATTAACGGCAAGAATTTGTTTCAATATGAACATATTCTCTTCTTTAAGAGTTGACCCCATTAATAAGAAATAAGAGTTGACCCCATTGATAAGAAATGGAGTCACAATTAACGGCAAGAATTTGTTTCAATATGAACAAATTCTCTTCTTTAAGAGCTGACCCCATTAATCAGAAATGAAGTCACTCTCAAAGGCAAGAATTTGCTCCAATAGGAGCAAATTCTTTTCTTTAAGAGTTGACCCCATTGATAAGGGAGGCAGAAATGAAAACTGCATCCATTCAGTATAACTTCCAATATTTTCGCTCATCTGCGGCTATGGGATCATAACAACCCACTGTGACTAGCTGATCTGGTCAGGTTAAGATTAGATAAATGCAAATGATACCAGAAATATGCTATTTCTAATAAGCCAAAATGTGCCAAGACAAACAGACACCCAGCAAGTTCCGATGGACTGGCATTCAGCATTAGTGTTCCTGTACAGAGGAGTGGTCCTCTTCCACCTTCCCTGTACCCTATTCCCACTCAGTAATATTTAAAGTAAAACAATACATTTTGGTGAAAATTTCAAGACAGTTTGATATAAAATAACTAAGCAAGCTGTAGAAAAGGAAGTAGGAAAATTCTCATGAACTGACACAATTCCATCCCAGATCCCACCAAAATTACCATGTGGGATGTGGGAAATTAGTCACCACCTAAGACATAACCAGTGGCAGTCATGTGAACAGCCATTTCCCATGTAGGTGATAGTTAACATCACAAACAATATATCAATAACGGACATCGCAACATAACAGAAGTTCCGCCTTCAGATGACCAGTAATGAAATTACTGGTGGGCTTAACCTGTTTGTGGTCCACCAACCCTTGCCCTTGATTCTGCCTTGGTTCATCAGTCCACTTTACCTGTTCAAGCTGTATCAGCACTATCAATATACCATGTTTTTTCTTATATTATATTTTCTTATATATATTATATATATTTTCTCAAATGTTTTTAGAGCATAAAATGTCATTTAAAAAGTCTTTTTTGGTGCTCGATAGTTCTTTTCAGTCCTTTCAGGCCTAGGCTTACCTGGTCAGTCGATATAAAACACCTTTTCTATGATTAACAAGAGGCCCAAATAGGCCTGATATCTCTCACCTGGCTTTTGTGCAACGGGACCATTCTGATAAAAAATTGGTCCAATTCCAGAGATTTTCTCAATTTCACATTTTTCATTTTGCCACAAATTTCATCAAAATCCATTCAGGGGTTACTGAGATATTGTCAGTTTCATGTTGGGGCATGAGATTTCAACCTGTCAAATGCAACATAATGCAAATTACAAGGAAACGGATCAAGAAGATCAATGCTTCCTACACATTAGAGGGAACGGTCCTCAATAATGTAGAAACTATCAAGTATCTTGGCATAACCATTACCAATGATTTGAAATGGAACACTCATGTCAGCAATATTTGCACAAAGGCTAATAGGACCCTCGGCTTCCTCAGACGTAACTTGGCAGCATGTCCACAAGATGTTAAAGAGTCAGCATACAAGGGACTGGTGCATCCAGTCCTGGAGTATGGCAGTTCAGTTTGGGACCCTCAGAGTATACTTCTCCAAGATGAACTTGGGAGGGTGCGGAAAAGGGCAGCTAGATTTGTGGCGGGAAATTACACATATGAAACTGGGAGTATGACTGGCATTCTGGAGAAACTTAAGTGGGAATCCCTAAAAAAGAGAAGGAAAGATAGTAGACTCATAATGCTGTACAAAGGTCTGAGGGGTGCAGCCAGTATACCCATAAATGACCTTGTTCCCCCAAGTAGGCGTACCAGGAATCATCATTCCCTGGCATTTCAAACCCCATTGGCTGGGACTGACATTTACAAGTCCAGTTTCTTCCCCCAGACTATTAGAGATTGGAATTCCCTGGAAGATTCACTTATTTCTGCTGCTGAGGGTGCAGAGGATTCAGTCACTAAGTTTACTTCTCTTATAAGGGCTAGGGACTAGCTTCCCTGGTAGACGGGTCCTGGTGAATGATTGTCCTTGGACGTATCACCAGTAAACAATTCTGATTTTGAGCTATTTTTAGTAACGGCAGATGGCGGCCATCTTGGAATGCCAAAATGCAAAAAATTGAAAAGCTTTCATGCAAGGACCATTTTGACACAAAAATTGGTCCAGTTCCATTGTAATTTTCTTATTTTCATATTTTGCTATTTTAAGTAAGAGAGGCCAACTTGACAGGTCAATATTTGTTAATTTTTGAAACACGTCAAAGCAAGAATCATTTTGGCACAAATTTTGTCTCAATCGCTTCAGCGGCTAATGAGATGTTGTCATTTTCATGTTTTGTGCTATTTTTAGTAACGGCAGATGGCGGCCATCTTGGAATGCCAAACTGCAGAAAATCAAAAAAGCTTAATGAAAGGATCGTTCTGACAGAAAATTGGTCCAATTCCACTGAGATTTTCTTATTTTCACATACTTCTATTTTTAGTAACAAAGGCCATTATGACTTGTCTATATTTAGTTACATTTGAAACATCTCAATGCAAAAATCATTTTGACACAAATTTTGTCAAAATCTATTCAGCGGTTACTGAGATATTGTCATTTTCATGTTTTGTGCTATTTTTAGTAACGGCAGATGGTGGCCATCTTGGAGTGCCAAATTGCAATTAATCTAAACAAGCTTCATGCAAGGAACATTCTGACACAAAATTGGTCAAATTCCATTCAAGGGTCCTTGAGTAATTGTCATTTTTATGTTTGTGCTATTTTTAGTAATGGTCCACATGGTGGCCATCTTGGATAGTCAACTGGCACAAAATTGAAATAATTCCTTTCAAGGACCACTTCTGACCAAATCTGACCAGAATCGATTGCGTTTTCTGGAGATACTGACATTTGAGCAAAAACAGTCTTGTAAACGCTAAGTAGGTCACTGTGACCTATTTCCGTTATAGATTTTTTTCATTTTTACAATTTTCAATCTCAAGGTCCCATTAATGTTCCACGCAAACTTTCAACCAAATATACCAAATGGTTCTGGAGAAGAAGTTGATTTTGTTGTATTTGCTATTTTTAGTAACGGCGGCCATCTTGGATTCTTGACCTGATCCAATTTTGCAATTCTAAAACCCTGCAGTCTGGTCATGCTCCATGTGAAATTTGAGACCCATGAGTGCAGTGGTTTTAGAGAAGAAGTTGTTTGAGGTCGTTTATAAAAATAAGTCGTTTTTTTGACATTGGCATTTGAGCAAAATTACACTCGTAAACAGATAGTAGGTGACTGTGACAAAACTCCGCTACAGATTTTTTCATTTTTACAATTTTGAATACCAAGGTTTCACTAATGTTCCATGCCAAAATTCAGACAAATATACCCACTGGTTCTGGAGAAGAAGTTTATTTTGTTGTTTTTGCTATTTTTTAGTAATGGTGGCCATCTTGGATTTTCAACCTGACCCAATTTTACAATTCTGAGACCCTGGAGTCAGGTCATGCTCCATGTGAAATTTGAGAACCATTGGACCAGTAGTTTTACAGAAGAAAATGTTTGAATATTTGTTTTTTAGGTGTTGACGGACAAATTTGGGACGACGCATGATGCACTACCAGAGTGCATAGTCATACAAAGGGTCTATATACAGAAGAGTCTAGTACTGCCTGTAACGGCTGAAGATAGAAGATAGAAGCATGACGGACGTATCAATTGGTATGACAATAGCTCACTATGGCCCTTCGGGCCAGGTGAGCTAAAAATCAATGATATGATTGAAAATTGATTTCAACTTAGAGATGCAGGACACCTGGAACCACCCAATTCACCAGGGTCACCCATCCAGGAACTAACCGAGCCAAACATTGCTTAACTAGCAATAACAGTTCACCACTCTAACCACGTTGCCATAAAAGCATGCTTCTACATAGAGGTGCAACGATTCACTTCGATGCATCGAAAATCCGGTTCACAAGGGCCGATTCGATTCCGATAACAACTCCACTAATTTCGATTCGATTCACAATCCCCCGCATGGGCCCTCAATTAAAACGGAAGTCCGTGTTTTAGACCTGCTCTTAATATTATAACGCTGTTTATAACGTAACATACGATTGGTCAGTAATAATTAGGTCATCCAATCAATACGGGTGTTTCGTTTCCATATCGGTAGGGTTATCAAAATGGCGTCTGACGATGACTCGCAGAAACCTGTGCTCAAAGATGCACCCAAAGATAAATAGAAGTGTAAATATAACAAAATAAAGTGATAAACATGATGAATTAAAGTAGCATAAAATCAATCATAAATCGAATCGAATTAATCGAATCCAGGTGTCTGAAATCGAAATCGAATCGGTCGTTGGGTGAAGCGTTGCAGCTCTACTTCTACAGCAAGGCCCTAGTAGAGGTATTTATACCCATTCACTACAGTACTCCCTCCATTTTCTTGAATACCAGATGGCTATCTTAATCTGCAGGAAGTAATACACTTCTGACGCCATTGCAGGACACCTGGAACCACCCAAATCACCTGGGTCACCCATTCAGGAACTAACCGAGCCAAACGTTGCTTAACTAGCAACAACAGTCCACCACTCTAACAACGTCGCCATAAAAGCATGGTTCTACAGCAAGGCGCTAGTAGTATTTATACCTATTCACAACAGAGATAACAGTCACATCATTTTAGCACTTGATAAAATTGGGAACGTTTGAAAATTGAATTATAAGTCAATAGTTGGTGTGTTACGCTTTGCATATACAGCTTTCGGCATCCATGACCTTTGACCTCGGAGAGGAAATTAGAGTGTGCGCATGCGCAGTGCGGAACTCCGCTCGCTTATGGGGTACTCGGACAAAACGGACCATGGACAAAACGGACCAGACAAAACGGACCATGGTTAGGACAAAACGGACCACGTTTCAGGACAAAACGGACCACGTTGCAGGACACAACAGACCACGTTTCAGGACCAGACGGACCAAGCTATAAGACCAACCAGACCATTCAGCGGTGCCAATAAAACAATGAAAGAGTATATAATTACCAAAGACAACGTTAAATGGTCACAATTATTTGACTACTGTTCATGTTCTCAACTATCTTTGATTTCGCAACTATCTAATTAATTTAATACGTTGATAAAGGGTAATAATTTTATCTTTTAAGAATGCAAATTGCTTTATTAGTGTTGCAACTAAAATGAAACATGCTTGCTCAAGGTTAACGGAAGGTCTGAACGTGGTCCGTTTTGTCCTTAAACGTGGTCCGTTTTGTCCTGAACGTGGTCCGTTTTGTCCTGAACGTGGTCCGTTTTGTCCCGTCCGTGGTCCGTTTTGTCCGCGGTCCTTTATGTCCCTAATTCGCTTATGGACCCCCCACCCCACCCTTGTTTTTCTGCCACTGATATTGGTGGGATATGTACATTGTTTTCAAATTACAAATTCCTTTTCGGATAGCACATCGTGACATGTAAGTATGCGTTTGAAAATACTGTATTTCAGCGGGATGAGCTGTGAAGGAAGAATTTTTAAGACTCTCTGGGTTCGAAAAATAGGTGGGGCGAATCAATTTCGGTTCTCCAAGCGTACCCCACCTATTTATTCAATTCTGAAGCACTGATACACAGAAAAGCTGCTTCTGACAAGCAATAAACATAATATAAATTTAAAGGTTGCATTTCAGCTTCAAATAGAACCGATGACTAAAAATAACAGACTCGATAGTGACTTACCACCATTCGTTACTTCGTACGATGTACCAAAAACAAAGCAGCAAAGTTCGATTAGCATATTAGATAACTACGGTCCTACTAATCACCAAACGCTTCTTTCAACTGACACTGCAACATCCCTTGCGGGTATTATCTGCAGGGTATGATGCGCTTCTGAGGCCCTCCTAGGGGGTTTGGGGAGCTGGGGAGAAAGACCATTTATTTTCAGGGAGCTGGGGAGCGCTTGCAATTATTTTCAGGGAGCTGGGGAGCAAGCCCTAAATTTTTGGGGAGCACTGTCTGTCAGAATGTGATTTTCAGAATTGTTTCGGTTTGATCATTGCTTGCAGATCCTGTACATAAGCAACAGAAAGATGCCCTTTTCTCACAGTTTGTACCCCCTTCCTCTGAGAATCAGATACGTACTAGGCAAACTTATTTAGAATTGGTTTAAACAGTATTTCATTTAGGTAAGCTACATACATATATACAAATTTACAAATCATTTCAATTTAGGACCTCATGGTAAGCGCAATGCTTGTATGATAGTCATCTCCTAATTTAGAATTAGGATTTGTGTTTGTAACTTCATAGTTGCAACCAGGCCTGACCTGTCACAGGCGTAAAAGCCCCACTGAAAGTCACTAGGGGCTTCAAATACCCAACGCAAGCGAAGTTCTGGACCAAGTTGCATAAGAAAAGCAGGCAAAGTTCGAATCTAGACCAAGTTGCACAAGCAAAGGAAGCAAAGTTCTGGACCAAGTTGTACTCGTAAAAACATGTTTGCCGAGGCTTATTGCTATACTACTCGAAATTTCTGTGAAGCCTTCATGGCAGCTGGAGTTTTCATCATTTTGGGTTGCTCTGGCAACCAAGCCAAACAAGCAGTTGGAACAAAAAGAAGAAAAAAAAAAGATATGGGACTGGACTACTCAAGAAACAATTATTTATTATGATATCTGCAATACAAAGGCTGTAAGAGCAAAACAAAAACAAAAAAAGTAAAAAGAAAAAAAAAAAGAAAAAAAAAAAAAAAAAAAAAGAAAAAGAAAAAAAAAGAAGACAACTTCAAATTGCCACAGCCACCAGATTACCATAGCAATTGGCATGAACAGAACTTACTGCTCCTCCATCCCATAGATGTTACATTTAGATTACAAAGGACCAATATGCCATTTAAAAATATCTATAATGAACGGACAGCTGACAGACACTGGGCCATAGCCCTATACTGTGAGCTGGAGCCGGTAGAGTTGACAGTTGTCTTAATATTTGTCCCAGAACAGTTGCAGATAGCCTGTGCTGCGAAGAGACCGTTTTGTAAATTTCCTATTAAAGAAGGCCAATACGAGCATTTAAATTCCCCTCTGAGTATGTGATTTCTGTCTGCCTCGGAGAGCTCTTTCATTTTGTAAATAAAAAGCAAATAATGTGGTTTGATTAGGAAAACTTCCGAAAACAAGCAAACTCATGTTGTCCAGATTGCTGCAAGTGTAAAACGCGCAATATCAACATGTACATATAATGCAGCTAGTCAATCACTTCAAACAGTATTTTTACCATTCTACGTCAGTTAACCTCGTCTAGTGTAGTCTATTATATCTCATAAGCTTGCGAGGTCGTTGGGGCACCCGAGATGACTTTACAACAATCCTTTTCCATCTCGTCCTGTTTTAGCTGCCCTAGCAAAGCCCAAGGACCTGTTTGCAGAAGTTGTTTTTTCTCTTTATGTGGTTGTCCCTGGAAAGATTTTCCTAGATTTCAACTCATGGGTAGTACCTTGAGAAGCATTGTAACTGAATGAGACAGGGTGCTTAGAATGTGTCGAATGGATAACCACTCAGTCTCCCGCGCCTGGTACTGGTCGAGGCCCGCCTGCAATATCAGAGCATCTTGTATGCTTGACATGATTGCCAGAGGCACTCCTGTGTCATCAGCGGAAAGCCTTACTTTGGGTCGGATTCTGTTTGGAGGGTCAGTAAAGAATGCTTGGAATAGTACAGGTCCAAGAACGAAGCCCTGCGGAACACTAGATGTTCTGGGACAGGTTTTGGTGTGTCTACTATGCCTCGTACTGATCTAGGTCCGCCTGCAATATCCGAGCATCTTGTATTTTTGACATCGCCAGAAACAATGCTGTATCATCAGCAAAATGCTTTACTTTGGATCGGACTGTTTGGCAGATCAGTAATAAACACTAGAAATAGTATTGGTCCAAAAACGGAGCCTTGCGGAAGATCTTAGGTTCTTAGACAGGTTTTTGGGTATCATCCTCCATCACAACTGTTTGCGGCTACCTTTATGAAAGAAAGGCCTTTATCCAGTGAAAAACCTGATCCATGATGCCGTACTGATGAAGTTTTAGCAGTAAGCTGGTGTTACTTACCTTGTCAATTGCCTTACTGAAATCTAGTAAGACAAGGTTATTCTGGACCTCGCTAAGTTTCACGAGTCAAGTCCTCCATTAGCATAGTCAGTTGTGTTTCACATAATCTTTTAGCTGAAAATAAGGAGAATATTTTTGCTATCCATGTAAGAGACTAGGTTTGGTGCCACGATGTGCTCCAAGCACTTACATAGGATAAATAAATGAAATGGGCCTGTAATATGAGGTTAAACTAGAATCGCCTTTTTCTTTTAAACAGGTGACACATATTAGCATCATTCCAGTCTCTAGGCATCCGACCTGTTGTTACTGTTCTTTGGTAAATAACCCGTATCATAGACACATAGGTGAGTTTCTGCAAGACAAGGGTTTTAAGTTCATTTATTTAACATCTTATAAGTATGCCGTTCTCTGGGGAATATATATTTCTGACATTGTAGAGGGTGAACTTACATTCTGCTCAGGTACCGATGCTGGTAATATCGTCTCTTCATCTATTTGGTATTGCACTGCCGTTTCTTCTAGTTAGCTGAGACGTAAGGGGGTCTGGGTGTAAACAGAGACTGGAATTGGCCATTGAGGATGTTTGCTTTTTCTGTTTTTCCAGTGTTCACTTGTAATATAATAGGTTCCAATGTGGAGGTCCCTTATATAACCACTAACTGTGACAATAACTTTGGTATGGAAACCTACAACAGACACATACCCGCTCTTCAGAGGCCCAAGTCCCTTTTCCACTTTGGAGGACTCTTGAACACAAGAGGATCGAAAAACAGTTGTCAAAGTAATAAAGGCGTAGCCTTTAAAATTGCCCTATAGTTGCTTACACGTACAATGCCTCAGTTGCCCAGGAAATCAAAATTTTCCTATGGCAAATAATAAAATACTGTCCATGAAATGAGGGGAAACTAAGATATAATGAAATGTAGCATTTACACAACATTTGACATCCATCTAAGCCGGTAAGTGTCGATAAGACAAATTTAGTTCAGTCATTTTGACATTCCGTTTAGACATTTTGCTTAAAAGTTTGTTCGATGTAAAGCGTCACGTGATCAGTACATAAATGGCTTCAGAGGGGATCAGGACTAAGATTCACACCGTCGATAGGAAAGCTATTAGAATTCATCAACTGAGCCGCGACACGAGAAAACCAACAAAGTGGTTGAGCGCCCAGCGCAGACTCAGATCAGCCTGGGCATCCGCCCAGTCTGATCAGAGTCATCACTGTCCGCATAGAGGTAGCTTAGACCCTTAGCTACCCTTTAAGCGCTTAGCGAAGGGTCTGATTACACTGAGTGGATGTCCAGGCTGATCTGAGTCTGCGCTGGGCGCACAAGCAGTTTGTTGGTTTTCTCGTGTCGCGGCTCAACTATGTTTTTAATGCGTCTTAAAGATGCTAAGAAAAACATTTGGCCTGGAAACTGTCATTTTGAGAAGAAAAAACAGATGACAAACTCATACAGATACAACTACTCATAAAAACAACAACAGCAACAACAACAAAAACAACGTTTGTGAATTGGATTCCAAATTTCGCCGAAACAGTGTGTAACATCAATAATCAGTTGTTAAAAACAAATCATGGTAAGTGTTTCTGTCTAAGATTTTTAAAATCCGGAAATGATCTTTTGTCATACCAGATTCGTGTGTTTTTTAGGAGGCGACCCTCTGTTTTCAGATCATATCACATGACAAGCTATGTTGTGCTATTATTTTTTATTCAAAATGTCATACCAAATATTTGTGTTGTCGACATCTGCCGTTTCAGACAGATTTCATTTTTTTGTAAATGCTAATAATTTCAAGAACTTCATACCATACTTTCTTGTGAACAATCGTGTGTCATTTTAAATGCGGCTTTGCACCATGATTCTTTTCATTAGCTAATTTTTGTTTCGGTTTCGCTTGAGCTGTTATAGCCTGGTTTTTTGGCAGTTTGTATGTGCTAATATTACGATTCTCTTTAGCTTAGGTGAGCTCGAGAATATTGACTGGGTTCTCTGGTGGAGCCTGATATTTAGTAAATGAACTAAAATGTAAGTAGGAAAATCCTCAGACACTGAAAAAATTCAATCCCAGATCCCACCAAAGACACCATGTGAGAAAAGACTACACAAAAATTAGTCACCACCAAAGATATCACCAGCGGCAGCCAGGTGAACAGCTTTTTCCCATGAAGTTGTTCAACGGGTAAGAAAGTGCTAGCTTTATCATCACTTACAATATAGAGTTTATTAATCGGACAAGTTTCTTTATCGGATCTTCAAACCTCCCGAGGTTTATAAATCCCATATCATAAATGGGACAATTCAATAAACTGTATATTACATTCGTTTGCCTTAGATTTAAAGAATATTTTCATCTATATTTATGTTTTCAAGTACTCGTCCTTCCCAAGAGGAAATAAGTCCTCGTAGAGAACTGGGAAATAGCATATTTATATTGACAAGAAATCCTTGTATTTCTTCGTTAAGAATGTAATATATATCAATAGCAAACGTGGCAGCTAACAATACACAAAAACAACCAAGAAGAATCAAATCAGAAGTACCTCCTCGGGCCGTCTCACAACGCACACCATCTAGCTCAATGGAGGTTGAGGTGGCTCGAAGTGGGAGCCTGCGCTCGCGAGTTAATAGGTAGGCGCCTCTTACCTGATGTCTGTAGCTGCCATGCCTCGCGGAGTGTGTCAGTGATTCTGACCAGAAGAGGAATGTCCGTGCCTGTCGCGGACCTGCCAGTCACTTTTTAAAAAATCTTTTGGGCCTCAGCAACACCGAAGAAATTTATTAAAGAATTGCGCATCTGTCGCACTAACGGACCTGGTATGACAAGGGCTGTTTTGGGTCACAATTTAAATTTACTTAAAATTGCATTGTTTCTATTGCTTAACATCTGTAGGTGGGTGTCTCCATCTGCTGTGCCTCGCGGAGTACGTCAGTTAAGTGTGGCAAGGGGAGTGATGTCCTGCCTGTCGAGAACCGCCAATCACATTTTCTTCAAAATATTTTAGCGCTTTTCAACAATAAAAAAGTTAAATACAGAAATGTGCATCTGTCGCACGAAAGGAACTGGTATGATAAGGGTCGTTTTTGCCAACTCCCTTTCAAATTCACTTAAAATTGCACCTTTCCTATTGCTTATCGCCTGTGCATAAGGCTAGAAACAGAACAAAATAGTTATTTATGTTTTTCTTTATGTATTCTAAGACTTACATGATTTCAGTCATGCCTCTGTTGTTTCAATAGATAGATAAATAGAAAGCGTAGGAAGGTAGGAAAGTAGGTAGATCAGTTATAATGTTAACACAGCTCTTATATCCGGGAGAATTTTTATAGTAATTCTGTTGTATTAAAACGCGATTTGTTACTTGTATGTTTCAAATTAAAAAAGTTAATAGAAAGGGTCAGGATATGCCACAATCACAACCCACAGCCAACCCACGACACCAAGAGGAAGAGAAAAAGGACAAACATACATACACGTGCAAAACAAACAAATGCACAAGAAGCAGAAAAAACAGCTCCATCTTCCCCAAGCGAGGTGATCACAGAATGCTTAAACAAACACAGAAACGAGGACAAAGAGCAAAATACTTTGAATCGACTGCCCAAATATAATTAAGAAATTACAGTATATTCTTTTCTCTGGTTCCGTCACCAGATATTGTTAGGGTCACTGATAAGGCTAAATATTAGCCGAAACTACGTAGTCTGGCCCATGTTCCTTCTTATGAATGTATTTTCTGCTCTTGAAGGAGCTCTTTAAGATTTTTATTTATAAATTAAAGCGCCTCGCGGTAAAAGACACAAAGCAACAAAGCAACATAGAATTAAGAATAGCATCAGGACTGCCGCCTTAGAACGGCCGGCAGCATAGACTACCGGGGGATTTATTTTTTTTACTGTCGACAAACTCATCCTGGTCCCGATGCGATTCATAATGCAAAAGTAAAAAATACATAGAAAGTTCAGTTCGCGTAATGGTACAAGAATTTTATTTAGCGTCAGCTTTAGAACAAGGTTAAAAGCAAAAAATAACATGAGCCACATTGATGCAAGCCAGCGCTAAGCAAATAAAAAGTCTATTTTTCTTCTTTGTAGTTGTATTCCCACGTTGACTTTGCGTGACACCGTCGTTAGACATTAAAAGTTCATATACGATGTTCGTTGATTTACTTTAGTAACACGTAATACATAGTGGTCATTATTTACATCGTTCATTTATTCATCTAATATTAAGTGCTCTCTATTTTTTTTTTTATAATTAAATTATCCTTTCTATCTGAATCTTAAATATAAGTTCCTTGGAATACAACTCTAATAACTGGTCTGATCAGAATTAAGATGAAGAATGTTGTCTGTATCTGGATGACTAGGGTCAAATAGAAGTTGAGTACAGCTAACTGGATCATCTGATAGGATGTTGATGTTGCCACCGGAATGTTCAAACAGAGATCTTATTTTATTGATATACACAGTTCTAATGTTTTGAAAACTTTCACAACTTGTCAAGAAATGCTCTCTTGTTTCAGGATTTTTATTGCATAGCTGGCAAATTGGACTGACATTAAATTGATTAAATTTTGCCCAGTTAGACTGCAAAGTATATATATGCCTCTGTAAAACCTTTCTGCAGGTTAGACTGGGTGGTTTGAAGGGTCAGCTGATGTCTGTTGCTCAGGAAATGTTCAACGATCTTCAGTATGATGGGGGAGGGGTGTGTGTGTGTGTGGGTGGGGGGGGGGGTAACCGAGTAATTGGACGGGCTAGTAGCATCACCTGTTTTGTAGACTGGAGTCAGTATGGCTTGCTTTAGCAAATCTGGAACTCTCCGCAGTCTGAAGATACTGTTGACCATGTCCATAAGCACAGAAACGATTTCATCAATACAGAGGGTAAAATATTCACAAAGTAGTTAAAATATTTTGGGGTGTCGGTAATCTGTTATCTGTTATCTTCATCGCTATAAAGGCGAACCTCGAACACTGTCGAGAGGGCGTAGTAGTAGTAGTAGTTGTAGCGTAGATATGGAATCCCTCAACCAATAATGTTGATACATAAATTATGAAAGGTTTGCGCTACTATATACAGTTCTTCACACTTAATATGTACACTTGTCTGATAAACTCTCAATGTTCTGTTATTATAGTACCCAGCCAGTTTCCCTATCGCTTCCTAGGTCTTATGACACTCAACATCTTGTAAAAATATGTAATTTGTAGCAAAATATGTAATTTGTAGTCTAAGTCTTGTGTATCAAATGCACCACCAGTTATGAGTCTATATTCTGTCTCTATATCGACAAGAATCAAGGCTCTAATAGAATTCTGGGTATCACAGCGAAAGATGAAGTGTGGCAGATCCTCACTTTCCAATCCATACAACAAACATGTTGGGTCAATCTTATTCTGGTTGAAGGCTGATCTCGTCGACTGGAACAAGTAGGAACCCGTTAGTAACTTCAGCTTAACTGGAACTCTGGTTATTTCCCTCACTGAACTTAATGAAATTCTAAGGACTGGGTGAAGGGTGAATTTTAACCGGCGTATACTCCTCTTTATTCAAATATTTTAAAGATCATATTTTGTTTAACTTTTTGCGAAACAGTCTTAAAAACAGTTCTTTTCCACTGCAATTTTGGGATTGGACTATTCAAAATATCCTCATTTTCACCCAGATCATAAGTCCATAAACTTTTCTGTACTTGTTGAACGAACCAACTTGCACTGTCCATAGACTCTAAGAGTTGCCCCTTTCAGACCAGGTTCATGATCCAGGGAAGCCAACAGGAAGTCACAAAATTGTTCCCTTTGAAAAACTGGTGGAAAAGCAGTGTGTTCCATACATGATAATTCTCCATAAAGCATGTTAGTGATATGAGTCAGTTTGTTTCAACCACCATGCAGTGTCGCTTCCTGTGAGGAGTTGAAACTACTCATTCACAGTTCAGAGCTACAGCTGAGAAAGAAAGGCGTTGATGATAATTAAAAATTGCTGTTGTCATTCTGCAAGTTAATTCTTAAAATCATTTGTTGTGTCACCTCATCAGAAATGCCTCAGTCACTGAGATAGTTCTTCTGAGGGGTCACAACATATTACCATCACAACACACTCTAGCAAGATGTCAGATATAAAATTTGTTACATCATGATAAAAGTAGCAAGTAGAATTGACCCCGATTCATATATCTGCTCCTAAAAAAAGCAGTCTGATCAGGAGTTTGACTATATGTCAGTTATTTAGATTAAAATCAATTTTTTTTCAATTAATGGGTAATTACTAAAGTTATGGAATGAAACAACATTTGAGCGGCATCGCCAGAAAACCAACAAAGTGGTTGTGCGCCCAGCGAAGACTCAGACCTGCCTTGCCATCTGCCAAGTCTGATCAAAGTCCCTGCAGTTTGCTTAAGGGGTAGCTAAGGGTCTAAGTTATATCCATGCAGACAGCAAAGACTGATCAGACTGGGCAGATGCCAAGGCTGATCAGAGTCTGCGCTGGGCACACAACCACTTTGTTGGTTTTCTGGTGATGCATCTCATTTAAGATCATTCTGATATTAGTTAACACATTTCAACTCTTCTTCAGTCGTTTGTGAGAGAACTCTGGCAATTTTCTGCAGTCTGGGCAATACCAGCTCTTTCTTTTTGGGTTGCTCTTCAGCTTTAAACATTCAAAATGAAACCATTTAATGTCACAGTTTTCATTGTCGCAACACACCATGTCTCCGAATTCTACCTGATCACAATAACACCAACGTTCTTCATCACAAGTACTTCTGTTATTTGATGTTGATGCCACTGGCTGAAGTGGTGTAGCTGTCACAGGCTGAAGGGGTGAAGAAAGTCCTGAATGTGGCAGTCTGATATAAAACTTTCCGACAAGCTCAGGGAGTAGAGCCGTATAGAAGAAATGTTCTGCAATAAAACACAACTCCTGCCACATAGCCTGATCAAATAAAATTTGTTCAATATGTACATCCTGTTTCGTCCAGACTACAAAAAGACATGACTCAATCTTGGTCACTCCCATCTGTGTTTGAACTTGACAGAAGTACTCATGTCCTCTGTCCAAACGGAATTCTCCATCGTAGTCTTTTTTCAAATAAAAGTTTTCATTTTCATGTAGCTTTTCCTCCTTTTTGGAAAACGGACACTTAACTTCAACAAGCTGCTTTCCGCAACAGTCACATGAAATAATTCCATCAGGATATGCAGCTATAAAAGAATGTTCTTCAGACACAAAGAGTCCACAGTCCTCAACTTCAACATTTTCATGACCATCTTCTTCTAGTTTGCACACTAAGCTCTTAATTGCATCTTTCTCATGCATCAGTCCCCATTTTGTAGCTTCATTTTCAAACTTCTGCTCAAATGGATAACAGATAGATTTAATCAAAGACTGAGACGGATTTGATGCATCTGTTCTAGTAACAGCTTTCATTCTAGAGGCAGTTACTCTCCCTGCTCTGAACTGGTACCAAAGTTTGTTCTGTGCTTGTTTTCTTGTTGCACGCTCCAAATTGTCAATTTCTTCAGCACATGTTTGAATTCTTATTTGACTGCATTTGTCCAGTAAATCTTTGTAATTCAGCATTATGGCAGCACTGTCTCTTAGTTCTGTGAGGTTCTGTGGCAGTGAAGTACTGAGAGTCTTTGGTATATATTGCTCTGCAAACTCTGGGATCACTGACAGTAGTGCTGATTTTCTGCCGGTTGAATGTAAATTCTGGTAGAAAAGCTTTAGATCAGCATCTGAAGGTGGTGGAATAGTTTTCTTCGTCTTTTTTGTTGAACCAGTTACAGGTGCAGCTGACGGATTGTCACATAAACTGTCAAATTGTTTTTTCATTGACTTAGCTGAGCTAAAATTGATGCCTCGCACTTCTGCATATGATACCTTCTTAACGGAGGTGGGTAGCAGCCAGTAAGCTGGCTCTTGTGTCACTGTCCTTGAATCTCTGACTCTAACAGTACCATCAGTTGCAAACAAGAGAGATGCTATATGAGTACACGCTTCACCAAGACCTGCCATACAGTCACAATGGGATGCAAGAACTGTTCCATCCTTTTCAACAATGACCCATGGATTTAGGTGTTTCATAGATAATTTCATCGAGTGCATCACCTGAAATGAAATGCAAAATAAAACTGAAGCGTATGTAGCATCAGATATGACTTGAAACCTAGCTGGCCGAGCAGGCACATAATGCTGAATCAACTCAGATATAACTTCATGATGATGTTGAATCCACGTTGATTCAATGTTTATTTAAGGTTGTAAGCCCAGTAGAGATTCCATTGCATGTAACCTTTCAAATCATGAGTCGTTCTGACTGAAATACTGTCAACTATGTCTTACGAAGAAGGGACCTCAGTTGTAAGTCTCATCCGAAAGACCGGATAAGCAACCTTGTGACCCCTGGATTGGGACTCCAGCGTGTTATCCACTACGCTATGACCACTCCTGTAGACCAAGGGTCATTAGCTTGACAAAATGTGAAATGTTTGTAACAGTTTTTACAGGGAATAGACTATGAAAATAACTCGGATAGTGATAGCAATCCCAGATGTTGAGCATGGTTACCCTCGGTTGGGGTGGGGTACTTTTGCCAGGGATTTAATCAAGCTTTGGCAGGTCAGAGAGAAAAGTTAAAAGTTCCCACTACTCCCCAGTCCTGGGGGAATGTAGGACAGTTCGGCCACGGACGTTTCGGCCTAGGACATTTCGGCCTACGACAGTTCGGCCACTGACGTTTCATCCACGGACATTTCGGCCAACGGACGTTTCGGCCAAAGTTAAAGAAAAGGGAAATGAAAATATGCTACCTTTAACAATCAAAACAACTCAAGTTTTCTTTTTTTTTTGGCACACGTGACACAAAAATGTGTGGCTGAGCTAAAATAACTCCAACAATATCCCTTAAGGCCAAAGTATGAGTGCACAGCAGATGATATTGCTGCAGGCATATGTTTACACATCAAGATACTACAGGCATCACATAACTGAAAAAGGCCAACATGGCCCATGGGTGGGGATGGCAAAAGTGCCGTACTATGCTCAAAATAACCTTATAAGTGTTTATGAGTCATAAACCTAAAAACAACACTAAACTCAAACGTCATATAGGGCCCTAGCTAAAGTAATTGAAACAATTGTTCACAGTATTTTTGCATTGGTATGCTCACAATGACCTTTAAGATGTTGAAGGTCCATAAAAAATCAAGACAACAATTACAAATCATTCGAGTTCATTAAGACTAGCCTAAGATACTCATGTTACCACTTAATTTAATAATGAAAGGTAATTTTTGGATAAAGGCCGAAACGTCCGCCCTTGACAATTTCTGTGGCCGAAATGTCCATGGTCAAACTGTCCTAGGCCGAAATGTCCTAGGCCAAAACATCCGTGGCCGAAATGTCCGAGCACCGTCCTGGGGTATACAGACTGAGTTGCAAATGACTGATCCAAAAATCACCTTCAACTGGATCAATATATATAAAGCAAAATCTGTACCAACCTTGGCTCTGACAATATGTTTCCCATCCATCACTATGGTTGACATTCCAGAGACCCAGCCTGCCAGAAACTGTTTATGTGCATCAAGTCCTTTATAACTTTTCAAATCATCTAAAGTAAATGGGCTGGGAGTAAATAACAGATAATTCACAATATCCGGATATGACACTGACGGTAAAAGTTTAACATCAACACTGTAACTCCCCAGTTCATAAGGATCATTTCCACCTATTAATTTCAACTTTTCCTCGTATTTGGCCCTATCTGTCTCATCTAAAGTGTCCTTGTATGACAGTTTAATTTGTTTTGACCTGCTGACCTCTTTATCTGACATAATTCAACAGCTTTACACACAAACACAATAGAATATTGAATGACGCAGTTGTTTACGCTTCGGGGAATACCTCCAATATGGCGGACGCGGCGGTGTTGTAGTAAAAACTTCCCTCGCGCGTAAGGGGTCTATTATTATTAGAAATACTGCACCTTTTTCTTTCCGGTCTTTTTGTCATTTGTTGCTGGTATATCTCTGTTCCGATGAGGTCTTGTGGCAGACTGTTTTGCTGGCCTGTGTGCAAATATTGTTGGCACCTTCAAATGAGCCTCAGGTTTCCTGCTTTTTCGGTGCGTAAATTTACCGGATCGGACGGGAACGGACCCATATCATTCCTATTTCCAGCCGTTTTTTTTAGATATTTGGACAAAATCTGTACGCGCAGATTAATTCCAGGCCCTACCGATGACTAACATGCATAAACTTAATTAGCAACCCCCTGATTTCATCTACTGACTTGATACATGTAGATCTACATATTTCCTATGAATGAAATGTTGGCCATGATACTATGGAATAAAAATTCAGGATTTTTTTGTGTTTTTCATTCTCTCTAAGTCTTGGTAAAAAGATAACAAGATTTTCATATAAGACTATGTGATTTTAAGATGAAACACATATGCGTGGGTTATTAAGAGGCCTACCCATGTCGCAAAATGCTCAAAGAGTATTTTGACTAATATCTCCAATTGATTTTGCGCTAGACGGCATACAGAATACGTATGAATATGAAATATGTGTGTACTTAATAAAAGGGGATTGGGTGGTTCCTCAAAATGGCAACTGCAAATTCTTGTGTGTTTGCTTGGTTCCAAAGCCTTTGTGACTGTCTTTCCCTTAATTTTCACTTTTGTAACACGTGAAATTTTAGTAAGCCATGCCTTTTTCAAACATTCTGGCTTTTCTGGAAATCTGTAAAATGAACAAACTGCTCCTTTGGACTGCTCGTTGTTGCAGCCAGGCGCGCAACAGAAGTAATTTTTCCCATTCTATTTTCTAATTTACACAGGGAATTTTATTGAGGCTGCATCAAAAAACACTTAATAAACGATTGATCATATAATCAAACTAGTGTTTATCAAATTTTACCGTTAAAATTGTCACAAATAATGATGGTAATTTCAGCAAGAAACACTGAAGTAATATGGCGGAAATGCGGTTTTGTCGGAGTAACCCCCCTGACCTCAAAATCTCGCGTAAACGAGATCTCGTTTACCGCGTGATTTGATAATGCAAATAGGGTCAATTATAATATTATTTCATTTCTGTTTGTAAATGATTGTTCTTAAGTATTTGAGTCACAACAAACAATCATTTTCTTATATTTTATCATGGAAGCCTTTTGACTGTCGGACACAGAGCCGGCGAGTAATTGCGAAAATGCGAATTATAAATTTCAACATCAGTTGCTGAATATGTTTTATTGGGTCGGATGATCAGGTTAACGTTTAAAACAAGTACATTACAGTTAAAACACAGTCCGATGTGGGTATGACAACAGCTGTATATTGAACATTTGACATTAAGTAATTTAGATTATCACCATAAAACTGTCAACGGCAGTAGTGTAATGGTAATGTGCGCGACTTTGCAAACCTACGACCCGGGTTCAATACCCCCCACGGCATTTTTTATATATATTTTTTTTTAATAAAAAATCATTTGTCGCATTAAAAAATTTGCCAATTAATAGTTTATTTTGTTAATGAGATAAACTTATGTAATTTGTCTGTTGTGACGTTCAGTTACAAGAAAGATCACACAAACGGGGTAGAGTTCAATCTTATTTATTTGGGTCACATATTCGACATTGACACTCGACAGGTTGTCATCTACATATAAGTAGTCTAAGTAGTAATACACCCTGAAAATACACAAATACGATCCTAAGAACCCAAATAATAACCATACTAATATATCTAATGCATGATAACGATGACATATAAATAAGCTAATGAAAACAGGCTAACTTCTCAGGTTAAATCATATATAAAATAATAAATGGCATTTCTAGTGGTCACTGTATACGTATATGTAAAACAAGCTAGAGCCGGTCACAATCAGCAATACAAAACTCTTCTAGTAAAGACGACAGTTTGCTTCCCTGGCAAAATGTAATAGTTACTGATACATACACATGTAAAGACGCAACTTACCAATATGTGGTATTGAGTGTTTTCCCTCTTCAACTCGTCTACACCCTGGCTCGCATGGCTCTCATGGCAAGGTCATACATTCATTCTGTGAATCTGTGAGATGTGTGTTAAACTGCAAGGGTAAAAAGATGTGCAAATACAAGGAAAGTATAAGTGACAATTAGTAAATTCAACTCTCAAATTTACCGCCATTTTCTAACAAAAGGACAGACAATCGACTCGCAAATTCATCAATAATTCATTTCACCGATGAAATACAGCCATCTCAATCACTGCATAATCAATGCAATAACTACAAGAATACTTCAATACAACTAAACAACAATATTACCTGAGAAGATAGATAAATATCTAAAACTTTCTGACAAACCACAAAATGTCTACTTTTGAAATTGAGAAAAACAGCTGACTGACTAAAGCGCCACCTACTACTAAAAATATCACACCAAAACGAACCTAATGTGACCGAAATGGAACAACCATTACCTCAGCTACAAACTATGGTCAAAGGGAAGTAACTATGTACCTAAAAACTGGTACCACTAAAAACCGAACCTGCTACACTTATTTCTGACAAATCTTTGACCTTGACAGACAAGCTGAATCAGGAAAATATTTGATTGTGACCTGCTTGTGTCAGACTTTTTTCCCAGCAAAGTTTTTGTCAATATATTTTGTTTACGGCCTAATTCCGTCTCATTCCCATCATTTTAAATTTATCAAATTATAATATGTGTTACCAATATAAAATATGTTGAAATAAACCATTGATTTGAATTAGCAATAGAAACTTATCTTTGATTTTGACTGACAAATTACTGAAAGAAATCTAGACTAATAAATCCTTTTAGAAAAATGTTGAAACCTATTAATAAATAGCATGACATAATGTAAATGTATTATAGAACAAAATCAAATTTATTGTAGCAGACTTAACTGATATAAAATGAGTCAAAAAATCTTTGCCCTTGTCCAACAACTGAAATAAATCTTTGACCTTGACCGACAAGTTAAAGACAGTTAGTCTGATAAATCATGCCTAACTTTCTTTTAATAACTTGTCGGTCAAAGTCAGTTGTGTTACTTGTCTGATAAATATTGTCAGTTATAACAATTGTTGGGTTGCACTTATTAGTTGTTGTTGTTTATTTATTAATTTTTTGAATTCTCAGGATTTGTACATAAGCAGAACAAACTAAAAAAAATAAATAAAAAAATGGTAATTAAACCAATTTTTCAGTGCTAACTCATACTGTCACTCTGACTGAATACGTTTTTACATACATATGTATAAACGATAGAACCTGTGCACATCGAACTGGAATATGCCCAAAATAAGATTGCCCCCGTGAGCGGTAAAGCTGGGTGCCGGCTCTCAGATGTTTTAACAACTAAAAGATGGCCATAAGATGCTTTTATACCATTTTTAAAGTTATTTAATGTCCTCCACATGAATTGCTGACACAGTGTTGTATGAAACCATTGTAAGAAAGACCATAGCATCTGTAATGCAGTATATGATCGCCGTCGCGCGGATAAGGATTCTTATCCGCACGACCGTCTTGCCGATAAGGATTCTTATCGGCACGACGGTCGTGCCGATATTCTCAGCCTTTTTAATCAAATAGGCCTTCTTTGTTTACAAATGGCTGACAACTTGCAGTTGCAGCGGAGCTCAAAATTTCAAACCCAGTTTTGATAAGAAAAACGAAGTTTTACCTAATGGCAGACAGACAAGTCCATCTCAAGTTTGGGGGCAATGCGGCTGAAAGCGTTGATGCGTATTTAGAATATAAAAGGTGATTCAAACTCTCTAAGATTTAGCCCCTATCCCATTTTTTTAATGATTGACCAGGTTGTGTGTTTTTACCTCACCAGAGCCGAAGGCTCAGGGGGAGCTAGGCAGTTGTCTATCTTATGTGGTTGTCTGTCGTCGTCTGTCATCGTCCGTCAACATTTTCAAACAACATCTCCTCTGAAGTCACTGGGCTATTGGGCCCAAATTTCATCTGTAGCATCCTTTGGCTGGGGGTTGAAAGTTTGTGTTTTTTATGAAAATTGACTCTCTTGTTTGGTTGCTATGGCAACCTAGACGTCCCATAGACTTATAATGGGGAAAATTGGAAAATGGCACTTACTAGTCTTATCATATATGACCAACAAGATTTGAGGTCATACACCCAGTAATCAGACATTTTATAAACCCCCAGCGAAGATAACCGAACATCGCCGCAGATGGTATTTCTCCAGCTATCGCGTAACTGCCGTATTTTTAGAATCAAGTTTTATCACTACTCACTAGCATTACCGCTGAGAGATATCATATTAGGACACGAACTGAAAACATGAGAAATGTGCTTTTCTTTTATATATCCATGGTTGATTTTGTTTCATTTTACTGAGCTGATAGAAAATTTTGACACTTTTAACTGTTTTGTGGCTTTGATTTTAATTAATTAATGATTATAGTTTTGAATTTAATATTTCTTACACTGTGATTTCTTAACTGCCATAGAAACGTAAAATATTCATGCTACATAAGATAGCGGGGCATAGTTTAAAACATGGAATGGAATGGATGAGATAATCAACATTCCAATGGCTACAGTCAGGGGCTACAGTATGTCCCCAGAGCTTGGGGTGTTACTCGTACTGAATGGAGTTTATCAGGCCCGGATCCAGACCATCACGTTCTGGTGGGGCTCTGGATAACTGGTGGGTTGGGAGGTGCCGAAATGTATTTGTGTGGGGGGAGGGGGTTTGAAAATATGACATATTTATGGTTCAATTTCAAGAGAATTTTTTAATGTATTTTTTCCTTGAAATATATGTTGTGATATCTCATTAGAATCGCCTCCCCGAGGCGATTCTAATGAGATGTAACAACATATATTTGAATATTTTGATCTAACCACATTGGATATTTTTCTCAAACTGTCATATCAGATACTTCTTATTATCCGGAGGCCTACATATTATACATAAAACAGAGGCCAAATGGCGGGGCTGCAGCCCTGAAGCCCACCCTCTGGATCCGGGGTTGTTTATCGCCTTGAGGGCAAACCAACTAAATGCCATCCCAAATCCATGGAATGAAGTGGAGAACATTTTCTTACCTACGAGACAGAGTTTGTTCTATTTTTAGCAGTGCTGGAAAATTCTGTCTTGCCCATGGGCTGGGACAGCTCACACTAGCTTGAATTCTGTGTACCATTACGCGCTCCTTGAAATACGGTGCGCCCGGCTTGGCGATTCCATACTTTATGCATTATTCTTTCATCGATAAAATCCAACCCAAGAAAGGATATTCATTCTTTATAATCCCAATATAGCCTGTTTCAAGGTCTTAAAGTAAAAATAGTCAATGTTTCACCGTGACAAACACTGTCGAGGAGGCCGCCATTTTGAAGACGTTACCAACTGACGTTTTAAATGACGTTGACGTTACGTCACAATTAACGTCATACATGCGCTTTCTGTAGTCCTCTCAATACAAATTTTGTTCTTTGATATAAATTTCAATAAGAAAATCTAAGAATAAGGGTTTGTCAAGGACCTATTTTTTACTTGTCTGTTCACTATGTACAGCAGCCATGAGGGTGACACGGTTGTACTACTTACATTTGTACACGTTCGCATGAAATAGGCCTATAAGTTCCCCGTTCAATTTGAAGTAAATATTAATGTAGGTAAGAGAAATAATCAATCATTGGTCTCCGATGCGGACAGGGAAATCCCAACCCTCGGGCAAACGGGGTGTGTCGGAAACGAGGCAAGCCTCGTTTCCGACACACCCCGTATGCCCTCGGTTTGGGATTTTCCTGTCCGCATCGGAGACCAATGATAGATTCTATTTGTCCACTCCATTCCACTTCATAAAATAGCAGTTCAAAGTTTAAATTATACCGATTAATTAGACCTCATAAACAACACCTGTTAATCGGGTCGCAACGCGAAAAAGTGGCTTAACGTCATGGTATCAATGGTTTAATAATATTTTAGTGTTTGCCCCAGATAATAAACCAATCAGATCACCCGAATTTTCAAATTTTCAATAGATTTATTGGTGTAGACTCCTCACTTATCCATGAAGAGTGTCTTCACCAATAAATTCTACTGAAGACTTGAAAATTCAAGTGATCAGAAATGTAGTCTTCTGTGGCTTGTCACGTCTAAAAATAGCTTCAGCATGACAGGTCAAATTGATTCAGAAGTCAATGTAGATTTCTCGAATGAGTTTTCTCATTACAGAGGAACAGATGAAGGGAGTATTTGATAGTACTCTCCATAAAAAGTATTTTATGGTTACTCATTAGAACCACCTCGACGAGGCGGTTCTAAGGCTAGCCATAACAACACATTGTAAAAATGTGGATACTTATTAGAATCGCATTGACGAGGCAGTTCTATGGGTACCCACAGCATTGTTTTAAAGCAGATTGTAGATATTTGTTAGAATTGCCTCGAAAAGGCAGTTCTAATGAATATCCACAACATATGTTTTCATGGAGAAATAATTATCACAAAATACTCCTCTCATATGTTCCTCTGTAACAAAATGCATCTCCTAACACAAATCATGAGATCAAATTCGTGAGGTGGTAGTAAAACCTAACTCTGATCTTGATCAGTTTTTACTAGACTAAAGAATATGTAACTATGATTTGTGTAAAGAGAAGAAAATAATCCTCATTCAACATGACCTGCCATGTTTGAGCTCCGAAAACTGAATGAATGGGAATCTGCAAAGTCTTCTGAACACAAATCGTAAATGACAGCATCACACTCACTCCAGAAGCAGTATTCTAATTCAGCTCCTCCTCTCCATGCTAAATGACAGCATGACAAAAACTTTAAAAGCAGTATTCTAATTAAGTCCCTCCTCTCCAAGCTATTTTGGGACTGTCATGATATTGCATCATGTTTTGACGTTGCATCATTACTATAATCAAAGTACATTGGAGTGTGGTCATTTTGGGATTTTTTTTATTTATCATTTATATTATATTATTTATTTTTTATTTTTTTTAAACACAAAATATCTCTCAAACAAAGATTATCTGATAGATGTTGGAAAACAGGGCAGACCAGGATCAATTTATTATCTGGGGCAAACACTAAGCCGGTTAGAGGCTATGAAGAGAAATCTTCGCAATTAAGAACCTTCCGCTCGCTACGCTCGCTTCAGGTTCTTAATTGCGAAGATTTCTCTTCATAGCCTCTAACCTATACGTAGAGTCACCCAACCTGTGCAAACCACCACAAAATTATTACGAAAGAATGGAGAGTATGGTCACATAGTGTAACCCGTGCTAATCTGAATCTTCTAAGTTCTAACAAGATGAATATCTATTTTTCTCACAAGGCCCCTTATTGATAAACCACGGTTTTGTCTGCAGTGTTGTACTCTTCTAGCAGATGATTTTTATAATCTGCGCGTTGAGAATGCGCAGTAGCCCGCGCAGAAAATATTGTGTGTCGGATTTACTGGATGCCTCACCTATAAGCGTAGCCATTAGCGTAGGTTTAGGGGAGGTAACTACCACACTATGGCACTTACTACCAAGTCATTGCAGATACTTTGACAAAACTTTTGTAGAATTGTTCCTTGAGAGGACCTTCAGAGGTCTTCTATCAGCTATATGTTTTCGGCCTACTGCACTTTATACTAGTTGCCAAGGTAACCAAAATGCCTAAAATGGAAAAAAAAATATCTCCTATGAAGCCACTGGGCTGCTTGGACCCAGATTTCATCTATAGCATCCTTGGGCTGGGAAATTGAAAGTTTATGTTTTATATGAGAATTGGCTCTTTAGTTTGGTTGCTATGGCAACTTAGAGTTGTATAGACTTATAATGGGGAAAATTGGAAAAAGACATTCACTGCAAAGTCAGTGCAAACATTTTGACAAATTTTATGCAGAAAAGTTTCTTGAGAAGTCTTTTATCAGCTATATGTTTTTTTTGCCCACTTCACTTTATATTGGTTGCCATGGAAACCAAATGCAAAAAAAAAAAAAAAAAAAAAAAAAAAAAATCTTAAAAAATCTCTTCTTAAGCCACTGGGCAGGTTGGGCTCAGATTTCATCTGTAGCATCCTTGGGCTGGGAGATTGAAAGTTTATGTTTGTTATAAAAATAGGCTTTTTAGTTTGGTTGCTATGGCAACGAGTTGCATTGACTTACAATTGGGAAAATTGATAAATGGCATTTACAGCTAAACCATTGCAGATATTTTGACAAAATTTTTATAGAAATATTTCTTGAGAAGGCGTCTATCAGTTATATGTTTTTGGCCAAATGCTCATTTTTAATGGTTGGCATGGAAAACAAAATGCAAAAAACTGGAAAAAAATACTTTAAAAAAATGATCTTCTCAGAAACCACAAGCTCTTTGATGCTGTGACTTTACAGAAATATTCATCATATAAGATTTTATGTTTTTAATGAAAATCAGCCCTTTAGCTTGGTTGCTGTGGCAATTTCAAGTTTCCAAAGACTTACATGTATATTGGGGAAACTGACATCTCTTGCCAAGCCATTGCAGATATTTTGACAAACTTTTATAGAAATGTCCCTTGAGTAGTCTTCTGTCAGCTATATGATTTTATGCTCTCTGTTCATTTTTATTTGTTTCCATGAAAATCAAAATGCAAAAACAGAAAAATACCTTAAATTATCTCCTCAGTAATCATATGGTTTATGAAGCAGAGACTTCGTAGACATATTAATCATATTAACCTTTACAGATTTTTTGTTCTCCATTGTCATTGTTCAAAGAACATGGTTGGTATGGCAACTTAATTATGATGGAAAAAACAAAAAATGGGATTTATTGTTAAGCCATTGTAGCTATTCTGACCTAACATTTTCAGAAATAATCCTGGAGTGGTCTTCTATCAGCCATGATTATGTTCTTCCTGCAAACTGCTCATTTTGATCAGTTGCCATAGCAACCAAAAGGAACAAATAGCAAAAATCCTTAGAAAGTTATCCTTTTTTGTTGCCACAGCAATCAAAATGTGGAAAATAGTTATACATTTTTTTTATCAAATCCACAGACTGTCAGACTGAGACTTTGCAGTAGTATACTTTGTTTAGCCTGAACACATGTGACATCAATTTTGAGTCTGTACAAATATGTGATAGCAATTTCGAGCTAGAGCTCTGCTGAGCTTTGTGGCCCGTGGGCCTCTTGTTTATGGCTCTTGTCTTTTTCGTACTATATTCTAACCTGTCAGCTTTAGATGACCTCACTGTCATGCATTTTAGCTCGCCTGAGCTAGCAACTTCGGGGAGCTTATAGGCTGGTAAGGCTCAGGCATCCGTCCGTCGTCATCTGTCCTTCTGTCCACAATTTTAAACGACTTCTGCTCTGAAACGGCTGGGCCAGTTGTAACCAAATTTTATGTGTAGCCTCCAGGGGTCTTAGGAACGAAAAGTTGTTCAAACGATCCTAGTCACATGACCAACATGGCCGCCACATGGGTTGACCTTGACCTTTTTTTACGGTAAGGTCAAATTTGCTTCCTTGTGTTTTTATACATGCCAAAATGCTAGGACATAAGATATCTCGGAAACTATTGAAGATTTTGGGCTGAAAATTGGTATATACTGTCATATTAATGAGTACATGAAAATTTTTTGCGTACAAGAGGTCAAGGTCATTCTTTGACCTTCGACCCAGGTCTCTCATATTTCAACAATTTTTGACATCTACGCAAAAGCCGCTGGGCCAATATTGTAACCAAATTTCATGCAGAGCCTCTATGGGGCGGGGGAACAAAAATTTGTTCAAACGGCTTTTAAAAATCTTCTTCTCCAGATCTACAGGAGTGCTACCAAGATTGTTCAAATTCTGACCTTGGGTTGACCTTGACCTTTTTACAGTAAGGTCAAGTTTGCTTTCTGTAGCTTTTATATGGGAAAATGCTAGAACAGAAGATTTCTTGGAAACTGTTGAAATTTTGACATGAAAATTGGTATACTGCCATCTTAATTAGTACATGAAAATTTTTGTGTACAAGAGGTCAGAGTCATTCTTTGACCTTTGACCCTGCTCTATTTTGACAATTTCACACATCTCCTCCAAAGACTCTGGGCCAATTGAAATCAAATTTCTTGTAGAGCCTCTATGGGGCGGGGGAAGGAAAATTTGTTCAAACGGTCCTGGTCACATGACCAACATGGCCGCCAGGCCCATATATATGGTAAAAACCTTTAAAAATCTTCTTCTCCAGAACCTATAAGCCAATGGCCTTGAAACTTGGTACATGTATGTAGCATCGGGTAAGCAAGTACTACCAAGATTTTCAAATTATGACCTTTGGGTTGACTTTGACCTGTTTTACAGTAAGGTCAAATTTGCTTTCTGTAGCTTTTATATGGGAAAATGCTAGAAGATTTTTTTTGAAACTGTTGAACATTTTGACCTGAAAATTGGTATATACAGTCATCTTAATGAGTACATGAACATTTTTGCGTACAAGAGGTCAAGGTCATTCTTTGATCTTTGACATTGGTCTCTCATATTTTGACAATTTCACACATCTCCTCCAAAGCCACTGGGCCAGTTGTAACCAAATTTCATGTAGAGCCTAGGGCAGGGGAACCAAAATTTGTTCAAACAGTCCTAGTCACATGACCAACATGGCAGCAACACCCATATATGGTAAAAACCTTTAAAAATCTTCTTCTCCAGAACCAATAGGCGGATGGTCTTGAAATTTGGTATGTAGCATCAGGTACAAGAGGTACATGATTACTACCAAGATTGTTCAACTTGTTGACCTTGGGTTGACCTTAACCTTTTTTAAGGTAAGGTTAAATTTGCTTTCTGTACCTTTTATAGGGGAAAATGCTAGAACATAAGGTTTCTTGGAAACTGTTGAAGATTTTGACCTGAAAATTGGTATATACAGATATCTTAATGAGTACATGAAAGTTTTTGTGTACAAGAGGTCAAGGTCATTCTTTGGTCTCTCATATTTTGACAATATCACACGTCTCCTCAAAAGCCACTGGGCCAATTGTAACAAAATTTCATATAGAGCCTCTAGGGGCTGAGGGAACGAAAATTTGCTCAAACGGTCTGGGTCACATGACCAACATGGCCGTCATGCCCATATACGGCAAAAACCTTTACAAATCTTCTCCAGATCCAAATGATAGATGATCTTGAAACTTGGTATATAGCATCAGGTACTTGAGTACTCTCAAGATTGTTCAAATGATGACCTTGGGCTGACCTTGACCTTTTTAAAGGCAAGGTCAAGTTTGGGAAAATACTAGAACATAAGATATGACACAGCCTCCAGGGCTTGATGGAACAAAAATTTATTTAAGCGATCTACTAGTAGGCCATATGACCTACATGGCCACCATACTCAGGTGAGCGATTTAGGGCCTCCTGGCCGTCTTGTTTATCATTCTTTTTCCTTTTGACCTGCAGGGCATATTAAATCCTGTTATTTGACCTACCCATACAGATCTAAAAAGCTTACGAAGTTACGGAGTAAAGTGAATTTGCATATTTTAGACCTTATTTGCACATTTTATTACCTCCTTTTACATGCATTTTATTCTGTCCGGACCATATTACTGGATATTGCCATAGATAGATGGATAAATAGGCTAGAGATTTAAATGAAATATTTTGTGAAAATTCATGTACACGGTATATCTATTACCTGAAAGAGAATACAGAGCTCTATAGATTTATATAAATGAGCCGCGACACGAGAAAACCAACAATGTGGTTGTGCGCCCAGTGCAGACTCAAATCAGCCTGGGCATCTGCCCAGTCGTATCAGACTTTTCGCTGTGCGCTTAAAGGGTAGCTTAGGGTCTAAGCTACCTTCATGCGGACAGCGAAGACTCTGATCAGACTGGGCGGATGCCCAGGCTGATCTGAGTCTGCGCTGGGCGCACAACCACATTGTTGGTTTTGTCGTGTCGCGGCTCAAATATGCATTTATAATTAAAAAAAAAAAAAAAAAAAAAAAAATCACAGAAATGTAAACTTATGTCTCTCTCTCATTTGATGCTGGGCATGACATGAATGGACATTGAAGAAAATTTTCATGTCAGTTGGTCCCAGATTCTAAATACTGGGACAGATAGGGCTGAGCAAATAGTGCAGACCCAGATCAGACTGCCCAAAGGTGTAGACCCTTAATGCATTAAAAAGCCAAACTGTTCCATTTTTAGGACAATTATGGTAATTATTTTAGGTGTCCCAATATTTAGACATTTTATGATAGTTCAGGTGTTGGCATATGGAGGTTAATGACAGTGTATTTTCAGCACTTTATATTTTTCTGTAGAATTGTGGGAGACGATGATGGTGGGGTAATGTTCACACCAGAACAGTATGAAGCCTACAAGAAAAAAGTTTTACCAATGGTTAGTGCACAGGGTATAATCGATTCCGCCAATTTTCACTTCCTACCGAGACTGTCCATCATATTTGGCTTCTGCCGAGACTGTCCGCAAACTCTTGCTTCCTGCAGAGACTACTGTCCTCGAAAAATGGCTTCCTGCTGAGACTGTCCGCATGACTCTGCTTCCTGCCAAGAGCCTCGGCAGGAAGCAGAATCACACAGACAGTCTCTGCAGGAAGCCATTTATCATGTACAGAAGTCTCGGCAGGAAGCAAGAAATTGCGGACAGTCTCGGTGGAAGCCAAATATGATGTACAGTCTCTGCAGGAAGCGGAAATTAGCGGAATCGATTATACCCTGTATAGTAGGAAACAGTGAAACCTGTCTTAAGGGGTCACCTATCTATAGCAGCAACCTTTCGTGGATCCCTTGAACTAAAATACTAAATGAACCTATATTAAGGGGTAAGCAGACAATCTTGTGTGTCCCTTTAGTTGACCCCTCACGGCAGGCTTAACTTTAGTTGGAAAAATTTTTAACCCTTAAAGCTCCAAAAATGAAAACAGTTGAACTTGCAAACAGGGTAGTTCCAGATTGAACCACCGCATTTGATTCTACACTCTTTTACTTCTAGTCTTTGAATTTTCGATACATGTGTTATATACTTGGATGCGACTTCTTTTTGAATTTTGCAGATGTAAATTTTGTTGGCTGCTTTTTGGCACTGTAAGGGTTAAACTGATCAACAAATGCATAAAGTTTCTCTTCTGCAGACTAAAGCAAAGCTCAGTTTAAAGTGTAAGATATTGATTTACAGGAATTTCCAGACATTCCAAGCTGGTAAAAGTAAGGACTGTAAATTGCATTCCTTTTGAGTTTTTTCGGGTATTTCAACATTAATTACATTTAGATAAATTAACTTACCTATCCTTAATTTCCAGTATTCAAAAATGTTATGGACCTTTTCAGTGTAATTTAACAAATTATATTCCCTCTTAATGAGCCATCTCACCAGGAATTTTAAGCATTTCCTATTCTTGTTTAAATTGGATACATTCCTTTTTCTGAAAAAGGATATGCCAAAATTCAATTGACTCCCTATGCTTTACTTAAAATCTTTGTGTTACTTGAAGTCTTTCCATCCAAATTTGGTAAAGTGTATGGAGAAAACTGTTATTCTTCCACATTCTCAAAGGGGAAAACTTTTTGGATTTAGTATTTGCTTCCCTGCAAACAAAAGCCCCTAGTCAAAAGCAGCTACTCTTAAAGGTATGAATTTGCTCCTTAGGAGCAAATTCATTCCATTAAGAGTAGACCCTGTTTTATTTGGAGCTCTTCTTTGGGGGGGAGGAGCCCTGGTAGCTCTGTAGGTTAAGAGCTGGCTTGCTGATCTAGCAATCCAGGGTTTGAGACCCGCTGGAGGTGGAAGTCTTTTCAATCGTAAGCAGGGTTCAGTTGCACATAGCCTTCCATTATCACCCACTCTTCGTTCAGATATGACTGAACTACTGTTGAAAGGACGTAAAATCCTCCATATACTTTCAGGGAAGCCAACGCTTAACGTTGTCTCCTTTGAAAATATTGCAGAAAAACGTGGAGGTGTATACATTCCTATTAAGGTGAAGGGCTACTCCTATCTAGTTTTCTGTCAATTTTTATATGGGCAGACAACTTTTATGACTTCCTGTTTGTTTCCCTAGGCAATGAAACCTTCCAAGTAGGGGTCAACTCTTAATGGAAAGAATTTGAGCAAATTCTTTCCAATAAGAGAAGACCCCCATTTAGAAGAAGTGCAAAAATAAAAAGCACATAGTTCTTCCCCTGAAAGTGTATGCATTCTTGTTAAGGGAGATAACTCAGAAATATATCTCATTACAGCGCCAGAAGAACCGCTTGTTCGTGTCGTGGACAGCTTCCACGGGTATGGACTGTAAGATGGTAGGACCAGAAACACAGTGCTTCTGTCAACACAGGTAAACCCGACAGACAACCTGTCAGGGTTCTCACTAGGATTATTAAAACTAGGAGTCCCAGAGACCACCCCTGGTTAACTATGTATATACAAGGGCTGTTACCAAACGAAAAAGAGTCTTTGTTCCCAAATGACCTGGTCATGGTGGCTAAACAAATTTGTTTAGTCATGATGACCAAGTTGTTTTGGAACTATGACTCTTTTTTCATTTTGTAACATCCTCTTTTTCGTTTTGTAACAGCCTTAGAAACATAGTTAACCAGGTGTGGGGACATTCATGGGAAAAAATAGGATTCCTGTAATGTAATTGAAGATATTCTCAGGAAAAGAGAAGTTTTCAAACCAAAAGTAGGAGTAAAAGACTTCAAAGGTGGAGTTATATTAAATGGGAAGCATGTGGGCAAAGCAGATACTTTGGTTTAACAACCTAGCAGTCATTCAATAACTCACAAGTGCACAGGGTCTCCCAGAGACAAGGTCAGAATTTTCAGCTGAGTGCTGTTCAAATTTCATTAAAATACCCCTTAATACCGGTTTGATCGTATAGATTGCTGTTTTTGTATGATGAAAATTATATTTAATGTTTAAATATCACATTAGATTTATGTAATTTATGTCCCCCCACCAAAGGTGAGGGGGGACATATTGTTTTCAGTGCGGATCTTGTCAGCGTCGGCATGACAGTTTCTTGTATGCGCGATATCTCTTGAACCAATGGATGGAATTTCACCAAACTTGCATGGATATATCATTGTGACAAACTTAAGAGCTGATTAGATTAAAGTGACTTTGACCTCATTTTAAAGGTCACTGGAGGACTTAGATGAAATTTCTTGTATGCGCGATATCTCTTGAACCAATGGATGGAATTTCACCAATCTTGCATGGATACATCATTTGGACAAACTTAAGAGCTGGTAAGATTCTGGTGACCTTGACCTTATTTTCAAGGTCATTGGAGGACTTAGATGACAATTTCTTGAATCCACAATATCTCCTGAAACAATAGATGGAATTTCACCAAACTTGCATGGATACATCATTGGGACAAGTTCATGAGCTGATTAGATTTTGGTGACCTTGACCTTATTTTCAAGGTCACTGGAGGACTTAGATGACAATTTCTTGTACCCACAATATCTCCTGAACCAATGGATGGAATTTCACCAAATTTTTTCTTATACATAATTGGGACAAGTTTATGAGCTGTTTAGATTTTAGTGACATTGACCTTATTTTAAAGGTCACTGGAGGACTAAGAGTACAATTTCTTGTACCCACAATATCTCCTGAACCATTGAATGGAATTTGGCGAAACTTTCATGGATACATCATTTGGACAATTTTAAGAGCTGATGAGATTTTGGTGGCCTTGATCTCAGTTCCAAGGTCACTGGAGGACTTAGATGACATTATCTGGAACCCATGATATCTCGTAAACTAATGGATGGAATTTCACCAAACTTGCATGGATACATCATTTGGACACATTTAATAGCTGATTAGATTTGGTGACCTTGACTTCATTTTCAAGGTCCCTGGAGGACTTAAATGACAATTTCTTATACCCACGATGTCCCCTAAGCTAATGGATGGAATTTCACCAAACTTTCATGGATATATCATTGGGACAAATTTACGAGCTATTTAGATTTTGGTGACCTTGACCTTATTTTAAAGGTCACTGGAGGACTTAAATGACAGTTTTTTGTACCCATGATATCTCTTGAACCAATAGATGTAATTTTACCAAAATTGCATGGATACATTACTAGGACTAGCTTAAAGGGCTACTGTACTGTTTTTCTACATGCATTGAAATCACTGGAAATAACTGGTATTGTTTTGTCTAAAAGAATGTCGAAAACTGCAAGGAAAAATTCCAAATGGTTTAAAAGTTATAAGCAATTTAAATTTTAATTAGCTGAAAAATATGCAAGGACTCTTATGACGTCATTTGAGTCATTCAAATAATTTAAATTTAAAAAAATATATATTTTGAAAACATATTTTACACTTTTTTCCGCTAAAATAAATTTAGTGAGACAACTTACATCATCTCATTAAAAAAGTTTGAATATTTTGGATCAGAATATGGTAATAATAACTGGAATCAAATTCACATTATGCAAGTAAAGCTGCAGAAATGAAAAAGTGGGCGGGGCTTAAAATCTAATTTGCATAAACTTTAATTGTCAATAATTACAGTTTGGGTAGGAATTTTTCGATGGGGTTTTCAGCAATCTGTTTCTCTCATTAATATCTGTTAATTGGAAATATTTCTGGAAATAGTGAAAAAACAGTCCAGTAGCCCTTTAAGAGCTGATCAGATTTTGGTGACCTTGACCTTATTTTCAAGATAACAAGAGGAGTTAGATATGATAAATTTCACTAAAATTGATATGTCTCATTAGCCTTGGGCTTGATTTGCACTTTACTTTCATAGATATATCTTTGGGACAATCTCAAGAGTCTACTATGTTTTAATTACCTTGACCCCATTTTCAAGGTCAAAAGCTAAACTTACAAATGCTTATTTTTTTCTCTTAAATGAGTTATACCTTGAACCAATTGACAGATATTCATCAGGCTTGCATGAATATATCGTTTGACAGGTTTAAGACATGTTTAACAGTTGGTGACCATGACCCATTTTTCAAGGATAAGTCTTATATGTAGGATATCTTTAGAACAAGTGGGTGGATTTTCTCCAAACTTGCATAGATATTTTATTTGTACAGGCTTTTTATTCATTAGAGGGGATGGGAAATGGGCTGGTGGGGGGACATCAGATTTTCTCTGAAAAACATTTCTAGTTGAATCTTAATACAGAGCATCTAGAGAGTAAGAGTTATACACAGAATTAGGTGATGAAATGTATATCTGTGTCACATGGTGATACAAAGAACTAGTTTCAGAATCTTACAGAAATTATATGCTACTGTATATTATGAATCTAAAGCTAGAAAATCCTTATAGTTTTCACTTGTCCTACAAAGTTATAGTGACTGTAATAATTAATAAAACAAACAGTCAAAATTTTTTACTTGTCCTTCATCAAGAATGCAAATGAACCACCACACGACAAAATCAACAAAGTGGCATGTGTGTCCTGGGAAGACTCAGGTCAGCCTGGGCATCTGCCTAGTCCAATCAGAATCTTTGCTGCCGGGTAGAGCTAGCTTAGACCCTGAGCTACTTTTTAAGTGCACAGCAAAGACTCTGATCAGACTGGGGTGATGCCCAGGCTGATCTGATTCTTCACTGGGTGTACATGCCACTTTGTTGATTTTGTCATGTCGCGGCTCAAATGCTTGTGGCAATTTGGCATTGTGTAGCCAAGCAACTTGTTGCAGCTGGGCACTTTTCCTGTTTCCTGTCACTTACTGCTATGCAGCTTAGAAATGTTTTTTTTTTTTTCATTTTTTTTTTATAATTTTGAAGCATTTTCACTTATTTGTACAGTATGTCTCTTCCCATGAAAGCATTGAAATCAAGAATGAAACAGTGGTTATTCTGTGAATTAAAGAAACTTTTATTTGTCCTGAAGAAGGTAATAATTTACTGTGACACTTTGATCAATAAAGTCTACTCTGCTGATGTTGATCGCTCATTCTGTTTTAATTTAGGGGATAACTGTCTTGAAAATTGTCATTTGGGGAGGTAAATCAGTGGTTTTATGGTCGGAAATTTCGTTTTACAGCGACGCGCTAGCGGAGCCGTAAAACGCAATTTGCGACCATAACACCAATGATTTACCTCCCCAAATGACAATTTTCAATACAGTTATCCCCATTCTAATGCACTTTTCCACATTTTCACCTTTCATAATTTACTATTTTGCACCCATTTCAAGTGCCCTCAGCAAAGTAAAACCAAACGTCAGCCAATGAGAAGCGACGTTACTTAATGACGTCGGGTTTGCAACAGTATATCACAGAATATACTGTCGCAATTTTTTGACGTTATCCAATCAGACGTCGCGTTACATTTGTAAGTGCATTAGAATCCTTATTAGATTTGGTTTGTCCTGTCTCAGATTCAGGTCACACAAAACAGATTTTGAGAAGATTCCACATGAAAGACCAATACTCTTGCCATGTAAGGTGAAAGGCTGTGGTTGCCGTAGTTACCATTATGTGCCCCAGAATGGTTCCCAGCCTATCCGGTGCTCATGTAAACATTATTCAGATGATCATACTGCAGTGCCACCTCACAAGTGTAAAACAGGTAAGGCTGGTCCTTATCTCCCCTGGGACTAGTGGAATGCAAGACATAGGTACAGTTAACTCTCAATATCTCAAAGTCGAAATTTATTCCAAACTACTGATATTTCAAAGTAAATTTTCTGGTCCCAGAAAATTGACTTTGAGATATCAGTAGTTTGAGGTAAGAGAATAAATGTAAATTAAGGTAGGGATTGTGTCCAAACTGTATCCTTTAAGATAAGAGATACGTTGAGATATCAGTGTTCGAGACATCGAGAGTTGACTGTATTACTTATCTGGCATCAGTGTCAGCTGCATAAACTTTCAAGGAGTTTTCTTGTTTAGCACTGTTTTGTGATAATGTGTAGACAGGCGAGAACCACCCTACAGAATTCTTGTGTTGGACCAAATGATACATGATGTATTTTCCATAAATATCCATACCCTTTCATCCTTACCCAGCTACAGTAAATTTCATAACAGGAACACCTGTGGGCCTTGAAATTAGTACCAGTTATTTGCTGTTTTAGTTATCAATGGTAAATTCTGATTTGTATGACTGAAAATTTACCGTTTACGAGCAGTCTGATCTCGGTCTGCACTGTTTGCTCTGGCCTTTCTTTCCAATAATTAGATAGAATTTGTAAGGTATTTTCCTCGGCCTAACCCTTTTCATCTTCTAGGTTCCTTCTCTTTTCAGCTGGGTGTAAGTGCACTAGCTTCAAAAGCTCATATACTTGTGGATGTGGGCAACCATATTACACACATGAGATGGTAGTTGAGACCAAAGAAGAGAGAATGGCCAGGGGACACCCAGTTGGACAAGATGTCCCTTACCAGGCCATGGGGGGACTTACAGGGTTTTCTTCTCTCATGGATGGGTATATGAGGCTGGACCCTAGTGGGATAGGTGAGTGTAGATCATGGTATAAACCATATTTTTGGTCTTCCATTTATCTCCACAGAAACTCATGTTGTATGATCTTGATTTGTATGAAACCTGAAAGGTATCTGTTCTTGGGAATGCAAAGCTTTCATTTTTATTATACCATTAATTTCAAAGAAGTTGAGAGGGCATATTGCTTTCACCTCGTCTGTTCACTTGTTAATCTTGTTATTCATTTTGCCCATTTGTCAGTTTAACTGTTCATCCATAATGCTTGATGCAGCTGTATTGCCTATGAAGGACTGGGTCTAGGGTTTTGGAATTTCAAGTAAAGATGGCCATGACAAGTGAGCTAACACATTTTTTTCTCCAATGGATTTGTACTTGCTTCTTTGTCAAAAAAATAAAGGAAATCTTGTTACTATGGTTCTTTGTTGAAAATGAAAGGAAATCTTGTTACCATGGTTCTTTATCGAAAATGAAAGGAAATCTTGTTACCATGGTTCTTTGTCAAAATATAAAGGAAATCTTGTTACCATGGTTCTTTGTTGAAAATGAAAGAAAATCTTGTTACCATGGTTCTTTGTCGAAAATGAAAGAAAATCTTGTTACCATGGTTCTTTATCGAAAATGAAAGGAAATCTTGTTACCATGGTTCTTTGTCAAAAAATAAAGGAAATCTTGTTACCATGGTTCTTTGTTGAAAATGAAAGGAAATCTTGTTACCATGGTTCTTTGTTGAAAATGAAAGGAAATCTTGTTACCATGGTACTTTGTTGAAAATGAAAGAAAATCTTGTTACCATGGTTCTTTGTCAAAAATGAAAGGAAATCTTGTTACCATGGTTCTTTATCGAAAATGAAAGGAAATCTTGTTTCCATGGTTCTTTGTCAAAAAATAAAGGAAATCTTGTTACCATGGTTCTTTGTTGAAAATGAAAGGAATTCTTGTTACCATGGTTCTTTGTTGAAAATGAAAGGAAATCTTGTTACCATGGTTCTTTGTTGAAAATGAAAGGAAATCTTGTTACCATGGTTCTTTGTCAAAAGATAAAGGAAATCTTGTTACCATGGTTCTTTGTTGAAAATGAAAGAAAATCTTGTTACCATGGTTCTTTGTCGAAAATGAAAGAAAATCTTGTTACCATGGTTCTTTATCGAAAATGAAAGGAAATCATGTTACCATGGTTCTTTGTTGAAAATGAAAGAAAACCTTGTTACCATGGTTCTTTGTCGAAAATGAAAGAAAGTCTTGTTACCATGGTTCTTTGTGGAAATGAAAGAAAATCTTGTTTTTATGGTTCTTTGTCGAAAATGAAAGAAAATCTTGTTGCCATGGTTCTTTGTCGAAAATGAAAGGAAATCTTGTTACCATGGTTCTTTGTCGAAAATGAAAGAAAATCTTGTTACCATGGTTCTTTGTGGAAATTGAAAGGAAATCTTGTTACCATGGTTCTTGGTCGAAAATGAAAGAAAGTCTTGTTACCATGGTTCTTTGTGGAAAATGAAAGAAAATCTTGTTTTTATGGTTCTTTGTCCAAAATGAAAGAAAATCTTGTTACCATGGTTCTTTGTCGAAAATGAAAGAAAAACTTGTTACCATGGTTCTTTGTTGAAAATAAAAGGAAATCTTTTTATGCCCCCAATTTCGGAGAAATTGTGGGGGCATATTGGTTTGGGCCTGTCCGTCTGTCCGTCTGTCCGTCTGTCCGTCTGTCATATCAAGAACCGTAAGAGCTAGGAGCTTGAAACTTTATACACATGATCAGTATGAAAAATAAGCGAACACGTGTTTTTTCTTTTTTCCGCGGGTCACATATTTCAAGAGTTATGCCCCTTTTTCAACTTAGCCTGCGGAACCTTGTGAACAAAATTTCTCAAGAACCCCTGATGCTAGGATCATGAGGTTTTGCAGGGTGAGAATGCCCAAGGTGTAGATGACCTGATTAACTTTTGAAACAAATTCGTGAATTTTTGACCGAGTTATGCCCCTTTTTCGACTTAGTGCATTGTAAGCCTATGGAACCTTGTGAACAAAATATCTCAAGAACCCCTGAAGCTAGGAGCATGATTTTTTGCAGGAAGATACTGCCTGTGGTGTAGATGACCTGATTAACTTTTGAAAAAAATTCGTGAATTTTTGATCGAGTTATTCCCCTTTTTCTACTTAGTGCATTGAGGCCTATGGTACAAAGGTACCCTTACATATAGTCAAGAACAATAAGAGCTAGGAACTTGAAAACTTTATACACATGATCAGTATGGAAAATAAGCAGACCCGTATTTTTTTATTTTTCCGCCGGCAATGTATTTCCAGAGTTATGCCCCTTTTTCGACTTAGCCTGTGGAACCTTGTGAACAAAATATCTCAAGAACCCCTGATGCTAGGATCATGAGGTTTTGCAATATGAGAATGCCCAAGATGTAGATGACCTGATTAACTTTTGAAACAAATTTATGAATTTTTGAACGAGTTATGCCCTTTTTTCGACTTAGTGCATTGTAAGGCTATGGAACCTTGTGAACAAAATATCTCAAGAACCCCTGAAGCTAGGAGCATGATTATTTGCAGGAAGATACTGCCTGTGGTGTAGATGACCTGATTAACTTTTGAAAAAAATTGGGAATTTTCAATTGAGTTATTCCCCTTTTTCGACTTAGTGCATTGAGGCCAATGGTACAAAGGTACCTTTACATTTAGTCAAGAACACTAAGAACTAGGAACTTGAAACTTTATACACATGATCAGTATGAAAAATTAGCGAACATGTGTTTTTTCTTTTTTCAGCGGGTCACATATTTCAAGAGTTATGCCCCTTTTTCAACTTAGCCTGCGGAACCTTGTGAACAAAATATCTCAAGAACCCCTGATGCTAGGATCATGAGGTTTTGCAGGGTGAGAAAGCCCAAGGTGTAGATGACCTGATTAACTTTTGAAACAAATTCGTGAATTTTTGACCGAGTTATGCCCCTTTTTCGACTTAGTGCATTGTAAGCCTATGGAACCTTGTGAACAAAATATCTCAAGAACCCCTGAAGCTAGGAGCATGATTTTTTGCAGGAAGATACTGCCTGTGGTGTAGATGACCTGATTAACTTTTGAAAAAAATTCGTGAATTCTTTATCGAGTTATTCCCCTTTTTCGACTTAGTGCATTGAGGCCTATGGTACAAAGGTACCCTCACATATAGTCAAGAACAATAAGAGCTAGGAACTTGAAAACTTTATACACATGATCAGTATGGAAAGTAAGCAGACCCGTATTTCTTTATTTTTCCGCCGGTCATGTATTTCCAGAGTTATGCCCCTTTTTCGACTTAGCCTGTGGAACCTTGTGAACAAAATATCTCAAGAACCCCTGATGCTAGGATCATGAGGTTTTGCAAGATGAGAATGCCCAAGGTGTAGATGACCTGATTAACTTTTGAAACAAATTCTTGAATTTTTGACCGAGTTATGCCCCTTTTTCGACTTTGTGCATTGTAAGCCGATGGAACCTTGTGAACAAAATATCTCAAGAAACCTTGAAGCTAGGAGCATGATTTTTTGCAGGAAGATACTGCCTGTGGTGTAGATGACCTGATTAACTTTTGAAAAAAATTCGTGAATTTTTGATTGAGTTATTCCCCTTTTTTGACTTAGTGCCTTGAGGCCTATCGTACAAAGGTACCCTTACATATAGTCAAGAACAATAAGAGCTAAGAACTTGAAACTTTATACACATGATCAGTATAGAAAATAAGCAGACCCGTATTTTTTTATTTTTCTGCCGGCAATGTATTTCCAGAGTTATGCCCCTTTTTCGACTTAGCCTGTGGAACCTTGTGAACAAAATATCTCAAGAACCCCTGATGCTAGGATCATGAGGCTTTGCAAGATGAGAATGCCCAAGGTGTAGATGACCTGATTAACTTTTGAAACAAATTGGTGAATTTTTGACCGAGTTATGCCCCTTTTTCGACTTAGTGCATTGTAAGCCGATGGAACCTTGTGAACAAAATATCTCAAGAACCCCTGAAGCTAGGAGCATGATTATTTGCAGGAAGATACTGCCTGCGATGTAGATGACCTGATTAACTTTTGAAAAAAATTCGTGAATTTTTGATCGAGTTATTCCCCTTTTTCGACTTAGTGCATTGAGGCCTATGGTACAAAGGTACCCTTACATATAGTCAAGAACAATAAGAGCTAGGAACTTGAAACTTTATACACATGATCAGTTTGGAAAATAAGCAGACCCTTATTTTTTTATTTTTCCCCTGGCAATGTATTTGCAGAGTTATGCCCCTTTTTCGACTTAGCCTGTGGAAACTTGTGAACAAAATATCTCAAGAACCCCTGATGCTAGGATCATGAGGTTTTGCAGGATGAGAATGCCCAAGGTGAAGATGACCTGATTAACTTTTGAAACAAATTCTTGAATTTTTGACAAAGTTATGCCCCTTTTTCGACTTAGTGCATTGTAAGCCTATGGAACCTTGTGAACAAAATATCTCAAGAACCCCTGATGTTAGGAGCATGATCTTTTGCAGGAAGATACTGCCTGTGATGTAGATGACCTGATTAACTTTTGAAAAGAAATCATGAATTTTTGATTGAGTTATGCCCCTTTTTCGACTTAGTGCATTGTAAGCCTATGGAACCTTGTGAACAAAATATCTCAACAACACCTGATGCTAGGAGCATGATTTTATGCAGGAAGATACTGCCTGTGGTGTAGATGACCTGATTAACTTTTGAAAATAATTTGTAAATTTTGGATTTAGTTATGCCCCTTTTTCAACTTAGTGCATTATTTGCCTATGGAAGCTTGTGAACAAAATATCTGGAGAACCCCTGATGCTAGGATCATGATTTTTGCAGGTTGATATTGCCCAAGGTGTAGATGACCTGATTAACTTTCAAAAACAATTCGTAAATTTTTGACTGAGTTAAGCCCCTTTTTCGACTTAGTGCATTGTAAGCCTATGGTACAAAGGTACAAGCATTATTGGATGAACCTTCTCTAGAGACAAGCATATGGTTGGGGGCATAGTGTTTCATAAACACATTTTCTAGTTACAATGATTTTTTGTCAAAAATGAAAGGAAATCTTGTTGGTAACAAGATTTCTTTTCATTTTTGACAAATTAGTATTCAAGCTAGCCTATGATGATATTCATTATACCATATTTCTTCGGTTATAAGATGGGAGTTCACCTTATCAAAATTACTGCTAATATGTAAATCAGTATTGTGTGATTCACAGAGCTCTAGATAAGAGGGAGTATTTGGTGATACATGTAATTAGGGATAATTTTTGTTAATTCTGCATTAATGAGAAATAAAAAAATTATCCTTAATTATCATCAAATACTCCCTCTTATCTAGAGCTCTGATTCAGCTATATGAGTACTATATGTATGTAGGTCATGGTGTCATTATAATATTATGGTTTGATACAGTTGTAAGGATAAGTAAATGGAGTTTTTTGACGATTATCAAAACTGACCCATACTAGTAGTAGTAGTATCGTTTATTTATGTCTCACCAGTGTATACAATAAAAACATATCATACATATAAAAAGCCACACAGGTACCTATACAACTGCCATTCTAAAAAATTTTGTGAGAGACACATACCTGGCAACTCTCCCCCATAAATAGGGAGTCTCCCTATTTTTGATGGTACTCCCACTCTCCCTCCCTCCTTTGCCAAAAATGGCAAAATCTCACTATTTTAAGGGCATCTCCCTATTTTTGTTTGATTTTTAAGATTTTTTTTCTTAAAATAGTATAAAATTTTCATATATCTCCCCCATGAAAATTGTCTGGACTTTTGAAGCGCATGCAGTTTTGCTGAAAAAGTCTGCTGAAATGGTAATTTTCACGCTTTCTCCCCCATGAGATTTTCACCTGTCAACTTTTGGAAAACCTATTTTTGTTTGATTTTTAAGATTTTTGTCTCGCCTGCAACGTAGAAGCGAGACATATGTATTGCTTTTCCGGTGTCGTCGTCGTCGTCGGCGTAAACTTTCATCGGGTTTTTGCGTTTAGGTCGGTTTCACAAAGCGCTGACAGGCGAGACACCGCATTCCGTGGAATTCTTGTTTTTCTTAAAATAGTATAAAATTTTCATATATCTCCCCCATGAAAATTGTCTGGACTTTTGAAGCGCATGCAGTTTTGCTGAAAAAGTCTGCTGAACTGGTCATTTTCACGCTTTCTCCCCCATGAGATTTTCCAAAAGTTGACAGGTATGGAGACAATAAAACTGTATTTTTAAAATACAATAAAACTGCAGTTAAAAACCACATACTTGTACAGAGGTAATTCTGGCTAACAGTTTTAAGGCAGAAAAGCATCTCATTTAGGCATAATCTAGCTATTCTCAGTGAGAATTTTAGATACTATCCTTCATAATTGCATTTATGTTTGATTATTTTCCTCCCATTTGACAGATTTTAGCAAACGTTTGACAAAAAATAGAGCAAATCTCTCACAATCTCACCTGAAAATGATCCCTGCATGTTATATGTATTTGAATCTGTTGTTCTCATTACTGTATTGCTAAATTGCTAACATCATGCAGAATTGTTTTATAGGAGCTCCACCTAAAGAATTTTTGGAACAGCCAATCACATCATCAGACCATCCCTTTCTGAGGGCCAATGTTGAGTCTATTAAACATCATAATATGAAGAAGATTGCTGCTAAAGGTATGGATGCTTTATGTTAATATCATTTTCATTGTTATACTGTAACCAATGAAACTTTGTCTGTTTATTAGCTCACCTGAGCCTTTAGGCTCATAGGTGAGCTTATAGTTTAGCCAGGCATCTGTCGTCCGTCCGTCTGGCCGTCGTCCGTCCATCCGTCCGTCGTCAACATTTTCAAACATCTTCTCCTTTGAAACCACTGGGCCAATTGAAGTCAAATTTCATATGAAGCCTACCTAGGTTGGGGGAACGAAAGTTTGTTCGGGTATTTGGGTCACATGACCAAGATGGCCGCCATGCCCATATATGGTAAAAATCCCTTCAAAAATCTTCTTCTCCAGACCAAAAGGCCTATGACCTTGAAACGTGGTATGTAGCATCGGGCATTCAGGCCCATCATAGTTTGTACAAATGATGACAGTGCGGTGACCTTGACCTAATTTATGACACGGTCAACTTCGGTACCTTAGGCTTTTACATGGGAAAACGCCGAAACAGTTGATTTCTCAGAATCTATTTAAGTCTAAGGTACAATATTTGGTATATATGGTCAACTAAATGAACAGCTGAAGATATTATGTCACTAAAGGTCAAGGTCAATCTGTTGGCCCGTCTGTCGTCAAGATTTTTAAACAGCTTCTCTGAAACCACTAGGCTGATTGAAGGCAAATTTCATATGGAGCCTCAGTGGGATGGGGGAAGGAAAGTTTGTTACCAGGTCACATGACCAAGATGGCCACCACACCCATATATGGTAAAAACCTTTCAAAAATCTTCTTCTTCAGAACCAGAACGCCTATGACCTTGAAACTTGGTACGTAGCATTGGGCACTCGGAGCCCATCATAGTTTATACAAATGATGACGGTGCGTTGACCTTGACCTAATTTATGACACTGTCAACTTTGGTATGTTAAGCTTTTATATGGGAAAAGGCTTAAACAGTGGATTTTTCAGAAATATTCAAGTCTAAGGTACAATATTTGGAATATATGGTTAACCAAATGACCAGTTGAAGATATTGTCACTTAAGGTCAAGGTCATTCTGTCAGCCTGTCCATCTGTTGTCAAGATTTTCAAACATCTTCTCCTCTGAAACCACTTCCCCTATTGAAGCCAAATTTCATTTGGAGTCTTAGTGGGATGAGGGAAAGAAAGTAGGTTCCCAGGATCTGGGTCACATGACCAAGATGGCCGCCATGTCCATATATGGTAAACCCCTTCAAAAATCTTCTTCTCCAGAACGAAAAGGCCTATGACCTTGAAACTTGGTATGTAGCATTTGGAGTAAGTAAGCAAGTAAGTAAGTAAGTAAGTAAGTAAGTAAGTAAATTTTATTATAGTGACATTGTGTTATGTACATACACAAATATGTATAATATAAACATTTAACAACACCCGGCCGCATTGGGCCTATAAGTCACTTTTGACAATAAATATTACAAAATAGGCTTTTCATTCTATAACTAGCGCATAAATTTGCATGCACGTTTGTCAGAACCCTACCAACGGGTACACAACACCGAATCAACATTGAATCAACGTTGATTCAACGTCATGACGTTGAATCAACGCTGATTCAACATCGATTCAGCGCCGTGAGCCAGTTGACTTTACTCTATGAAACTACCGGAAAATAAACTCACCCAGTAGCAGATACATGTATTTATATGTATATATATAATGAGTGCAATCCAATGACAGTAAAACGATCAGATCTTGCGCCGTTACACAACAAAATGATATGTTTTAGTTGTACAGATAAGATTTTCTTCTGTTCATGGCAGTAACTATAAATTTAGCAACAAAAACATAATGTTTTTCTAAAACATAACTCAACTTTTGTGTGTCACTTAAAGATAAAAAGTTCTCACAGGTTTCCACAGACTTGGCTTAAAAAATAATTCTCTCAGATCGTTATAACGAGAACATTTTAGCAAAAAATGCATTTCGTCTTCTGTTGGACCCATCATACTTTATACAAATCAGGACTGTGCATTGACTGTGACCTAATTTATGGCAAGGTCGATTTTGATGCATTGGAAAATGCTTAAGCAGTGGATTTCTCAGAAACCATTCAAGTCTATGACATGCCCATTATGGATAAACTCCTTCAAAAATCTACTTCTCCAGAACCAAAGGCACAATGACCTTGTAGCATTGAGGACATGGGCCCATCATGGTTTGTACAAATTATGACGGCCCTTTGACCTTGACCTAATTTATGGCAGGGTCAACTTTGGTATGTTATGCTTTTATATGGGAAACTGCTTAAACATTTTTTTTAAGCCTAGATATAATAACTGGAAAATATGGTTAACTAAATGAATACATGAAGACAAGGTCATCAAAGGTCAAGGTCATTTTTTGAACTTTGCTCAAGATCACTGAGATTTTAAAATTAAAATATGCACACCTTTTAAGCTACTGGTTTCAAATTTGTAACAAATAAGCTAAATGACAAATTGTGTCTGTTGACAGAGGGTGTCAGGTGAGCTACAGGACCATTGGTCTTGTGGTTTATGTAAGCATCTCAAATAGTCTTATAGTGCAATTTGTTAACAATGTATATCCACCATATTTGTATTTATCTGCCTCTCGTGCTTCTCATATTAGGGAGAAAAAAACAGAATTTGTGATCACCCATTTGAAAGAGAATTATTTATAAGGAATAAAATATATTTAAATTAACAAAGTGCTTTGCTTTAGTTCTAATCTCAGTGCTTGTATTATTACTACATATATGTTTGTATTCACATATGTTAAATTGAAAACTGAAATAAAATAAGTTTTAACTAATGCATAGGTTGATATTTTACTTTGGAGCATACATAGGCTTCAGGTATGGTTTTTAATGATTTGACTTGTCCGACCTCACTCTGTTTTCTGCTGATGGGTTCCTGACTTTGTCATTTCAAGCAGAAAGAAAGGCTACTGACTGTCCATTTAACCCTCAACATCCAGGCCCGGATCCAGACCACCACGTACTGGTGGGGCTCGGGGCTCTGGATAACTGGTGGGGCTGGGAGGTGCCAAGATATATGTGTGTATGTGGGGGGGGGGGGGGGGGGGGGTTGAAAATATATGGCATAATTAGAGATCAGTTTGATGAAAAATTTTGATAATGTCATTTTTGCCTTGAAATATATGTTGTGAGATCTCATTAGAATCGCCTCACCGAGGCAATTCTAATTAGATGTCACAACATATATTGTAATCTAACCACACAGATAAATTACCTCAAACTGTCATCAGATACTCCTTATTATCTGGATGCCTTCATTATATTATACATAACACAGAGGCCTAGATGGCGGGGCTGAAGTCCCAAAGCCCACCCCCTGGATCCGGGCCTGACATCTTTATTACTTTTAGCATCTGGTAGCAAAGAGGTTGTAGCTTCTGGAAGCAAGGATGTAGATGCTGATTTAGCTGAAAGAATGTCTGCCATGAAATTGCCTGGTGAATCAGATATGGACTTTTATGAGAGAAGATATCAGGAAAGAGTAAGTATATTGTACATTCTAATGCACTTACTAATATAACGCGACGTCTGATTTGATAATGTCAAAAATCCGACGCCATTAAGTAACGTCGCTTCTCATTGGCTGACATTTGGTTTTATGTTGCTGATGGCGCTTGAAATGGGTGCGAACTAGTACATTATGAGAGGTGAAAATACAGAAAAGTGCATTAGAATGGGATAACTGTATTGAAAATTGTCATTTGGGGAGGTAAATCATAGGTTTTGTGGTCTCAAATTGGGTTTTACGGCTCCGCTGGCGCGTCACCGTATAACGAAATTTCCGACCATAAAACCGATGATTTACCTCCCCAAATGACAATTTTCAAGACAGTTATCCCCTAAGTAATTGAGGTTGAGTGGTTAGAGATGCTCAGTTATGATGCAGAAGGTCACAGGTTTAAACCACTATTTGGCCAGCCAGCAACTAGAAAATTCTTTCAATCAACCCAGCAGTAAATGGGTGCCTGTTTTTTGAATCAGTGCAAAGAGAGGGATGGGCTCTGCCTTTCATACACTTTTCCCAAGATACAGTGGGCCTCTAAGTCCCACTTCCCCTACAGCGAATAGCCTACTAAAAACTTCCACCCTTCACCCTTACCACTTCACCATAAACCTTGAAAAGTTGATTTTACTCTCCAGCAAAGTGTCAAAAAATTCTTTTTCGTGGGATTGCAAACCATACAGAACATGCTGCAAGGAGCAGTATGATCTGGATATACCATGTTTACTCAGGCTCTATGTGTCAGTATTTATGGTTCTAATGGTAGTTCTTAAACATAGTACTTAGTAAAGTAAAAAATCTTAAAGTTGGGACAAATAGAAAACAATGCTATAAGTGTCCTAAAAATTGAAGTGTCTGTACCAATGTACAGGAAAAGCTATTTTTGTCAACCCGGTGTCAGCGTCCATGTCAGTGTTGGCCTGGGCAAGGTGCTGTCAAGATAGCTATCCAGTATGCGAACAATGTTGCAATGCATCAGAAACATGCAGTTGGAATGGCAGACAATGTAGACCTTGATCTTGGTCTGCTCTCTTGGCCCAGACCTAACTGTCCCAAATATTTAGACTCTTAATGGAAGTGAGATAACTTTATGGGGTACTGGGGCAAAAATATATATACATGTACAACTTTTGAGTACCTTATGAACACTAGTAACCTGTTTGCTGACACTTTAACCCTTTAGACTACTAAGATTATGTAAATTACAATGCAAGAAACATATGGAAATTTTTATTTTGATTACTTGATTAATTTTAAATGGAATTTAACATATAAGTATATCTTATTTAATATGATTTATCTCAGAGTAATAGTCATATGTTTCTGAATTGCAGCAAAAGGCGGAGAGGGAGAGAGCGAGAGGTAGACGTGCACTTCCAGCAGGAAAACTCACTACTGGCAAAAGAACTGCAGCCCCACCAAAGAAATGAGATAGAAACCCCTTGTTAATGACTTCATTCTCCTGAGTACAACAGTTCTGTCTGTAAAGTCCTGTCATGCATTGCCAGGCAGTATTACTGAAAACGAAGACACATTCTAAAATCCAGTATTGCTGTTTACATTGCAAGGCAGTCTTACTTAAAATGAGTACACTCTCTGAAACCCAGATTTGCTGTTTACTTTGCAAGGCAGTCTTACTTAAAATGAGTGGCTTTCTAATATCATGTTTTGCTGTTACTGCAAGGCAATCTTACTTAAAATGAGCACGCTCTCTTAAATCCATTTTTGCTGTTTACATTGCAAGGCAGTCTTACTGAGAAATGAGTACGCTCTCTAAAATCGAATTTTTCCTGTTTACATTGCAAGGCAGTCTTACTTAAACAGAGTATGCTGTCTAAAGTCCAGTTTTGCTGTTTACGTTGCAAACCAGTCTTACTTAAAATGAGTATGCTCTCTAAAATCCAGTTTTGCTGTTTGCATTGCAAGGCAGTCTTACTTAAAACTGAGTTCACTGTTTAAAATCCAGTTTTGCTGTTTGCATTGCCAGCCAGTCTTACTGAAAATGAAGACACAGTTAAAAGGTCAGTTTTGCAGTTTGCATTGCAAGGCAGTTGTACTGAGAAATGAGTACGCTCTCTAAAATCCAGTTTTGCTGTTTACATTGCCAGGCAGTCTTACTTAAAATGAGTACACTCTCTAAAATCCAGTTTTGCTGTTTGTATTGCAAGGCAGTCTTACTAAAAACTGAGTTCACTGTCTAAAGTCCAGTCTTGCGGCTCGCATGGCAAGGCAGTCTTACTAAAAACTGAGTTCACTGTCTTAAATCCAGTATTGCTGTTTGCATTGCAGTTGCAAGCCAGTCTTATCTAAAAATGAGTACGCTCTTTAAAATCTGCTGGTGCTATTTGCATTGCATTGCAAGGCAGTCTTACTGAAAATGAAGACACCGTTCAAATTTCAGTTTTGCTGTTTGCATTGCAAGGCAGTCTTACTAAACTATGAGTTCACTGTCTAAAATCCAGTTTTGCTGTTTGCATTGCAAGGCAGATCTTTCTTAAGAATGAGTATGCTTTCTCCATTTTTGCTGTTTGCATTGCAAGAGAATGTTACTTAAAAATGAGTATGCTCTCTAAAATCCAGTTTTGCTGTTTGCATTCTAAGGTAGTCTTACTTAAAAATGAGTATGCTCTCTAAAATCCAGTTTTGCTGTTTGCATTGCAAGGAAATCTTACTTGTGAATGAGTAATCACAACTCATTCTTAGCTCATCTGGAAGTCGTGTAAGTTTGTTTAAATAAACTTTAGAGGCAGTTGTTATGGAAACAGACAACATGGAATATTGAATACAAGGAAAGGACAGTGACTGACCAAGTAGATTATTTTAGTTAAAAGGGTCGAGTCTGGTAACTTCGGACAGCGGGTAAATTTGGACATACCATTGCTAACAGTGAAATCCAGATGAGACGATGATGAGCCGTCTCATCAGGATTTTCACTGGTTGCCCAGTTAATTTTGGTTTAATTCCAAACAACTGACATATAAAGGAAACAATGTCACTGTCAAAATTTACCTACTGTCTGAATTTACCTGACTTGACTCTAGAACGTACAAGCTATGTTTAAGTTATGATCTCTCAAATTGTCTGTGATACTTTTAGATGTTTTACATTAGAATGTGATTATATTTTATGTGCTGAATATTATTTTCTGACAACAAAGTGGCAAAAGTGCTGACCCTGATCAGTTTGTCCTCAGGAGCATTCTGATTTTGATCCTCACTGTTTGCTAAAGGGAGGATTTAGGATAAATACCACCAGGCACACATCCTTGAATCAACATTGATTCAATGTTGATTCAGCATCATAACATTAAAGACAGGGATGGCACTATATAAGGAGGATTAACTTCCACAGTGTCATTTCTGGACGGACACACGGTGCCAAGTGTGTGCAACTATGGTTACGTACCGTTGAGCCACTTGGGTAACGTCGATGAACTGAACAGTGTCATTCACTCTCTTGTTCACATAGTGTCAACACCTCCAGTCAGCCAATAAAATAATCATTACTGTTAATTCTGGTCCACTGATTGGTTGACTAAATTTTACACCTTTACCTGTACAGGTAAATTGCTTTGTGCTGGGAACCAAACCCCCTTCGACAGAGAAGTCCTATCTTTAAATCAACTATGATTCAACAATATGTGCCCAGTGGTTAGGCTTACATTCCGTCCATGATCAACTTACTGTGATTGCTTTTGTTATGAAAATTTATAATGAGTTGAATCACTTGAAAAGGTTTATTATGGCATGTGCAAACGGGTAGATTTAGGTCAACTATCACATCAATGGAGCCTAGTGTATTAATCCTAATAAACACCCCTTCTCTAACAAAAGCCCCCTGCTTCTTTTCTGAAAATAATGTTATATTAACTTGTATAAATTCCTGTTTGCTTCTCTGGGTGAGGTAGCTTTTAGATAAGGGGTCTACTCTTAAAGGTGAGAATTTGCTCCTGGAGGAGCAAATTCTTACCCTTAAAAAGTTGACCACCCTACTGAAAAGGGAGGTAAATATTGCAGAGTTGCATACCCATTCACCTCTATGCTGTATATTAGAGGTATTTTGGCACTGGATGATTTGCAACATTTTGGGCTCTAAATAACACCCCAGTTTTGTACATGGAAAATGCAATGGTCCAGGGTGTTTAATAGGATTAATACGGTAATGTGAGGTTCCCTGTTAACTTTAACAATCTATGAATTCTGGTAAATCTAAAAAGGGAAAAGTGAAGACTTGTCAGTTTGAACATACAGTATTTCTTTTAATAAGTGCTCAACCTCTAATAATGCCCTCACTCTCACGTTCTGTGTAAATGTGGCCTAATTCACCTTTCCAAAACCATTCCTTCTTTAAACAGGTTTACTCCTTCATTAACTGTAAGGTAACATCATACACTTATTGTAGGTTGTGGGACATTGAACACATGCGATTTTGTTTGTGGGAGATTGTCACATGCTAACTAGTTGTTTTATTGACCAGTTATACATCATCAAGTGACTTTTAAGTGACAGTCTAGGTGTGGCTAGGAAAGGTTAATTTAAATTAACCTTTCCTAGCCTCACCCAGAATGTCACTCAATTTAAATTAACCTTTCCTAGCCACACCCAGAATGTCACTCAATTTAAATTAACCTTTCCTAGGCACACCCAGAATGTCACTTAATTTAAATCAACCTTTCCTAGCCACACCCAGAATGTCACTCAATTTAAATTAACCTTTCCTAACCACACCCAGAATGTCACTCAGGACTAGCTAATGGCTTTATACTACAAAATTGTTAAATTATAACTCAAATATTGTCACAAGAATGCCATTTACAGGACTTGTTAATTGCAATGCCCCACTTTTAGTAACATGAAATATCTGTATTTATTAGAAGTGATACTGTATGCTCAGGTTGATTTGTAAATTTACTTTTTGCACATGGGTTAAGGTTTACTTTTTGAAAATGCCACTTGGATGTTGATAATAAATTGATTGAACTGTTTAACTGTTTATGTATGTGTTCCATAACCACTCTCATCAGTGAGCCCTGGTAGTTTAGTGGGTGAAGTGTTGGCCTGCTGATGTAATGGTCCCAACTTTGATTCTCATAGGTGGAAATCTTTTCAACTGTAAATGGGTTCCATTGCTCACAGTCTTTCATTTATCACCCTCCCATCATCCTGAGAGGCCCAATAGTCAGGTGGTTAGAGTACGTGACTCAGTTATAGTGCAGAAGGTCCTGGGTTTGAATCACAGCTTGGGTCAGCTAGCGACTGTTAAACACTCTATGTCAACCCAGCAGTAATGGGTATCGTTTTCGAATGGGGGAAGGATAAGGCAGCGAAAGGAGAGGAATGGGCTCTGCCTTTCACATGCCCAAGATACATTGGGTATCTAACTCCGACTGGCCCAACAGCTACTTGGCTGTGGGAAATCTTTACCTTTTACATCATCCTGATTTGACTGAAATACTGTTGAACAGGACATAATTGTAAGTCATCTATCCATCCAATAGAAGGTGTATTGATACATGTCTGACCTCAGGGCTCGAGGTTATAAAACTTGAGAATAATCTCAAACTCAAAATAAAGCACACCAATCAGTGTGTTTTATTTTGAGTTTATACTCAAGTTTTATAACCTCTGGGCCTGAACTCATAGGGAGACTCACTCTAAGGAAAGAATTTGCTTGCTTTAAAATTCTAAAGATTGGGCTGCCTATATTAACCCTTTAAGTACCAAAAAGCAGACTACAAAATTTGCATCTGCGAAATTTAAAAAAAATGTTTCGTCCAAGCTATTTCATATTGAGAATTCAAAGACAAGAGGGCAAACAGCCTATATCTAGATGAAACAGCTCAAGATCTCAGGATCTATGCTGTTTGCAAATTCAGTTATTTTCGGCTCTGGTACTTAATGTGTTAACATTTTTGTCCTGAAAATTAAACACTTAGGGTTTTCAATGCAATGATGCTTCTAATTGATGCAGATGGAATGGCAGACATTATGGAGCCTTCAGAAGCAGTCTGATCTGGGTCTGCACTGTTTGCACAAACCTACCTTACAGGGCATCAGATGACTGTACACCAGGCACATGAGTGAATAATTGAACTCATACCAACGGGTCCATCGAATTACCCCAAACCACCCCAAAACACCCAAAACCACCCCAAACCGCCTGAAAACCACCCCAAACCACTTTTCTTAATTCTGTTTCAGGTTAAAATAGTTTGCAGACCTTTTGTTTATGCGTTTAATGATATCAAAATTGTAAAATAAAAAAAAATATCTTTCCATTTTCATATGGCATGTACTGATAATAACCTTGTAGTATATGTATGTGTATATGTACGTATGTACATAAGTAGACACAATATATGTTTGCATGTCTGCATGTTAGATTGACAATACATGCATGTTTACAAACACGTGTAAGTCTAGGCACGTTTTATAGCATTCAGATTCATGGAAGCACACATACACAAATATAGCCTACATATTGTTAATGACAATTCTTCCCTACTACAGCTGCAAATGTAAATGAGTTATCATAAATTATAAACATGTTTAGCATCAGCATCATTTCTGAAGCAGTGTAAGTTCCTGCAAAATGCTAAATTTGGTTTGGAGTGATTTGGTTTTGGTGTTTTGGGGTGTTTTTATAGGCGGTTTGGGGTGTTTTGGAGTGGTTTGGGGTGTTTTGGGGTGGTTTGGGGTAATTCGATGGACAGCATACCAACACATAGGTCATAGGATACGGGACCCAGGAGAAGTGGGAAATCAAACCTGTGATCCCTTGATTGGAAGCCTAGAACATTATCCACTACACCACTGCCCCTCCCAACACCAAAGTGTGTGTAATGACAATTCAAAGACTTGTTTAAGGGGTGTGGGTACTCCCCCTTATTTTTGCCATTTTTACAAAGGGGAACAACTTTTGTGATTTCCTGTTTGCTTCCATAGAGGATAAAGCACTTCCACAAGAGGGTCTAGTCTTAAAGGAAAGAACTTGCTCCTAGAGGTCTAGTCTTAAAGGAAAGAGCTTGCTCCTAGAGGTCTATTCTTAAAGGAAAGAACTTGCTCCTAAAGGTCTAGTCTTAAAGGAAAGAACCTGCTCCTAAAGGTCTAGTCTTAAAGGAAAGACCTTGCTCCTAGAGGTCTAGTCTTAAAGGAAAGAACTTGCTTCTAAAGGTCTAGTCTTAAAGGAAAGAACTTGCTCCTAGAGGACTAATCTTAAAGGAAAGAACTTGCTCCTAGAGGTCTAGTCTTAAAGAAAAGAACTTGCTCCTAGACGTTTAGTCTTAAAGGAAAGAACTTGCTCCTAGACGTCTAGTCTTAAAGGAAAGAACTTGCTCCTAGAGGTCTAGTCTTAAAGGAAAGAACTTACTCCTAGAGGTCTAGTCTTAAAGGAAAGAACTTGCTCCTAGACTTCTAGTCTTAAAGGAAAGAACTTGCTCCTAGACGTTTAGTCTTAAAGGAAAGAACTTGCTCCTAGAGGTCTAGTCTTAAAGGAAAGAACTTGCTCTTAGACATCTAGTCTTAAAGGAAAGAACTTGCTCCTAGAGGTCTAGTCTTAAAGGAAAAAACTTGCTCCTAGAGATCTGTCTTAAAGGAAATAACTTGCTCCTAGATGTTTAGTCTTAAAGGAAAGAACTTGCTCCTACAGGTCTTGTCTTAAAGGAAAGCACTTGCTCCTAGAGGTTTAGTCTTAAAGGAAAGAACTTCCTCCTAGAGGTCTAGTCTGAAAGGAAAGAACTTGCTCCTAGAGGTCTAGTCTTAAAGGAAAAAAACATGCTCCTAGACATCTAGTCTGAAAGGAAAGAACTTGCTCCTAGAGGTCTAGTCTTAAAGGAAAGAACTTGCTCATAGAGGTCTGTCTTAAAGGGTAGGACTTGCTACTAGAGGTCTAGTCTTAAATGAAAGAACTTGCTCATAGAGGTCTAGTCTTGAAGGAAAGAACTTGCTCCTAGAGGTCTAGTCTTAAATGAAAGAACTTGCTCCTAGAGGTCTAGTCTTAAATGAAAGAACTTGCTCATAGAGGTCTAGTCTTAAAGGAAAGAACTTGCTCCTAGACGTCTAACCTTAAAGGAAAGAACTTGCTCCTAGAGGTCTAGTCTTAAAGGAAAGAACTTGCTCCTAGAGGTCTGTCTTAAAGGGTAGGACTTGCTACTAGAGGTCTAGTCTTAAAGGAAAAAAACTTGCTCCTAGAGGTCTAGTCTTAAAGGAAAGAACTTGCTCTTAGAGGTCTAGTCTTAAAGGAAAAAACTCGCTCTTAGAGATCTAGTCTTAAAGGAAAAAAACTTGCTCCTAGAGGTCTAGTCTTTAAGGAAAAAACCTGCTCTTAGAGGTCTGGTCTTAAAGGAAAAAAACATGCTCCTAGAGGTCTAGTCTTAAATGAAAGAACTTGCTCATAGAGGTCTAGTCTTAAATGAAAGAACTTGCTCATAGAGGTCTAGTCTTAAAGGAAAGAACTTGCTCCTAGAGGTCTAGTCTTAAAGGAAAGAACTTGCTCCTAGAGGTCTAGACTTGAAGGAAGGAACTTGCTCCTAGAGGTCTAGCCTTTAAGGAAAGAACTTGCTCCTTTTAAGAATTGACCCCCCATTGAGAAGGGAGACAAACATGAAAATGCAAGAGTTGCTTCCCCTGACAGTGTACCTATTCACTAAAATGCTTACTAGATCAGTTACATTATACAGTTACAAAGTTATGTTAATAAGGTTTCACAAAGACAGCTGATATAGCCTTTGATACAACTGTGTATATATAATTACATACAGGCAAATTTCAGAACACAAATTAATTGTTGAGGAAATTTGAATGAACATGTCATCATTACCAACGTCATGTGAAAAAGTACCATAGGGTATGCGCAGGCAGGGAGAAGTAAAAGCAGGCAGCATAACCACACAGTCTGACCAGGGGCCGTATTAGTGGTTGCTATGCTGTTGCTAAGGGTGAATTTCTATGAAAGAGATTCCCTACAACTATGAAATTTGCTCTGGAGGAACAGTCTGAAAAAGACTGTTCCTCCAGAGCAAATTTCATAGTTGTAGGGACTCTCCTTCATAGAAATTGAGCCTTAGCAACAGCATAGCAACGGCTTTAGTCGTTTTATGAATACGGCCCCAGGTCTGATCTCATCATAATTTATGTGAAGTGAACTGTAAAGCATCTGATCTGTTAACATATTAACCCTTTTTAGAGTGGAAACCTTGGGGACAGAATCTGATGCAAACAGTGCTTACAGGAATTTGTGTGGGAAATACAATATAAGTGAAAAAATCACCAGAAACCCCTGAAACTAGAAATGTTCTCATCCAAATGATAAGAATGGACAAGTCCACTGGTTATCAAAGGGTTAAACGTTAAGTGGTCTATTACAGAATCTACAGTACCCACATGCATTAAGACCCCTTTTGCATTTGCTGTGTTAACACTATACCATTTTTTTCGACGTATCAAGTAAATCCAGACAAAGATTGATGGATGACAATATTTTAGCTTAAACGTCAAAGGCATGCATTTGGATATCATGGACGAGCAAAATTTTCATACTATATTGCTGCACTTCAAACCACCACTACAAGCCTATTGCTGGAGTTCTGTCAAGTGCCCTGGTAGCTCAGTGGGTTTAAGCGCTTGCCTGATCTAGCAGTCCTAAACGTAACCGGGATTCCATTGCACACAACCTTTCTTTAGTACCCTCCCATCGTCCTGATATGACTGCAAAATTAGCCTGGTTATAAAGTTCCTGGAAATCAATAATCGGGGAACAATTCTTTGAGGACATGCATCTCGGCAGACTTCTTCATAATTATCATTTGTCTGAAACTCTCATTCGCAGAACTTTTTGACTGACCTTTGTAAAAGACAAATATCAATTATAATGCATGCTGCTTGGTACAGAAAGTGTTAAAGTGTCGTACTTTGAAGCGCTGTGCTGAATCTTAATGTTGTGACACGATCTGAAATTCTGTAATTTGCAGAACTTTTAGATTGACTGTTGTCAGAGACAAATGTCAATTAAAATGCATGCAATTAAAAGTGTAACAGTTCCCTACTTAATCTAAATGTTGTGACACCATCGGAAATTCCACCATGATTCGTAGAACTTTTTGATTGGCTCTTGTAAGAGACAAATATTAATTAAAATGCATGCTGGTTGGTAACGAAAGTGTTAAAGTGCGGTACTTAATCTAAATGTTGTGACATCATCGGAAATTCCGACATTTGCAGAACTTCTTGATTGATCCTTGTAAAAGATAAACCTCAGTTAAAATGCATGCTGGTTGGTACAGAAAATTTAATAGTGCCATGCTTAATCTGAATATTGTGACACCATCTGAAATTCTGTGATTTGCAGAATTCTTTGATTGACCCTAGTAATAGACATATTATTAAAGGCCCCATTGCTCTATCAGCATGAAAAATTTTATCACAAGTTTCTCACTATAGTTTCGTCATTGTAAATAAGCATGATAAGCCAGCTTTAAACAAATAAAACACCCTTGAGTTTCACATAAAAAGGCTTTGAAAACTTATTTGGGTCATTTTAGCTGGCAATTAAAATGACCTACTTTCGATTTCATTAACTTGAACAAAATGGTGAAAATATACTGAGGGAAATAAGTTTAGCAACTTTTTACAAATCAGCGTATAATTCAGACTTATTTAAAAAGTGGGAAATAGTATTGTTTCCGCTGTTTAAGGCATCATTTTGGGTACTAGAAACCCTACAATCAAGGTCGAAAGTTTATTTTATAGAGCAAAATCGCGTCGCATTTGTACCCAAGGGTTTAATCCAAAAAATGCCATAAATCTTTTATGCAACTCATCTTTTTTCAGGTGCTGTTTCATCTTCAAATCTTACACCAGAGCCAATTTGCGGAAGTGTAGACATTTGTGAACACGGACACAGCGTTGTGTGATAAAAGATTGTTACCATGATAAACGTAAATGTGCTTATGACGCCGTCAAAATTGGCATTCACAAAGCAATTGAGACTGAGCAAAAGTCACCGTTAACGAATTGTTCCAAAATCTTGAACCAAACTGCAATGGCAAGGCCTCTAAATGACCAGAACTCTTTCAAGCAATATGTTCCTGTAAACTGGTACTATTCCCGCAGATTTAACCACATCCGGTTCGACAGTTACGTCATTCTGGCGTCAGTTTTTAAAACCATCAAAGATCCATTTGACATCAGCAATATTGAACTTGGAGTTTTTCTTCTTAAAGTGCGCATACAGGTCATTGCATATCCACAGATTTTGTCAATTTCCGTTATAACGTAAACTTGACGCCTCCATTCAAATCTTGACAGGTTCTGGTCGTTGCATTCAAACAAATGGATTACCAGGGGTAATCGTTTTGCATGATAGTGTTCCCACAGTTGACAGTAATAGAGCGCAAAAAGATTTGAGTGAAAACGTCAACTGATAATGTTTAAAATGGCGGTTGAATTTTTCGACAAGTTAACGTCAAACTAACGTGCCCATTGCCGGCGTCTAATGCGTTTATTTGCAAACCCATTTACGGTTTTCTTGTTCAAGGACCCAGTAGAAACCTTTCAAAGGCATTTTGACAATTTTCTTTGTTTAATTGTTTGTCAGCCCGCGTAAATTGTGAGTTCATTTAAAGTGACGTCAAACGTGCGTTAAGTCACCATTTTCATCAAAGTTTGATCTAATTGCAGTCTCCTAACTTAAACTAACTATATGTGAACAACAACCTGGGAATACTATCCCCAAAGAAAATTTCACAACCCTTTGGAAAAATTGCTAAACTTATTTCTTTCAGCTTACAATGTACAGGCGTGGAGCCCCAGTCACTATCCGGCGCATGCTAATATAGCATTCCTTGACGGGAAACCAGAACAGGAATTGTATTTTGTGGAGGAATTTGTTATTTTTCAAAAACTTGCTTTCTCTCCTTTTTTCCAGTTATACGACTTAATATATGCACATCAACCCACATTTTATTACAAAACGTGATGGTTAAACCGCTTTCTACAATAATTTGAGTTTTTATCACTGATAGGACTATAGGGACTTTAAACAATATTTAATTTCATATTTCATACATATCATATGTACAACATACAAAATAAACAAGTTCAGGGAACTTATAGATGTCCTCTCTAAGGGTTTACTATTTAGCTTAGAATGACATAGATTGTGCTTGACAAGAGTAAGTGTGAGAGAAAACGTTTGTACATGTTAGGCATGAAACTGATTCTGTCTAGTAAGTATTTATTAGAGTTCCTTTATTTAGTGCTGCGGGCGTGATTCGGTGGTTCGACTACCGTTGCTGTGAAACCTCTGCATTGGGGTGTCCTCGAAATTTTGGTGTGTGGTATTTTATTTTGTTTTACTCTTGTCTATCCTTCTCTCTTTCTGGGATACAGATATGTGTCTGTCTGTCTGTCTCAACTCAATAGATACCAAAATACTGCGAGTCTACCTGTTCGTTTCCGGACCCCTGGCGTTTTGCGAATATCGAACTCAGGAGAGGGGGAGAGTATGACAGGATTTTCCCCCTCGGGTAGAAGGTTCGGGGGAATGGGTCTCCTTCGACAGAATGGTTCGATTCAGAACGTCTGTTGATGTTTTCTTATTGAATCTTGCATGCTTTTCGGGTTAAAATTTCAGCCTGGCCTGTTGTCATTCTCCCATGGTAATGAACAAACATTATTTCGTAAATACAAAAATTTGTTGGCCATGGCATTGTTACCTCATTCCACTATATAGGGTCTAGATATATATTCTGAAAGGATTTAAAAACTTCCACCCATTAATTTTGAATATCTCAAAAATGAACGCTACGTCTACCGAAATTTTACAATATATATTTTCTTATACCTGATTATGTCTATATACCGAACTTGAAATCGTTCAACCGAATCGGTCAGGAATAAGCACGTGTTCCGTGTTTCTGGGGACTCGCGGTAAATTGATATTGTCTCTTTTTCAGATAGAACTCACCTTCCAGTTAGAAATAATCCAGAAATCAGTCCAACAAAGTAATAAGGAAACACGCTTTATTTTCATTTTATTTATTTATTTTAAACACACTGCTACGGGGCTTCATTCATATTATCTCTCAATGAAAGCGTACAATGCATGACTTGCACGGACTACCACTGAGTTGCTTGGATGAATGAAGCCTCGCGCAGGTGTGGTCTTGTGAGTGACAGGTATAGACATCCGTTCTCTTTATAAGTAGGTTATTGAAACTGTTTACCGGTACTTGCATTGGTTTTTGCCTTTTTTCCCCCTTGTTTATTTTTGCATATTTAGTGCTTTGTTTCCCCTTTGACTATGTTACAAGCCTAAACAGCTACCATGTTATTCTTAGTATGTTTATGTAAGCTCATACGTAACTTATGTTATCTGAGCTCTGAAAATAGATGTATTTGTATTGTATTGTATTATCCTTGTGTTCTTAGTGCAGTTAACATACAGATGGATAATTTCATGTATACAATTTTCTAATGACATACTGCTCTTACAATATCAAATGAATTTTAAAAGTTTAAACACGGTCTGTGGCTTCATTTGGCCTACCGCGCCTACATATCGCTAACAGGTGCAGAGTGGCCAGTTAAATGCTGGAATTTCAAAACCTGACGTCGCGCGATAATTTCATGCATTAATTACGGCAATTCACAATCTCAGACGACGTGCACGATTTACAGGAAGCTCAAAAGACCGTCAGGAAAGCAGCTACCCGAAATTAACAACCAGAGATCATGACGTTAACTTACGTCGACGCCGTCCCCATAGGAGGTTTTGCGTGACAGCATCAACTGCAATGGTAATTGCAAATTAACGCGAATGACGAGACAATATTAACACAGTAATAAATTATCTAAATGAGCTTTGCATAAGAGAACGCCGTCATCACCTTATGCGTTTCAGAGATGTAACGCTCTTTTTTTGACGTCATTTAAGTAGATGATACGAATAAACTGCGTACTCTTAAAATTTGAGAAGTTCCAAGCATTTTGTCGTAAAATATTTAACACTGTCACATGTGAAAGAATCAGCAGCCAGTTTTGAAAAGTGGAAGTTTTTAAATCCTTTCAGTATATTTATGTTTGTAATTTTTAGCATTTAGATAGATTCCAGTTACTACGTAAAATCTATTAAGAATACAGGGAGATTCATGCAGGAGAAGTCATATTTGTTTTATCATGACATCTGCTGACCAGAGCAAAATAGTTCGTTAGTTCACGACCTTGGAAACCATGGGTTGCTTGGAATGAGTGTAAGTCATTAATGTTACTTAGAAGTTTAAATGAAAATAAATAGTTTAGACCACGCCCTGAATTTCCGTAGACTCGATGCGTTAGTTTCTTTTTTAAATTTACAGTGATCTGTATGTGTATTTACATACTGAGCAGAAGGAGCGAACTATGCGAAGCTTCTGTATTTGGACCAGAACTGTCAACAGAGATGCCAGAGGTAGGATCCAGTAGCAACCGGAATACCGCTCGGCCAATTCCGTGATTCATGGAATTGGCCGAGCGGTGTTCCGATTGGACTCAGAAGGTCAGTCGGCAAACCTCAGTTACCGTAAAAGTTTTAAAGATTGGGACAACAATATTAATTACCGTACTTGCCCTAAACTGGAACAGTTTGGTTTCACAATGCATTAATGTGTCCAAAAGATACAGTGGAATGGTCACAGGGTAGATCCTGATCAGACTGCCCCTTTAGTGGTCGGGTCGGGTCATGGTGCTGTGTATCTTTTAGTGCCGGGCGTTCTAATAATCTGGATAATAGTAGGGCAAGGGCCGGATGTGCTTGCAGCAGGTGCGAGATGGGGAATGTTTGAATTTTTTAGTCTCATCTTGGGCGAAACACGTGGCCGTGTGACGCCATTCTCCAAAGTCTTGGTAGCGGCTATCTTTATTTTTCACTCCACTTCGAAGGTGAGATTTTATCGATTTCTCTGCGTACTTAATAGCTAGGGAAGAAAATTTTTTGCATGTGAGCTGAAAGTGCAACTTTTTTCAGGAACTAATTCCGGACACGTGTTTCTTACAACATTTGCTAAAAACAACTAGCATAGGCTACTTAGGTTTAACATCTGTATTTTACTATTTTTGCTTTTCATGTCACAATATTCACCGTAGGAAACATAAACGTCCACCGTAGAACACGTATAATTCGAAACCCAATACATTAGGTTTGGATTAGCCGTAGAAAACTATTACTCCCTTTTTCTAAAATTCACATTTTTTCATGCATTTATGCATGTCACGGAAAATGATTGTTTATATTTACAATTGAGTGCAATATTCCTCTGTATGCACAAATAAAGGAGTAAACAGAGTCAGTAAAAACGTACTTACGATGACTGAGAACCTCACTGAGCTTAATTTGATAAAACTGCCGAAAAACGAAAACTTTTCACGTGCAGAGGGATAATGGTATCAGTGAGAATTCCTAGGCAAGGTAAAGGGCTCCACTCGAATTAAAATATGAAAATAAATATTTATTTTTTCAAAATCGTCTGCTAAACTGCCGTTAACATTAGAAATCCTCATCAAAAGCCGTAGAAAATCGTAACATTTACATTCGCATGCAGAATCATAAAATAACACATTGTAGGTAGTGATTCATATTATGATGATTTCTACTTGCAACTGAAACCACTAAGTAAGCAGCAGTAGAAATGCAGGTGATCTATCGTCACTGGTGTCAATTTATTCAATGTAAAAGTTGCTCGATAAGTGTATTGTTGTTAAATCATGAAAACTTAATTACAGTTTTACGCTATTTAGTTTTGCATAAAAAACCTTTTATAGGAAAAAAACAACAACAAAAAAAAAAACAACAAACACACACACGCACACACGCACACGCACACATACACACACACACACACACACACACAAACTGGCGAAGTTTCAAAGGTGGCTGCCTCTATGGTTGAGAACAAATATGGCGTAGTGGTTACGTATTTCCCTACCTTGTATTTCTACAATTTCCCCTTTTCTCTAGGAGACGGCTCGCCATAACGGAAATACTGTCTCAAAAAAGCCGTTAAACCCCAAACAACCGACCAACCATAATGGCGAGTAGCGGGGTTATATGAGGTTTGTCGACTGACGTTGGATATATGAGCCGCAACACGATAAAACCAACAAAGTGGTTGTGCGCAGACTCAGATCAGCCTAAGCATCTACCCAGTCCGATCAGACTCTTAGCTAAGCGTTTAAAGGATAGCCAAGGGTCTAAGCAACCTCCATGCGGACAGGGAAGACTCTGATCAGACTGGACGGATGCCCAGGCTGATCTGAGCCTGCGCTTGGCGCACAACCACTTTGTTGGTTTTGTCGTGTCGCGGCTCAATTATGCAATAGGTCTAAAATGATTACGTCATGTACGACTTACAGTTTATTTGTTTGTAAACCAACATATAATATACTTTGCCAAATCTACCGGAGAGACACCCGAGTTAATCGGGAAGTTTTGGCAAATTTTCGAGAAACTGCACTACACCAGAACTCAGAGAAAGAAAGAAGAAAATTGATGTAAAATATTATTGCATCTTCTTTTGAAATGTCTGTAAACATCTATAAATTTTCTGAAATCCAGAATCGTTTGAGCTAAGACCCAGGTGGGCGATTTGGGGTTATCATGACCATCTAGTCATTTTTCTTTTTGTTTCATATGACCTTAGGATGTCATCTGTTTTCTCTATGAGTGCTCTGGGAAAGGTTGTCTATACGATGCTATTGTTGAAGCTGGTGACAACGTATCAACATGTACAACTGGTCCCGCTGCAAGTTGTTTTGTAAGTAATTAGACTGGAAGAATAATTGAGCTGCGACACGAGAAAACCAACAATGTGGTTGTGCGCCCAGCGCAGACTCAGATCAGCCTGGGCATCCGCCAAGTCTGATCAGAGTCTTCGCTGTCCACATGGAGGTAGCTTAGACCCTTAGCTCCCCTTTAAGCGCTTAGCGAAGACTCTGATCGGAGTGGGCGGGTCCCCAAGCTGATCTGAGCCTGCGCTGGGCGCACAACCACTTTGTTGATTTTCTCGTGTCAGGGCTCAAATTATTATTTGCGCCTCCGCCGCTGTCTTGTAGCCCTTTGGAATCTTAACAACATTGGGGTCGAGTGAAAGGGACCTTAAACCATATGCGTACATCATCAAATCAGTGTGCCCTGCTGTGCAAATTGAACAGTCGTCGCGTGTCACTGTTTAGATTTGATGGTATATGAGTAAAGGGAAAATTCTGGTCAGTGTGTGCGCGCATGCCATAAAGCACATTTTCACACGAAGTCAGTCAGTTTATTACACACAAAGTGCCATTGCCTTTTTATGTCATTTACTTCTCTGCAGGATTAGGACTTTCTATGATGAAATAATAGCAGTTTGCCTAGATTGCTGCATAAGCGGCCTCTGGCAGACAGTAAACAAGCTAAATTGAGCCGCGACACGAGAAAACCAACAATGTGGTTGTGCGCCCAGCGCAGACTCAGATCAGTCATGGCATCTGCCCAGTTTGAACAGACTCTTCGTAAAAGGCTCAAATGGTAGCTAAGGGATTAAGCTACCTCCATGCAGGCTGATCTGAGTCGGCGCAGGGCGCACAACCACTTTGTTGGTTTTCTCATGTCGTGGCTGATTATTGTCTTTAATAAATTGCTTACCATGTCAGCTCCATGTCAGCCATTGAGAATACAACTGTCTAACTGTGTCAAACTTGCATATTTTCTCCTACAAATCAATGTTTATAAAATTAATTCACGAGAAAATGCCTTATTCCAGACCGTCTGTATGTTTGCTCTGTACATAACTGTTTTAGTCTCTGCTTTGTGTAGCTGTAGGTTAAGATAACTTCTTGAAAGCGGTGTTGATGGATTAAATGACCTGACTGTGGGTAGGCAGGGACCGGCCCCGCCACCTGCAGTCGGTATCATGTGTCCATTATATATTATATGAGCCGCGACACGACAAAACAAACAAAGTGGTTGTGCGCCCAGCAGAGACTCAGATCAGCCTGGGCATCCGCCCAGTCTGATTAGACTCTTCGCTGTCCACACAGAGCTAGCTTAGACCCTTAGATACCTATTAAGCGCTTAGCAAAGAGTCTGATCGGACTGGGCGCATGCCCAGGCTGACCGAGTCTGCGCTGGGCGCACAACCACTTTGTTGGTTTTCTCGTGTCGCGGCTCATATATTATCATATTAAACATCCTCTTCTCTGAAGCCACTGGGTCTATGGGACCCGTCTTTCATGTGTAGTCTCTCTGTGGTGAAGGAATGAAAGTTTGTTCAGTTGGTCCTGGTCACATGACCAAGATGGCCGACATGCATGTCCATAAAAGGTAAATCCCTTTAAAAATCTTCTTCCCCAGGGCAGAAAGGTTAATGACCTTGAAACTTTGAATGTAGCATCAAGGATTCGGGCCATACAAAATACATTCAAATGATTACCCTGCGTTGACCTTGACCTAATATATGGCAAGGTCAAGATTGGTTCCTAATGCTTTTATATCGGATAGGTGCTTAGAAACTTTTTTAAGCCTAGATATAATAATTAGAAAATATGGTTATTTATAACTAAATGAATACACGATTGAAGATATAAGGTCTTCCATGGCCAATGTCATTCTTTGACCCTTGCTGGAAGTGGTTGAGATCTTTAAGTTAAAATATGCATTCCTCTAAAGCCACTGGTTTTAAAATTTGTGACAAATGAACCAAGTGACAAATTGTGTCTATTGACAGTAAAGTTTCAGGTGAGCTACAGGACCGTTAGTCCTCTGGTTTCCAATTCTGCTGTCAAGGCCCAACTTTCACAGATGGATATGAAAAGCCTTGATAGCGCATTAGTTTTACCTTATCACCAGGAAATATGTTATCTATCCTTTAATCCGCCTTCCTGAAGCCACGCCCTAATCCTAAATGTCCCTCAGAATACTTTAAACACAAGTCCTTTAGCAGCTTCTGATCCCAGAAGATAGTCAGTTTTATATGCACAAATTTCCAAATTGAAGAATAAATCCAGGAATGAAAGGTCACAAAGTAATCCAATATATTTAAATTCCAGTTTAAACTTATTTTTACTACAGACTGGTGAAAGTTTACAAAGATGACTAAATGAAAATTTGTGCTCTTTATATATTATCTAGGAACATTCAGGAATTAACCAGAGATAGAGTTTACCAGAAAGTTCTCAGTTCTGACGTAATTTTAAACCAGAAGATTCTAACTGTTTACAACAGAAAGTTCTACTATTTTCTTCAGTATTAAAATAGGTTATTCTAGAAAATTTTCGAACTACCTTGAAGGGTCTCGAAGTTTCCCGAAGCTTCGACAACCTTCTTTTGACAATAAGGAGCAATTTCCAGGGGTCGTATTTATAAAAGCACTTAAGTCGTTGCTGTGGTGTTGCTAAGGCTAAATTTCTATGAAAGAAATTCCCTACAAATATGAAATTTGCCTTTGAGGAACAGTCTTTTTCAGACTGTTCCTCCAGAGCAAATCTCATAGTTGTAGGAATCGCTTTCAAAGAAATTTAGCCTTAGCAACAGCATAGCAACCACGTAAGTCGTTTTATGAATACGGCCACAGAACTTTCTAGACAATTCTTTCTATTTCAGGACATTCTAAAGTTTCCCCAATTTCCAAGAATGTTCTAAAGTACAATGTAAACAACTTGCTTATTTCAAATTTAAAAGTCATGGTTAAAGAAAATATTTACAACATTTAAACACCATTCTTCATTAGCTGCAAGGCAAAATCGAGGACTTATTGTGCGACATTATACAAGTGCGATTTATTTCTTATTGTGCGACATTATACAAGTGCGATTTATTTTTTATTGTGCGACATTAAACAAGTGCGATTGACTATGTCGCATGCTGAGTTATTGTTGCATTTTCCAGTTATTCACTACCAGGTGACTTTTGAGTGACATTCTGGGTGTGGCTCGAAAAGGTGTACATGTACTGGCTCCAGAGTTCCGGTAAATCTGGTGCTAGAGTGTACGGGCAGTGTTGCAACATTCCACTACAGAACTAATAAATAAAAACAAATCAAACAACAAACAAACAAACAAGCAACATACAAAAACAAAACAAAGTATGAAGCCATTCTTTATTTACATATCTTTGTAATACAGGCATTTCGTTTAAGAAATTCATCTTAATTAATTTGAGCCACGACACGAGAAAACCAACAAAGCAGTTGTGCGCCCAGTGCAGACTCAGATCAGCCTGGGCATCCGCCCAGTCTGACCAGAGTCTTTGCTGTCCGCATGGAAGTAGCTTAGACCCTTAGCTACCCTTTGAGCGCTGAGGGAAGAGTCTGATCAGGCTGGGCGGATGCCTAGGCTGATCTGAGTTTGCACTGGGCACACAACCACTTTGTTGGCTCTCTCGTGTAGGGGCTCAATCTTTAATTTATTACCAGGTTGAGCCACACAATGACTCATCCAACGTATATCGTATGGCGGCAGGATGCGGTGACCCTTTCTACTGTGTAAAAGATGCTGATTCGTAAATTACTGTAACCATGGCAGCCTATGCGGGAGCCTCGTCTGTTCGGAATGGACATCTTTGCTCGCAAATGTGTTATAATGTCTGTCTTCTCTCATTTTTTGTTTATTTTATACTGTATGAGCTTTAAAAAATGGCTCCCATTGTCTCTTAAGGTGTATGGGTACACTTCTATATTTTCCCTTCGTTTCCACGAAGGGAAACAATTTTGTGACTTCCTGTTTGCTTCCATGGGCGACAAAACTCTTTCGTTCAGCGGTCAAATCTTAAAGAAAAGAATTTGCTCATAGAGGAGCAAATTCTTTTCTTTAAGGGTTGACACCGCTTCGACTGAAGGTGTATCCATTCATCTTAATCTTAATTTATTATCAGGTGGAACCATACAATGACTCATCCAAGGTGTATCATATAGCGGCAGGATGCGCCAATCCTTTCTCCTGTGTAGTTGATAACATAAAATGCTGTCACGAAAGTTACTGCAACCATGACAGTCCATGCGGAAGTTTTATCTGTTCAGAAGGATCATCTGTGACCGGACATGTGCTGTCATTTCTGTCATTTTGTGTTTATTGTGTACTGTATATGCCTTAAAATCGCTTCCGGAATCTCTTTTGGCACACTTCCATATTTTTCACCATTTTTACTCAGGGAAACAATATTGGTGACATCCTGTTTACTTCCCTTGGCGACAAAGCTCTTAATATATTGGATCAACCCTTAAGAAAAGAATTTTGTCAGATACTTTGTACGTTGAGGAAAAAAAATCAGAATTTCAGACTTGAGCAGTGAAAACTAATTAAATTATAAGCATTCAGTCAAGGCCATGGAGGTCATTTTTTTGTCGAAATCACTCGGCTAGAATACTCCTGTCAAATTGTTTTGAAACCGGATAAGTTGTTTCTGAGAAAAACACTCTTGAATTTTTCTTGGTTTAAACATATTTATTTCGAAAAATCTATGTACAACATATATTGTAACAATATCTATATAAGGATACGAACGGAAGCAAAATGCTTATATAGTTCTTCTCCTTTAAATTCGATCTGGTAAACATATAGTTGCGAAAAATCTATCAACTATGAGCGTACAAAGTTTGTAATAATCAACATAGTGAAATAGCCAGTCAACAGATTATTTGTAAAATAGAATATGTTTCAGGAAGAAAGAAAATGAAAAACATACATGTATGAAATATTAGAATGAAGACAATTAAATGGAAAAGAGAGAAATTTCACCCCTTGCTCTCCTGTTACATTTTGAATTGATGGATATTATTTACCACCCCCGGAAGTGCATCATGACCGATGCCCCTGTCTCCTTTCAAAGAGGGAGGGCCAGCAGCCACAATACGCTTCGAGCTGCGGGTCAATCTCAAAAAGAAAGCATGGAGGAAACTCGTCACATAAGTGGCATTACAAAAAGAGACCTACCGGGGAGAAAGGATGCACACAACAAACAGCTAAAAGAATGTCAACAAAATGACTTATAAACTGTGAAACAAATTATTTGCCAAATTTGACGCATGTCACGTACAAAATTCTCACAGGTCAAATAAGTAAAGTAGTGAATTATTCACTAGGTAGATAAGGATCAAATATGTGAAACTGTACTTACAAGTGAGAAATGACGGGGTAAAAAGGTAAAGAGGAGAAAAGCCATGGAAAAGCAAAGCTATGGGAAAGTAGTGGCAGTTTTGTGGTGCTAAGGTACCATGTTCGTCCACAAGGACCGCTAAAATCGCTTTGTATTCACGATATACTTTTGCACTTGGTCAAAGATAATTTTATTGGTTTCCTGAGACAAAGAAGCATCCGCAAACAGAAGACGGTGTAGGGTTATTTCACAGTGTTCGGAAATTGCATCAAAAAGCAAAGCTCTTTGAGGAGTGTAGTAACGACATTGAAAAAAGAAATGATAAGTATTTTCAATACTTCCGCATCGACAAAGTGGAGAATCAGTGATGTTTTTCAGGTATAGATCGTAATTCAAGGAACTGCAATTTGTTCGAAGGCGTGTATGTAAAATCTGGAGCTGTCTCTTTCCGAAGTAGTAATACTTGGGAACATAAGATTTATCCCTATTAAGGAAGTTTTTGAAAGAATTCAGAGAGTCCATTTGTTTGGCCTCCGGAGGAAGGTTATTCCATGCCCTTACAGTGGATGGTAGGAAAGACTGAAAATATTGATTTGTACGACAGTCGATAGTTTGTAAGTTGTCTGAGTTACGTAGATTATATCGGGAAAGACTATTGACAGTTGGAGGAATTAACGAGGAAAGATATAAAGGAGTCGGACAGTTAACCATCTTGAAGAAGAGAGATAGCTTGTGATCGTTACGTCTTTTTTCTAGTGAATCCCACTTGGTTTCATTATATAGAGAGTGTAAAGAGACAAGTTTCGTTGTGCCTGTCACAATTCTGGCTGCTTCAGTCTGGATTTTTTCAAGCTCTTGTTTCTCGTACTGGGTGCAGTTGTCCCAGGCTATATTACCGTATTCCAATAAAGGTCTTATAAGTGCGGTGTAGATAGTTTCTAGTGATTTTCTATCTAACTTAAGGTTCCGCAGTACACTTCGGCCATTTTGGACCATATTTCTGCATAAAATCACATCTAATCACAGCCCAAATAAAGCAAATTTTTTAAATAAAAGGGGTTCTTTCCCCTAGATATAATGAAACTGTATCTCTAAATGTACAGAATGCTATTGTAAAAGGTACCTTTGAAGAGTTCTCATATTTTTCGTTTTTCTCTCACATGGTCAAAATTTGTCTAAGTCCATTTTATACAAGAAAGTGTTGACATATACCCTGCTTAGGCTTACATTAAAAAGTTGCATGTTTCAGGCAAGTCAGTGATGTCTAGAGTTTTTCCACTGCAACACCGACATGTTTGGAAAGATTTCTTGGGTATTTCCTTAGTCATCCATATTGGCTCCCTATTGTCTCAATATATTTTTTTATATAAAACGAGTCTGATTTACCATCTATATTGGAAATCAAATGTTACTGAGAACACACATGTATCATTTTATTGGCCTTATATTTAGTACCTATTTCACCTGTGGAAGTTACCTGTGAAACTGTTGCCATATTTACAATCTTATAAAGTCCTATAGCAAACAGCATTGTTTCTTCTGACCACATATGTCAGTATGCATCATGTCTCTGTCAAAAATTTGGTGTGTGGGTAGGTATGTGGATTTGGTTGTGTGTTTGTTTAGACATATGTTGTGGAATAACCCTGAAAAATATCCTTGATATGCAGGTTGAATATTCCACATTTAAAAGTGGGTAATACCAATTTTCTTACCTGCGCTGTCGACCGAAACATTCATTAGACATACATGCAAAAGTGGTTGTTGACAGAGATAATCAACAGCACTTTCAGCTCGGTCGACAGCCACTAACAATAGTATCGTTCATCGTTCCTGGTAATTTTTGCTACCGTGTTCTCGGTCAACAGCCACTTTGTATAGGCAGCTAAAATGGTATTACCATCGTTTTACTGGCTGCATAATTTTGTCTGTTGCAGCCCTTCTCTGACTGTATAAATTTATACGTTGATGTGACATTGAATGAGCGATATCACTATTTTTTCAGCTTCAAGAATGGGGGAGGGAAGCGGGAGGTGGGGGGTTCTCTTCAAAAACAATCCAAAAAATCTATAACTGTCTTATCAAATGGATTTAGATGCATGATACTAACATATTCTGTTTCAGCCACATGTTTGTGAAATTTAATTTTTAAACTCTGTATCTAAATTATAGCATGAGATTTTTCATGAATCAAGTTTCTGACTCAATATCACAAATGCAAGGCTTAAATGTCTACAAGCAAATATATGTATCGCAGCATAGCTGTCAAACACTCCGGATATCCAGTTGTACACAGAACAATTGAAATAGGGGAGAATATATGAAAACATTCATTCTATGGGCAGTTTTAATTTCGTGTCACAAATATAGTATTAATTCTAACACTTGGAGATAATTGGGAGGGCGAAGATGCCAAGACAGCCTTTTTAGCACGGGGAGTACTGCTACAGTAATACTGGCCAATGTTGGGACAAGGCTCTGCTGTTCCTCAGTAGGTGCTTTATGGGGATTGTTTGTAGCTGACTTTTTCATCCAATTCATTTTTTTTTCTATCCAATCTTTCTGGGCAGGGGTATATGGGCAGTAAAGTTGCAAATTTAAATAACTGCACATGAACATGGTCTGCTAATTTCATTCTTTGATTCCAGAGGCTCATCCATCAGATTTATTTTTTTTATTCTCGCTGCATTAGGTGATAAATGTTTGGTAGGGCCATAAAAAACTCCCCTGCAGGTATGAGAGACTATACAATTTTATACGAAAAATGAAACGCGCAAAGAACTTCCATAATTAGCTATCCATAATGGCTCCTTACTGAGAAAGTACTGTATGTGTCTTTATAAATGCCAGGGGCAGAGCTAGTCCTAGGGTCGATATAGGAAACTCTTTAGACAAAACTATGTCAATGAATAAAAAATGGTGGTCTGGAGCCAATCTCTTTGTTATTTTGTCAATCTTTACAGAAAAATAAGGGAAGGAGTGTTTGTTAGAGAGATTTATTGGAAGAAATACAATAGGCTTTAAATTTGCAAAATGCATGACAAGATTAAGCTTTTATATTGATTTAAGTAGAACATGTATGTGCCAGAGCTTTTCCAAGTATTTTGAGAATGTTGCCTTTTTCCCAAACCTTGGGTTTTTCAAACATTGTCAATTCTGCATGATTTTAATGATATTTCCATCGACAATAGGGCTCGGCATTTTCGGCCCCTGTGAAAAGAAAGAAAATCCCTCCAGGGTTTTCAGTAGGATGTTGAAATAAGAGTCGCTTACAGATATCTTGAGAAAACATAGATGTCCCATAATGCAGTTTTTACGATAATGCAGTTTTTACGATATAGTTACGTTAACTCTTGTTATCTCAAACACTGATATTTCAAAGTACCCTCTTAAATCAAAGAAAATGGTTTGGACATATTTCATTTCCTGTTATTATATCAAAATAAATTTTCCGGGATCAGAAAATTGACTTTGAGCTACCAGTAGTTTGAGATGAACTTTGACTTTCAGATATCAAGAGTGGACTATTCTCTAAAAAAAGGAGTGCCCAGCCAAACAAATGGAGTAAAGGGCTCCAAGTAAGGAGCAAATGAGAAGTCTAGGCTGTTTATCACTTGTTATAACATGATTTTTAAAAGACAAGTAAATCACAGAGATGGACGTTTTAATCATCATATTGAATTGACGATACAGAACATTGTTATGAAAGACTGTTCAAAATAAGCACTTAACATTACAGAATAGAAAGAATGATTCATAACTGATATATGGCTTCACATTAGGCTCGAAGCCCCCACAGTTTCAATTACTTGCCCAGGCTTAGCTGCTGGAACTTGCTGCCTTCAACACTGATGGCAAATTCCTAGCACTTCTGTAACAATACACAGACAAATAATAGTAGCATGCACTTCCAAAAGTGCATTTTCCCATAAACTTATATGAGCATGTTTTGGCATGGGCACCAACTTGTTGCATATGGGTGAACAGTGTGTTCAGGAGGACAAACTCAGTAATGCTTGAATAATATCATGTGACATCACGGGGATAATATCAACACTTTCTTGTATAAAATGGACTTAGACAAATTTTGACCATGTGAGAGAAAAACGAAAAAAATGAGAACTCTTCAAAGGTACCTTTTACAATAGCATTCTGTACATTTAGAGATAAAGTTTCATTATATCTAGGGGAAAGAACCCCTTTTATTTAAAAAAATTGCTTTATTTGGGCTGTGATTAGATGTGATTTTATGCAGAAATATGGTCCAAAATGGCCGAAGTGTACTGCGGAACCTTAAAGGACTTCTTCGATTAAGGCGAGGATTTTCCCCATTAGACCGGCGCGACAGGTCCGAATTTTCAAAAGTATAAAGTGTGCAAATTTTTCTTAGCGGAGCTTCCACAAATATGTAAGCAGTATGAAATCAGATAATTTGTGATTCATACCCAAAGACATGGGGAGATAATCCAGTCTGACCCTACCTACCCTTAATTCAAGGTTTTCGCATACCTCAATTTTTGAGGTAATAAAAATATTGAAATCAGTCATTCATTCCATACATTTTTGTCATAAATGCATGCTAAATACATGCATATTACAACACAAAGCAATGATTTTCTTCTGCTACGCCTGACTGGCATCTAAACATGCAAAACCACAGTTATACTTCCGGTCAAAGCGGCCAAAAGAGAACGCTTCACTATAACTAAAATACAAGTACTTTCCCCCCCGTGACCCAGCATCTCCTTCATGCAGCAGACTTATTCGATGTAAGTACGCAATGTATATGAGTGGGAAGCTGGGTCACGGGGGGGGGGGGGGGGGGGGGGAACGGTACTCAATAAGCCAGAGAAGAAGAATGGTCAACAGTAGCACTGTGATCTTCAAGGGTTATATTGTGTACCATGACCTTGAAATGAGGTCAAGGTCACATACATATAGTCAAAATTATCCAGTGTTGTCTGTTATGTAAGTAATGTAAGTCAAAAAAGGGTGAAATGTATACAATAAATCATTATTTCAACGATCAGTTTGAGGATGATTTATAATTTATCTCAACAATGACGTCAACGTCAACGTATGTTTAACGTACTTTACATAGACACAAACACTTGAAAATTCATAAGTCATGCAAGTTACAAGTCATAGTCATAAATGCAAAGCAAAAATCAGTCATACGTATAACTTTTAAATCATGGGGAAAATTCACGCCTTAAGCATAGAAGTCCTTTAAGCTTTCTCATAACATTGATCCTACCCCACGCTTTGTCTTTGATATAAGCTATGTGCTCGTGCCACGAGCAATCATTAGATAAGTAGAGCCCCAAGTGTTTATGCGAAGTAACTTCTTGGATCTGTTGATTCTGCATATATATCGGAGGATGTATAGGTTTGTGAATTTTACGAGTGATAATGAGAGATTCTGTTTTTAGAGGATTGAAAGAAACTAACCAAGTCTTAGCCCAAGCTGAGACCTTTTCAAGGTCTGCATTTAGAGTTTCAGCGGATGACTGCGGATTATCTACTATCATATACAGACTGGTATCGTCTGCAAAGAGACGAATGTTAGAGCCAATATCGTTAACAATGTCATTAATAAAGATCAAGAAAAGAAGAGGACCTAAGATAGAACCCTGCGGGACACCAGCTTTAATGTATACCCAATCAGAAGTAGCTCCAGGGAGAACAACTCGCTGCCTCCTTTCGGACGAATAGTTTTTGAACCATTCAAGAAGAGTACCGGAAACGCCAGAAGCTTTGAGTTTGTGCAGAAGACCAGCATGCCAAACGCGGTCAAAAGCCTTACTAATATCACAGAAGACGACTCGTACCTCCTTGCCGTCGTCCAGTGCACTGCAAAAGGTATTGTAGAGGTAAGTTAGCTGATTAATAGTTGAGTCACCAGGTATAAAGCCAAACTGCAGAGAGGTAAGGATATGATTGTCACAGAAATGGTTAAAGAGGTGTTTGAATATGAGTCGTTCGAACACTTTACCTTCAGAGTTTAAGAGAGATATAGGTCTATAGTTTGTTAAGAGAGACAGATCACCTTTTTTAGGCACAGGGGAAACATTAGCTTCTTTCCAAGGTCTTGGAAAAGAACCGATTCTAAGCGAGTAGTTGAACAAAGAACATAAGGGCTCAGAGATTTCGTTTGCTAATTCCTTAAGAACTCTATTGTTTAGGCCGTCCGGTCCCGATGCTTTACCAGTTACTAACGTTTTTAATACTGATTCGACCTCAAGTGGAGACAGAATGATATTGTCAAGACATGATGCAAAAGGATAAGGCGGTATATCGGGGAGAACAGAATTGTTATCGTTCAGGATTGTCTGGTCGCGAAAGAAGTTGTTCAGGATATTAGCTTTCTCTTCTTCTTCCGTGTATACAATACCGTTATGGTCGAGAGGCGGTACAGAAGATCTAGAGTTAGGAGAGATAAATGTTTTGAGAATAGACCACCAATTTTTGGAAGACAAAGAATCAGACTTCAATTTATTCGAGATTTTGTCTAAGTGAGCTTGTTTTGAGTCTCGAATTAGGGAAACCACTTTGTTGCGCAATTTTTTAAATTTATCCCACTTTATTCTCGAGTTAGTCTGTTTGGCTTTCCTGTATGCGCGTTTTCGTTTTCTAATGTATTTTTTAATATAGCATGTTAGCCATGGCGGATCTGATGGTCTAATTCTAACAGTTTTATTTGGTATGCATTCCTTAGCTATCGATATTATATGATTTGTAACATTGTTCGCGTAAACGCTTAAATCGTTATGGAATAGAGAAGCCCAATCAGTTGCAGCTGCTTTAGTTCTTAGTTCCTGATAGTCACCTTGATCATAGATCCATATATTCCGTTTGAAAGATTTTAGCTTTGGCTTAGAGAATTTAAGAATGCCATAGACTGGGCAATGATAGCGCAAGTCCTGTCCTAGAAAAGGGTCACCTACTCCGCTAAGGATAAGACTATCTTTATTGTGAACGAGAATAATATCTAGTAAAGAAGCTGTATTTTCTGTATAATGTGTAGGCTCGTTAATGGATTGATAAAATGCAAATTGTGAACAGAGAGAATCTATTTTTCGTGAGGTTTGAGAAGAAAAAAGGTTGAAATTGAAATCACCGATAACAATAATGTCGTTGTGACCCGTATCAACTGCAAGGTGTAAAGAATCTTCTATTAACGAATAGTAGTTAGGGTCGGCGTTTGGTGGTCGGTAAAATACGCCAAAAAGAATATGCTTATGTTTATTAACAAGTTCGATCCATATACATTCAATACCTCTCGGCTCTAAATCTCGTCTGCGGTAATAGTGTATACTTTCCTTCACATATAAGATAACGCCTCCGTGTCTGTCGTCGACTCGGTCTTTACGTTCCGGGTTATTAAAAGATTCAAAAAGAAGATCGTCTGTTGTAATTCCTTGGTGAAGCCAGGTCTCTGTAAATGCAAGAACATCAAAATCGAATAGTTCTGTCTGCAGCATATCTAGTTTGGAGGCTATGCTTTAGACATTGTAGTGGACAAACGACAAGTGGTGATTCAGTTTAAAAGCATCGAGTAAAGTGTTTGACATAGAGGAACAGGAAGAAGAGATACTGCTAGATGATGACGTCGACAAGGGACCCGGATTAGAATGAACATCTCCAGAGCATAATAACAGCACAGCATGCCATGACGCGACTACAGCGGTCAAGAGAATTGTCATAATTCGTTTAGTATACTGGATATTCTTGTAATATTTAACACCAAAGTTTAGGCGTTTGAAGTTTGTAGGAATGGCTCTCTGAGCAAGATATTCTGTGCATTGTACTGCCCGTAGAAAAGAGAGACCAAATACAAAATGACAATGCAATTGCAGTAATATTATGACATGCGTTAAAATGGGGAACTTGCAAATGTGACGATATGTTGGCATGACAGCGATTTGCTGTTTACTGATTTTTTCCCTTTCACGTTATATTTGTCATAAAAAGCAGAAACAGCTCAATCACTACCATGCCCACATTTGAGTTCATTTGGTCAAAATCTATCACCATGCCCCTCTGTTGTGCACATCCAGTCTCCCCTAGGTAAAGAAAAGAGAATGTATAGAACCAAAAACAAACATAGAACAGAAACATTTTCTTAAGCATGTAGATGAAGGGAGGAATAGTAATACCTATATAGCGTCGAATATATTTGGAAATCGGAAAAGTATATTTATGAGATAGTAAGGTATTTTTGTTACTGAATATCCTTACTGCATCATATGAATCCAGAATCTAATTCCTTCAGAAAACAATATCAAAACTCAGGAAACAAGATGAAAAGTCCGTAAATACCGTATCTATTCGGCTATAAAGCGATGCCTCTTTATCCCCTCAGTGACGGCAAATATCCAAATCAGTCGTATGGAATGTTGTATTGAGACGAGTTTTTCCCTCCGAAACAATGCCAAGAATCTAGGCCCGTCTTAGACGGATCCAGCTTCCTGAGACCTCCTGGATGAGAAAAACCCTCGTGGCACAACCGAAGAAACACGGTAGATTAAAGAGAAACCGTATACAAACAAAACAGACTCAATGTCTAGGTGTTTTAGCATACACAAGATAAGACAATTATTACATGTATGTACAAAAGGATTCACTGAAACTGTAAATATGGTCTCGGGTACTACAAGTCAGTTTTAGCATTATTCAGTTTTAGCATTATTATATATTCTTTGTATGATATAAGCATTGTGGAGCATGCAAGTCAAATCAAATTTTCAAAATGCATGACCTACGAAAATAACACACTACAATCATTTATACAAAAACAGTAGTACACCTCCTGCTCAAATGTTTGCGATTGAACAAGGAAAACATAAAATACTAAGCATAACAGTCCAAAGTAGACCTAGAAAAACAGACATGCCTAAAACTTACTGAAAACATATTGAGAGTGGTAGCTCGGTGAAACAAAAACAAATGTGGTTTATTTCATTACAAGTCAGCTGTGGAGTGGGTGATGACTGAAACGGCTCAGAGGCTAGAGAAGAATCACGACCTGGATCGGAATCGAACCCAAGGCTTCTAGAGCTCTGTTACCCATAATCCTTCACAACCGGCAGGTTGAGCTAAGCTAAACTTTTTTGGTTTCATTGATCAACACTTCTTGGAGTGTTCCTAAGAGCATCCGAACCTTAGCAAACCGTAGTCAGGGTCAGCCGCTCCAAAAGTGGGTATCAGAAACGCCAGTTTATAAAAAAAGACAGGAAAAGTAATCCCTTTACAATGTAAACATATAAGTACCGCTAGATAAGCCGGACTTTGGGGATAAGAATTTATTTTGAGTCTTTGCCATAAGGCTTCAAAGAATGGTACCCAAATTCCTCGCCTATCAGAGCACTAATCTTGCTATGTGTATATGTCATCGGGCGCACGGGTACAGCTCCATGCTTTCCCACCATCTTTCAGAGGTGAAAAACTTAAGGTAGATGAATACTGAATAGAAATATTGGCGGGGCATTCAAACCATTATACCGTCTAAATAACCCAAAGAGCTATTAAACATTTGGGTAAGAAAAAAACAATTTTCAACTTTTTGTTTTCCTAAAAAACAATATTTTGTATTTCTACATACTTTTTTACACATTTTCCATTAAAATTCATATCTGTAGCACATGAATGCACTTTCATTTCAGCAAATCATATAATCTGTAATATAGGATATTTGAAACAAACTGATAACAAAAAATTGCAGTTTTCTTGTCAATAAGTATATTTTTACATTCTTTGAAAAATGCCAGAAAATTGAATTTCATGAAAAACGTCATAAAAATATCATCAATCGATGGGGCATGCTTATGCATATTATTTTAGTAAAACTTACATCGTATGTTAAAGAATAAAACAAATAAACAAACATTAGTAGTAAAGGGCGCCACTCTGGACACGCCGTCCGGAGACTAAGTCCGAAGCCTGGGGCAGTCTCGGGCCGGGCGTGTCCAGAGGTGACACCGCCTTAGTAAGCTTGAAAAGGCTAGTTTGAAATAACTTAGTCATTTTCATGGGGAAAAGTCTATGTTAAATGGCATAGGAGATGTCTTAAGAGGCTATACAGTAATATGCGTCTGCTATGAGTCTCTTGGCCCTGTACCTCAAGACCTCACTATACCAGAGGCATAACTCTATAGTGACAGTTGATGGTGTGAGTTGCTGTGGCATACTCTTGTTCATTCTGTTCAATTTCTGAGGCTTTACAGTAATATGCGTCTGCTATGAGTCTCTTGGCCCTGTATCTCAGGGCCTCACTATACCAGAGGCATAACTCTATAGCGTCAGTACTTGTTCCTGGGGAGATTATAAAATCTTGTATCTCAAGATTTAAATGTTCTGGACTGAAATTATTTCTTACTAGCCTTCTAAAGTTTACCTGAAAAAAATAACAAAGACTGGATTTTTTCAATAACAGAACTTTAATTACCCCGCTAACGAACTAACTGACGATTGACAAAGGATTAGGGTCGTCCCTCTGCCATCGTTTACAAACATATTTACAACATCGTATACATTGGATATTTCTTTGATAAACAATTGGTATATCTTAAGCATTTACAACTTTGAATCCTATGTTCAAAGAACTGGTCTGGTGGTGATATTGTCTTTTTCACTGATAAGTATAGTCTTCCATAATTCAAACTGAACCACATTTCAATGTCTCTGTCATTTTGATATTGATCTTCTCCTGTTCCCATCAGGTTCTCGTGAATGGCCGTCTTCAGATCTAGTCCTCTGCTTAGCTGATGTAGTATGTAGATACAATACATTCCACACACTTTACTCCATGGACTCTGAAGCATCTCTGTATTTTCTATCCACGTCTTGGTATTTCTTTGTATGAATGGTAGAATGTAGTCTTCAAATGGTGGCTGTCCATATGAATCGAAGTAAATCGCCTTGTCATCTTTGAAGTATAAGGCCACCCAATGTTCTCCTGGTTGGTCCGAGTCATCTGTATTAATGATGTATGCTTTCACATCCAGTGGCTTCTTCTGTGGCAGGAGATCCTTCGAGACTACTTTGGCGTTCAAATGCATAAGTTGAGACGCCTTTGTCAGAAGGGCCGTCAGTTCTAGCGTATTCATCTCTGTTGTAGGAGTCTAAGATTCTCAGTTCCCAGTATTTTTTCCAGTCTTCATTCATTGGAGAGCAGTATTGGGTTTTCTTCAGAAACATCCAGTTTTTATAGGCTTCCACGGCTTCTTCCGGCGTGAGATGACTTATGCCTCTTGCATCTCCAGTGTCTTTTAAGCCAAATTTTAGGCACAGTTCATGGTTCCAGTCTTTGATAACATCGTAGATGTTGAGACATTCTAATGCCGGTTCGTGATAGTGTAAGTCTCTTATCCAATCATCTCCGGCTCCTAGACAGAGCATGTGATTTTTCTGGCTGGGATGATCTATTCTGCAACCTTCACACTCGTGTTGAGCATATTCTCTGACAGCTATTCTCAGGTTCTTTAGCATCGCAAATATCAAAGCAGTCTTGTCCTTGCCAATAAATGTTTTTGGTGGTGGCACATCAAATTGTTCTAGCAGTTCTCCATTTTCATCACACACAGATCTGATCTTTGGGTGTAACAGCTGTTCCAGTTCGTCCTCCAAGGAACCAATTTCGTCAGAGTAGGATCCATGTAGTTGTTCGAAGCATTCCACTCTAAACTTCAGTTCTTGTTCTACGAAGTATCCTTTATTCATGGTCTCAGAAGTCTGTGATGACTTCTCTCAAACCGTTGATTTCTACCAGGTTGTCAAACTCTGCATATACTATGACGTTGATGGTCTTGACGAGTGCTTTTGCAAACTGAAGTTCCACTCGCAGGTTGCCAGTTTTTATAGGATGTAGATGGCTCTGATCGGCTCCTTGGTCTGGCGTGAAATCGTATCCCCAGAAGCAGTATCCACCTTTGTAGTCGTCGTAGTCGATGTTACAATTCTGAATCTGATTTTGACTGCCCAAAGCTTGATACAGAGACATGTAAGATCTGAGATATTGATCTAACTTAAATTTCGGTTCAAATGGTTTTCCATAAATGCTGTGACCGTCACAACTCACTTCTAGTTTGCTGAGACCGAAATGTTGGAAGTTGAAAGGATTTGTGAGTAACGATCCATTGAATGTTGCATTATCTACCATGCCAATGAACAATCGTTTTGGAAGTTGTCCCTGAAACAAGTGGTCCTCGACTTTTGATCTAAGACCTGTGCCTATGGTAAATGTCTTAACTTCTACACGCCGTATGAGAAATTTCGCATTGTGATGTGCAAGTTTGATTGAGATCATTGGCTATGGCTGGCAAAAGTTGAACATTGCGAACCGATAAGACTGCTGCATCGATCTTAACCATAACAGGGTACTCATCCTCAGACATGATACAAAATTGAGGAGAAGCTCGATTTAGACGAAGTCTTAATTCTATTCCATTAGGTAAATATTTTTCCTGCATGGCCAAATCTAGATGTAAACGACCTTGAAGTTCTATAGGTTTACTTAGTTTGAAAGGATTTATGCGGGCTGTTACATTGCCATGACCAAAATCTTCAAAGTGACCAGGTTCATCTTCGTACCAAAATTCTGCAGCTTTAAGTTGATTGTCTTTCACATCAGATCCAAAAGAAAATAAGTTTTCAATGTAAGCCCTGTAGGGATACGTATCCATGTTACTCGTCACCAGTTTATTGTTAAGATATAGATCAATTCCACTAAACATACTGTGAAAGAAGTTGTTGGTGGGAGCAACTTTTTTATCAGCCTCAAGATCGTCACCATTTGCTCTCAAAATCCTGAATTTTAAGTACAAATAAGTTTGTGATAAATCAGTGTAATATTCCGTATGGCCTGGTACCACAAATTCGATGGGTGCATGATAACTGTCTAGAAAAGCTGTGGGATGATAATCTATCCACTGAAAATCTTGCATGGTGGTCAGAGTTGGAGGAACAGTTTGCAAGTCTAATTCAGACTTGCTACATTCACAAGATCCACTTTGCATCATTTTTTAGTCAAAAATATCGCGATCAAATTTTAGATTTGAATATTTTTTCCTTATGGCTCTGTTTACAGAATTCTTTCTACCTCTACCTTTTTGCAGTTTGTTGTGAACAGTTCGACGATTTGTCTTAGACTGAGTTTTTCTACGTTTCTGGCTTGATTTTATACCTCCCGAAGCCAAATGATCCAAAGCAGATTTTCCCAAAGATTTTAAAGCTGATTTCCCTCTAGTTTTTAAAACTTGTTTGATATTTTGACCATCCATGATGTCGCGAAGTGCATGAATTCCTTGATCTTTGGCTACATGTTTGATACTTTGTAAACCTGCTTTTGCAACAGGTTTTAAGATTGGCATGACCGTTCTCAAGGCAGTTTTAAACATGGACCCTAAACCATAACCGTACTGTCTCGATACACCTCTGTAAACTGGAAAGTTATTTCCACCCGATCCATGTTGACACACTACACCACGAGTTTGGAAATACATTTTATTGGCTAATTATCTTTGAGTCTGAAATGTAACTTGATCAAAGACTTTCCCGTGATAAATGGAATATCTATTCCCGTATCGCCTTTTATACTTATGTGAACTTGATCTATGAATGATTTTGCCACTGGAACGTAATGCAAGTTGACAAACTCTTGATGAGAATGATGATAGCGTTTTGAAATCTCAAATGGAACAACTCGCAGAATAGGAGCAGTTATGTCACCTACGTAAGTGTAACTGGCAATATCCGAATAAACGTACAGTTGATTATTAGTCGTGTTCAAATCTACTTCGTATCTAAAAGCATGTCTTCGTTTCCGATGGTCTTTCTGACATTTTTGGATTTATCCCTAATTTCTCCCCAAGTAGTTTTGGGAATAGTAGTCTGACGGTATTGGGATCATTGCAAAATATTTTGACACGTTTACTGTTGTTGCCATAACTCATTTCTATCTCAGCATTAGCTTTCTTCAGCATTTCTCCAAAACGTGTATTGATGATGCCTTGTATTTCCTGTACCAAATGTTGTGGGGAACTGTAATTTCCTTTGGGAATTTTCAACTCGAATTCTGCGCAAGTATTGTCTTCCGAACAATCCTCGCTCATATTCTCTATTCCAAGTGATTGAGCTAGTATTCTGTCGTAAAATCTCAAGTAGAAAAAATTGTTTTCATCCGAGATATTCATGACTTGAGTTGGTGTAATCATTTCTACCAAAGCAACTTCCCACTTTTCTTTTTCGATGTTGATGGGATGATCTAATCTGACAGTAAAAGAACTTTGTGTATTGTCAGGAAAAGTCGTCATTGAACTGTCACTTAACAATGTCAAATAAAACCCTGTCATGGTGCTTGTTTGGAAGTTTCTTCAAAACCACTACGTTTTCTGAATTTTAACCCTGGGGAAGGCAGAATATAACCGACAGAGCTGCTCAATAAAATCAACCACAATTCTTTATCGGGACTTTGAAGACTGATTTGAACTAGGGAAGTAATGAAGATGGCATAAACGATAATGATTTGAGATAAAAATGTCAATCTATTTTTGGGTAATTTGGCTAAACTTTCAGAAGATTGCAAAGAATCCGTGTCCCTTCTTATGACTGAAGATTTAAAATTCATGTTCGTGTTTTTATACAAGATCGGATTCCAAAATCCAACTGTCAAATTTGGATGGATAGCCTTTCCAGTGAACTTTAATTTCTTTGACCCACTTTTTCCCAACTTTTCGTTTACGACGATCTAAGACAGATTCTATTTCGTAAATTTGATCTTTGTCCACACGTTGTAATTCTTGCAAATAAAAAGTACCTTTTATAAGTTCCCCGTCTAGATCTTCTATTTTATAGGTAACGGGACTCTGACTTTGTATGACACCCCTAACCTTAAACAATTCTTGCGTCCAGTTTGGTAAATAACCTTTTTCAAAAGTGCGTTTTGTTTTGTTGATGCGCACAAAATCACCCACTCTTAATTCTGACTTGCAACTTTTTGCTTTTTGCCGTACAAAATTTGGGATACTTGAACTTCATTTTTGACATCGACAGATGCAGGCGTACGTTTAATGCTGCGATGATAAGCATGATTGTACCCGTGAACTAATTTTGGAAGTACGTCGACATATTTCAGTGTACGATTATGAGTAAAATATTTCCACATGCGACTTTTCAGAGTTCTTTGAAACCTTTCTACAATACTTGCTTTTGTTTCTGGATTTTCTGTCGTGAAAAAATGAATTTTTTTAGATTTCAAGAACTTTTGAAACTCTTTATTTTTGAATTCCGTACCTTTGTCAGTTTGCAAACTTTTTGGAATACGTCCATGTTTCAAAACAGATTTAAAAGCTTCCACCAAAGTTTTTCCAGATTTGTCCTTGATCGGTACAACCCAGGCGTATTTTGAAAATACGTCTATCAAACAGAGCAAGTAACGATATTTGTCGTTATATTTTGCCATACTAGATACGTCTGCCAAATCTCCCTGCCATTGATAATCTATTCCTGCCACCACAGTTTTGCGACGCACAAATTTTCTACGTATGGGTTTGTGCAAAGTGTAAGTTTGTTGTTTTCTCAACCAAGTTTTCACATCGTCAAGTTTGATTTTCTTTGAAATTTTCTTTGCTGCTTTATACAAAGCTTGCAACCCCGTATATCCCACGGGACTTTTAGGATCGTAATAAAGTTTTGATAATAATTTATTCATTGTTCATCATAAGATAACCATTTTCTAGGTGATTCAAACAGTTCTTCTTTTATAGGTTTGATAGAACTGGGTGTAAACAGTTCGTCTCTGATATGTTTTCTAGTGGCAGGCAAACTTTGAGATAAGTCTTTCTTGATGTGTTTTCTGACAGACTGTGTAACGGGACTTGTACTTTTTTTAAGAGTAGGCATGCGTCGATGTTTGGTTTTAGGAGTGACATACTCTTCTTCATCTTCGTGCTGAAGAGGAGTACGATGCATCCATTCCCATCGTTTCTTATTTCCCACAAAATCTTGAGGCACGTTCATGTCTCTAAGAGCCTCAGCAAAAGGTTGCCAACCCCTGGGCTCAGTGTCTTTTCTCTGTCTTAAAACATCATTGACTAAATCTATGATATTAGACCCTGCAACCGGTTTGCCATACATCTTAACCGTTCCGTCTTCGTCCCAAGATAAGTTAGGATTATTTTCTAACCAAGATATCAATAATTTAGCTTTCTTTCGCATCGTGGTAGGAACACTATCAAAAATACGTTGATTAATTTTCGACTCAGGCTCTACTGGGAGAGAAAGTTTTGTTTCTGTCAATGCTTTGCGATGTGCCGTTTTAAATTTATGTAAAGTTTGACCAAATAATTGAGATTTTTCTGCCTCTGACAAATCTTCGTTGGCCATGACCGAAGACAAGTCTCTTTGAAGACTGGCCGTCGCAGAAACATTTGGATCGGTTGGAAGTCTTGGTTTTTGAATTTGTTCTTCTTTCCAGCGTTTCATGTCTTCCCAAAGTTTAAATGGTACCACAGCCATTTTACGCCCTTCCATTGCAATTTTTTTACTGACCAAGAATAGATCCTAAGACTGAACCAAGCAAAGGTTTTAAAAGTAAACCCAGGAGTGCACCACCTTTCTGATTGAGAATTTTTTTCTTGTTTGCTAGTGCAACACGTTTTGTAGACAATAATCGAATATCATTCTTCCTAGAACGTAATTGTTCTTTCTGAGCTTTTGTGAGTTTGACATTGCCTTTTATAAGATTTAAACAACATTCCCCTACACAGTCTAATATCTCTTTTGGACAATCATTGACAATTTTTTGACGAAACCGATATGGAATGTTACATAGTCCTTCCAGAAAAGGACCATACTTTTAAATCAGTGAACCTCTTTTCTTTTTGATTTGTGTTCTTTTCTTACGTGCAGCCATGATAGCAGTCAAGAATTAAACTAGTAAAAGATCATGTTAACCAAGTCCTTTTATAGTGAAAGTTTACGTTTAGCCAACATCTGTTTCATGGCAGCTTCAAATCCATGTTTTCTGGCAGTACGAAGATATTCGTTTGCAGGAGAAGAACTCGTTCGAGGAGAAGCCCTTAGAGGAGACAATCTAGAAATTTCTAGAGCAGGTGATTTTGCAGCAATGCGTCTTTCACCAATTTTTCTGAGACTAGAGTTTGGAGTAGAAAACTGAGTAGAAAGTGGAGAAGGTGTTTTTGCAGGAGTGAATCTTTCACCTATTTTTCTGATACTTGAACTTGGAGTAGAAAATCGAGTAGAAAATGGACTTGGAGTTCTTAGACTAGAGTTTGGAGTAGATGCAGTAAATGGACTTGGAGTTCTTGCAGTTGACGGTCCTGCAACAGGAGATGGAGGTTTTCTAGGTTTCTTAATTCTTACAGTGACAAACTTATCGTTCACTTTTATTTTTCTCCTTGATTTAGTCTTAGGGGATTTTTTCCTCTGAGTTTTTTTCTTTGGAGATTTTTTCTTGCCAGTTTTTTTCTTAGACTTTTTAGGACCTTTTCTACCTACTTCCTATTTCTGAGAAAACCGTCTAAGTATTTTATTACCGTCCCAACGAATGAGAGATCTGATTATCACCCCACCAAAAAACCCACCGCCACCAGGTTTTAGAATGATTTCTCGTTTTGTATCTGCATTTACCAAAGGACTTGCTAGTTTTCTAACATCGTCTTTGCGTTTGTCCATGAATTTTTGAGTTTGTTTTGGTAATTTCATTTTATTTTCAGCTATTTTTCTAGCTGCTAAAGAAAACCATTTGATCATTTCCATCAACCCGGCATTAAGCAAAGTTTTTCTTTTGTTTGAATCATGCTCTCTACTCAAATTGTAGAGAGCCCTGATCAAGTTTGCTGATGCTTTTTGAGCCATGTCTGGTTTCATTCTGATCCATGTAAGACCAAACACACCATTTTATACTGGAAAATACACAACTGGACCTTGTTGATCCGATTTTGTATACCAGTTTGTAAAAATATCTGTTCTAAACCTCAAATGATTTGGTGTGTCTGGTTTTAAATCAATCAGTAAATAACCGTGTGGCTTAGAAGTGGCATCGTTGAAGGCAGACATCAAATGTGGAGCTTGAAGTTGTTGCGCCAAAACTTTAATTTGCATTTTGTCTCTTGGACTTTGAAACAAAATCAAGTAATGGGCATTCAAACTGATGGTACGTGTCGATTTACTCTGCTGAAACAAGTTTTGTGTAATGTACACAACACTTGCATTTCTGTGATGACCTTTCCTCGTGAACCAAAGTTTAATTTTTTCTTCGTCTTTGTCGCCCAACATATCGTCAAAGACAATCAAGTGAGTTTCACTCGTGTCTGTGACAATACGTCGTCGTCATTTGGAATTCCTAAAATAAATCTGATGTTTAAATCTTTGCGTTCTTGCAAGATATTGTACACAGGTTGCCATTCTTTGTAACACCACACGATACGTTGTGGTAAAATATCAAACAAGTCTTCTTTGTACTGAATCAGTTTTTTAACAAATTCAGTTTTTCCCGATCCACTTGGACCCGATATAAAAATATTAGCAGGATGTTTAAAAAACAAACTACCAATATTTTCTTCTTGAACTGTTACTGACATGATTGAAAGATAAAATGAGAAAGAATAATGAAAGACATGTGTATATATAACATATTTTTATTTTTTACAAACAACAAATTGTTTTACTGACATTCTTTACAAATAATTTTCTTACTGAAAACACTGTTTCACAACAGTCTCTGATCTGATTTTCTTTGTTTACAGTACATATCCATACGGAACAGTTTCTCCACTTTTTAAAATCACACGTTTGTCATAAGTAAATCTATGTGTCTTAGATTGTCTCTCAGTCGTAATTTTTCTGTCTTTATGTTTTCTTATACGGTGCTGATATTCCACAGATTCTTGAAAGTCCCTCTTCTCACTATGGGCCTATTCCATCATGTTGTAGAAATGGATTACTTGTGAAGTATTGTAATCCAGGGTCAGTCCTTTGACTTTACAGGTAGACTTGCGTTTCCCAGTATCGTGCTCCACATACTCGTAGCCGTAATTCTTCGGTCCCATACCCACAAACTTGGTGATTTTCGCAGTAGGCAGTTCGGCTGTCCATTCGCCGAGTCTGTTGTTGATGATCTCTGGATTCCATAATTCTGGTTTGTGAATGTAGATGACAGAATCCGTATCGAAGTACAACACACGTTTGTCAAGTTGATGCAGGACACTGTATAACTTCAGTCTGGCTTGTGCTGTCACAAAGGATCCTACCACCACGTTGCTGCAAGCATGAGGTTCTACAATCGATTCCAGATCTTCCCAGTTGACTAACAAAAACTCTTCTCCAAACACTTCGACATTCTTCACTTTCTTCAATGGATTAGTCACCAGTTCAAAGTAGTCAGAAGGATCTGACACATATTCTGTTTTGGTCATGTTGTCTCTCTGTGCTAATTTTCCCCACAAACTGTTTAAACTGATCTTGCTGATTCCACGTCGACCTTTGTTCTTTTCCACCTTCTCTAGTCTGATACCTTCTGCTTCGAAATAGTCCTGTTTGAATTTGATCTTGTCCAATTCCGTCTTGCACCAGTCGGGATAGCCACTTGACTCTTGTTTAATCTTCAGGAAAGTATCGACATATCCAGCAAAGATTCCACCTTGTCCAGTTGACTTGTCGCACTGTGAAGATTGGGGAAAATGCCATATTTCGTAAACGTCTTTCAGCTGGTAACCCAGTTTCATCGCCTCAAACAATTCGATGCTCACCCAAGTTCCCACTAATTCTCTGTCTTCTTCTCTGTCGTGCGTACATAATTTCGAATTGTCAGATGTCTCTGCACAACTTCTACAGAGTGGAAACAGTAATTTGTTGTTGCACTTGTACGGTAATACCGGGTGATACAGGTTTCTGGGTGGTAACACTTTACATTTAATCAGTCCAAAATATTGATGTATTTTATCTCTGTCGATGTCTTCTTGTGAATAAATTTCCGGATGTCCAATAGGGAAGATTCCGTACTTGCAGATGTATGGATAGAGTGAACACACATCGATATACTTGATTTCCTCGTTGCTGGCTTCGTCAATTTCGTAGAACAGTCTTGTAGAATTCGTACGTCCTCCAAACAGTGCATCTCTGGGTTTGAGTGGATCCAAGTTGGTAAATTCTGCATCCACCATCTCCTTAAAATCTTTGTCATCTTGATAATATTGGTCGTAATCGCATTCCCACATTTCTATCACTTGATACCCAACTCTCTTTAATTTCTCGGTCTTCTCCACAGTCTGTTTGTATAGCTGGTACATCGTCTGGCAGTTGTAAGTATTGATCTTAGTTCTGTCGGGAAAATGTTTTGGACACCCATGCCAGTAACATCCATGGAACTCGTACACTGTTTCTTTTTCTGGATCGTATCCATCCACATAATGTCCACACACTTTCTGTTCTCCACCATTCAAAGCGTGACGAATTTGGATGTGATTCTTTCTAGCCACGGCTTGAATCCAGCGTACAGCTTTGATAGAATACTTCTTTTGGTTGGGATAGCCTTCTGGTGGAATGATGGCCACAGAGTTTTCAGGCATGTGATTCTTCCTCCATACTTGGGAACAAGCTTGAGCGATCGTGCATGCGCTAGCGAACGGATCCAAGTCGCTGATATCTATCGATTGTTTTCTAAAACATGTACAACCTCTCTTCAGGATATCCACATCGCTGCGACAGTATTCTTCTATTTCACGTCTGAAGTCAAAGACGGCACTGGATTCCACTATCTGCTTGTGCCATTCCAGGAAAGCTTCTCTGTCTTTGACCGACATCTGTCCAGGATTGTACATCTCCACGGGAAAGTAAGGTCCCACGTAATTCTGGTTGGCATCAACATTTGCCAAATGTGGGAAGTAGCCTTTTTTCATCTCTGTCAATCCAAAGGTATCTGGAAAATTGGCTAATCTCATATGCAGAAAATGATACGAGTCCAAGAACTTGACTTTGGCAGCAGTCATCGTCACGATAGTATTTCCATTCATAATCACATCGGGCTTAAAAGTTCCATTTTCTAGTGTGTAGCGTAGAATAAATTGTCCATCATATCCTCCAAAATTATGTGCAATGACTGTCACGCCTTCATTTTCTTTTCTAAATAACCAGGAACAGAAATCTGACAACGTATTTTCACCTTCAAATATCATTTCTCTTCCAAACTGACTACAATTGTGACAATACCGATCTACAGGTAAATTAACGCAATGGTCACACGCTTTTGTGAACTTATTACAAAGTTTACATGGCTGTTCAATAGGTAAATCCATACACTGATCACAAGCTCTATGTGCAATACAAAAGTTGACAATATGTTCGCCAGAGTCTTGCTTGGATTCAAAGTCAAAAAATATGAACTGAGGTTGAATAACGGTACCTTTCTCTTCGTCGATCATATCGTCCTTCTCGGCATCTTCTTGCAACACTTCGGTCTTGGGTTTGCACACGTAAGGTTGAATATAACATTGATGTTCGGCTCCAACAATTTGTTTACAAAATTTACATTTCTTCTGTCCTGGACACACGTGATTTCTTTTATTTCCTATAATCCTATTTCCACACTTCTCACAATTATGCACAAGTTGACAAATAGATTTTTTCTGTCCTGGCTTGACTAAGGTATGATTAGCAAAACAAGATGCACTATGAAATGTTCTCTTACATTTTGTACAGTGCTGATTTTGTTCGTGAAGACATGGCGTTGCATTATAACAACTAGTACATCCATTCGAACAAGCATGATCCTCTCTATGATTAAATCCCTTGTCACAAAACTCACAATAGTAATGACATCCTTGAAATCCTTTGACATTGGTAATGGTGTCATAGTGATCTGTGCCATTGAAATAGATATGAACCACTTTTGTTTTGTCACTAGGCTTAAATCCAAGTGGAAACAATAATCCGTCTTTGGGATGCTGTAAATGAACATTGATCAAATAATCAGGAGCTAACACAGTTTGAATTTTCTTGTATTCTTCAAATCCACAAGGTTGATTGTGAGGAATCTGAGCACGATCTAATAATTTCATGGCTTCTCTAGTTTGTAGTGGTCTGTCAGATTTTTGTATATGTTTCCAAGTTTTCTTCCATGAGTCAGATGTGTCCCTGTCGGCATGATGTTTTCCTACCACAACAGTTCTGGCCATACACATGACATCTTTGGTGTTGTTGATTTGAACGATACTAGTTTTCATCTTTCTCATATTGCGTGATTCAAAGTAAAGTCCATGGTGTAATGCCTTTCTTCCACTTCCAGTTGGTAACTTGGTGTGTGTCACTTCCAAACTCATCTGTCCATCATTGATTTTAAAATCTTCATTGGATTGTAACACTTTCTCGATTTCTTGAGTCAAAGATTCCCCAGTCAGACTCGTCACATCTGTGAATGGTACAAAGATTCCTAATTTCAGTCCGGGATGGTAAATGCTCATTCGAATCCTGTCATTGCCTTGAGCTTGAGAATGGGTCTTGATGTCAGCCACCAGCTGTTGAAACATCCGAGGTACAAATTCCAGCGGTGATACATCTTCTGGAAATTTATTGACATCCACATTGTACACATTAGCTCTTGTTCTAAAACGTCTCGACTCACGTTCTCTGACAGGCTTGATCACATAGTATTGTTGGTAATCGTCTTCTTCATCGTCCGAATAAATCACCATAGGCCTTTTTCTTGGTGGTGACAATTCATCTTCAGATTCTTCACTGTCGGAATAATCCACAAGTTTCACCTTCTTTGGCAATGGTAACTCGTCCTCCTCAGAGTCTGATGAAGTGGGTGGGGTACGTATTCTCTTCCAATGTCTCTTTGGCATGTTGTCTTGTCACTGTTCAAACTCAGAATGTCAGGAGATCTGAATATTTGACTTATATATCCATCAGCACCAAGATTAGGCTGGCGAGATACAGGCGAGACAACAGTCTTAAGGAATTTTTGTGGTACAGGCGAGACATGGGCTTTACGGAATTTTTGTGGTACGGCGAGACAACAGTCTTAAGGAATTTTTATTAACTAACAGGCGAGACTACATGCTATATGGAATTCTTATCACCAGGCGAGACACTTAGAAATTTTGTGCTACAGGCGAGACACTAGGTTTTACGGAATTTTTGTTATTTTTAAAAGAATGGCAAGAAGAGTGTGCTGTTCAGCACCTTTTTCTTCCCCGGTCGGTTACCCTATGCCTGGGAAGCCCTGGCGACTTGAAGCCATATCTACATGATCACAAGTCCTGAATGTCACTGTGGACCAGAGACCTGCCAGCGGAGGTTCAGTTTACTGGGATAGTGTCCCGACCCCTTAAGCCATAAGGCTTCTACTGTTTCACATGTAATCGATAGACTTCGCATCTGCGGGCCCAGGCGGTATAACCGTTGTGCACACCAGTTCCAGTCCAGTGGTGACCGGCAAACCAGCAATATTAATATGTTAGTTCCCAATATATATACCTAAACATAAACCAGTTTACTTGAGACAAGGTTGGACATTTGCATATCATATATATCTTATTTCAATAAAGGTCATGTTACTATTTATAGTAACACATTTTAAAATAATAACATTAATAAGAGAATAATAAAATCTACATTTTGGTGTTTATTTTATCAAAATCGGCCGAAAAATAACAAAGTTATTCAATTTTTCATATTATGGTGTTATTACAAGGGAGGTAAATCTGGATTGACTTTCTTTTATTCTATAAATAGACAAAACAAGTAATAGCTTTCAGAAAAAATGATAAAAATGAAAAGTGAATATGTGTATGGTATAAGAACTTCTGTTATGAGTATATTTTGTATGACTTTGCAACTCTTAAATACAAAAATATAAGTTTTGCCAGGCATGTGCACTGCGCATGCGCGGAATATGGAGGGTAAGAAAACTGTAATAACTTCAGATTGCCTTGATGGATTTTCATAATTCTTTTTTTATTGGAAAGAACAGGTCAAGGCCTACCAAATAAAATTAAAATAAATTGTCACACTGCGCATGCGCGGAATATGGAGGGTAAGAAAACTATAATAACTCCAGATTGCCTCGATGGATTTTCAAAATTCTTTTTTTATTTGAAAGATAAAACACAGAGCTGTCACATAATCTTACAAAATAATATGCCACATCGAGCATGCAGAGAATCAAGAGATATATAATGTGTACATTTCATTTTTGCAGCTCATAAAGTTTCAAGATGTCTGAAGAACTAGTCGATCTGGGTGTGTTACCAACTGAAATTAGAAGTATAATCTACTCAAAGCTCGTCAATATTTCGAGAAAAAGTAAAAAGTTTAGAGACGAACTTCAACTGACGTGGTTTAATATGTGTTTTCAAAGAGCTCTGTCTGGCAACAATTTTTACCAAAGGCTAGCACAGCTATTATATGACATCGATGGAATATCGAATCTTGACCAGAACATGAGATTATACTTTCACAAACGCATGATGGAAGTGTTGAAGGATACTCATTCTAGACATGACCGATGGATCTTTACGATTTACAATTTCAACAAGGAAACATGTGAACAGTTTTTTGAAAACTTGTTGCCTTTCCATTATGACATTTACGTACATGGAAAAATCGTGGATGGACATCTGACTGGGCTTCTAGTATTCTTTCAGAGTTTAGCATTTTTTTACTACTTACCATTTCTTTACCAGTTAAATTTTCCTGCACCTATGAACGATTTGTTATTATCAACCTGGGAAGAGCATATAAACAGTTTGCATGGTCGTGATGTGTCATTTGGAAACAAAGACGCATATGAACAAGTTATCGAGAGTGAAGAGAGATTATTACCATTACGTTTTCCAACAGTCTATTCAGACCTGATACTTGGAATAAAACAATGAGCGTGATCAAGAAATCTCCTCCAGTATCGTTAGGTAGAATTTTACAGTTTGACATTTATCGAGGGTCACTTGAACACACGCTGTCCTTACAACCTACAAGTTCAGAATTTCTGAAGTCAAAAGATGGACTCAGAACGTGGTTGGGACGATATGAAACATTCATGACCTTTCAACAAGCCATGTGTGAAACAGCTTTGATCATGAACACTATTTTAGACGCATCGCCTGTGAAGTATAAGCAATGGCAAACAACGAGGACGTGGTTACTTACCTTTGCAACGTACTCAAAGAAGTTGAAGAGGCTTCGAGAGAACAATCTATGGATATCGACTCAACAACAACAACAACAGAAAATATGGAAATTGAACAGGCATCACAGGAAGAACCAATGGATAGTGACATGGATGAATTGACTGCAAAATTTGAAGCTTTGACACTATAAAGTGAACTGCTTGTCTCTTGCAAAATCATTTATCTTACGGCAAGCATGGAGACAAAGTGGTTTGAAATTCCTCTGACACAAATTCTGAGATTTAGACCTTACAGAAAATTACTAGTTTGTGTTTACATACTGCATTCAAATAAGAACATTACTTTAGATGAAATTCAGATGAAATTAAACACAGAAGAATATTTCAAAGATATTAAAAGACTCTGGTGTTCGTGTGCGAAACAGGAATTATCAGAGGAGACGGTCTTTACATTTGACAACTGGAAACTTTATGTGGCCAACAATTCAAAAGTGATTGACTATCTACAGTCGAAGACAAGGCGTATATAAGGACTACAACTAGATCTGCGAGTCATTTCAGCTCTGACTTTCAAACTGTCAAGATGGAAAGTAAACCTATGGATCCAAGACTTCATAAATACAGTGATGCCAACAGTATTTATTATCACTGCACAGCATTGAAGAAACTTTTGAAAGAGAATGACAGAAAATTAATTCAGCCATTGGAAATTTCACTAAAAGAACAAGGCCTGTTGAAACCACCCTATGGTTATTGCTACAATTGTGGGTCGGTGGATCATTGGACTGCCTCGTGTACCGAGGAAAAGAAGAAAACTACTACAAATAAACCACCCAATGGGAATTGTTACAACTGTGGTTCACCTGATCACTGGACTGCCTCATGTACCGAGGAGAAGAAGAAAACTACAAAGAAGCCACCGTATGGGACTTGTTACAACTGTGGCTCGCCTGATCACTGGCTACCCTCATGTCCTCATACCGACTTACAAGATGAAAGCTTGGGATCACCACAACCGGCCGAGAAGTCAGAAACTACGAGGAAAAGACGCCATACTGATGATGACTCTGATGTACCCAGTAAAAAAAAGTCAAGAACGGCTTCACCAGAACCGACAAAACCTACTGCTAGACAACATAAGAAGAAAAAATACTGTGTTGTGTGCAAAGAAGACACTCATATGATGAAAAACTGTCCTGAAATAGTGAAAAACTAGTGACTAGATAAGAGACCTAGTGGATAGACAATATCTAAACGATATTGTGTGTCTACTGGACAGTGACTACTATTGTGTTCATAATGGATTAGTTTTCATAGTTACATGTAAGTTTTTATTCAATAAAATTGTTTTTAAAGTATTTGTTTTTTGTTATTTCATAAGGTTACTCTTTAAACGAAAGAGTTGGGTAGCCCTGAAAAGGGCTGTTTGGGTGTTCTAAGTCTTCACTTACTGTGAAGACTTAAACACAGGTTTTACAATCCCCACAACAGGATTCGTCTTGGATAAAGCGATCCCTCTCCGCCTCATAAATACTTCAAACCCCATCTTATTCTGCTGCCTTTCAACTTCTTTCCAATCTTTCTTCTTAAAAGCTTTACACAGTCGGCTGAGGTCAAAAGGAATATACTTTGACAAACCCATATTTGAGAATGAAGTTGTTAAAGGCAGTTGAATATATATATTGACTCATGGCGAACGTGAAAGAGAACATAGTCTCTTAACCAATCAAAACTATGCAAATTAGTTATGGGGTTTTATGCAACAATCAACAAAGTATTTCTTTCTAAATAAGTTGTGATGGCCCTGAAAAGGGCCGTTTTGAGGTTTTAATAAACCTTTCTATGAGCAGGGACACCGCGAGGGCCTGCCACCACAAGCTGGACAGCGTACTGACCAGCTCGTGTACGTCACCGTCCTCCCTGTTGGCAAGTAGAATGGTGGCTGGTCCGCCTCCCTCTCCCAATCTTCACCGGATGGCCGTTCTTCAGGCTCTTGCTTCACTTCTTCGGGCTCTTGCTTCACCACAGCCATCTGTCTGTCGACCGTCACCATCCTTCTTACGATGCCTATCAGCTCTACGAGCCTCTCTGCACTCTCAATCACAGACCTAGTCTGTGCCTCCAAAGCATCGAGATATTCGTCGCTCAACATCTTCTCTGTGTATAGCATAAAGACAATGTGATTAAGTGGGTCAGTGTTCCAGTATTTATTCTCTCAACACCGACGTGAAAGAAAGCACTTTTCTAAGTAGGTCAATCCGGTCTTGGGAGTATAAAATGGCACTGACCTACTTACAACTTCAGTCATGGAGCCACTACTGACCTTAGACGATCTTATGAAAGAACCAGACCTTCTATCGACGGCAATTAACTCAATTGCTACTGATGCATCGTTAACTCAACAACAACAACCGAACGTGCAGACCTATTACTACCACCCACAGTAATCACAACTGCAACAAACACAGGTGTCACAGCCAAAGACGGGAGCTGTAGAAGTCTTGCTCAAAGAACTCAATGATCTCAAGAAAAGAGTACAGCAGTTAGAGGACCAAAAGCAACAACGTCCCATGGAATTAAATCCGATCAGAATACCATTAACCATAGAAGTAATGACACAAGAATCGTCTGTGACAGTACCAACTCAAAATGGACTTGGGACGCATAGCAAGAACATAGATAATTCAAAAAGAAAGAAGAAACAATAGATTCTTCTGAGCTATAACCACAAAAACAGTCCTTTTCAGGACTACCAATTATATCAGAAAGAATACCCTACTGATTACCCTAATATTAAGGAAGCGATAGAGTTATGCCTCTGGTATAGTGAGGTCTTGAGATACAGGGCCAAGAGACTCATAGCAGACGCATATTACTGTATAGCCTCTTAAGACATCTCCTATGCCATTTAACATAGACTTTTCCCCATGAAAAAGACTAAGTTATTTCAAACTAGCCTTTTCAAGCTTACTAAGGCGGTGTCACCTCTGGACACGCCCGACCCGAGACTGCCCCAGGCTGCGGACTTAGTCTCCGGACGGCGTGTCCAGAGTGGCGCCCTTTACTACTAACATTTCACCGTTTCGTTTCCTAGAAAAACAATGTTTAAGTTCAAAATATCCCCAAAACAGACTGCCCAAATTCTGCACCTGCTGCAAACACAGCCGGTCCTTGCCCTATTATTTATTTTCCTGTTATTCGGTTCTACCACAGAGTAATGTCGACAAAAATGCGCAGATGGAAAGGAAACTGTGAAGATCTTGATCATTCTGGTTCCTAAGGAACAGTCTGATCTCAGTTTCCACTGTTCGTACAGACCTATGTGCCCGAAAACTTAGGATCTTTACGGTAGATATTGTAAGTGTATATTATAACTGTATATACTCCACAGTCAGTTGATTTGATGATGAACAATAACTCTGTTTGTTTTTTAAACAAGCAAAACAGAGTTCTTCCGGGATCGTCCACCTTAACTGATTTCTGTCACTTCCCATGAGGACAAAGTCCCGTAGAAGGGTCTATTCTTGAAGGAAGGAATTTGCTTCTACAGGGGCAAACTCTTTCTTTCAATAGCTAACCAACATTAACAAAGGAGACAAAAATGAAAATGGCAGAGTTGCCTCCCGTAGAAATGCATCCGCCCATCTTTATATACTGCCATACAGAAGGGTAAATTTATTAGATGAACCTGTTTTCTACAATTGTTCTATTTTGGTTTATCATTATGGCATATGGGTAGAGGTAAATATTTCTCAGCCAACTCGTAAGGGAAACCAATTCTCCTGACTTCCCGTAATTACTAAGGACGACAAAATCCTTCAAAATTTGGTCTGTTTTTAAAGGGAAGAATTTTTTCCTACATGAGCGAACTCTTTCCTTCAATAACAGACCTCCGTTGACAAGGGAGACAAAAATGTAAATGGCAGAGTGGCCTCCCCTGAAGAAGCACCCGTTCACCTGAGTATATTCATAGTGAAAATTAGTTGGCTAAACCTGTATACTATGATCATATATTTTAATATCATTAAGGCGTACGGTACAGCTCCATGCTTATCGTCATTTACAATGGGGATCAACTTTCATAAATTCCTGCCACCTCCCACGAGGACAAAGCCCCTCAAAAGGGGTCCATTCTTAAACGCAAGTATTTGTTCCTACAGCAGCAGTTGTAGACTTCTATCGACAAGGGGGGATAAAAATGGCAGAGTTGCCTCCCTTGAAAGAGCACCCGTCCACTTTAATATACTGTCAATTATTAACTGAACTAGTTTGCATTGCATGAGACTTCTGGACCCGAAATGTTTTATGAACAATACATTTGTCAGCTAGGTTCTGAGGCACGTTATGTTATAAGGCGTCCGAAGCCATGAACGACAAGCGAACAATCCGACCAGTCTGCGCACAGTCAAAGACATCCCAAATCGGTACAAATAATCAATGCATACATAGAATGCATGCATAAAATATGTGAAATGAAAATGTAACCCATGTCAGTCTGTGCAGAATTGGCCGATCCGAGTGTTCGCTGCTCGCACATGACTCATCCGACGCCGCTTCGTTTTATTATTTACGTTGTAAGAGGCGAAGATAGTCATTCACAGTACCAATACAAAGTTTGTGTATTGTTTTGTAAGAAAGTAGTTTTGTGCTTGAGGGCTGTAACGACAAATTCATGCGCGCGCGTAATAATAAGAGTGTGTTGTAGGTATACTGAACAAAATTTAAAGTCATCACAGAGAACACCAAAGTTTTAAGTAGTAGCAGCACGTTGAGGTGCTACATACTCCGGTAGGTCAGTAATGTTAGTAACCCTACGCACAACATCGTCACCATTCACGTTTGTTGTTTTAATCAGTATGGTACCATCTGTAGACCAGGCGCTCTTCAGCTGCTGAGATTTTACCCGTCTCCGCGCTTCATAAAGGAGCTTGCTGCGACTCTTCGTCAAGTCCTCGTTTACAAAGACGCCCATATACCCTCTACTTTTAGTGAGAGTTCTGGTCCTTTTAAAACCTGTTACGGGCCCTGTAAGTCGAGACCTTGACGATGATGTCACGAGGCTTGTCCCTGGGACGGTCCTGGGTGGAAGCCCTACCCAGACGGTGACTCCGGTCAAGTTCAGATACTTGTGTTTGAAAGGAGTCTTTGATTATATGGCTGATCTGAGGCTGGAATGACTTCTCCATGAGAGAAGCTAACTGTTTCAAGTGTGTTTCTTGAAGAGTTAACAAGGCGGACTCACTACCAGCCACCTCACCAGCTGCATCAGTAGATTCCATCTGGGTAGTCATGCTGTTCTCTTCAGGAATTGACAAACCGGAAATATCTGAAATGTCAGCCTCTGACTGAGATCCCGAATGGATTCTGTTTTTCTTCAGGTCCACTGTAAATTCCGTAGATGAAAGTTCTCGTTTCTTGGTTCCAGAAGAACTAGGGGTAGACAAACTCATAATATCCCATAAGCTATATATATGATCCACTTCTTATCGTGAACAGTATAGGTTTTCAGCGGTTTAGCGCGGGTTGTCTTTAGAATACTATTTTTATTCATAAAGGGTATAATAGGTTAAGTATGTATTGTAAACAAAGAATTTTACTGAGCGAAGTTCATGACAGTGACCCTTTACGAGCAAATTCCGGTTTAATAATTAAATCCAGATTCCAAACTATCGATCAGAACATCACAAATGTTTATACGTTTCAGCTGTATTTCCTCCGACTGGAATAACCCACTACATCTTACAGAAATTTATAAAATTTACGGAGAACAAAGAAAAAGACTTTCCGCCATTAGTACCACGTGACTGCCTGTCGAGTACCACGTGACTGCCTGTCCGTGGTCTTTCTTAATAGACATATCCTGCCACTGGCGGCCACCATTTTGATGAAACTTCGCGGCTTAAACGATAGTGATAAAAGGTCGATCAAGGAACATCCCTTTTTTTTTTAAATATATACACCAAAGAAAGGTGAGACCGCCTTGTAGCGACCATGTGACTACCGAAATCCTTCGACTTGAATTTTTTTTAAAAATGTCTCAAAAAACATTCCTGTGAAATTATTTTGAAATCGGGATAGTAGTTTCTAAGCAAAAGATTTTTAGACATTTTGCCTTTTGTTGCCATCGCAGTCAGTCGCGAATCTAGTGCATTTTATTAAGCCAGTAGCAGCCTGTAAAACCCTAACGGTACGATTTCTGTCTGCCGCCGATAACCTTGTCGTCAGACGAATGAAACACAAACGTTGTGATTTTTAAGAAAAAAAACACACAAAAAAACAACAACAACAACCCCCCCCCCCCCCCGATAATTCAAATATTGACTTACAGCAAATAAGGAGGGCAAACTCTACATGTACGGTTAGTGTCGCTAGTTAAGCATTTCAATCACTACCTTCAGCAAAATATACCATGCAGAATTTTAGACCGGAGCGGAAAAATAAGATAAACACGGACATTTTAAAAGGTGTATATTTTCTTTTCCCCTCTGAATATTATTTCCGGCTGCCACAAAGAGCCATGTTCTCGTGTAACTGAAACGCAAGTCTTGGTTAGGAAAAACAGCTGAAAATTCAAAATTCTAATTTACAGCAGAATTACATCATCAAGTTTAATGCACGTGAAAATCGTGTAAAAATCGACATGTACGTATTATGGCATTAGTCAAACGGTTCAGTCTGTAATTCTACTTAGCGACAGTGTTGTACTTTGAGAAAAAAATTACAATGCAGAATTTCAGACCTGAGCAGTGAAAAATAACTAAATCATGAGCATTCAGCTAAGGCCATGGAGGTCTATTTTGTCGAAATCTCTAGGCTGGAAACTTCCTGTCATATTGTTTCGAAACCGGATAGGCAGTTTCTGAGGGAAACTGCTGGGTATGTATGTAAGTGTGTTCGGGTATGAGTGTAGATGTATTTAAATCTTTATATTATTGTAACTTTCACATAGTTATTATCACGATGTTCTATTGTTAAGTTTGTATGCATTAACTTTTAGAGAGCCTCATGGAAGATCTATGAGTTACTCTCTTTAAGTAAAGCTTACTTACTATAATTTATTTACTACTTCATAGACATGTAAGGAAATCTAGCTCTTGCCACTGGCGGCTGAGATTTTAAAGACATTACCACCCTACGAACCTTCCTATTTAGGTGAAGAAGACCTCGATAGCTACTTATAAGGAATATTACCCCTGCTTCCTCTTTTTCGAGGCGCAGCCTCGTATAATTTTGATTTTGTTCCACATTTCACAAGATTCCATTGGTCAAATAAGGCGTATGTCAAAATTAAGCCAATAATATCAAATTAAGGTCAATGAATATTTAATCTTCGTTTCTTTCTCGTCGTACTTCACTGTGAATACTAGCACTCTGTCTTATATTAATTCAAAATGTTTCTAGTGTTTGTAATTTTACAATAGAAATGTTATCGAAAATAGACGCAGATATTCAAAACTTTCTTTTTTTCGTCAGTGACCTACTTTCGAATTCTACTTTCGGTTTGATATACACAAACAAAAAAACAGTGCAACATGTTGATAACTATTTATTGTTGATAAGATTGACTACGGTCCATTTTGGAATTCCGAATTGGACGGCTCAATTTTGAGATAGGTTTTTGTCGCTACCCAGTGTCAAAATTACGGTTGTGGGCGCCTACCGACATAGCTGACTTATTCATGAAAGTTATTGTCAAATCTTCAACTAGAGACATATAACAAAACACACTTCCATTCAATCTGCGCCGATTATCTTTTTTTTTTTGAAGATTTTTCTTGTTTATAGTGTACGGAAGCGTATATACGCCACCACTTGCTACATAAATATGCTAGCAAAATTTAAGTTTTTCGCGCTTAATATTTTATTTGTTCTCTGCATATTATCTGTCTTTGTAAAATGTTTAATTGAAAATAGACATAAAATGTATGACAACGCGTTTAAATATATTGTCATTTGCCATTATTATCTCGAGAAGTCTTGATGTTATCTTTTATTGCTATATATTTAATATTTTTTCCCAAAATATTCAAGCACAAATATTAACGCACCGCACCGCACTGGGGTAAAATAATGTACCGAACCGCCGACTCCTACCAAACTTTACGGACGCTACCGTTATCAAACTGCTTCCGAGAATGTATTGATTTAGTAAAATCGTTTGTTTATTAGACATGTTAGAGTATCTGAAGTATAAAAAATATAATTTTATGCTAAGACTTGAAATTTCCCAGCCACACAAGGAATTTCTGTAAAGGATCTATCCATTTAAATTTAGGGTAACATACACAAAGTAATCCCTTTTAAGGTCACCTAAGCCATAGGCTCAGGGTGAGCTATTGTGATGGCCCAGTGTCCGTCGTGCGTCGTCCGTCGTTCCGTTGTTCAAATGATGACCCCAGGGTCCAAAATTGCCCTGCGGCAGGGGGTCCTGACATAGAAAAATATTCAGAAATCTTCTTCTTCAGGACCACTTGGCTCAGATGCTTGAAATTTGGTATGATGCATTGCTTGGTGGACTCCTGCAAAAATTGCATAAATGGTGGCCATGGGATCCAAAATGTTCCTGGGGCGGGGAGTCTTGGGTTCGAAATAAAATATATCTAAAAATCTTCTTCTCCAGAATCCCTTAGTGCAGATGCTTGAATTTTTGTATGATGCATGGCCTAGTAGTCATTTACTAGGTTTGCTCAAATGGTGGCATCAAATTAAATAATGGCCCCACCCCATTGGGTCCTGGGTTTGAACCATAGAAATAAATAGAAAATTATTCAAAAATCTTCTTCTTTAGAACCACTTGGCTCCGATGATTGAAATTCAGTATATAGCATTGCCAAGTGGTCCTTTACCAAGATCATTCAAATGATTGCCTCAGGATCCAAAATGGCCCCTCCCCACGGGGTCCAGGGTTTGACTCGTAGCAATACATAGAAAAAATATTAAAAAAATCTTCTTCAGAACCATTTGGAAATCGTTGCAAACTATCAGGTTTGTTCAAATGATTATCCTAGTTTGACTTTTATCCTTTTTCGTTCAGGTGAGCGATTCAGGGCCTCTTGGCCCTCTTGTTTTATCTTATTTCATTTCGCAGATGTAACTTAATTAAACTAATACCACTTGACATCTGCTTATGTGTCTCTGTAATTAGGGATATATCGGAGAACAATAAATTCAGTCAGAGAAGATGTGGTTGCAGATCAGCCTACCTTAACCCTTAGACTGCTAAGCGCGACTATAGTCGTTCTCGAGGGGTAGGTCACTTTGAGAGCATGTCAGGCACACTATCATTTGCGGCGGTCCTATGCAGGAGGGAATCTGCTTTCTACTAGAGCAAGGTTTTACCCACCTTATTGATTTGTTGACCTTTTAAACTCGGAGAAAACGTAAAAAATTTATGATATTTTCAACATCAGCTTTTCAGGTGGCTACCCCTACTTACTTGATCCCGATTTTTCGGACAACTAGACTCCATCCTTCCAAACTTTCTCTCTTGATAAATATTCAGCAATAACACCGGCCCTCAGACAAGCAATTACTTTTGTCATACAAAGCATATCACTGGCGCTAATATCTTGTACTATTTTTTTTAAGTGTCTACGTCGGTTCCCGGTGTTATCATGTGACACCCAAATATGGCAGGTCACGTGACCTTGGAAACTTCCGGAAATGGCAGCTCACACATCGGCCATATTGAGTGAAAATTTCAAGTAAATCGACCAGAGTGTGTGCAAGTTATGGCCTCTGAGATACCCCTACCCCCATTTTAGGGCCAGGTGAATTATTTTTTCAGCAGTCTAAGGGTTAACAGAAGGTAGTGCGAAAAATCAGACTTGTCAATTTCACCTGAATTTCACTTTTTTAGGTCTATTGGGGCCAGAAATGGGCAAATTTGAAAATTTATTTTTTCCTCTGTTAAAGAATAATTTTTGTCTCGGTCGGACAAATGCAATGTTCCCTGTAATTTATGATATTATTACTGTTCGCTCAAAGGCGGTACTTTTGATATAGGTTATTTCTACTGTACGTTTTGTGTGTTTAAATGTTCTTTTGATATGGGTTATTATTCCTAACGCACGTTTTGTGTGTTTAAATGTTATCATTCCATTATTAGTAGTCATTTCAAGGTTAACTTGATAAAAAAGTGGAAAGGGAGCGGGTACTCTCATATTAAGTCAATTCGGGTATATACCGCTGAAATGAACACACACACACACACACACACACACACACACGCACACACACACACACACACACACACACACTATTTTTGTGTGTTGCCCATCCACTTCACTTTCGTCGAGATTGACAATGATACATTCTCTCCCTTCTGCTGATTCAAGATTAGTGGCGGTAGTATATGCACGCAGTACTCGTTAACTGCTTAAGATGTCTTGGCCGACACAGGAACTGACCGGCTCGACATGACTTTAGTTGTTTACTGGGCCTTTAAACCTCAACAAAGTCAACTTAATCCACCGTTTTGTCAGTGACAAGTCGCTCCCTAAGATTTAAATCGTACGCAGCACATATACGTATACCACTTTTATATATGAGTACCCCCTTCCCCACCCACCTCGGGGTACTGTTCCCAGCTAAGGGTCCAATGAATCTCAAGGAAGTCAGACGATGCAGCAGGTATATATGGCAAGCCGTTTTACTATTTATAATGCATAGCAGATATCTTATATGGTATATTAGCTCTCTAATATGCCGATTAAAATATCTAATATGCCATATAAGATATCTAATATAACATATGAGATATCTTAAAATTCTACATAAGAAATTTGATATAAGATATAAAATATCTTATATCGGATATGAGATATCTTATTTAATTTTTCATATAACCTTTCTTATATAATATATCAGATGTCTTTTATACTATATAACATATCTTATATGGCATATAAGATATCTTATATGGGATATAAGAGATCTTATGTGGGATACGAGATATCTTAATTAAATTTACGTATTAAATATCTTATATAATATTTCAGGTAACTGATATAGCATATAAGATATCTTATATGCTATATAAGATATCTTATTTATTATATAAGATAGCTGATATAGCATATAAGGTATCTTATATGTAAAATTAAAGGAGATATCTCATATCCTATATAAGATATATCCTATATAAGATATCTTATATCCGATGTCAGATATATAGGGTATAAGATATCTCTTATCTTAAATTAGATATCTTAAATGTTATTTAAGATAACATATATTTTGTAAGATATCTTATTTATTATGTAAGATATCTTATAGATAAAAGATGTCTTATACAAAAAATAAGATTTTATATAATATATAAGATATCTGATATAATAAATGAGATATCAACACTCCAGAATAGATAGTAAAATGGCTTGCCATAGGTATAGTTTATTTTCATGGAAGTTATCCTGTGACACATAAACATTTCTTGGGTACCATGTGCCTCCTCGGCCACTAATAAAACGTCTTTTCCGAGTGGCCTTGTAGCTCTTTTTTGATACCGCCTCATGACACTATATAGGAATGGACATTTCAAGGCACAATTTAAGTGTTTAAACTGTTAACTTACAGTTGATTTTACCTTATTGTAGCTAGTGTTGTGCCGTGTGGCGGCCGTAAAACCCGTACATCATCTATGGTGCAAATTATATTTTGTTTTCGTCCTTTGATATTAGGACCCTTTCTGATAATAATCAGTCATTGAATCGACTGCCGTATTAAAATTAAGAAAATACATAATGCTTTTCTAAGGTTTCGTCACCAGATATTGTCAGGGTCACTGATGAGGCTTTATTAGCCTCAACGACGTAGTCTCGCCCATGTAACTTCTTCTGAATGTGTTCTCTGCTCTTGAAGGAGCTCTTACAGATTTTGATTTTACCACTACCTTCCTACTGGTACGCAAAGTGCTATTGAACTGTGGTCGAACAGTAGTTTTTAGTTTAAACAAATAGCGACTTTTTATTGTTTAAGGGAAATGATTTTGACAATTGTTAGATCTTATCTGAACACAGAAAAAAAAAATGTTGATCTTCTTTCGTCTTATTGCGTAAAGTTAAATCGACTAAACGGAAAAGAAATTCCACATGCTCCTTTTTCTTCGTTTATTACCATAAATTTATTGATCTGAATGAGATAATGAGTAGCAAGTGGACAAAAATATGAGCACCGCTCCTTACATATATATCACGATGCATATTTCAAAAAGCAACTGGCAAAAATAGTGTCATAAAATGAAAAATATTAGTACTACTTGTTATTTTTTCAACAAAGGGTATTTACGGAAGCGTATTGGTGCCTCCACTTATTGTGTTATGTTTGAACTTGTCGACTTCAGATAAAGCGATTTGGTGCAGTTTTCGAGCATATTTTGACTTCTATTTGTCGACATATTTAGTTGTATCGACGTAAATCAACTAAGATCAACGCGAATCAAATGCAAAGTCGCAAAGAAGAAATTGACATCTCTGAATTATTACAATAGTCGACATGAACAGAGTCGTGCTGAAAATAATAATCGTTATTTTGACTTATGAAAACTTGACTTGACTAGGAATGAAGAAAGGATCACACTTTTGAAAAGACAATTTAATCGCTTGCAGCGTAACTTGATGAGTTTGCCAAGTCGAAATGTTGCAACTATAGGTAGCTACTCTAAGCTAAAGCCTTCTGCGGTACTTATAAGATGGTAAGACAGGCAGTCTCCGACGTTGTCAGTCGTCGTCCGTAAAACCTTTGTAAAATACATTTTGCTTCTAACCAAACTGAATTTAGACAGAGACAAGCAATTTCAATTGACTGCGCTTACAAAATTGCCACTGACAATACAAGGTGTGGCCGAAAGGCTTTTTAACTTACAAGTAGTTCTACGAAAACTAAGATTAGCGTTCTTGTTATAAGCCTGAATAGTCTTTAAGTTATTGTATAAATATCATTGTAACACGCTATTAACAGGCATGTTTTAACGAACACAAAACCATGTATTAACAAGGCGATTCACGTTCTATAATGACCGCCTTTGCGACTTTTCGTATGCCAGTTGCAGGGCAAGAGTCTGTCAGAATAGACGCAAGCTTGTAGCTTGCAGCTGCAGTTAATCTTATCTTAGAGTAATACAGATTCGAATTTTGTAAAAAAAAATGAAAAGCAAGCGACATCGAAGTGAAACATTTTGAGAATGTGACTTAGACTTATTGTGAACTGCTGCTAAAGATTGGAGAAAAATTCTTTATAGCTGACCATGGCCTGAAATGAGGATTTTTAATAGAAACGCATAGTGCGTGTAGGAATCAGCAAGGAAATGGCGTAATGGCGATGAGGCCAAAAAATAGTGCCCAACATTTGGTCATTTTTGTAGCATTGTGGTTGAAAATAAAGATCAAACATGGTTTTTTATAGCATTTACATTTGCCTGGTCTCTTGAGGGTCTTCGGCGTCGGTTTTTAACAGCTTCTCGGGACCTGGCAAATGCTAATGCATGAGGAACCATGCTTGATCACTATAATAGAACCAAAATTCTGAAGCTGTCTGCCCCATGCTGTATGAAGTTAATCCCCGAGCTCCGAAATACTTCATATGACATTACGATCAGATTGCTTAGAAGCAACAGGTATTCAACAAAGGTCTTACGGACGACGACTAACAACGACGGACGACGAAGACTGTCCGTCTTATAAGCACCGCAGACGTCTTTAGATTAGAGTAGCTAAATAAAGCTCCAATATTTCGACTAGACAAACTCATAAAGTTACACTACAAGCAATTATATCGCCTTCTCTAAAGCGTGATCCTTTCTTCATTCTTAGTCTAATCAAGTTTTCATAAGTCAAATGAGCGAGTATTATTTCCAAGACGACTCTGTTTATGTCGATTATCGTAATGATTTAGATATATCGATTTCCTCTTTGCGAATTCAGTTTTAATTCCCGATGATCTTAGTTGATTAACGGCGATCTATCAAAATATGTCGACAAATACAAGTCAACATTTGCTCGAAAACTGCACTAAGTCGCTATATCTGAAATCGACAAGTTGAAATATAACACAATAAATGGAGGCACCAATACGCTTCCGTATGTTTACATATTTCTTGTCTTCTTATTGTTTTTCAACATTTATTATGTATTTCTTGTCGCATTGAGTCTAAATACCTGTTAACATAAAACAACTCGACCGTGGCGACATTATCACAACATCCCGGGGGTCCATAGACGCTTCCGTAGAATTGTCTAGGTGGCAATACACTAAAACAATTCTCATAGCTCACAGTGCAAAATGGGTCAAAGTCAATGCACTGCCAATTTTCTCCTGGTCGAAATTTTCCAAATTGAGGCATGGCATTGAAAAGACAATACCTTTACCTACAAGCAACAGCTAAAACTGTTTGGGGTTGAGTGGCATATTTTTTACTTATTGTACTTTCAGTTTTGACAGGCCTAGTTCGCAGTGAATAAATCTTGAAACTTTTAGTATAGTAGTATTTCAATTCTCATATCGACGTTGCCCCCGCACCTCAGCGGAACAAATCAATAGCCGCAGTAACGGGGCGCTGAGCGTCCGTCCATGAAACTTTTAGTGGCACCCCCTGTGTATTTTTCAACCCCAACAAAAACGTAGCAAAACAGCTTTGTAAATAAACTCCATTTTTTATAATAATAAATAAGCATAACATTCAGAAAAATATTTAACTTTCATAATAAAACCAATCAGGGGCCTGCAAATTTTATTATACTCCCGAAAGCTCTCCCCAAAAGAGGCTGGGCTTGCATAATGAGCATTTTTTTACTGTAGTGCAACCTCTATGGACCCCCGGTATATTGTGATAATGTCACACGATTGTATTGTTTTATGTTCACATGTTTAGGTATTTTGACGTGATCACTGAGGTTTACCTGTAAGGTGCATGCACAGATGGAGTTTCAAAGGTCTTTGAATTATGAAGAGTAAGATAATGATTTTTGTAAAAGAAGGTCAGTGACCTAGGTATATAGAGGGCACCTGGAATGGTAAGAAGCATGCACTAATGCAGTGTGAAAGGTCTGGGAATTATGAACATCCAGATATTGACATTTTGTGAAAGTAGCTCAGTGACCTGGTTTAATTGGGGTTGACCTGGCGCGGTAAAGTGCATGCACTAACGGGGTTTCAAAGTTCTGGGTCAGCGACCTATGTTTTTGGAGGGTGGCCTTGAGTGAAAAGGTGCATGCAATGATTGAATTTCAAAGGTATGGGGCTTATGAAAAGCGAGATATGTACATTTTTGCAAAAGTTGGTCAGTGACCTAGTTTTATGGGGATGGCCTGGAGTGGCAAGATGCATGTACCGATGAAGTTTCAAAGGTCTCGGGCCTAAGAAAAGCAAGATGTGTACTTTTTTGTGAAAGTAGGTAAGTGATTTAGTTTCGTGGGGGTTGACCTGGAATGATAAGATGCATGCACAAATGGAGCCTTTAAAAAACTAGATATGGGATTGACCTCGAAACTAAATATGTACACTTTTTCGGGTAAGTAGGTCACAGTGAAATAGTTTTGTTGGGGTGATCTGAAGTTGTAAGGTGCATGTACGGTCACCGATGGAGTTTCAAAAGGTCTGGAACCTATGAAAAGGCAGATACGGGGCATACTTTGAAAACAAAAATTGTGATGATTTTGCTATTAAGAAGGTCACGGTGGCCTAGATTTGTTGGGGATCACAGTGGGCTACAAATAGTATGAGTTAATCCATAGTATCTCAATGACACATAAACCCAAGTATGATGCATTTTGAATATAGGTATATTAGTCCAGTCAAATTGTGGGGGAACCTAAAACAAATTGCAACAAAAGGTTTCTTTGCAGTTATAAGCTCCTAAGACTTACATTTTTAACATACTAAAAGTAGGACAAAATCGGAGAATGCGAAACTTGATTTGTTTCATATGTCTTGTTTTCGAAGGATTTAAACCACTGCACAACTACTTTTGGTCGGAAAGCCACTTGAAATTTATTGTTTGTTGGGATGTCTTTGTCAATCTTTCCCTTTGATGTTGGGGATAGGGTTTGGGATCTGATTCAGTCAGTTCCTGAAGTGTAGTTACTCTTTAAATTCTAAACATCATTTCTAAACAAGTTGAATCCCTAGAAGTCGTTGGTAAAACAGTTATATACTGGTTTTTTTAGCTTTTGTCTACCATTAAATTTGCTGATTATGCATAACCGGTTGATCATATAGTATGGTATTATTGGTAAACCCCACCCACCAGTGCAAATGTTGCTTTTACCATAAACTCTATTCAGATGGACAATATGGATGGTGATGAAGATAATTAACTGAATCAATGTTTATAAATGCAGACTAAGGCGGAACAAAAGAAGAAAACAGCTTGATATAATTCCTATTTATCAAATGATTGGACACCTGAGAGTGTTGTTTTGTTGCTTCACGTCCACGGTAAACAGCCATGGTCATGACGGGACAGTCAGTTAACCTTACAACACTATTCTTGGGCCGGCTTAGACCTCCTATGCGGTTAACCAGTACTAAGTGCACATACTTTCTTCAATAACTGACGCCTCTCCTTCTTGAATCATCGGAAGGGGAAACGGAAGTAGCCGGAACGGGTATCAAACCCAGGACCTCTGGCTCTTGAGTCAGATGCGCTACCGACTGCACTATGCGGCCCGGCTAAATACTTCATGTGTTGAAAGGATAATCCACTAGGGGGGTAAATATGCAGATAACTTGGACATTCTTTGGGATATTAGGTGATGACCTCCATGACATTTTTGCATTCACAAAAGGGTAAAACGTTTACTTTTCTGGTTCAAAATTTACAAATTCTATCCCCTGTCCCGCACCTCCTTCCCGCCTAACAGCCACCTCCCCACCCCGCCCACTCCTCTGGAAAGAAGTCATTGTTTTAGCTCGCCTGAACGACCTTCAGGAAGAGCTATTGTTGTCACCCGGTGTCGGCCTCCACATCTGCAGCCGCGCCCATGTCCACCTTTTAGGTGTTTTAGGTTATTTAAACACCCATATCTCTTTACTCCATTGATAGTTTAAGTTGACACTTTCACTTATGCTGGATAATGTCTTACGTTTTACACCTTGACCCCTCAGTGATCTTGAGGTCAAGGTCATGAACTTGGAAATTTCATGTAAATATGGGATGTTCTTTTAGGTTTTAGCTCACCTGTGAAGGTGAGCTTATAGTATAGCCTTGGTCTGCAGTCCGTCGTTGTCTTCCACACTTTTAAACATGAACATGTCCTAAACCATCTGCCTAATCTTGATCAAGTTTTATGTGTAGCATTGTTGGGGTGGGGTGAATTGACTGCATAAGGTTAAAAGGCAGATTAGATTGGAACTCTGGTTGCCATGACAACATATAGCTCCCATACACTTATAATGGGAAAAACTTAAAAAATCTTCATCTCTGAAACCATGAGGCCCAGGGCTAATGTATTTAGTATGTAGCAAAGTTTAGTGGTCCCCTACATCACTCCAGCCAGTCCATTCCTTGGGGGGCCAAACTGGCTCCACCCTAGGGATCAATTGGTTTATATAGGGCTATATAGCTAAAGAACCTTCAAAAATCTTCTTTTCTGAAACCATGAGGCCCACAGCTTACATATTTAGTATGTAGCAATGTTTCGTGGTTACATACATAAATCCTGCCAACCATGCCCCTGGGGTCCAAATTGGCCACGCCCCAGGCGTCATTAGCTCCCATAGACTTACAATGTGAAAAACTTGAAACATCATATTCCATGAAACCATGAGGCCCAGAGCTTGCATATTTAGTATGTAGCAACATTAGTGGTCCCCTACATATTTCCTGCCGAGGAGATTTAAAAAGACTATTGATAAGTATGTTGCGCTGTTTGTGTCATTATGCCTGTAGTATTCTGCTCTTTGTGGCTTTGTTTCGGGCTTCTCATGCCTTCAGAGATCAGTATTCTAAATTGAAGCATGTTTATGCTAAGCAAAGTCATCAGTATGATATATTACTTGTTGCAGTTCAGTTAATGAACTTAAACATTCACTTCAGATTTTAAGGCAGAATAAAGTGGGTGGGGTAATTTATACCATTTTTAGACCTAGATAGCTTTATATTCAACAAGAAAATGTGCCAAATTCAATCTTAAGCTTCTAGATTCAAGTCTGACAGAGGCAGAATAGGTTCTCAGAAATAGAACTCACAGCAATAACGTTATATCATATAAAACATTACAGATAATAGGTATATTTAACACGCAAATAGGTGCTCGTAAAGATGCAGAAAATTTTTTTTTGCATCATCCGATTTTATCCTACTTTTGATATGCCATGTGTGAATGTTAGTTCACAACAAAAATGCAAAAATAACTTTTGTTGCAATTTGTTTTGTGTTTATGGAAAACATCACCAGTTTGCCTGGACTATATCGTGTTAAAGGTATCAGGCTTAATTACTCCAACATGAATAAAGGTCAAGAACACAGGCGTCTGGTTGGATGCTTTGCTGCTGCTGCACAGATAAGGATACACTATCTGAACACGTATACCAACATAAAACTTGTACACCTCACAAGAATCTGACCAAAGACATAAACATTAAAATCATTCTATATATTGACCTCTGGCCTCACCCTTGGGCCTGACCTAGGGTCATGGTTGCACAAACAAAAGCTAATCCTCCAGAAAAGGTCCTGAGCAAATTTGAAGCAGGTACTTCAAACGTGTATTGAGGTACAAGTAATAGATATATCCATTCTTTTTGAGATATATCAGTAGATATCAGTACTGATTGTTAGGTGTACAGGATAATGGACGAGCCCTTTAAGGTGAGCTATTGCTGTTCTATTTAATCACAAAGAAACTGTTTGTTCAGGGTATTCATTAATCTCATTTTGTTTTGGTTATTTCAATCACGTATGTTTTAGTGTTTTTTTGTGTTTTATTCTAATACCAGGTATGCTGTTTATGGCCCATCAGAACCCATAACATGGTGGCTTTTTTCAACTAAAACATATGTTGTGCTAATGAAATAACCTCGCTGGCGTGCCTTTTCATAGGGATTACCAACAAGTTTCAGCTGTTAGATTTAACATTTTTCTACTAAAACATATGTTGTAGGGACTCCTCAAATTGATGAGTAACCACAACATATGTTTTAAGATGTATGGGTACACATCCATGTTTTATTGCTTCTCTGGATGACGTAGCTCTTCCCGGTGGTCTACTCTTAAAGTCAAGAATTTGCTCCTTAAGGAGCAAGGAGCAAATTCTTGCTTTCAAGAGTTGTCGCCCGAAGAAAAGGGAGGCAAAAATGAAAATGACAGAGTTGCTTACCCAAAGGTTACTGTGACCTTAATTCAGTGCTCAGTTTCTGCACAAAAAGTTTGTAACCATCAAGCTTCTGAGGTGAAGCTAATGCAATCATGATTTAATGGATTATTTTTATATAACATATGTTGTGGAGACTCACTTAAGCGAGGGGAGTCAAATGAATACCCTTAACAAATATTTTTGTGGCCAAAAGGAAAACAGCAGAGTTTACTGAAACAGAAGTTTGTTTAATTGCAGCTCTGTAATGATTGGTCTATTCAAAACTGTACGTGCTAACTGTACATGATAACAGTACATGCTAACTATACAGTTATCAGAATTGCTCAGTGCTGGCAACTTCAAAGGAAAGTACTGTCAGCTGTGGATTAAGCTTAAAAGTATGAGAATAAACTTTTACCAAAGTCTTTAACATCAACATCCTCCTAGATATTGACCTCTGACCCCAGCCTGGGATCAGACCAAGGGGCTTATTTGCATACAACAAAAACCAATGCTCTAGGGAAGGTCCATACCAAATATGAGCCAAATATTGAACGGTTCTGAAATATTGAACCTGTGATGATGTTCGCTTGTCTATGGTCTCTAGCAGTCTGGTCACCTGAATAGCTGTTCAATCTGCTTTTTTTGCGATTAAGAATATAAAATAGGTAAAAATAGATGTTGCTGCTGTTTCTAATCAGTGTAACTGAATGACCACCTGTTTGGGAAAGAGTGCTCATTCGATTTACCGTGCGTGTCTTTTGTGAACTTCTGTCAAATTTGTGTGTGTGCAGCTTTCCCTTTTGGCTTTAAGAGCGGGATGTGGGATTTGACTGTATTAATTCCTGATCATAGCCTACCTTTATACTATGGAAATATATGCATCTAAAAAAAGTTAAACATAAATTTTAAAATTTGTGTGATGCGGACGCGGACGTATACGTACAACCAGCAACTATCATAGTTAAGTCTCAAATATGTTGTCAACATTTTCGGAGCATAGCTTGGGGCGCGCGAGAAGAAGGTATATAGGCCGACTTCACTTCGAACTCTTGCTCGGCCTATAGTACATACATTTGCAAATGAAGCCCACAGTACGGACGGAAGTATTATCATGTGGCCGTGCTAAAGTTACCATGCCTCGAACCGCGGTAATTGTAGCTCTTCCTGGTTTCCAGCTAATGGCCGAATTGAATCTGGTTGGTTAGTACTTTATACGTGGGGGAATTGCCAGCAGCAGCTACCATAGAAGCTATAGTTCCAAGTGAAGTTCTTTATAATGCAAATCTGTTGAAGCGCGCAAAAATTATTGACCCGCGAAGGGGACAGAAAATAGATCGCTAGGTCTCAGCCTTTCAGGCAAGACAAAACTCTACTGAGTAGCTCTTAATCAGATAGGTACTTGTAGATCTACGAATAGCTTAAGACTGTAGCATTTATCTCTTGCTTGCAGTTAAACTGGCACTGGAAAGTGGTTACAATAAAGTATTGTCAGTAGAAGTGATAGTGAGGCGGTACAGGCAGTATCAGTGGAATAGGTGGTCAGTATTGTCAGTAGAAATCCAAGTAGGAGCAGTCCATGTAGTATCAAATGCAGTGGCGGACAGTATTTTAAGTAGAATTTACAGTGCGGGCAGTACTGGTAGTATTAGTAGTTTTGATTGATAATATTGTCAGTAGCAGTGGTAGTGGGTCAGTACATGTAGAATCAAATTTAGTAACGAACAGAATTGTAAGCAGTTATGCTAGTAGGGACAGCAAAGGTGGTATCAGTTGTCGTGTTCAACAGTATTGTCCGGAGAAGTGCTGGGAGTGTATGTGTGGAGGGGAGGGGTGGGGGCATGCAGTATCACATGCAGTGCTGGATTGCACTGTCAGCAGAAATGCTGGTGGAGAGAGTACAGGTAGTATCAGTGGTCCTGGTGGACAGTTTGTCCGTAGAAGAACACGTATTATGCAATGTAGTGTTGGGTAGTATTGTCAGCAGAAATGCTAGACGGGACAGTACAGGGAATAACAGTGATAGAATTGGAAGTATTGTACGCAGAAACGCTTGTGGGGATGGTAAATACACTATCAGTGGTCATTGTGGATATTGTTGTCGGTACAAGTAGTATCAGCGGTCGTGGTGGTCATAATCGTCAATAGAAGGGTAAAGGAGGTGAGGGGAGGGGGAGTAGAAACAGTAATAGATGTACTGGCAGACCCTATTGTAATTAGAAATGGTAGGTGGAAGTACTGGTTGTATTAATGGTATTCGTGGGCAGTATTGTAAGTAAGCACGTGCAAGTGGTAGTGCAAGTGGTAGTGGGGGCAGTTTAGGTAATATCAGACATAGTGTTTTCTGCAGAAGTGCTAGTGTAGGCAGCACACCTACTATAAGATGTATTAGTAGACATATGTGTGAATGAGTAGTAGCAGGGTGGTACAGGTATTATATAACGTAGTGGTGGACAGTAATGTAATCAGAAGTATAGTGACAGCAGTGTATGCAGTATCAGATAGTACTGAACACCATTGACAGATGGTGAAGGAGGAGAAGTGGGGCTGTTGAGGTAGTATCAGAATACCTGCTGGACAGTATTGGCAGTTGAAGTGCTGTCAGGCAAAGTAAGGTAGTATCAGGCATAGTTGTGGACAGTATTGTCAGAAGAAGTGGTAGTGTCGGCAATGCAAGTAGCAGCAATGGTAGTGGTGGACAGAATTTTCTGTAGATGTGCTAGTAGATGCACTACAGGTATTTTCTGATGACGTGACGGCAGTAATGTCAGTGTGAGTTCTAGTAAGGACAGTACATGCTGTTTCAGGTGTAATGGTGTGCAGAACTGCTAACAGAAGTGGTAGTGGTGGAGAAGTAGTACTTTTTATGTATTTACAATATTTAAAGAGGGTAAAACACATTTAGCCATATGACTAGTCTACCACGCGTCCCTCTGTACATGTAACACATTAAACAAACAAACAAACAAAAATAAAAACATAAATATATATATATATGTAACGTCCGAGCTCTAAGACAAGAAATAACGAAGACTGAATAACCCAAAACAATATTAATCCCTCAATATAATTTCACATACAATCAATAACACATAAAGTTGTTCTGTCGTTGTGGAAGCACCTTGACTAAGATTTCAAGAGTTTATATAGGCAACAGGGCTCCGTTGCTCCACCTAGCATGTGAAAGTCCTGCTACCAGCTGCTCCACTGCTCCTTTGCACATGCCTGCTCCTTTGCACGTGCCATCTCCCTTGTATAGTCAACATAAACCGTACAACGCTCCCTCCTTTGGGAAACTGGACCTCTACTGTCCAAAACACACAATTATTAAACGAATAAAAGTCCCCTAGCACTTCTGTCACCCATGGTGTAGATTGGTCTGCTACTAGAGTCGACCTTGCTCCTTTCTCGCTCTGTCAACCGTAAACTTTCCTCTTGCACAACAGATGTAACAGCTTCATGTAACGTTTTGGGTCTTGTTCTTTTAACAGCCAGTCTGAAATCAGTCGAGTCATGGCAATTATCTAAAAATGTAATGATTGCCTGTTCTTCAATTATTCCTGTGTTATCAGGATAGGCTTTGCGGTAAAGATCCTCTATTGCTTGACCAAATTCCCTGTATGATTTTATCTTTTGCTTTTCGTCTCAATCGAGCATCAGCAATATAACTATCCTTCGTATTCATTATCCCAAACCTCTGCTCCATACGGAAGAATAAAGAATCACAATCACCTTGAATACTCATTGGTAAACCATAAGCGAACGTCTCCGCTTGACAACGAAGAGAACACAACAATGTTCTTCTGGACTGTTCCTTTGACCAGTTATTTAGCTCAGCTAAATTTCCAAAATACTTCTTGAAATCGTGCCAGGTATCATTACCAGTTCCACTGAATGTCCTGCGGCACTGAAAATCACGATGAGTTGTAGTTGCAGAAGCACTTGTTCTAGTGTCTGCAGTCTTTCATACTTCGGCCGAAGAATTCCTGCGCTCAGCAGTAGTCAACTCATCTTTATTAACGTATCCAGATCGCTCTTCGTCTTGTGATTCAGAATCATTGCTATCAAGATAGAGTTTTAACAAAAACGAAAGCAAAATGAAACATATGAAAACAGAGTAAGGTAGAAACTTCCAGCCATAATAAGAAACATTGTCACTTACTACTGTCTTGTATTTCTGAATCTGTAAACTGTAATAGGGAATCATCACAACTGATAGAAGAACTCCTAACCATACCAGAATTAGTCCTATCCTAGTACAGCTCCATTTACTCCGCCTGCTCCGACCTGCCAAGGGAGCACTCCTTGTTTTATCAATATCTTCAAAAACTGGAGATATTGGGCTATCCACTTTTGAATTTCCTTCGAAATCAGGAGGGAAAAACACTTGACTAATCCCAGAATCCTTAACTGAGGCATCAGGCCTTGGACTTATCATTCGACTGCCATGCACTGCTGGAGTCGAACACATGGGTGTAATGTTGTTCTCACTAGCTCCGTTACTCTGTTTGCCATTTTGATCAGCCTCTGTCACATATTCTGAAAACATTTTAAGTTGGCCAAACTTTCCAAACGAATTCAGTTCACTAGAGACTATTCACTTGATGTCCAGAGATCATACGTAAGCAAAATGTACCTGTGAAATCTTGAATATCCCACCGCTACCACCAGTGTAACGTCCGAGCTCTAAGACAAGAAATAACGAAGACTGAATAACCCAAAACAATATTAATCCCTCAATATAATTTCACATACAATCAATAACACATAAAGTTGTTCTGTCGTTGTGGAAGCACCTTGACTAAGATTTCAAGAGTTTATATAGGCAACAGGGCTCCGTTGCTCCACCTAGCATGTGAAAGTCCTGCTACCAGCTGCTCCACTGCTCCTTTGCACATGCCTGCTCCTTTGCACGTGCCATCTCCCTTGTATAGTCAACATAAACCGTATATATATATATATATATATATATATATATATATATATATATATATATATATATATATAAACAAATATGAACAAATAAAACAAGAGCCATTCTATCACATTGTCTGACTGAATTATTACTCACTTGTAACACAGGCATGCATCTCATGCATCTCTGTACGGAATCGTGAAACATTACGGGGACCGGAGACACAGCGACCTGTGGCGGAAACCCATGTCGAAATAGCATGTCCCTGGCTCCAGCCCCCGAAGATCCCCAGCACTGATGCAGATGGTACATATCTATCTAGTATACCATGTAATAAAATGAACTTGCAGACATACAATCAGAGGGCGCACTAAAAACCCTGATTAAAAAGTCTTAAGATAACCGTTGTACCTAAGAAATCAATGGGACGTTCAAACGTATACAAAATTATTGTTCAGGTAAAAACAATTAAAGTGCATTTGCAAGATTGTTTCTAAAACATTCAAAGATGAGGCATTTCTTAGTGAGATAGAAAGCGAGTTCCATAGTCTTGGTGCCGATACAGAAAAAGAACGGTCATATAGGGAGGTACGTGATCTAGGAACCGCCAGAGAGCCATTGACCGATGATCTTAGATGACGCTCGTGAGTTTCCGCCACTGGTTTTAACAGTGAGGTGATATATTCCGACGTTAACCCATTCAGAGCTTTGTAAATAAAAAAAACGGCTTTATTGTATTTCAGACGCTTGTGAACTGGCTGCCAACCTAGCTTCGTAAACATAGTTGAGGATGGTGTATTAAAATCTGCGTGTAATATGATGCGGGCAGCGCGTTTTTGTAGTTTGAGTATCCGATCTAGGTTTGCTGATGATGTTCCTGACCATGTAATGGACCCATAGTCTATAAGAAGCAAAATATAACTTTGGTGAAACTTCTTTAAAACTTCTGTTGAAACATAAGCAGCCAATTGTCTTAGAAGCGATATTTTAGATGAAATCGCAGAGCAGAGGTTGTCAATATGGGCCGACCAAGTGAGCTTATTGTCGATCAGTAGACCCAGTAATTTTTGTTCAGATACATTTGTAATATCGTGGCCATCGATTTTTATGTTTACTAAACAGTCTTTGAATCGACTGTCCAATTGAGATTATGAAATTACAGTATGCTCTTCTCTGGTTTCGTTACCAGATGTTGTCAGGGTCACTGAAGAGGCTTTATTAGCCGAAACTACGTGGTCTGGCCCATGTTCCTTCTTATGAATGTATTCTCTGCTCTTGAAGGAACTCTTTCAGATTTTGATTTTACCTCACTGCAGCTGGTGTTGTGCCGTGTGGCGGCCGTAAAACGTCTCCCCGTACATCATCCATAGTGCAGATTATATTTTCTTTTCGTCCTTTGAGATCAGAGGATATATTCTGAGAAATCTGAAATTTTAGATGGGCTTATACTCATATTCTAAGCCGATCATTTTATATATTATTTGGACCTTTTTTGATACTAATCAGTCTTTGAATCGACTGTCCAATTTAATTATGAAATTACAGTATGCTCTTATCTGGTTTCGTGACCAGATGTTGTCAGGGTCACTGAAGAGGCTTTATTAGCCGAAACTACGTAGTCTGGCACATGTTCCCTCTTATGAATGTATTCTCTGCTCTTGAAGGAACTCTTTCAGATTTTAATTTTAGTAGAGGTAAGTCATGTAAATTTTGCTTAGTCCCTGCAACCATGCATGTTGTTTTAATATAATTTATATGCATTTTCTTTCTTCGCCCCAGTTTTTAACAATATTTCCGTCAGTCTGTTAACTATCTTCTATGATTGCTAGGCTATTACTTTGCGTATGCAATGTTGCGTCGTCAGCATAGAAGTCGCAAAAACAGTATGTGGTGAAAAGAGGAAGGTCATTAATAAATAATAGAAATAAGGTAGGCCCAAGAATAGACCCCATGGGGGACACCCGCTTTGATTTCAATATAATCGGAAAGACCTTGACTATTATCTACTGCCTGTTTGCGGTTGCACAAATAGGAACTAAACCACTGCAGAGACAGTTCATTTAATTTATAGATTGAAAGTTTTTTCATTAAAATTGAGTGGTCTACTGCGTCAAATGCTTTTCGGAAATCTATAAATAGGGAGCCTACTAAATCACCTCTATCTACGTAGGACATCCACTGATCTAAAAGTTTAATCAGCGCTGTCTGGCAGCTATGCTTTTTACGGAAACCAGACTGACTTTCGTGGATTAATTGGTATTTATTTAGATAATTCATCAAATGTTAATTTACATGATTTTCGAATATTTTAGATATAGTTAGTAATATCGAAATTAGACGGTAATTTGAGGGATCGGATTTTGACCCACCTTTGAAAATTGGGAATACTTTGGCACATATTAGTTGACTAGGAAAAGTTCCAGCGAGTATACTTTTATTAATTAGGGTAGCTATAAAAGGAGACAATATGTCAGCAGCCAATTTGATTATCTTTGGACCGATACCGTCTAAGCCAGTTGCTTTTGATGAATCTAAAGCGTGAATATACAATAGAACCTGTTGAGTTCTTATAGGAGGAATGCAGAACCGAACTTCATCAGGAACCTTATCGTTTACGAATTCTTTCAGTTTGTCAACATTCAACTCGCTTGCATTGGTATTTTTTACCATTCAAAATGTCCGCTATTGACGCGAAAAACTCATTGAATTTGATTGCAACGGTTTTGGAATCAGTAAAAGTTTCACCAATTATAGTTAACTTATCTGGTAGCAAATTGTATAATGATGAGGAACCCTTATTAACGGTTCTCAAATGCCGCCATATGGCACTAGAAATGTTGACGTTTTGCATTACGAATTAAATGTCTGGTTTTATTACGAAGGCGTTTATATTCGGCCCACTGCCTAAGGCGTTTACATTTGTCTCTAGCTATTCGTGTTTGGCCAATTTCATGAGTATACCATGCGGGAAGACGGTTTGATTTAACTCTGCGTGTCTTTATGGGTGCGTGTTTGTCTAATAGCTTTACGATTATAGTGTGAAGCTCTGAAAAGTTATCCTCAATGTTTTCTGTATTATTTTGGAAGTTTGATAGATCGTAGCGGAGACAACTCAAAAAGATTGTTTCATCAAAGGCCTTGAAACATCGATAAGAAGACATAGTGCGTTCCGTTTTAGGAATTTTGGAGTTGAACTTTCTCGTGAAACAAATAGGGAAATGATCGCTCATTGCGTATGAGGGCACAAAACACTCGGTAATATTAGCCGAATCGGAAGAGTAAGCGTGGTCAATAATGGAAGAAGAGCTTTCCGTAACGCGAGTAGGTTCTTTAACAAGCTGGGTGAGGTCAAAAAGTTGAATTAAATTAAGCCATTTATTATTTGAACATGCCTGAAGATCTATATTGAAGTCACCCATCAGTAAAAATTCTAACCCAGTTGTCTGAGCAATAGAGAGCTCATTTTCGAATCCATTTGGCGCATGCGCTAGGTGGCCGGTAGACAGTACACAAAAGAAATGGCTTACAATTCGTTAGACATATCTCTACCCAAAGAGTTTCAATGTTAGAGTTTTCTAAGTCGTATCGACGCTTTACATTTAGCGATTGTCTAAAATACAAAACTAGACCACCGCCGTTCTTTTGTTGTCTTTCGGAAAGGTCTTTTGGGAAAAAGTTGAAACCATTCATCGAAATCAGACTGTCTGGGTTGTGTGTCCCTAAAAAGGATTCGCAGATACCAAATACATCCGGAGAATTATTGTTTGAAAATCGGATTTTCAGAAACTGAGGGTGAGGTTGGGCCTGTAAAATCGATTTAAGCCCCCCAGTAATTCATTACTGACCGTTCCAAGGCGGTAGTTCTGTTGTGGTTCTCTGTTGCCTGTTTTTGGTGTCAGAGTTTCTGTGATGTTTTACCTTATGTATGTTCTTATTATTTTTGGTTCGGTTTGGGTTGCTGAGTGGCCACCTTTTGGGAACAAGCTGCTCACTCGGTTGGCCATATGTTATCTGTATCTTGATTATTTGTAATCTTAGTTGTTTCCAACTATGGTTTGAGGGCCGGATTTGGATTTTGATTGTTTCAGTTCCTGGTCTTTGCATACTTTTTACTTTTAGTCAATCATCGGTAAGATAAGCCTTACATTTAGATTGCATACATGTAAGCCTTTTGATTTAAAATCGAAAATAACGGAGTCGTTCGAGGCTCTGCTCGTCATCGACTGAGAATCATCGCTCGTCAGAGAGCCATCGAGAGCATCGCTCTGCGGCCTGTCCAGTGTGATCCGGTCTTTGGAAGAAATGCTGCCACTGTCCTCTCTATGAATATCAGCATCAATGTTTGCATTCAATAAAAGATTATATTGGTTACTGGTCGATACAGAAAAACTATCTGATTGCTGATCAGAGTTTACACGCCCTGTAGATTCCTACCAGGAACTATACACTGAATGCGAAGCATTTCTTCCATTGTACCAGCACTCACGAGTAAAATGGCCAGTCATCGAGCAAATGTGGCAATACTTTTGTGAAGGACGACCTCTTGTGACATTTGATTTCATTTTATTGCCTTGAGTGCGAAAACCATGAGAGGGACGATTTTGTTTAAAGTTTGTATTGCCTTGAGTGCGAAAACCATGAGAGGGGCGATTTTGTTTTGAGTTTCTACAAATATCATGTACTTTGTGAACGTTAGAAAGCAATCTTTTTGTTGAAAATAAGATTCTGGCTTTTCTCCGGAAGCAAGAAAAACGTATCATAATTATCAATAAATTGAACGTCATTTTCATGGCAAATAGCTTTGAGCTTTTGGTTGTAAGCTTTCAGATCAACCGATTCTCTAGGTTATAATCCAGAAACAATGATTTGACGATTTTCTGCATCTAAACATTTCAGTAGAGAAATATAATTGTCAGCAAATACATTCAGGTTGACACCACTGTAAGCATCATTTCCACCTACGTGAAGAATGACAGTTTCACAGTTTGTTATATCGTACTTTGAAATGTTTTCGCCAATAGTGTCAGTTGGATCTAACAGTTGTATCTGATTTAAGATCACTGTTTTTTATGCCTTTGAATAACGAGCTTCCAACGAGCAATGTCGACTGGGTGATTTTCTTCTTAGTTTCTGTTGTAAGGTCAATTGTTTCATTGTTATTTATTTTGTTTGAACTGGACTTTTGTCGGCGTTTAAATTGTTGGTCAAGCGGGGATTCTAGTGACACATTTTTGTACTTTGGATTCTTTTTTTGTAAATTTTGTTTTGCGGATTTATCATTGTTCATTGTATCATCTTCTCTCCCATGGCGATTGGCAATTGATTTGGCACTTTCACTCGGCAAGGAAACATTTGGCTTATTTAACGTGGATTTGACTATCTCGGTTTGGGATTCGACTTTATCGATTATTGTGTTTTTTTTTTTATGATTTGATTGGTCTTTGCTTCAAAAGCTGACTTTACTGTATTTGTTGTACTTGTTAAAGTTTCCACAGACCTAGTTAAGGTTTCATCCCTGCACTTAATTTGCTTACTAAGGGCGTTTATTTGGTCTTGAAATCCACTGAAACAGTTTTCAAGTTGTGAAGACAGCCCATACACGGCAGTCAGAATGGTGTCAGTGCTTTCCTTAAGCTGCTCGACGTCATTTTCCAAACTTATGACGTCAACTTTCACTGTTTGTGGAATATCTCTACAGTTTTCAACTGGTGACCTTCTTTTGCTTCAGATTTCCAGTGGGGTTGTTTGGCAGGCCAGGGATTTTCACCTGTCAGACGGCCCGTTGTATCTATTGAGTCCTATCCTTTGCTTCTTCATGGTGTTGAAATTTGATTTATGTGTTTACCGTGATGATTCATTGACGAGTTAGAGGATTATCATGCGAACCGAACAACCAACTAAATGTTTTGTACCACTTCAGAAACTGAGGGTGAGGTTGGGCCTGTAAAATCGATTTAAGCCCCCCAGTAATTCATTACTGACTGTTCCAAGGCGGTAGTTCTGTTGTGGTTCTCTGTTGCCTGTTTTTGGTGTTAGAGTTTCTGTGATGTTTTACCTTATGTATGTTCTTATTATTTTTGGTTCGGTTTGGGTTGCTGAGTGGCCACCTTTCGGGAACAAGCTGCTCACTCGGTTGGCCATATGTTCTCTGTATCTTGATTATTTGTAATCTTAGTTGTTTCCAACTATGGTTTGAGAGCTGGATTTGGATTTTGATTGTTTCAGTTCCTGGTCTTTGCATACTTTTTACTTTTCGCATAACCAAAGACCAACTGGCTTGTCTGTACCTATACCAACACATTGTTCATGAAACCGTATTATGCAAGAGCACATCTGATCATGTCATACTGTTTCTTGGTGTTTGGATTGAGATGACATGAGTCACAACATATTATTTGTATTTTCTGTTTTGCCTTTGTGTCGTCATTTGTCTCAGCGTTATGTGAAACAATTTGTTTCATTAGTGTGATGCTATCATTTAGATCAGGAGTGTCGTTATTTTGATCGCATATGTCATCTTCTCCAGTATTTTCATCATCTGAAGCTTCATTGAAAATCAGCTCGGTATCTTCATTTGGTTTTTGGTTTCTGTTCGTGTCGTCAATTTGTAGTGTTGTATCGAGTTCATTTGTAACTGTTTCTGATAGTAAATTCACTCTTTGGGGTGTGCATTCCCGTGAGAGCTTGTATCATCTTCTCTCCCATGGCGATTGGCAATTGATTTGGCACTTTCACTCGGCAAGGAAACATTTGGCTTATTTAACGTGGATTTGACTATCTCGGTTTGGGATTCGACTTTATCGATTATTGTGTTTTTTTTTTTATGATTTGATTGGTCTTTGCTTCAAAAGCTGACTTTACTGTATTTGTTGTACTTGTTAAAGTTTCCACAGACCTAGTTAAGGTTTCACCCTGCACTTAATTTGCTTACTAAGGGCGTTTATTTGGTCTTGAAATCCACTGAAACAGTTTTCAAGTTGTGAAGACAGCCCATACACGGCAGTCAGAATGGTGTCAGTGCTTTCCTTAAGCTGCTCGACGTCATTTTCCAAACTTATGACGTCAACTTTCACTGTTTGTGGAATATCTCTACAGTTTTCAACTGGTGACCTTCTTTTGCTTCAGATTTCCAGTGGGGTTGTTTGGCAGGCCAGGGATTTTCACCTGTCAGACGGCCCGTTGTATCTATTGAGTCCTATCCTTTGCTTCTTCATGGTGTTGAAATTTGATTTATGTGTTTACCGTGATGATTCATTGACGAGTTAGAGGATTATCATGCGAACCGAACAACCAACTAAATGTTTTGTACCACTTCAGAAACTGAGGGTGAGGTTGGGCCTGTAAAATCGATTTAAGCCCCCCAGTAATTCATTACTGACTGTTCCAAGGCGGTAGTTCTGTTGTGGTTCTCTGTTGCCTGTTTTTGGTGTTAGAGTTTCTGTGATGTTTTACCTTATGTATGTTCTTATTATTTTTGGTTCGGTTTGGGTTGCTGAGTGGCCACCTTTCGGGAACAAGCTGCTCACTCGGTTGGCCATATGTTCTCTGTATCTTGATTATTTGTAATCTTAGTTGTTTCCAACTATGGTTTGAGAGCTGGATTTGGATTTTGATTGTTTCAGTTCCTGGTCTTTGCATACTTTTTACTTTTCGCATAACCAAAGACCAACTGGCTTGTCTGTACCTATACCAACACATTGTTCATGAAACCGTATTATGCAAGAGCACATCTGATCATGTCATACTGTTTCTTGGTGTTTGGATTGAGATGACATGAGTCACAACATATTATTTGTATTTTCTGTTTTGCCTTTGTGTCGTCATTTGTCTCAGCGTTATGTGAAACAATTTGTTTCATTAGTGTGATGCTATCATTTAGATCAGGAGTGTCGTTATTTTGATCGCATATGTCATCTTCTCCAGTATTTTCATCATCTGAAGCTTCATTGAAAATCAGCTCGGTATCTTCATTTGGTTTTTGGTTTCTGTTCGTGTCGTCAATTTGTAGTGTTGTATCGAGTTCATTTGTAATTGTTTCTGATAGTAAATTCACTCTTTGGGGTGTGCATTCCCGTGAGAGCTTCTTTCCGCAATATGAGTTGTTTAAGATCCAAACTTATTAATGATTCATCGATATATGTCAAATTGAAATGAAGAAGGCCAAATAATTTTTCATCTAGTCAAGAGAGATCCCGTACATTTGTCATTTTTTATGAGAATAGTTTATTGCATCGCTATATATTCTTCCTGCATCATGAAATACGTAGTCTAATTCTGGATCTCTAGATAAAATGTAGCATTTCCAACTTCCAACTCTTTACTTTATTTTCACTTTTCATACCCGACCTCGTGTGTCGTCGTGAGTATGAAAACAAAATAGAAACTCATCTACGACATTGCTATTCTGTTTTACTGCTACAATGTCGATATCTGTGCATGGATGTCCATTTTATGTACATGTTTGCATTTAGTTAATAGTACATGTACCTGATTTTAACTCATGCAGTCAGTGTTTTCTTCGTTATATTGTGTTACCTTATACTGGCGCAGTGTACATTGCTTCGGTGAGAAAGGATTATGTAAACGTATTTCTTGTCGTCTTATTGTTTTGTTGACATAACTTATGTTGGCATGTCTACGTATTTCTAGTCGCCATGACGCAAAAAACTTAGACATGTTAACATAAACCAACTCGACCGTGGTGACATTATAACGACATCCCCGGGGTCCACAGACGCTTCCATAAAGCCATTCTACAATGTGACCCTCCAAACAAACTATTCGACATAAAAGGATAAAACAAAAACTACGCTCATGCATTATATACAGCATGTACACAACTTTAAAACCGTGGTTAAAACATGGAACGAAAATATCTGGTACATGTTTGTTAAGAATAAAAAGAGTACATGCGTACTTGGGGAAGTCACAGCGATGTATGGCTAGGCTAATATGAGAAATTAGTGCCCACAACATATATTTAAAAAGAAGTGCCGTCAACACCCAACAAAGGGGTGCGAGACCGTGTGGCAGAAACCAATGTCCAAACAGCAGGCCTCACACTCCTGGGGTGGAGGTCGACACGTTAAACACTTAAAACTATAGTCAGTGATAAAAAATCCCGTTTCATATCAAAGAACCGATCATTCGAGTTGAATTATATTGCATTAAGTTCAATATTTAAAAGGCGCACAAAACAGTATTGTATGATAAAAGCAGTCTTGAGCAGCAAACATGGTAGAATAAAATACTTTAAACCAGCCTATGATTCTGTATAATAGAGTAAGATAGTTATCATTATGACTTGGATGAATTCTTTAACAAACTTTTTGAAAATATTTTAAAGTTTAAAGTTCTTCTCAGTATATTAAGGAGCCCAGGTAGCTCAGTGGGTAAAGCGTTTGCCCACTTATCTAGCAGACCTGGGTTCGAACCCCGCTTGCGGCAAGGATCTTTCCTGTCGTAAACGGGGTTCCATTGCACACAGCTTCCATATCACCCTACCATGGTCCTGAAATGACTGAAATACTGTTGTAAAGGATGTAAACTCGCAAGTCATCAGTCCATCCGTCCCAGGATATTATGCTTTCACACACAGAAATAACTTTTGAGATAAGTAAAACTTCAAATTTTACAAGCATAGCAGAATTTTTTAAAGTCTGATTCATCCCTCACCCACTTGTTGGTGTGATGAACCCGTAAGCAAAAGCGTAAAATCGTTGTTTACTATAGTTGTGGGCGTATATGAATGAAATGACAAAAATTAACATTCCGATCGGTTCAAGGAATGGATCGGAATATTTGTCTTGTCGTTATTGCCCTCGTGAAGTGACCTGGCAGGGCGGAGCTAGCGTTATGGATCAGTGCATTGTCAAACAGGTAATTCCTATTTTCGCCAACAATCGGAAAAATATCCGTACGACTTCGTTAATCCTCGCCTTTCTTATTATAAGTAATAACAGTATTTTAGCCAAATCATGTACAAAGCGTCGTGGTGTAGTGTACCTGTAGTCGGATTGCAAAGACACTCAGTGTGACGATCTGGGACACTCAGTGCTACGATCTACGGTTCAAATCTAGGATGAGAATAATTTTTTTTCTTTTCTCATATTTTTTTTATTTTCAAACTTTATTTTCATTTCATATTTATTTGTTTTAATCATTTCGTTTTAGGAGAAAAGACGTTTCTAGTAATTTCTTTCGCTCGAGATAATTCAAAGGGTTAGAGTTAGACATGTCTGCATTTGTAGACACCCTGAAACTGAAAAGTGAATACCAAATCAGAAACTATTTATTAACGCATCGTTTGCTCGTGCATGCATATCACTTTTCTCGAGTATAAAATACCATAATCTTCCAAATGCCCTCGTACATATTTCTTGGCATAATCAGACAAACAAAACCTCTGAAGATTTTCCTTTTTTATTATGAGCATAAAGTATATGGAGTAATCAAAACAAACGGAAATTTCTGTCAGGCAAAATATTCGAACTTTGGACCCCTTATAAGATACGAAAAAGGTTAGCACGTCTAGCAGAGGTCCAATACACCAACGAGTCTTTACTCATTTGTGAGATATAGCTAACGGTTATAATTCATGCATGATACGCGATAATTAACGAATACTTACGAATATCTTTCCGATTGGTTACGAAAATGTTGCTTTACCTATTTCATAATGCATTGAACCAAATCGATAGCTCCGCCCTGCCAGGTCACTTCACGTGGGCAATACAAGCTATAAATACTAAACATGGTGTACCTGTGCAGGTAGCCTGATTATACGGTGTGATTTCGTGCATGCTTTTTGTGTTCAGTTTCTGGACGGCTTTCTTACAGCGAGCATCACACTATATTTGTATAGATTCGTACTTAATGTCAGTATTTGTTCTTGCTTGATCTTTGGTGAAGGTTTGCTCCCCCCCCCCACCCCACCGGCCCAATTGAGATATGCTGTAGTGCATCAAATCACAATTTGTTTTGTCCAGACTAAAAAAATTTTAAAGAAGTTTGGATTTTTCTGGGCTTGGCGGCGGGTATCTCCATAATGGGAATGGATCAAGTGGTAACATTGGTTGACATTTATAGGTAGGCCTCGTATTTTTTCCGTATGTATATACGGCTGTGAGCGAGTCTTCCCTGTCAGAATATTGTATTTGAATATTCAGGATATAATGAAGGACGAGACTGTATTCAACAATCAGCAAAAATATCGTATGGTGTTACTGGCCAGGTGATATTATTTTGAAAATTAAAACTGAACGATTCTAAAGCTTTTCCAAGCAAAAAGTATATTTTTTTCAAAATCTGGTAATACAAGGTACAAACAAGCAGTAGAAAAAAAAAACATTCAATGATTCATTCAAAATTTGTTCTAAAGATAGTATATATCAGTCACATGCTATAATACGTAAAAGTAAACGAGAATTCCACATCAAAGTAATTAAGAGGCGGAAATGACACAGTTTAGGTCATTTTTTTTTAAAGAAACTTTTTTCTGCAAAGCCTCACTCTTCTGCGAAAATTATGATTTGGTTATGTACAGGATACACAAAAATTAAGAATGAGCAATTCGAAAATTCACTAATTATGAGGAAAATTTGGGAACGCCGTTTACATTTGGGAGCAAACGGACTATATTAGATTATTGTGTCTTAATATATACAGCTGTATACCTTTATTAAAGCATCTGGCATTAACTTAATGAGTGAAAACTGAGAGAATTGAGAATTTCCCGAAGTAACTGGAAAACGTGCCTCCTGAATAAAAGATCATTCTGACAGCTGTGCAATTATCTTTTTGTTCATTTCTCACAACGATGTTCCTAGGATTGGCCGTGAGGTGGGGGGAGGGGGGATCCATAACATTCATCTCCTGGCACCGGGCCTATCTGTATTCGCTCCAGTTCGAAGTAGGAAAGTTGGCTCTGTACAGATTCAGTCAGGCTGATCTTAATCTTCACTGCCGAGGGTGTAGGCTTTCTCGAAACCTTAATAACTTACGCAACTATAATTACAAAAAGTAATTAGCAAGGCAATAGGTTACTATGTCTTAATGTATAAACTGTTATCAAGGTAGTTGACTGAAAACTGAGAGAAATTCCTGAAGTAATTAGAAAATGTACCTGCTAGCTAAAATATCGGTCTGTCGGCTGCGCAATTCTTTTTCTGTCCAGAATTCATTATGATGTTCTTCAGGGAGCTTAAAGTCACGAAGCCATAACATGTATCTCCTGCTAGGCACCGAGTCTTCCCGTGCCCTCTCTAATTAAGAGATGAGAGTGGGTTCTGTACAGACTAAGTCAGGTTGATCTTAGACTTAACTCTTAGGAAGTATTATTTCGCGATACATGAAAAGCTTACTAAACGATAATTAAACCATAAACTGCTTCGTAATACATATCAATTAAAAAATTTAAACGTTCCGTTTATTCACAGTTCCTTTGACTAAACATTCAAAATCAAAGCCAAGTTGTATTCTGTGTTACAGAAATTAGTGGGCAATGGCGTGGCTGCCATGATGCCAAGTTGTATTCTGTGTCACAGAAATCAGTGGACAAAGCCGCAAAGGCCTGGTTGCCGTGGTGCAAATTGAAATTTTGTCAAACTGACAAAATTTCAAAACGCACTTGGTACTCGTATAATTGAAGTAACTCCAGATACAAATGTCTTCTTCGAATCAGAGAGGGCACGGGCAGTCTTGGTGCCAAGAGGTACTTGTTATAAATTTGCTCCCTTTGGCCTCATGTGAAACGTTGTGATGGGAATTGGACGAATAAAATAAATAAAAAGATTACTGGTATAATAATAAAATGTTCCCATTGACATTGCCTCCAGAATTTCGGAAATGTTTTGCGTATACATATCATGACATCGATCACACACACTGGGCGCCAAACGTTGAATCAACATTGAATCAATGTGATTAAATGTTGTTTCAACGTCATATGCCTGCTGGGCAGTTACGTCCTAGGTGGCGCGTAAATCCGTCGAATTTTTTTTCTATACCTGAAGAGTATTTACCTCACAGCAAACGTTAAAGGGAAACACTCACTTAAGTAAGACTGGGCTAGAATTAAAGAGTTTAATAAAACATTAAGTTTGCCGAAAATTTCAGGAAATTTGGACTTGGATTAAGAAAGATATGAAAGTTCATAAATATTAAAAAGCTGGGCTGGGAACCAGGAAACTGAGAATAAATGGCATCATTAACTCATGCTGAAAATTGAAAATTCTAAATAAATTTTGTTTGAAACATTTTCCAGGTAAATTAATGCATATATCTATTCTTTTATTCATAAAGAACTAGAACTGATATAAGCCAAATAAATCAGTAAAAAAAGATTTAGATATTTATCACATGACTGCAACATACAAAATGGCGGCCTCCGAGTCCGCTATTTTGAATTTATTAAACTGTCGTCTAACTTGAATCCCAATTTTCATGGTTTTTATTTTTTTTTTTGCCAACTTCATTTGCTCATTGATTTCTACAGTTTTAATTCAATTTATAATTTTCCTTAGGCATATAGATAGTTGAAATATGAAACAAAGTTTTCATTAAAACGCTGGAACCTAGAATACCAGAAGAACAAGAAATCCAATTAATCTTAAAGTAACAAGAACGTTTGAACTAGTGTGCCAAATGCATGTAGCAAATCTCAGGTGAATGTGTTCATTTTCAGGGCAAGTAACTCTGCCATTTGTATTTTTACTTCCCTTCTCACTGGGGGTCAACTCTTAAATAAAAGAATTTGCTCATCTGCGAGTAAAATGCTTTCCTTTAGGATTAGAAAATCTGTTGGAATTAAAATCTTAAAGAGTTCCTTCAAGAGTAGAGAATATATTCACAAGAAGGAACATGGGCCAGACTACGGAGTTTCGGCTACCAAAGCCTCTTCAGTGACCCTGACAATATATGGCGACGAAACCAGAGAAAAAGCATACTGTAATTTCTTAATCTTAATTGGACAGTCGATTCAAAGACTGATTAGTATCAAAACTGGTGCAAAAAATAGAAAAACAAACAAACGATGGTTTAGAATATGAGTATAAACCAATCAAAATTTCAGATTTCTCAGAATATATCCTCTGATCTCAAAGGACGAAAATAAAATAAAATCTGCACTATGGATGAACATCGGAAACATCGGAAAAATGAAATTTTCTTCTTAAATAATTTAATTCTCTGTTATACAAGCCTGCAAATAGCACATGTTAAGTGAATGAGAAGGCATCAACCAATATTTTTATTAGAATAGAAATTGAAACAAGAAAACTAGAACGGAAATCAAAACAACAATATCTCGTGTAAACGACTTATCATTTCCGTTCTAATTTTCTTATATCAGTATCTATTCTGAGAAATACAGGAGAGGAAAGAAGATGTTTTAAACCTTTCTGGTTTTCTTGTTTTACTTTCCATTCAAATTTATATCGTTTAAACGACATAATAGATCGTTCAAACGGTATTGTAAATCACTTAAGCAAGGTATTTGTTGTTTTGCTTTCCGTTCTAAATTTTTGTTTCAATTTCACAGTATCCGAACGCACTGTACCCTCCCTTCCGGTTTTCATAGCGTTGAATCGAGAGTACAAAATTCGCTTATAACCAGTAGCCGGAAATCTGTATGTTTTGAGTTTTTATCCGGAATCTACTGCGTCATTTATAGTTATTCAGCTTCGAAAATGTAAAGAGGTAAGTTTAATATAATTTTCTCTTCGGTCTTTTACTTTATTGCCCTGTACAATGAAAAACTCCTTGCCGTCGCAGATTTTTTTCCGAACAGCTTAATTTAACACGAGATTGTGTCGTGCAAAACTTAGCTATCATTCTTTTATCAAAACTAACAAACTGTAGATTGATAACGTCTTCCGTTTATTCTAAAGATTTTTTTATAAAACATGTAAGAAAATGCTCAAAATGGTTTAAGAATCATGCCAAGGGCGATTTGAATACTGTACCAATTACTACCCACCCATACACCACATTGTACAGGGTAATAAAGTAAAAGACCGAAGAGCAAATTATATTAAACTTATCTCTTTACATTTTCGAAGCTGAATAGCTATAAATGACGCAGCAGATTCCGGATAAAATCTCAAAACATAGTGATTTCCGACTACTGGTTATAAGCGAATGTTTGTACTGTCGATTCAACGCTATGAAAACCTGAAGAGATTGTACATGTAGTTCGGATACTGTGAATTTCTGTTCTGATAAATATCGGAAAGGAAATGACCCTTCCGGGGTTCCGTAAGAACCAACACAATCTCTTTGCTTTGCGGTCAGCTCTTTCCCAGCAGATGGCCATGAAGCTACTCTCAACAATGAACAAAAAGTCAAAAAGACGAATAGAAAGCCGACAAACAATAACACTTATAGTAAACCACAGCAGACGCACCGTCTTGGAACGGTCAGTAACAAACTACGACCGGGCCTGGAGTTCACGCAAGCTACTCGGTCCGAGTTAAGTTGATATATTTGCTGTTTTAATTCATTGATGGTTTAGAAGTCTTGATATTCTCACTTGCGGATTTTCAAGTATATGCATTGTATATGCAAAAATGAGCGCGCATTTTGACACATTTTCCTTCTGTCTTCATTGCAATTAGAAGACAGAAAGAAATTATTGATTGCTCTGCTTGTGAAGCCGTACCTAATAACCTACACAGTGACCAGAAATTTACGCTACTCTCTCCATGCTGAAAGTGAACAGAAAGTTATGCTGCTCTCTCCATGCTGAAAGTGACCAGAAAGTTATGCTGCTCTCTCCATGCTGAAGGTGACCAGAAAGTTATGCTGCTCTCTCCATGCTGAAAGTGACCAGAAAGCTATGCTGCTCTCTCCATGCTGAAAGTGACCAGAAAGTTATGCTGCTCTCTCCATGCTGAAAGTGACCAGAAAGTTATGCTGCTCTCTCCATGCTGAAAGTTATAGAAGACTATTTCTGATCCCTAGAAGGATCAGAAAAAATAGAACCAACAAAGGCGGCTAATTGATTGATGTATTAAGATTATCCTTAATGTTAGTACAGAACTACATTGCGACTTTATATGTGTAAAAATGGCTAGCAAAGTACAGCAACTGCTAAGGAAGAAACATTAGTTTTTGCCTTTTTAGACGCTTTTTGAATGTTGGGGAATGTCGTGGAATTGGAGACATCCAGTATTACCCTTTACAGAATGTTGTAGCATGTGTTTTTTGTATGGACATACTATACGGTATACAGTTTTCTATCCAGTTAAGAACAGGGTATACGTCACAATCTGTTGTAATCTGTAATCTATCCTAATGCCTCTGGCTGTATTTCTTCAGCATCATAGGCCTAACAAATTAGTCTTGCACAAAATACCTAAAAGCAGATTCGTTTCCGCTGTGCCTTTTTTCTGAAGGGTGGGAGGGGGGGGGGGTTCCATAGTGTAAAACTATTGTCATTTTCCAGTTCCGAACCGTAGAACACAGTTCCGAATCGCATGACCTGACGTGAAATTGGAATGGCCATGCTCTTGACAAATATAAATTATAATAATGGGTGCTGAATAGGTTCCAGATTGTCTTTTCTTAATACATATTTTTTTAAATTTTATATATCTTTTTTACATCATCTATGTGGTGCTTAGACTTAAGTCAATTTTAGGAGTGCACACATAATATGCTAAACGGGCAAAGGAGAAACGGATGATAGACGGGTGGATGAAATGGAGTTAAACCCCCTTTTCAACACCGAGACGATGGGTAGGATGATAATGAATTGACGTGAGCATTAGAACTCTCCATTAGCGGTATTTTAACTCGATCCCCTGTGAACTCTTTAAAACCGCCTTCATATCAGAAAAGAAATGAATAAGAAATAATGCACAAACAACCCGATCACCGAGACCATTATATTACTGCACTGTTTAAACAGACTGTTCTATTTTTACAAAAATTACAGTGATTATTTTCGGTGTCCCAATTTTCAGAGGTTGGACGGTAATAGTAATATAACTGAGCCGCGATGAGAAAACCAACAAGTGGAATGTTCGCCCAGCGCAGACTCAGATTATCCTGGGGGTCCGCCCAGTCTAATCAGAGTCTTCAATTTAAGAGTCTAAGGGTCTAAGCTAACACCATGCGGACAGCGAAGACTCTGATCAGAGTGGGCGGATGCCAAGGCTGACCTGGGTCTTTGCTGGGCGCAAATGCTGCTTTGTATATTTTCTCATGTCGCGGCGCATCTGATATTGCAGTAATTTGCAGTCTCAGGCATTCATTTACAATCACTCGGGAATAGCAGACATGCAGACGTTTTATCTATGGATAAGCGTTCTGTCTATTCTGTTTGGTCGAGGTAAGGTATTTGAATTGTATCTGATGTATTTTACTTAGAACTATAGGTCCAAAATTATAATTACTTATATCTCTATTAAACATAAATTGAAACAGACATAAAAAGCAAAGCAGGCATAGTCAAACTAATTTTTACCACTTGTAACCCATCATGGATACCTGTTCAAATCGATAAACGATATTCGGGAATCGGACAAGTAAAGAAACGCACTAAGAGATATGGAACAGTCATTTTTTTTCTTCAAATATTTTGTTTCTTCATATTCACATTTATTTTGCCGAGTTCATTTAATAAAAAAATAAAATAAAAGATAATATTTAAAGAAGGATACAATAAATCCACTATGCCGGTAAATGCCGAAAAATATTATATGACATTCTTAACGAAGAAATACAAGGATTTCTTGTCAATATAAATATGCTATTTCCCAGTTCTCTACGAGGATTAATTTCCTCTAGGAAATAAATCCCTGTAGATTGATCACCTTCCCGATGACATTCGAAGATTAGTTATTAACGTACGACCGGATACCGGCTTTTAGAACTACTTTCCTAAGCTCTTTTTCCACTGCAGTTGTAGCTATAACACCAGTGGGAACGCGTATCCATGGCGGAGTGATATTTTCATACAGATAGCAACGAAAAAAACATTCTAAATTTCTGAGACTCAGATTCAATCGACGAACGTGTCGCAATTTCAGTGATGCTTTGTCGGCGAATCAAGCTACACATAGCCGAAAATAATATATGGTTTTATTCCTTACATCTTAATTTAATTCTTTATGCCTTTAAGAGCAGAGCTAAACACCGAGATATTCGGCAATCGAACGTTTTACGTGATCATGTAAAGACGACTCTTATCCGCCAACTTCAACAGCAATTTTCAAAATAAATCGACTTTCTCCCGTCGGCGGACATATGCCATGAAAAACCATGGTGTCTTCCCTTTCTCCATTAAAAAAATTAAGTAATTCGGTGTTTGGGACAATTTCCTTTGCAAAATAATGTTTAGGTACCCTATTCATTTTCTCAAACAATGGCGGATTTTTTACCTGATCGATAGACAGCAAAACAATCTGTAATAAATTCAAACATTACGGAAACGTTCTTGAATCCTGAAATCCGACACACGAAGAGGAACGCACCTTGTAATTCAACACACAACACTATTTTTTTCTGTACTTTCTTCAGAATGATTGGGAAAAGAATTCTGATCAGTAGCCTACACCATACTGTAAACAAATCGATCGATTTATGACAGTTGTGACGCAATTACATAACCGCGTCAACTGTTTCAGCCTTCGCATTTACTTGCTTATAAGTTATTCAGACCGGTACATTGTGGTCAAAATCAGAGGGACTGCTAGAAAAAAGTAATTTTGCCATCCAATTAATCCTGCACGTGCCAATATTTCAAAGCCTCTCCTGCAACTCACACGATCACCCTACCCAACTTAAGGCCCCTGCCCCCCCTTCCACCACACTTCCTCCATCCCTCCCTCCCCCACCCCACCCTACCCCTACACACACACACACACACACATTTGAACCTTTCTTGTACATGAAAAACTAAGCAAAATATAATAGATGTTTAACCATAACAAATACTTGCAAAACTTCAATGACTATATCCTTAAATAAAAAGTGCAGTGTAGAACTGGGTTAGACTACACCCAAAACAGCAGGCCAATTAGGGTCAGTACTATTTGATTTTCCCAGCAATTTCGACACACAGTCAGATGGTGAAAGTGGTAGGACAATTGCAGTAATGAAGATTTTGTTTTAACTTTAAGCTTAGAAAATGACTTGGCCATGCATACACTTTACACTCCTTTACACTCCATATAATGTCAGCCAATGAGAAGCAGCATATTATATACTGTTAAATGAGCTTTTAAGCATTAAAATTGCAGTATGCATTTTATATAACATATGTTTTGGCCCTCTGTAGAACTGCCTTAATAAGGAGTTCTAATGAGGGGTTACAACATACATGTTTATTATGAAATGCCATTTTTTGTCAAATACTACCTCATCAGGTGGGGTGAGGGCTGTCAGCTCTGCAATGCCATTGGTCTTGCCTTGGTTCATAAATTAAAATGCCAAAATTTGTTTATATACTCAGTGATCTTTTGAGGGATTTGCTCTAACTGTTGCTAAAAATCTCATGGAAATCTATCAGTAGAGGCAAATCTCATGCAAAAATTATATAATTTATAATGAATGGTACCTTAACTTTTCATGGAGAATGGAGAATTTCTCAAAAATTTTAGTTCAATGAGATGTGTTCTCTAATATGATTTTGAGTCACACTCACAAAAACAAAACAAATAAAAAGCACAGCTGCCCAGCAAACCAGAAAACTTGATTAAAAATGTGGCAAAGGCTCAGGACTTGGTAATCTATTCTTTAAGCTGAATCATGATAAGATATAAACATGATTAAACAAGAAAAATAATAGGCCAATATCTAGTGAGCCAAAGTGGAGTTATTCTTTATCATTTCTCTTCAAGTAAAATGTACATTTGTATGTTGTGGTGTCTCATCACAGTTGCTTTTGATCAAAAGTTAAAATTTAACAGAAATTTCAAATGAACAAATTCTTACTATATAGGTATTCTAAATGTATAAAGCTTTGATTAAATTATAATATTCACATACAGTCTGGCATTGCCCTTCAGTGTTTTCCCTATAAGTATAAATAAGTAAATATCCAAAATAAATTATAACATATGTACATAATAAGAAAAAAAATCTGGAGACATTTCCACAAGTGATGGTTTTATGATAATGATTTTACAAAGACTCAGCTGGGGCATGATAGCAATTCTGGGAATTCTGTCTTATTCAGCCATAAAAACATTTGTTGTGATCCATTAATAGAACCATCTATGCTCTTGCTGAAGTGCTTCTAATGAGAGGGCACAAAAGGTGTTAATATGAAGCCCATGGATGCTGGTGCAACATTCATGGTAGAACTGTGTAATTGTTTTCATTCTAACATAGTCTTGACACGTAGAAGGACAAACAGCATTATGCAACATTCCACATAAAGTGCAGGGTCCAGCAGTTAGCAGGGTATGCCCCATTCATTATTTTAAGCACTTATAATGATATAAATAAACTTGCTAGCATAATAAAGTCCTTAATATTTGGCCAATAAAATCCTCTGTGAAAATGCTTTTTTAATAGGTTGGTGTGTGTGTGTGTGGGGGGGGGGGGGTAGACAGGAAGGGGCTACCTCTCATTCAACTGCACTAAACTGCATCCCTTTACAGTCATGACTCATCATTTATTGTCTGTCATCAAGCTTTTCTCTCTAGTAACTTAATAACTGATTAGTAATTACAGGTTTCTTTGCTTTGGTCAGAAGCTGCAAACATTTAAGTTGGATTAAATTAATCAGGAAATATAAAAATGTTTTTTTTTTTTTTTTCAGTTTATGGTATCATTTCTATTGATATAACTTCAATATGAGCCTTTTAATTTTCTTTATGAGATTTAAGCTAAAGCATAACTTTTGGCATTTAATTCTATAAAATATATATTTCTTCATGTCCCCCCCCCTCCCATCTCAGCCACAGGCCAAGCATAAAAAGTTTTTTGTTTGCAGTTGCCTATTAACTAGGATTTTTTGGAGAGTAGGTATGTAGGCTTTCTTTTTAATCCCTGCAAACTATGAAAACAACAAAAACAAACAATAGTTCTACATAAAATGTCACACACAGTTACAGTAATTACCCATAATACTAAGATAACAGCAGTCCTACATTTTGAACATATCTATGTCACCCACAAATGGTGTACCCAAAATGTGCAGGTATTAAGGTAAAAATTGCTGACCCAGATCAGACTGCTCCTGGGTCTACACTGCTTGCTCAGACCTGTTTGTCTTACTATGCAGGTTGATAACAGTAAATGTGCTGTTAAATAATAAAAAAAAGTAGAAGATCTAGGGATCTTGTATGTCCCAAGTGGCCATCTTCTTTTTTTCTGTGTGTGTGTGTGGGGGGGGGGGGGAGGTGAATTTTGGTGGGTAGGTAGGCAGTTGCTATCTACCCACCAAAAGTGCAGAGTCCAGCCTTTTTTTTGGAAATTTTGAGTGGAGCCAGGTTATTATTTTTCACTGATTTTTGAGGCCAGATTATTTTCTGAAATCCCCTAATGAGCTAATTTATTTTTTTCTTGCATATCCAAGTCAGGGAATTTTTTCGAAAAATAAACCAGCCCCCCCTCCCCCCCCTCAGAATATCAAATGGTCGGTCCCTGAGCGCCTAGCGGGACAGATTTAAGCTGCCTCATGTAATTTTTGTGGGATGCCTTCTGAAAGGGTACGTGTGTGTTCGGGAGGATGGGGGTGGGGGGGGGGGGAGGAGGAGCGGGGGGCGTCGTCCGGGACAGAATTCTTTAGAAGGGCGAGTGGTCTTGGGGGCAGTTGTATGGGGGAGTTGTCTCAGAATCTGGGGCGAGTTGTCACCTGAAGGTGGGGCGACTTGTCTCGGGGCAAGATTTTTGTGGGGCGAGTTGTCTTGGGGCGAGTTGTCCGTTATTCGATTAAAGCATGTCCTAGGTTTCACTTAAAATATTCATTTAAGATATTTATTATCATTCCGCATGCTCCTGCTTGTTCCACTATCAATCAAATAGCCGGTCAATCACTCAATGTTTTTCGTTGTCAAAGAGTGTGTTTGTGTTGCTTTCTCTCGTTCTCAGCGTGTAGCCTAAATTCAGAAGCCCAAAAAATCGCAGGCAGACAGACTAACGCAAAATCTTAATAAATTCATTGTATGCTAAATGATTACAAGCTTTACTATACCATAAATGAAGAAACAGTTGGTCTCCTCAAGTCGATCCAGCTGAAAAATGTCTGTGTGTTGACAAACGCACGTGCCATGTATACGTAAAAATGACCAACTTCATTATCGATTTTCAACAAAAATAGACTTTCTCCCGAAGATATACCCCGCTAAAAGACGGTCGAATGTATGACCTACGGTTCAGTTATAATGGCATCTAATTTGGTTTTTGGGACAATTTTCTTTGCAAAATAACTTTGGGGTACTGTCGTAGGGTTCTACTTTTCTGAAAAACGGTTGTCAAACTGTGATCGTTGTTTTGGGTGTGCAAACTGCATTGAGGTACCGATATGCGTCTGATTTCAATAACAACACATCAAATTTCAATCTGATCTGGTTCGTTGGGAAATTATGACTGCGTATCTTATCAAACGAGCATTATTTTGGGACTGATTCTGTTCAAAATTTCCCGCCATTTTTTCCGGCCAAAAAAAAAGGATTATTTCTTTGTGCGTAGACGACCGCTCAGAAAATGATTTACTCAAATGTGATGAGTCTGCGTTCCCACTGCACAGCTGCAGTTGCCTTTTATGATCTTGAGAAAAACAACAGACGCCAAACAAACATATAACAAACTTTGATGTGTATTTATGGCGTGTGGACATGTATGATTTTACGAAAATGCCATTTTATGTTGAAACGCATTGTCTTTTTATGATACACGCTCCGCAATGTGCAATAAGAAATGTATCATCTAGCTCATAAGAGACTTTCATCGAGCGAGCCTTGAATCGTCGGGAACAGTAGCCGTACAGACGATGATTGTAAGGGCATGATGCTGGTGCCACTGGTCAGTAAATTATTCTTATTATAACAAACATTGGCCCGTTCAATAAACAAAACGCCGGTCAAAACGATTCAGTATTCATGTATCCTTTCGCGCTATTGTGTACAGGCTCTGGGAAGGACACTTGAAAACATAAATACAGATGAAAAAATTCTTAAAACCTAAGTAATAAGAATGTAATATACAGTTTATTGAATCGTCCCATTTAAGATATGGGATTTATAAACCTCGAGAGGTTTGAAGATCCGATAAAGAAACTCGTCCTTCGGACTCGTTTCTTTATCGTATCTTCAAACCTCCCTCGGTTTATAAATCCCATATCTTAGATGGGACGATTAATAAACTCTGTTTAGGCCCGTGCGGGATTTTATATATATATATAACGCATTTCATTTCGAACAGCATGATATAAGTTTCGAAGTTTATTTCAACATTAAGAAAGCCCAGAAGGAACATAAATACAATAAAAATATGAGACTGAAATAAAGAGATACTATTTATTTCAACTGATATATTTTAAAAGATAGCATAACAACAACCGCGGTCATTTTTAGTTTACGTTTAAGACCATCCGCTCCAAGCTTAGGTGGCGTAGAAAGTTGCGGACGCTTGTTGGAGACTACATTAAGTATTGTACAGAACAAACCTGGCATAATTAGTTAATTTTTTATTAAAACCTCGATTTTATTCCATTTTCACCATATTTACACCATTAAAAATTATCGTATGACGTCGCATCTGAGGGTGTAATAAAGCCATGTATTAAACACGATAATCAACTATAGGACTAAATATGCAAATAACGTCGTAACGTTATGCGTTGACGTCCATGAAAATGACGCGTTTTCTAATGCCGAAATCGGGAGGTGTTAGAACAAAATTTGCTAATAAAATGCGATTTTAGTGTCATATGATAAATAAAATCTTACATTCGTGCTCCTGCATAGCCTCGCATCTTATCTCTTTCCCAAACTCATTTAATAAATTCAATAATACATGAGCACTCATGTAAGATCCTCTATTAATATTTGCTCGGAAGCCTGCAAAGATACATGAGGCCCTACCAGGGATTTGGGGAAGCTGTGGAGCACTAGCCATTATTTTTAGGGAGCTGCGAACATGCTTAAAAGAGTTTGAGACGGGGAGCACAGACAAAAATATGATTTTTCTCTAACATGATTTGGTTTTGGGGAGTGGGGCCTTCCGCCTCCCCCCTCTCTCTCTCTCCCCCAGTCTCTTGGTTTTGGGAAGGCGGCCTTCCGCCTCTCTCTCTCCCTCTCTTTTCTTTCTATCTCTCTCCAAATGATTTTCGGAAAAGCTTTCGCGACTTGTCAGAAACTCACAGTTTTCAAGTTCAGACTGAACTATCCACACCACATGGAAAGTACTTAGCAGACAAGCATATGAACACAAAAATCATCACATTATTACTCTTACTAAGTAAGAACAGCTTGCTTTGTCATTCGGATCTAATACATGTAGACCTTATAGATACGCATCAGAAATGTTCTCCCGGCTGGCCAATAAGGTAATAGTTAGAAAAGTGAACTTAAACAAACATGTTGAAAGACCTGAAATTTAAGGGGAAAAGTCCTCGCATGGTAACATTAAATGCAAGTGTAAGTATAGTATTTGTAAAATTATCAAATCTAGTTGCCGTACTGTCTGTCCACCCTTTATAGGCTACTGAAGCGGCGCTTTCAGTTTATTCTGCGCTGCGTTGCAAAACTTCATCCGACTACTGAGAATAAAATTAGGGGATAACTGCATTCAAAATTGACGCGCCAGCGGAGCCGTAAAACGAAATTTGCGAAATAAAACCGACGATTTACCTCCCCAAATGACAATTTTCAATATAGTTATCCCCATTCTAATGCACTTTTTCACATTTTCACCTTTCAAAGTGTACTTCTTTGCACCTATTGCAAGCGCTTTCAGCAGCGTAAAACCAAACGTCAGCCAATGAGAGGCGACGTTTTATAATGACGTCGGGTTTGCGACAGTATAACACAGAATATACTGTCGCAAATTTTTGACGTTATCCAATCAGTCGTCGCTTTATATTAATTAGAAATTATTTATCGAACAAATATCTGCAGTTGTTGTTCCCAGATATTACATATAGGTGGGGAAACTGTTTTTGTTCCTGCGTCTTAGAAATTCAGAGACACAAACATGCTGAAGGAATATGCGACAAAGTCATGCCTTTTCTAGCAAAAAAACAACATGTAAGTATGTTTGTATGCAGCTGGTTGTACCATTTCCAACTTTACTTGGGCTTTGCCAGTAGAAACCAAGAAAGATAACACAACAAATAGGCATGGTAAAATATTTTCCTTTAGTCCATAAACAACGCCTCTTAAAGTAATAACCACTACAGGGCGACTCGCCAAGACAACACAGATTTGTGCAGAAACTATAAAGCATACAAAAGTTTGTCGACGCCTGGACCATTTTTATCAGATAATGTTTTGCAATATGTTAACATGAGAAGGTAGCCTGTCCGCCCGAGAGATTATAAAAGATTATGGCCTGTGGGACACATGGCAGTGTTTGCTGTTGAACAGGGGCGAAAATGCATTTTGCCAACCAATATAAGAAGAAGAAGAAGAATTTATTCGTAATATAGGCCACCGGCACAAAATACAAAATACATTCATGTATAATTTCTATACAAATCTAAAACATAATGGCATTTATACATAATAAACATTTTTAGTGACACTAGCACTCTCTAACGAATCTTTATCACCTTTTGTAGATAAAGTACACGTTATAGAATTTAAACATTTGTTGTCAAATATGTATCCCTTATTTCCAATGCAACTACTATAAACTTACAAATATTTAATAATAGAATAGAATTTTGTTTTCACATTAATTCTTTAAATCTATCATATGACGGATAGGTACAGTAGTACTTGGGAATATAGTTCTGTCTAGCCGTAGTGTAAAAAGAACATTCAAATAATACATGAAAATCATTTTCTACATCCGTGTTGCAAACGGGACACGTTCTGTCTTCATAGGGTATATTTTCATATCTTCCAGTATGCACCCTTAAATCTAAGCACCCCCTCTAAGTTTGGACATTATGTGTCTATACGGAGCCATAATTCTTTCATTTAAGTAAAATTCACAAATCAAATTTCCTTTTAATTTTTCATAAGATCTAAGTTCTTCATAATTCAACATTTTTATGGTGTAAAAATTTTCCAATTATTCATCATTTTTCTTAAACCTGGAGTAACAACAGATAATAAACCGAAATGTCATATTATGACTTTAATTTGCCTAATTCCATAGAAGTTCATCATCAGCAAGAGAAAATCTTAACTTCAAAAATTGCACGTACTTAAACTAATTCAATCACTTCTAGAAAGAATAAATTTTAAGTACATGTCAGGTAATAATTAATTTTACATTAACATTTTACTCAAACGCCAACCCAATGGCCACCCAAACAGAAAAGAAAAAGAAACAAAACTAAAAATATTTACAACAGAACAATACAGAAAACAAAGCAATTAGAACCACAAAACAAAAATAATGTAATCGCAAAACAAATTTCAATTATCTCCAAACTTGCTTATCATTACTAAATCACATCAGAATCAGCCTGAGCCACAGAGTCCCTCTGAACTTTTGTAATACAGATGAAACAGACATTTTATTAGCGCCTGAATTCACATTAAGCAGAAAGCAAGTCTGAATGCAACCTTTAAATCTTGGACAATTGATCTTGAATCTGTGAATGTGCAGGCAACACAATTATTCCATTTTTAAACTGTAATGCAATATTTAAGTTACCCATCTAATTGTTAAACTTAAGCATATAAATTTGAGAAATATAAACAATTAGATCAATTGCCTCTCAGGATCAGAAAAAATTAGTTGCTTCTCAGGGTCATAAAACTCAACTACAGTTTGCCAGCAAAATGATCCCCTCTGTACTGACAATATACAGTACAGTTTATATCACTACAATAAGATCTGATGTACTTTATACCTCTCATAAATATTGCCCAAAACAAGCTAAATATGATTATTTGTATTAAATATCTCACACATTATAATTATGGACAAAGGGAGACAACTCAACAACGCAAAGCAGCAACAAAATACATGCAGAGCACATTCATCTTACCTTAATAAGCAATAATATTTCAGCAAAACTTGAAATTTGTCTTCAACTTGTTCTACAAAAGTAGCTCATTTATAGAATATAATACACATAATAGAGAATAATCAGTCAATGACAAATTAAAGCACATGTTTATTAAATTCACAAGCATGTAATTTAATTTGACAGAGTAGAAATTACTCTCAGAAAGAAAAATCTAAGCTTATTTGTGCCTTACATATTTAAATGTAAGCCTCCATCTCTTTTAGCATACAATTTCCTTCTGACTTTTCCAGCATGTGTAAAAAGCTTGTATGTACAAACAAATTTGAATTTCAATTCATTTGATAAACTTTTTTTGTAAATAAGAATTTACTCTTCGGATAATAGGGTCAGTCACATTGTGGTCTACTGGTCGTGGAATAATGGCTGACATTATGATCTTTAAAGTAGGATTAATTCTTCTACAAGTCTTAATAAGGTTCACTTATTCAGAAATAATTTGGTCAAAAGAAGCTCTCTGAGCCACATTGTTTGTTCCGACATGAAATATTACATAGTCAAAGTTTTCTAGAGTAGCTTGTCTACTAAGCAATCTGTTTGTAAGTCTAGAAATATTGTCCCCTCGAAATACTTGTACAACAACTCCATTAATGTGAGAAACATACTTAGCTATGGAATCACTTATAATTGTGACTTTCCTTGGTTCTGTAACAAAAAAAGAGCAAAATCAAAGTAGATAAAACTACCTTATAAGATCTGGGTTAGATGCATTCCAGTTGATATTCTCTTTCTACTAAAAGCCTAGTATAGAATAGGTACCCCAATGGTAGTAACCTGAAACACTTAATTTTTTTTATACAAAATTCATATTTTCTGAATGCTGAAAACCATAAAACCCAAAATATTCAAGTACAATGTGTTAAATGTAAAGCCTAAGAAATATGAATGCCTTTAGGCCCAGAGGATCTTTGCTTTCCGATGAAAGCCTAGAAAAACATTTTCCCATGCCTATCATTGTACACATTTAATCAACATCTACAATAATACCAACCTGAAAGCAGTAGCTTTCATGACTTTTAACACCAAAAGAAAGCACAATGCACTTAAGCCTAAATGGACAACCAAAAATACCAGAAATATGAATACCAGATGGGCTCAAAAGATCTCTGCTTTCTACTGAAAGCCTCAGAAAACAAATCTCTGCACTCCCTACTGCATGTATAAAAAATTATCATCCTTAACAATTTGAAGCTAAACCCCAATAGATCTTTATATTCCATTGAAAACTTTACTTTCATCAGTGATGAAACTTCAACTTGTTGCTAATGACAAAAATTGAAACATTCATGAACATATATTACAATTAAAATCTAAGTAAATATTCACATTTAAAAGCTTTCCCAGAAAGCAACCCTAGTACTAGCCGAGTACTCCTTCTGAACCTTAACTATGTTAACATTAATAATCTGAAACTACTTTGAATCACTTTCTGTTGATAACAGAATATGTTGTCTCATTTGATCCGCTACTCTCAATTTGTCTTCAAAAGAAAATGACAAATATTTCTTATATGCATCTGATTTCCAATCCCCTTGCCATTGTATCAAATTAGCAGGAACTTTTGACTGAAAAGCCCAACTGGCTCCTGCATGTCTAAATGAATGGGAAGAAAATAATTCAGGATTTAAACCAATCTGAGAAATAAGTGACTTTTTGAAAGTCTTTGTATGTAACAAATCTATTTGGTAACTTAAATAAATGATCATCTGACTTAGCTTTTACCATACTGCACATTTTACTACATGCCAAAATTGGACACAATACTGAATCTGGGATCTGAATCAAAGGTGTTTGTAAAATTCTTTCACCAAACTGTATTGTTTTTGACCATCTCATATTAATTATTAAGCAAGATTCCCTCACTTGAACATCCTTACGAAGAAGATTTTTTATTATTTACATAGTCTTTCTGAGTTGTTGGAACCAGATTCGATTTTCTGGCAAACAGAAAGAAAGCAAAAAGAAATAAACACCAATATAACACATCTTCAGGATTTGAAAAATCTAACACTGTAGAAAACTCTAACAAAATTGAAGGTGTAATAGCTTGTGCCTGCTTAATACAATATGGATGCAATCTGGCCATGCCTCTCACACTAAGATGAAGCAGAAAATCATTAATATTGTCTGTTGAAAATCCTAACAGCAAATGCATTGTTTTATTGTCACTGATATAATTTTTAATCGACTGAGTTGACTTAAAAGTCCTACAAAGGAATTGAGCATGTAAGCACAATGTTTCTGTATTTGATGGAAGATACTTAATACCAAAGTACAAACAAAATAAAATATACGACTCCCATTGTATCTTTAAATTCTGTGTAGAACTTTTTGCAAATGCAGATTTCCTTAAAGAATACAGATCCTTTTTAAAAGCAGACATCTGCTGACCTGAAACAAAATCATTTACCACATACATGTATTAAGAAAGTCAAACATAGAGACAACACATTCTATTTATTCAAAACTCTTTGTCATATCAAAAAAATTCTCCTGATTTGACAGATCTAAACTCCAGCGCGATAAAATGTCAGAGATTCTGTCGGATTTTGATTCTAAATGTACTGCTCTAATTCCAAATTCATTAACTGCAGCCATAAAGGCCAGTTTTCTTAAACAATTCTGCAAAATTTCGCATCTTGCTTTACCAGAATTTATAACTTGGCACACTGACATATAATCAAAATACACCTTAATTCTTTCACTTGAAAAATTCTCCCAATAGTTTTGCGCAAATAATAATCGAAACTATTTCCAAAACATTTATATGATACTTTTGTTTTTTGTATGACAACAGAAATACTGTGTGAAAATATTTTCCCTTCCAAAATCCTCCACATCCTGAAAGACATGCATCAGAGGAAAAAATCATCAGGATCAGATCACTCTTCAAGTAACAACATGGACACCCCGTTATACAAGGGCATAAACTTATACCGGTCTATGTCAAACTAGTTGTTTCTTTGTTGAAAACTTTCCAAACTGTGAAAAAATGATCTGCTCTGTTCTGTTCAATTCTCGTATCGACGTTACCCAAGTGGCTCAACGGTACGTAACCATAGTTGCACACACTTGGCGCCGTGTGTCCGTCCAATGTGAAAAAATGCGCCAAGTTGTCCCTTTTTATAGGGCACAATATTTTCAACCAATCAAATTAAAGGTAATAAATGGCTGTATAATGTTACTAAAGCAGGTATCGAACAAAGCTACTTAATTCTGATACTATCGTAAAAGCGTTCTTCATAATTAAAATTTTTTATGTTGTAATAAGTTTCCCAGAAGTCACTTGATCAAATATTTCTTAATACATTCATTTCATTGGATCAAAGTGGACATGGAACAGTATGCCCACAGAGACATGATATACAACATCTAAGCTGCTGTGGAGATAGATAGAACCTTTCATTCTGATTCCAACGGTATATAATACTCATTTTTTACAAAAAATGGACGTAGAACACTATAGCATTCAGCCGACAAGGTGTTGAAATTGAGAATTTGATAAAATGTCAATAGGCAACTGAGCCACATCATGTGATTTCCAACAATGTGGTACTGCTGACAAGCAAAGGCTCCGATCAGACTGCACTTAAGTGCAGTCAGATCTGAGCCTTTGCTTGTCACATCAGACTTTTATGGAAGTGGCCCAAGCCATACAGCCAGTAGCAAGGTTTCTGGTTACCCTGTGTAATTGAAATGATCTGAGTATCACATGACAAAATTACCACATTGTTGGAAATCACATGATGTGGGTCATATTTGCAAATATGCAGCCACAGCATTGGTCAGTTTAAATTCAACTGCAGGTGAAGGCAACTGTGTGGAGGATGTCATATTTACTCGGTATGCTGGTACTGTATCAGTGACCAACAATGGATATACTTGTCAGGCCTGGTCATCTCAGACACCACATGAACATTTTGTCAACAACGATCTCTGGTTCCCAGATGATGGCTCGGTAACAGCGGGGAGAAATTATTGCCGAAAAATATGGCAACACGCGAAACCATGGTGTTACACAACTCATCCAGATATACGATGGGGTTACTGTGATTTTGTCATTTGTATAGGTAAGCTCAATTCACCGTTTCGAAACCACGCCTACTGAAATAGGTATGCATCTCTTCATTAACTGTATGTGAAATCACCCTTATTTTTATCATCATCATCATTCTTATTATTGCGGGACATTCAACATATGCAGTTTTATTTGTGGGACTATGTCACATGCTAAATAGTCGTAGCATTGTCCAGTTATACACTGTCAGGTGACTTTTGGGTGATATTCTTGGTATGGCTCGGAACTATCAATAGCCCATGATAAGGCAAGTGGATAGTTAGACAGTACGAGGGTTGTTCAGAAAGTTCTTATTCTAGCCGCATAACTTTGTTTAGCGGGATGCTGGTGACAAATGCTATGCATGTATTGAAAGCACTATATTTTGTCGACACAATGATACATTAACACTATACATGACATATTTTCTTATTGAGTTACAACGCATGTTATTAGAGCATACCACTAGGCTAATTTCATATGTGAATTTATCTCAGTGTGTCATTCAATTAAAAAATCATTGTAAATACAAAGTAAATTTTTGCCAGCTTCTTGTCATTCGTTGCTTCCAATATCCATTCAAAAGCTAGAAGAGCAGCAAACGTTATCGATTTAGTCCTTCCAAAGGAATGCGCAGTGCTTATGGCGTTATTGAAAATGACGTCAGCGTCAGGCCATTTTCGAAAGCAATGCGCAGATCTTATGGCGTTATTGAAAACGACGTCAACGTTATTTTCGAAAGCTCGTTGTGGTTCTCTGTTGCCTGTTTTTGGTGTCAGAGTTTCTGTGATGTTTTACCTTATGTATGTTTTTATTATTTTTGGTTCGGTTTGGGTTTCTGAGTGGCCACCTTTTGGGAACAAGCTGCTCACTCGGTTGGCCATATGTTCTCTGTATCTTGATTATTTGTAATCTTAGTTGTTTCCAACTATGGTTTGAGGGCTGGATTTGGATTTTGATTGTTTCAGTTCCTGATCTTTGCATACTTTTTACTTTCGTTGTTTACATCAGTTTTCATTTTTCGACTGTTTCGAATTAGCCCATGCAAAGGCTCTTCCTTACAAGATTTTGAATGTTAGACCCTTGTTTTTTGTTACAAAATCATTACAGCTTAAGTAGAAAGGGAAAATTTTCTACTACATAAAATGCTTATAATCTAAATTAAATGGACAGTATGAAACCTACATTAAATATTTTATCCGCGATATTTACAGGTCATAGTTGCCGGGGGGGGGGGGGGGGGGAGGGGGTCTAAGTTTAAGTAGCAATGATGAAAAAAAATCAAAAGTAAAAAGTATGCAAAGACCAGGAACTGAAACAATCAAAATCCAAATCCAGCCCTCAAACCATAGTTGGAAACAACTAAGATTACAAATAATCAAGATACAGGGAACATATGGCCAACCGAGTGAGCAGCTTGTTCCCAAAAGGTGGCCACTCAGCAACCCAAACCGAACCAAAAATAATAAGAACATACATAAGGTAAAACATCACAGAAACTCTGACACCAAAAACAGGCAACAAAGAACCACAACAGAACTACCGCCTTGGAACGGTCAGTAATGAATTACTGGGGGGCTTAAATCGATTTTACAGGCCCAACCTCACCCTCAGTTTCTGAAGTGGTACAAAACATTTAGTTGGTAGTTCGGTTCGCATGATAACCCTCTAACTCGTCAATGAATCATCACGGTAAACACATAAATCAAATTTAAACACCATGAAGAAGCAAAGACGAGGACTCAACAGATACAACGGGCCGTCTGACAGGTGGAGATCCCTGTCCTGCCAAACGACCCCACTGGAAATCTGAAGCAAAAGAAGGTCACCAGTTGAGCCCCGGTGGACCAAGCAACAGACAAAAGGGCTCCAGTCCCAACCAACTAAAATATATAGCTTTAGGTCGGGACCATCATAGAGTCTGACGACCGATCCCCCGGTGTGCAATTAAAGAGTGCAGCAAAGTTATCAACCGTGATTGGGTTAATCACTAAGCATGCAGACTGTCGCATAACATTTAAATTATAGCCAATACGTTTGTGACGTATTATTATTTTTCGGAATTGATCAGAAAAATCAGTCCTACCCTTAATCTTTTTGAATTTGTATACTAAGTCACCATAAAATTCTGGTTCCGATAGGCCTTGGTGTATAAGAAATTTTAATCCGACAAGACTGCTCATATATGAAATAGGACCTTCTTAAGTCAAAATCTGCAGTGGCTGTAGGGTATACCTCTTTCAAAAACAAAACGTTCAAAACTATGTCCTTTAGAAAATATACACCACGTTTGCAGAGTTATCCGGACATATCATACCGTTTTATATTTTCGCTATCAGAAGTTCTGTATTTATGATGGTTACCAAAATAAGACGTCACGAACAGAACTTTCTGAACATCCCTCGTATGTATGCAGCTAAGTCCATTTTCGTTTTCAGCTTTCTGCCCCACACTTCAGTCAATATGTCAAGGCAGATACTCGAAGTCCTTTGTTCTACTGACAGGTGGTGGGTAGATTCCTAGAGCTGGTTATTCACCTTCTAATCATACTTGTATTGCTAAGTGGAGGAAGCTATATGTTGTTTTGCTGTATTGTTTGGTGGCGGTAAGACCTGAATTCCACCAGTTTTTGTTATAGATAGGTCAGTAGGAAAAATGCGAGAGAACAAACCCAGGCCTTGATATGTGTTCCATTACACCTGATAGGTTTGAATGAATACACAAATTGTTACGTGATAACATGCATGGATTATAGCTTACGGATATTACTGCTGTTATATCTAGCTTCATTTCTAACGGTGTTGCCTTTTTCACATATCTTTATATGTAACATGCTCTTCTCCAATGTATTGTATATAACCACCTGCAATACCTACAATGTGTTATTGCGGTATTCTGCATGCGTATGTTAACGTTATGCTATTCGCCGGTTTTACAAAAAATTGTGGGAAAGCGTCATTAGAGACCATGTAAAAAATGATACAACTGGAGTAAAATCGGAAAATTAAGGTTTGTATGCCTTTTTTCATATGGAAATCTTTCTATGATAACTTTCACCATAACAAAGCATATATTCCTGGGTGTTTTGTGTTGTATTCTTCCTTAAATCAGCTGTAATAGAGAAGAAAGTGAAAGTAGACATTTCTTCATATTTTATGAAAAAACAATCCGTAGTCTGGTGCTTAAACATAATTATGTTGTCCGCTGTCCTTAAATCACTATCCGGAAAGTCACTTCTGTACCGCAATTTGCCTTTTTCAGCAGGTTGGGCCTGTAAAATCGATTTAAGCCCCCAGTAATTCATTACTGACCGTTCCAAGGCGGTAGTTCTGTTGTGGTTCACTGTTGCCTGTTTTTGGTGTCAGAGTTTCTGTGATGTTTTACCTTATGTATGTTCTTATTTTTTTTGGTTCGGTTTGGGTTGCTGAGTGGCCACCTTTTGGGAACAAGCTGCTCACTCGGTTGGCCATATGTTCTCTGTATCTTGATTATTTGTAATCTTAGTTGTTTCCAACTATGGTTTGAGGGCTGGATTTGGATTTTGATTGTTTCAGTTCCTGGTCTTTGCATACTTTTTACTTGTTATAGTATTCGTCAGTAGATGTTATGTTTTTTTCGGCTAAGATATAGCAGTCTACGGTTAAATGTTTATCAGTGATACAGTATTTTACGGTTCTTGGCGATGGTATATATTCTCATCTTCTTGCAAACAATATGAATTTTATGAGCCAGGTTTCAAGAATTGTCAATATATATGAAAGAAAATGTATTACAATTCTTTGCTGGCCTAGGACGAGGAATTTATCAGGTGCGACCCTCTCCGTTTATCTTAATTGTAGCAGACATGACTAAATCCATTAAATTCGTGCTTTTAACGTGGTGATTTGTGGTAAATACAAACATTAATAAAACCCTAAAAATTAACATATCTCCCTGGAAGTTAGCAGACATTTTTTTCGTTGTTCACTACAGTTGAACAAACAGAAGGACATGCTGTTAAAAAAAATTGCATTAGGAAAGATCAAAGGGTAAAATATAACTTCCTTATAAAAATGTACTTAGTGCGCAAGGTACCTTATTGCATTAAGAAGAGCGTCCTAGCAATTATATGTTCCAACTCTTTTTCAAATTGTAAGGCAGACCAGATGAAAACAGTAGCAAAGGTAGCGAAATTGGTATTACCACCGTGGAAATGGGACACTTTTGTGGCGCAATTAACATGTTATTCTGGTTGTTCGACCCAATGACCCGTTCACTCGGCGCACATTAGTTTATCGACTTCTTTCAGTGGCTGACTTGATAGCTAAAGCACTCGCCTTGATCATCTTTTTTTCTATTAGCTTAGGCTAGTACAAGGTCTCAGGATAATAAGTCAGATGTTCAACTGAATAAATCGGGTTTACAAGATAAGTTGAGCACATGAGAAAAGAATCAGTTGCAGAATTGTCATGAACAAACCGAGGTTGTATTGCAGTGCTGGAGCATATAGGACCAGCGAAGTTCAGACTCGCTTGCGAACCACTGTGGTCTAGCCAGTTTCATCTTTGGACTGTGTATGCATAGTCAGTAAATATGACAACGGCGATTGCGTTCGTAAAACTGCGCGAACATGCATGCTGATATGATTTTTCCTTGGTCGCAGATGTCCGAACCAAGTGAACTAAATGGGTCGCGTCGCATAAAAAAATCCCTTCGGTCAGTTGCACACCCTATCGGCACGACAGGAGTCGTAGTTTAACCCTGAATGGGTAGCCTTAACATATAATTTTTATACTTTCAATGAAGACTCTGATCCGACAGCGTGGTTGCGCAGGCTTATCTGACTACGCTTATTGCACATATCCGAAGGTACGTTTTCTCATGATTATGCCCCAGGTACTTACCTCATGGTCTTTTAAGTTGTACAGGGTGTAAAATTTCTTGCCCGGGCATTTTGGGCAAGAATGCTTACTTTCCTTATGTTTTAGGCTATGCCTTGAAAGACTTGACTTATGCATTGTAGTAAAAGCGCATCCGCGCATTTAAGTCTTTTTAGTCGTTTACTGACATTTGCTGTATCTTGGCCCTGGACAACCCCTTCCTCTGACACGTATTCGGCGGAAATATCCATTTTCCTTTAATATTAAATATATAAATGTACAAATATCATGCTATGGAAAACAGAACCTCTCTCTGTGTATATGTATGCGAAGGGAAAAATTAAGACACACTTATGGTTATTAAGATAAGATATGTCGATGTGAGTAAATATGTACAGCCAAACCTGCTTATGTGGCCACGTCTATTAAGGGACCACCTGTCTTAAATAGCCACTTTTTCTGGGTCCCTTAGACCAAAATACAATGCAAATGAACCTGTTTTAAGGGTTCACCTGTCTTAAGCAGCCAAACTTCGTCCTTCCCTTGAGTGACCCTTTAAGACAGGTTTGACTGTACTTCTGATTCTTCGCAGAATGTATAATCCGCCTAATAATTTATTGTAATTTTACAAATTGTGCCGCTGATACTGTAAAAAATTTATATGAGCCGCGACACGAAAAAACCAACAAAGTGGTTATGGGCCCAGCGCAGACTCAGAACAGGCTGGGCATCCGCCCAGTCTCAACAGTCTTCGCTGTCCGCATCAAGGTAGCTTAAACCCTTAGCTACACTTTAAGCGCTTAGCGTAGAGTCTGGTCACACTGGACAAATGCCCAGGCTGATCTGAATCTGCGCTGGGCGCACAACCACTTTATTGGTATTCTTGTGTTGCGGCTCGTATTAATTCAGCTGTTAAGTCTAAGATCAGCCAGTCTTTCAAATTAGACGCATCTGCCAGACTTTTCAATGAAGTTCTACAGTCATTAAAATTTATATTTTGCTGTTGTGATCACTTAAGGTTCTTATGATAATCGAAGGGATCTTGGGTACTAATTCCGGTCAGGATACGTTTGTCATAAACGCCTTGCATACATAGGTTTAGCATCTGTATTTTACTATGTTTGCTTTTCATGTCATTATATGCACCGCGGGAAACATAAACGTCCACCGTAAAATACTTTAGCATAACTTTCGAAAACCAATACATAAGGTTTGGATTAGCCGTAGAAAACTATAAAGCCCTTTTTCTAAAATTTTCATTTTGTCAGACATTCTTGCATGCTGCAGCAAATATTTGTTTACATTTACAATTGAGTGCAATATTCCTCTGCATGGACAAATACAGGAGTAACTAGAATCAGTTAAAACGTACTACCGATGACTGGGATATTCGCTGAGCCTATTTCGATAAAACTTTCAAATCACCGAAACATTTTCACGTGCAAAGGTCAAACGGTATGAGTGAGAGTCCGTCGGCATAGGTTAAAGGGTTCGACTTGCATTAAAAGGTGAAAATAAATATTTATGTTGTTAAAATCGTCTGCTAAACGGCCGTTAACATAAGAAATCTTCAACAAAAGCCGTAGAAACTCGTAACGTTAACATCCGCATGCAGAATCCTGAAATAACACATTGTATGTAGTGACCTGTGTTAAGGGCAAAAACGTAAGTCGTTTGAGCCCAAATAAATAAATTGAATTGAATTGAATTGATATCTTCCCCATACCGCCGTCATATCTTATGTACAATTGTCGTATTGACAGACTAAGGGACCGTATCATGGCTCGCTCAACCGTTCTGTTTTAGTGAACACCTTGGTATGTTGCACATAGCACGAGATGCATCATATTCTGAGTGTATATTTTGCAGAGCTAGACAGATCTACGCACATACGCCGTCTGTTCAGGTCATATGCAGCTGCAAAGAAACAGCTAATTTAAAAAATGAGCCGCGACACGAGAAAACTAAAAAAGTGGTCGTGCGCCCAGCGAAGACTCAGATCAGCATGGGCATCTGCCCAATCTGATCAGAGTCTTCGCTGTCCGCATGAAGCTAGCTTAGACCCTTAGCTACCCTTTAAGCGTTTAGCAAAGAATCTGACCTAACTGGGCGGATGCCCAGGCTGATCTGAGTCTGCGCTAGGCGCACAGCCACATTGTTGGTTTTCTCGTGTCGCGGCTCAAATGTTTTCTTATGCAAACAGTCAAAAAGACATTTTCTTTGCGGTCCAGAAAACCTAATCATGTTCCATACTAGACTAGGGACAGATTACAGAGCATGGGCTTTAAAATGGGTACGCTAAACATGTTGGGTACAAGCAATTTGTTATTTTTTTAACAAAAGTACTAATATCAAGAAATGTGAAAATAGGCGTTGCCGTCCTGAAATATCACAATTGTTTAAATAACCACTTAGTATCGTACAATTAAACCATAGTAGATGTTAATTTTTTCTTAAAATGCCTTTTGAACACGACTCAGAAACAACCCTAACTAATACAAAATCATGAAAATAGTTTTCTAAATATGGCTATTAGCAGGGCAGATATGTAACAAATTTTGGCCGACTTGTGCACTTTTAATTAAAAGCATGAAATTTGGTACATAGTTAGACTGGACCAATATATGAATTTTCAGGGTGGATGCCAAGCTGAATTTTGCCTATTTCGGCGGCCATCTTGATTTTTCAAAATGGCGTCTGCCTTATAGGTAAGTATTATACTGTCCAGATCCCATCACATATATATAGACTTTGAGCTGACAAAAGTCCCCCTGTCATATGGGGGAACTCTAGAGAGTAGTGTTTGCAGAAATTCCTATGAAAATTTGTTGATTTATACCTGTAAACCCTCTGACTATGGGTTAAATTACATGTAAATTACATGAATAGTTCCATAGAACCATATAATTTGAATGCAAAAACATTTCATTTTGCTTCTGTCAGCCTTCGCCCTTTTTCCTATCTTCAAATATTGGAATAATTACAATCTGTTTGATTTTGTTTTATCATTTTTCACTACTGGAGGTAACGTAAATAACACTGAGTCATAATAGTCCATTATAATACCACTTTTGAACTTTCTTCACTGTGTCCCATAAATATTATTAATAAGACATTCTTGCAGTTCTTAAGAAACGTTGCTCCTTGAGACCTCTGACACTTTAACAGTAAGGTTTAGGGTTCCATGGCGTGTGTTTTATACGTTACGAAAAATAGGATACTGCAAACTAAAAATGTTTCTAGACATGAAAAGTTCTGAAGACAATCACTCTTTTCTGGCATTTATTTTGTTACCTAAATCATCAATTTTAATAACGCACTTTCCTGACTACTCAACAGTTTTGCCATACTTATTATGACACTAGCATACATGATATTTAGTATAAAAAATAATTAAGAAAAAAGATAAATTAAAAATAAAATTAGAGTCATTACTAAAGAGAAAAATAAAGCCCTGCCGTTGTAGGTCAGCACTTTTTATGTAGAAGTAAAGCCAAGCGATAAACATTCAACAGTCAGCATTATAAAAATAATGCCTCAAAAGCGATGATTTAGTAGTATAAGAGAGTCTAGTATGACTTGTAATCTACAAAACATTGTCTCACAGTGTTTATCGAAAAGTTATAGCATATTAAGTGCATACCAAAAGAAAGACTATTGATAAGAACAATATAAACACAGCACACATTTGAAGATTTTGGGAACAAAATGTTACGTGTAGACTTGGGTTGCAGAGCATATTTACCATAGTTAAGGCTCTATGGGTAGTATACGTTACACAAGAAATGCCATTTCTCAGCTAAAATCATCATATAAACTCAAAATATTACTGCATAATGTCAAAATACTATATAAGTTTCACAACACAGCTGCACGCTGTCTATTTTGTACTGCTCTTACCTCTGATGCCTTCAGCAGGACTTTGGGACTAAAAAATATAATGAGGAAGTGAGTTATAGGCTACGGATATTTGAAGTTGGTTTCGATAAATTCTTACTTTTACGACAATCTTCATTCTATGCCGCACTTTTGTTTTATTATTTTTTTCTAACCTTGTCAGTGCTTATATATTCGACACTCTCTTAAGGGATGCCTAAACATGGGACCTTTAGTTGTTGTTATTGACAAATATTTTATTTTAATAAGTAATAATAATCTACATTGTTCCTACTGCACAAAATGCAATGGCAAATGAAAAAAAAGACTACATGTATTAATCAGTATCAATGCACTACTTAGGGATTTAGAGGCAAATCTCAGTTTCTCATCTCCTAAATGTACCTTGCAGTATGACTAGAAATTAAACGAGAACATAACAGTAATGTATACAACCATTTTATTGAGCATTTTACTAACTAGTCATACCTTATACGTAGTAAAGCATTATGTATACGGCAGATACAAATAAAACAAGTTATACCTATACATATCAAGGACTAACCAAATTGAATATTATTCTCATTAATCTTTTTTCCTTAAAGAGCCTACTTTGTTGTAATCATTTCGGGAGAGGGGTGGGGGAGGTGAAATTATTTATTGATGAAGTTCTGCTGCTAATGAACAGTATCCTCAATACAACCGGACAATATCTAAAAAAAATACTAATACAATAAATAATATATTAAAAAGTGTTTGATAGTGATAATGCTGTTGTAATATTTTAAGTGTTGATAGAATAGTAAACCGTAATATACAAAGATTGTAGCAATTATGGTGCAAATTACCTGATCAGGAAAGATTAGGTCTTTTTACAGTGGCAGTTACACTTCGTAAACAGATAGATGATGGGAAGCTCTAATTTCCATATCTCAGCATAAAGATTTGCACTTTTTTCGTTTTTCTTACATAATATGCGGCAGTATAATTGACGAGAGCTATACAAACATATAACGTTTATTACCACTCAGCAGGTTCACATTCAGTGTGATATTTAACCTAAACCCTGATCAAAATATTTACTTGTCGAATGTGTCATTAAAAGGTTATTCTAGTGAAGTTGTTTTAAAATATGTTTCTAAAGAGTCGGAGCTAGAGTATGTCGTTTGTAAAGATCATCGTTTTTCCTATTGTACTATAGGAAATATTAAAAATCTACGTATACTACATGCATCTGAATATCTTAATATCATTGACAGGATGACACTTAAAGCATTGAAAGCCTAGCTGCAGTCTGAGACTGACTCTTTATAACAGTTTGCAAATCTAATCATCTGACACCACTAACAATTATATACTATATACAATTGTGTTACTCAACGTTACACTAAACCTATCTTCAGATACACGTTTAAATCATATAATTATAATTAAAACATACAACCATGGCTTTCCAATATAGTTGCACATGTTTCTGGCTACTTAAAATGAAATACAGATCAAACTGAGGATACACTTTTTACCATTTACACGTGTATCTATTTCTCGAAGTCATTCTTCAAATTGTATGGACTCTCTTTCTAGATTCAAGTAATTTTTCAATGCCGCTTTGACTAATTCAAAAGGAGCCAATCAGTTTTCTCTTGTATATCTATAATTTGAAAATGAATAATTGTGTTTGTTCAGTAAGGACCACGTTATCAACCATCAATTTCGGTTTATTTAGATTATTGTTGTTTAATGGTACCTCTGTTACTGTTATGTACGTTACACATCAAATATGTTATTTTTTTTTAAATCCTTTATAGCATGGTGCATTAAAATAAACTCAAAAACATTCATGGATCAACTGTATTCTGCTTGATTTATAAATAATGAGCTAGGCAAAGTGATTTATTACGTAGACTAAAGCAAAAAGAAAAAAATAACAAGTAAAAGAATTGCTATACCTAGGTAAAAAGTTTTATTCACTAGACAAAGAATTCAGTCCGCAAAACAATGATATTTTGAAATGTTTTGTTCACCAGGTAGTAAGGAATTGTGATTTACTGTATTCCATTTCCACACTCACAAACATGTAATTATCGATAAGTGTCATGTCTACGCCCAGGAGCATAGATCAGAAATACTAAATAACAGACACGTTTGAGAAAATAATGGGGAAAGTTCAGCTTAACATGGTCAGAAACACATAACTGGGCATTCTAATGATTTCTGATTCTTTTTGCCATAAATGCAGTTTCAATGGCGGCCATTTTGAAATTCAAGATGGCCACCATAAATGGAAATTTCCGGCTTGGCATCCACCCTGAAAATGTTTAGAATAGCATTGTCTAGCGTTGTGCCAAATTTCATGCTTTTATCAAAAAGTGCACAATTATTTCACATATCTGCCCAGCTATATAATGCTCACAGCGAGAATAATATGATATGATATAAAATATTATAATACAAATTACAGATTACATATGATAGCTGCAGCTTCAATGTTTTTTCACTCTAAATTTACAAGTCTTAGACAAATTTGTTTAAACTCCTAAGAAATAAGCTCCACTCTTTCTTCAGCTGATAACGCCACAGCTACATAAACTAATTAAAAATGTATCAAGCAGTCTTCCTATGAAGTGCTTGGCAGTTGCTGATTTGAAAATAAAAGATAGGGTATTTCGGTTAGGCTACATGCATACATTTGTTTCACTGTTATATTTGTATTCTGGTTGTTTATTTTTTTATGTTGATGTTGTGTAAGTAACTGTTATGACTGTTGAATGACATTTTCAATTTTTCTTAAACTTCGTTTTGCTTTTGTGCATAAAAATTTACTGGCAAATGAAGCATATTCATGATTTAAATGAATCTTATACAGCTCTTACTTTTTCCATTTATTTCTTCTGTTTTGTAGGGTAATGTAACAAATGAAAAATAACCCGAAAAATATGCGATTGCCACCACGCGAATCTTCCTATTCATTCGAGGGTGAAAAATTTGCTATTTACCAGGCTGTTGTCGATCATATAGAGAAAACTTTTGATCCTATAACTTTGGGTCTATATACTCAGTGCCTTAGATTCACGTCGCTAATATGGTAGTTTACGTTACAATTGCTGGATCAAGATATTTTATCGAGAAAAATGTCTCCCAATGTTTGACAGTTTTGTAATGCCAACATTTCTATGTCATTACCTTTCTATCAATTAATAGATTATTCATTAAAGCGTTATAAACAAAAACTTATATGCAGGGGATGTTCGAAATGCATGGTAACTATTCTACAATTGATTCAACATGAACGAATTGCGTTTTATTGAGGTAATAAGTCAATCAGTTATAAGAAATGAAAGAAAAAAATTCAAACTCAAGTGGCACATTTTCCGTATAAAAAGATTTTAGATATATTTTATACTTAGGTAACTACTGTAAACTGCAAGCACAGTAGGCCCTTGCCCTACTATTATCCAATAAGTAGGACGCACCGGCACTGTAAGTTACCCATCGCCCGACCGCAACCACCAACCCAATATTTTGAATTTTAAGAGTAACTACACTTCAGGAACTGACTGAATCAGATCTCAAACCCTTTTCCCAACATGAAACAGCCGATGCTAAGTATTTTACAAAAACGTTTCTGGACTGTCAGTAGACGACCGATGAAACCTAAGCACAAAACCTACGACACACACGCACACACACACACACACACACACACACACACACACACAAAAGATCTTATATTTTGATAAATTTAGTGAATAAAAAAAGACAAGTTACACTAGTTTTACACTAAAAATACCGTATTATTTTACGCGGTAAATTTTGCGGGGTCAAATTTTCGCTGTTTAGGTTCGAAACATAAACATTAATTTTCGTGATTTTTAATTTTCGCGGTTGGCAACATGCGCGAAAATTAAAATTCCTTCTCTTTCACTTGAGGCAGTTTGTTCATTAACCTGCGACAGGCCGCAGGTTAATGAAAGAACCGGCTCAAGTGAAAAAATACCAGAATTTTCCGAAGCAAACAGAAACAATATATATGGATACTGTGTCTACTGAAGGTACTTTGTAAGAAAACTAAAATTATTTTGCGGTTTTAATATTCCCGGATTCTCAGTGACAGCGAAATACCACGATAAATGGAACAGCGCGAAAATTATCGCGTATACGGTATTTCACTATGTTGATAGATAATCTAGCTAAGGTCTCAGGGGAGCATCATGGTCCTTTGGTAAATTAAAAACAAAAATAATAATAATAAAAAAAATCATGGTACTGCTTAATCATAATGGATGCATAGAAACAATTCATGCCTGTAGGAATGAATGACGCGATTTTATAGAGGATAAATAGAGCGTAAAATATATAGAGGATATAGTCTTTGGTCATGTCAGAATGTATATGACGCCTTATCATATCTCTTAGATAATATTTACATCAGATTTGGTAATAAGTTATACAGACAAATTGTTGGTATTCCGATGGGTACAAATTGTGCTCCTCTTGTGGCCGATTTGTTTTTATTTTGTTATGAAAGAGATTTCATGACTTCTCTTTCTGTTGATAATCAAGCTGATATCATTGAGGCATTTAACTCAACCTCTAGATATTTAGACGATCTTCTGAATATTGATAATCCTTATTTTGAAAGCTTGGTTAACCAAATTTACCCACCTGAACTTAAATTGAATAAAGCTAATACTTCAGATACCGAGGCCCCCCTTTTTGGATTTACATCTATCTATTTCTAACGGTTTTGTATCTTCTAAAATTTATGATAAACGTGATGACTTTGACTTTGATATAGTTAATTTTCCATTTTTGGATGGTGACGTTCCACGTCGTCCCTCTTATGGAGTGTATATTTCTCAACTTATAAGATTTGCTAGAGTGTGTAGTCATGTAGATGACTTTAATGCTCGTAATAAATGTCTAACTGCTAAACTTCTTCAACAGGGCTATCGGTATCATAAGCTTAGAAAGGCTTTTTCTAAATTCCATCGCAGACACCATGAATTGACTTCAAAATTTGATGTCGGATTAAAATTTCTTTTACACCAAGGCCTATCGGAACCAGAATTTTATGGTGACTGAGTATACAAATTCAAAAAGATTAAGGGTAGGACTGATTTTTCTGATCAATTCCGAAAAATAATAATACGTCACAAACGTATTGGCTATAATTTAAATGTTATGCGACAGTCTGCATGCTTAGTGATTAACCCAATCACGGTTGATAACTTTGCTGCACTCTTTAATTGCACACCGGGGGATCGGTCGTCAGACTCTATGATGGCCCCGACCTAAAGCTATATATTTTAGTTGGTTGGGACCGGAGCCTTTTTGTCTGTTGCTTGGTCCACCGGTGCTCAACTGGTGACCTTCTTTTGCTTCAGATTTCCAGTGGGGTTGTTTGGCAGGACATGGATCTCCACCTGTCAGACGGCCCGTTGTATCTGTTGAGTCCTCGTCTTTGCTTCTTCATGGTGTTGAAATTTGATTTATGTGTTTACCGTGATGATTCATTGACGAGTTAGAGGGTTATCATGCCAACCGAACAACTAAATGTTTTGTACCACTTCAGAAACTGAGGGTGAGGTTGGGCCTGTAAAATCGATTTAAGCCCCCCAGTAATTCATTACTGACCGTTCCAAGGCGGTAGTTCTGTTGTGGTTCTCTGTTGCCTGTTTTTGGTGTCAGAGTTTCTGTGATGTTTTACCTTATGTATGTTCTTATTATTTTTGGTTCGGTTTGGGTTGCTGAGTGGCCACCTTTTGGGAACAAGCTGCTCACTCGGTTGGCCATATGTTCTCTGTATCTTGATTATTTGTAATCTTAGTTGTTTCCAACTATGGTTTGAGGGCTGGATTTGGATTTTGATAGTTTCAGTTCCTGGTCTTTGCATACTTTTTACTTTTACGTTCCAGAGGTTTTCAACAGTATTAAGTTCAGTCGTTTCAAGACGGTGGGATGGTGATGATGAAATGCGGTTTGCAATGGAACCCCGTTTACGCTTGAGTGAGTGAGTCAGAACTCGGGTTTAACGTCCTACCACTGCATAGGTCATATGAGGACGGAACCTCGGTTTAAAGTCTCACCCGAAAGATCGGAGGAGACGTTTACACTTGAAAAGATTTTCATCTCCAACGGAAATCTAAACCAGGACAGCTAGATAGTCATGCATGTAAACACTTACAATTGACTCTCCTTATCTCAAACACTGATATCTCAAACTATCATTTTATATCAAAGAACATAGTTCGGGCACACTTCCTATTTATATTTACTTTACTTACATTTCAACCCCTGTTATCTCAAACTAATGGTACTGTAAAACACTAATATTGGCTGTAAGGCCTATCGGAACCAGAATTTTATGGTGACTTAGTATACAAATTCAAAAAGATTAAGGGTAGGACTGATTTTTCTGATCAATTCCGAAAAATAATAATACGTCACAAACGTAGTGGCTATAATTTAAATGTTATGCGACAGTCTGCATGCTTAGTGATTAACCCAATCACGGTTGATAGCTTTGCTGCACTCTTTAATTGCACACCGGGGGATCGGTCGTCAGACTCTATGATGGCCCCGACCTAAAGCTATATATTTTAGCTGGTTGGGACCGGAGCCTTTTTGTCTGTTGCTTGGTCCACCGGGGCTCAAGTGGTGACCTTCTTTTGCTTCAGCTTTCCAGTGGGGTTGTTTGGCAGGACATGGATCTCCACCTGTCAGACGGCCCGTTGTATCTGTTGAGTCCTCGTCTTTGCTTCTTCATGGTGTTGAAATTTGATTTATGTGTTTACCGTGATGATTCATTGACGAGTTAGAGGGTTATCATGCCAACCGAACAACCAACTAAATGTTTTGTACCACTTCAGAAACTGAGGGTGAGGTTGGGCCTGTAAAATCGATTTAAGCCCCCCAGTAATTCATTACTGACCCTTCCAAGGCGGTAGTTCTGTTGTGGTTCTTTGTTGCCTGTTTTTGGTGTCAGAGTTTCTGTGATGTTTTACCTTATGTATGTTATTATTATTTTTGGTTCGGTTTGGGTTGCTGAGTGGCCACCTTTTGGGAACAAGCTGCTCACTCGGTTGGCCATATGTTCTCTGTATCTTGATTATTTGTAATCTTAGTTGTTTCCAACTATGGTTTGAGGGCTGGATTTGGATTTTGATTGTTTCAGTTCCTGGTCTTTGCATACTTTTTACTTTTATTAATGAACCTTTTGGCGGATATTTATTTTGGCGGATTAGTGGCCTCTGGAAAACATGATTTCAGCTGACATCATATGGGCGACAAGTCCGAGTTCTACATTATCATAACGAATACCGTAGGTACAATTATTTCTAATAAAACTGTCTAGTACAACTGTTTACAGTAAATTGAGTTCTGTTTTCCTTCTGATTTAATCAACTTGGCTTACATGTACATACTACATGTAATTAGTATGGCACATCTAATTAACATTTTCACACTCTCTTTCCTTTGCTTGGGCTTTTCTTTTATGCTATGTATATTGGCTTTGATATGATGGTAGATGGAATAAAATAATGCCTAACAATATTTTTTCTTATACGATCGTCAATTTAAATTGAACGCATTTAAATTTGGCGATTTTCTTTCTTTCCGCCAATATCGCCAAAATAAAGTGACCGCCAAATATAAGTGTTTTACAGTATCTCAAAGTAAATTTCTGGAACCAGAAAATTTACTCTGAGATATCAGTCGTTTGACATTACTTTCGACTTAAGTTTGATAACGAGAGTTGTTAGCATATGTATTCTCACCCATTGGAAAAGAATATCCCTTTCTAGAGGTGTCTGAGATTTTTCTATCTCAGCCTGCTATCTCGGCCTAGGCTCAAAAAGCTGTCTCAAAATGCCAATCATTGCTATAGTACAGCCCAATTTATTACACACTTAAATTCAACAAATCAACTTGCTGCTACCTGTCATGTAAATTGCATGCAAAATGAAATTGACAGCAAATAATGTGCATGAGGTGTCACTTTAGATTTCTGATTAGCTGCCAGTCATGAAAAATGCATGCACATGGTGAAATTAACACACTTGTCATAACTATTAATAGAGAATTAGCTTGAAGTTTATAGTAATGGCCTCAAGAAGAAGTAAACGTATTCAATGAATTTTCTGTTTCATAAAATATAATGGGTGAGAAAAATAATCAATGATGGGCAAGCCTGGCATAAGACTAAATAATCTGAAAACTTGCCTGAGATTTCCTTGTCTCGGCCTCAACCCCATCATAGATTCTATTAGTATCACTCTCATGTTTTTTTGTATGTAACATTGTGTCATGTATTGTATATATGTTAAATGACGATAAGCTGTACATACTTAAGCCTTATAAAATTATGTTATGTTATGTTATGTGGACTGTATTTATTCAACAGATGATTACAAAATATGTGGCGAAGTGTTCCAAAATGCGTCTGGATCCATTACGGCCCCTGATTTCGATGGCGATGGTCTCTATGATATCAATATAGATTGTCTCTGGACAGTACAGGCACCTGAAGATTATGTTATCAGATATGTAATACAATATTTTGAGATAGAAGATACCTGGGAGTCAGGCTGCATTTTAGATGCACTTATGGTAATTGGTTTTCAATCCTTATTACCACATATGTCTATGGTTTTGCTACACATGACTTTATGCAATTATTGACTTTTGTTGGGATGGACTTGAACAGTTATTGAACTGTAAACTTCATACTAACCGACGCGTCTCTGTGGTTAATTAGAATTGTTTATTGTTTTAATAACACCTCATGTTCACCGAATCAGGGTCAGTTGGAATTGTTTATTTTCAATTACACCTCATGTTCACCAAATCCAAGCCAACAATTGTTTAATTATTTAATATGGACAGTATCAGTTGGAAGGTATGCAATTTTAGCACCATTCGGCACTGTACGTCAGACATGGAGTTGGAAAAACAAGAGGGCCATGAGACCCTGAATCGCTCACCTGAGAAATTGAAAAGCTTTTTTCAATCATGTCTGAAATTGTCAAAATATGAGTCTTGGGTCAAAAGTCAAAGAATGACTATGACTACTTGTACTAATAAATCTTCGTGCACTCATTAAGACAACCATGTATACCATTTTAGGCCAAAATCTTCAAAACTTTCCATGAAATATTATGTTCTAGCATTTTCCTATATTTGACCATGCCGCAAGAAAGGTCAAGGTAAACCAAAGGTCATCATTTGAACAGTTTTGGTGGCACTCTAGTATTCCATGCTACTTACCAAGTTTCAAGGCCATAGGTGTATTGGTTCTGGCGAAGAAAAAATATTAAATATTTATACCATAAATGGTAATGGCGGCCATGTTTGTCATGTGACCTGGACCTTTAAACAAATTTTTATTCAGTCAACCCCTGGAGGTTCTATATGAAATGTGTTTACATTTGGCCCTTTGGCTTTTGAGGTAATGTTTGAAAATGTCAAAATATGAGAGATATGGATCAAAGATCAAGAAATGACATTGATCTCTTGTACTCATAATTCTTCATGACCTCATTAAGACAACTGTATATACCAATTTAAGGCCAAAATCTTCAAAACTTTCCATGAAATCTTATGTTCTAGCATTTTCCCATATTTGACCTTGCCGTAAAAAAGGTCAAGGTCAATCCAAGGTCATAATTTGAATAATCTTGATAGTACTCAAGTACCCAATGCTACATACCAACTCGCAAGGTCATCGGTCAATTGGATCTGGGGAATAAGATTTTTAAAGGATTTTACCATATATGGGCATGGCGGCCATCTTGGTCATGTGACCAGGACCGTTAGAAATTTTTTTCATTCACTCAAGCCCTGGAGGCTCTGTATGAAATTTTGTCACAATTGGCCCTTTGGCTTTTAAGGTAATCTTTGAAATTGTCAAAATTTGAGAGCTCTGGGTCAAAAGTCAAAGAATGACCTTGAGCTCTTGCACTCACAAATCTTCATGTTCTCATTAAGATGACTGTATACACCAATTTTTAGCCCCAAATCTTCAAAACTTTACATTAAATCTTATGTTCTATCATTTCCATATTTGACCTTGCCGTAAAAAAGGTTTAGGTCAACCCAGTACCATAATTTTAACAATCTTGATAGTATTTGAGTACTCAATGCTACATACCAAGTTTAAATGCCATCGGTCAATTGGTTCTGGAGAAGAAGATTTTTAAAGATTATTACCATATATGGGCGTGGTGGCCATGTTGGTCATGTGACCTGGACTGTATGAATAAATTTTCGTTCGCTCAACCCCTGAAGGCTCTATATGAAATTTGGTTTCAATTCGCCCAGTGGCTTTTGAGGAGATTGTTAGAACTTGTCAAAATATGAGAGTTCTGGTTTAAAGGTCAAAGAATGACCTTGACCTCTTGTACTCATAAATCTTCATGTACTCATTAAGATGACAGTTGATACTAAATCACTGGAATATGAAATATTAGTCACACATACGCCTCGGTCCCACAGAGTTTGCTACTGCGATGCGACCGCTTTGCGACTGATTTCGTCTGAGACTGACCTGCGACCTCTGCGACCATTGCAGCTACTTTTCCTCTTCAAATGTGATCGCCGACCAGTCACCGATCAGTCGCCGTACAGTCGGCGACAACTGTCGCATGCAGTCGGCGATCGATCGGCGACCTTACTGCAACTGGTCACCGTAAGATCGCCGACAGGTTTGCAACTTGTTTAGGGTGATTGGCGACCAGTCAGCGACCGATCGGCGACTCATCAGCGCCTGGTTGCAATTGAACGGCGACTGGTCGGAGACTGATTTGCAACCGTTATGCGATAAATAAATAAATAAATAAACAAAAATGTATTGACAAGAATGAAATCATTTCGGCGAAAGTTGTCAAAATAACACAACTACAGATTTTGTTGCTTCGCTTACTACGAAACAACCGGAATGCACCTGTAATGTCTTTGATGGTGTTCTGGCGATTAAGACGGAGGAGGGTAACACAGTACTGGATAAGACCTTGGATAACAAGGAGGCCACAGTTTGTTGAGATTCCTTTTACTGTTGAGATCCCTCATCTGAAGCAGGCGTCCGAACTTCGGGAGTCATAGCTGCTGTCTGTTTGGTGCCGCGGTTTTTTTTCTGCACCCTCTAAGTACCATGGTGCAAACACTTTGAACCCGTTAATAAAATGCTGCAAAGAAGCAAAGACATCGTTTCGTTTTAAAGCTGGCACTGCAAATTTTAGGCGCACGCTTCAACCTGTCGGCGACAAGTCGCCGATCATTCGGCGATCAGTCGCCGATCGTTCGGCGATCTATCGGCGCACGCTGCAATATATCGGCGACCAGTCGCCGATCGGTCGCCGATCAGTAGCCGTCTCACCAGTGGTCAAACGCCGATAAGTCGCCGAACAGTCGTCGACAGATCGCCGATAGGTCGTAGCAAGGTTGGAACATTTTAGAACCAAAGTGTTGATGAAACCGATCGGCGACCGATCGGCGACTAAAATAATACGATCGGCGACCTCTAGAAAACCATTGCAACCCGTCGGCGAGCAGTCGCGGCTAGTCTTTTGTGCATGCCCAAAAGACTGGCTGCGACTAATATTGATCGGCGACTGCTCGGCGACCTTGTTACGACCATTATAAAACCCCTCTGCGACCTTTGCAAATCTCTCTGCGACTGTCAATATTTTTTGTCGCGGATAGGTCGCGGCGCGGTCGCATGCAATATAGGTCACTGTCACCTACTGTTTGTTTGGAGTCAAACGTATTGCCAAACTGAGTCATAATCTCAAGCGATCATATTCGTACATCAAATAGTCTTCAAGATATAAGGCAAAATCACTAGATCATGAAATATAGGTCACTGTGACCTGCTGTGAGTTTGAGGTCAAACATCGGGTCATACTGAGTCATTATTCCAAGCAATCATGTCTCTACATCAAAAGTCTTCAAGGCAAAATCACAAGACCATTAAGTATAGCTCGTCGTGACCTACTATTAGTTTGAGGTCAAACAACCAGTGCTACTTAATCATAATCCTAAGGAATCATGTTTGTACAAGGGTTGATCCGGAAGTAATGTCACTGTGTTCATTACGCGCTTATTCATAGTAGCATTACTATAAAAATTATATCAAGCTACACAGTAATTCAATTCCAATTAACAAAATAAATATAATTTTGAAATCTTTTTCCGTTCTAATTATATAGACCTTCAAAATGCGCCACCGACGCCATCGCGCTGCACGTTAAAATAACGTTGATTACATGAACATAATTTTCAAAGGTAATTACAAGTAAAATTCAAACTGACGTACCAAATCAGATGAAAATTTGATACGATGACGAAATATATCTCTGCTGCCCACTGTTGAAACTTTGATAGCGTCATTGCGGTTTGAAGTGCGCTAGTAAGTGCAAATATTTTACTACCGAGTGGAAAAATGTTGATTTCTGACAATGCGTCAGCGCATATTTGCGCGGTTTTGCCACAAATTAAGAATATCACCATTAGAGACTCGAGAGCGGCTTAACTAAACATGCGGTGATATAACAGTAATCATAAAGATTGTGTAAAGGTGCAATCAGTGCTATAGTGATGCAGAAAATTCGCTAGAAGGTCATCTAAAACCCGACAGAGCTTTATGTGCAGTGTCAGACAATAACGTCACTCTAGTTTAGACCCCATATATAGAGATCGATGGTCGGCAATTCGAATATTGTATTAATTCTTGAACATGAGCTGCGTGGCTGCTAAATAATGTTGCAAGATGAGATAAACATCGGTGAACAAACATTAGTGCTATGCTGGAACAACGAAGATGCTACTTTGGACATGATACAATATCGAAATTTCGTCTGAAACGTCAACAACGTCATTGACGCACGGCGCGTGTCATTACCATGCCTTCTGTCTACCTCGATATCTCGGTAACTGTACACTATATTTAAATGACATTTTCAGACCATACTGCAAATAGATTATCGTACCTGGATATGAAATTTTGTTGCTTTATTTTTATTATACGCGGTTTTATAGCAGCAGTGACATTACTTCTGGATCAACCCTCGTACATCAAAAAATCTTCCTGATATAAGGAAACACCACTGGTCCACGAAATGAAGGTCCATCTTTGAGGTCAAGCATAGGGTCATATTGAATAATTATCCCAAGCAATCATGTTCGTACATCAAAAGGTCTTTAAGATATAAGGCAAAATCACTGGACCATTCAATTTAGATCATTGTCACCTATTGTTAGTTTGAGATCAAATTATGGTCATACTTAGTCATTATCCCAAGCAAATCATGTTCGGACAATAAAAAGCCTTCCAGATATAAAGCAAAATCACTGGATCATGAAATCTAGGTCACTGTGACCTACTGTTAGTTAGAGGTCAACCATTCATACTGATTCATTATCCTCAAAAATCATGTTTGTACATCAAAGAGTCTTCGTGTAATACGGCAAAAGTCACTGAACCATGAAATATACGTCACTGTGACTTGCTGTTAGTTTGAGGCCAAACATCCGGTCATACTGAATCAATATCGCGAGCAGTCATGTTCGTACATCAAATAGTCTTTAAGAGGCAAAATCACTCATTAAGTCTCCACTACACTGGTATTCGAATGGCTCCGAAAAGACCATCCTGCGGGAACATAACATTGAATCTACAGGTTACAACCTCAATTTAGCGTCATGATGTCAAATCAAGAGTGATTCGATATTGAATCAACGTGGTTTGCCTGCTGGGAGCCAGCTTCAGAGACGTCCCAATCTTGGCGCAAATTTACATATTTTGCGCGCTTGAAGTTTTACTCCCTGAACATACTGAAATACTTTAACCGTTTGTACCAACTTTTTGGAAAGAAAGATAGGGTTATCACTTGTAATTTATTGTTTGTTGGGATGTCTTTGTCAATCTTTCCCTTTGATGTTGGGGATAGGGTTTGGGATCAGATTCAGTCAGTTCCTGAAGTGTAGTTACTCCTAAAATTTGATGCATAACGCATAAAAGGAGATGGCTGTAATAGAGAGAATACCAATTTAGTGTATTTTGATTTCAAGTTTATATGGCAAGATTAGACACAGCACAGAAATGACGAGGCTTGCCGAGCCATTCCTATGTGTTTCTGGTCGAGTCTGATAAACTTGATATCAAAAGAAACTAACATGAATTTTTATTCATCTTGCATTATTAGATGATTTTAACGCATACAGAGCGTGAAACAAATAAAGAGGAAACCTAACGGTGTTTTATCGAAACTTTCTGATGTCGCAGATACTCGTACATTATGACGTAAGTCGATGACTTCATTTAACCAATCGAACGGTGTTATCACGTCCAAAGTAAATGAATAGTCAATCACCTTCCAGGCACTGCTCGATATCGGTCGCGCAAGCGCAGTCCTAAAGTGACAATATATACGTTATGTTATCATACCCGTGTTATCAGGTGAATAATTGTAGCAGATGCATGATAAACTAGAAAATAAATTCATATGAGGAGATGCCCTTCGTATAAGTCGTTTCGCTGATCTTCAGAAAAAATCTTACTTTGATTTACTATGAATAAAGACATTTTTCTTGTCTAAATAATTTCAAATTTGGCAATCATATTGCAATATATATACTACTCAAAGTTTGCTAAGCACCAAATATATCACACAGGATCGTAAAGTTTGCATTATATATTTTTTATTTCCTAAAACCATGTAAAACACAGTAAAACGTGAACACTTTTGCCTACAATATTAAATAAATCAGTATTAGAAATGTAAAAAAAATCAACATAAGAATATTGCAACTATTCGATAAACAATGTACTAAAATATTCTTGGTGCTTAGCAAACTTTGGGTAGTATATAATGTAAGCTTATCGCTCCACTGTTGGCATATTCTCTATGCTTGTGAATTGAATCGATAGATTTATGTATAGTAAATCATTACACGAATATTTTGTTCCCGTCAGATCTTCGAAAGAGGACGAACAGAAAGGTTGAACTATTGTGGCTCCAGTGGGACATACCAGATGGAAGGAGAGACACTGCTCAACATACTATACGTGCAGTTTTACTCAGACTTCAGCGAAACTGGCAAAGGATTTAATATCACTTTTTGGCAGATTACAGGTATGACAAATATTATGATAGTTATTAGCTTGAAAGGGCGTGGCTATTTTTAACATACATATACATGCATTTGAAGTACAGTAAAATCTCACTATTATGACCACTCGAAATTACGACCACTTATGAAGACCGCCTGTAATGGCGACAAGAAACTTAGCTGAGTTTGGCTTCCATTCTTATGAGCTGTTGGCTTTTTGCGTGTTCTTGCTGCATCGACATCTGTTTCCTGATGCCCTTGTCTGTTGCTTTTCTCGAGACACAGTGGTTGGGGTCGCTCGATGGGGCATGCCTGCGCTCGCGAGTCAATACGTGGGCATCTCTTACCTGATGTCTGGAGATAATGTGTCCCGCAGAATGCGACAGGAAGTGTGGCTCGGAGAGGGACGCTCGTTGCCTGCCGAGACATGTCTATCATCTCTTTTCTTTCAAACTTTTGGGGTTTAGCGACACTGAAGAAGTTAGATACAGAAACGCGCGTCTGTCGCACTAAAATTGGTATGCATACGTTTATATTTAATATATTCCTGAATTGTTTCCACAGGATCTTACTATTCACAATAAGTCTTCGCAAAGGCTCTTGTTGACAAAATTTCGAAAGCTAATACAACAGGGCCCAGGTTCACAATCATTCCTTAAACTTTTGGGTGACCTGAAAGTTAAGGTCGAAAATTGCATGTGTAAATAAAAAGTCACATAAACGAAGTCTTTTTTTTTCTTTTTCATTACAATGTTTGGCCATTATCAGTACCATTTAGCGGCGAAGAGTATGATTTTTATATAATTTAAATATAGATTTTCCAAGGCAAACTTTCCAGTCTGGTTTACTTAAAAAGTTATTTGAACTTTTGTTGTTATTTAGTATTCTCAGATAAGTTTTGCGTTTAAAAAGGCCGTGATAAAAATTGGATGTATTGCGCACCTAATATATTCATGTTTATTTATGCTTTATGACCACCTACCTGTCACTTTTGAAATGCCTCGTGGTGGAGTGGTAATCTAGAGCGACTCGGTTATGGTGCAGAAAATTGCCGGAGGATTGTGAGTTCAAATCCGGGCTTTGCCATCCGACGACTGGAAAACTCTTTGTTAACCCAGTAGTAAATGGGCACCTGTTGCGAATCAGGGACGGATTAGGCAGCGAAAGGAGAGGAATGGGCTCCCCCTTTCATATCCTGTGCCCAAGTAACAGTGGGCCTCTATCCCTCACTGCCCCTACGGCTATCTGTCTATTGGAAACCCTGCATTTTACTTTTATCTGTTCCTGACTTACAACTTACGTTGTTATAGGTCGTTTGCGAAAAAGTGGAGGGCAAAAAAATCGATTTTATTTCTTTACTACTGAATTAATTTTCACGAAACTTTGCAGACCTTAATCTATTACCCATACGAACTCATGCAAGGAATCTCAGCTTTTTTTGACTGTTAGATAAAAAATTGTCAGTTCAACTACATCTGTTCCTAATCTTTGAAGTTTTACGCTTGGTTGGTGCAGTTTTTGGAACAGCGAGTGTTGTATACACTATATTATGTGCATTCCATATATGGACATTTTCTTATATATAGGGGAAACACACAATAAAATCCCTTTCAAATGATTGGCCAATTATCTTAAAAGCCTCTTGTTTACTCAGTAGTGAGTGAACACATTTCAGACCACATGGTAATTTCTGAATGAATAATAGTATAAGTATAGTAACTATAGAACAACAATGGCTGTTGAACCATTATGGTTACCTCCTGTGTAAGGATGGCATAAAACTGAGAAGAAAAATGGTAATGATTGATAGAGAAACATTTTATTCAAAGGTCAAAAAATTCTACATTTCCTAGTATGAGTTCGTATAGGTAACAGATTATGGTATGCAAAGTTTCATGAAAATCTATTCAGTATTAAAGAAATTAAACCGATTTTTTGCCCTCCACTTTTTCGCAAACGCACTATACTTCATGTTAATGCTTCCCGTCTGGTATTGTGTGTCAATGTAGAATTGATTGGTTCTTTTGCACTACTCTAGTAACTTTACTTTAGTTCAAAATAATCTATCTCCAAAGGCCTCACCATTCCATGTTCTCCTCCCTTTCAGCGCCGAACAAAGCCTGTGGAGAAGTGCTGACTCAAACGTCTGGCTGGATAGCCTCTCCTGATCTAGATGGGGACGGTCTTTATGACTTTAACCTCAACTGTTCTTGGACCATAGAAGTAGAAGAGAGTACAGTGATAGCATTTCGTCTAATATTTTTGGATATCGTGCCGTCAGATGACTGTAAAACAGACTATTTATTAGTGAGTACTGTGCTGGAAAAATATACCAGTCCAACGCGGAGGAACCGTACATAACTACAATAAATATCGATAGAATGATATAAACAAATATAAATGATATATTTAACTACTGCAAAACACTTTATATTTGCGGTATCAAAATTTCGCGGTTCAATGAAAATGACATATTGGCGCATACTAATTTTGGCGGTCAAGATATATCATGGCTCATGACAACATTGAAAATTTTATGGGAATTTGTGACAGTTTTTCTCACTTTTTCATTAACAGTACATTGTGGCATCTATTAGAATCGCATCATCGAGGCAATTCCAATGGGCTGCCACAATGTATAGTTAAATGGAATGGTATAAAAAAAACTCAAATTATCATCAGGTACTCCTTTATATCTAAACCTTTGTTACGGTGTTCATAAATCAAATATTAGCAGATTTATTTACGTTAGCCGCCAATATCGCCAAAATTCAGTAACCGCCAAATATATTTGTTTTACAGTATTTTTATTTACTCATTTATTTATTTTATAGCACTAACAAAAAGATGTAGGGATAACTTGCGATTTTTACGTTTTTTCAAATAGTATATCAGTCATGTCAGGATAATGGGAGGGTGAAAATGCAAGGCTGTGTGCAATGGAACCTCGCTTACGACTGGAAAGATTTCCTATGGGAAACTCAACATGCTCTTCGTCCAGTCACCGATTCGGAAATTAATCATTTAAGACTTTTTATTACGATTCCGCCCATTAATATAGACGTAGAATTCATTGATAACCTAGCATATATGGGGATATATAGATACAATCATCCATACCAGATTGTTTTAAGAATTGTGAAGTTCAAATCATTTGTGATAAATATTATATACCTATCAGGAGTATTATGATCAATTTTAATTAATCATCATCATCATCATTATTGTTGGTATAAGCGTAAGCATGTTGAGTGTAATGCTCTAAACCTATCCTACAACTTCTATTGGTCTAAATTATTTATTCAATAAAGATAGCTGTGTTGCTACCTATTTGGGAAAGAGCTGCTGACCCGGCTCATCACTTGTAATCTACTGTTGGTTGGGTTGTCATCGTCTATCTTTCTCTTTGATGTTGGGGATAGGGTTTGGGATCTGATTCAGTCAGTTCCTGAAGTGTAGCTACTCTTTAAATTTAAAGGATTGGAAATTTCAAAACCATGCATCAACGTATTTCCCTTTATTTACAAAAATATTTAAAAAAAAAAAAAAAAAAAAAACACACACACACACACACACACACACAAAAAAAACACAGCAACAACAACAACAAAAAACTAAAAAAAAACTTACATGTTACGTCGCGAGCCAAAAAGCAGTTTTCGTTATCTGGAATTAGGTATCCAGGAATTTCATAGGAAGTATGCCTTGGTTCCAGCAGAAAAGCTGCAAACAACGTTGCTGTTGTTTGACAGTTGCATAACATTTATACTTTGAAGCTGGAGCTGAGTGGCACTAAGGCTTATGAGCAGACTTCAGCAAAAGAAAAGACAGATATCAATAACCACATTTGTCATACAGCCACTAAATTTGCTGTAAGTGTTAATGAAAACCCAGAAAGACATCCTGGCCCCCTCCATAACCTAAACAACCGTTTAAGGCACGATTTGTTGCTTAAAAAGAGCAAGGAGGGACTTCTTTGAGAAAATTATCATAATTCTAATGCTAGAAACAGTTAAGTTTGCTTTAGACATTGAATAAACAGAATACCTCTACTATCCCCACTGTGACCTATTTTGCAAAATACTTTTAATGTCATTTTGCTTGCAGTTAGGCACTAATAACTGAAATTCATTATGGCAGAAGAGAGAGGTGGGGTAATTTACTTTCGATCAATTCCGATTTGTTTGTTTATCATCTTCTATCTTAAGCATTAAACAACACCGAACAGATAATTTTGTTCATCTTAATTTCTTACTTCGAAAAGGTGTGAAAAAATGCTTGTTTGTAGGTAGAATGCTTGGATCAAAGATAGTAAAAACTAGAAACTTCATATATTTCTATGCAAGGCTGCCACATTTCTAAAAACTTATATCTGTGCTTAACTAAGATATTAACAGGAAGAAAAATGTAAGAAAACGTAAAAGTCAGCGCCTCAGTTTCGAAGCCATCAATGCAACAAAGAGGGATGAAATAGGACGAATGGAACTTTTGCATAGGTATAATGTGTCCACCCCTCTCTTCTATCCTATTTTCCAGTTGTCAGTGTCAAAATACCGAAAAAGTTGTCTTTCAATAGCACACAAATAGAAAAAATCAGGCATTCTCTTAATAAAATGTCTAAAGCAAGCCTAATCGATTTTAACATCAGGGTCTATACTAATTGGCTCCGATGAAGGTCCTGTCTGACTCTTTTTAAGAGTAAATATTTTAATGCAGAAAATAATTTTTCAAGGGCTTCATTAAATTTATCATGTTTAAACATTTGTCATTGGAATGTCGATCTCGGTTTTTCATTACCATATTCCTGTTCACCGCGAAAACGACTTAACCTACGTGGAAGTATTTCATCACTTGTCAATATACTTAAGATAACTTTGATAGGTTGCAAACTCGTATCTCAGCAATATTCTATACGACGAACTTTTCTGGATTCCTAAGCACTGTCCCTTTATTTATTCCCATGGTAATTGTAAGGTTTTTTTGACAACACAGACTTTAAATCGAAGCTAGGATGCACATTGGGGTATGCACAGACTTATGAAAAATTTGCATAGCTATAGAATTAATGCAACTCATGTGAAAATCATGCTGTTTCCCGCATCCTGGCAAAGCAATTTCTGCAAGCTTCGACGATCCTTTGTTTCTCCGTATTTAGACGCTGGTCGTGCTAAAGCATTGATAGCCATTTTCCCAGTTAGTTCATGGACTGTCTCTGAGGCGATTGTCATGAATTCAGACTCTTGGAGAATCCATGTTTGCAAGGTTATAACTGACTCATCCTTGTGATTTTCGAAAATCCAGCGATGGGATTGAGTTAGAATTGCTTCCTGTTACTTGCGCTGTGGTTCGGTATAAAGCGAACCATCTCCCAGCTCATAATGTTGTCCGGCTTCTTTTAGATTTATCATGGCGATGTCAAGTAAATCCGCAAACTGTTCTATGTATCTTGCGTTACCAGGTCGTATCTGTCGAAACTGTTCTAACTCTTCAAAAATAGATCGCTATTTGCCGACGCTGCCTCCATATTTTCTGTCTAAGCGATTTTTTGCTGCTTCGTACGCTGTGGCTGAATGTCCCAGTCTTTCTGTTACCTTTAGAGCTTCTGCGAACAAATACTGACGAAGCTGTAGTAGCTTGTATTCCCCCATGGAGGGGCGCTATCGATGCATACAAGGAAAGCTGCCTTCCAACTTTAATAATTTCTCTTGTCGCCGGAGAATACAGGTATCTGCATCCGTTCATATAACGTCAAATCAGAGACGCAACAGTTGTTTAACGTTTGACATGTGTTCTGTGTCACGTAAAGATGATAACTGTATACTTCTCTCCAACATTTCCTAATATTGGTTTACCTTTGGACTCATGATATTTCAAACTACTTGTATCTCAAATTCCCTGAGAATTTAGTTTGAAATAACACTAGTTTGAGATGATCTTTGACTTTGAGATATCGAGAGGTGGCTGTATTTGTTTTACTTTTTTGCCATTCGACTATTTACAGATATACGACACTCAGAATTATTTCGTCACGTACTGTGACCACTTTGTGGCGTATGGAGGAGCAGAATTCAGCAAGACTTCATCAAATGTGTTGTTTGTGGATTTCGGCTCAAACAATGTGAACACTAGAACAGGGTTTAAACTCGAGTACGAACAAGGTATGTAGAGGCTTTATTCATCAGTTAAAAAATATTTGAGGAATAGGACATGATGTAATGTCAGCCAGAGTGTACCAATAATGGTAGATTCGGTAGATGAGGTCAATGCTGATATTTTCTTTCTTGCATCACATCGTGTCTTCTGAATCAACAATCAACAATTGTTTTAGTATATAACCAACAAACTTTGTATTGCCTAGCCGGGTAATAGAATTTCGCCGGTATACATCGTTATACGGCACATTGCATTCGGGCGTTGCCATCTCTCTGTTAAATTATATGATGTCAGTAATGTTTGAATAATATTTGACGTCAGGAAAGTATGCCGAAAAAACGTTATCAGTTCTCGGATACACATAACCCTTACATGGATATACACATTACAATTAAATGACAGCGCCAATTAATTGCGGGCTTAAGGCTACAGAACTCCTGAAAATCTAGATTAAATTTAGAATTTAATGTCACATTGGAAACATCCTGCCGGTAGACACAATCAACCACGTGAAGCCGTGGTCCTTGTCGACGACGACAGACGAACACCATAGATCAAATCCATATACGGAGGATGTTGCTGAATAATCTAGTCCATCGTAAGTGTGAGCAAAGTATCATAACAGTAACCCATATAGGGACTGAGAAATATCATTAAGTCCGTGAAGCATAAACATGTAGGTCACTGTCCTACATGGTTGGTTACACTGTGATGCTTCGCCCAGATGCAATTAGTGCTGACCAAATATTGTGACTTTTACCCTATAGCTCCTTTGAAACAGACAAAAACACAAATTCTTAAAAATTAATCTAATGTTTTTTCAAAGTCAATAGACCATGACCAGTAGGTCAAGACCATGCATGGTGCAAATATTCAGGTGATCATGTGCTGATTTAAGTGTGCACTAAGTTTCATTACTCTAGCCCCTATATTTTGTGAGAAATAGACTAAATTATTCAGTTCAATTAAGATAGCTGAGTTGCCACCTATTTGGGAAAGAACTGCTGACTCGGCATATCACTTGTAATTTATTGTTTGTTGGGATGTCTTTGTAAATCTTTCCCTTTGATGTTGGGGATAGGGTCTGGGATCTGATTCAATCAGTTTCTGAAGTGTAGTTACTCTTTAAATTTAAATGCAAATGGTTAAAATGTTAAACTTCTAACAGACACGGACGGGAACATCCGGGGGTATAGCATACTAATAGTGGCGAAAAACCTATCTTGCAGTATGGAGAGGACAGTGAACAGTACAAAGGAAACAGTACACAGTGGACGGTAAACAGTACACAGTTTACAGTACATACCCAATAGTATACAGCCAGTATGTATGCATTCTCTTGTGCATGTATAAAGCTTCTGTCGTAGTAGGCAGTGCAAGGAAACAGTATCGTCTGTGCAAGGAAACAGTATCGTGACAAGACGAATTGAATATAAAATTACATAGATCTCTGCTCCAGAGAAATTACTGAAACGGTTAGGACACCGAAAAATAAGACGCTACCAGGGTATTGAGTTAAATGGCCCTTTCAAAAGCTAGTTTAGCATGTTAAGTATGTTAACTGCAAAGTGTTCAGTGTTGCATTCATAATGTTGGTTGGTTGCAATATAGGTAGCGCCTATTTCATACTAATTACATGTAACGATATGTTTTCAAACGAGGCAAAGTGTAAAGCCTTAGATTTGTCTTTAACTGGCACGCTAAGACAGTTTTTTTTTCCTGTTTAGCTTTTAAGTTAATATTTTAAGCGCACCTTTGCGAATGCAAAGTGGAGCATATTCTATACCCCGGCGTCGTAGTCCGAGTATGCATTAACGTTAGAGCAGCGTAAGTGTGCTCCTCGGCGTCCCTGATCAGGTTAACTAGTGTAAAGTTAACATTTACGTTTTATCTTGATGTTTTACTCTGTGTCTTACAAGGTATAGAAGCTACAATCTTCATATTTGGGGTATATATACACAGCCATATGTCTGCAGCATCTGCATCAAACAATTGCGTGTCCTTGATCTACATGTTCCGGATAATTGACCTTGGTGTCCAGCACCATTTTTAAAGCAATATGTTCAGTTTCGATGATACCTTTGAGACAGAAGAGTTGATACTTGGTCAGATAACATATGCCTAAAAGTGCAGCAGCTGCAAAGCATCCGTGCAGACTCTGTGTCTTTGAACTTTGTTCGTGGTGAAATGATTTGCCTCATATTTCTAACACTGTTTAATGGATTAACATGTGGCACAGGGGATCACTCTGAGACTGTGAATGATCTCATACTACTTTTAGATCACTGCTACCTACGTTTCATGGTCAAGTTATTTTGGACATATATCTTGAGCACTATTTAGTTGATTTCCATCATACCTAGGATAATGGTTCAGTTTTACACTGCAAATTACCTCATACTATTTGTAGGTCACTGTAACCTATATTTCATGACTTAATGTAGGTTTCTGTGACCTATATTTTATGACCCAGTGATTTTGTCTTACATTTCCAACACTGTTAAATGGATTTACATCACACTTTGCATAAAGGGTCAGTCTAACACTTGACACAGTAAATGACCTCTTAGTAAATGATTGTATTTTGACCTACAATTCATGATTCAATTGTGTTGTTTTATATTTTGAGCACTATTTAATAGGTATTCATCACACCTGTGATCATGAGTCAGACTGACACTGCAGGTGAATAAACATCTTTATTACCATGTAAGACAGGCATTCATTAGGCGCGCTTCATTGTCTTCTCACAAGTTTTGTTATTTTCTATAACCCGTTTTGAATGGAGCACCTTTCAAACCACTCTATGCATCTGAATTAGACGCAATGTTTGCTCACATCTTTCAGCAATACACTGGCATGGTTGAAATCCCGAAGAAATAGTGTCTTGCAAATATATACCCGCTCTTTAAAAAGGTGATAGGTCTTTGGCTTGCTGTTACCGACCGGTTTCTCTAACTTATTTACCATGCAAGTTACTTGAACATATTGTTTGGTCTTATATTATAGCAAATTTGGATGAACATAAACTTTTGTCAGAAAGACAACATGCGTTTCGTTAGAAGCATAGTTGTTAAATTCAAATGTTTACGGTTATAAACGACTGGATTCAAATCTTGGACAAGACGGTCGAGTTGACACTTTCATCTTGGACTTTTAGAAAGCTTTTGACTTACCCCTCATGAATTACTTACATGTAAGCTATACGGCTATGAAATGCAGCAGCTTGTAGTAGTAAACAAAGTTAAATAAAATTAGGCCCCCGTTTTGTAAGGTGTCCCATAGAGCACCGTGCTACTTGTTATACAGTAACGATATGACAGAAAATATTGACTCCAAATTGAGACGTTTTGCTGACGACTTTGTTTGCTGTCGTGACGTCAGAGATAATGAAGACACGGTGAAACTTCAGGAGGATAAATATCGTTAAGGGGGTTTGGCAAGGAGTTTGCGCATTCCAACCGGCCAAATGCAATTTATTGCACATAACAAGGAAATGGACCAAGAAGATCAATGCTTCCTATACCCTAGAGGGAACGGTCCTTGATAACGTAGAAACTATAAATTTTAAGAGTAACTACACTTCAGGAACTTACTGAATCAGATCCCATACCCTATCCCCAACATCAAAGGGAAAGATTGGCAAAGACATCCCAACAAACAATAAATTACAAGTGATAAGCCGAGTCAGCAGCTCTTTCCCAAATAAGTGGCAACTCAGCTATTTCAGCTATAAAGTATCTCGGCATAACCATTACCTGTGATTTGAAATGGAACACACATGTCAGCAATACTTGCACGAAGGCTAATAGGACCCTTGGCTTTTTCAGATCTAACTTGGCAGCATGTCCACAAGACGTTAAAAAGACAGCATACAAGGGACTGGTGCGTCCAGTCCTGGAGTATGATAGTTCAGTTTGAGACCCCAAAGTATGATTCTTTCAGCTGAACTTGAGAATGTGCAGAAAAGGGCAGCTAGATTTGTAACAGGAAATTACACCATGAAACTGGGAGTATGACTGGTATTCTGTAGAAACTTACGTGGAAATCTCTGAAAAAGAGAAGAAAAGATATTAGACTCAGAATGCTTTAAATAGGTCTAAAGAGTGCAGCATAAAAGACCTTGTTCCCCCAAGCAGGCATACCAGAAATCATAATTCTCTGGCATTTCAAACCAAATTGGCTGGGACTGACATTTACAAGTCCAGTTTCTTCCCCCCATACTATCAGAGATTGGTATTTCCTGGAGAATTCCCTTATTTTTGCTGCTGAGTGTGCAGAGGATTCAGTTAGTAAGTTTACTTTGCTTGTAAGGGCTAGGGACTAGCTTCCCTGATCACAGATCCTGGTCCAGTAAACAATTCTGATTCTGATTCTGATGCTAGATCCTATGTATGTGTGTAGTTACTCTTCAAAGTAACAAAGTTTTCGCGAACCTGGCGGCGAAAACACTTACATCTCAATTCTGCTTATTCACACCCTATTCACTTCGAAGCAGAATTGGAAATATAAACATACACTGTCACCTTTCAAAATAAAGATGTATAGATACAGTTTTGGAAGAAGTGATTCTTCGATTTACAACTGGAGTACACACTTACAGTAAACAGACACAATTTGATGCAAATGTGGTGACAAAGATGAAATAATATCCAGACACCTTAACATTATACCCAGAAAGATGATCTTTTCTGTTGGGTGAACAATGTAAATGGACTTAACTATTAGACTTGACCAAGTTCGCAAGATGGTTTTGTCTAGCTAATAGTTTGGACTGACAAGTACATCTACTAATTAAGACTTAGCTTTTCAAACACGAAAACGGTACGGAACTAGACCAGAAGCCGCAGAATGACGCGTTTGTCATCTCTTTTACCTGACATATACTATGTAACACTGGCGATTATGGCCCACTTCGAATCGAACATGAGTACCTACCATAGTAGTATTTTGGAACATGCACACTCGCATTACCCATCAAACGCCTAAAGTTGCTATAATAGTAGATTGCCATGGAAACAGAAATAAATACTGTGCAATTCATTGCCTTTTCCGTGCATGTAGAATTTAAAAGTAAAAAGTATGCAAAGACCAGGAGCTGAAACAATCAAAATCAAAATCAAGCCCTAAAAACGATAATTTATATTATAATTCATTGACATCCTAAATTTTCTACAGCTACAAAGCATTGTTTGGATGATCTTACGGGATACAATGGAACAGTATCAGTAACAAACCACGGATATACATGCCAGGCCTGGTCCTCTCAGACACCCCACCAAAATATCTACAATAAGGACAGTTGGTTTCCAATTGACGGCTCTGTGACAGAGGCCAGTAATTTCTGTCGTGATGTTGATATCCCTGGTAGACCTTGGTGTTATACAACGGACCCAGACATACTGTGGAATTACTGCACATACAGGATTTGTAATAGTAAGTGTGACTGTTTTTTTTTCTATACGTATACAATGCTGACATTGTAACACTGAGGATGAAAGCAATTTTCTATACGTGTATAATCACTACTGCAGAAATGAGCCATTAAAATCCTCTGAAATCACCGTGATGCAAACCTCATGAATAGCCCATGGAAATCATAAGAAACCATGAAAGGCAGTCATTAGTCTTTGTACGCAAAAATTTATGTGTTCATTTTCAGCCCATTAAATTCTTTATATATGGGGTGGTCGGGTGGTGCGATGGTGCTGCATGTAACTCCCAGTACCGGGGCCCCCTACTAATTTGGACTATAGTAGGGCAAGGGCCTACTGTGCTTACAGTAGGTGCGGGTGGGGGTTGTTTGGACATTTTTCTCTCGTCTATCATTTCTCTTCTTTCTCCCTCTCTCTGGTAGACGGCCCGATATAGACTGAAATATTGTCTCAAAGGGCCGTTAAACCCAATACAATCAATCAATCAACCAATCAATCAATAAATTCTTTATAAATGTCCATTTTAAGAAGTGTCTATCATGAAAATGGCATGTAATACAGTTGAATTTTGATAATGTGGCATTATACTAATGGCATTGAAAATGTCTTAAGCAATAACATCTTGATTTAGTTTTTTTAACTCCCATCATTGCTTACTAAGCAGTAAACTAATAATAGCCATTAAGTGGGACATTAAAAATCATGACCTTTAAATGAAGAAAATTTGTAATTCTGTACCATTTATACTGGAATGAGTGAGTGAATTATGGTTTAACGTCCCACCAACGACGATGTCATATGGAGACGGGACTTCGGTTTATAGTCTCATCAGAAAGACCGGGGAAGCGGGGACTCGATCTTGCGATCTTTGGATTGATAGTCGAGCGTGATATCCACTACAATACTGCCGCTCCTTTTATACTGGCTAATGACCATTACTTGTGCATCTAATGAGAATAACAAAGAAAAGGTCCCTTTAAACAGATATGACTTTGTTTCATGGCCATGATAAATATCATGCAAAGATTTATGACCATTGCTGTAACTAGAAAAACATCAATATTAACAGTTCTGACCATTAACATCGCATCTAATAGTCATTTAGAAAACAATATCACTTAAAACTAATATGATTCAATTTTATGCCCATGATAAACATGGTGTTAAACTGTTACGCCATTAATGTAACCATGCATAAATCCAAAACACATGAGCGTTTAAGCATCAAAATGTACAGTAATGACCATTAACATTGTATGTAATGGACAGCAACAAGAAAAGCACCGCTGAAAACGGATGTCATTTTATTTCATGTCCATGATAAACATAATGTCAAAATGTTTGTCCATTATTTTTACAGTTGTTATGAATATGATGTTTAACTGATGTAAATATTTTCTCTTACCATGATTATGCAGTTTGAAATAAACAAGTTGTTTACATTGTCCTTCAGAACATTCTGGAAAATTGGGGAAACTTTAGAATGTTCCCGAAACAGAAAGAATCGTCCAGAAAGTTCTAAAATTTGCTCCCCGTTGTCAAAGGAATGTTGTGGAAGCTTCAGGAAATTAGGGAACTTTCATGATATTTCACGAATGTTCTGGAATAACTAATTTTAGTAATTTAGAAAATAATAGAAATTTCTGTTATGAACATTAAGAATCTTCTGGTATATAATTATGTCAGAATTGAGAACTGTCTGGTAAAATCTATCTCTGGTTAATTCCTGAATGTTCCTAGATAATATGTGAGGAGCATAAATTTTCATTTGATCATCTTTGTAAACTTTCACCAGTCTATAGTTAAATAATTTTATACTGGATTACTTTATGACTTTCATTCTGGGATTATTGGAAATATTCTGCTGAGTTTTATATTTGGGATCAGAAACTGTTAAAGAATTTGTGTGTAAAATATTCTGAGGGACATTCAATATTAATTTAGGTATTAAATATACTTAAGTCATTAATGACTGTTTTTATTTTGATGTACATGTAAATACATTTTGTTTAGTTTTAAAACAGGCTTGTTGCTGGTTTACTTCCATCTTTTTTGTTACCACTGCCAGGTCGTAACACAATCAATACATAAATAATATAAGTAATGGTGCTAAAATGTTTATCTAATGGGCATTAACAAGAAGGAACAATCACTTAAAACTAATGTGATTTTATTCAGAGCGATGATAAACGTGAAAAAAATCATGGTATTTTTTAAATAACTAATCATTTAGATAGTAGTAAAAGAAGTTGAGCATTTTACTGTCATTATTAAAATAAACAATGAAACACTGACCAACTGGTTTGATGATATCTTCGGTGACAAAATGTCTACTGACAGCGATTTCAGCCTAGTGGTTTCAAAATAAACGTAACTAATAGATATAGTGGGACAGGTGCGCATTTCTGTATTTAACTTCTTCGTTGTTGCTAAGATCCAAAATATTGACAGACAGAACGGCTCTGGGCAGGTCTCGACAGGCAACGTGAAGCCCTCTTCAAGCTACGCTTACTGACGCATTCCGAGAGACACAATGGCTGCAGACATCAGGCAAGATACTCTACGTATTATTAACTCGCGAGCGCAAGCGTGTCCCACTGAGCCACCTCAACACATGTCTCGAGAAACGAGACAGACAAGGTCATCAAGAAAAAATTGACCCATGCAGCAAGAACGAATAAAAACTAAAATAATACGAAATAATGAAAGCCAAACGCCCATAAATATCATATCATTTTGCAAAGTCAGTCTTAGTTTTAGACTATTTTAGAAATATTACCTAAGCCGGGTACCGTAACAAGCTTCAAATACCTTGGTGCAGTTGTCTCAGATAATGGGTCATAAAAGGAGGCTGTCTCAAGTGGTGCACAAATTACTTCAGCTCGTACGAAGCTGAAACCAGTTTGGAGAGGTCACATCATATCTCTTGGATTAAAGGTAAAACTTATGCTCTCCTTTATCATTTACGTATTTCTGTATGCCTGTGAATCGTGAACCTTGACAACAGAGTTAAAGAAAAAACACAGGGGTTGAGATGATATGCTACCGAAGGTTACTGATCATTACGTACAAGCACCATATAACCAATGAGGAGGTTCGCAGAAAGATCGAAACAGCCATTTGAGAATATGATGAGCTCCTGACCCTGGTCAAGAAACGAAAACTAAGGTAGTTTGGTTTCAAGGTCTTCTGACTTAGCAAAGACGATTCTACAGGTCACAGTGAAAGGAAAAGAAGAAGAGGTAGACATACAGGTGGGAATACAATATTAAACAGTGGACAGGAATGGACTTTACCAGCTCAACTTGGGCAGCTGAAGACAGGACAAGCTGGAAAGAGATAGTTTGGAAGTCATCTGTGGTGCCCCAACAACTTTGAAAGGTTTTGGGATAGACTAGAAAAGAATACCAAATTAAGTGCGACGGACGTGCGTTTCTGTATTTAACTTTTTCAGTGTCAGTAAAATCCAAAAGTTTGAAGGATGATGTGCAGATCTCGGCAGACAGCGAGCAGCCCCCTCCGAGCCCTATTTACCGACACATTTCGCGATATACGGTAAGTGCAGACATCAGATAAAAATTGCCTACGTATAACTTACTCGCGGACGCTGGCTTGTTCCTCCTAGAAACCTTAACCCCTGTGGCTCGTTAATCGGGACAGAAAATGGCATCCGGAAGGAGATAACCGATGCAGCAAGAATAAACCAAAGCCAAAATAATCCAAAACAAGAGGACCAAGAGGCCCCGAATCGCTCACCTGAGCTAACAATTTGAAGGTCAAACTAGGGTCACCTGTGGAGTTATTTTCCGATGTTTCAATTGGAAAAAGCAAATTTAATGGGCGAGCTAGTACACGTCCTGACAGCATTTTTACTTTAGCCGACCGAATATGCCCATCACGGCTTGTCACAAGACTCACAATTTTTCCATTTTCCAGAATCTCCTTGGAACATCATCTTTCACCAACACAACGTCACCTACAGTCGTGGCGGAAGGTGACTGAATTCTTCCAGTTTTCAACTTACTCTGAGTTCGTTCTCTTAAATTTAACAAATACTCATCACGCCAAATTTTCCAAAAGGTATTCAAGAGTCGCTGCCCTCTTTTTCCAAACTTGTAACAGTCGCTCAGCTGAACTTTCATATGGATTATAATCTCTATCGTCCGGATCGTATTCTTATTCTGGAACTCCTGTGTTTGGGTTCAGAGTTAGAAAATGCCCTGGAGTTAGGGTAATATTGGATTCCAGATCGTCACCTACGTACACTAGCGGCCTTGTATTAACAGATGCTTCGACTTCTTTTAGAAGCGTCTGCAACTGTATGTATGTAAGCAGATTTCTGTTATTGGTTTTGCATAAAGCTCTTTTAACTAGTCCAACTAGTCTTTCGTAAAAGCCGCCCATCCATGATGCTAATTCCACAATAAACGACCATTTTATACCCATATTTGACACATAACTTTGAATCTCGTCATCTTTTGTAACGTTTTTCCAAATCAAATCCAACGTTCTACTGGCGGATTTGAATTGTAAAGCATTGTCGCTTATTATTTCTTCTGGCGTACCTCTTTGTGAGATAAATCTGCGAAATCCAAGAAGGAATTCTTCTGTAGACATATCCTGTATGAGCTCAAGATGAACAGCACGTATGACAAGACAGGTGAACAAACATATCAAAACCTTTTTTGCACCTTCATTTGTTTTAATGAACAACGGCCCTAAATAATCAACGCCTGTTCGCAAGAATGGAACCGCTTCTGTAACACGACCCTTAGGTAAAGGAGACATTGTAGGCTTTTTATATTGGCCGCCCTCAAGGCGGCGACACATAGAACACTTTTGTAAGACAAATCTCACGGTTGCACGACCATGGGGAATCCAGTATTTGTGTCTAATGCAGCTGAGAGTTTGAGAGACTCCACTATGTAGCGTTTCTCTGTGAATTTTCTCAATCAACAAATGCGTATATCTATCTTTTTTCGGTAACAGAACTGGATGGCGTGTACTCTCGCTAAGATCTGCATGTTCTATTCTGCCGTTACATCGCAACAGGCCGTGATTATCAATATACAGCCCCAACTGCTTTTGTAGATTGTCTGAACATTTGCCTGATATTGCTTCGTACACCTTCGGATAATGCTTTCTTTGAACATACCTTATTCACATTGTCTTTGCTTCAACTATGTCAGAGCTAGTTAGAGTGCAACCATTATTATCTGATTTTCTAAGTTTTCTAAGGAAGCGGAGCGCAAGTGCTGTAACTCTCAACATCTTTGTTACAGACGAGTATCTTTCACCATCGATACCAAGAGGAGGTGTACTACCAGAGGTGTATGTCTGAGGCTTAACTATCTTTTCAGACATTTCCATTAAACCACTTTCGGTAGACTTTTTTTTAATCTTTATCTCTGATTCAAAGTCAAGCTCTGTGTTTTTGTCAGTTGTGTCATCTGAGTGTGGCTTGAGAAGCCATTCAGGTCCATGCCACCACAACTGGTCTTGCCTGAGCTTTTCCAGAGTGGTTCCACGTGAGGCGGTGCCTGCAGGATTCTGTTTCGTAGATATATAACTGAACATAATATTATCATGTTGATTAATTTCATTTACTCTTTTCCTATCAAACACTGATAGGTCTTTGTTTGACCTAATCCATTTCAACACACACTGGGAATCGGTCCATAATTATGTGTGCTCTATTGGTTGTTGTAACTGGTCTTTCAGAAACGTTACACATCTGACACCTATTAACACAGCCATTAATTCCAATCTAGGAATTGTCAGTCCCTTTAAGGGAGCAAGCCTTGTTTTAGAAATATAAGATCAGATTTTGACTCAGAATCAGTACTTGTTTGATGTAGAAATACGACAGCGGCATATGCACAAACTGAAGCGTCACAGAAACATAGAAGTGTATAATTCACACTCTTGTCACCATCTCGAAAGCTAACACAACGCTCTATTGGACAGCTCGATATTGCTGTAAGATCAGGGTGCATGGACGCCCAAACAGAACAGTCATCAGCTTCAATTTTTTCAACCCAGTCTAACCGCTTATTCCACAGAGTCTGAAGAAAAACCTTTCCTTTTAGTAACACAGGTGCAAACAAGCCAAGAGGATCAAACACTGAAGCTATCTGTTTTAACACGATCCTTTTTGATAGACTTTGCAGATCCAAAGGTGCATTGACTCATTTTAGAGAAATAGAGTGCTGGTAAATATTCCAGGAGTGACCAAGCATATTCAATGTTTCGCACACTGCTCTATCACTGCTTTCAATGAATTCATTCACTGTATCATTATTTGATATTCATTCTCGTAGGTTCATGGAAGCGCCCTTAAAAATTGATTTTGCTTCACTGTAGAGCTGAAGAGCATCCTCTATAGTAGTTGTGCCTGTTATCATTTTATCCACATAGATATCCTGTTTCAATTTGTTTGCAAGTTCACTATCATATGCGTTTAAATGACTTTCAATGGTGGAACCTAGAAGAAAAGGGCTGGATATAACACCAAAGGGACACGACAGAATCGATATTCTTGAATAGTGCTATCATTCACCGTTGGCGTTTTGTAATCTTTCAGCCATAGAAACCTTGTAACGTCCCGCTGAGTAGGCTGCAGACCTATCTGCAAGAAGGCCTTTTCTATGTCTGCTACAATCGCTATCTTATGTAGTCTAAATCTCATTAACATCCCACAAAGATCATTCAGTAAAACGGGACCTCCGTATAAACAGTCATTTAAACTATTGTTCTCCATTTTTGTTTTGGCAGATGCATCATACACAACTCTGAGCTTTGTTGTTGGTTTCAACGGATTTATTACTGCATGATGTGGTAGATAATGCTTTGGTCCATTACCAGAGAATTCACACACTTTCTCGATTACCCTTTTTTCTAGTTGGTCCTTTATAATGGAGTCATACTTTTTCATTAAGTCTGGTTTGTTTTTCATTCTAGATATAGTTGACTTCAGTCGACCCATATCCAAGTCGCGATTGAGCGGTAGATCAGGACTTTCCTCTTTCCAAGGCCATGTTACTTGGTATCTCCCATTTTCAAATTTCAGTGTCTCTTTGAAGTGTATTCTGGCCAGATCATCAGCTGTTGTCTTCGAATTATCAGTAACCCCAATAGTTTCAATATTCCAGAAATCTTCTAAGTCTGGTTTTACTGGCATTGATTTGTCCACATTTGTGAAGGCACTAGTATTAGAGTTCTTTCGGATAAGACGCATCTGTAAACATAGCCGTATCTGGACGTATCGGGACGTATCGGAAAGGGATCGATTAGTTGTCTCAAATTTAATTTCCATTCGAGGATTTTAAGGTAGCTGGGCACCAGAGGCACATGGGGGCTACCCAGGACAATCCAGATTAGTTGTTTAACTCACAGGTGGCTATCAGGATGAAGAACTGACCTGTATTCCAGGCCAATCTTCAAGCCCGGACGAAAGATGTGAGTTCAGTAAGTTGTTGTAAGTTAGAATAACGGCAAAAAGTGAACTGCCAATGGTCTATAGTTTAAGTTAATTCCGACTATTGCACAATGTCCCAGGCACCAGTGTTCGGCTGGAAGGCCCTGAAAAGGGCCAGGAGTCAAAGGCAAAGGTCCTCCCTCCTGACCACTGTCTGTCTGCTGGTTGGTTTAGTGGACTGCTGATGACATAGTTCGGCGGTCCTCTTCATAGCCACAGGTGCCTCAGCCCCCCACCATGCCGATGGTCCATCTTCCAAGGTTCCCAGGGGGGGGGGGTACTGATGGTTGACGTGTAATTGAGCATGGTGGTCCGCGAGCTCTCAATTTCTTCCCCATCCGACCTTGGGTAGCCATCTCGAAGTTGGATAATCAGCCGCTGGTGGTATAATGATTCCTATTACGTCATAGCTAACACATGGGTCGTCGATGCGCTAGTGGATCCGTATCGTTGCAAAGGGATTCTTCTACCGTCTCAGCCGTTGGTTGATTTCTTCTTTGGGAATTTATTCCGTTTTGCAGTAACTTCTCTCTTTTTTTTTTTTTTTGGTAGAATTCTCATACGAGTTTTCCCCCAGGAGGCTCAGCGGAACAAATCCGTAAGTGCACACTCCTGGCACCAAGTCTGTCTGTCTGTCCCCGTTCCAATTCGAGGAGGAGAATTGTTGTTGTTGCAATTCTGTAACAAAGCTGCTCGACTATTTTTTGTTTTGTTTTGTTTGTTTGTTCTCATTGTTTTGTTTGTTTGTTCTCAATTCTCTGTTCTGTTCTGTTGTGTTCAATACTCGTATCGACGTTACCCAAGTGGCTCAACGGTATCTCAATTCTCTGAGTTTCCGTTCCAATAATAAATCAATTTTATAGACAGCTGACTAACTGAGTTTGCATATGAAATATATTGATAAAGAGAAACTATTTTAGAAAACTTCCGATTACAAATCATTTTCTAGCAATACTTCATATGTTTTACAATATATATATATTTGATAATCTCAGCTAAAAGGGAAGATTAAGCAGATGAAATAATGCATTTCTTTATTCATTACACCACTTACATAATATTGATTCAAGGGAAGTAATAATGTTCATGGTGTGCTCTTACAAGAAGTAGCTTAAACAAAATACCTTTTTGGTATTTATGGGCAATGACCCGGGGCCATGGGGGTAATAGGTGGCTATTTTGGGTGGGTGAGGGGTCACGGGGATAATAGGCGTCCGGTTTTCTGTCCGTCCGTCAACCCGTTCGTCCGTCCGTTCACATTCACGTCGACCCTAGCATTTAAGTCCATACAAATGACTTTTTTCTCCAAAACCAAGGAATCCAAGGTTCTCAATTTCTAATGCTGCATTACCAGACTGCAGGGCTTCAGCACGGTAAAAGCCAGCTTTATCCAGTTTCCAAGATGGCTGCTGTTACTAAAAATAGCAAACAACAATAAAACCAACTTTTTATCCAGAACCACTTGGTATATTTGGCTAAAATTTTGCAAGCAGCATCAGTTGGGCCGTGGCTTTATTTAAGATTGTTTCCCACATTTATTTCATGTTTTCAGAAACAAAAGCGCCAAGACACGAGAAAACCAACAATGTGGTTGTGCGACCAGCGCAGACACAGATCTGTCTGGGCATCCGCCCATTCATTTCAGATACTTTGCTAAGCGCTTTAAAGGTAGCTAAGGGTCTAAGATACCTGCATGCGGACAGCGAAGACTCTGATCAGACTGGGCGGATGCCCAGGCTGACCTGAGTCTGCGCTGGGCGCACAACCACATTGTTGGTTTTCTCATGTCGCGGCTTAAAATTTGTTATTTTAACAAAATTTCGTTAAACAATATGTAATAGTCTCATAATTAACCGTACCAGCTTTGGGAAAATGCATGTTTTTCCCAACAAATGTGGAATGAAAAATAATCTTCAAACTAAATTGCACGTGATTGTGACTTATGAATAAATTGTTTTTGTCCAATAGTGCGATTTCGAGCGCGGTTCGCGATAGTTTAAAAAATCATCTTATTTTTTGTTTAAAGTCACTTTTAGCAAATATTATTATCTAAACTCTATTTCAAATGTATAGTTAGACCATGTCGGAGGTATTGCACGAAACATTTCATCAAATATTTTTTGTTATTATTATCAAGGGAGTAAATCATTAAAATAAAAAAAAAATGAAGCGGAATTAGGTCACAGTGCCTTACTTTCTGTTTACAAGCCTTACTTAGCTAAACTTCCAATATCTCAAGTAAACATGAACGGATTTTAATCAGATTTGGTCAGAATTGTTCATTAATGGAGTTCGTTCAAATTAAGTGATTGGAAACCATCTAAGATGGCCGCCAGCCACCGTTACTAATGTAGATAAACATGAAAATGACAATTTTTCTATAACCCCTGAAGGAAATTAGCATCAAATTTGTTCCAGAATGATCCTTGCATGAAGCTACTTCAAGATGTTTCGAATTGACCATCCAAAACAGCCGCCATCCACCGCTACTAAAAATAGCGAAAAACATGGAAACGATATCTCATAAACTACTGAATGGATTTTGACCCAATTTGCATGTGTGACAAAATGATGTTTTAATTGAGTTTTTAATGTAAAAGTAAAAAGTATGCAAAGACCAGGAACTGAAACAATCAAAATCCAAATCCAGCCCTAAAACCATAGTTGGAAACAACTAAGATTACAAATAATCAAGATACAGAGAACATATGGCCAACCGAGTGAGCAGCTTGTTCCCAAAAGGTGGCCACTCAGCAACCCAAACCGAACCAAAAATAATAAGAACATACATAAGGTAAAACATCACAGAAACTCTGACACCAACAAACAGGCAACAGAGAACCACAACAGAACTACCGCCTTGGAACGGTCAGTAATGAATTACTGGGGGGCTTAAATCGATTTTACAGGCCCAACCTCACCCTCAGTTTCTGAAGTGGTACAAAACATTTAGTTGGTTGTTCGGTTCGCATGATAACCCTCTAACTCGTCAATGAATCATCATGGTAAACACATAAATCAAATTTCAACACCATGAAGAAGCAAAGACGAGGACTCAACAGATACATCGGGCCGTCTGACAGGTGGAGATCCCTGTCCTGCAAAACAACCCCACTGGAAATCTGAAGCAAACGAAGGTCACCAGTTGAGCCCCGGTGGACCAAGCAACAGACAAAAAGGCTCCGGTCCCAACCAACTAAAATATATAGCTTTAGGTCGGGGCCATCATAGAGTCTGACGACCGATCCCCCGGTGTGCAATGAAAGAGTGCAGAAAAGTTATCAACCGAGATTGGGTTAAAGGTGCAAAGCAGGTGCGACATAGTGTTTCGCAGAACTCTTGTTTTACATATGTGCTCTAGTAACCTATTTTGCATGTCATGCAGTTCTAAAAGGGATAAGCAAGGCACTGTTATTCTTGTTTAAACTACACCATGAAACTCTTAAAGCTTAACCGACCCATTGCTGTATCATGTTAAGCATTCATGATCTATTTTTTCATGAGGTATCGCCACAAGGTTCTCACTGCAAACTGTAAACAAATCAAACAAGCTTGAGTTCCACATAGAACGGATTTGAAAATTGATTTTGGTCACACTTTCGATATCATAAGCCTGATATAAATGATAAAAATACAATGTACTGGCATGCGGTCCATTAAATGTCCCGCTTTTGCATCTGTCGAAGGGGAATCAGGTTGGTTGGTTTGGTTTGGGTTTAATGGCTCTTTGAGACGTTATTTCAGACTATGTCGAGCCTTCTTCTCCCAGAGAGAGGGCGACAGAAAATAGAGATAGATGAGCGAACAAAATAGCCAAAACAACCCCGACCCGCAGCTACTGCAAGCACAGTTGGGCTATCCAAATAAGTAGTATGCACATGCACTGAGAGTTACCCAATATTCATTGCTTTTTCTCTCTGTATTGGAATATAGCTAGCGGTTGAAGGCTCATTTGCTCTGTCATGAGATATTTTATAGTGAGGTACCGCTTCAAGCCTTTTACTACACTTTTGAAGTTGTGAAAGACAGTTTTTAGCCTGTTTTTCACAATAAAACAACATCGAGTTTCACATAAAACGCCTGTTAGACTTAATACATAATGTCATTGTAGTCGGAAACTGAAATGACCGACTTTCGATATCATACACCTGACAAAAATAAATAAATGAATAAATAAATAAAAATACAATGTATAAGCATGAGACTTCATTCGTTGTCCTGTTTTTGTTTATACTACATTGCTCGACGGGGGTCCGGAAATTGAAAACTGTATTTTTTGGGGCAATTTTTCATTTTCAAACCCATGTTTTCCCTGTGTTTTCAAATTATTTGACTCAAATGATACACATAAACACATTAACCAAAATTTTACCACCAAACGTGAAGGTTAATCCGCTTTGCATAAGGATTTGAGTTTAGTTGTTTTTACGCTGTTCTTAAGCGGAAATACTTTCGCCGTCATAAGTTTGAAGAAAATGCCAAAATACAATGTACAAATTTGGGTCCCCTTTCATTGTCCCGCTTTCATTTATATTGAAAATCTCAACGGGCAACCAGGAAGCTTTTTGTCATTGTTTCAAAAACATGTTACCCCTACTTTCAGCCAGTTATATGACTCAATATATGTACATTAGCCTACTATTTTATCACAAGGATTTATGTTTAGATATATTTACCACTGATAGGACTATGGAGATCTAAAAAGAAGGTAGCGCGGAACCTAGCTCACGGAGACAATTATTACTTGCAACCCATTCCTCTGTCCATTTCACAGAACTCCAAACGGTAAAAAAGAAATCATTGGTAAACTGGCTTAAAGCAGGACAAGGTCTACCGTGCTTGCAGTAGGTGCGGGTGAGGACTGTTTGGCTATTTTTTCTCTCGTCTGTCCTGTCCCCTATCTCTAGTAGGCAACTCGTTATAGACTGAAATACTACCTCAAAGGCATTTTACACCCTAAAGCAACCAACCAGTCGACTAAATACTAAACAAAACATTTGGACATTGCCTGTTGAAGCTGTTCAATATAACTGAGGACAAGGGAGGATATTATTGTTGACAAGGGAGGATATCATTGTTAGCCAAATTTGGGCTTATTACAATCCCTTCAGAGAGTATGGGAACGAAAGTGTGACAGTCGAACGGAAAGACGGACGGACATGCACTATTTCGAAAATCACCCAATTATTAAGCGGCTGAGGACAATGAAGTACTGGGCAGACATACACCAAAACTATTAAACAAAATCTAAAAGCCATAATCGTATGTAAAACAAATGCTTCTATCTTCTGCAAACTAACATTTGACGGTATTATATAGATCAGTTTCAAAATTGCAATAATGATTTCTCCCTCTCCGATGCGTCCCGATGCGTCATGATACAGCTACTTATACAGCTACGTCTTATCCGAAAGAACTCTATTTGTAATATTAGTACCGTACGTCAGAATTAACATGTTTGTTTCAGTCACATCAAATTACCTTCACTTGTTCTACCCGTTTAAATCCATCCTAATTTCGACGTAAGAAAATAGAGGCTAGGTTGAACTTCAATTTTCTGGGAAAGAATTATATCTAAGGGACCGACCATTTGATATTCTGGGGGGGGGGCCTGGTATTCTTGATGGAGACACGACATTTTATTTCACTAGCCTCTGGAAACAATTTCTTTTTTTTTCACCTTGTGGGAGCTAATTTATTTTTTTTACAAGCTAACTCAAACAGATTATTTTTTTAAATTTTATAGCTGAACTATCAGATCCTTGTTTACTTGACCTTAATATCCTTTTATTTTACCTACATCTGCATTTTTTTCTCACAAAAAGAACATGGTGCTGTCTTTAACCAGACCAAGGGCATGGCTTAGCATGCTTTCGCAAACCAGTGCCTGGAGCATGTTACTTTTTTCATCTAAGGTACAGATACAAACATCCCTGTATGCGTTTGGCAAAACATTAGGCCTTAAATTAGAGATATTTTGGCCAAAATTTAGGGCTATTTTGTCAAATTTTTAGGGCTAACATTAGGAATCTAAGTGTGTTTTTTTCTATCCCAATATATGCCCAAACTTGCTTTATTTGTACTTTAGAAAGTTAGATAAATACTTACATGATAGAGTCACAATACTTACATGATAGAGTCACATTATGGCAATTTAATAAAATGGCTGAAAGTTATGTGCTAAGAAGTTAACAAATGGGGTCTGGGGGGCAACGCCCCCCAGAAGCTAAAGCAATTTCCTATTTTCAATGGCAATTTTAAGACTGGAAACAATAGAGAAAAACCAGGAATGATGATAAAAATAAGGGATTTTATATTAGGACTTTTGCCTTTTAGAGTGTTTATTTTGCCATAATGGTCTTGTCTCCCATAAGCTGGTGACTCTTTTGCAATTTAGTTTTAGTGGAAACATTTACTTAGTAATGTGGCAGATGTATGTGAATGTTGTATAGGATGTTTTTGTAAATGTATGCACATGCGGCTCGCTGGTGTAAACCAATTGTAGATAATATTAAAATATTACTATAAATATGGGGGTCTGGGGGGCTGCGCCCCCCAGAAGCCAGAGACATTATAAAAACTCAATTTCAATGGAATTATCTGCAGACTATTTTTTTTTTTAAATTTTGGGTGGAGACAGGTTATTGTTTTCTCTTACTTTTGAGGCCAGATTATTTTTTTGAACCCCCTTATGAGCCAGGTTATTTTTTTCTTGCATATCCAAAGACAGGGAATTTTTTCGATAAATATACCAGCCCCCCCCCCCCCCCCCCCCAAGAATATCAAATGGTCGGTCCCTAAATAGTAATCATTTCCTATCAATAACTCCACAGAAGATGTTTCACTTTCCATAGGAATGGTATCTGCCATGTCTAAACTTTTGACAAGGTGTTCTAGATGTTCTGTAGGAAAAGATTAAATTGCCTTTATTTGAACACTGCCACTAATAACTGGCACAATATTAGCGCTTATGTCTGAATAATCTCCGTTATTTAGTTTCAAACTTAACTTTGTCATAGTTGTTTTGATCGTCTTCGGATGCTCACTCCCAAATGTCACCAACTTAATCTCTTGTTCATCTTCTCGCGTAAGACCTAGTTGTTCCGCCAATCGCTCTGTAACATAGGTTCTTTGCGATCCCGAGTCCATAAGAATCCTAACCTGTTTTCGTTGGGAACCAAGAGGATTTTTTATCTCTGTCTTTGCTGTCTGCATTAACACCATTTCCCCTGAAGAAACTAATACGTTTTCTTGAACATTAGGAATTTCTTTTGCAACATCACTAACTTCCTCCGATAAATGAACGCTAGAAACACTAGATGAGAATTTTTTAGGATACAAACTTCGATGATGAACGTTGAATTCACCACAGTAAACACACATTTTCGTTTGCTTGCACTCTTTGGACACATGTCCGACTTTTAAACACCTGTAACAACTATCTTTTAGTTGTTGTTTTCTCTCTTCAATAGACCTATATTTCGGACATTCATCGCTCCAGTGCCGCTTGTTGCAGTAGCGACACTGATCATAATGACGAGTAACTGTGTTTTACTTTGTATTAGCTACGAGAGCTTCTGCAGAACTGGTAACTGTAGGCTTTCGAGTCCAACTGTTTTTGACTGCCTTTGTTACTGAATTCGGCCTGTTCTTTGACAATTATTGAGGACGAAACTGATTGCTTTTATTGTTTGAATTAAATCTTTGCTCCGACGGCTTATTTTTCTTTTTCCGCCTTTTCTCGAGCAGTGACATACTCACGAAGTTTGTCACATAATTTGGAAATGGTCCACTTATTTTTTGCTCCGTTAATTATTTCTAATTAAAGGAGCACTTCTTCTGGTAACTTAGCTCTAATCATTGACACAAACACGTCTTGATTTATGTTTTGGTTTAATTGGTTTAAAACTTCAAGACTACGAAGGTGTCGTTCTATGTTATCGAGCAAAGTCCTTAAACTATTTGTATTCATAGTTGCTAGACGCAAATTGATCATTTGACTGTAATGAAGGTCAACGACTTCCTGTACATCACCAAATATTTCTTTAAGAATACCAAAAGCAACTTGGTAGTTTTCGTTTGAGAGTGATAAACCTGATACAGCACTATTGGCTTCTCCAGTCAATTTACTCTTCAAGTAACTGAATTTTTCAATGTCTGACAACTTTGTATTATTATGAATTGCAAACACAAATGAATCCCAAAATTCCATCTGAGTTTATCACCAGAGAAAGAAATCATATCTAATTTGGGCAATTTAACTGTTGATGCATGTTCCTTTTCTTTCAATTCTTGTTTTGCAAGAAGCTCTTGCTGTTGTTGCATTTGGTGTGTCACAATTTTTTGCATTTCTTTTTGCAACTGTACAACCTGATCTACTCCTACATTTTCTTTAGGTTCGGGTTCATGGCTTTTTACAATCTTCGTTTTTGTCATCTCAATTCTTAACTCTTGAAGATTTAAAATGCACTCAATGGCCTCATCACAAACAATTTGATTGTCATCTATGAGTTGCTGAGTGAGCTCAGCGTCCTTTTCACCAACGGCTTCAGCCAATTTATCTGTTTGGGTCTCAAGCTTGTCACTGTAGGTTTCTAACCTTTCTATGCACTTATTTATTTGCTTTATGCATTCTTCTTTCTTAGTTAATTCTATATAACTTTGTAACAAGGCTAGACCATTCAACACTTCGTTCAAGGAATTGAGATATCTGGTTCTTACACCCTTTAAATATGGCAGATTTGCAGCCATCATTACAAACACTTTGTTTTCTCAATAGAAATGAAATACTATTTTACCTTTTTTTTGTCCCTTGTTTCCCGGATTCCGGCACCATACAATGTGATAGAGATCACCTTTAATTTAACAATCCTTTTTATTCTAAACCACGTCGGAATTCAAAACGCAGCACCACTTTAACATACTTTACCCTTTTTATTGTCACATTAAAATTACAATGAAATTTCAATCATTATCAGAATCAATTCAAATGGGGAGTTAACGAAATGGAGGCTTTCGCGGCTTTAAAGAAAGCATTAACAACACCTCCAGTGTTAGCTTTACGTGCGAGGTGATGTTTCAGATGTACCAAAAACATCGTCACGTTTGGTTGAAATTGAGGAAGAAATAAAAAAAAACACGTGCTGCTATGGACAGACTATTGTCATTTACAAACCCAGATTCTCACATTGACCGAGACTTGACAACAAGATCACTCTGTTCTCCTGTTCATAGTGCTACAGTGTCACAGCCAGATGTTGCCAGGACTCCCTCTTATGGTCCAATGAGCCGTTTGCCAGGTGATTATTCAATGCCTGAAATTAGGTCACGGCGACCCATGAAGGAAAGGCCAAGGTCAGAACAGAAACTATATCAAAACAACAGCCTGACAAACCTGTGGTAAGGCCAAAACAACTTAAGTTCGAGCCTGTAGAAGAGCCAACCACCCAGGAATTAAATTTATTAATGTTAGAGGAACTTGAAGGCCAAATGAAAAAACAATTTAAAGATTTAAAATCAGTAGTGAAAAACACTGAATCAAAAGACAAATCGACTGAGAATTTGTCGTCTTCTAGACACAAATACTCTAGTCGACATTCAAAACATAGGGACCCAAGTTCACATTAAAAGTCTTCTGTTTCATCAAGAAAGAAAGATCGGTCAAGGTCACATAAAAGAAAACTGTCTTCAAAGAAGAATTACCGATCTTCTTCCAGTAATGATTTTAGTTCCTCTGATAGCCGTTCAAGATCAAGATCACACAGAAAGTCAACTTCGTATAAAAAGCATAGATCTCCTGTTGCCTCAAAAAAACGAAGTAGGTCAAGGTCACATAAAAAGTGCACTCTTCCAAGAAAACAAATACTTACTCTGATGAAGATTCCAGTTCATCTGAAAGTCAGTATTCAACATCAGGGTCAAGTTCAGATAGCTCAGGGTATAGTCATTCAAGGTCATACTCAAGGTCAAGGTCACGCTCAAGGTCGAAGTCAGATTATTCCAGAGGCCACAAGCATTCATATTCAAGATCACATGGATCTAGGTACTATTCTGATAGTTCTAGTTCAAGGTCAAGGTCACTTGTACGCCATTACAGTCATCATACAAGACATGACTACAGCAGTAGCTCAGATGATGATAACTCAAGAGTCTCTAGGCATAGAAGGTCTTCTAGACATCAGCCTAGAAAGAGACGTGGTGATCCAAAAAGGCTCCCTAAGAACTTAAGATTTGTTGGGAAAACAAGTTGGTTGTCATTTAAACAAAAGTTTGAAAGTTACAGATCAGTCATAAGGTGGTGTGATAGTGAATGCCGTGATTACTTGAACTGGAGTCTAGAGGGAAAAGCCTTGGATTTCTTAGCCATTACAAAAAGAAAGGGAGAGCACTATTCCTATCGTAGAATGATGAAGAAGCTGGAAAATTGATGTGGCTCAAAAGAAATTACAGAAACAGCAAGAGCTAAATTTCAGCAGGCATCTCAACAGACTGATGAATCGTTGGAGGATTGGGCAGACAGAGTTCTCACCCTTGCTACTCCCACATTCAAGCATTTGCCTGAAAGTCACAGAACGAAGGAAACTATTTCGAAATTCTGCCGAGGATGTCTTGACAAGGAAGCGGCTAAACATGCATGTTTTGAGCATCCAAAAAGTATACAAGCTGCCTTGAATGCTGTAAAACATTACCAGTACATATCTCAAGCCGTCGAAGGTAAAAAGCATCCAAGTCGAAAGAAGGAAGATGTTACAGTTAATACTGTTGTTTCCCCTTCAGAAGCGCGAGTGGAGCAGATGATTGCAAAAGCAATTGATGGTTTAGCGGCTTAATTGAAACAGTTGGAAACTTCAACCGTGTTTAAATCAACACCACAAAAACCAACTAATTCATCCAATACTAGTTTACAGTGTTTCTTTCGTAAACAGCAAGGACATTTAAAGAAAGACTGTAGAGTGTATCAATCTTGGCTAAAGAAGAAAGACACCAAAGAAAACAAACAAGAAAGCCAACGGATAAATAATTTAAACAGATAAGGGCTTGGCAGAAAGGCCACACATCCCAGCCCCAACAGAATGAAAAACATTGTGGCCAAACAAAGAAAAAGATGCAAGTTTCTGAGACTTCTAGTCCGCACTCTGAGGAAAAGTCGCTAACCAAAGTAAGAAGCAAGTTGCTGAGACTTCTAGTCCACACTCAGAAAGAAAAGTCGCTAACCAAAGTAAGAAGCTTGTGGTTGAGACTTCTAGTCCACACTCAGAAACAGTAGGCGCTAACCAAGGGAAGCAACTTATTCCCCCAGCAAATTCTTTCCCTCAAAAACTTCAGAAAGAAGAAGGAATAAGTCAACAGAAAGAAAAAGATAGTGAAAAACTGTGTGTAACAGCAGAAGAAAATAGTGTAAAACAGTCTGTAACAGTAGGAAAAGATAGTGTCACCCAAAATCAACAGTAGGCCAATGGTGATGGGATTTCTAATCCTATTTCTATCGGTAATGCTGAAAAGGTTACACAAAAGAAGCAAGAGAAACCTAGCATTCATCGAGTGTGTGCCGGTGCTTCTTTCGTTCGTTTAAAAGTTGGCAATAAATGGGTAAGAGCCAGAATTGATTCAGGTGCAGACATAACTATTCTGTCATCTCAGACATATGAAAGTTTGAAATAGAAGCCAGCTAAAATAGAAGAAGTTACCATGCAAATGGCGGACAAAGAAATGGTGATAAAAGGATTCATCATCCAACCACTGAAGCTACAATTGGGATCGCAGACTTTTAATGAAAAGGTTTATGTGGCACCAATCAGTGATGCAATGCTGTTAGGTCAAGACTTATTACATCGTCTTGGCGTGTTACTGGACATGCATTCTAACACATTAGTCCTGAATGGTGAGACAATCCCCATGGAGACAATATTCAAAGATGGAAAGCCTGTAGTGGCACGAGTGTCTTTGATGAAGAGAGTAGTGGTTCCACCGAATTCAGCCGTTCGTTTGCCATGCAAGATGGACACAAAGTTAGACGACTATTACATAGAACCGGGAGATGTAGTTATCAAAAAAGGTATTCTGATGCCCCATATTATCAGATCTTCCGAAGAAAATCCAGTAGTTTGTCTTGTAAATCCTACTTCAGGCTATAAAACATTCAACAGAAAGGAGGTGATAGGAAATGCTTATGAAAATGACAGTGTTCTAGGGGAGAACTTGGTTTCCGAGTCGGCTTCTAGCCACTCAGAGACAGTTGAAATGAAGGTGCAAGGCAAAGAAAAAGGGCAAGGTCTGCAGTCGGCTTCTAGCCACTCAGATACGCTGAAAAAACAAGGTGAGAAAAAGGAGCAAGGTCTGCAGTCGGCTTCTAGTCACTCAGATACTCTCCTTAAACAAGTGCAAGGTGAAAAAACTGAGCAGAATCTGCAGCCAGAAGAAACGCTTGAGAAAATTGCAGCCAAAGTCCCAGTTCATCTACAAGAAGTGTTTAAATCATCCGTGGAACACTTAGACAGTCAACAAAGAGAACAGTTGGCGAATCTTCTTTGCAACTATGCTGATGTATTTGCCACAAACGATTTTGACTTGGGTAGTTGTACTGCAATTGAACATACCATTGACACCGGGGAAACTAAACCAATTAAGCAACACATTCGAAGAACACCTGCATACTTTGTTGGTGAAGAAGAGGCGCATCTGAAGAAGATGTTAGATGCTGGTGTAATCTGGGAGTCTGTTTCCGAATGGGCCTCATCTCCAGTATTGATTCGAAAGAGAGATGGTTCTGTTAGATTGTGTATCGATTACAGAGCATTGAATGATGTTTCTGCGAAAGACACTTTTCCATTGCCGTTGGTAGAAGATTGCCTCGATACGTTAGCAGGAAACGTCTGGTTTTCTAAATTAGATGCTAATTCTGCTTACTGGCAAGTTCAGGTCAAAGAAGAAAATAGAAAGAAAACCGCATTTTAACAAAGTTTGGATTGTTCGAACATGTTAAAATGGGATTCGGTTTGACCAATGCACCTGCTACATTTTCTCGTGTAGTCAACTTGATTCTCCGTGGTTTGACCTGGAAAACTATTTTGGCATTCTTGGATGATATCCTTGTGATGGGTAAGACATTCAAGGAGCATTTGCAGAACTTAGCTGAGGCTCTAGAAAGATTCCGGATCCATGGTATGAAACTCAAGCCTAGGAAGTGTCTTTTCTTTCAAAAAGAAGTGGAATTCTTAGGAAGAATTGTCAGTGGAAACGAACTATCCATGGCTTCCAAGGACATAGACACGGTAGTCAACCGGCCTGTCCCAAAGTCATCAAAAGATGTGGAAAGATTCCTGGGCTTAGCAAACTACCACAGACTCTTCGTTAAAGGCTTCGCGGATTTGGCTCAGCCACTATACTGTTTAACGGGCAAGAATCAATTCAAATGGGGAGTTAACGAAATGGAGGCTTTCGCGCGGCTTTATAGAAAGCATTAACAACACCTCCAGTGTTAGCTTTACCAAACAATACAGATCCTTTTATTTTGGATGTAGATGCGTCTGATGTTGCTATTGGAGCGGAGCTCAAACCGGTTCAAGATGGAGCAGAAAGAGTTATAGCTTTTAGCAGTGTCTCTTTGACTCCAGAACAGAAGAATTACTGTACTACAAGGAAGGAGCTCTTAGCTATTGTACGCTTTACCAGACAGTTCAGATACTACCTTCTAGGCAGGATTTTTGCAGTGAGAACGGATCACTCCAGTTTGACTTGGTTATTACGGTTTAAGGAGCCGCAAGGTCAGCTAGCTCGATGGATAGAAGAATTGTCGCAGTACAATATGGTTATTAAACATCGTGCCGGAGCTAACCACGGGAATGCGGTCACCCTTTCAAGGATTCCAGACCCTTCGGTACCATGTTCAGCATATCTAGCTGGCATACATCCTGCAGATTTGCCATGTGGTGATTGTCATTACTGTACCAGGGCAGATGCACAATGGGCAAAATTCACTGAAGATGTGGATGATGCCATTGGGTTAGCTATACAGGCAGGAAAGACAATCAATGAAGTGGTGCATCATAAGGAGGCAGCTGCGGAGATGACAGACAAGTCGTTACTAGAAGAAGTATCAGGGGAAAAGGATGTAAGTCCTTCCAGAGATCTAGTGGTAAACACTAAAGGCTCCAATAAACAGACTGCAGCAACAGAAACTACACATACAGGTGATGTTGGTCTTCTAGATCACATCTCAGCAGGAGTAGAAGTAAACCTCCTAAATGTTGTTCTTTCGGTGGATACTGTAGGGTTGCAAGGGAGCGAGTGTCATTTCGATATTGTTACTCATGGCCCAGACGAAGAGAGCCACATACAGTCATGTTGTGTGGTAACACAAACAGTTCGTCTAGTCCATCATATTGGGGCTTCACTCAGCAGGACCTACAGGAAGAACAAGATAAAGACTAGGATTTAATTGTCATCTTAGATTGGCTTAAGAACCAGAAGATACCAGATGATGGTACATTTTTCCTTTCCAGTCCTGAACCGAATTATTATTGGTTGAATAAAGAGGTGTTTCAATTGATTGATGGTGTATTATTCAGAAAAATACTGTCACAGGATCAAGATCTACTTTTGGTGATTACAGATAGCCTGAAGGAAACAGTCTTATTACTACATCATGATATTCCCTCTTCGGGTCACCAGGGTATAGCCAGGACAAAAGCGAAGTTGAAGGAAAAATTCTTCTGGGTAAACCTGTCGAAAGAGGCAGAATCTTATGTCTTGACTTGTTCTGTCTGCAGCAAGAACAAGAAGAATAAAGTCTACGGCAAGGTCCCTTTGACAGAATTCCAGGCAGGAGCACCTATGGAACGTGTGCACATTGACTTTCTTGGTCCATTGCCCAAAACGGCAAGTGGAAATGAACATTGTCATATGATGGTGGATCAATTCACTAAATGGATTGAATGTATGCCATTACCAACGCAGAAAGCTGAAGAGACAGCAAAGGCTGCAATAGACAATTTCTTCTCCCGTTTTGGATTTCCGTTACAAATCTTTTCGGATCAAGGACGTAATTTTGACAGTAAGTTGTTTGAAACTTTGTGTAAAGCTTTACAGATACACAAGTCAAGGACGACGCCATATAGACCCTCAGCCAAAGGTCGAGTAGAACGTTTTAATAGGACGTTGATGGATGCTGTCAGATGTTTTCTAGGAAAATCTCAAGATAAATGGGACCAAAACATCCAGCAAATTGCTATGGCTATAAGGTCTTTAGTTAACAGAAGTACTGGTTTCACGCCTAACAAATTTATGTTGGGAAGAGAAGTCAATACTCCAGCTCAGCTGATATTTCCGAATGCCAGAGCAGATAGACCAGAAGAGTATGGCGAATTTGTATCTATACTACTGTCCAACCTGCAGAAAGCACACAACACTGCGAGGAGCACACTGAAAACGTCTTTAAAGCGTATGAAGCGAAACTATGATCTTAAAGTTTTATTAAGACCATATGCTGAAGGTGATGTAGGTTATCTTCTAGATACTGCTGTCACTAAAGGAAAGTCTCGCAAGCTGTGTTCCCCATGGAAAGGTCCTGCCATAATTGTGAAAAAGTTGTCAGCATACCTTATAGGGTTAACCCTCTAGTGCCCGGTGTATCATATCTGCTACATGACTCTTTTTTGGTGCCGTGACCAGGATATTGAGAAACATGTTATTCTATACTGCTAGAAAATAAGTTAAGATATCAGGAAATAAGATTAAATTATTCCAGTTGTAATGATATGTCTAAAGTGCGTTTATCAGCCGTCAAAAGTCGCCAAAGTTCGAAAACACAAAATGTATCATATATGATACATCGGGCAATAAAATAAAAAAAATGTGATAATGACTTTACTTTTTCAGATATCCCTGATACATATATGCCAATAGGTTCTTTTTCATACATCCTTTTTTCATCCAAAAAGGTGCCCCGTAATTATTGTTAACACTTTAGTTATTCACCCTGAAAAAAGCTACTTTTAAAAAATTAATGCCCAATGTAGCATATATGCTACATGTATATCTCAGCAACCTTGGACCTCAACACAAATTCAGACCCTGTTTTCAATTTGACTTCCCAAAGCTAGTGGCTGGATGGAATATAGATGTTTTCTTATAGTGCATTCTATGTTTGGGCACTACAGGATTAAGCTGAGGAAAGCCATCTTTGTGACGAATCATGACAGAATGATCCCATGCAGAGACAGGAACCTGCCAGCCTGGATCATTAAATTCAAGTAATCACATTGAATCATAAATCTCCCACTCCAAGGTGCTCTACATGTTCAGTAGACTTCCTCATGGTCTGTATTCTCCTGTTGTGGGAAATCATCTGTAAAGGGCTCCGTCGGTGCATCGCAAAATCGCGATATCACCATTTGAACAAACCTGATACTTTGCAATCATTTCCAAATGGTTCTGAAAAAGAAGATTTTTTAATATTTTTCTATATATTGCTATGGTTCAAACTGAAGACTCCCTGCCGCTGGGACATTATTGACCCTGAGGCCATCCTTTGAATAACCTTGGTAAAGGACCGCTAGGCAATGCTAAATACTAAATTTCAAGCATGTGAGCCAAGTGGTTTTGAAGAAGAAGATTTTGAATATTTTTCTATGTATTTCTTTGGTTCAAACCCAGGTCCCCCTGGTGCAGGGCTATTTTTGACCCTGGCGCCTTCATTTGAACAAACCTGGTAAAGGACCACTAGGCAATGCATCATACCAGATTTCAAGCTTCTGCATTACGGGGTTCTGGAGAAGAAGATTTTAAGTATATTTTAATTTTGAACTCAAGACTTCCCGCCCAATGGCCAATTTGGATCCCAGGGCCAACATTTACACAAACTTTGTAGGAGTCCACCAGCGAATGCACCATACCAAAGTTCAAGCATCTGAGCCCAGTGGTTCTGAAGGAGAATAGTTTTGAATATTTTTCTATGTATTTCTATGGTTCAAACTCAAGACAACCTGCCGCTAGGACATTATTGACCCTGAGGCCATCATTTCAACGAACTTAATAAAGGACTACAAAAAATGCTACATACCGAATTTCAAGCATCTGAGCCAAGTGGTTCTGAAGTAGAAAACTTTTGAATATTTTTCTATGTATTTCTATGATTTAAACCCAGAACCCCCTTGGGCGGGGCCATTTTAGACCCTGGGGTCATCATTTGAATAAACTTGGTTAAAGACTACTAGGCAATACCAAATACCAAATTTCAAGCATCTGAGCCAAGTGGTTCTGAAGGAGAAGAGTTTTAAATATTTTTCTATGTATTTCTATGGTTCGAAGCTAGGACTCACTGCCGCAAGGCCATTTTAAACCCTGGAGCCACTATCTGAACAACTTGGTAAAGGGCCACTAGGCAATGCATCATACCAAATTTAAAGCATCAAAGCCCTCGGTTTTGAAGAAGATTTTTGAATATTTTTCGTTGCATTTCTATGGTTCAACACTTTGACTCTATGCCAAAAGGGGCCATTTTGGATCCTGGGGCCATCGTTTGAACAAACTTGGAAAAGAGCTATTAGGCAATGCTACATACCAAATTTCTAGCATCTGGGCACTACGGTTCTAAAGAAGAAAATTTTTGGCTATTGTTCTATGTATTTCTATGGTTCAAACCCAGGACCCCCTGGGGTGAGGCAATGTTGGACCTGGAGCAATCATTTGAACAAACTTGGTAAAGGACAACTATGTAATGCTACATACCAAATTTCAAGCATCCGAGCCAAAACGTTCTGAAGAAGAAGATTTTTGAATATTTTTCTATGTATTACTATGGTTCAAACCTAGGACTCCCTGCCTCGGGGCCATTTTGGACTCTGGGGCCACAATTTGAACGAACTTGATTTAGGATTATTAGGCAATGCTACATACTATATTTCAAGCACCTGAGCATTGCGGTTCTGAAGGAGAAGATTTTTTAATATTGCTCTATGTATTTCTATGGTTCAAACCCAGGACCCCTATGGGCGGGGCCATTTCGGATCCTGGTTCCACAATTTGAACAAACTTGGTAAAGGACCACTAGGCAATGGTACACACCAAATTTCAAGCATCCGAGTCAAGCAGTTCTGAAGAGGAAGATTTTTGAATATTTTCCTATGTATTTCTATGGTTCAAACTCGGGACTCCGTGCCCCGGAGCTATTTTGGATACTGGGACCACCATTTTAACAAACTTTGAAGAGGACAACTAGGCAATGCTACATACCAAATTTCAAGCATCTGAGCCATGCAGTTCTGGATTTTTTTTTTTAAAGTATATTTTAGTTTCGAATCCAAGAGCCCCTGCCCAGGGGCTATTTTGGACCCTGGGGCCACCCTTTAAACAAAATTGGTAGAGGACTTCTAGGCAATGCTACATACCAAATTTCAAGCATCTGAGCCGTGCAGTTATGGAGAAGAAGATTTTTAAGTACATTTTAGTTTCGAATCCAAGGCCGCTTGCCCCGGGGCCATTTTGGACTCTGGGGCCACCATTTGAACAAACGTGGTAGAGGACCACTAGGCAATGCCACATACCGAATTTCAAGCAGATGAGCCAAGCAGTTCTGAAAAAGAAGATTTTTAAATTTATTTTAGTTTCGGACACAAGACCCCCTGTCCCAGGGCTATTTTGGGCCCTAGGGCCACCATTTAAACAAACTTGGTAGATGTCTACTAGACAATGCTTCATACCAAATATCAAAGCCCTAGGCCTATCGGTTTTAGAGAAGATTCAATTTAAAGCAAATTGTTGACGACGGACGACGCACGACGGACACTGGGTGATCACAATAGCTCACCCTGAGCCTATGGCTCAAGTGAGCTAAAAATGGAAGCCAAACTCCGTTAATATTTATTTAGAATAGTTTAGACATTTTACCTGATATACGTTAATAAGTTTACCGTAAAATCAGTATTAAGGTAGTGACCTCTATGCTTGAGAACAAAACTCAACACTACAATGCCGACTAACTGGTTTGATGATATCCCAGGGGTAGAAAATGTTCACCAACAATGATAATGGGTAAGTGGTTTCGATACAGACGTATCATACCAAACTTAGTGCGACAGACGCGCGTTTATGAATTGTACTTCTTCGGTGTTGCTTAAACCCCTGCTTTAACCCAAAAGGTTTCACAGACAAAACGGCTTAGGGCAGGTCTCGACAGGCAGCGAGCAGCCCTCTCCGAGCCATACTAACACTCGAATATCGCGAAACACGGTAGCTGCAGACATCAGCTGAGAGGCGCTTTCCTATTATCAATTTTCAAACGCAGCGTGTTCCACCGAGCCACCTCAACCACTGTGTCTCGAGGAACGAGATAGACAAGGGTATCAGAAAGATGACCGATGAAGCAAGAATCAAGAAGAAGACAAATTAATCCGAAATAATGGAAGCCACGCGCGTCTGTAGCACTAAATTTGATATAGTTTTAGAGCATACCATCAACCCAGTTAGTCAGTGTTTCAGTGTTGATCCTGGCTCTACAGCGTTGGCGTCACTACTTAAAGGCCAGCCGTGACTATTAAATAAGTTCTGAATAGTAAGAATACTTTGGAAGCAAGAAATACATGAAAGAAAAGAAAATAACAGACTCGGTTTAACTAAGACTGTTCATGACCAGTAATGAAATGTGCGACACCAGCCACGCTCCCTAGCACCGGCTTAGGCGGAACTCTATTTTCAAAATAACTTAATGAACCCAATGATCCCAAAGGACCAGAAAATATAATCTGCACTGATGATGTACGGGGAGACGTTTTACGGCCGCCACACGGCACAAAACCAGCTACAGGTAAGATAAATAAGTTCTGAATAGTAAGATCCTTTGGAAGCAAGGAATACATCAAAGAAAAGAAAATAGCAGACTCGGTTTAATTGAGTCTGTTCATGACCAGTAATGAAATGTGCGACACCAGCCACACCCCTAACACCTAGCAAAGTCAGATCAGGCTCATTTCATTTAAATACCGCTAAGCCACTTGGAGTCGCCGTGATCTAAAAGTAGTATGAGATCTCAGTATGATTTTAGAGTCCGAAGGGTCAAGAGCTCAGCCATGTGCTTTGATTGGCTACTGCTTTTTGGTAAAGGTTACCTGTAAACTGATTGACAGGTCTTATCAGCTGGGTCAATGAAGTGTTTTTACAACTAAGTCTGTATGACACTGACAACATTTAATCCGTTTTTTCTTGGGTAATTGCATTGCAGAAACAAGAATAAAAGAGATAAAGGTCAAGCTTTACGAAGGGTCAAAATTGGCCCTGAAATTTTACCATATCATATATATATATGTTTCCTGCGACTGAAAATGGACTTTTTTTAACCTCTGACGTCTTATTTGCACATTTGTGACGTCATTAACTTACCCTACCCCTCGCGACGTATTTAATGATTTTATGACGTTAACGACGTTAGAAGTTTGCTGTGCGGCGCTTTTCCGTTAGCTCTGTGCTTCCGCTTTTTACCGAGGTAGATTAGGTGTTTCTGTTTTGTTCTGCGGGAGCTCTTACGAAAATGTAAATCTTTATATTTAACCCCTGCTATGGTATTACATGTAATACTGATGATTGTAGAGCTTGAAAAGTCAGTTAGCTTCAATTTTTGCTATACCATGACATTAAATAAGGCAGTATTATTCTGAGCTCCGTTTAAGTTTTTGTTTAGCATTTTGTCTGCAAAAGAAAATTTTGTTAATAGTTAGCATGTTTTTTTGCGGGCGAAATACGAAGCGAAAACTAACTCCGAGAAAAACTGCTGGTTCTTATTCATTACAATTTATTTATGTTAATATCAAAAATATTTTGCTTGCTGTCCTGGCCTAAGATTGTTGTATGAGGTGCCGTTTTACTATAAATTCCCTTTTTTGTGATATCACTAATTGAAATAAGTAATAGCACAAAACTGATATCGTGATATCACAAAATATGTGGGATTAAGTGATATCACAAAATCGAATTAATGATATCAGGAAATAGCATAAGTGATAGTACAAAATCGATTTTGTGATATCACTAAACCACAACTATTTTGTGATATTACTTACACTAATTCGGTTAGTGACATCACAAAATCTATCTAGTTATATCACTAGCTCAATTTTGAGATCACTTAATCGATAGTTTTGTGATATAACCAAATCGAATGTGATATCACAAAGTCATATACACTGTTTAATATCACAAATTCTATTTAACAATTTCACCAAATCGACTTTTTGATATTACAAATTTCATTCTGTGATATTACTAATTCATTCCATTTTAGAGATATCAGTAAATCGATTTTGTGATATCACAAAATCGACTAAGTGATATTATTTCATCGATGTAGTGATTTCACATAATAATTAGTGATATCACAAAATAGAATATATGATATCACATATTCAAAATAGTAATATCACATAATCGATATGGTGGTATCACACATTCGATTTTGTGATATCACAAAAAGAGGATTTATAGGAAAACTTCTTATTATGAAGGCCTGGTTGATGCAGGATAATGGTTTTTAGGACATTCTTGAGTTTTTAGTTCGGTTCATACGAATTCTACTCAGATACTAGAACTGACGCTGCATGCGCAAGACGTTCCCTAAACAAGCTATACTTTGCATACTTATACTAGCCCAACTAGCCCACAGACCAAAATAAACCATGTTCAAGGATTAACCGAGATTTTAAAGCTACATGAAATGGAATCGTAGTAAAATTGTATGACTGAATGTTTCACACATTTCTTCTGTCACATACACAACTACAGAAAAAGTGCGCATTTAAAAATTACTCATTGTGAAAAATAAGGACGTTCTTCTCAGCGAGGACGTCAGCAAGGTGGCTTATGATGCATCACATCATTGTCAGTTTTATCTGGTGTCTGCGCTCATGTCGAAGCCATTGTAGGACACAGCTCGTTGAGCCTGCCTTTCTGTAGATATGAGTACCTCATGGGTGTTCATGCTGTCTTGAGCACTCAGGTCTAAGAACCGATTTCACGATAACCACATGCCATTATAGAGAATATTTGATTGTCGAAAGTCAGACTCTTGCAGCATGCTGTTGCAAGCGATACTGGCTAGCGACCAGTGAAGGCCATTTATTGTACAATATCTTTACTCTGTTACCCAGCGAAGGCATTTAGTTAGACGATATTTTTATGAAATATTCTGGGGGAAATTGTCGTTTTTTTATATACCGATTTATTTTTCGAAGTAGACTGTAACATGTGCCTTGGACAGGTCTTCAAAATATTTCACAAAATAAACAGCAAATAATAAAATTATCATACCAGGGGTGGCCATCACGATGTCATATGCTGAAAGATGCATTTTTGGAGAGCTTTACGTGAGTTTAAACTGTAATCATTTGCCGTTTTAAGTCTGTGGTCTATCTAACATTTTTGCAGTGTGAGTACATTCGGTATACAAATCCATGCGACGGTAAACGGGGCTCCACTATGCACTGTCTATCATTATAACTCTCCATTTGTGCTGATATGACTGAAATACTGTTGAAACGGATGTAAGTCAAAAGACATCCACCAATCTCATGCGAGGCTATATTCTGACCTGTTTGGTAACCTCCTCACAAATATTTATCACTAGCAAATCAACGATTGATCATACATTTATGAGCATTTTACTCACGATTGTTTAAATCTACTTGTAAATCAAAAAGTGAAACACTTTTTTCATTTGGATTTCTTGTCATATACATGTATATAAATAAATTATATCGAACACAAACTCTCCTCTTTGACTAGGAGGGGACGGACAGACAAGATGCTAGGAGGTGCATCATATGGATTCGTTCCATTCAGCCTCATGGGGAACATCGTTATGAAAACTGGAAAAAATATATAATAATAAATAAATATAAAAAGTAGCACGAATATACCACGTACTAAATCGCACATACGTGCCCCCTGAGCGGGAGCCGAAGCTTCGTCATTTCTTCCCCGAATGCTTTGTTACGACATAATTGAACCAACAGACCACAACAGATGATTTGAATAACCAAGACAGAAATCTGTTAAAAAAATATTTGAAAACAGTCATCGCGAAATGGCCAAAATAGAATTTGAATAAAAGCAGAAGAACGCTTTGCATGATTGCACATTTGTATCTCTGATGCATGTTTCTAGCATGGCTCGACATGCAGCTAAATTGAGCCGCGTCACCATAAAACCAACAAAGTGGTTGTGCACCCAGCGCAGACTCAGATCAGCCTGGATATCCGCCCAGTCGGAAGAGTCTTCGCTGTCCGCATGGAGGTAGCTTAGACCCTTAGCTACTCTTTAAGCGCTTAGCGAAGAGTCTGATCAGACTGGGTGGATGCACAGGCTGATCTAACTCTGGGTTGGACGCACAACCACTTTGTTGGTTTTCTGGCGTCGCAGCTAAATTATCCTTTCATTCGTTCATGCATTATGTGGCCAATTTCGCAAGAGCTGCATCCGGGGAGCTGCGGTGATCAAAATATTGATATATTATCGCGTTCTACAAGTTTTGTTGTGCAGAACCAGATGAGACTGCTCCTGGGTCTACCCTGTTTGCCATTCCATTTTGCCTCTTTGAGATACATGATTGCATTGAAAAAAAAAAACCCTTCAATTGTAAGACAGTTTCGGTAGGTTTCCCAATGTTTAGACTTTTTCACTAGTAGAAATATTGATAATAACAATCAATTCATAGTGAGACGGTACTGAAATACGCAACCCCTCTTGCAGTTTGTAGTGAATCATTCTGAAACCTTGCAGGCTTCTAGTCAGCAAATTGCTTCTAGTCTGCAAATTGCATGTAATTCGGGTGTGATGGTTGACAATTTTTTACTACGTCTACTGCTTATGCAAACGGGCATCAGAAGACCTACCTAGTAGGTATTATATTGACGCCGTTTCTGCTACCCATTTGCATTTATCATTCTGAAACTTTACAAACTTCTTTAACATGCGCTGGAAATGTGCATATGGCTAGTTGGATTATGCTGGTGTATTTTTACTCGTGACTTTTCTCGCTTTGCCAACTTACTGTCTCACTTGCAACACTGCTTTGTCTTTACTTGACTTTTCAGTGGACCCCTTACACCCTGCTCATACATCTAAACAAATGCTATATATGGGTCATTTAAACAGAAACAGTCAACAAAGCCGCAAACTAATTAATCCTTCTGGTTTATTTTGGGTGCCAAACTGTCTAGTGTATGCTCCCATCTTCCCGTTCGTTCGGAGAACTTCCGAAGTCTGAGCCGTTTCCTCCGTGGATCACCTATGAGTTGGCTTGGGCTTTGCAAACAAATTACCGGCCAAGGTATCTTGAATAATTAGCTGTCGCTCACGGCCAGGTACTCCCTGCAAACCTGCAGCTATCCAGGACAATCATAAAATCTCAGAGTATATCGAATTTTGGCCAGGTTGAATAAATCTTTTCAGAGTTACTTGCCGTTGAACGCAAACAAATTGAAGAAACACCTTGTGTACACTTTAGAGGGCACAGTTCTTATCCAATCTTCATGAACCTAAGTCAGAATTTATATCTCTATGACAAGTCTGAAACTGGGTCATGACAGGTCACTAATAATGTCACTTGGTCGAATCCTAGAAAAACGTTGTGTACTCTCTAGAGGGCACAATTTTGATCCAGTCTTCATGAAACTTTGTCAGAATGTTTATCTCTATGAAATCTAGGATGTGGTAGATATTGGGTCATGTCAGGTCAGAAAATAGGTCACTAGGTCAAATCTTAGAAAAATCTTGTGTTTACTCTAGATGGCATTGTTTTGATCTAATCTTCATGGAAGAATGTTTATCTCAATCTAGGGCAAGTTGGAAAGTAGGTCATGTCAGGTCAAAAACTATGTTCCTAGGTAAAATCTAAGAAAAACCTTGTGAACATTCTAGAGGACACAGTTTTAATCCAATATTCATGAAACTTTGTCTGAATGTTTATAACTATGGGATTTAGTAAAAGTTGGATACTGGGTCATGTTGGGTGAGAAAGTAGGTCACTAGGTCAAATTTTATAAAAACCTTGTGTAAACTCTTGTCTGGGCACAGCTTTGCTCCAATCTTCATGAAAGTTTGTCAGAATGTATATCTCTATGACATTTAGGATAATTTTGAAACTGGGTCATGCTTGGCCCAAAAATAGGTCACTAGGTCAGATCTTAGAAAAACCTTGTGTACCCACTAGAGGGCACAGTTTTGATCCTTTGATCCAATCTTCATGGAACTTTGTTAGAACGTTTATCTCTATGAAATTTAGGAGATGGATACTAGGTCATGTAAGGTCAGAAACTAGGTCACTAGGACAAATCTTTGCAAAACCTTGTGTATGTACACTCTAGAGGGCTCAGTTTTAATCCAATCGTCATGAAACTTTGTCAGAATGTTTATTTCTATGAAATGTGGGAATAAATGTTTATCTCTATGCAATGTTGGACGCGATGGAAACTGGGTCATGTCGACTCCGAAAGTAGGTCAGTAGGTTAAATCTTAGAAACATCTTGTATACACTCTAGAGGGCAAAGTGAACTGACAAAATGTTTCTGTTAACAGTAAGATCTCAGGTGAGATACAGGACAGTTGGTCCTCATGTTACAATATCCAAGCACTGTCAAAAATCATTTTATAAGGCGACTGTGCCCATGGTCAAATTTGCGATCAAAGACGCGAAAACGCGCAAAAACATCAAAATACGCCTACCTTACCCCATTCTATCAGCCTATTACATAAAAGAGGGGGGTAAAAATAGCAAAATAATTGCTGATTCTGACAATAGAGATGCCAGGCATGCAAATTAGCACAATGCCGCTGACGTTTAGCAAGTTTGATGTTTTGCCAATTTACAGGGCCGATAAAGCAGGTTCACGTTACGTGTCCTTTATTTGCATCCTCCATTGATATTAATCTATATACAAGTTATACGGTTGCATATCTATGCTAAAGATGACATCGTAGATATATATTCCTAATGTGCTTAGCAGATTCTTCGGCAAATATAATCGTATAGTGATTTCAAATATTAAAAGTAAAACTATTTGGACCACTATGCGGAACTCCAGAGTAAAGATAATAATAATGATGTTGATGGTGGGAAATAAATAAATAATAATGGCTATATTTTTTCAATTATCATAATTGTGATTACTATTACTATTTACTTTCATTATTTTCATTATCTCTGCTGTCATTACTTTTAATATTACTGTTATTATTATTGTTTTCACCATGCATAACAAATTCTTTCAATATGACTTCAATAATAATAATAACAAATCTGAACTTTTACAAAAAGCTTAGGTCTAAGCTTAGCAAACATCAATTTGTGTAGCCATTGGATTGGCACTTTGGGTCAAATTGCGCCTATACCAAATCCAGTCTTATCGAACATTCTCGGTTTTTATTTCTGTGAGTCCTCATGTTTGTTTTATCTTAGGTTAAATTTTGATTTTTATGTTCTGAGATATTACATCTGTGAGTTAGAAATCTTCCACGCAAACCAAACAGCAAGGTGTCTGAAAAAACCAAAGTAAGACCAAGGGTTCGACCGCAAACCGATCCCCCTCCCCCTCCCATTTATTTCATTGCTGACCGTCCCAAGGCGGCACTCCTGTTTTGGTTCTTCTTAGTTTTTCATGTTTAGTTGTCGCTTTGACTGTCCTAATATACGGTTTGTAATATTAAGGCTAGCCCTAACATTATAAAGTTGAAAATACTTAAAAAATATGTTAAATGTTTTACATATAATATGTTCTTATTGTCAGGGTTGGTGTTTTTTTAAGACTGTTGTGTGGGCGGTGGTTGTTTTTGTTGGGTCTAGCAACTAAGTATCCGATGAACCAAGGCAGAACAAAGGGCGAGGGTTGGTCGACCGCAAACGGTTAAGCCCCCAGTATAATTTCATTACAGGTGCCAGGGCGGCAGTTCTGTTTTTTTCTTGGTTGTTTTATGTGTTGTTAGTTGCTATGTTTGATATTGATTTATTGTTTGTTTGTGGTCAGGTTAGCCCGTTCAGCAACTACATGGGTAACGGCTGTTCACATGGCTGGCGCTGGAATTATCTTTGGTGATGACAAGTTATGTGTTGTCTCTTTCCCACGTGGTGTCTTGGGAAATCCAGAAATCTTTTGCTGATCGCTCCAAGGCGGTACTTCTGTTGTGGTTCCTTGTTGCTACATTGTGCTATGTCAACTTGTTTATGTTCTTTGGCGGTTTGGTCACATGTTTTGCTACCAAATCTGCCTTTTGTTTTGTTTTGCTTTTTAAGTTAAAAATAAAATTAGTAAAAAAAGGTTGATGCTTTTTATTGATAAGAGTAGCTGAATGACCTCCTATTTGGGAAAAAGCTGCTCATTCGGTTTACCGTGCGTGCCTTTCGTAAACTTGTGTCATTTTTCGTATGCGTGAGCTTCTTTCCCTGTTGGTTTTGAGGGCAGGATATGGGACTTGATTATATTAATTCCTGATATTTGCCTCTCTTTTTACTTTGGGTTCGATCTTGAATTGAATTTGTCGGTTCCCGAAAAATTTCCTCTTTAATTTTTTAATCTAGTAAATTGCTGGTTTACTTCCTAAACTCATGTTTGCATGTAATAACCCTAAGCCAATTGAGTAGCAATTAACTGGTCACCAAATAATAGTGACCTGTGTTTAGAAATATTCGGCACTTAGTGATACTTCTAGACCGTGACCATGTCAATCCTTTTCTGGTACTTATGGACTGATCAAGGCTGCGCAAAAAATGATAACCATTATATTGAAAATACCTTTACTAAAATGCTTCCGTAGCAAAAGCCTTTCCGAACATTAAGTGATATCAATACCAATAACTGTAATGATAATGATTATGATTATAACAATGAAGTAAAAAGATAAATAATTATGATTATTTTCTTTTTATTTCAATTGTTAGTTTCACTACTACTACAATTTTCTATAAAACGTGACAGTAACCGTAAAATGATGAACATGATTAGATTGTCTATCTAGTCAGCAAATAGAATTATTCAGACTTTTACGAAAAAAAAATCATTTTTTTAGAGTCTCTTAGTTATGCAACTGGTGCTCATGCTGAGAATAAGGATTATGATCAAAAAGTATGAAAATACGTATTTCTCTTTGATCAAAAATAAAAAACGACGGCCTGTGAAATAACGGATAGATTTTAGTTCAGACCTCATTTGTTACGTGAAAAATTTATTTGAAGGAACTGTAAATCTACATCAAACATAATTCTTTTTATATTATCGTTATCATGATTTTTCCTTTTCATCATGGTAAAGAAATATAAATCTTCAGAATCTCTGATTTTTACAACAACAACCCAAAATATAAACCATGGCTGTTTAATGCGAAATTGTAAATACATGCTAAGTTGATTACCTCTTATCAGCAGTGTGGCTTAAGCTCCGCCCATTTATACCGCCCGCTTACATTACCTATAAAGGTAAATCCTGCTGGCCGGATGGATGACAATACTGGCCTTTAAATACTGATTCAAAGTCAACCTTTTTAAGTTACATCAGGTAAAATTTTTAAATTATTCTAAAACTAAGACGAACTTGTCATAGTGACATGAATCTTGGCGAAGTTTGGCTTCCATTCTTTTACATTATTTTGGCTATTATTAGGCTCTTAATGCATAAGCCGTCTCCTTTCTGATTTCCTTGTCTGTCTTGTTTCTCGAGACATAGGGGTCGTAGGAGGAGCCTGCGCTCGCGAGTAAATACGTAGGCGTCTCTTACCTGATGTCTGCAGCTGCTGTGTCTCGTGAAATGCTTCAGTAAGTGTGGCTTGGAAAGGGCTTCTCGTTGCCTGCCGAGACCTGCCCATTACCCTTTTTCTTTCTAGGGGTATATCGATGCTGAAGAAGTTAAATACAGAAATGTGCGATGTCCTTTGACTGACGGTTTATGATGTCATGACTTTGTATGACGTTTTTCACTTATGTCAGGACTTTAAGCCTGTCTAACAATAGGTGGCGACCTTACTATTGTTACGAAATGCATCGGATCGTCGACTCTGTCAAGTCGAAATTCCTTTTAATTCTTTTCAGTATGTAGGGCTACAGTATTTAGGGTAACTGTGGTAATAAAGCATTTACGGAAATTGTGGCTATTAGTCACGCAGCAGAAACTGGAGAGTCGTATTTTCATCGAAGTATTTTTCTTTCAATACAGTATGTGCACATAAGCTGAGTTCCCGCTTTTGACACTTGGTGAAATATTTCGGGTCAGAATTTTCTTTTTTACGCATTCTAACATTCATTTAGATTCAGTTTTTGTTCCTAAATGGTCCAGTATAGTTTTTGTGGGTGTAGGACATTATCTGACAAAGTAATCAATTTTCACCCGTTTCGAGGATTATAAATTCACTGTATTTTCCAGTTTTTAGTTTTCCAGTATATCTATTCGAGGCAGTTACTATACCCACATGGCTTTTCACTGTAAAAACGGGTTGCATGATTTTGAGGTGAGACGACCAAGCCATAGATTTTGTATTTATAGTTGTTGAAATCAAAGCATTTTTAGAAGTGGCTTAGAAATTTCATGAGGAAGGATATTATAGTGCCTAGATTCAGTTGATCAGCTCTGACAGTTAAAGTGTTATTGGATTTGTTCAGTATAGGTTTGGCTAAGAATAAAAAATGTGACTTCTGATTGATATAGCATGATAAAGGTGTATCGATACTGATTATGATAATTATGATCAAGCTGCGCAAAGAATTTGTATTTTAGGAAATTTTGTAAATTATGGAAATAGTTTGTAACACTGATGGAGGTTGCACTAGTGTACGTATATTTGACGTCGAGTGGTGCTAGTTACATTCATGTTATTGCGACGTCAGTACCTTTTACTTTAGTTTCTTGTATACGTGGCCTATAGAATTAGACTGATTTGTAATGAAACTAATTTATATACTCGACGTCATAGCATGCACCGCATTAGGATTTTTCCTTATGTTATAAACGGTATCATTTGGTCGTCATGCGTTTGATTTGCCTTCACTAGATGACGTCGTATGGTGTAACATCATTGGCGTCATGATGTCAGATCAAACGAAATGACCCCAAATGTATGAGAAATAGCTATTAAGCTATTCAAAGGATGTATTGTACGGCAAATGACCATACGCTTAGTTTAAAGAAGTGAAATAATACATGTGCAAGTTAGATTTTTGGTAATTCTATTTAATGTAAAAAGTCATTGTTTTGAGCATTCATGTTTTATGTGGGATATGTCTTGGTATTATCTGTTGACGTCAGTATATTTCTTGACATTGTTTGACGTCAGATCCTACGACGCACATGTGTCGTAGGATCTGCGTTTCTTCATTGACGGAATTAGTAAACACGATTTTAGCTTTACATCGTGTGCGCGAGTTGTGTCTAGTGACACGGCTGGCGTGTGCGCTTTATTCTTGGCATTAGCCGAGGGCGTTGTATGGTATTTTCAAGACAGGCCCAGGTCTTACATATTGTTACTATGTTGTTAAAATGTATTAAGTGTAAGTTCGTTTTTTTAGGCACTTCATGTCTCGCGGTCAACTGTTTGGGCTGAAAGCCACTCTTCACCTGGAGATACCTTACTACATCTCCAGGTTAATACCAACCTGGGTAGAAGTACAATTACGACGCAACATACGCAAGAATCCCAAGCCCAGGCGGGACGCGTAAAACACAGGCGTAGTTAACCACTATCATGAAAGTGAATTAGTTGCTGAATAGCAAGGGGGATATTGTGAACCAGTAGTGTTCGTCCGTTAGTGTATTAGCGAGTCAAAAGCACTTGCTAAAATTATCCATAAGTGCGCGTTGTGGAATAAGTAGGTGATTTCCTACATTATATAGACTGGTCCTTGATGTAACCCAGGGAGTGACCAGTCTAATATCGCCGGCAACGCTATAAAGGCCTTATTTATTTTTGTTGTTGAGCTCAGTTTACGTCTTTGTTCTTTGTATATTTTTAGTTCATGGCGCTGAGCTGAGTACGGTGTTGACGTCAGTCAGTAATCAATTTGCGTAACATACGCAGATCGATTGCAGATTTGGAACAAACACCTTACTTGGTCCAGCGACATGAACTGACATGCGTTGTATCAGTTGTGTCAGTTGTAAATTGTAGTTGTGTCAGTTGTAAATTGTATTGTTCTTATATAGAACTTACATTATCATATAAAAATTAAAAAAAAAATCTAACGTTGTTAGATTTCTTTGCTTATGTAAAACACTGGTCGATAACACCAATGACCGGAAGTCACCCTTCGCCGTCCTGGCGACGCATAAGGCTCTACACCCGTGTGTAAAACCTTTAGCGTAACAATTATGGGACAGATATTTTGACGTTTTCCACTCTTTATTCAAATGCTATGCCGGATGTCTGAAAAGTTATCTAAATAAAAAGGAGTAAAGCTATTTAGTAGAGGTCTAGAGAACTATAGAGAACTATATACCGTCTCCTTAATTATCTGCGTATTGAAAATATTCGCTAGGTGTAGATGTATTTCTAAAATCATTTACAATATTATCAGAGAGGTCACCCGGTATCATGTCGTATTGTAAAATTGATGCATTAAACTGGGGACTCCTTTTGCTGGCGCAGAGATGTATGCGAGTTTTCATTGTCACTTGGATTCACTCGAGTAATACCCAGGTATTACAAGGCTTCGTAGATAAATGTATACACATCTATGCGTAGCCCGAGTAATACCTGGGTACGGCTTGAGTTTACCCAAGTAATTAAGCCGAACGTGCCCATTACATTTAGATATCGCTAGTGCTATACTGTGTGGAGGTCTGATCCAAAACACAACCGGCTATATATCACCACGTGAACCAAGTGTGTTAGAAGAAACCAAAAACTTCGATTGTCTTTGGACCATTAAAGCGGATGAACACCAAGTAATACGATACAACCTTCTTATTTACGAGGAGATTGATGACGACCAGTGTCAGACAGTTGCCTTGGTAAATTTTCCTTTCTTTGGTATGGTCCTTGCTAATAAAGAATCGATCTTTTTAAAATTAATTTACCTTTACTAAAACCCAGCCTACCCACAAGCAAACCTGTCTTAAGGCGTCACCCAAAGGAAACCCAAACATTGGCTGCCTAAGAAAGGTGGCACCTTAATACATGTTCATTTTGACTGTAATTCCGTTCAAGGGACCCACAAAAAGAGGCTACTAAAGCCAGGTGACCCCTTAATTTAGGTGGGTGACCACATAAACAGGTTTGACTAACGTGTGGCAGCGGTAATCCGCGAAGCGCAGCAGCATGAGATGCCTGCGTATTAACTCGCAAGCACAAGCATCGCCCACCCAGCCACACGAGCCAAAATAGCCAGAGAAATATTGCAGTCAATGGCACCAGGAACATATCCAATGCAGCAAAATAATTAAAATAAAAAAAAAGAATGCTACGTCACACCTGCCTTGCTCTTCCACAGCTGAAGAGATCATGGTTAGATTTGTTTGATGGATATGTAAAACTGGTTGAGCGAATGGGATTTACACGATGAGAAGGATGTAATTTTGGATGAAAAATTTAACAGTCAACAGTGTATTGAATAATGGTTTTAGGTATAAAGTAGTTAATCAGTCAATAAGGCCAGCGTAAGAAAACATTTTATGCCATGTCTGATGCGGGTTACTTAGTGCAAAATGTACTTAAAAACTAGATTAAATGCAAAAGTGGATGCCATGTTGATGTTAAAATGTCTAAAGCCAATAGAGCATGAGACATAGGTGAAGTATATACAAATAATAGGTACACCCCAAAAGACAATCTAAGAAGAAGCTTCATCCCAGGTTTGATGATTATACGCATTGTGTTTAAAGAGAAATGGTATCATAGTTTCAGAGAAATGGACTTGAATCCTAGGGACAATGTAATTTTGGATGCGAAATTTTACGAGGTCAACAGAGCGTGAAAAATAGGTCAAGGGTAGAAAAATGTGCAACATGCCTCAAGAAAATGCTTAGACGTAACTTTACACCAAGCTAGATGATTGTAGGGATCATAGTTACAGAGAAATGACTTAAACGCTGGGGTCGCGGTTGTTTAGGACGTGTAATTTTACAAAGTCAACAGAGCGTAAAATATAGGTCAAGGATAGAAAAATGTGCAGCATGCCTCGAAAACAGTCTAGGAGAAAATCTTATACCAAGTTTGATGATTGTAGGTATCACAGTTTGAGAGAAATGGACTCAAACGCTAGGGTCTATGTAATTGTGGGCGGACGGACAGACAGAATGACCGACGGATTGGCGAACAGAAAAGTGAACTCCTATATCGCACCTTGCTAGAGCAGGTGTGAAAAAAGGACCCAAACTCCACCAAGATTCATGTTACAATGACAAGGCAAAGACAATGATAAGGATCTGACACAATTATATTACCAGTCCAAAATTGGACTTATGGTACGACTGTCCTTCTTTTTATAATGATATATACTTCTCACTTTTACAGATACTATTTGAAAAAGGAGAGCCACTGATTTCGAGGACATTTTGTGATGGTTTATACATGTCTGTCGACGGGGAAACACGATCCAACGTTCTGAATATCCGATACTACAAGGATAAAGCAACCTTCTTTATGGATTTTCTGTTAATTTTCGAACATGCAGAAGGTAATATTTGAATCTTTGTGAATGGGCATGCTGTTAGTGGAAAAAAGTAAAAACAATTGGTATGGCGTATGGTTACATCATTATGCACTTTCTGCCGTCCTCAAAAAGGTCAATTATATTTGTGACTTCCATTCAGCTTTCCTGTTCCAAAATGGTGGTTGCATTTTAGATATCCATTCAGCTTCCCTTGACCAGCCGTTCATGCACAAGTCCTTGCTGTTCACGAACAGATTCAAGTAAATCAAGTCTGCTAGTTTCATTTCTTTGGTGTATTTCTTGCTTTCTACTGCTCTCACTTTTCAGAATTTATTTTACTTACCTGCAGCTGGTGTAAAGTGCCTGGTGATGGCCGTTAAACGTCTCCTCGTGCTTCATCATAAGGCAGATTATGTAGTAGTTTATGGTCTTCGGAATCACTTGATTCATTTTGAATCATTTTGAAGCTAGAGTTCTGCTTAGCCGGTGATAAGAGCGTGGCCGGTGACGCACAACTAAACTCAATTCTGCCATGAACATTCGATCATACACGTTTGATATTTACATTTGTTTGGTGTATTCCTTGCTTTAAAGGAATCAGATTTTTTAAGCACAGATTCTAATTTCACACAACCTTTTCATGCACTCTGTATAACGTTATAGATTGTACTCATTGAATTCCTGCATATTGACAATACATCTGTATACGCAACCATGGAAATCAGTGAATTGGCCAACCTCTGGCCCCATACAAATTCTAAATGTGTGGACAGATAGGTCCTAGATAAATATACAGACACAGATCATACTGCTCTTTTTTAGCATCTGAATTGTTTTCAATTCCATTTGAAGTTTTTATGCATTACAGCACCGAAAATTTATTCAATATATAGGAGAGTTACGGTGACAATTCTGGGGTACCAAATTTTAGAAGTTTGACGGTAACTTAGAACACACAGAGATTCCACAGATATGATCATATTGATATTAATTATCGTAATGTATGCATACACCATACATATTGGCTTACAGTGAATCATAGCTTTCTGGAAGAGAAACACAAAATACATGGGCTTCTTCACGACTGCAAAATTAATATCAATACTTTTCAATTGATATGGCGTATGGTTACATCACTATGCAATTTCTGCCATTTTCAAAAAGATCAGTTATATTTGTGACTTCCGCTCAGCTTCCCTGGAAAAAGAAACAATTCCAAAATGGTGGTTATATTTGAGATATCCATTCAGCTTCCCTGGACAAAGAACCATTCGAAATGGAGGTTACTCTTAAAGGATAAAACCTGCCCCAATTGGAGTGGATTCTGCCTTTTAAGAGCTGAGCTCTTTTGAGAATGGTGGAAAAATGAAAATGACAGTTTGTTCTCCTCCAAGTCTGCCCTTTCTCCCTACATGATCACATATGCTGATCAAGAAATGAAATGCTTTCTTGCGAGAAAATAAAAATCCTTCTGCCTTTTTATCCAGCACAAGAGAAGAATTTGAATAAAACACTAAGGAATCCTTCAGGATGGATAACCTCACCGGATAGAGACGGGAATAACCTCTACGACTTCAATGTCAATTGTCTCTGGACTATAGAAGGGGGTCCAAGAAGTGTAATATTGCTCCAGCCAGTATACATTAGAATTGAAAAATCGCCGTGCTGCGTTCATGATAAAATTCGGGTAAGTACTGTCTCTTACCTTTTTCTGAACAGTGAACTTGAGCTCGGTGCCGTACCAAAGCGGCACTTCTGTTTAGGTTCTTCTTAGTTGTTTCATGTGCTGTTTGTCGCTTTGACTGTTTTGATATATGGTTTGTTATGATAAGGCTAGCACTGACATTAAAAAATTGAAAATAGGTAAAAATAGATGTTATATGTTTTACGTATGATTTGGTCTTATTGTCGGGGTCGTGCTTTGTTGTAAGACGTTGTGTAGGCGGTGGTTGAACAACTTAGTACCTGCTAATCCAAGGCAGAACAAAGGGCGAGGGTTGGTCGACCACAAACCGGTTAAACCCCACAGTAATTTCATGACTGGTTACAAGGCGGCAGTTCTGTTTTGGTTCATCTTGGTTGTTTTATATATTGTTAGTAGCTATGTCAGTTATTGACAGCAACCAACCAACCAGTCGTTTGCCGCCGAAGGCTTAAAACAACGAGTGTTGCTTGCTTTACGATATAAAGCGTATTTCTGTTCTATTTTAATTTGTCCCGTCCCACTAAGGCTTCGAATTTTTGTCACTAAATATTCGGTCGGCGTTTTTTTTCTCATGGGAGAAATGAGACGCTGCCATGTTTATTACACAAACATAAATTCCTGAATTTCCGGAGCCATTTCCGACGCGATTGTGTTCAAAAACATCCTAAGATGGCCGTCATGATTCGGCTATAAGGCCATTAAAACAACGTTAAAACAAAGACTAACATCGTAGACTACCGTTAAAACAACGACGAATATTGTATTCAGCTGTTAAAACAACGACGAACACCGTATTTAGCTGTAAAACAACGACGACGTTTTGATCGTATTCTACTGTTAAAACAACTGGGGCCATCGTATTCTACCGTTAAAGCAACGATAAACATCGTATTCAGTCGTTAAAACAACGACGAACGTCGTATTCTAAAACAACGACAAACATCATATTCTACCGTTAAAACAATGACAAACATCGTGTACAGCTGTTAAAACAACGACGAACATCATATTCTACTGTAAAAACAACGACAAACATCGTATTCAGCCGTTAACACAACGACGAACATCGTATTTTAGCGTTAGAACAACGACAAATATCAAATTCAGCTGTTTTAACAAGGACGAATATCATATTCTACCGTTAAAACAATGACAAACATCGTGTTCAGCTGTTAAAACAACGACGAACATCATATTCTACTGTAAAAACAACGACGAACATCGTATTCAGCCGTTAACACAACGACGAACATCGTATTCTACCGTTAGAACAACGACGAATATCATATTCAGCTGTTTAAACAAGGACGAACATCGTATGCAGCTGTTGTAACAATGACGAACATCGTAGTCAACTGTTAAAACAACGACTAACATCGTATTCTAATGTTAAAACAACGACGAACATTGTTTTCTACCGTTAATACAACGCCAAATATCATACTCATCCGTTAAAACAGCGACGAACACCGTATCCTACAGTTAATACAACGACGAACATTGAATTCTACCGTTAAAACAACGACGAACACCGTATTCTACCGTTAAAACAACCACGAACATCGAATTCTACCGTTAAATCAACGACGAAGATCGTATTCTACCGTTAGAACAACGACGAATATCATTCAGCGGTTGAAACAAAGAAACATCGTTTTCAGCTGTTAAAACAACGACGAACATCGTATTCTAACGCTAAAACAGCGATGAACATCATATTCTACCGTTAAAACAACGATGAACATCGTATTCTAACGTTGAAATAACGACAAACATTGTATTCAGCTGTTAAAACAACGACGAACATCGTATTCAGCTGTTAAAACGACGATCATCCTATTCTTTCGATAAACCAGGATGGAAATCCTTTTCTACTGATGCAACAACGACAAACATCATATTCTAACGTAAAAACAACGACGAACATCGTATTCTCCCATTAAAACAACGAGGAACATCGCATTCTACCGTTAAAACACTGAGGAACATCGTATTTCCCGTTTAAACAACGAAAAACATTGCATTCTATCGTAAAAACAACGATGTACAACGTATTTAGCCGTTAAAACAAATACGAACAACAAAATAGCCGTTTAAACAACGCTGTCAATCGTATTTAGCCGTTAAAATAACGACGAACATTGTATTCTATCGTTAAAACTAAACGGAACATCGTCTTCAACCGTTAAAACAACGACAAACATCGCATGCACCTGTTAAGCCAACAACAAACACTAATTCTGCCGTATAAACAACGACGAACACCGTAGTCTACCGCTGAAACAGCGACGCATATCTCAGCCGTTGAAACAACGACAACAATCGTATTCAGACTTTGTAACGACGAATATCGTATTCAGCCGTCAAAACAACCATAAGGTCGTATTCAGCCGATAACACAACGACAAACATCGTATTTTATCGTTAAAGCAACGATAAACTTCGTATTCTGCACCAATACAACGACAAACGTGTTATTTAGTCATAAACGCAATGATGAACACCGTATTCTGCAGTTAAAACAACGACCAATATCGTGATCTAACGCTAAAAGAACGACCAATATCGTATTTTAACGCTAAAATAACGATGAACAACGTAATCAGTCGGTAAAACAAAGACGAACAACATATTCAGCCGTTATAACAACGATGACTATCGTATTCAGCCGTTAAAACAACGATGACTATCGTATTCAGTTGTAAAACAACGTCGAACATTGTATTCTATCGTTAAAACAATGACGAGCATCGTAGTCTACCGTTAGAACAACGACGAACTTCCACCATTAAAACATCGATGACCATCTTATTCTATCGTAAACGCCATGATGAGCACCGTATTCTGCAGTTCAAACAACGACGAATATCGTATTCTATCATAAGCATTATGACTTACATCGTATTCTGTCGATAAAACAATGACGAACATCCCATTCTATCCATATTACAACTACAAACATCGTATTCTGTTGTTAAAAGAACGGTGAACAGCGAATTTTTTATTTTAAACACAACGATGAACGTCCTATTCTATCGTTACGAAAACGACGAACCTCGTATTTTGCAGTTAAAACAACGACTTACATCGTTTCCAGCCGTTAAAATAACGACAAACATAGTATTCTGCCGTTGTCAACATTGTTTACCGGTGACGAGACAGCAACAAACATCGCGTTTTCTTGCTTCCAAAATGATTTTATGTTGAATGGTATTATATTTGATCTTTTATCCCCCTGCAATTGAAGCTGCTCACCCGTAAATTGTTAACACAGGGGTATCATAGAGCAAAGCTTGTGTATTTCCTAGGGTTATTCAGAAAGTTCTGATTCTAGCCGCATAACTTTGTTTAGCGGCATGCTGGGGACAAATGCTAAGCATGTATTAAAAGCACTACTTTTCGTCTTTTTAATGATACCTAACACTATTCAAAGATATATATTCTTATTGAGTTACAACGCATGTTATAAGGCCCTAGTCAAACCATTGGACTAATTTCATAATCTTATATCCTATTTGATGGCTTAAGCCGAAGCCTCGTATGGCTTTCAGATACCGTATTTCCATTTCCATAGATACATAGATATGGCGGGTGTATTATAATACGCAGGTAATGCTTCCGAGCACCTGATCACACTTCTGTTTTGGGATCCATATCTGTGTATGTAACATGTGCCAGTATTGTCAACGTTTATATGAGTTTGAACTTATAATTTGGGTACTTTGACCACGTTCATTTTTAAAGAGTGAACGATTCGATTCGTCTTTACTCGTATTATTTCGATGAACTGTGCTGAAATAGGATTAGTTTCAATTTAACTTAATACTAGTGTCACACACTGGCGTATCAGCTTGCGTACCTACGGCGTATCCGGATACGTGGCAGTAAAAAAGCAACCCCACAGCAACGAAAGCTTACACAGCGGATACGCAGAAAGATCTACTTGTACGCCAGGGTGCGACGATTTTTTCAAACTGGTTTTAAAAAATCGCCGCACGTACGTAGCAGCTTTGATACGCCATACATACGTCACACATACGCCGTAAAGCGAAAACAACACCTCAATGACACAGCGGGAAGGTAGCGTGATCGATTGGTACGCCAGGGAAACGCGCACGATATTTCTGTGGCGTACTAGTTGCATATAAATTTAACTGCGTATCCACGGCGTTCTTCTCTTATCTATAGAGTATCAAGTGCGTATGAATGACGTATATAGTGTTTCTATGGAGTATCGTGGCGTAAGAACTGCCTACGAACCACGTATGGACTACGCACCTTGCGATGTTGTGGCGTTGCCGGTGCATAGGTTTTGCGTGGTCAATTTTGTTTCGGCGCTGCATGAATACCTACTACGTCAACACGATGATCGCAGGCAGAGGACATATTTTCCTTGTTTGTTGTCATTCTTTTTATAGCCATGGACTTGGAAGATCCACTTTCTGCAGTACTGAAGAAGGGAGCTTTTTATTCGAATAAGTGATATCCATAACAGCATAGCCATTGATATCACTAATTCAATTAATGGATATCCGAAATCCGAATCATTGCTGTCTTTAGATGGGCTGAGTTACGGATATCCATAATTTGAACGATGGATATTTATAATTTGAATCAGTGATTTAAAAAAACAAGAGCTGTCGCCTGACAGCATAGCTCGCCTGAATAGGTGCTTGCCCATCACAGTTGCTATGGTGGAGTGGACTGCTAAGCATAAAACTTCAGACAAGCATGTCCATAATGACAACACGTTTATAAACAAAAGCTATCTCAGAAATTAGTCTTAAAATGAAATTAAAATAATAAAATCCACATGAAATGTCAAAGTCCATGAGCTTGAGGTCAAAGAACTAAGGGGTGGAGGTGGTGGGCTGCAGGGGCTAGGATGTATGAAAACCTTGAACCATTATATAAAATCAGTCCAAGTAATAGTATCAACTGAGTCCATCGTGGCACTGTGAAATTATGTCTTCATAAATATAAAACTTTACCAGATCTTTAAGACAAAATTCAAAGTTGATGATCTTGACTTCAAGGTCATCCAGTGGGGTAAGTATATAGTGTTTTGTAAAAACTCAAAGCAGTGTCTAACATCAGTTCAAGTGTAAATTAAATCTCTGCCAAGCATTATAAATCAGTACGCAATTAGAAAATTTTAATAAAGACCAAATTTCCTAAGTCCCTGACCTTGACATCAAGGTCATTGAGCGGAGGTCGGGGAAGTACTATGTAAACTTTGGACTATTATCTAACTACAGTGCAAATATAAAAAAAATCATCTGTGAATTCAGGAGATATGTGTCTTTAAAAACTTTAACCAAAAAGAGACAATTTCTAAGTTCATGACCTTGAAATCAAGGTCACTGAGGGGGTTGGGGGTATTACCTTGGAAAACTTTGGACCAATATCTAACTACAGTGCAAGTATCAAAGAAATCCATCCATGGGTTAGGGAGATATTGGGCTTTATAAAACTTTAACCAAAACATCCAGTCCAAAAAAACTCCCAATTTTCTAAGTCCATGACCTTGACATAAAGGTCACGGAGTGGGGTGGGGGTGGTACCCTGTTAGACTTTGGACCAATATCTAACTACAGAGTAAGTATCAAAAGAATCCATCCATGGGTTAAGGAGATACAGGTCTTTAAAAAACTTTAACCAAAACATCCAATCCGGACGCTGACGCTGACGCTGACGCGGACGCGGACGCCAAGGTTACAACAATAGCTCTTCCTGAACTTTCGTTCAGGCGAGCTAAAAATCGGACTGAATCAATAAAATCTATACCTCGAATTATGGATATCCATAAATCACCATAGAGGCTTGTTATTTAAACTTATTATTTGCAAAGATGAATTATTGATACCCATATTTCTAATAAGTAATATCCTTATATAGGCCAAACTATTGACATCCACAATTCGAATTATCAACATCAATTATTCTTCTTTTGGATATCCAGAAATCTAAATGATGAGAGGATATCACTAATTTGATTAAAGATATCATTAACTCGATTTATTGAAATCCATTACTCGAGTAAGTAATATCCATAAATTGGCAAAATTATGGATAATCATGATTCGATCCATTATTTGAAAGGTGATATCCACAATTCGAATTAATGATATCCATCAACTTTCAGATGATTTGGTATCTATAATATGAATTATGGACATCCATAATTCTACCCATGGACATCCATAAATGATAAAGGAAACTCAGAAATAATTCTGAATGTCACTATTTCGAATTATGGATATCACTTTCTCGAATCATTAATATCCATAAATGTTATCGGTATCTATAAACAGAGAATACATACTTAAACGGCACTCTATAGGTCCCGGCCTCTTTGCCCCTGTAAGTTACACTGTGATATCCATAAATTTGCAGAATTATGGATATTCATGATTCGATCCATAATTTGAAAGGTGATATCCATAATTAGAATCAATGATATCCATCAACCTTTCAGATGATTTGGTATCTATAATTCGAATTATGGACATCCATTATTCTACCCATGGACATCCAAAATGATAAAGGAAACTCAGAAATAATTATGAATATCACTATTTCGAATTATGGATATCACTTTCTCGATTCATTGATAGCCATAAATTTTATCGGTATCTATAAACAGAGAATACATACTTAAACGGCACTCTATAGGTCCCGGCCTCTTTGCCCCTGTTAGTTACACTGCTGTCTCAGACTCAGCTGCTGCTGGATCCCAGGGATGTCAGCTGACTTTGTCCGAAGGTCTGGCTCGGTGGATGCAGCCGATTTTTCCCCGTTCCCCTTGTACTCCTTGGGCGTGACTTCCTTGGAGGCATAATATTTAGCTAGTGACTTGTTTGACTGCTTTTGAAAAAAAACAGCAGCGCAGAGCACAGGAACATTTATACGCAGCTGTTTACGCCACTAGTTCGCAGTAGATACGTTGCCCTTGAAAATGAAACGCCGTGCCAACGCAACAGTTAAGCCACAGCTACGCGTTATACGCCACACATACGCCACGCATACGCCTCAATGCGCCATATCATGAAACAGGTACGAAAAGAGATACGCCAAAGGTGCGTCGGAGAATCGTCACGCATACGCCGTGTACTTCACAGGATTATAATTTGCATAAAATACGCCACAGTTCTTCGCGATCGACACGCGTATGTAATTTTTGTGAAATACGCCGCTGGAACGCAAGAGTGTGACAGTAGCATAAACACTGGCCAAAATTAACGAAGATTTAAACCCTACATTCACAAGAGCACTGCTGAGTAAGCGGAAATAAGCCCAGATGATCAGTCATTCGGATTTGCTATCTGTCCCTTTATCCAGGAAATTAACAAAGTAAAAACAGAAGATGCTGGCACGTTAGCATAGATGTGCACTGTTTTAGATATTTGTTTAAAGCATGACTTAAGATGAAGGAAAACAGTTTCAAAACATTTAACTGTCCCATTTTCTTCTTTTTTTCTCTCCATTGTCCTTTGTCGATAAATTCTTAAAAGAAAGAATTAGTTTCCCTGGGATCAAATTATTTTCTTCAAAGGTGCACCCCATTTTGAAGGGGCTCTTTTGTCCAGGGAAACAAGCAGGAAAACACAAATTAAAATGGTTGACCTTAAAAGAAATAAAATATATATGGAGGTGTATGCATCCACCTGAATGTTTCATTTCATTTGACGCAGCTCATTAGAAGGCTTTACTGTATAATTCATACCTTTTAATTTCAGATATTTGACACTTATGGTCTAATCATTGCTTTATGTGGATGGAGAAATGATACAGGAGATGATATTTACGCGTCACGTGGAAACCGCATGCATATACAGTTCATCACAGACGGTCTTATAAGTGCACGTGGTTTTAATTTCTCTTATGAAATGGTTTCAAGTTCATGTAAGTTTAATATGCACCGTGTCATAGTGCGTTAGTAACGTAGATAATCCCATCACATTACAAAAAGTAACCACACGCAGACAGGCAGATTGACAAATAATCTTTTGAAGAGTATAAGAGTTAACGACATAACGGTTTGTCTATAATTCATTATAATACGCTTAAAATCTTAAAGACTTCCTTTAAGAGCAGAGAATACATTCGAAAGAAGAAACATGGGCCATACTTCGAAGTTTCGGCTACTCAAGCCTCATCGGTGACTCTGACAATATCTGGTGACGATAGCCAGAGAAAAAAAAACATAGTTAATTTTTAAAATTTTTTAATAAGTCGATTTATAGACTTACTTTTATCAAAATAGGTACAAAAAATTAAAATGCGATGATCTAGAATAAGACTCATAACCAATTTAAATATTACTGGTTTTTCAGAATATATCCTCTGATCCAAAGGACAAAAATACAATATACCTCTTATTATGTATGATGTACGGGCAGACGTCTTACGGCCGCCACACGGCGCAACAGTTTCTGCAGTGATGCAAAATTAAAACCTCAAGGAGTTTCTGCAAGAGCAGAGAATACATTCGAAAGAAAAAAGTCTAGAGCAGACAAACAATTTGGGCTTTCAACAGTAAAGAAGCAATTGAGACTTAATGGACTCTTAGTGCTGCATAAACCAACAATATGACGGCAGTTAGAACATTTTTGACGTCTTGAAACTGACTAACAGCCAGGATTTAAACTGAAATATACAGATATTTAGCGTTAGCTGATTAACATTATTAAACTTAAACATTAAAAAATATTTCAAGTTAATATGCTGTAAAACAGGCCCACGTTGGCCGCCAGTTGTAGCTTGGCTTTCCCACACACCCAGAACTAGCTCAGAAGAAGACACGAGAAAAGGAGCCATGCCACAAGAAATTTAAGGAGGAAGTAAAGAGTTTCTCTACTTACACAGAGTTTATTCAGGGTCTTAGGAAATCATCTCCTAGGAGGATAAATAAGTCCTGTAATTAAAATAATACATCGATACTACTTATAGTCTACCTGCAATGTTTCTTCTCTTAATCATGCTCACGGATCCATGACGTGATGAGTTCATTATGGGCAGAACAGAAAACCTGCAACTTTATGTCCTGTCTCTCATCACGTACAGATATATGTACCTGGTGCATGTATCATATTTAAGAATAACAAATAAAGTAACACATCATACACGGATCAGACATATGATGTTAAGCATACTTTCTAGACTGTATCTTGCATATTTTTGCAATATTTCTAAAAATCAGAATCTGAATCCTGATTCTAGCAAACCAAAATCCCTTTTCAGGACAGAAAAGTCCCAAACATTTAAAATCAATCTCCTGATAACTTACAATAACTGAAATGATTATCTTTGGATGTTTAACCACTTGTATGTTATACAATTCAGTTTCTATACAGACTCTAAACAGAATCTACACCTTTAAAGAACAACTTCTAACGCGTCGATTTTTCCGCAAAGGACCTCTGACAGTTTCCATGAAAATTTGCCTATTTTTCGACAAAGTACTGCCGTTTGTTTTGGGTTGCTGATAATAAAATTGGCATTTTGGGTAGATTTATCACTTATAAAGAGGTTTTGATATTGATTTTGTACATTTATTGCATCTATACACAAACTCTCACTGATTCTCGCAAAAGGGTTAGGCGGCGAATTTTCGGTCATCCTAAATACATATATTTTTCACTTTTTCTTATTTACTGCATTTTAGTTGTTAAATAATCTAAACTTTCAGTTAAACACTACGGCTGCTCATAGAATGCAATAATATGTAAATTAAAAGTTTGATAGTCTTAATTTAAGACACAGAGGTTCTAATTACCCACCCCACTTTTTAGTGTTTTAGCTGTACACAATCTCCCCTCTTGTGCCTCAGCTTGCCACTCATATATAATGGTACATTGACAGTACACATTTGCATGCAAAGTGGCTTGCTGATGCACGGGGATGGGGGGTTGGGAAGCATCATCATAAAACCTTTCCTATTTTCAATACATTCAATTGTAAAAACTTGCTTTTGACACAAAAAATCTAAGTCGGTGTGCGATATAATTGAAAAATTATTTTTGTGCCAATTATAGGAAATTCAGAGCAATGTAATCCAATAAAGATTTCGAAGTAGACCAAAAGTTCATTTTCCCCCATTTTTATAGGCAAATTTACATTAAAACTGTAATAGGTCTTTTATCTCCATATTCACCATTTAAACATGTTACATGTTTCAAAGCCGAAAACTAAGTGACAAAGACAACTCGTCTCATGTATAAAGGTGTGTAAAAACAGCTCACGAACAGCAAATTAGTTTATCTCTTATTACGTAAATATTATGCATTTTAGGTTTCAGCAAGTAATTAGCCTTACTACAAAGCTTGTAATTTTACGGAACTTTTGTTGGTACAACAAAACTGATATAGTATATACAGTTAGAAATCTGAGTCACAATAATAACAAGCTAAAATAAAGTAAAGTATACTCAAATTACATTAATAGGAAATTTCTACCAGCATATATCTGAATATAGAAATGAATATCTGCCCAAATTAAATACGGAAAAAATCCAAAGAATTCCACCTCAAGTCTTTCTTATCGTTTAATATTTAAGCAAATTTATTTTACTTTTCATATTTATACAATGTTTCAAAAGGGTTACACATTTAGCTGTAAAGCCATTCTACCATGTGGCCCTCCATGTATAAAATACTATATACAATATCAACATAAAACATGTGAACAAACTGTACATGAACATACACATATCTACCAACCGACTTCAAGCACTATCTAAAAGCACACATCCTTGTAAAAATTAACAATTACATGCATATTCAGCATATAAAACACATGACTAGTTTAACTTTGGCACCATACTTGTTAAGGGCGTATAAAAACATCAAGTATACGTATTTTAAGATAGTCTAAATATATGTGCTAAAAAGGTACATCTATTCTGGAAAACAATATGAAACTGATAAAATTAGAAATATTCTGAGACAGACTTTTGAAAAACATTTAACGAGGGTGCAGATGTTATCGAATATGGGAGGGAGTTCCATAATTTTGGCGCTGAGCACGAAAAAGAGCCATCAAAAAGGGCAGTCCTAGATCTTGGTACAGTTAAGGAACCGTTATTGAATGATCTTGGAATTCGATTTGATGTTAGTTCTGACGGTTTAAGCAAGTCTGATATATAAGATGGCGTAAGATCGTTTAAGGCTTTGTAAGTAAGAACAGCTTTATTATATTGCAATCGACTGGCTACAGAGGCCCATCCTAATTTTTATCTGCTGATGGTGTAGTGTATTCGGCCCGAAGGATTATACGAGCTGCGCGTTTTTATGCCCCCGACGTCGAAGAAGTTGAGGGAGCATATTGGTTTGGGCCTGACCGTCTGTCCGTCTGTCCGTCCGTCCGTCCTTCCATCCGTCCGTCCGTCCGTACGTAACGCCCCATTTTCTCAAGAACCGTAACAGCTGGGGCCTTGATATTTCATAGGTGGGTAGAATGTCAAAAACTAAAGGACCCTAACCCTAACTCTTCAACCTTAGCTTGAAGGTAGCTAAGAATCTTCACTACCTTTTAAGCGCTTAGCGAAGACTCTGATCAGACTGGGCGAATGCCAAGGCTGATCTGAGTCTGCTCTGGGCGCACAACCACATTGTTGGTTTTCTCGTGTCGCGGCTCAATTATGTTAACAGTTATTTTAAATAACAAATGGAACAGATCATTTTGAGCAGGCATATTTCTCTGTTTCACGACGATTATCTGCACCTGTCCTGGGCAGGGGAGCCGGACATCGTAGTAAAAGGGGCATTAAAGAAATAGTGTAAATCGGTCTGCCAATCCTACAAATGTTGAAAGATTTTTAAAATTTATGTTTAACTTTTAGATGCGCATATGACTAGAACATCTTTATTCCAAAATATCTGAAACTCCGTCTTATCTTCAAAACACCTTGATATATGGCACAAGTTGTAGAAAAAGGCTATATACGATTTGTCATATTTATCTTAAAACCACTTCGTAATCTATTTACTCAGTTTACAAACAACTCTAGATTGCTAACTATCCAATATAATATACTGAATCTAATCCAGTTTTATAATCATAACATAACCTATGCATATAACATATAATTTACCTTTCAAAATATGCTAATAAAGGAACAATTTGCCTTTCTTATTACGTCACTCACTGTGCCAAATTGAAATATATATTAACTTGCTTGAAACAGGATTTTGAGCTCATATTACAGTCAACTCTTGAGATCTTACAGTCGAAAATCATCCTAAACTTCTGATATCGTAAAGTAAATTTTCTGGTCCCAGAAAATTTACTTTGAGATATTGGAAGTTTGAGATATCCAGAGTTGTATTTCAAATGAAAAAAGGAACTGAGTCCAAACTATATTCTTTGATATACAAGTTACTTTAAGATATCAATGTTCGAGATAGCGAGAGATGACTGTATTAAAAAAACGTATTAAATTGCAAATATGAAACAAACAATGACTAAAATTTCATTCGTCACGCTTTTTACTCAAATAATTAAATCTTTAATGACCATTCATTATCTTTTGTCAGTAACTTATCGGATTTCGTACGCTAATACGTCTGCGTATCTGAGTCTGCGCAGGCCTCACAACCACTTAATTGGTTTTCTCTTGTCGCGGCTCATATCTCTTTAGTCTTTTTGAAAGCTTAAACACTTTTAGCAGGGGAAAATCTGCTCATTTAGTGTGTAAACCGAGTTGAGTAACATAGACACTATACACGCTCCTGTGTGTACTGATTTTTTGCGGGTCACTGAAGATCAAACGGGCTAACACTAAAGGCCAAAAGTATCATTCTTGCTTGTAATGAGCCCTGATCAGACTTATAATGGCTTTACTTGCATAAAAAAATCTCTATACAAAAATTTGGAATATATCAAATTTGGGCAGAAATACTACTTTAAAACCATCATACCAAGGTGTCTGTCTACAAAACGGTATAAACTTAATCGACAACTTTATTAACCATTTTTTTGCAGGGGATAATGACTGTTTGTTACATCTCCTGGAATCTACATACACGGGAACAGTGTCAGTGACGAACCATGGAATTACTTGTCAGGCCTGGGCCTCTCAGACGCCTCATCCTCATCGGCATTTTGAAGCAATGAAGTTCGAAGATTATAATTATTGCCGTAATCATGACACTGCCCCTTTGCCATGGTGCTATACAATGGATCCTTATATAATATGGCAGTATTGCTCTTTTTCCATATGTAATGGTAATTATTATTCTGTTCACGCAAAGTTAAGCATCATTTTAAAGTCAAAGTACATGTACAAGGATTGTCAGAAATGATACTAATTTAGTTCTTACTTTCAGCATGAAGATAAATGCGTTCTTTCATTAACACCAATGTTTGCGAAGTGTAAAAACACCAACTTTTAATTGATTTAAGTACGCACTGCAAAACCGGAGCACATAAACATCTCGGTATCTGGTAGACCTTATGGTAATAAACAAAAATTCTTTCATGGTATGGTCAAACAAATTTACCTTTCAGAACGCCAATTAAAAAAAGATCCTGAGGTCTTATTTTTATGTCCCCAACTTCGAAGAAATTGAGGGGGAATATTGCTTTTGGCTTGCCCGTCCGTTCGTCCGGAACGCTTTAAGTATGCTCTGTAACGTAAGAACTGTAATTGCTGGGGTCTTGATATTTTCTAGATGGATAGATAATAAAAAATAGGTTGATCCGTGTTTTTTACTTTTCCATCGGCTTTATACTTTCAGACTTATGCTCCTTTTTCGAAAAATTAAATGTTAGTTTGTTAGCAAACTTTTGGAAAATGTATTTGAGGTTGGTTGTTCATATTTGGCATACTGGTAGAGCCTAAGGTGTAGATTACCTGGTTAACTTTTAGGCTAAGTAGGTAAACCTTAATTGAATGATTCCCCTTTTTAACTTTGGCATTTTTAACTGTTGAATCGTTTGACATAGACTGCTCATTTTTTGTAAACTTATAGTACTTGAGGTGTCAATTATTTTGATGATAATAACGTTATGTTGAATTCATTTTTGAAGGAGTGATGCTCCTTTTCTTATTCGTACCAAAAACTGTATGTATGATATATTAATCAAGAACTGTAACGGCAGTAATTCATAGGTAGATAGACCATACAAAATAAGCATGCCCATACGTTTTTTTTCCGTCGGCTATTTAGTTTTACGGTTATGCCCCGTTTTCGAAAAATCAATTTAACTTTGTAAGCAAAATTTTAGAAAATTATTTATGTTAGGTTATTCACATTTGACATACTGGTAGGGTCTAAAATGTAAATAACCTGATTACATTTTGGGCTAATTTCGTGAAAAAATGACAAAATTATGCCCTTTTTTTACTTTGGCATTTTTTCAACTTTTGAATCGTTTGACCTAGAGCTTTTGATTCTTAGTATACTGATAGTATCTGATAATTCATAGATAGATAGACCATTAGAAAGAGGCAGACGCGCATTTTTTATCTTTTCCCTTGGCTATGCTATGTACTTTTAGAGTAATGTCTCTTTCTCAAAAATTTAAAGTATGTTTAAAGTAAGTTTGTCGGGAATTTTTTGGAAAAAAAAAAAGATTTGTGATAAGTTGTTCATATTTAACATACTGGTAGGGCCTAAGGTGTGGATTACCTGATTAATTTTTGGGATTATTTCGTAAACAATGGACTGAATCTTGCTGCCCCCTTATTAACTTCGGCATTTTGCAAAATTTCGAACCTTTTAGCATAGGCTGTTTATTTTTAATATTCTAATAATATTTGATGTGTAGATCATTTGATGGTAATGAAGTTATGTGGAATTCATTTTTAAAGGAGTAATGATCCTTTTCTCATCTGTACAAAACATCGTATGTATGATCTATTTCTCAAGAACTGTATGTACTGAATCTTTGATAATGAAAAGGTGGATAAACCAATTAAGATAAGCAGTCCCATATCTTTTTCTATTTTTTTCTTGAGCCATGAAGTTTTAGAGTTATGCCCCGTTTCCAAAAATTAAAGGGCCTGGTATGGTTTTGGCCATATTTGGATCCCTGATTTATGATTTTTCAAAACTGCACTTCTTTAACTTCAGTTCGTGTAATGTATGAGTTTAAACATTCAACCATCAATTGTGATTAACTTAATCTATATTCTAATGATATTTAATTTCTTCTGAGCCTCTAAATGTACCCCTCCTCAACTAATTTTGGCCATGTCGGCCAATTTTGGCTTGCATTTGGGCCAACAACTACCTAAGCGCAGGCAAGTGCACAGCTAATGTTTTTGCATATTAATGCATTTTAAGAACGCCAACAATGTGTGGAAACTTCAAGTGTGCACTTGCCTGCGCTGACACCTAACTTTAAACTTTTCTAAATCAAATGACGTCATTCACAACGGTTGCCTTTACAAGGACGCGATTGCGACCGGAACTCTCTTGGCAGTGAAGGTAGACAATCTTCGGATCGCCAAGATATTTTACTAAATAAACAGAACCAAAACAAACCACTTTACCTTCTTTTTTTGTAAGTAATACCAGGTCATATGATGACAATCATAGTTTTTCGTTTCATGACGGCGCTTGACCTGCTGTTAGAAACAACTCCTGATTCTCATAACCAATAAATTGTTGGTGGTGGCAGAAATTCAGAATAGTTTGTCGTGCAAGATTCTAACTCGTGCGATCTTGTTATGTTGCTGGCAGCGAGAAAAAACGCGCTACCTGGGTGCTGGAAAATGGAGTACTGCACAAGCCTTTTTTTTGCATGCTTTTATACCACTGTAATAGCTAAACTATGACAAAGTATGAGCATTGCATAGTGTAATCAAATATTCATTGTCCTATGTTACCAAAACTTACGGCTGTTTATATGAGATGCCAAAGATTGTGAATTGACCAGTAACCCAGTTACCCAGCATTGCGGTATGCATAACTCAGTGTCTTATTTACCCCACCCTCTCCCATACATGGAATAAATCTGCTGATTAGCTTCAATTAAGGTTTTGTATTACATATATGGTTGGCATATTAATAACTTAAAAAATTGTGCGAAAGTTATGAACCGCACGATAAAACCAAGTATAAAAACAAATATGAAAGATGTCTAGTTTCTTATTTCGCTCCATCTAAAATTCTTTGAAAATCGTTGCCATGGAAACGGGTAGGGTAAAAATGTTGCTTTTTTGTTTGTTGTTGTTTATATAACGACGTATACAAAGGAAGCTCATAAAAATCTGGCCTATGTTTGCAAAACTAAGTCAGCAGTAATAAAACTATATGTGTTCATTACCATTAATTGCTATGCAGTTTCGTTGTAAATCATACGTTATCTCCTTTTTTTCTTTCATAGAAATATATTTTTACTTTGAATGCAAAATATTTTAATTTGTTTTATATTCTTGTTGTTGTGAAACCATTTCCTATAATTTTCAATTCACAAACTCTCAAGAATAATGAAAAGTTTATCCATACTCCCATTTTTTTAAATATTTTGTCTTCCGATTTCTTTCAGACTAATATGTACTGTTCCGATAAAAAGTGACTGCTGCACATGAATTGATCATGAAATGAATGGCTTATCTAAATTTCCTTGAAAGACAAAATACTGCAATTGTGGCAGGCCCCTTAAACGTTAAATTTCGATTGAAAAACTGTTGAATGTAGCGTTTCTGTAATCCGACAATTTCAGTGATTAGTCAAGAGTTATCACCCTTCATGCACGTGATAAAATACAAACCAGTTAATGTCAAAGAGATTCAGCATTAATGTTACAAACATTATGTGATCTGATACTGATCATTTACTTTTAACGTCCTTTCCTTGTTATATGGGGCAAAATGTATCCCTACCCCCAAACTCTGCTAATAAAACAGGACAGAAATGCATGAACAAACGAATGGCTGTAGCTTTCCTTGTACATGCCATCTCCATTTTCTAGATTTATATTGTTGACATGATGACTAATGAAAATAGAACAATATTTGAATAAATTTTGAGAGGGGGGACAAATATGGCCCAAATCATACCAGGCCCTTTAAGTTTCTTAGCCAAACTTTTACAGATATTATTTTAGAAACTAGGCTATTAGGCTATGGGAAACCTTTACCGCTACCATTACCTTTTTATAGATAGATTGTTCGTATTTAGCATACTGGTAGGTCCTAAGGTGTGCTTCATCTGAATACTTTTGGGCTAATTTCTTAATTATTTGACTGAATTATGCCCCTTTATTGACCTCGGCATTTCACAACTTTTGAATGTTTGACATAGACATTTCACTTTTGATGTACTTATAATATTTGATGTGTCGATCATTCTAATGGTAGTTACGTTATGTTGCATTCATTATTGAAAGAGTGTTGTCCTTTTTCTTGTCTGTTCATAATATTTTAGGTTGATCTATTATCAAGAATCGTAGTTGCTTTGGCCTTGGTTTGTCATAGATGGGGAGAATATAAAAAATATCAATCTGTATCATTTTTCCTATCAATGACCTTGTTATGGTCAGGCATTTAATTGGGGGGCATAATGTTATACAAACACATTATCTAGTTGGATTTATATTGATCTGTATTGAATGGCTTTATTACGACTACAATTTACGAATAAATTAGATGATTATGATTTTGATATTGTTAATTTTCAATTTTTAGGTGGTGATGTTTCTCTTTCTACATCCTATGTTGTATAGTATTTCTCAGCTTATTCGTTTTGCTCGAGTATCCATTCGTGTTGATGACTTTAATATTCGTAATAAAGTTTTGACAGCAAAACTTCTCTAACAAACTTATAGGTATCATAAGCTTCGTAAAGCGTTTTCAAAATTTTATCGACGTAATGTCTAATTATTATGCCGGATTGGTAACACATAGCGTTCACAAGTCTTAATGAAAAAAAGTTTTACATTTCCATAGCTTTTCACCTGGCTGCCGGTAATGATGGCTTTGGCGGTTTCGAAGTTTACTTTGTCTTTTCCCACATGGTGTCTAGGGTGGAATCTAGGACTGAATTATGTCAGTGCTTGAGAATCTTTATACCTACTTTTCCTTTATATAAACAAAAACAAAACAAAAAAACAACAACAAAAAAAAAAACAAAAAAAAAAACGAGTATTTCTCTTTTACAGTCAGTTACTCTACAACTGTAGTAAAGTTCCGCCCGCCGTGTGCGGAAAAGATGGGGATGCCATTATGATCACCCTTTTTTCTGCTCACCAGCAAATACTTAATTTTCAGCTGATGATCTGCCTATGGCCTCCGCTATACTGAACCAATAGTGTTTATGCTCCATAAGCGCTATTTTTGGGGTATTTTTGGATAACCAAAAGTGGGTGGAGTAAATCAGTATGTACTTTTAAGCATTATTTCCTTCAAATTTAATGGCAGTCATACATATATAATGTTTTGGTTAAATATTTTCTTAATTTCTACCCTTCAAAGTAAATTATCACATGTATTATCTAAAGATTTTTTTTCAAACAATCTGTCATTAATTTTGATTCTTTTTCAATGTATTCTTTCCTATCTCGGGAACCAACGTATGGATTCTTTTGAAACTAATATGGGTTCACCATGTGGAAAGTGCAAAATGTAAAGAAAGTTCCTGTGACTTTGACCTCAGTTTAAGGTCACAGTAAGACTAATAAATTCAAGTTTAAGTAAAGTTTTGATCATTGTCAACAAATAATCTCCTTAACTGGTATGAAATTATAACCGAAGTGGGCTAAATCTAAATAAGGAAGTTAGAGCACTGGGTTTGATTAAATGACCATGCCATCATCTTCAAGATCAACGTCAAGATGAGACTAAACAGAGTTTAATCGTCGATTTCACACAGCCAGTCGGCAGAAATGTACCAAATCTGTATCTGTTTCCATTTGTAAATTAATGCTTGCAATGTATGTATTTATTTATTTATTTATCACAGGTTAGCAAAAAATAAAAAATAAAACAGTACAATGTGATGTTAAAGGTACATATAAAGCATACATTTAAAACAAACACACATGCAAAGTTCTATGGCTTGCTAACCAGATACCAAGGATAACGCAAGGATATTATAATGACATTGACCTTGGTCTAAAGGTCAAATTTTGCAAAACGTAATGAATCAATACTAGGTTAAACTTAAGCCTTAAATCAACCTTAAATGTTTAAGAAAAGTCTGTTGTGTGAATCTGTCGATGACCTTCAGAACAAGGACAAGGTCATTATATGCATATAAAGCATTGACATAATACTTTGAAAGGTAGAATTTGAGACTTTTTCATCAAAGACACTTTTTAAGTTATGGAATATATGTATGAGTGAAGTCAATTTGGAGAAATAACTATCTCGTGGATCAAAGGTGCAACGTATGCGCTTTCTTGTCATTTCCTTACTTCAAAATACCTGTGAATCGTGACTCTGGTCATGAAATGGAGACTTAGGTAGTTTGGCCGCACGTTTCAAGGTCTTCGGGTTTAGCATTCTCGATTCTACAGGGCACAGTGAAAGGAAAGAGAAGAAGAGGTAGACAGAAGAAGAGGTTGGAAGACAATATTAAAGACTGGACAGCAATGGACTTTGCAAGCTCAAGTAGAGCAGATGAAAACAAGACAAGGGATGGTTTCGAAGTCATCTGTGGTGCCCTAACGACCTTGTAAGGTTATGGAATAGAATAGAATAGGTGTATCACTGCCAATAAACATGAAGGAGAAACAACGATTATAATATGCCTCCCCTGGTTTGTACTGAGATACCCCACCTATTTTTATAATCCACTTCTTAAAAAAGTTGCACTTATGGAGAATAACAACTATAGCCTCAGAATAGCGGACGCTAAAGGCTAATCATCATCTGAAAATAAAACATATTTTGCTTCTGGGCAGAAAAAAAGCCTTATCGGCACCAAATCCCACCCTACTACACCCTTAATAGCTTATAGGCGTGATATGGCCGTTTAAGTTTAGACTAGTGATGTAGTGAACTATGGTGACCAATGCTAGTTCCGGTTTACCACAAACTTTGGCTTTTGGAACCCAAAATCAGTATTATCAGGTTCTGTTACAACTTAGTTCTTCAGGCTGAGTTTAAGTCTCTCATTTTTTCCGCTATGCTGCAGCCTGTTTCAACTATCATGACTTTGCAGATAAATGACAGCTACTGACAGAAAATTGTTGTGTCAGGGTTATCGTAGATAGTTCTACGATGGCTATTGCGGCCACATTGATTCATATAATGTGGCTGTTTCTACACTTATTTCCGACTTCATGGCAACGACGAAACATACTATGGCTTTCAGTTACCGGAAATTTGTTTTCACTGACTTGTCCATCAGATACATAGACATGGCGTGTAAGCACCTGATCGCACGTCTTTTAGGAGGTTATTGTCTATGTATCGAAATATTTCGGATTTGTGAATGTGTTCACGATTCATGATTTATGAGTTTGAACGTAGGAATTTGGTACCTTAACCGCTTCTAGCGATGTTTTAGCAACATTAAAGTGATTCTTGAGAGGAGCATAAATGTCCAACACATATGTCATGTATGTTCAATATACTTACTTTTGACAGGAACAAACCAGGTATGCGGAGCTGTTTTAGAAAGTACAACTGGTTTTATTTTCTCTCCTGACTACAACAACGATGGATTGTATGATCTAAATGTAGACTGTCTCTGGATTGTGGAGGCAACAGGAGATCATGTGATAAAATTCCACATACACTATGTCTACATGGAATCCTCACCCTATTGTTCAAAGGATTTGCTGCAGGTATAAATAATTGTTGTTTGGGGAGAACACATAAACATAAAAATTTTAATAGTCTTAAAACTGTATATACCCATACCAGCGTAACCTTTTATAAAGTGCCGACCATTGGTAGTTCAAGAAGGAAAATGTAAGAATCCCATTTAAAAGATTTTCAACCCAAGTCAAATAAATATTAAACAATAAACGTCAGCGTCGCTACCACCTCAACGTTAGTTACGTTTCCGTTTTTACCTAGCAGTCGTTTACGATGCTTTTCTTTCAGGCAATTATTTTGCACTTAGAGTTTGTGTAAGCAACTCTGTTGACAGATTTTATAATAATAATAATATTAGAAATAACAACGTATGTTTTTCAATCACAATATGCCATGAACAACTCTATTAGCTCTACATGCTCAACACAAAAATAATAAAAAAACTGGTAAGGTCAGTTTTGGAAACTTTGCTACCTCATACGGTATAAGCCTTATAAAGTAAACTGTTTTACATATTCGCCCGGATCAGGTATGTCTGAGGATTTTGTCATAATGATGGTTTGATGACAGTTCGTAATTTAGCGTCTGTTGTTTTCTCTAGATCATTAAAGACAACACTGACGGTGTTGTATAGCTTCAACTGCAGTCGAAAGATAAACTTTGAAAAGTAGTTCTAAAAGCCGGTATCTGGCCTTACATTAATAATCCATTCTCTGAATATTGCGGTGAAGGTAACCAATCTACAGGGATTTATTTCCCTAGAGGAAATAAAATCTAATTAGAGAACAGGGAATTAGCATATTTATCTTTGCAAGAAATCCTTGTATTTCTTTGCTAAGAATGTAATATTTATCTTTATTATACTCTATGCATACAAAATGTAACATATGAGGGAAACAGAAGTGACATACGATTATGCGCATTGATGAAAAATTAACCAAACACAAGTGACACGAGAAAACCAACAAAGTGGTTGTGTACGCACAGTCTGATCAGAGTCGTCGCTGTCCGCATCGAGGTAGCTAAGATCCATAGCTATCCTTTAAGGTCTCAGCGAAGAGTCTGATCAAACTGGGACAATGCACAGGCGGTTCGGAGTATTTGTTGGGTGTACAACCACATTGTTTTTGCTTCTCTTGTCGCGGCTCATATATTCTTTTAGTCACATGATTAAACAGAACACGGTAGGATAGCTAATCGTGGAGGAGGTGTCAAACGTTTGTAGCCAACTGTCTGGTATTTCATCTCTCAAGAAGCATATATTATTCTTAATTTGCTTCGTACTCATAATAACAATAGTAAAGCATGTTTCTGTTTTGATAAAGCTTGCCTCCTCTTAACTTTCATGAATTTAAGTGAGTTCGGTGAATTGGCCCTTAATCACACGATCGGTCGTAAGTTTAAGAACAAATATCAAAACATAAGTATTTGTTTTTCAGATAAGTGAAAGGAAGTATGATGCGGATATAATATTTATTTGTGGTCACTTTAAAGCTGTTCAAACAGGAGAGACTCTTAGTAGTGCATTGTATGTTCAGTTCTACTCTGATGACAACACTCCGGATAGAGGCTTTAACATGTCATACCTACATGTACACGGTATGGGGTTTATACTGTAAAATACAAAAGCTGTTACGAAATGGAGTCTATCGCAGATATTTTATGTCCCAATTAGTTTTTAACAAAATCTATGCTTGGCGGTTTTTTTTTTCAAATGTCGGTCAGCAATACAGCATTATAAAAGTCAGTATATAGGGCTACTGCTCAGTTTTTTCCGCACAATTGATTCCTGTGGTGGGTGTGGTTACCGACTCTTAAAGCTCGTATCTGTTTCTTAATACAGTGAGTTCCCATGAGCGAAATTATATCTATTTTCTGCATGAGCGATACATCTAGATTTTTTTTTTAAAAGGTGATTACCACTGATTTGGGACAAAATTAAAACCTGCATAAAATGCTGAAAAGTCAACAGATCTTCCCAAAACTTAGCATATGCCTTCTTTTTGTTGTTTCTCACAATTCAGAACACCAAAATGCAGGACTTGTTCATGTTAAAAGGATTTAGATAAAAGGAAAAAGATCAAAGGGTAGTTTTGTGCGAATAAATTTAATAAATGACCATCATTATTGAAAATGTAACTAGGTCTGAACATTAATTAATGTATTATGAAGAGCGTCCTAGCAATTATTTTTTTCCATTTTTTTTGCATGTTATCAGGCAGGACAGATTTTAAAAGATGTGGCCTGTGTCAAAATATTTGTCTTGAAATACACAGTAGAGTCTATTTTCAAGGTTGAAAAATTGCGATAACACACATGTCTTGGTCATTGTAATGTTATATATATACTGTGAGTATGATATAGGTATAACTGACCTCCCTGTATTAATGCTACTACTATACATGCACTTATATACATGGTCAGACATTTGATACAAAGCTACTGTTTTTATCTGGTTTTCCTTACAAGTTGAGAAAGAGTTGGAACAAATAATTGCTTGGACGCTCTTTTTAATGCATCAAAGTATCTTCAGAGCTAATTTCATTTTCAACAACGAATTTTATTTTTCAGAATTTTGCGCAGAAAATTACCCTTTGATCTTTTCATATAAAAACACTTTTTTAACAGCATGTCCCTCTATTTTGTATTCTTTACTGTAAAGAACAACAAAAATAAGAAGTCTGCTAACTTTCAGGGAGATACGATAATATTTTATGGTTTTATTGAGATTTTGGTATATACCACAAATCACCACCTTAATGTTACTGTTCTGTTGCTTTACGTCCACGGTAAAAAGCTATGGTCATGTCGGGACGGCCAGTTAACTTAATCACACTCTTCCTGGGCAAGCTTAGACCTCAAAAGCGATTAACCAGTACTATGTGCACATACTTTTCTCGGCAGTAGCCGACAAATGCCCTTCTTGCATCAGCGGAAGGAGAAACGAAAGTAAGTGGCCAGACCGGGACATGGGACCTTTGGCCCTTGAGTCAGACTACTGACTGCGCTACGCGGCTAGGCTATTTTATGCTTATTTATGTATTTTAACATTCGTTTAGACTAAGCTTTTGTTCAGAGTTGTTTTACTTAGTCATTATTCGAAGAAATAATGTTCGAACATCAAATAGTTTTCAAGATATAGGGCAAATCTGTGGACCATGAAATAAAGGTCACTGTCACCTACAGTTAGTTGGAGATTAAACTTTGGATCATACTTAGTTATAATCCCGATCAATCATGTTCATACATCAAGAAGTCATCGGGATATAAGGCAAATTTAAAGAGTAACTACACTTCAGGAACTGACTGAGTCAGATCCCAAACCCTATCCCCAACATCAAAGGGGAAGATTGACAAAGACATCCCAACAAACAATAAATTACAAGTGATAAGCCGAGTCAGCAGCTCTTTCCCAAATAGATGGCAACTCAGCTATCTTTATTGAACTAAATAATTTAGACCAACAAAAACCACTGAACCATAAAATACAGCTCACTACTCGATATGCATCTCTGCTATCGGTAGATCATCCCCGGACGTATCTATGAAATAAGTTTTTAGACTCGAATCTTTGTGGTTTCTTAAATGATGAGCTAAATGCAAGAGGTGAATATTTTTCCTATGACAATCAACCGTAAAATATAGGCTATTGCCCGATATGCATCATTGCTTTCAGTAGCGCTTTCTAAGAGGTATCTGTGAAGCAAGCTTGAAGACTCTACCCATTGGGGTAACCTGGAAACTGAGCTTAATGCAACAGGTGAGTATCTTTTTCTATGTTAAATCAACAGTTGAATATAGTTAATGGCATAATATGCAACGCTGCTTTCAGTAGATCTTACCTAGATGAATCTATGGAGCAAGTCTGAGGACACTATCCCTTATGGTTACTTAAAAACAGAGCTAAACGCGTGCGCCTTTGTAAAATATTCATCTGTTGCGTTAAGCTCAGTATAACTAAGTTTATGTTTAGCTCAGTTTCAAAGCGATGCATATCGGGTCATGATCTATATTTCTGCGTTGGTTGAACATAGAAAAAATATTCATCTGTTGCGTTTAGATCAGTTTTTAAGTAACCGCAAAGTCTAAGTCATGAGGAAGTACAATATCAGTGCAAACCTAGTCCGCACCATTGAGCAGCCATACGACAAGGCAAAAAGTGCAGTGCTAATAAATGGCATCACAGGAAAATGGTTCAGAACAACAGTTGGAGTAAGACAAGGATGTCTTCTGTCACCCACCCTCTTCAACATTTTTCTCGAACGGATCATGTCTGATGCTCTGGAAGAACAGGGGCGGTTAGCATAGGCGGCAGAAATATAACCAATCTGCGGTTTGCCGATGACATAGACGCTCTAGCTGAAGAAGAGCAGGAACTAGAAGCTCTAGTTGAAAGACTCGACCAAACCTGCACAAGGTATAAGATGGAGATCAGTGATGAGAAGACCAAACTGATGACAAACAGCGCAGATGGCATCCAGAGGGAGATCAAGGTAAAGGGGCAGACCCTGGGTACTGTAAGCAGCTTCAAATACCTTGGAGCAGTTGTCTCAGATGATGGCTCAAAACAGGAGGTTCTCTCAAGGATTGCACGAGCCACTTCAGCTCTTTCCAAGCTGAAACCCATTTGGAGAGATAACAACATATCTCTTGGATCAAAGGTGAAACTTATGTCATTTCCATATTTCTGTATGTTTGTGAATCGTGTACCTCGACAGCAGAGTTTGAGAAAAGAACGCAGGCCTTTGAGATAAAATGCTACCGAAGGTTACTGAACATTTCGTACAATGACCATATAACCAATTAGGAGGTTCGCAGGAAGATCCAAGCAGCCATTGGAGAATATAATGAACTCCTGACGCTGGTCAAGAAACGGAAACTAAGGTGGTTTGGCCACGTTTCAAGGTCTTCTGGTTTAGCAAAGATAATTCTTCAGGGCACAGTGAAAGGAAAAAGAAGAAGAGGTAGACAGAAGGAGAGGTGGCAAGACAATATCAAGGAGTGGACAGGAATGGATTTTGCCAGCTCAAATAGGGCAGCTGAAGACAGGACAATGTGGAAAGGGATTGTTTTGAAGTCATCTGTGGTGCCCCAACGACCTAGTAAGGTTATGGGATAGAATAGAATAGAATAAAGTCTAAAGTCCTCAAATATACTCCATAGATACGTCTAGAGAAGATCTACTGAAAGCATTGATGCATAATGCGCCATGACCTTTTTTCACGGTTGATTGAACATAGAAGAAACTATTCACCTGTTGCTTTTAGCTCATTTTTGAAATAACCACAAGGGCTAGAGTCTTCCAACTTGCTCCATATATACATTTGGGGGATATCTACTGAAAAAAATGATAAATATTTGACATGAACACATTTTCTCCGTTGTTTGAACATAGAAAATATATTTACCTGATGCCTTTAACTCAGTTTCTAAGTAATGGGAAGGGCTAGAGTTTTTTAAACGTGTTCATATATACGTCTGGGGAAGATCTACCTAAAGCAGAGGCGCATATCGGGCAATAACTATATATCACAATGATTGAAGATAGAAAAACATCACCTGTTGCGTTTAGCACAGTTTTCAGTAATCGCAAGGGAAAGAGTCTTCAAACTTGCTTCCATTGACACGTCAGGGGAAGCAATCATTGAGCTGTATTTTATGGTCCAGTGATTTCGCCTTATATCTGAAAGCAAAGATGGTTTTATGTCGTACTCTTTGTGTGCATTCGCGTGCTTAATACGTCTGGGAAGATCTACTGAAAGCAGCGATGCATATCGGGTCATGAACTTTATTTCTCGGTTGATTGATCATAGAAAATTTTTCACCTGTTGCGTCTTGCTCAGTTTCTAAGTAAGCACAAGGGCTAGTGTCTTCAAACTTGCTCCATAATTACGTCAAGAGAATACTTACTGAAAGCACCGATTCTCAATTTCATATCGGGGCATGACCATTATTTCAGGGTAAAAGGACCATAAAACAAGCAAAATATTATTCACCTGTTGAGTTTAGCTCAGTTATGAAGTGACCGCAAGGGCAACAGACTTCAAACTTGCTCCATAGATACGTCTGGGGAAAATCTACTGACCAGGGCCACGACCTATATTTCAAGGTTTATTGAATACAGCCATAATTCACCTGTTGCGTTTAGGCTAGTTTCGAAGTAACCGCAAGTGCTAGAGTCTTCCAACGTGCTGCAAAGATACGTCATGGGAATGTCTACTGAGGGCAACGACGCATATCAGGCACTGAGCTGTATTTTATGGTCCAGTGAGTTTGCCTTGTATCTCACATTTTATTTTATGTATGAACATGAGTTCTTGGCATAACGACTTAGTATGACCCAAAGTTTAAAGTAAAACTAACAGAAGGTGACTATGGCCTATATTTCATGGTGCATTTTGCTTTATATCTTGAAGACTATTTGATGTACGAACCATACGAACGTGATTTCTTGGAATAATGACAAAGTGTGACTTGATGTTTGACATCGAACTAACAGTATGTCATGGTGACCTATATTTCATGGACCAATGAGTTTTTTATAGAGATTTATATATCTTAAAGACTTTTTGATGTACGAACATGATTCTTGGCATAATGACTCAGTATTACCTAAAGGTTGACCTCAAACTAACAGTAGGTCACAATGACCCAATTGTCATGGTCCAGTAATTTTGCATTATCTCTTGAAGAATATATGATGTACGAACATGATTGCTTCGGTAATTGCTCAGCATTAACGGATGTTTGATCGCAAACTAACAGTTGGTCTCAGTGACCTATATTTCATGGTCTATTTATTTTGCCTTTTAACTTGAAAACTATTTGATGCACGAACATGATTCTTCTGATAATGACTCAGTGTGACCAGATCTTTAACCTAAAACAAACAGTAGGCCATAGTGATCTATATATCATGGTCCAGTGATTTTACCTTAATCTTGACGATTGTTTGATGTTGTACATGATAGGTTTGGATATATGATTACTTGGACTCAGTATGACTTGATGTTTGACCTATATTCTATACTCGAGTGATTTTGCCTAATATCTTGAGGAGTCTTTGATCTACGAACATGATTTCTTATGATAAAGACTCAGTATGACCCAAAACTTGACCTATAACTTTGACCTCAAACTAACAAAAGTCACATTGACTTATATTTCATGGTCCAGTGATTTTTTCTTATACTTTGAAGACTATTTGATATACAAACATGATTGTTTCTGAGAATGAGTCAACATGACCAAAAGTTTGACCTTAAACAAACAGTAGATCACAATGACCTATATTTGATGGTCCAGTGATTTTACCGTATTTCTTTAAGACTGGTTGATTTATGAACATAATTCTTATGATCATTACTCAGTATGACCCAAAGGTCGACCTCAAACAAACAGTGGGTCACAGTCACCTACATTTCATGGCCCAGTAATTTGGCCTCATTTCTTGGACACTGTTTTGTGATTGCCTATGTTAATGACAGAATTTGATCGGTGATTTGACCACAAACCAACAGTAGGTCATAGTGACCTTTATTTCATGGTCCAGTGTTTTGTCTCATATGTCTAACACTCTTTCATGGATTAATCTCACACTTCATTTAATGGTTTAAGCTAACACTGTGAGTGATCTCATACTCATTGTAGGTTAGTGTGACCCCTATTTCATGGTCCAGCGATTATGCATCAGACTTCTAAAACTATTTTATGGAAATGCTTGTTTAAATGGATTGGTCTGGCACCATAAATGATATCATCTTAGTTGAAGATCATCGTGATCTATATTTCATGGTCCATCGGTTTTACTTCATATTTTTAACAGTATATCATGGTTTTGCATTACACTTGAGTTCATGCTTTGGATAGACTCTGCGAGTTACCTCATACTAGTTGTAATAAGTGTGACCTATATTTCTTGGATCATTAATTTTGCATCATATTTCTAACATATGAATTTGCGTTATGCTTGGGTTGTTATTGGTGTGGGCTTACACTGTGAGTGACCTCATACTAATTGTAGGTCACTTGTATTTCATTGTCCATGGATTTAAGCCAATATTCTTTAAACAATTTTATTGATGTTTATTATACTTGGTGTAATGGTACAATCAACACACAGTGTTTGACCTCATAATACTTCGAGGTCACTGTGACCTATAGTTCACTGTCTATTGATACTGTCATATTTTTGGCAATATTTTGGAGGTTTAAATTATTCTAAGGAGAACAGTTTATTCTTACACTGCAGTTTATCTCATTTCACTTGCCCGGTATTACCCATAATTAAAGTGTTCTTGTGAAAGTCAAACTCCTGCAAAGTCGCGCTTTATTGTCTTATGACAATGCTTGTATTCGACAAACACTGCATTGATTCTAAGTGTTATTTCACTTTGAAACAAATACTGCATTAATATTAATCATTATTATTTCAGTTACAGAAATACATTGCAATGATTTTAATCCCCGTTTCAGTTCCCAGACAAACACTGCATTGATTTTACTCGATTTTTCAGCCAAACATTTCATTGATTCGAATCCATAGTTCAATTACAGACGAAGTCTTCACTAATTTTGATTCGCATTTTCAATTTCAGACAATCACAGCATTTATTTTTATCAATATTTCAGTTCGCAGACAAACACTGTTGTGGTTTTAATTGATATTTCAGTTTCAGACAAGCACGGCATTTATTTTAATCGATATTTCAGATTTTACCGTTGCAAACAAATGCTGCACTGAATTTAATCCCCATTTCTGTTCCCAGACCAACATTGCATTTTTATTTCAGACAAACACTTCATCGACTTTATTCCCGATAAACACTGCACTGTATTTTAATTATTCCTAACACGACATTGAGTTTAATCAATATTTTAGTTCCAAACAAACACTGCATCGATTTTAATCGATATTGCAAATAAATACTGATTTTATTTTAATCAATATTTCAGTCCCAAACAAACACTGCACTGAGACATATCGTAATGAATCAGGTTGGATTACTGCTCCTGACAGAGATGGTGATGGTTTCTATGATTTTAATCTGAACTGTTTTTGGACTGTGGAAGTTGAATTTAGTAAGCTGATACGGTATCAGTTTTTGTATGTAGATCTGGACTATCCGCATAAAGAGAGCGCTACATGTCAAACGGATACACTTACGGTTGGTATTATCAGTACTGACGTCACGAGAAAATATACTTTACGGTATATGCAAACAGGAAAGGCTCAGATGAGTCTGCACGTTATGGCAGTCTGATCAGAGTCTCTTTTTTTGCACATATTATATATAAATCATTTTTAAACCTCATGAGTGAAAAATGAGTTCTGAATAGTAAGACCCCTTTGCAGCAAGGAATAAATCAAAGAACAGCAAATACCAGACTCGGTTTAATTGAGTATGTTCATGACCAGTTATGAAGTGTGTGACACCAGTCACGCCCCCTAGCAGCGGCTTAAGCGGAACTCTATTTCCAAAATAACTCAAATGTACTTGATGATCCCAAAGGACCAGAAAATATAATCTGCACTATGATGATGTACGGGGAGACGTTTTACGGCCGGCATGCGGCACCAATACCAGCTACTGTTAGACTAATTCAATTTTATTATTTATTTACACAGATCGGTAACTGTTACAGAACCCACATGCCTTAGAAATCATCCATTGTATGATGCTGCGCTCCTGACTAGATGTTATAATCAACATTTTCTACGTCCATCAATATATTATGAAACAAATTGCAAAAATCATTTCGTAAAGGTTCTTTTATAATTAATCGACTTACATAGTATCATTTAGGGTAGATCCGTAATTTTATCCATACAAACTTATTTCAAAAGTTTGAACCATCATAAATTTGTCAAACTTATTTCAAGCCCATAAGAAACTTTTTATCTAAGTTCAGTAAACTCGAATCTGATCTTGACATCCACACTAACAACTCTAATTCATGAGACGGTAAAGATTCAACATTTGATTATCCGGCAGCTGGTCATGTTGTAACTGGAAATATTTGAATCGTTTCAAATTAAAAATCGGTATATAGTTTCAAAGGGTCCAAAATACAGATTTCCTTCCCAAATTGATTTAAAAAAACACAGGGAAGAAACAGCTTGTTCCATAAATGATTTCAGTAATCAATGCTGCAAACGAGAGAATATTGAGCCTCATGCCTTTTATGCAAGGAAAATAAGCACATTCCAAGTAGAAAATAAACGTATTGAATTGTGTTCAAACATTACTAAACTTTTACCCTCTAAACCTTAATCCACTTTTCGACATCTACAGCAGGGTGTCCAAAAATGTCATGAAAGTATGCTTTGGTTCAGCAGACAAGGTCGCAAACAACGTTGTTGTTATTTGACGGATATACAACATTACTACTTTAAAGTAGGAGATTGGCGGTACTAGAGCCTACAAAGAGATTTCTGCAGAAAAATATTCTGTAGTTGATGGCCATTGTAGCCATTTACCTCTCCTGTAAATGTTAACGAACGCCAAGACAAACTTGCTACAATGTATTGGTTACTTAAGCTTCACAAAAGAAAACATACGCATAAAGCACGTTGCCAACTCAAGTTCTTCAATCGCTACTGAAATTTTTAACTTATTAAATCCCTGCCCCACTGCTGTCAAAATGCATGTCATAAAGTACTATGAGAAAGTTCAGGTAAAAAATAATTTTGGGTTATCGAACATTCGGGTGACGTAATTATTTAATTGAAGTTCAGACAATTCTGTTAGACCAGTTTGTCAGCTTATGATTTTCCTACACTTTATACCACTTTGCCACATAGTTAATCAAAGAAAATCTTACTGCAATTGTTGGGTGGACTTACCAAAGGGAAGGTTCGCCTTTTCTTGCATGTAACGAAAGACACGCTTTCTTTACTTCTGAATACCAAAATCGATATATACTTCGTGTCAAAACATATACGAAGCATCGGCATATCTTTTAGGTACGGTGATATTTACATTAGATTTGGATATAAGTTATGCCCCAGTCACACACACACATTACGGATTGGGCGGATAGTTGCGGACTTTAAATCCACACAATTTGTGGGCGTGGTCTCTCTCCATATCGAATCCGGAACGTATCCGTATGGTATCCGCAAGGTCCACAGAATATGCCACCAAATTTTAAAAAGTTTAAATATTCAGGCGCGGACAAGTTAACCATAATGATCAATAACTGAAGGCATTTATCCGCATTTATCCATATTTAATCCGTATCTTGTCCGTATCTCGACCTATCGTTTATGTCGCTATGACAAATCAGTCTTCGTTTTAGAATAATTTAGAAAGATTAGCAGATATATATCAAATTGAATAAAGTATTTAAACAGTATTTAAGTAGTGACCCCAATGCCTGAGAACCAGAATTAACACTGAAACACTGACTGATTCGGTTGAAGATATCCTCGGGGACATTGTCCACCAGCAGTGATATCGGCCCAGTGGTGATTATATAAAGGTATTCATACCACATTTAGTGCGACAGCCGTGCGTTTCTGTATTTAACTTCTTCAGTGTCGCTAAACCCCAAAGGTTTGAAACAAGATATGATGGTAGGTCTCGGCAGGCAACGAGCATTCCTCTCCAAGCCACATCTACTGTGGCATTCCGCGCGACGCATTAGCTGTTGACATCAGGTAAGAGACGCCTACGTATATACCCGCGGGCACTGGCGTCCCTCATCGAGCCACCTCAACCCCTGCGTCTCGAGAAAGGCGACAGACAAGAGCATCAAGAAAGAGATGTCCGATGCAGCGAGAATCCGCAAGAAGCCAAAAACAACTCAAAACAATGAAAACCAAACTCCGCTTAGATTCATATCGCTTTGAAAAGTCATTCTTAATTTTAGAATAATTTAGAAAGTTTACCAGATATATATCAAGTTGAATAACGCATTTAAATCAGTATTTAAGTAGTGACGCCAATGCCTGAGAACCAGAATCAAAACTGAAACACTGATTTACTGAGTTGATGATATCCTCGGGGACATATTGTCCACCAGCAGTTATATCTGCCCAGTTGTTCTGATATAAACGTACTCATACCAAATTTAGTGCGACAGACGCGCGTTTCTGTATTTAACTTCTTCAGTGTCGCTAAACCCCAAAGTTTGAAAGAACAGATATGATCGCAGGTCTTGGCAGGCAACGAGCATCCCTCTCCGAGCCACAGTTACTGACGCATTCCGCGGAACACATTAGCTGCAGACATCAGGTAAGAGACGTATTAACCCGCGAGTGCAGGCGTCCCCCACCGAGCCACCTCAACCGCTAAGCCTCGAGAAAAGCAACAGGTAATGACGTCAAGAAAGAGATGTTCGATGCTCTACATCTAGATATCTAGACGCTCTTTTAAATATTGACATTTCTTCCTTTGAAGGCATGGTGAATTATCCGCCTGAGCTGCAGTTGAATAAAGTAAATGCATCTGATACCGAAGCCCCAGTTTTGATTTACATTTGTCCTTTTCGAACGGTTTTTTTTTGTCCAAAATTTACGATAAATGCTATAACTTTGATTTTGACATAGTAAATTGTCCTTTTCTGGATGGTGACGTTAGCCGGTCATTCTCTTACGGGACAAGCATTTCTCATCTTATTCGGTTTGCTAGAGCGTGACTGTAATGCCCGTAATAAAATTGTAACTGCTTAACTTCTCCAACCGGGCAATAAATTTCTTTGCCGACATTATGAATTGCTTTCTAAATTCAAGGTCGCTTTGAAACTCTTTGCAGCAGGACCTATCGGAACCAAAATTAAATGGTGACGTAGTCTATAAATTAAAAAAATGTAAGTGGGATTGATTTTTTTGATCAGCACAGAAAAATTGTTCTACGTTACAAAACGCATATGTAATGGTGATGTAATAAACTTCGGAAAGCTTTTCTCGAAATTTCCTTGCCGACACTATGAATTGCTTTCTAAACTCAAGGTCGGATAAAAAAAATTGCAGCAGGACCTATCGGTACCAAAATTTAATGATGACTTAGTCTATAAATTAAAAATGGAATGTAAGAACGGTTGAATTTCCTGATCTGCTAAGAAAAATTGTCCTACGTTACAACCGAATTGGATAAGCCAATCATGGTTAATAACTTTTGTTACGCTCCTTAATTGCACTTCGTTGGGTAGGGCATCAGGCTCAATAATGCATAAGTCAATGTGAGATATCGAGATAAGCTAAAGACGGTTTTTCGGTGAATAGGTACACTTTCAGGGATGTCTTAATGTTTATTTGCTCTTCTCGGACCAGGGTTGAAGTCTGGCGAAATTCATATCGACCCGACGGTTCAGCCACTAGCCTTCAGATAGTCATTGAACATGGACGGAGACAGTAGCCAAAATTACTGTTGTGTGATAATAATAAATCTGGTACATTTATTGCAAACGGACGTTGATCCAAAATTTCTGAAGTAACCTGGTATAGGACGAAACAGTACTTATATTGCTTAACCATATAAGATGCGATTCTGATAAAAAAACTTGCTGTTTCCAGATATCTGATGAGTTCGGAGAACTAACAGTATTGTGTGGCGTCATTAATGAGATGTTCCCAAGAGAGACCATGGAGACGAGATCAAACGTGATGTTCGTTCAGTTCATATCAAATAATATGATGTCTGCTAGTGGCTTTAACCTTACGTATGTTGCATTTGAAAGTAAGTTAACAGTTTGATTTGCAGTTTATTTGGTTTTAATCTACCTATGCTACCATGTATGTGCATATATATGTTGACTCATGTATGTCACAAATGTGACCTGAGTTTTTATGCCCCCGTGATGATAGTCAGGGGGCATTAAGATTTGCTCATGTCTGTCCGTCTGTCCGTCCGTCTGTTCGTCACACTTTACGGTATAGAGTATGTGTAATCAACTTCTCCAACAGTTTTCAGTGGATCTTTTTCAAACTATGCATACATGTTGTGGACATATTGAAAATGTGCATGTGGTTTTTTTTTGGAGCTAGAATTAATTTTGACAGAATTACGGCCTTTTGAACTTAGTCATTTTAGGCAAATTTTTGCATTGTAGGGTATGTAGTTTGTATAATCAACTCCTCCCACAGTTTTCAATGGATCTTTTTAAACCTTGCATACTTGTTGTGGACATATTGAAGATGTGCATGTGGGTTTTTATTGGAACTAGAATTGATTTTGACAGAATTACGGCCTTTTAAATTTAGTCATTTTAGGCAAATTTTACAGTTTTAGCTCGCCTGAACGAAGTCTGAACGAAGTTCAGGAAGAGCTATTGCACTACCCCCGGCGTCGGCGTCAGCGTCGGCGTCGGCGTTAGCAAAATGTTAAAGTTTTACGTTAAAGTTTTTTTATGTGATGGGCAAGGCGTTGTCAGGCGAGCTATCCTGTCCCTGTGACAGGTCTTGTTAGGGTGTGGAGTTTGTGTAATCAACACCTCCCTCATTTTTATATCGATCTTTTCCAAACTTTGAATACATATTAAAGACATATTGGGGATGTGCATGTGGGTTTTTGTTTGAGCTAGAATTACTTTTGACAGAATTATAGCCTTTTGAACTTAGGCATATGTTTGCATTGTAGGGTAAGTACTTTGTGTTTCCAACTCCTCCCACAATTTTCATTGGCTGTTTTTCAGACATTGGAGACTTGATGTGGACATAGTGAAGATGTGCATGTTTTAAACTTAGTCATTTTGGGCTGCATTTTGCACTGTAGGGTATAAAGTTTGTATAATGTTTTCATAGGATTCTTTGTAAATAGCATTTGTGCTTGAAAGTTGATTTAGGGATATACACATGTCCTGTGACAGGCGCTGCACGGGGGCATCATCAGTGTCTTACAGACACAATTTTCTAGTTTCTGAATAAAATGACTTTGACTTGACTTTGACCTAAAGAAGGAAAAGGTTTCCGTTTGCTTAGTGACCTTAGGGACACTGAGAGTTAGATGCCCACTGTATCTTGGGCACAGCATATGAAAGGCTGTGCCCATCCTTTTCCTTTCGCTGCCTTATCCTTCCTGGTTCGAAAAAAGTCCTGTTTACTGCTGGGTTGACAGAGAGAGTCCCAAGCCAGGATTCGAATCCACGACCTTCAGCCCCATAACCAAGTCGCTGTAGCCATATTACCGCGGCTCATCCGGCAGTTTTGCCTAGTGTGCGATAAAGGAACATTGTCAATCCGTGAAGACTCTGGCCAGTCGCCGCAAAACGCGGCGTCCGATCAGGATCTGTACTATCTGAAAAAGCCAGCTGGTATTTGTCGTTAAAGTAGAACGGTCAAAGTAGCCGAACCATCAGTCCAAATTCATATAATCCATATAACCATCAATAAATCCGAAACATTTAGATACACAGACATGGAACGCAGAAAAGAAAGTGTGATCAGGTGCTCACGGGTAGTAAGCATTATCTGCCTATTATAATACACTCGCCATTTCTATGTATCTGATAGAAAAGTCAGTGAAAATGAAATCTGGTAAATGAAAATCATACTGTGTTTCGGCCGTAACCATCAGGTCGGAAATAAACTTAGAAACGGCCTCATTGTAGGAATCAACGAGGTCATGGTGTCTCCCATAGAAGCGTTTTAAAGTTTACACAAGTTATGCTCTGCGATACCTTTTTGACAATAATTTGCTGATGAGCAGCTTTTTTTTTGTTATTTATTGTTTTTAATAATATTGTCTCATGGTACAAAAGTTTTTGCATAGTATTACATAATAATGTTTCAAGTACATCTAGCCAACGCGCCCATTAGATTTGTAGCTGCTCCAGAAAGGAAGAATATATCAACATATAAGTTAGATGTTGTAATTGTAATGTACATTAGCTGCTATTTTACTTATTTATATATAGATACTTATACACATACACACTACATATATATACGCATATGTACACATATATACACATACATACATATACGTACATGTATATAATCCTGCACAAACATACACACATATATGTATATATATATATTCCAAGTTTAACTTCAGAAAATAAGTCCAATGGGCGCGTTGTCAAACAAATCTATACATTTTCAAAAATTTTAACATGGTGGAAAACCAATATATGATGTGTAAGTGTTGCTATTTTGTTTTCTATTAACAATGTCATGGAGAAAAAACTCTTATAGCATGTTACAATATTGTTTTTGTATGAAAACAAAAAAAGGGGGAAGAAAAAAAAAATAAACAAATAAATGAAAAAAAAGAGAATGAACAAATTATTAAGAAACCAGAGAAAAAAAAATATTATAACAATAAAAAATAAATTCAAGGATTTACATAGAAAGACAAATAATAATAATAATAAAAAAAGCAGCTTATAATAAGATAATAAAGATACACAGGAGGGCCATAAGGCCCAGAATCGCTCAACTCGGTAAAAAGGTCAAAGGTCACTCATAATTTAAACAAATCTGATAGCTTGAAACTGTCGAAATATCAGAAACATTGGTCAAAGGTAAACAATGACCTTCACCTATATTACTATACAGTGCTCCAGATAATTTTTTTTTCAATCAGTACCGTACTGGTCAAAATTTTCTTGGATCAGTATCCACGATTCTGCTTCAGTATTTGCACTGAACCGACAGATGTAACATGAAAACAAATTTAATTTTAACAGTATTTCAGTGGTACTCCCTGGCTTGACTTTGCCCTGTAAAATACTACTTCTGCTTTCACTGTGTGGAAATATACTCTTTCTTAAACCAAAAAACGCCAAAATCAAAATCTGATTTATTAAACAATTATATCACGACTCAACCTCCTTCTGACTGCTTCACAAAATGTTAATATAAAACTGAAACTGATTTACAAATTGTGGTTGATGTTGCCAGAAGGAAGTGAACAGGTCATTAAGCAAATTGTAATAACTGGTGTGCCCAAATATGATCAAGAATGAGTTTGCTTGGTACCTGTCTCAGCAGATACTTCAAGATGTTCCAAACATGTTCTATGCCTCATGTATTTGCGTTAAAAATTTCATTTTTTTCCAGTGCTAATATAAGCACGAACTGGGTTCATGCGAATCACATTTGGATTTGAACTGCAATTTTCTACCTACCACAATGTTTTTAACCTTTTCTACACGCAGTCATAACCGCATCTGAGATAACAGCATTTATTATCTCATAGACGCATCTACGATTTTCGGTTGATTTGTCAGTAGGCCCAAAAACCGCAGGATAGAGGCCTGCTTGTCCTGTTGAGAGCTCGAAGCCATGCTTTCCTACTTTCAGTTTGAAGCGACTGGTTTACAGTCCATCTATTTTCCACACATTAGAAAGACTAATTCAGAAAGAAATATTTAGAATCAGTCAGCTTCTCGGTGAGTGCGACGCATAAGGAAGCTCAGTCTACTTGATGATATTATAATGCAAGCGTCTATGGGAACTTGTCCAGGTGGTACGGATTACCGGAAAAAATGATCCGTAACGGCTTGAAAGTGTCCGTACCGGGTACCGATAAAATTTCCAATAGCTCCGTATCGGCCAAAAATGATCCGTAATATACGGTGATACGGATGCTATCTGGAGCACTGCTATAAAGTTCCTATAAAGTTCCTATACCTGTTTAATTGACTGTATTTATAAACTTTTGCACCGCAATGTTCTACAAGTTCCATGAACTCTTATGTTTTAGCATTTTCCAATATGAAAGCACCAGAAAGCAAATTTGACCTTGCTATAAAAAATTAACTCAAGGTCATTATTTGAACAACAGGTAGTACGTTTTGGATTTTGATTGTTTCAGTTCCTGGTCTTTGCATACTTTTTACTCCTATGCTACATACTAGGTTTCAAGACTATCTGTAAATTGGTTCTCGAGAGGAAGATTTTTAAAGACATATTGGGGGGGGGGGGGCATATTGTTTTCAGTGCGAATCCCGGGTTTCGGCGTCAGCGTCGGCGTGACAATTTCTTGCGCTAGCGATATCTCTTGAACCAATGGATTGAATTTCACCAAACTGGCATGGATACATTATTGGGACAAGTGTAAGAGCTGATTAGATTCTGGTGACCTTGATCTTATTTTCAAGGTCACTGGAAGACTTAGATGGAAAATCTTGTACCCACTATATCTCCTGAACCAATGAATGGAATTTCACCAAACTTGCATGGATACATTATAGCGACAAATATAAGTGCTGATTAGATTTTCGTTCTATTTATTTTCGGTAAAAACAATGCGTTGGGATGTGTGATAATTAAATACTACATATCAAGCCTTAAAATCTGATATGTATTTTGTCATACGTGTCGTGGCTCATTTATGACATTTCATATGATGGCTGTTAACACTCCGATTGATCTTGTAGTAAATTTTCAAAACTTGTAAAAATATGTACTTTTTTTTATTTTGCATCATCTCAAAACTTTGAAAATGTGACTTAGCCACGTTATTGCACTAACCACTCATAAAATTAGCCGCATTAGCTCATATCATTCGATGTAAGCCAATTATCCATTAATAGTTTTTCATGATGATTTTATTTTCTGCGTGCATTTTACATGACTGGCAGCGAATCTACATAGCACTGGCTGTCAATTTCATAATGTAAATGCAATTCGCTGTACTTGACAGAAAAACAAGGGGATTTTTTTAAAAAAAATCATGAATTGGCTTTATTCAGAATTGACTGACAGATTAAAAGAATTTAGAGCCTCGACAGAGACACCAGGCCGAGATAAAAAAAATCTCCAAAAAGGGACATTCTTGTCAGTTTGATAAAAATAAGGATCTACGAAACTAAGGTACTAGTCCAATCTAGTCCATTCTAGGATTTTGAAAGTTCTATGAGGCTGCTTAGCATTACATGTATGATCGTCTTACGAAAGAGACTTTTAGCAAAAGTACTTTTATTTCCGCAACTTGACCACGATCAGGAGTTTATCATGTTTCCTAATGGCTGCTTTGTTTATCTGAAGAACATCCTCATGGCACAGAATTTTTTGTACGCGGCATTCAGTAAACTTCGGTAACATCCTATCTCGATGTCCTGGATTACTTTTCCTTATATTATTATAAATGCCTACATTTCAATGGCAAACATAAATGGATAAAAAATGATAGAGCATCTGTTTCATCTAGAATCCCAAGACATCTGTTGTTCTCTCTCAAAGGTAGCAATGGCTTCAGAAGGAATTTTAATAGCCTTATGTTAAGGGAATCTCTGGTTTGAAACCATTACATGAGACAACAGATCCATGGTATCTGAAACTTATCATCGCTCTTCTTTACTTTGATCTCTGCTTGATATCACTCGTGCGGTTCCTCATCTGTTCAGACTTCTTATGATGTATCACTATAAGAGGCGCGACACTTTAAAACCAACAAAGTGGCATGTGCGTCAAGCAATTACGCAGATCAGATTGAGTTCGAAAAATGCGTTATTTTATGACTTGACAAAAAATAACCTTCCTTGTAATTAAAGGGGGGAAGGGAGAGGATATTATTGCAATCACTAAGCTTTTCATCTGTTTAAGGCGAATTTGTGCACCTCTGTGTTTTCCCGCCATTTCTTTACAAGGGAAAACAACTATGGTGACCTCTTGTTGTTTCTCTTGAAGACGGAGCCTTTCTACCTAGCGTTGTAGACTTGAAGGAAAGAGCTTGCTCCCAAGGGAGAAAATTCTGTCCTTCAGGAGTTGATCCAAATTGGAAAGGGAGGAAAAACGAAAAAGACAGAGTCGCTTCCCTTGAAAGTTGAGCCATTCACCTGATTACTGAAAACAAACTGCGCGTTTTCCTCTGATAAACTTATTTTTTGCTTCAGGAAATTTTAGTTGTTTCGACAAGCTGAAATCATCTCCCTACTCTGGAACAGTATCAGTAACAAACAATGGACAGTTGTGCCAGGCGTGGTCGGATCAAACACCACACAATCATTCCCAAAATAAGGACGCCCTCTTTCCTAATGATGGGTCGGTGTCTGGCGCCAAGAACTACTGTCGTGATATATGGGGCGATGGCCGCCCGTGGTGCTACACAACGGATAAAGATATAAGATGGGGTTTCTGTCATTTTAGAATTTGTTACGGTGAGTAAACACGAAAACTGGCTATTAAAATAGTGACGCGTTCAGCGTAATGGAGCAACACCAAGTTATAACTCGGGTTATTTGAAGATACGTTCGGTAATAACCCGGCAAAAGCGAGTAATACCCAGGTATTCCTCGGGCTATTCAAAAATGTGTTTATATATATTTATCTTTGAAAAGCCCGGGTAATGCCTGAGCATTGCTGGGGCTTACCAAAGTTATTATGTCGAACGTGTTCATAAAATCATAAACGTACAATAGTTATTCCAGAAGTCATGTGAACGTTTTTATAAATTTGTAATTAACTGAGGATAACTCATATAAATATTACATTCGTAAAGAATGGTACAATATTAAATGAAAGGGTGCATATGATACCAGCAAAATCATAAACACGAAATCTTTGCGAAGAGGTAAGGGAGTTGAAGTCATAACGGTTTACAATTCTTTCGGATGCTTATATAAAACATTATACTGAATTTCAAAGTAACGTTCCACTATCATTGTGTTTTCATATGTTTTGAATAGACATATGCATATTTTCTATACGCTGTTTTTCTTTCTCTATTTTTGAGAACATAACTGGTAAAACTGATAAAACAGGTTTTCAACCGTGCTGCATTAATGCCTTCCGATATAAAGTTACACAGCGTACGAAGATAAGTGCCGAAAAAAATAAAAACATAAAAGCCTTCATTCGATCAAAAGTGCTTCAGAAGTTACAGTCAAATTGTCTAAAAGGCAACCACTTTCCAGCTAACTCCGCCTTTAGAGGCCTGGGCCCAGTTGTTCAAAACTAACGACGTCGTAAGTTAACGTGACGTTAAAATTCCAAACGATAATAACTTAAATATGCCAATATTTTTTGTTGAAAAAATGTGTTTCAACAAAAAAAAATAGTGTATTTGGCTATAAAGTGGTAAAACACTTAACGAGTTGACCTCTTAACGAGCTCGTTAGCCTAACGATGCTTTGAACAACTGGGCCCAGAATTTTCAATCTATTTTTTTTTCAGTAACAACGCAGCTATATTAAGCAAACACATTATTTTAAGCAAAGTAAAAGGATAGGCAATAATGAAACCCTTTTGTCCTTCCCTAGCATGCTTGCTTATCACTGATTAGACCGTACATGATACACAGACTTCAAATGCAGAACAGCCGACAGCGGGTAAATTCGGACATACCATTAAAACAGTAAAAATCCAGATGAGACGGTTCATACTGAGCCGTATCATCAGGATTTTCACTGTTTGTCCAGTTAATTTTGTTTTAATTCTACACAACTGACATATAAAAGAAATAATTACACTGTCCGAATTTACCGGCTGTCCGAATAAACCCGATTTGACTCTATGACTGCTCATGACATGGAAAAAAGCACACAAAAATTTGGAAAACCTCACGAAAGACACTCACGGTAAACCTTAGAAGTAGCTCTTTCCCAAATAGGTGGTCATTCAGCTACATCATAAATTAAAAACAGCAGCATCATATATTTTTTACCTGTTTTGTATTTTAACTCATTGAGCCGCGACACGACGAAACCAACACTGTGGTTAAGCGCCCACCGCAGACTCAGATCAGCCTGGGCATCCGCCCAGTCTGATCAGAGTATTCGCTGTCCACAAAGAGGTAGCTGTGCGCCCAGCGCAGACTCAGATCAGCCTGACCATGCGTCCAGTCTGATCAGAGGCTTCGCTCTCCGCAAAGAGGTAGCTTAGACCCTTAGCTACCCTTTAAGCGCTTAGCAAAGATTCTGATTGGACTAGGCGTATGCACAGAGTGATCTGAGTCTGCGCTGGGTGCACAACAACTTTGTTGGTTTTCTCACGTCGCGGCTCATTTTTTTTACCTTTTTTGTATTTTGACTTATATAATCAAACAAAGCAGACAGCAGAATGGGCAGCTATTCAGGTAACCAGACTGCTAGAAACCACAGATATGCGGAAATAACAACATATAACACTGAGGAACCACAACAGAAGCCTTGGAACGGTCAGTAAAATTACTGATGGCTTAAACTAGTTTTACTGGACCTTAACCTCGCCCTCTGCTTCTGCGGTGGTTCGAAACTTAGTCAGCAGCTTGGTCCGCATGAACATTTCCTCTCCAAGTAACAGACAGGACAAACATCAGATGCCGCAGAAGTCGGTGTGTGACAAGAGTCTGCACTATGTGCACACAGCAAATGGATACTTCTCTCGAAATAAAACAAATAGCATTAAAATAGTTAACCAGACACCACACCCCTTAATTGACAGATAGACTCAGCCATTTAATGGGAATAGAAGAGCCACTAGGCATAAAAGGGATACTGACCGTTTGTTGTGGCATTCTTATCATACGCTCCTGTTGTCATATGAAGATCGTCCAAGGAATGAAGTCAGCACAATCTGGTATTGCAATTAGGTAAACACTCCGTCTGCCAAATGCGGAATAGTGTTTTCTTCTATGATTTCTTAATTGAATTTAAAAGTTCTAAATTGACAACTTTGGGACTATTGTGTTATAATTTGAATTGTTAATTAGAAACAAACGAGATGATAGTCTTTGAATTGTTAATTAGAAACAAATGAGATGATAGTCAATGTAAGATCGCTTTTTCAGCAGGACAGGCTTCAGAAATATTGTGATCTATCTTACGCGAGAAGTGGCGTAAATAAGATGTGGATCCAAACAATTCTAAAGAGCTTCTGGAAAGTTGAAAGGCCAAGCACTCTTTGAAGAATAGAACATCAAAACCTTTGATTTCTCTACGGTTTATACGACAATACTACATGACAAATTAAAAAAATAAATTAAAAGAAATTATAAACAATTGTTTCTTTCAAATCGTCGGTATAAATACGCTGTTTTGGGGTATCTGGACCTATAGTTCGTTAAGGACTACTCTGATGTTCATACAAAATATTTTAAAAATGATGTCTCTATGACGGCCTCTTCATAAAGCTTTAACAAGTGGGTTGGGGCTTGAACATATGTCTTTGGTTTGGCCCACTGTGTTTTAACTAATGGTTTCCTTTAACACTGGCTTACAGGAGTTTGGTTTAGCCAAGAGTACTTTTCTTTGTTTTATCATAGTGATCAATTTTTTTTTATGTTGTCGCTATGGTGCATTGATTGAATTTAGGAGCCATTACGCGAGCTGAACCTTCAATGTATTTTTATATTATGAATTGCATCGGGACCAGGATGAAGTTTGTCGACAGTATTTTTTTAAATCCCCCGGTAGTCTATGCTGCTGGCCGTTCTAAAGCGGAATTCCCGATGCTATTCTTAATTCTATGTTGCTTTGTGGTTTTTACTACGTGGCGCCTAATGTTATAAAGTCTTCTGCTCTTTGTCCTCATTTTTGTGTTTGATTCATCGCCAAGCGCTCAAAGGGTAGGTAAGGGTCTAAGCTACCTTCATGTGGACAGCGAAGGCCCAAATCAGACAGGGCGGATTCCTAGGCTGAGCTGGGCGCACAATCACATGGTTGTTTTCTCGTGTCGCGGCTCATATACCCATTACATCATCCCTCAGATAGATCACTCTGAACTTTGTAAACTCTATCCCATATTCTTAACCAACTACTAGGAATCCACGCATACATGTACGTATGACAGGCTCATGCGTACGTTAGCTCTACGCAAGCCGTTTCACACATACGGTATGCGCTTAAAAATACATTGTGTGTGTCCACACATAGTGTATATAATACATATTTCTAAGCCCGTCGGCTATTACTCATAGTGGTTTTACATACTTATTGACAATATATATTAGCGTATACCACAAACTCTTTTTTCTACTAATTCGTAACTTCAAATATACGGCATTATTATTTTTTTGTGGCTTCCACACATAGATCTATAGATGTTGTGCTTTTCACCGGGACATACATACATACATACATACATACATACATACATACATACATACACTGTGATGATATTAAATATATAGCTGCTTGTATCCTTGTCATCAATGCGCATCTTCTACACATAAACTGTATTGCGTTATTTTGGATACATACATACATACATACATACATACATACATACATACATACATCTACATACATACATACATACATACATACATACATACATACATACATACATACATGTAAATAATGTAAATACTATTAGCCTATATTGTTATGAACTGTAAAAATTACACGATATGTGAAAAAATATGGTGTCTGTGTAGAGGAGGAGGAACCGACCAAAAAAAATCCCTCAGATAGATCAGTGGCGCATCTTCCCTCCTGTTGTTGCTTGAAACTGCATCCGGGCTGCTTAGTTTTTTTAAAGTCAAATCTCCGGTCTGGTCTAGGTTTGCTGTCTATCGTTTTTAAGACGAACTCGAAAGATCATTGTCACAAGGTCATAGTTTCTTTACTGTCTGCTCCAGAACAGATCTTTGTCCTGGGGAGTTTTTGTCGTAAGTAAAAAGATGGGCAATGATAAGGAATTGATACAATCAAGTTCCACATACCGCTCTGAAAACCAAAAGGGTAGACCACACTCACAAAAATTGACAATTGTTCACAAAAGACACGTACGGTAAATGGAATGAGCAGCTCTTGCCCAAACAGGCAGTCATTCATCTACCCAAATGTAAAAAACAGCAGCAACATCTATTTTTCCCTATTGTTTTGTTTTAAATTACAAACAAAACAAAACAGAAGGCAAAATTGGCAGGTACTCAGGTAACCGGACTGCTAGAGACCATAGACGAGCAGACATAACAACATATGTAGATAAGCGGACATAACATCAATATGTAACACAGAGAAATCACTATAAAAACACGTACCTCCTTGGAACGGTCAGCAAAAGACTACAGGGCGTGGGGACGGGGGCTTAAACTTTACTGGCTCGAAACCTCGCCCTCTGCTTCTGCGGTGGTTTGAAGCATTTAGTTAGCTGTTTGGTCCGCATGAAACTTTTCTTATCCATCAATGAACCATCACAGGAAACAAACAAATGACGTTTAAGACATAAGATGAATCAGAGATGCGGACTCGGCAGAAACAACGGATTGCGACACCTGAAGATCCCTAAGATGTCAAACAATACCACTGAAATACCGGAGCAAAAGAATAGCACCAGGGGCCGTATTCATAAATTTATAGAGTAACTACACTTCAGGAACTGACTGAATCAGATCCCAAACCCTATCCCCAACATCAAAGGGAAAGATTGACAAAGACATCCCAACAAACAATAAATTACAAGTGATAAGCCGAGTCAGCAGCTCTTTCCCAAATAGATGGCAACTCAGTTATCTTTATTGAACTAAATAATTTAGACCAACAGACGGGTTACAACGGACTAAGCAAATTATATGAAAAACATTTAACAATTATTTTTACCTATTTTCTATTTTTATGATAGAAGGTTAAACTGAGAACACAATAAATTAAACAGCACCGAACATAAAACGAATGCAACCGCAACAATAGTACCGCCTTGGGACGGTCAGTAATAACTACTGGGGGGTTTAAACAGGTTTTACTGGGCCCAAACCTTCACCCTCACCCTCCGCTGCGGTGCACACAATTAGTTGGTAGTTCGGTTCGTATGGAGGTCCCCTAACTCATCAGAGAGTCATCACGGTCAACAATTAAGATCAAGAAAAGACCGTGATGAAGCAAGGATGAGGACTCGACAGCCAAAACGTGTTGAGACACCCGGAGATCCCTGGGGCGTCAGCAACACCACTGGAGTACTGGAGCAAAAGAAGACCACCAGTTGAACCCCGGTGGGCCAAGAAACAGGCAAACATCCGGCCCCAACCAACTAATATTTAGCTTTATGTATGGGCTATCATAGAGTCTGAACCCCGACCCACCGGCGTGCAATTAAAGAGGACAGCAAAGTTGTCAACCGTGATTGGGTTAACCACTAAACATGCAGACTGTCGCATTACATCTATGTTATAACCAATGCGTTTAAATCGTATGATAATTTTCTTAAATTGGTCAGGAAATTCTGTTTTCCCCACGATTTTGCGATATTTATATACTATGTCACCATAAAATTCAGGTTCCGATAGGCCTTGTTGCAAAAGTGACCTTAACCCTATATTATATTTAGAAACCAATTCAAAGTGTCTACGATAAAATTTAGAAAAAGCTTTCCGAAGTTTATGATACCGATACCCTGCTGTAAAAGCTTGGCAGTCAAACTTTTATTACGAGCATTGAAGTCAGCCAGATGACTAGACACCCTAGCAAAGCGAATAAGCTGAGAAATGTAAACACCATAAGAAGTGGTGCGGGGAACATCACCATCCAAAAACGGAAAATTAACAATGTCGAAATCGAAATCATCGCGTTTGTCATAAATTTTAGATGAAACAAATCCATCTAAAATAGATAAATGTAAATCCAAAAATGGGGCCTCGGTATCAGAAGTATTTGCTTTATTTAACTGCAATTCAGCAGGATAAATTTGACTAGCCATTTCTTCAAAATAAGGGTTGTCAATAAAACGACTTAGGTGGTAGCAATGACGTTGCTAAGGCTAAATTTCTTTGAAGGGGATTCCCTACAACTATGAAATTTGGTCTGGAGGAACAGTCTTAGTATTCCCTACAACTATGAAATTTGCTCTGGAGGAACAGTCTTACTAAGACTGTTCCTCCAGACCAAATTTCATAGTTGTAGGGAATCCCCTGTATAGATATTAAGCCTTAGCAACCGCATAGCAACGACTTAAGTGGCTTTATGAATACGGACCCAGTTTAACATCGAATAACCAAGCAACAGAAAAGGCTAGCTCCGGTCCCAACCAAATAAACTAAATAGCTTTATGCCTGGTCCATCACTGAGTCTGATGCCCGATAAATCGTCTTGCAATTAAAAAGGAAAGCAAAGTTATTAATACAATTGGGTTAACCCCTAAACATGCACACTGCAACATTCATTTTATATTATATCCCATACGTTTGTAACGTATGAACTGATCATGTGAAATTTGTAAAGCCAAAAATCCATTCCTAGCTTCAGCTTTTCTGACCGTCTGAGATGTAGTGTATTCTTTTCCAGAAACGTTACAGTCATGTGGTGATATGTTGCACAGTCCAACTGGAACTATAGTTTCCCCTGACAGTAACAATAACGGGTTTTATGATCTGAATGTTGACTGTTTATGGATCGTTGTAGCAGCTGATAATGAAGTCATCAGGTACAAAATTGATAACTACGATATAGAAGATTCCAGCGGGTGTCACAAAGACTCGCTGTCGGTAAGTTAAACCCATGTTTAAAGATGGCTTAGTTTCTCTGTTATGTATGTTTGAACGTAGTCTTCTAAATAATTTTATCTTTTAAAATTAATGGTGCTCCTGACATATAAAAATGGCTTGTAATCCCATTTAATCTATTCTAGATTTGTAAACGCTTATTCAGACGAGGTTAATCTTGTGACATCTTTACAGGGCAGACATCGTACATTTAACTCATTGAAACTGATTCAACGCAGCTGGCTCCAGGGTACCAGAGAAGTCAGAGACGTAAGTAATGGAAAAAACAACAAATGTTAAGGGTTAGGATGTTTAAGTACAATTGATTTACAAGATTTTAAGGTAAAGGCAAACGACATTGCTGTTGTACTGAGAGTTGCAACAGTAACGAGACTCTGATTTTCGTTCTTGTATATCATATTTCCAAAGTCAACCTTTGAAGATATTCTTTTCTATCCTGTAGAAGTATAAAAGTAAGGTCAAACATTTCCAGTTTCGCACTGTAGTATATCGATACGATTCAGCTGCAGGCCGACAAAATCGTTTACCGCCTTGTCCACTGAAACTAAGCTAAATCGTTTAGGAAAGTATCAAATATACATTTATTACTTTAATAGATGTTGCTCAATTTCTAAAGTAATTCTCTAATTATTAACAGATATTCATTGAAGTCGATAATGGAATGAAATCTGCATCTATGTCCTTTCGAGATGAAAGGGCAAAAGCAGAAACAGTCAGAAATAATATCTAACATGACCTGTTGATTGGTAACAGAAATTAACCGCCCTACAGTCGCAGGGCTCTACCCTCAATATCAATGTCGAAAAATATCTTATTTAACATGAAAATAATAAAACATATTCGGTTTTTGTATATATACAAAAACTGATATATACATGTACATATGGTCCCTCATCTCTTCTCGGTCGCTCATCTATACCTGATTTTACCTCATCTTTAACCAATCCAATTCTCCGCCCTATCTATACCCGATTCTTATCTCAAATCTGCACCCGATTTATGAATCCCCCACCTATACTTGATTTTTATTTACGCCGGAAATAAGCTCGGCATATCTATTTTACGTTGACTTTGTAAAGTATAGATGTATTTGGAACCAAATTTCTTTCTTCCTGTTTTTCAGGCTTCTAGTGGGGTTAGCTGATATCTACCAGTTTCACTGTATTACAAACAGATTTTCAAGATTTACAAGACATATTGAAATAACCTAGCAACAAACATAACGTCCTAAATTACGTTAAGCCATAGTTGTTGTTATAATTTCCGCCGCGGCTGGTGCATCTCCTGTTGGAGTCTTTTTAGATTGTCTGAATACCTTAATGACACATTTCCTACTAAAAGGCCCTGTTCAGTTTTGATCTTAATTAATTCATGAAAAGCTATGCTTTTGCACGTTGTAATGTTTGGCTTTCAGTATACATCTTATAAAAGGGGAAATTGAAGTATTTCCGTTTCATTGGTTTTGCAAAGTTATATATATGTTCGCTTATTTTAAGTATTCTTGTTTTCGGGTCCCGACTTTGTTGGTTATGAACTATAACTCGTTCTGTTAAAAAAATCCCTGTTTCCCCAATATATTCCTCACCACAGCCTCTGCATTTCATAGCATAAAAGGCGCTTTTAACATCACATGACATGTTTTCATATACTTTAAAATTGTTGCCGCAACTTAGTGTTAGTGATGAACCTTCTAACAAATGAACGCAGAGGCCGCAGCTTGTTCGATTACATTTTTAAACTTCATTGCACTTATTTGACTAGAAGTTTGCTTTTGTTAAGATTGTGTTGCCTTTTGCTTTTAATGAACTTGAATTTGGACAAAATATTCCGCATTATTTCATTGTCCTGTAACATTGGTTTGTTTTCAATGATAACGTGATACATTTCCGATCATTCAGTTTGAACGTTGAAAAAAGAAATGATTATAAATATAAATTTCAACAGATATTCCGTCCAAGGACCATTTTACAGATACAAGTTCATCCGAAAAAAGTCTATAGTTGATAAATGGAGACAATGAAAAGCTTCGGTATCGTATGATCCAGATATTCCATGTATATACCTAAATGTATTAGCACAACTTAATCAAATAGCCCTATCAGATGGGTAATTCAGTGGAATCAAGCTTAACATTGTTCCATGAAACTTCTTTTTTTGAGAAGCGTTGTGGCGCAAATGGCTAGTCTGATGTCTCTGAATGGCTAGGCGGAGTTGTCGTAGTCGGCGTGGGTTCGAGTCTCAGTGGGTAATTCTTCATTTCTCAACTAGACACTTTTTTTCGGATATACTTGTATCAGTAAAATGGTCTCAGGACGGTTTGTTAAATCCTAAATTTAATCATATAATATTCCCAAGCTTTGGTATCGTATGATCCAGATATTCCATATATATACCTGAATGTGTTAGCACAACTTAATTAAATAGGCCTATCCGATGGGTCATTCAGAGAAATCAAGCTTAACATTGTTCCATGAAACTTCTTTTTAGAGAAGCGCTGTGGCGTAAATGGTTAAGCTGATGTCTCTGAATGGCTAGGCGGAGTTGTCATAGTCGGCGTGGGTTCGAGTTCCAGTGTGTACTTCTTTATTTCTCAACTAGACACTTTTTTTCGGATACTTGGATCAGTAAAATGGTCTCAGGACGGAATATCTGTTGAAGTTTGTTAAATCCTTAATCTAATTATTTTATTTTCCCATGCTTAGGTATCGTATGATCCGGATATTCCATATATATACCTGAATGTGTAAGCACAACTAAATTAAAAGGCCTATCCGATGGGTCATTCAGAGAAATCAAGCATTGTTGCATGAAATTTCTTTTTTGAGAAGCATAGTGGCGCAAATGGTTAAGCTGATGTCTCTGAATTGCTAGGCGGAGTTGTCGTAATCGGCGCGGGTTCGAGTCTCAGTGGGTACTTCTTCATTTCTCAACTATACACTTTTTTCGGATGAAATTCTATCAGTAAAATGGTCCTGGGACGGAATGACAAAATCTAGGGAAAATGTACTGTAATTTCTTAATTTTGATTAGGGAGTCGATTGAAAGACTGATACAAATCTTATTGGGTTCCAAATGAATAAAACGTGATGCTCTAGAATATGAGTCTAAACCAATAAAAAATTATGAATTCTCCGAATATATCCTTGATCTCGAAGGACAAACATAAAATATAATCTGCACTATGGATGGTGCACAGGGAGACGTTTTACGGCCGCCACAAGGCACAACATCAGCTGCAGTGAAGTCAAGAGAAGCTTCAAGAGTAGAGAACACATTCAAAAGAAGTAAAATGGGCCATACTTCGAAGTTTCGGTTATTAAAGCCTCATCAGTGACCCTGAAATGATCTGGTGACAAAAGCCGATAAAAGGCGATATACAGACCGCATAGTGTTGAGATATTACCACATAGTTTAAGTATTTTTCAAGACTGGGTATACTTGTTTCGGTTTACCCAATTCAGAAACAGGTCTAATAAAAAAGCAGAATCAAGGGAGGTAATATAAATATACAGTTTGTAACAATTCTTACTCTATATTTGATTTTACTGGCACTGTAAAGGTATTTTTATGTACGAGGGGCGTTCGAAAAGTTTTGCAAATGACCTCATGACTTTGTTTAGGAGCATGCTGGGTACAACTGCTATGCATGTACTGAAAGCACTGCATTTTGTCTTTACAATGATACCAAACACTATACAAAGACACTTTATCTTATTGAGTTACAACGCATTTTAATAGGTTCCAGTCATACCACTGGGCTAATTTTATATGTAAAATCTTTTCAGTGTTAGGCATTCAAGTCAAATATACTTGTAAATACCAAATTAATCTTTGTCATTTGCTTGTCCATCGTTGCCTATAATATCCATACAAAAGTTAGAAGGGCGGCAACTGTTATCGATTTATTCCTTGCAAAGCAATGCGCAGTTCTTATGACGTTATTGAATTTTACGTTAACGTCATTTTTAAAAGCTTGCAGAGGCTTCATTTTTGGCATTAATTTGAATTTGTTTACAGGTTTTCGTACACCCATGTAAATGTTCTTGCCGACAATATTTTGAATGCTAATACACTTGTTTTCATTACAAAAACATCAAATTTTAGTAGAAATGGAGAAATTGCTACAGCAAAAAGTACGCATAATCCATATTCCCGGCCCTGTACGGAAGCCAGATTAAAACAAATTTCCGCGATATTTACAGAACAACATTGTCTGGGCATTGTCTTTAACTTACAAAGATAAAATGATTTTAAAGACTGCTGATATATAAATTACGGCCTACTAAAGTAAAATTCTGCAGTATCCTTAGGGTATACCTCTTTCAAAGAAGTTAAAAATGCGTCCTTTTTTTAAAAAAATGCACCTTGTTTGCAGACTACTCTTTGCATAATAAAGCTTTATGTGTTTTTGCAATCAGGAGTTCTGTCTGTATGGTGGTAACGGAGTAATTACGTCATTTGCAAAACTTTCCGAACGCCCCTGGTAACAGGTTAAATGCATCAAATAAAAATTAACCCTCATTTTTATGTCTAAAAATAGTCAACAGTATATTTTTTTCTAAAGGCGTAATGAACAATGTACTTTATGGCCTCCCACAATTGAAAATAGCATTATATGTACTCTAAGCAAAATTACTAATTGGTCAGTTTTCTTCTGCAGAAAAATGATTCTAAACAATATTTTTGAAAAATATTATGATAAAAAATTTAGGTTTTTATACACTTTTTAAAATTAAATATGGTAATCAAAATTTTATTGTAGTATGAGAGTTATGTCCCCTTCTTCGTAAACCATAGGACAATTTAAAACGCATAAAACCTTCATGAAACTGCCACAAAATCATGATGTTTCAGAAGTAAATTAAGTTTTCTATTATAAAAAAAAAACATGAAATTTGTACTCAGTCCTCATCAAATGCTTGTCTATATTAATTTCAATATTGAAGTTTTGAAATTACCTCCCTTGGAATGTCTGTAGAACTCTTTATACAGGCTTTAAACTGTAGCAACTCATTTTGAAAATGCATGAGCGATTGTGATGCTTGTTAAATATAAGCATATACATCCATTTGTTCTTCCTAATTTGCAGCACGATAAATTTGAATTCGCATAAGGTTTAACTTTTAACTTTGGACGACCTTTTAAATATTGACAATCCTTATTTTGAAGGAATGGTTAGTCAAATTTATCCTGCTGAATTGCAGCTAAATAAATCAAATACTTCTGATACCGAGGCCCCATTTTTGGATTTACATTTATCTATTTTAGATGGATTTGTTTCATCTAAAATTTATGACAAACGCGATGATTTTGATTTCGACATTGTTAATTTTCCGTTTTTGATGGTGATGTTCCCCGCACCACTTCTTATGGTGTTTACATTTCTCAGCTTATTCGCTTCGCTAGGGAGTCTAGTCATCTGGCTGATTTCAATGCTCGTAATAAAAGTTTGACTGTCAAGCTTTTACAGCAGGGGTATCGGTATCATAAACTTCGGAAAGCTTTTTCTAAATTTTACCGTAGACACTTTGAATTGGTTTCTAAATATAATACAGAGTTAAGGTCACTTTTGCAACAAGGCCAATCGGAACCTGAATTTTATGGTGACTTAGTATATAAATTACGCAAAATCGTAGGGAAAACAGAATTTCTTGATCAATTTATTAAAATTATCATACGATTTAAACGCATTGGCTATAACAAAGATGTAATGCGACAGTCTGCATGCTTAGTGGCAGACCCAATCACGGTTGATAACTTTGCTGTCCTCTTTAATTGCACGCCGGTGGGTCGGGGTTCAGACTTTATGATAGCCCCTACATAAAGCTATATATAAAATGGTTGGGGCCGGATGTTTGTCTGTTTCTTGGCCCACCGGGGTTCAACTGGTAGTCTTCTTTATCTCCAGTGCTCCAGTGGTGTTGCTGACGCCCCAGGGATCTCCGGATGTCTCAACACGTTTTGGCTGTCGAGTCCTCATCCTTGCTTCATCACGGTCTTTTCTTGATCTTAATTGTTGCCCGTGATGACTCTCTGATGAGTTAGGGGACCTCCATACGAATCGAACTACCAACTAATTGTGTGCACCGCAGCGGAGGGTGAGGGTGAAGGTTTCGGCCCAGTAAAACCGGTTAAAACCCCTCAGTAGTTATTACTGACCGTCCCAAGGCGGTACTTTCGTTGCGGTTGCATTTGTTTTATGTTCGGTGCTATTTTATTCATTGTGTTCTCATTTGAACCCTTCTATAACAAAACGTTTTTCGTCTAATTTGCTTAGTCTGTTGTAACTCTTCTGTTGGTCTAAATTATTTAGTTCAATAAAGATAGCTGAGTTGCCACCTATTTGGGAAAGAGCTGCTGACTCGGCTTATCACTTGTAATTTATTGTTTGTTGGGATGTCTTTGTCAATCTTTCCCTTTGATGTCGGGGATAAGGTTTGGGATCTGATTCATTGTGAAGTGTAGTTACTCTTTAAAAAATTAGTTCTATGGAGAACGTGACCAATTAGAAATTTTGTTCAGTGTATGTACATATATATATATATTCAAAAAAAAACGAACAGAAAAGAAAATATGCCTGTTAAACTATCACAACAATCTGTGCCTGTGAAACTATCCCAACAATCACAACACCTGCGTGAACGTAACAGGGAGATCAGCAAAAATAGATAAAAACCAGGGCAGCTCTAAATGCATTTTAATGATGCATGTTTGTATTACATCTGCCTAGTGTATACAAGAACAACAGACGAAAGTTATCAAATACTAATCATCTGGAGAACACAGAATTTTGTCTAGCGTCATTATTCTTTGGTATGTCCACAGTCTCAGATAGCAAAAAATAAATGCGCCTTACCTTACCGGCGTATTGATGCTATCCATCAATGTGTTTTCGTGTCTGTTATTTGTACCCAATAAGTTATCCTCTCCTGTATATGCGTACCCGATTCCTATCTACTATGTATAGCCTTTGTTTTCTTGTCCCTTTATCTGTGCCCGATTATTTCAACATCCAATTGACGACTCGAATTACGCCTTGAAAACTTCGTTATCGGAGCGTCGTACTGGTTTTAGCCTAAAGTTAGGGCAAGGACCTGCTGCGCTTCAGTCTATCCAATATGTTTTTTTCTGTCTTACTTCACCAGTCTACACTTTTAAACTCGTAAAACTCCCAAACCAGCAAGCTAATCTTGATCAATTTTATATGTAGCAGTGATTGTTAAAACAAAATAGTAATTCGAGCTCATGCACGACTACCGAATTATCAAAATTGCTAAATTCTAAGGACAGATACAATTCAATCCCTGATCCCATCCAAGACAACATGTGGCAAAGGACGTCACAAAACTAGTCACCACCAAATACATCATCAGTGGCGTCAGGTGAACAGCCATTTCTCATGTAGGTGGTCACCGGGCTAGCCTTAACATCACAAACAATAATATTTCAATAACAGGCATTTCAATAAACAATGTGGGAAAAGACAACACAACATCAAATCTTGATTTCTATGTCTGTGGGATCTTAAACTTATGAGCTAGGATTCTTCCATGCAAACCGAACAACTAAGTGTCTGATTTCCAAAGCATAACAAAGGGCAACCAATGACAAGGGCTAGGCGACTGCAAACCGGTTAAAGTCCAGCACCCTCACTCCTCCTCCCAAACTCTCCCTGAGTCATTTCATTGCTTGGCGTCCAAATTTTAGAATAATCTCAAGCTCAAAATAAAGCACACTGATTGGTTGCTTCCGAGCATATGCTCGAAAGCAGCCAATCAATGTGCTTACGGCCAGAGAAAATAACCGCGTATGGTTTGTCCTTAGTGATGAAAAAATAATGATTCCTGAAAATTGAAACTTGTAAGTATTTCCCTGTCCAGTGCTAGGCTAAGTGACTGAGGAGCTTAAGCTTGTGGAAATATAATGTAGAATTCAATTATTTAATAATTTGTTATCAGATATCTGAATGTGGAGCGGGCGATTGGAGAAGTTTCTGCGGTCAACGGGCAGAGCGATTTGATGGGGAGACGGTATCTAACAAGCTGTGCGTGCAGTTTTACTCCGATGAAAGCGTGGTGTTTAGAGGCTTTCAGCTGACATTTTTACGAAGGCTAGGTACGTGTATGATCAATTGTGCCGTGACACGAGAAAACCAGCAAAGTGATTATGCGCCCAGCGAGACTCAGATCAGCCTAGGCATCCGCTCAGTCTAATCAAACTCTTCGCCAGGCGCTTAAAGGGTAGCTTAAGTTTAAGACACCTTCATGCGGTCAGCGAAGACTCCGATCAGACTGGGCGAATACCCCCGATGCACTGAGTCTGCGCTGGGCTCACAACCACTTTGTTGATTTTGTCCTGTCGCGGCTCATTAGGTTTTATCAAACTTAGTTCATTTTAAGTCGGTAGTCTTTATATTAATTTAAACCTTTAACCTGAAAATTTAATTGAAGAGATTGCGTGCTTTGTTTGGTTTGTTAGATTTATGGTCGACGCACAGGGAAATATGCACAGATACAAAATAAAATCTCAAAAAGTTTCTTCAAGAGCAGAGAATACATACAGAAGTAGGAACAGGGTCCAGACTACGTAGTTTCGGCTAATAAAGCCTCGTCAGTGACCCTGACAATATCTAGTGATGAAACCAGAAAAAAGTATTCCAAACAAATGTTATGTCATGTATGCAACATAGATAGAGAATAATGAACACGAAATGCACAATAATATATGTCTAACCAACAACTCTGTATATTTCAAACATTCACTTCCTCCCTGCAGTTTTGTGGAGAGTTTGACATAATATCTGTCACCCGAAAAATATTCACAAAAGTTATAGCTATATAATCGTTGCGAATACACAGTTTAGAGCAAGAAATGAATAGGTCCATCTTTTATCTCAAACTAGAGCAAGAAATCTTTAATCTAAAACAATAGAGTTCATAAGTGAATACACCATATCACCATGAAATTACGTCGCCTTGAAACACATTTGTCAGATTTCAACATTTTTATGGCTTCTGTGGCTCGTAGAGTCCTTTGATGATTGATGATGTCAGTGCGCACACTTGATTTATGAACACGCTATTTGCCTTCGAACGTAAAAGGGTGAATTATTATATACTGACTCAAAAACAAATCCTATATATGATAAATTGTTTTTTTCCATGGTTACTATAGAAGTAAAACGCTCAGAATTTTAATTGAGAAAGAAAGAGTATTCATTTGTCTGTGCAACGGTCCAATTTGATTTGATTTTCTTAAACTCAGCCTGGAACAAAACTGCCTTAAACATCCCAGAGGTCATTTATCGTTTTTGCAGAATGAAATCTTTAAAATTGCTAGACGTATGTGCGTTACAAAAATCTCTGCAACGGAAAATTTCCGACATTGCCCAATGCTACATTGAATTAAACACTTTGGATGTCGGACCTCAAAACAATTTGGAAAATTCGGCCGCTTTATGTACAAGAATTAAAACAATTACATTAGGTCCTTCATTTCACAGCAATTGTCTTTATAGTCACTTTCAACAGAAACTCCATAGGAAAGTGAAATAGTAAAAAGTTTTAGATGCGTGGCTTTCCTTAAATATCTACCATAATACTAGACGGAGATAATGATTTTAAAGCGATTTTGAAGGATTCACAATAAAAACTTGACAGGCAGAGACTAAAAGAGCAGTTCCAAAATATATGTATTTTTACTTCAAAGGGAGATAATCTAATAATTTCCCTACATCAAACATCTTTTGTAGTGTCTGATGACAGGACACAGTAGATTTAAGATCATTCTCGAGGTCCACGCATAATGCTCTTTAATTTTCAGGGTCGGTTTTACATGTGCGCATGCGCATTGATAGCTTACATTCCAAATCACTCAACAAGAATATTGCAAGATTACTCTTGAATGGATAGACCTAGTTTAACGTTTTACGCTCTTTGTAGCTGAATGTCTATTTCATACTTAATTAGCCTTGTTTATGTTCAATAATTACTAAGTGTCCCAAAAAGATAGTCAGAAGTTGGTATCGTAACTTTTTTGAGTCAGTATATTGTAAAATAACACTGAAAGCTTTTAACTACAGTTGCGTCATTGTGAATGACCGTTATTGACCAGTCTTAAATGAGCCGTGACACGACAAAACCAACAGGTTGCATGTGCGCTCAGCGATGACTCAGATCAGTCTGATCAGAGCCAGTTCTGTGCACTTAAGGGGTAATTTAGACTCTCAGCTACCTCCAGATCGACAGCGAAGACTCGGCTCATAACGACCGGATGCCCAGGCTGATTTGAGAGTTTGCGTGGCACACATGCCTGTTTGTTTGTTTTGTCATGTCGTGGCTAAAAACCCTAAAACATCCTTTTGTTTCCCTTTCAAGTAGGATAGATGGAGGGTTGGAACAACAACAGCGTAGTGATTTCATGACGGACACGTTAAAGTGTTGTTTCATTAATGCTTGGTTTAAAACGACAAACCCTCTTGGATTATGATAATGTGCTGATGTTTATAACAAGAGGTTAACTGCCTGTAGATTTTCAGTGTTGATAATGTAACGCGAAAATGCAGTAAAAAACGCAGTTCATAGCGTGGTTATTTATAAGCGAATCCGTGGATGTTGTTACGTCCACATCCACTCAGATCGTGCGTCCAGTGTCAGTTGCGGTAGGGCCTCTCTGCAGGCAGTAGACTAAAGAAAGACGGCACCGACTATCCAAGACGCACCACAAAGTCAGGAACGCAGCTACGGAGGCTGAGGGACTTTTGATATGATAAGATCTCCTTCAAGTTTATCTTCCCATCACAACAAGTAACTAAACTTGTTAATAACATTCATATGTACAACATAAATTATGAAACACATAAACACAAACTGTTTCAACTATGAGTTAAAGTGGCGATCGAGGCCACAATCAGAAGATGATAAGTTACGTTCACTTCTGAATATCCACTATTAGAATCACCACCACCGTAACTCGAATATCGCTGCTGGGACCCCAACCAACATAACTTCGAATATTGCTGCTGGGACCCCCACCATCACACGAATAAATCGTCGGAATGTCTGTCAGACACTTGTCGACTAAGGTTCCACACCTCGGCTTGGCCTCCAATAGCCTACGAAATCTGGCATCTCTGGCCTAGACAATCCCAGGCTCACAACGACACATGGCTTAAGTAAAAGAAAGAAGGAAAATACTCAGGAACTCACACAATTCAATCACAGATCCAACCCAAGACACCATGTGAGAAAGAGTCAACACAAAATTAGTCATCACCAAAGACAATACCCGCGGCAGCCATGTGAACAGCCATTTCCCATGTAGGTGGTTAACGGACTAGCCTTAACATCACAAACAATATATCAATAACAGACACAGCAACTAACAACACATGAAACAACCAAGAAGAACCAAAACAGAACTGCCGCCTTGGGACGGCCTGTAATGAAATTACGTGGGGGGGGGGGGGGGGTGGGGGGTGGGGGGTGGGGCTTAACCGACTTGTGGTCGACCAACCCCAACCCTTTGTTCTGCCTTGTTCATCAGATACTTAGTTGTTCAACCGAACAAAGAACAAAAACAACCACCGCCCACACAACACTCTTACAAAAATCGCCAATCCTGGGAATAAGAACAAATTAAACGTATAACATTAAACATCTATTCTTATCTTTTTTCAATTTTTGAATGTCAGGGCTAGCCTTTACATAGCACATAATATTTCAAAAAGTCAAAGCGACAAACAAAACATGAAACAACTAAGAAGAACGAAACAGAAGTTCCGCATTGGGACGGCCGGCAAAGAAATTACTGGGGAGAGGGCAGGGGGGGGGGGCTTAATCGGTTTGCGGTCGATCCATTGGTCCTGCTTTGGTTAATAAGACACTTGGTTGTTTTGTTTGCGTGGAAGATTCCTACCTCATAAGTAAATCACGGTGGGCCCGACCCAAGATGTACCGAGACGGGTGTCTGTGTTACTATTAAGTTAGGTTTAGGCTGGCGCCTTCATTAAGTCTGAGGCCTGGTCCACCGTCGTGCAAGCGAAGAGGTAAGCAAAGCTGTTAACCTTAGTTGGGTAAACAACCAAGCATGCAGTTTGTCGTAAAACATTCATATTATATGTAGAATTATTATCTTCTTAAAAAGATAAGGAAAGTTATTTTTAACCGATTATTTTTCTGAATTTATACACCAAGTTGCTATGAAATTCAGGTTCCGAAAGGCCCTGCTGAAGAAGTGTTTTCAATCGGACATTATATTTAGGCACTAAGTCGAAATGCCGTCGATAAAATTCTGAAAACGCTTTACGAAGTTAATGATAGCTTTATCTTTGTTTGAGAAGTTTTACTTTCCAAACTTTACTACGAATATTAAAGTCATCAACATTACTAGACACACAAGCAAAACGAATAAGTTGAGAAATATAAACAACATAGGATTTAGAGCGAGGAAATCACCATCTAAAAATGTAAAATTAACAAAATCAAAATCTAAGTGATCAGGTTTATAGTTCATTTAGTAACAAAACAATCCGATGTAGATAAATGTAAATCCAAAAAAATGAGGCCTCGGTATCTGAGACGCTGGCCTCATTAAATTGAAGTTCAGAAGGGTAAATTTGATTGCCATTCAAGAAGTGATTGTCAATATTCTCTCGTAATAGAACAAAAACAAATCAGCTACAAGACGAGCACTATTAGTGCCCATAGGAATACCTACAATTTGTCTATATAATCTAAAGCCAAATCTAATATAAATATTGTCCAAGAGAAAGTGAGAGTTTCACAAACTTTCTGACAAGGCCATAAATTATAATTCCTGGTCCCTTTAGCGGTACATAAAGCACGCCTACATGCAATAAATCGATCCCCCGTCGTAAACCAGTCGAAATTGTCCCCGGATTTGTATGAAAAAGAAACACCGTACAACTTGCCCAGCTGCCAGTGGCTTCCTTGTGTTGCACAGGCGCTCGCTGACTTGTCAGCAATGTACACCGACACAGGATACCCTAAACCCGAAACATGCCTTGAACCAAGCACAATACATTCACCTCACAAAACAATGCAGTCAACATGGAAAGCAAACGACAGACCATCGTAACCATTGGGTCACTGCTTTAACGTAATTTCAACGTTGATCGAACGTCACAATAAAAAAAGATCAAAGAAACCATTGTGGCGTTGTTTCAACGTTGTATAAACGTTGATCTAACGACACAATATAAATAACCTACGAATAATCAACCTAACAGTAATTTTACAACGACAGGGATATACCTCATCTATATACACAACATGCATATAACGACGTCAAGCAATGGACGTGCACCGAAACATCGATATGTCAAGTTGTAAAAATCGCACACTGGCGCCATAAATTTATTGCATAAATACAGATAATACACCACATAGGGCTGGATTTTGATTTTGATTGTTTCAGTTCCTGGTCTTTGCATACTTTTTACAAAACATTGTCACTACGACGATACAACGCCAAACTGGGAAGTCACTGGGAAGTTACGATATATATCATAAACTGTTGTGATAGAATACTCTGCAATCCTAAATACACAATAAAGCGTGTAGTCAACGTGATGACAACGTGAAAGCGACATCAATATAACGTCGATGTAATGTTATCATAACAGAACTAAATCTGATCTGAAACATACGTGAAACTACGTTGAAACCACGCCAAAATAACGTAGATACACCGTTAACGTCGGAAGAACGGCATGTCGACGTAGACTGAACATCTAAACTTGAAAGTATAAATTTCTGTGAAATGCGTGCAAGACATGCTTGTGAAAGTAGTGTGTGTCTTAACACCTTAATCTGAATACGATGCGTGTACTGTATGTGCATTTTAAACTAGCATGTTACGAAAAGCTCCTTAAAGATAAGTTTGCGCAAAATACAAAATTACTTGAAAAAGTGAAATACCATATTGTAACTGCACATAGCTTAAGATATCAAATAAAATCTACTCTCAGGTTCTTTCAAGAATATTTACACTTTAAACGACAACTGGTAAAATCGCATGTCGACGACGCCTCATAATGGGATCCAAGGAATTTTGTTCACGACAAGAAAACCCGTGTAGATCAAGTTTTATCATACGATTTACAATAGGAAATCAACCCGTTAACGTGCCAACAGAAAACCTAGGTCCCTAAATTGAAGCCTCCTTAACATGCGCCGTGAAGTTGCTAAGATTATACATGCAATCTAAAGTACGTCTCCATAGTAGACATACATAAGAAAAAGACAGAATTCTACCAACCAAAATGAATCCTAAATCGGCACGTAAAAACCTGCCCTTTTTTTTTTACTCATCACGCGTGGGTCATATGGTCCGATCCTAAAAAAATATTACCGTGTGTATGCGCTTCAAAACAATTAGAAGTAGAAATGCTTGAAAGACGGAGCAAATTCCCTTACTACCTAAAAAGAGGATGGGTGGCAAATTTCCTGACTCCAGTTGATCTTGTTACATATGTAACAGTCTGCATGCTTAGTGATTAACCCAATCACGGTTGATAGCTTTGCTGCACTCTTTAATTGCACACCGGGGGATCGGTCGTCAGACTCTATGATGGCCCCGACCTAAAGCTATATATTTTAGTTGGTTGGGACCGGAGCCTTTTTGTCTGTTGCTTGGTCCACCGGGGCTCAACTGGTGACCTTCTTTTGCTTTAGATTTCTAGTGGGGTTGTTTGGCAGGACAGGGATCTCCACCTGTCAGACGGCCCGTTGTATCTGTTGAGTCCTCGTCTTTGCTTCTTCATGGTGTTGAAATTTGATTTATGTGTTTACCGTGATGATTCATTGACGAGTTAGAGGGTTATCATGCGAACCGAACAACCAACTAAATGTTTTGTACCACTTCAGAAACTGAGGGTGAGGTTGGGCCTGTAAAATCGATTTAAGCCCCCCAGTAATTCATTACTGACCGTTCCAAGGCGGTAGTTCTGTTGTGGTTCTTTGTTGCCTGTTTTTGGTGTCAGAGTTTCTGTGATGTTTTACCTTATGTATGTTATTATTATTTTTGGTTCGGTTTGGGTTGCTGAGTGGACACCTTTTGGGAACAAGCTGCTCACTCGGTTGGCCATATGTTCTCTGTATCTTGATTATTTGTAATCTTAGTTGTTTCCAACTATGGTTTGAGGGCTGGATTTGGATTTTGATTGTTTCGGTTCCTGGTCTTTGCATACTTTTTACTTTTACTTACTGTATTTATTAAAAACATAGAATATACACTTTCGAATTGCAACATTTCAGACAGATGTCTCCTAACCTAGTACCCAGGTGTGTTTTTTTTTTGTAACGCCCCACCAACGCATAGGTCACACTGAGACGGGGGCCTCGATTTAGAGCCTCATTCTTAAGGTGGAGTGAGCGGGAATGCATTATCAAAACTATGAAATTATAGTATGTTTTCTCTTGCTTTCGTTGCCAGGTCACTGGTGAGTCTTGAATAGCCGAAACTTCAAAGTATGGCCCATTTTGCCTCTTTTAAATGTGTTCTCTGCTCTTGAAGGAACTGTTATAGATTTAAATTTGATTTCACTGCAGCTGGTGTTGTGCTATGTGGCGGCTGTAAAACGTCTCCCCATATGGCATTCATAGTGCAGATTATATCTTGCGTTTGTCTTTTGAGATCAGAGGATATAATCTGAAAAATCGGAAGTTTTTGAGTGGTTTAGACAGATATTCTAGACCATCACTTTTTATTCATTTTATTCATTTAGACCTTTTTGTTGCTATCCAGTCTTTAAATCGACTGTATTATCAAAATTAAGAAATCACAGTATGTTTTCTCTGGCTTTCGTCGCCAGATTATGTTTGTGTCATTGATGAGGCTTGAATAGCCGAAACTTTGATAATGTGTTCCAAGCTCTTGACGGAACTCTTATAGATTTTAGTTTTTTATTTTATAGTATGTTTATGCTCCCGCCATTAAAAATGGGAGTGGGGACATATAGTATCACCGCTGTCCGTACGTCCGTACGTACGAAATGGTTTCCGTTCAATATCTTTTGTGAACATTAGTGTCTGGAATTCATATTGTAAACACAGCTATATAATCATAAAATGCAGGTCAAGTTGGATGTTGGGTTAAAATCCGTCTATTATTATGGGAGTTATGGCCCTTTTCCGCCCTTTTTCGTACGTACGTACGCACGAAATGGTTTCCGTTCAGTATCTTTTGTAAACATTGGTACACAGGTATATAATCATCAAATACAGGTCGTTCGATGTTGGGTAAAATCCGTTAGTTATTGTGAGAGTTGTGGCCCTTTTTCGACTTCATTTTATATGAAAAAATGGTTTCCATTCAATATCTTTTGAAAACATTGGTGTATTGATTTCATATTTTATATAAAAATAGTCTGGGAGCCAAATGAGCCAAATCTTTAGCGCAAGACTAGTCTAACTACAATGAGACGAATTTGATTTTAAAGAGCATGGATAAATGGCTAAGTTCTCAGTTTTATAAATTTAGATACAAGTTCTTATAGTCTCTAACTGTTTATAGGTCTAGGTACAGTGTAAAACCAGGGATAGTAAAACCTGGAGATATCTTGAGATAGACTAGCATTGCGCTAAGAAAAAGTGGATTTGAAGTTAGCCTAGTTTTGCATTTACCAAATAAAAGTTATATTAATTGTCCTTTTTAAATGTTAAAACTTGTTAAATAGCTATTATACAGCTCATGCTTATTGAGCTTTTGCCTTCCAACTGTAAAAATTGTTAAAATTTGTTTTATAATGCACTTATATTTTGCATTTGAAAAAAAAGTCTATCTCAAGTTAGACTAGTCTTGGACTAAACATTTCAGCGCAAAAGTAGTCTAAGTCACAAAAAGCTAATTAAACAAAAATAAATTAATAAAATTGAATAATGTAAGAATTTCTTCCCATATTTTATGTAAATGTGTCAAATTTCATATCAATGTTTTGTTTATGTACTGTAATAATCAGGTCTTTGCTTCTCCTGAAAAGTTTCAAAATATGGAGTTAGACTAGTTTTGCACTAAGCCCTCGGTATATAATCATAAAATACAGGTCAAGTTCGATGTTGGGTAAAATCCGCCTATTATTATGGAAACTATTGCCCTGTTCGACTTTATTTTGTATGAAAAAATGGTTTCCGTTCAATATATTTTGAAAATATTGGTGTATTGAATTCATATTTCATACACAGGTATATAATCATAAAATACAGGTAAAGTTCGACGTTGTGTAAAATCCGTTAATTATTGTGGGAGTTATGGCCCTTTTGCGACTTCATTTCATACAATAATGGTTTCCGTTGGTTAAATTTCGAAAAGCTACTTGTTTCCGGGCTATTTCTTTTGGAAAGTTGAATGGCATCCATATCTGTGATAAGATACAGAATGTTATCACATATCACAGTCATGACACCCCCAACCCCCCCCCCCCCTTCCCCCCCCACCCCCCCCCCCACACACACACACACTTCTCTTGATCCAAGAAGCACAATGCATCTTCTGAAGAAAAACAATAAAACATGTACCACAGAAGTCTGCCGTTGTGAACCTAATTATACTATAAGTGCCAGTATCTTAAACAAGACTCCATCTTACTAAGGGCACTAGAGGGGGAATCCGTGTCCTATGGACACATTTCTAGTTTTTTCTTGCTTTCGTCGCCAGGTCACTGGTGAGTCTTGAATAGCCGAAACTTTAAAGTACGACCCATTTATTTTCCCTCTTTTGAATGTGTTCTCTGTTCTTGAAGAAACTGTAATAGATTTAAATTTGACTTTACTGCAGCTGGTGTTGAGCTGTGTGGCGGCTGCAAAACGTCTCCACGTATGTCATCCATAGTGCAGATTATTTTTTATTTTTGTCTTTTGAGATCAGGCCCCGAGGTTAGAAACTTTTTTCATGCTCAACTCAGCTGAGCATAAAACTTTACCTGCTAATAAATAGCATATTACTGATTAGCACAGTAGTTTTCTTGCTCAGTTTAGCTGAGTATGAAATTTTCTCTGCTTATGAATATGAAAATGCCAACATAAGTTGGCATTTTCACATTTATCAACAGAGAAAATTTCATGCTCAGTTGAGTTGAGCACGAAAAAAGTTTTATAAGCTCGGGGCCAGATGATATATTCTGAGCAAACAGAACTTTTTGAGTGGTTTAGACAGATATTCTAGACCATCAGTTTTTATTCACTTTTTTTTCATTTAGGCGTTTTTGTTGCTATCCAGTCTTTAAATCGACTGCATTATCAAAGTTAAGAAATAACAGTATGTTGTCTCTGGCTTTCGTCGCAAAATTATGTTTGTGTCATTGATGAGGCTTGAATAGCCGAAACTTCGATAATGTGTTCTCCGCTCTCGACGGAACTCTTATAGATTTTAATATATGCATAAAGTAATGTTTGGATATTATGTCAGGAACTGCTTCGGAAAAACATAGAATAACTGCGGCATCAAAATTCCTCGATATAATGAGACTGAAAATTTCAAATTTTAACTGACAACTCTTTGCTGAATAGGTCCTCTCTTGTTTATGTACAGTGACTAATTCAACATGTGGTGGAATTGTAAATGACACATATGGATGGATATCTTCCCCTGATACAGATGGAGACGGGTTCTATGACTTTAATGTGAGATGTCAGTGGAAACTGGAATTTCGACGTTCAAAACAGATAAAATATCAAGTTCTGTATGTGTTGTTAGAGCCTTGCGATGACGATACAAAGGACTATCTATACGTAAGTTTATTTTCAGAACGAATTTCCTCTTTTCTTTTTTTGTTCAATTTTATTTATGTGTAAACGCATACGAATCCCTCACAAACTTGACATAGAGCCTGAATTAATGTGTAAACGTCGATGAATCACAAACTGAATGACTGGGTCTTTGAGAAGTTTTCCTGGTACTGAGTGAGACACTTGACCCAAAAACGAACCATGACATTATTCATCTTTTGTCTCCAGTAAACAACATCTGCATCAAATGTCCAGTTGGTTGGCAGTTTTGTTATTTAAAATCTAGTGTTGCCGACAGGACTTCTATGCTTAAGGCGAGGATTTTTCCCATTAGACCGGCACAACAGGTTCGACTTTTCAAAAGTATAAAGTCTACATATTGTTCTAAGTAGAGCCTACACAAATATCTAAACCGTATGAAATTAGATCATTTGTGATTCAGACCCGAAGACATGGGGATTTAATCCAGGTTGATCTTGCTTACCCTAAATTCAAGGTTTGCTGATACCTCATTTTTGACGGAATAAAAATATTGAAATCTGTCATTCATTCCATAAATTGTTTTATAAATGCATGCTAAATACATGCATATCGTAATATAAAGCAATGCTTTTTATCTTGTTACGCACGATTAGCATTTAAACTTGCAAAACCATAGTTATACTTGCGGTCAAAACGGCCATAAGGGAACGCTACACTATAATTAAAATACAAGTACTTTCCCCCGTGACCCAGCATTTCATTTATGCAGCAGACTTATACATGGCAAGTTCGCAATATATAGGAGTGGGAAGCTGGGTCACGGTGGGGGGGGGGGGGGAGAACGATACTCAGTAAGCAAAAGAAGGATGGTCAAGAGTAGCACTTTGATCTTGAGGGATTAAAATGTGTATAATGACCTTGAAATGCGGTCAAGATCACATACGTATAGTCAAAACTATCCAGTATTGTCTGTTATGTAAGTTATATAAGTGAAAAGGTGTATTATGTATACAATAAATCATTATTTCAACCATCAGTTTGAGGATAATTTAGAATTAATCTCAAAAATGACGTCAACGTCAACGTATGTTTAACGTACTAACAGAGACACAAACATTTAAAAATTCATTTTGCATGCAAGTTACATGTCAAAGTCATAAAAGCAAAGCAAAAAGCATAGAAGTCTTTGGAATTAAGACACTTGTAAACATATATTCAAAATTTAATTGACATGATTTAACGCATGGAAAAAGAGGCTTTGCATTTTGTTTGCTTCTGAGCATGGTTATTGCCTGTTGCCCAAAGCTACACAAAGAGTCACTTCATTATCGAGAAGAGTTCATATTTCATATATCTTAAAAAACATGCACTTATTACCCCAGTTTCGAACAGGTGTTTCGGGACTTATTCAACATTGCAATTCGTCTGCTAACGATAGTGCTTTCTAAACAAGTACCTGTAGGAAAATGTTTCATAGGCCACTTAATTAAGAGTCGATTAAATGTTTATCAACTAGAGTGATATATATATACAGATATATAAACAAACGGCTAAAGACGCACAAAAATCGGTCGCGCCGCGACCGAGATTCGAATTCCGGATCTCCTGCTTTCCGGGCAGACGGAAAGCATGAGATCCGTATTTCGATTCTCGGTCGCGGCGCGACCGATTTTTGCGCGTTAATCTCCGGGTTTCTTTTTATCTAAATCCCTGCATCGTGCATTTCTCTGTTGTTCTTATAATTACTCCGATGCAGTAGAAAATCTAAGAAACAATTATGACGTTAGTACTATATGTGTTAAAATTGGCGCACAACTTCCGAAGGCCGCGGTGGTGTTATGGTTAGCGCGTCTGCCCGGAAAGCAGGAGGTCCGTGGTTGGATTACCGGTCGCGGTGTGACTGATTTTTGTGCGTTTCCGTTTCCCTGCATCGTGCATTTCTCTGTTTTTCATATTATTACTCCGATGCAGTAGAACATTTGTGGACCTAACACAAAGTTTCCCCCTATAAATAAATCACAATAGGTAAATAACATAAGTGGCGTATCTAAGAAACAATTATGACGTTAGGTTTATAAAAATGTTAAAATTGGCGCAATTTTTAAGGTTGTATCGGATCAACGTCATGAAGCGTCATGGTTACTCATCAATGACCTGACCGCATTGTTATGTTTTAAAAATTGTTTTGTCATAGAAAATATTTAGATATCGCATGTAATATTTATCTTAGACTTAAGTAATATTATATCTACAAAAACTAAATATCAGATGGTTTGCTTTGCTTTCATTTATATGTATTATTCGTTTGCTATTTTTGCAAAGGAATACAGATAGGCGTATAAATTTTTATCCTCTGGAGGATAGTGATGAGTAAAATAAGGCAGTCAATCTTCGAAGAATATGACGTGCTCAAGTAAATGGTGTTTTTCTTCATAATTTAAGCCACGACACGACAAAACCAACAAGGTGGCATGTGCGCCCAGCAAATACTTAGATCAGTCTAGGCATTCGCCCAGTCTGATCAGAATCTTTGCTGTGCGCTTATATGGCTGTCACACAGTGACCCTTTGCATCTGCGTATGTCGACGTTTGTGAAATTTAGCTCACACGCTGATGTACGTTGAATAAGGTAGGGGTAAATTATGAACAAGTTACGAGCACGCTAAAATACGTTGGTTTTAGTTGTTGTACGTCGAATGCGGGCCAAAGTATTTGCATGCATAAAATTTTAGCGTACGCCGACGTATTGCTTATAAGTTAGACATAAGTTAAATGTATGCGACAGGTACGTTATGCGTAATTTCATGCACGTAACGTGTAAGTTAATCATACGTTATATACGTCGGCAACAAGCAGGTCTATTATATAGCGTGCGCGTAACTTATTTCTAACCTAAAGGTAACTAATCTGTAACTTATACCGGACGTTTTCAGGACGGTTTTAACTTATGACTGACGACCTTAGAACTTATTCAACGTGTCACGAACGCACTGAGCGTATTTAGGTAGCGTATCCGCCAGCATCCTCGGCTTCAGCAATATATATTGGATTCAGTCGAGCAATTGATCATTTTTAAATAAGGAATCTTCTTGGACTTCTTCTGCTTTTTCGTTTTGGGGCTTGAGAGGAGGTTGACACTTCAGATGCCACCACAGCTGCTGCAGATGTCACAACGGATATCACTAAAGAGGCATTGGAGTCTGCGCGAGAGCGAGGTTGGCTACCATCGTAGGCACGGTAGTCGGCTGATGATTGTGACGAGGGTAAGCATGCAGGTGGTAAAGATGGAGTTTTCTTGGGACAGCTACTACCTGCAACGTTCTTTATTTTTTTGTTTTTGAGGCATTTCCATCGATCCTAGTCCACTTCAATAAAAGGTGTTGTAGAGAGCCGTCACTTTACATCTGATCGTCGAAGCAAGCTCCAACACGCTATACATAAGGCCGGCGTAAGTTAGACTAGCGTTGTGCATGCGTTCGGCATCAGACAAGAACGCTACAGTATGCTGGGAACATGCTGTTATATGCTTATAGAAATTATGTATACGCCAGGGATAAGTTATGAATAAGTTATTAGTACGTTATACAGTCGGTCAGTACGACATGTATGCGTTTCAAACCAGGCTGCCGTTTGCTTCTTTTTTCATTTATCTCCAGCATATGCCAGCGTATTGGATAAATATTTCATACTTCGGCATACGTTATCGAAAACGTTGTAATGTGACAGGGCCCTTAGAGGGTAGCGAAAGGTCTAAGCTACCATCCTGCCGTCAACGAAGAGGTTGATCAGACTGGGTGAATTTCCAGGCTGATCTGAGTCTTCGCTAGATGAACATGCGATTTTGTTGGTTTTGTCGTGTCGCGACTCATTCGTTGTGTTGGTCGGCATTCTTCTAGAATGAAGCACAGATAAAACGTAATCAGGGCTTCTTTTAAACGGTATTTGCGATTTTATAGCAGCTTTTATAGTTTTTAGTTCGCCTGTACGAATGTACTGGAAGAGCTAGTGCACTTTCCACGGCGTCTGCGTTGACGTTGGCGCCGGTGTAACGAAGTAAAGTGACCCCCATAGAATAACGACCACCGGCCATTATTCTTCAGAAAAAATGACCCATTTTCTATAAATACTGACTCTCTTTAAAATAATGACCCCCCTGATGATATGTATAAAATAGTGAACCCCCGGTCATTTTTCTTTAAAGACTAGTGACCCCACTCTCACCTCGGTCATAATATGACTCCCCGTGAAGCAATGATGTCTTCATATATGCCTATGGCATACAAAATGTTGTGTACGGTCTGGAACAACTCTCTTGTTTGATGGTGGATTTTCAAATAAATAGGCACAAATATCAAGACAATGTGTCGCGCACAGGTCCTGGGTACCTAATTCGAAGGTCAAGATCACAGAGATCATTTAAAGATAATGGTGGCCTGCTATATGACTCTGGCAAACAGAATGTCGTGTCTGACCTGTAACTTTGTCATTTGTTGGTAGACTTTCATTTGTCATTTGTTGGTAGACTTAGATTTGTTGGTAGTTCTGACGTGGTTCTTTGTTGCCTGTTTTTGGTGTCAGAGTTTCTGTGATGTTTTACCTTATGTATGTTATTATTATTTTTGGTTCGGTTTGGGTTGCTGAGTGGCCACCTTTTGGGAACAAGCTGCTCACTCGGTTGGCCATATGTTCTCTGTATCTTGATTATTTGTAATCCTAGTTGTTTCCAACTATGGTTTGAGGGCTGGATTTGGATTTTGATTGTTTCAGTTCCTGGTCTTTGCATACTTTTTACTTTTTTTCAAATAACTGGAAACAAATGTTAGGAACATAAAGACACTGCATCGCGTGCAAGATATAGGTCCCCACCTAAAAAATTCAAGTCAAAGTCAGAAATTAAGATAAATGACAATGTGTTTATTAGTTTGACTTATGGTGTTAATGTAATATAAATTTTTAGCATAAGCAGGTACACTTATAAACTATAAGGAGGGTTTGTTGTTGATTTTGAAAAAATTATCACGGCTGCACACATTCTCCTACTGCCTTTTTTCAAGGGATGTACATGGCATTTTCAAATATATTTATCCGTTTTTCTTATTTATTGAATATATTTTGTTAAAGATGCTTAAAATGAAAAAAAATGTGAATGAATAATATGCTAGCCTTATGTTAAGATGCAAATGTTCTAATTACCCCATCCACTTTTAAGTTTTCAAGCTGTATACCATCACCCCTACTCACTTTGCCTAACCATGCCACTCGCACATAATTTATATATCACACAGAATGTATATATCAAAAGTCCATGCATACATGCAAAGTGGCTTGCTGAGGCACGGGTTTCGGGAAAAGTATCTCCATAAAAGATTGCTTATTCTCAATACATTCAGTTATAAAACACCGAAAATCTTAGTCGATCTGCGTGAAAATAAAAAAAAGTGCTAATTATAGGGAATTCAGAGCAACACCTTTTGAAAGGAAATTTCGAAGTATACCGAAAGTTCATTTTTGACCCCTTTATAAGCAATTTCTTCGCGTATCATCATTTAACTTCGCGTAGAGGAGTCAAAATGTTATGATTAGGGTACTTTTCTTTAGAAAATAATGACCGAGGGTCAATTTTCTTAAAAAATTGACGGTGGTCTTTATTCTAAGCGGTCATAATTTTTCGTGAGGAGTCATATAACTTCGCATGGGAAGGGTGTGTGTGCGTGGGGAGTTGTGTATGTGAGTGTGAGGGGGTGGGGGGTGGGTAAAAATATTATAATGTTGTCACCGGGAAGTCATAATATCATGACCGGGAGGTCATTTTGTTTTTAAAGAATAATGACCGAGGTAGTTATTCTATGGGTAACTCATAGAATAACGACCCCCGGTCCTTATTCTATAGAAAACCTGACTCCGTCTCAAAAATATATACTGACTCCCGTTAGCCCCTCGATGTTAGTTATAAAATATTACTCTCCACCTAATCGACCTCTAACAGACAATTAACTACTTCACATTTTATTATTGGTAACACTTGTTGATGTTGTCGGAAGGATGTTTGTGTGGGTGGGGGGTAGGGGGGGGGGCTAAAGGGGTGTGCGTTAAAATACTATAATGTTATGACCGCGGAGTCAGATATTATGAAGGGGTAGGGAGTTCACCATTCTTTAAAGAAAAATGACCGGGTGGTCGTTATTTCATGAGGAGCCCATGGATTATCGACCCCCCCACTCACGCCCGACATATATAAATAATTATTCTATAGAAAAATGACTCCGCTTCTAAATGATACCGACACCCGTTAACCCCTCGATAATAGCTATGAAAGGATAAAGCTTCTGTGACAAAGTAGGTTTGTCATAGAAAAGTTTGCTCTTGTAAATGAAAAAATATACCGCATTTTCTTTGAAAAATTTATATGATAAATTTTATATGATAAACAATTTGTCTGGGTGAACAGAAAATTTGCCATAGAAAAGGTAACAAAGAAACTATAGATAGATAGATAGATAGATGGATAGATAGATAGATAGATAATTTTCATTTAATACTGGAGAACATACATATTACAAACGAACATATATACAATTACATAGGCAAAAGACAAGAACACAAAATGCAAAAAGAAAAGGAAAACATACAAGGTAATTGTCATAAATCTGAAGATGAAACACATCATATCCGGCACATTACCATTATGTATATTATTAAATACGACTTTATTACCATGGTTGGCCGTTCACCTTGGCAAATTTATTTGTCCAGGTCACTTTGCCGAATACATTTTGTCCGTGAGAACACATCAGCGAATATTTCCTTGTCAAAGTTTATTTGACAAAGATTCTATGCCACATTTGAACAAATAATTTGTTCTGTGTGAACGCAAAATGTTTGGCAAGCTTTCTTTGTTAAAGTGCTGTGACAAAGAAACTTTGGTCGTGTGAACGAGGCTTAATCCCCACCTAATCGACCACTAACTGACTATTGACTACTGCAAGTTTTTTATTAGTAATACTCATTGGTGTTGTTGCTACTGCAGCTGCTTCTATTATCGCAGCAGTAGTAGTTCTTATAAATTTGATGAAGAAAATTTGTTTTCGTGCTACTCAAGGAAATTTCCCCAAATAGTAACCATTTCCGGTCATTATTCTTTAAAAAACATAGTGACCCCCACCCCGTTATAATATTCTGACTCTGCGGTCATAACATTATAATATGATAACGCATCCCCCAACCCACTAAACCTTCAACTCACACACATCCTTCCCAAGCAAAGTTAATTCAATCCTCACGAAGAATGGTGATCGCCTAGAATAATTAACCCCGTCACCAATTTTTTAAGAAAATTGACTCGATTGATTGATTTGTTGCTTTACGTCCACGGTAAACAACTATGGTCATGTCGGGACGGTCAGTTAACCGAACCTTACTATTGCTGGACAGGCTTAGACCTCCTAAGCTGTTGACCAGTACTAAGTGCATATACTTTCGCCAGTAACTGACAGCTGCCCTTCTTGAATCAGCGGAAGGAGAAGCGAACTTGAGTATGTGGCCAGACCGGGAAGAAAATTGACCCCGGCTATAAGCACAACTACTGCTGCGATAGAAGCAGCTGCAGTAGTATCAACAAGTATTTCTAATAATAAAACTTGCAGTTGTTTATAGTCAGTTGGTGGTCGATTTGGTGGCGATTCATATTTTATACCTATCATCTAGGGCTTAAGGGGAGTAAGGATCTTTTCGAACGGGGTCATTTTTGTGTTTAATAATGACCGGTTGGTCATTATCTCCCATACTCCATAGACTAACGACCCCCGGTCATTATTCTTTAAAGAATACCCTACCCGTCATAATATAGTGCCTCCGCGGTCATTACACTATAACATTATAACGCATTCCCTACAACCCCTCCACCACCACCTCCCCCCCCCCCCGCCACACAATATCCTTTCCACCCAAAGTTAAATCGCTCCTCACGAAGAATAACGACCCCCGTCACTTTATTTTTTTTAAAAACTGACCCCGGCCTTTAGTTTCTAAAGAAAAGTACCTTGAGTAGAATGATACTTAGTTACAACATAAAGTAATTGAAATGAGATGTGTTTGGTCCTTTTCCAGGTTGAAGATTTTGTTTAATTTCCTTGGCTAGCAAGGAAACAAAGTTTCTTCATGAAATTTGTAAACACTTCTACTGCTTCGATAGCAGCAGCAGTTGCAGGAGGATTAATAATATCAAATGGTATTATCAATAATAAAACTTGCAGTAGTTAATAATCAGTTAGTGGTCAGTTAGTCGTGGATTAATATTACATAGCTATGATGGAGGGGTTCACGGGAGTCAATATCTATTAGAAAAGGAGTCACTTTTCCTATAGAATAATGACCAGGGTCGTTATTCTATGGGCTCCCCATAGAATAACGACCATTCAGTGAAAATCAGTGGACCGTTGGCCTTGAAATTTAAAACATGTATGTAGCATCAGGTACTCAAGTACTACCAAATTGTGTTCAAGTGGTGACCTTATTTAAGGCAAGATCAAATTTGCTTTTTGGTGCTTTCAGGTGGGAAGATGCTTAAACATAAGAGCTCATGGAAATTTACCTTTAAAAATCGTCTGCGTTTTGCTGGGATTTCCGGTCAAAACTGCATTAACATACAACCTGTAATTTATGTTTCAGATATTTGAAAATTATTTGGAATATGTACTATACTGTGGAGAACATAGCGAGCAGGAGCAACCACGGGTATCCACATCAAATTTGCTATTTATAGAGTTCTCCTCCAATAATCTGTTTGTTGAACATGGATTTAATATGACTTACGAAGAAATTGCAGGTTTGTAAAAATGTAATAGCGAGCACTGGATTGCAGGCACCAAGCGCCTGAAATTCAAATCTCCGTTGGAGCTTCGAAAGAGCGGGAGCTCTATGGTAAAGGACTGGTAAGGCATATTTTTACCTACACAATACCTTACTTTCAATGAAATTTCTTTCGTTACGACACCAACTTTTGCTTCCGTATTATCCTAATTGGACTGGTTTGAATAGAAATCCACAAAATATTTTAGAAATATAGGTCGTGCAGTCTTTCTGTCGCTACGTTACGTAATGACATTAAACGTTCCGTTTGAGAAAAATAAGATGGCGTCAAGGTTAACCGCATCTGTGACGGTAGATCACTTCATGGTCAGCACACAAAATGCAAAGAGCATGAGCATCGTGTGAGATTAAAAGGAATTAGAAAGCGACGTAGAAAAGAAATGAAAAGATTTACATCCCGTTTTCCGCGGGGAAATGCTACTAGGAAAAAGCTGTTCTCTGACAGTTTCTCATCATATCAGTTTGTTTGACGGAATTCGCTGCTGTTCAGTTGCAATAATTTTATTGCAGATTTCCTACGACAAAAACACCACCTGTAGGGATAGCAATGCTGTGCGAGCATTAATGTATAAATCCTGCAATGAAGAAATAATACAATTCTATTACTCTACTCTGTAACTCTGGAGAGCATTGTAAAGAGCGATGTGCTCGCCTATAAGCAGGGCTTATTTTATATTACTAATAAGAAATAGCTTTGAAATTGTGGCGGGTAAAAGAGTAATGGATGACTTCCAGCGGAAACATAAAGTATATGCTGAAAGATCATGAATAATTATGTGTCTTATTTGTTTGACTAAAAACAGGGTTATTGTCCATGATGAAATCGGTCGACTGTGGAACTCAGTATAGGTATAACATACTCTTACAATGTCTACCGGAAAGATCCTTTCAGGCAGATAGGTCGGTACAAACAGTGGAAACCGAGATCAGACTGCTTCTTAGAAACCAGTCTCATAAGTGTCTACATAGCTGCTTTTCATCTGCGCATTTTTGCAGGCATTACTCTATGATAGAACCGGGGAATATAGAGTAGGGCAGGGACGAGCTGTGCTTACAGCTGGTATAGAATGGGGGTTGTCTTTATTATTATTATCATTATTTGTTTTTTGGTCTTCTCTTTCCTCGATCTATCTATTCTTTTTTTTTTTTGCTTTTTTTCTTCCTCTCTCTGTGACGGCTCGATATAGACTGAAATTTTTAAAGAGCCGTTAAATCCAAAACAACTAGTCATTCAAGGTAATTAACTCCAACATTACTTCTGCCAGTTTCTAAGATTCTGGGTTATTCTTTATAACTTTAATATTGTTTTGCCAGGAAACCAAACAGTGTCTTTTGTCTCATTCTGTAATGTACCATGTAAACTTTACTGAAAATGATAGTTGAGTACCCGTTGATTAAATATAGTTTCTATGATTTCTTTCATAAAATTCAATATACGTGCATATTTGGAAAAATGTTAAAAATACGTTTTATCAAGTTAACTGCATTTTTACCAGTTTGTTTTAAATATCCTATATTATAGATTATACGATTTCCAGAAATCAAAGTGCATTCATGTGCTATAGATATGAATTTAAATGGAAAATGTGCGAATAAAGTATGGTGAAATACAACATTTTGTGTTTTTTTTTGACGAAAACGAAACGGTGATTTTTTTCTTATCCAAATGTTTAATAGCCCCTTAGGTTATTTACCTGGAATAATGATTTGAATGCCCCGTCAAAATTTCTATCTCTGATGTTTTATCTTAAGGCAACGTCGCGTCATGTGCTTGCCTGGATAAGACCTGCTTTAGATTTTTATCATGTCTTTTTTCCGGACTGGATAAGTCTTTCCAGTACCAGAAGGATGGAGCTTTCATTTTGACTTCAGTTGTTGTTTTACTTTTAGTTGTACAACATCGGTAATCTTAACTGCAGTTATAATTATACATCTAGTCGTAAAACGGGGGTGCTCATAATCCCAATGAGAAGTAATGACAAATGAAGGACTTCGCGTAAAAATAACCTGAAGCCATATAGGTAAAGGGTTCCCGTAGTCTTTTGACCCTTGGGGCAAAGAATGATCGAGGTCGATCGTTTTTTTTTTGGGCAAAGTGTATGAAAGACGGAGACCGTCCTTCTCCCCTCTCTGGCTTAGAGCGTCCCTAATTCGAAATTTACCTATTTACTGCTGGACCGATAGAGAGCTTTTCAGTCGCTGGCCGGCCCGAGGGGTATTCAGATTTCTGCACCACAACCAAGCGCATTTAACCACTCGGCATCGGGGCCTTTTCATGTTTTTTAAATGGCACAGTTTTCATAAATCATGCGGAAAAAAGACGCAAATCAGACGCACATGTTTCGAAATTGCTGTAAAGGTTGACGGGCATAAGTCGATTTAACATGCTTGTTTCTCTCACCTGATGCACAGCCCTAAGTCAGTTGTCACCAATGGGTGATGGGAATCAGAGGCAGTTCGGAATTCAGATAAAGCAATGACAATTATTTATATTCGCAAAAGTGTTGCTCTTCACTTGATACACAGCCTGAATAAGCATATTAGTAAGAAAGATATCACTAGCCGACTTGCGTGTTCGTTAGGTGGTTGTGTAGTATGAAAGTGTGCACATGGGCCAGACGGCGGGCAGGAGCTTGGATGGGGATGTGTGACAGCATTCTGAGTTTGATGGAAACGAATGGTATATTTGAAATTCTATTACTTATTCTATCCTTGTTTCTAAGTTCACTACTTAAAGTAAACAGACTGTATAGCTAGGTCGAAGTTCTCTACTTTTCTCATTCAATACGAACTCGCGTATCTCCAACATCAGCAGAATCTGTACCATGTCTTCATTGATTTAAAAAGAAACAACTGCTTCTGACAGGGTATGGCATGCAGCATTATGGGCCACCATGCGGACGAACAATAAAATATCAGTGCAAATCTAGTTCGCACCATTGAGCAGCTATACGACCAGGCTACAAGTGCAGTCATGATGAATGGCAGCACAGGAGAATGGTCCAGGACAACAGTTAGAGTAAGACAAGAATGTCTTCTGTCACCTACCCTCTTCGACATTTTTCTCGAACAGATCATGACTGATGCTCTGGAAGAACATGACGGAAAGGTTAGCATAGGCGGCAGTAATATTAAAAATCTGCGGTTTGCCGATGACATAGATGCTTTAGCTGATAAGAGCAGGAACTAGAAGCCCTAGTTGAAAGTCTCGACCAAACCTGCACAATGAAAAGACGGACATCAGTGCTGAGAAGACCAAACTGATGACAAACAGTGCAGATGGCATCCAGAGTGAGATCAAGGTAAAAGGGATGAAGCTGGGTAATGTTGCAAACTTCCAACATCTTGGAGCAGTTGTCTTAGATGATGGATCAAAACAGGAGGTTCTCTCAAGGATTGCACAAGCCACCTCAGCTCTTACCAAACTGAATCCAATTAGGAGAGAAAACAACATATCTCTTTGATCAAAGGTGAAATGTATGCGCTCGCTTTCATTTCCATATTTCTGTATTCCTGTGAATCGTAACCTTTACAGCAGATATAGAGAACAGAACGCCGGCCTTTGAGATTAGATGCTACCTAAGGTTATTGAACATTTCGTACAAGGATCAGTAACCAATGAGGAGGTTGGCAGAAAGATTCAAGCAGCCTTTGAAGACTATGGTGAACTCCTGGCGCTTGTCAAGAAACTAAGATGGTTTGGCCACGTCTCAAGATCTTCTGGTCTAGCAAAGACGATTTTACAGGGCTCAGTGAAAAGAAAAAGAAGAGGAGATAAACAGAATGGTAAAAGTAACATGACCAAGATGGCCGTTATGCCCCATGACGCAGATGGCCGCCATGCCCACCTGAGCAAATTACTTTAAAAACACTTCTTTTCTGGAAACAAAAGGCGGATGAGCTTTAAACTTGGTATGCAGCATCGAGTGCTTTTAAGTATTACCAAGTTTTCATAGATTATGACTCTGGTTTGACCTTGACATGTTTTGGAGCAAGGCCAGTTTTGCTTCTTTAAGCTTACCTATAAACAGATGCCTTAACGGTAGATTTTTGGAAATCTTTTAGATAGTTAACTTAAGGGAGTTACTCTCCAAAGGCCCTAAATACAGGGAGCCTAAGTGTTTTAATTGGAAACAGAATTCAACAATCATTATGGAAACATGGATTCTGTTGAAGACTGTGCCAGACGCTGGGCTAAGCAGGAGGAACTTGAAGTTGACACATGGTCTAAGTCGGTTAAATCGATAGGGTCCTTGGTAAACAGGCGTATTTCTATCTTAAGCGAGACCATGTGTACCCGATGTAAATTGGTCTTAGACATCATTCCAAAGGGTCATAGCTGAAACAAGGACGGAATTATTTTGAAACTTAACCATTTTACTTATCATCTCAACGCGACCATGCCTACCCGACCATGTCTACCTGATGCAAGTCGGTCTTAGACATTCCTGACGTCGCTTCTGAGCTATCTGATCTCTAGGATAAATATATCGTAGTTCCAGCAGACAAAATATCTACACAATATTGTGTTTATTTGCACGACACACTACATCAAGTGCTTGAGAGAGGAGCTTGGTTGGAACACTTCGGAAGGAAACCCTACATTTTAACATACATGCACTTCATTTTCTAAGGAGGATATTCTAAGACACCACAAGATGGTTCTATTTTCCTTTGGGATTTCCACAGCAGAGGAAGATCTTGATCTTCCAAACCTGCATTGGATCCCTAAGTCACATAAAGATCCATATAAGCAACGATATATTGCGGGTTAGGCTAAGTGCTCAACCAAGTTTCTCTCTCAGTTTCTTACAATAATCCTTACAGCAGTTAAGGATGGTCTTTAGAAATTTTGTGATCTACCTAACGCAAGAAGTAGCGTAAATCAGATGTTGATCCTAAAAATTTCTAAAGAACTTTTGGAAAGCCCTAGCACTAAGATAGCATTAAAACCTTCGATTTCTCTACGGTTTATACGACAATACCACATGGCAAATTAAAATCTGACTTAAAAGAAGTTGTTAACAATTGCTTCTTTCACAAAAACGGAAATCGTCGGTACAAATACGTGTTCTTGGGTGTCTCGACAAATATTTCGTTAAGGACCACTCTGATGGTCATACAAAATATTCTGAAGATTTTGTCATTTAAATGCTAGAATTTCTTATCGACAATATTTACGTGGAGTTTAGCGGACAGCTTTTTCAACAGACAGTTGGCATTCCAATGGGCACTAATTGCGCGCCCCCCCCCTCCGACTTGCCGACTTGTTTCTTTACAGGTATGAGGCGGGGTTTATGCAAGTGCTCTTAAAAGAGGGTAATAAACACCTTTTACAGAAATTCAACTTCACCTACATGTACATAGATGGTGTTCTGTCTCTGAATAATCCAAAGATTTTGGAGTTTATTGACCTCATCTATCCAATTGAACTTGAAATTAAACTTTAGCTGTTTAGATCGACACCACTCCACTTTAGCTGTTTAGATCGACACCACTCCAGTTCTGTCTGATACAGCTTCAGTCTTCTGGACACGCGTTTCTCACGAGGACAGTTGCCTAAAAGTTATCCATGAATTATTAGAATAAACTGTGCCATAACCTAATAATTATCTTAAAAAGTGCAGTTAAAATCCTAAAAATTCGTATCTTACCTCAAATTAACAGTAAATATTTAATCCGTGTCGCACGATTTACATGAATGCCGTCGTGTCAGGAATGAGAACTCTGAACTGCTTTGATGACGTATCATAATTTAATTGTACAAGTTTAAGCTTTTAAAAAGATTTTGATTGCAGCTACTCCATGCGACCCCGGACTCGCGTTGTTTCGATGCTAGGACGTTGAATCGACGTTAGTGTTGGGTTGTGGGTGGTGTTGGATGTCGGCAGATACCGCTAAAACTATTTTTATGAATAATAATATTGATAATTAATAGAAATAATACTTAACTAGATCTAATAATAAATAAAAAGAAAAAGAAAAAAAAAAAGGTGAGGGAGACTAGGTTGTTCGACAGGTGATAGAGGGATGAGTCTGCACCAAATTAATCCGGGATTGACTGCTTGGTTTCCAGGGCCAACAGTGAGGTCTCCCGCGGGGAATGGTCGGTCTCATCCACATCGCCAGAACAACCTAGGCTCAGACATATCGTGTTAGAAAATAAACTATAGTAACGTTACTCATTCGTTACTAATTCGGCATTCGCAGAGTAACACAGCGGTTTATGGCACACACACACACACACACACACACACACACACACACACACACACACACACACACAAGCACATATATGTTTTTACATATTTGTATGGTATGTTTCTCATACTCGGCTTTTTGGAGTAGACCTCTTTTAACATACTTGTTTGGTATGTTTCTCATAATCGGCTTTGTGGAGTAGACCTCTTACACACGTACAAACACACTCGCGCACACACGCATATATACACCGGTCTCCTTATATACTTTTAATATACTCTTGATCACATACTTTTGATCATATTGTACATGCTGCAGGCTTTCATATAGTTGTTATACCTATCTGGCACTTTAGTTGTACTTTGTAGAGAAGGCTTCTTAGTTAAACACATGTGGAAAGTAATTATACTGTGCATTCTTTAGGTTTGCTTACATACCTGTGCAGTCACTAAGTGCTTGCATATTCGTTGAGTTTACACGCATTTTAATCTAGTAGTCACCAGCTTGTATATACACTGTATTTGCGCGCACTAAGACTTGTTTTTATACATATATAGGTTACAGGTTTTCATATACGTACATACACGCATACATACATCGTACAAACAGATACACACATGTATACATATATGGAAATCATACACATAAGAAATAATATAGACAGCATCACGTCAATATGTATGTCTTTACACATATTTTGATCTGAGCACGGCGTGCATACATACATACATACATATATACAAACATACGTACGTACGTAGTACGAGTGTACGTGCATACGTACGAGTGTGCATACATACATATATACATACATACAAACATACAAATACTGCAGTCGATTGTATAAATTATTAGCTAAAAGTAAAATTGTACAGTTGTAAATAAAAATTTACACGATATGTGAAAAAATATGGTGTCGGAAGGGGAGGAGGAGCCGACAAAAAAAAAAAAAAAGAACTTGAAATTAAAGATACCACAGAGTCCATTTCCTCTGCCTCATACTCAGATTGTTATTTCTATATTGACTATGGAAAGCTTGTTACTAGGCTTTATGACAAGAGGGACGACTTCAATTTTTCATACATAGATAACTTTCCATTTTGGATTAGACATATCCATTTGGCACCAGCATACTAATTTAAAGAGTAACTTCACTTCAGGAACTGACCGAATCAGATCCCAAACCCTATCCCCAACATCAAGGGGAAAGATTGACAAAGACATCCCAACAAACAATAAATTACAAGTGATAAGCCGAGTCAGCAGCTCTTTCCCAAATAGGTGGCAACTCAGCTATCTTTAATTGAACTAAATAATTTAGACCAACAGAAGGGTTACAACAGACTAAGCCTAACTCAAACTGTTGTTCTGAACCAAGCTTCTGTAAAAGCTCTTGACAAGTCAATGTAAAATTTTATATGAAGCTTTAAAGGCTAGAGAGAACATATTTTGATAACAATGGTCAAGGTAGCATAACCAAGATGACGGTTATGCCCATACATGGTGAAACAAACTTGATTTTTTATACCCACGTGACGATAGTCAGGGGACATTAAGGTTCGCTCCTGCCTGTCTGTCCGTCTGTCCATCCATTCGTCACATTTTAGGGTATAAAGTTTGTGTAATCAACTTCTCCCACAGTTTTCAATGGATCTTTTTTTAAACCTTGCATACAGGTTGTGGACATATTGAAGGTGTGCATGTGCAGTTTCGATGGAGCTAGAATTAATTTTGACAGAATTACGGCCTTTTGAACTTAGTCATTTTGGGCAAATTTTGGATTGTAGGTTATGGAGTTGTGTAACCAGCTAATCTCACAGTTTTCAAAGCTAGCATGCATGCTGTGGACTTATTGTAGATGTGCGTGTGGGTTTTTGGTGACCTGTTTTTGCTTCAGATTTCCAGTGGGGTTCTTTGGCAGGACAGGGATCTCCACCTGTCAGACGGCCCGTTGTATCTGTTGAGTCCTCGTCTTTGCTTTTTCATGGTATTGAAATTTGATTTATGTGTTTACCGTGATGATTCATTGACGAGTTAGAGGGTTATCATGCGAACCGAACAACCAATTAAATGTTTAGTACCTGAGGGTGAGGTTGGGCCTGTAAAATCAATTTAAGCCCCCCAGTAATTCATTACTGACCGTTCCAAGGCGGTGTGGCTCTCTGTTGCCTGTTTTTGGTGTCAGAGTTTCTGTGATGTTTTACCTTATGTATGTTCTTATTATTTTTGGTTCGGTTTGGGTTGCTGAGTGGCCACCTTTTGGGAACAAGCTGCTCACTCGGTTGGCCATATGTTCTCTGTATCTTGATTATTTGTAATCTTAGTTGTTTCCAACTATGGTTTGAGGGCTGGATTTGGATTTTGATTGTTTCAGTTCCTGGTCTTTGCATACTTTTTACTTTTGATGGGAGTAGAATTTATTTTGACAGAATTACGGCCTTTTGAAGTTAGTCATTTTAAGCAAATTTTGGCATTGTAGGGTATGGAGTTTGTGTAATCAACTCTTCCCATTATTTTCAATGGATCTTTTTCAAACATTGCATACATGCTGTGGACATACTGAAAATGTGCATGTGGGTTTAAACGGAGCTAGAATTAATTTTGACAGAATTACTGCCATATAGACTAAGTAATTTTAAGCATAGGTTTGCATTATAAGGTAAGTACTTTGTGTAATCATCTCCCAGATTTTTCAGTGGCTGTTTTTTTTCCAGACATTGTATAGTTGTTGTGGTGGACATACTGAAGATGTGCATGATGGTTTTTGATTTAAAAAAAAAATAGTAATTTTGACAGAATGATGTCCTTCAAATTTTTTTTTTATTAGGCTGCGTTTTTGCACTTGAGCGTATGGAGTTTGTATGATGCTTTTGGTGGATTTTTGTAGATGATGTTTGTGCTTGAAAGGTGCTTTAGGGATGTACACATCCTGTGGCAGGCGCTGCACGGGGCATCATAAGTGTCTTACAGACACAATTTTCTACTTTTCTTCTTTAGAACCGAAACGCCACTGAGCTTGAAACTTGAATACTCGAGTACTGTCAATCTTTAATAAATGATGACACCGGATTGTCCGTGATTTACTTTAGAGCAAGATCAATATTGCTCCCTTAAGAAGAAATCACCTCAATGGTCGTGAGCATTAGCTTATGCAGCGTTTTTGTTTCCTGCTATGGTTATCATGAGGATGTTGGCCGTAAAACTACCACTTTATGTCACTTTCGAAGATACCATGGCGTCGCACCTGAATGGGCGCTGTATTTGAAATATAAGAGATTTTGCGTGAAAAATGGTAACGTATTGAACTGGGCAAGACGGACGAAATCGGAACTGAAGAAACACAGCGCCAAAAGGGCTCTGGTCATTTTTGGAATAGGATGAATTTTTTTGAAATTATCCGTCAGGTAGAGAGAGGATGGATGTACAAACTGCACCTGAACAGAAGCTGATGATTTTCAGACAAAAATGGAAAAAAAAGTATAAAACTGGGCAAATTAGACGAAAAAGGAGCTGGAGAATCATTGCGCCAAAAAGACTATGGTTATTTTGGGGAAATGGGATGTAAATTTTCAGAAATTATCTGTCAGGTGAAGGTAAAGAAAAAATGTAAAAACTGCAAGTGCGTTTTAAATTCAGAAATTATCTAACGCAAGAAATACCAATAAATGATATAGCTGTTTTGTCGACTGTACGATTAATAAATTCTTAAAACTAATGCTTAGTTTAACTCCTATGAAGAGTAGGATATGAAAGATAACCACTGTCTATGCACTTTGGTAGTCTTTAAGCCTGAAAACTAATATTAAATAGACCTTTTTCACATTGTTTCTGCGCATGCGTATACCGCTCACGTGACGCGTTATTTCCCGATAATAGGCGAGACTTTACACTGAGGGGGCAAAAGGATTTTAAGCCATTGATACTTTCTATGTAATGACTGACAAATTATCGTTTGAGTCATCTATATTCACATTTCTTTTTCTCCTAATGATGCCTTATATACTATTTTCTAAAGTGAATTAAAGCTAGATTTATAAATACTTGTATTTAAATTATAAATTGCAATGAAATCACGTCAAAAGATATGCAGAAAACTCTGAAAAGGTGTACGTCTACAATACAAAAGTCAAGTCGCGAAACGGATTAATTTGAAATTACAGATCACTTATTTATTTATCTATGCTTTCTGTTGTTGTTTTTTTGTTGTTTTTTTTTGCTTTTTTTAATGAAGCCTGAACTAAAGGAAAAACATTCATGTATGAGGTTGAAATTTTTCAATCGAAACAAAATAAATGAGGACACATAATATTCAAGAGATGAAATAATCAACCAAATTAGCGTGTAAATCGTTTTGTGTCATGTTTTTTCTAATTATTAGAAGGTTTGACATACAGTATCACTACACTAGGTTTGACAATAAACGGAGCATGTAATAAATTGATACGCCAATGGCCCAATTGCCTCACTTTTCATTTCCGTACTATTTCACGGGCCATCGTAGCCTACAGTATTTCACACTTTAGTGGGTAATATTGATATCGCATAATTAGCAGATACTTGTCATCAAAAACAAAACAAGTTGTTGTTGCGATTGACTAAACGGTAGAAATTTTATAATAACGATAAAATATGCACCCAATCAATTCAAATTATTTAGTTAATAAATGTAGCTAGGCCCCTGTGTCCATGTGTGACGCTAATGGTCAACTAGTCACTTTTCTGTAATTTAAACCGAACATGTTGATCTTCATGCAATTCTAATCTGTAGAACAATACATTTCATGTTTTGGCTTTATGATTTACCTAAACACATTTCAGACACATCCACACATCTGTGCATGTCACGTTAATTTATAATGAGGATGCGGCCAGATTCGACATCTGTCTTCCGACCAGGTTGGACTGTATACGGCTATTTATTTTTGTTCCATTTAGTTGTTTATAAGTCGAAATATGTTTCCAAAAAGATAAAATAAAAAATATTGAAAAAAAATCGACCATTTAATTAATTCAATCTTGAGCGAGGCCGATGTCATCTCGAAAGAAACTGTCGTGGCTAGCAGTTTTTCTGTCCCTGTTTTTATACCATTCGATTATTCTTGAAATAAATATTTTGGTTACATACTGTCCTGAAACATTATTTTGATGTTCCTTTTAGCGAAATGGTGATGTTTTAATGATTTAAAAAGTAATTTACTAAAGTATTTAAATGATTCAAAACTAATCTATACCAAAGTTTTGTACCGCGCAACCGATATATGCCTCTGCTATTTGTACTTTATTTTTCACAAAAGCTTGTTTTTTATCAATAAACAAATATTTATAATTGAACAGTCTTTCAAAAACTCAAGGAATCAGAATAAATATTTCATTTAAATGGTTATTTCGCACGAAAAATATTCAAAATTCCAATGCCAACACATCTCTTCCTGCAAGGCCAGATCATCAGTGCCCCATATCATTTTACAGGTAAACATTCGTACCTCCATTGAAGAGTAGCCGGCAAGGGAGATAACAATGTGAAAAAGGTCTGTTCCAAACGCTAAAAGAGCAGAAATAACAAGAAACCCGAATTGGGCCGATATCGCTCATCACAAAATGGATTTTCTGTTTTACAAAAAATCTTCTGTATCATTTAACATATATTTTATTATCACAAAATAGATATTCTGACATCACAAATTCGATTTTGATGAAACATTGTTCTCCTGAAGAAATATGCGCGTGATTGTTGAATGGTATTACGATATGAACGAATATGTCATTACAGTAAGGTATATATTAACTCATCAGTTAGGAGTACAGTTGTCTGCACAGAAACGTAAGTTAGGTGTACAGCCACCTGTTCAATCCTTCATCATTTTAGCCTGATACTATCCACCTTTAACAATACCATGTAAATGATCATGTCCAAAGATAACTCAGAATGACATTTAAGCCACACAACTTGCATACACACATATTTCCAGCCATATAGCGACTTTTGTCATGCGCAACTTCGTAATTTACACAATGTGTTGGAAAGGAGTTATGACATTAAACTCGTGGAACTATTTCAAAAGCTTTCATTGGAGGGTTTACTGAAAGTGAATAAATAAATCAGCATATGCCGGATGAAAAACGCAAAAAATGATTTCACACTACTGGTTATAAGCGAATGTTTTTAATCCCGATAAATACTCCAGAAATATCCGGTCGAGTGTAAAGTGAGTTGGATATTGTGAATATTGTAGCGCTTTTCTAGACTGTTGACTGGTATTAGACGAATCCGGGATAGGTTTATAGAAAACGTTTATCAAAATCGTTATTGAATAGCTCCCGTAATTATCCTAAATATCGGAACAAGGTACCCAAAAATGCATATTTATGTAAAATCTGTTTGGGTACAACCTTGCGGGTATAGAGGCAGAGAGTGTCAACCCCTTAGCGAAGCAGTCTGATCTGGATCTACAGTTTTTTCCCAAGCATTTATATTTTGTACAATGTTTAGGGTCAATACGGTAAATAAGTTCACAACACGGTGCATATTTTACATTTGACAGTATACCTGTTCTTCAGTGCATGTATAACGTGACCATTATGGTTATCTGACGTTCTCTGAAAGGTGTATGCAAACTTGTCATACCACGCCTACATACAAATTTGGGCAAGCTAGTACGGCCATTTACTGTAGGTATTCTCACTAACATTTTAAAGGAGGAGGTTGTGGTCGGGCGATGGTGCTAGGTTAGTTTCAGTGCCGGGGCTTCCTACTAATTTGGATAATACAGGCTCAAGGGCCAATTGTGCTTGCAGTTGATGTGGGTGGGGGTTGTTTTGGACGTTTTTCCTCTCTCCTATCACGTCTTGTTTCTTTCTCCCACTCTCTGGGAGACGGATCGATACAGACTTAAATACAGTCTTAAAGAGCGGTTAAACCTAAAACAATAAACCAACCAACTTGCATTTTAAAATCGAAATGAGCATATGGTCAGACTATTCTTATGTTAAAGTTTTACCGAGCAGATAAACCTTAATTATGAGAATGCTAAGTACACTGAACAAAATTTCTAATTGGTCACTTTCAGCCATAGAATTAAGCCTGAAGCAGATTTAGATTAGCCTGGCTACCAACTAGGAAGAACAAATGTACAGATAGTCTTGTGTTTTACAAGCAGCAACATCCCGTGTGCATTTGCAAACTGAACCACAACAATTCGAGATGCATAATAAGAATTACACAAACATTGAAAGGGAGGTAATTTGAAAATGTCAATATTGAAAAGATGAAAAATTCATGAAGCCTGAGAAAAGATCTCATGTTTTTATGATGAAAAACTTTATTAACTTCTGAAATATTATGTTTTTGTGGAAGTTTGATGCAGCCTGTGTTTGTTTTCAAAACATTCTATGGCTTACATAGAAGGGGTCATAACTCTAATTCTAAAATCAGGTTTTGATTACAACATTCAAATTGAATTAAGTAGTTAACACCTCAAAATTTTAATTAAGATAATATTCAAAAATATAGTTAAAAAAATCATATTTCTGTATACTAGAAAACTGAACAATTAGAAATTTTGCTGAGTGTATAGAAGTAAAACCAGGCACGTGCCAGGCGTTTTGCTTAAAAAATGAAGAAAAAATGGCAAAGTCCCAACACTCTGGGACCTTTTAGAACTATTGGGCGCACGGAGCTTGTCCTGTTTTGTCAAACACACATTGAACGTGTGCGTTTTGTGGGTGTACGGGTAGCGTAGACTAAGACTGTGATGCACACTATCGCATAGCCAAACGTCGAAGCGTTTCTAGGCCATGTCTTGGACTTCTTTAGCGCTAGCCGTCCTTATTTGCTTGCTTGGGGAGAGATTGGGCGTTTTCGAAACGTGTTTGGAACATGTTCCGGGCCGCGGTTGCTGGCAACATCAGCGGGTAAAAAGTGCACTCCGCTCGCCATTTGTGTTTTGTCGTCTATCAAAGCTGGGTCCAGCGATCTGCCCTAGATCTTGCATTCATTAGAGAATGCCGCCGAAGAGGAAAGGCCATGGCAAATGTACCTGTAGCCTGAGAACAGGGGCCGTATTCATAAAACGACTTAAGTGGTTGCTATGCTGTTGCTAAGGCTAAATTTCTGTGAAGGAAATTCCCTACAACTATGAAATTTGCTCTGGAGGAACAGTCTTACAAAGACTGTTCCTCCAGAGCAAAATTCATAGTTGTAGGGAATCTCCCTTTTAGATATTCAGCCTTAGCAACAGCATAGCAACGACTTAAGTGGCTTTATGAATACGGCCCCAGGAAGGTAGCCCGATTCCCAGAAGATGACTGCTGCAGTTACTCAGCAAGCATTGCCTGCCTATCATAACTCAGATGAAGACATCCAAAAACCATCTCAGCTGTTTGGGAACAGCAGTACCCAAAGTCAATTCTCCAAGTCGCCCTCTCATCCTGTGGATAATCATTCAATTTCAAGCAGTCGGTCTTATGAAAAGGGTCTCCAAACCCAGCAGCCAAGCCATACTCCAGACATTCCCGCAGAACTATTATCGTACTTAGGCACTCGAAAAGTCAAAATACGTTTCAGATATGAATACTCTGGTTGTACATGCAGATTATATGTTACTCTCGCGTTTGATGCTCGTAAGCGGCACGTCCGATCCAAGTTACGTGAGAAATCGTGACGCACATATAGCGTACCTCAAACACACTGAACGCATCCGTAACGTTTCTGATGCATTTGTCACGTCTCTTATAGGTGTCTTCTTTAGTATACTGTGTAAGAATCAAACAGACATTGTCGTTCGCGACGGTTTCTAGTATGCAGGAGAACTTAGTCGATTCTTATAAAACTTACAGAAATTGAGTATTTAGACTAGCTCAAGAGAAATGGCTATTGATAATCACTTGCCCTGCTATCCTCACTAGCTCAAGCGCTTGCTTCCTTTCTGCATCACTTACAAGCGTATGCTTCTCCCTTCACTCGCTCCTTCTCTCCCACTCTGTTGTTTCTCCCCCTTACTCTCTCGCAGTCTTTCCTTCCCTCCCTCCCTTCCTCATTCACTAACTCACTTGCTCGTTGAGGTATTTCCCCCTTCACTAAATTACTCAGTCTTGCTAGCTGGCTTCCCCCCCCCATATTCACTCACTCGCTCTATCGCGTGCTTCACCCGACACTCACTCGCTCAATTTCTTGCTCCCTCCCTCTGACCCACACTCACTCACTCATTCACACATTCTTTACTCACTCACTTATCCTTCACTCACTCACTCATCCTTCACTCATTCACTCATTTGGTTTTCCTTTCCCCTTTCCTCCCTCTCTTACTCACGCACCCTGTCTTTAACTTGCTCGCTTGCTTTGTTTCACACTCACTCACTCACTCACCATCACTCACTTGCTTTCTCTCTCCATCCCCCCCCCCCATATTCATGGGGTCACTCGCTTGCATCCTGTCTTCTTCACTTACTCGTTCGTACTCTTGCGCTCTCCCTCAGTCCCTAATTCACTCAGTAGCTACCTTGCTTGCTTTCCCTGAACCCTCCTCCTAATCTTAATTAATCACTCTCACACAAATACTCCTCGCTTTCTCCCTTACTCACTCCCTCGCTTTCTTCCACTCTCACTCACTTCTCCACCCTCCTGCTCGCTTGCTTGCTAACATCCACTCCATCTCTTACTCACTTTCACACTGCCTCTCTCACTCACTTTCACACTCCCTCTTTCACTCACTTTCACACTCACGCGCTCGCTACTTTCATCACTCACTGACTCATTCACTTGCTCGCTTGCTCGCGTATTCCCTCTCTTACTCGTTCGCTTGCTTCTTCACTCATTTGGTCACTGACTCCCTCACTGAACATCTAATTGACTCATTTACGCACTTCACTCACACACTCACTCGCCTTCTTCCTACATCAGTCACTTACTAACTATTTGCTCATGTCAACAACTTGCTTTCCCCAGGAATGTTTATTTTTAGGGGACATGATTTACACTTCAAACTATCCTATTGTAACCACTAATAGCGCTGCGCATATTACACTTCGACGTCATCACTTGAAAAGACAAAGTCGCCATTAAACAAATCATTAAAGCACGGCCAGTATATGTAGAACGTGCGATTCATTTATTTAAAAAATCAAATCTTAGCGACTTTGTTTAGGCATCAAAAAGACATTTAGTATGCATTGCCAATTTATGTGCTGTAAAAGGGTAAAGGTAAAGGATTTTTCATGGCCTAGTAGCCGTAGGGGCATCGAGGTTAGAGTCCCACTGTATCTTGGGAACAGCATATTAAAGGTGGAGCCCATTCCTCTCCTTTCGCTGCCTTTTAATGTCCCTGATTCGGAGCATTTCAGTCGTCGGAAGGCAAATCCTGGACGCAATCTTATGACCTTCCGGCGACGTTCTGCACCATAACCGAGTGACTCAACCACGGAGCCTCTATATGTGCTATACTTGCAGTTAGAATAGCTTTTTTTTCTATGGAGCAGCTGTGCAACATCTGCTGTATTATATTCAAATCCCGTGGGCGAATTTTACAGTGAAGGACCTGGCAAATGGCTGTCAAGCCCCATGCCGTAAAAACTGCGGGATAATACCATGTGCTAATATAGAGACGGACTGTATTGTAAATCCGCATTTAAATCCACATTTAATTTCTTCGCAATCAGTAATCAATAAAATATCAAATGCTAAATTAAAACAAAGTTTTTACACAATGCAGTCATTCTTCCATCTTATAAAGTTAAGGTAATATCCAGTTATTTGTACGGTAAAGGGCATGGCTACTAGTTGCCGGGTCTTTAGCCGTTAAATCTGAGTTGTCGTTTGTGTGTGTGTGTGTGTGTGTGTTTTGCAGTTTGTCAACTTTGTATACTGTGCGTCTTGCTAACTGTGTATTGCACGTCTGTGACCTACTTTCAAAAGCGCGTTAGCATGCATTACACATTTAGCGGCTGTTAATGTTTTTGCACATGCGCAAAATCATAGCCACATTAGAGACTACATATACAAAAAGCAGGCTGTAGTGGACAGAAAACGATGAAGCTGCACATCAGAATGTAGTTTCAACCAAATCGGCGAAAAATCGATTTCCGGTTAAACTGACATGGTGGTGTGTGTTCGCCCGCTCTTGTTGCCACCATATTACATCACTTCTCTGTATAATATGTTATATCCTCTAATGTCAGGTTGACCTATGATATGTAATGTTATGTTAACAACTGCACATGCCACACGTTGCCTAGGCATGCGCAAGTTCAAATAGTAGTAGAATAAAATAATTTTCTTGATTTTCTTTTTCGTCGACAGTGTAAAATTAATCATGTTACTGTCTTTGCGGTCTCCTTTTTATACTAAGAAAAAAAAGAGAAAAGAAACACCTTTACCACTACCACACGATTAAAAAAACATAGCATGTCCAGCTTGTGCACATGAGCACCCATGGTAGCCGTTTTAAAAAAATTTGAATAAGCTTCGAATACCGTGACAAGCTGGTTCATATTTGTAGGTTTGTCACGTGGAATTAGAATATGCCTTAAACCAAATTTCTAAAGCTTTGAAAAAGATCAAGAACATCCGAAATTGGGGAAACCAGCTAGTTCGTCGTAAGATCGCACACAAGTACGCACATACAATGTATTCTATAAAAAACGTATTTCTGAGTAATATCTGATTCCTTGAGATCAGAATTTCATACGTGTTTACAATTTTACAAAAGAGTAATGCTATAATTTCATATTGCGGCAGAATCAGTGTGTATATGGTTCAGAGTGTCAATAGTCGAATAATATTCTTTAAATTCTCATTCTCTTTGTACAATCTTCACTACAGTGAAATATTGCCTTTTTCGATAACGAATTCTATAACGTTTAACGTATACCTCTTATTCAGGATTTGTCTAATTCGACTATGAACTTTAAAATATGTCTCCGAAATAGGTATTTGACAATTTTCTTCGCAAAATAATTTATGGTGCTGTTTGGGGTGGGGTGAGGGTCGGGGTGGGGAGGGGGCTTTGAGTTCTACAAAATAAGTGCATCAGGTAATGGTCATTATTTTCTACTTTAGGAAGTCCAATGGGACCTTGAAATGATTACATACTCATTATAAAAAACAAAGTGTGATTCTTATTCGTTTCAACAAGAAGCATTATCATAAGTATTTTTCATAATTTTTGTCGCCATTTTAGGAATTATCTTTTATGCGTAGATGACCGCTTAAAATATTGTAGTCAAATGTAATGAATCTGCATTCCAACTGTTTTCCCAAATTCGTTACGTGTGTCAGCAGCAGTTTGTCGACAGGAATGCAGCTCGGTAGAAAACCGTTATACTCAGTCGACACTAACTTCATACCTTCTAGATCGAGAGCACAAATATCATCCTTGTGCTCTTCAGTTAAAATATTTCCTTTCTGTTAAGCCCAGTCGAAAACTTGTCTTCCCACCTCTTCCTCTGTCTACATCTTCTTCCTTTGCTGAACCAGAAGGCCCTGAGACGTGGCCAAACCACCTTAGTTTCCATTTCTTGACCAGGACAAGGAGTTAGCCATATTCTCCAGTGGCTGCTTCAATCTTCTCTGCGAATCTCTCCATTGGTTATATGATCCTTGTACGAAATATTCAGGAAACGTCGGTAGAATCTCTTCTCAAATGTCTGTGTTCTTTTCTCTACCTTTACTGTCAAGATTCACGATTCACAGGCATACAAAAATATAGAAATGACAAGGGAGCACATACGTTTCACCTTTGATACAAGAGTTCTGTTATTAGTTCTGCAAATTGTCTTCAGCATTGTCAGAGCTGAAGTGGTTTGTGCAATCCTTAATTGAACCTTCTGTTTTAAGTCCTCATCTGAGACAACTGCTCTAAGGTATTCGAACCTTGTTACGTACCCATCTTCTGCCCTTTTACCTTGATCTCCCCCTGGATTCCATTTGCGCTATTTGTCATTAGTTTGGTCTTCTCAACACTGATCTTCATCTTATACCTTGTGCAGGTTTTGTCGAGTCTTTCAACCAAGGCTTCTAGTTTCTGCTCTTCTTCAGCTAGTGCGTCTATGACATCGGCAAACCGCAGACTGGTAATATTTCTGCCGCTTATGCTAACCGTTCCAGCCTGTTCTTCCAGAGCATCACATAGAATCCATTAAAGAAAACTATAAAAGAGTGTGGTTGACAGAGGACATACTTGCCTACTCAAAACTGTTGCTTTTAACCAGTCACCCGTGTTGCCATTCATCAGGACTGCATTTGTAGCGTTGTCGTAGAGCTGTTCACGCGTGGAAGTAGATTTGTACTGATATTGTACTTCCGCATAATGGCCCATAAGACTTTATGCATACCCTGGCAAAGGCTTTTTTGAAATCAATGAAGACATGGTACAGATTTTACCTATGTTGTAGATACCTTTTACACAGGACTGTAAGGTTGAACATCTGTTCTGTATTGCTCCTTTCGGCTCTGAACCAAGCCTGTTCTTCAACAATTATGTCTTCTGCTTGGGGGTTAAGCCGATTCAAGATGTCTTTCAGCATGACTTTGCTCGATTGAAGTTTCGGCTACTCAAGCCTAATCAGTACCCTGGTATGATCTGGAGACAAAAGCCAGAGAAATATACTGTAATTCTTTAATTGAAATAATAAGATTTCACTTTTAATGTATTTTACTTTTTATTACTCGAACATACGAACATACACTTTATTACTCTCAGATTTGTACAGACATATGGGGAAATAAATACAGTACATTTACATGGACATGATAGTTAATTAACATCTTGTAAGAATAACAACATATATGGTGAATCTTGCTAAAGTTTACCCTACGGGCACGCATATTCGAATTAACATTGACTAAACCTTGAGTCAATTCCAAGACGTTGAATCAAGGCTGACTCAACGCCGCGTGCCCACCGGGTATTTACTATATATTTCTACCCTGCCGCACGTTTTAACAACAGACAAATCGAAAAATAATGAGGGGGGGGGGGGTGAAGTAAATTATTTAGCATCATCTACATATATTTGCCGTTAGTGGATTAAATCATCAGCTTCTTATTTGCAACCATCAAAGGGATGCATCTCCCCGATGGCGGTCCTGTCTTCGCCCGTCAAAATTCGGGCGAACTCTAGGAGTGTGTCAACTCCACGAATCCGCATTGGCACAGGCGAACGGGAAAAGACGCGTCCAGACAACTGACCCCCGGGGAGACACCTCCCCTCCTGAAGAAGTACACTAGATTGAAACAGTCTGATATTTGTGCATATCTACCATCGTATATATAAGAAATTCCAAGTTAAACCAGAGAATCCAATTAAAATGTGCAACTATACATTATAACAAATCATTGAATGGAATTATCTGAGCTACGTTGCGCAAAAAATGTGGCTACACGTATCAATAAATGGACTTGTTAAGTTGGGCTTTCAGGCACCTGGATCAATACACGGTGTGTGCGAACAGCAAAGGCCTCTGGGTGGTTCCAATGCACAGGCCTGTCCGAGGCCCTGCTGATCGCGTTTACGTTAGTCTTCCTCTTCGCGCATCGTAACTGAATATTCAACCTTATTAGATTTTATGCAAACAGAATGAACCCCGATCAGATGCCACATTTGCGGCATCGGATATGAGTCCGTACTGCTGGCCTACGTCGTTTTATGGGGCTCTACGCATCACTGGATTAAAGATGTACAAATAGATTTGTATGATCTTTCTCTAAACTATAACCCTTTACACCGAATATAAACAATGTGTAAATACCTGACATACATAACTGTTACTCACTTTCGAGATTCACGTGCAATAGGTTTCCAGGCCACGCGGTCTAGGCGTTACTCGTTGTTGGTTGAAATTAGAAATTTGGATTAAACGGATTCCGATTAAGGTAGGACATATATACCTGATACTTTAGCAGTAAAGTCTTAATTTTCGACGCTTGTTCGTCCGTTGATGAAGCTAGTGATAGAAGCCAAAATGCTTTGTAGCGCAAAGCGCTTTATAAGTCGAGAAGCACAGTCCCAGCAGGCACATAACGTCCAAATGACGACGTAGTGACATCGATGCGACGTTATATAAGGTTCCTACATGTACTACAGATAACAGGTCGGAGAGACAAACAAACTGAAAAAATAAAAAGATAAATAAAAAAATAAAATAAAACAGAACACGTAAACATTTTACTACCGTATCTGCGATTGTAAATTTTATCGCATTCACCGTACTCACCCCAAATGTTGGGACGCCGCAGCCATTTACACTTAACGAACCGACTCTTGTCACAGTCACAAATATTGCGGTCTCAAATCAGACGAGCAAAATAACATAGACACATGGTGGCATAAGCCACACAGCACTCTTACAATAAACGGTGAATTCATACACTTGGGGGGAAAGCAACCTTGTCTTACCCATTTTTCTTCTCTTTCAATAATGGCCAACTCTCAGAGGGAGAAATTTGCTCCATAGGAAACACATTCGTTCCTGCAAGAGTCGGCCTTATTTTGGAAGGGCACTGTTCTTTAGGGAAATAAACAGGAAATCACATTAGTTGTTCCCCTTTGTAAAGATGGCAGAATAATATGAAGGTGTATCCATACACCTTAACCGCTTGCTACATTCTGTGTAGCTGTAAAAATGGCCAGTTTTTGAATAAGGAAACAATATCGATTTCCGTAGAAACTGGTACTTTCGCCTGCTTTTAACGCTAATTAATTCACTACCCTGTACATACTAATCTAGAACGTAAACATAATTACATGTTACATTATTTGATGTCTAAGGAACCTCATATTTCTAGATTCAAATATATTTACATGAACAAAGTCTGTATGTACACTCAAATCATCCAAATAATTAACTCATTGACATTATTACTAAGAATCGCTTATATATCATACCCATCATGTACTAAGGCATAACGACACATCGACTAATAATATAAGTGTGAGGCTAGTTCTAAAAGCAAACGAACATATAAATATGTAACTTTCGGAGGAGCAGGCCTCATAAGAGGAAAATCAAGCTTCATTAAAAAACAAAAAAACAAAAAAAAAAAAAAATCTATGTATCTCTAGCTATGAAAACACTACTCGCATCTCGGCATGCTGTCGTGGAGTATTTCGGTGGTCTAGAGACAGGGAGTCATGTGGCGGACCAATGTCCAAACAGGCATGTCCCGCCTCCAGCTACCCATCTTTGATCTGTATTGAAGCGCTGCCGGTGACGGAGCACAGGACATCCCCGGCTCCGACAACACTTCACATGAGATGCAATTAGTGCGTATCCGATATGATTTTTATTAAGTCCTATCTCTTTTATAGAACTCATAGGCATAGACATATCCCTTTTGAGTTTCACCCTTGTCGAAACTAAACACAAGAGCGATATAAAGGGATAATTTGGAAATTTATGCGCGGTTTGCTTCGGATCATCGTACCGCGTCCGGATATGGTGAAGCTAGGACATAAATGAGAGAACGCTCTCGGACGCGGCAGTATATTATCAAACCCCTGATTGATACAAGATTCAGATTAACTACTGAGAGTAACAATTTGCTGCCTCAGACAAAACCTGCTATCCCGACGAGAACATTTATCAGTTTACATTATACCTGACTGAACAGAAAAATATTTTTCTTTGGCTTAGTAGATTTAAACTTAATTCCTAGTGTATAAAAGATCCCTAAAGGTTTTACGTAGTCTGATTCATTATATGTCTTTTCCATGGTGTGTGTGTTTGTTGTGATGAGTCATTAATAGTTTAGGAAACCTTCGTACGGATCAAAGAGCTGGTTTAAACAATATTTTTTCAAAAGAAATAGTACAATTCATACATGTATATATACAGTAGACATATAACTAAGCAAAGAAAATCGTGCATGGACTGTATTTAAACACTGATAACTAAACATGGGTTTGACATGGACCAAAGAGCTAAATAAAGGTTTCGAACAACTGCAGACGCAGAGGGTGAGGGTTTGGATCCACCAAAACTGGCTAAAGCGCTCCACCACACCACCCCCACTAATCTGTAACAGACCGTTCCCAGGAGGTACTTAAGTTGTGGTTACTCAATGTTACATGTTGTCATGTCGCCTTGTCAATGGTCTGTAGCAATATGATCACCTGAATAGCTGCCTATTCTGATTTGTTTTATTTTGCAATTTAAAATACAAAATAAGTAAGAAATAGATGTTGCTTCTATTTTCAATTAGGGTAGCTGAATCACTATACTTGTTTCATTCGATTTAACTTGCGTCTCCATCTTGACCTTTTGTCAGTTTGCGTGTGTGTGTGTGTGTGTGTGTGTGTGTGTGTGTGTGTGTGTGTGCTTCTTTCCTTTTTTCTTTTGAGGGTGGGATGCTGGATTTGATTGTGTTGATTCCTGATCATTGCCTATTTTTTTACTTTCTGACCGTAAGGGGAGTGGGTATAAATGTTCCGCCGTATCTTAGGCATAGCGTGCGATAGAGTCAACCTTTAAACTTTTAATGTTTTTTTTTTGTTTTTAACCTTTTTTTGATGTGAAAAGAGTACACTTTTTCTGCTGGGTCGACGAACAGAGTGATTCAGCCATTACCATAATTAAGCATCATTAACCGATTATCCACGGCACATTTCGAATTTATTTATACGCATATGAATGTGTGTAGATTAAATGTGTTTGAAACATTTCCTTTTTTTCACAGAGCAGGTAATTAATTTTGAAGTCACTGGCGACGGCTGGATCAGGGCACCTGACTATAATGAAGATGGGCTTTACGACAATCTCATCAGCTGCAACTGGTTTATCAAAGTTCTCAGGGACCATTCAATCGAACTAGAAATCCATTTTCTTAAAATTGACGGCATTCATCCCGTTTGTGACACAGATAAACTGCTCGTGCGTATTTTATTCTTATTCTATAAGCTACCGTATCACAAAGTCCTTACAACGTTTTAAACATTTTTCGACGCTTTTAGGACTTGGTATCTAAATTTTATGCGGCACCAAAATGCTCCTTTTACACAAAGCTATGGGAACATGAATTTTTTGTGACTTAGTGTATACATTCAACCTATTGCACGTTGGTATGATTTTTATGATCGAATTAGGAAAATAATCTTTCGTTATAAGATAAGAAGACATGACATATATGTAATGCAACAGACTGAATGAATTTGGTCAACCCAGCCACGGGGCCCTCTTCAATTGATCTCTTGAAATTGCAGCAGGCGGTCGGGCCTCAGACATAATTATAGCTCTGATCTAAACACTTTCAACTAAGTTGGTTGGCGAGTTAGTTGGAGCTTGACAATTTGTCCTTACGCGGAATTCAAGTTCAACTCTTTGAACATTTCTCCGACTATTCAGTGTTGTTCTTGCTGTTGACAGCTCATCTTTTTTATCCCGGCATTAAATTATCCTGATTGGCATGTACAAGCTATTCGGCCCTGTGACGGACCCTTCAGTGGATCAAAACAGCAAACATACATATCAAGATTTCATACTGACGTGAAACAAGACCAACAGCAAGAACAACACTGAACACCTGGGACAGTGAAAGTCCAACAATTAAACCCCGACGAGCTGGACCAAAGACAGACCAGAAAACCTCTCCTAAAGCAACTTAGTAGCAAGATGTAGGTCGAAGCCATCTTTAAGTCTGAGGCACGATCCGCCGGCAGAAATATTAAGGAGCCACTTTCTTATATTTTTGAATAGGTACACAAAGAACTTATTTAATTTGTATGTTGATAGAATATTGATCTTTTATTATTTATTAAAATCGTTCAGATCTCATTTTTTGTTTATTTCCGTCAGTTCTAGTTTACTTAAGTCTTCTAGGTGTAACAGTGAATGCATCGAGCCACATATACACTTAGCAGGAAACCCTTGAATATTCATATAATTTTTGGGTAATTCATGGAAATTATCTAGTCTAATTTATTCAATTCCAAATCTTTGCAATGTCGTTTAGCCATCACGGTTGACTTTTACAAAATCCCCATCTGCCAAGTTTCATTTTCAGCTACCGTAGTTATGCTGGCTAACTCGATCCCTGGCTACCCTGTCATAAAATCTTCCCATCTCTTCTTCTGTCTACCTCTCATTCTGTTTGCTTTCTCTGTCCATTGTAGAATCGTCTTTGCCTAAGTGAGAAGACATTGCAATATGGCCAGATCACCTTAGCTTCCGTCCCTTTATAATAGTTAGGAGTGCGTCGAATTCTGCAATGGTGGGTTGGCTCTTTCTGCGAAGCTCTTCATGAGTTATGTGGTCCTTTTACCAGATGCCCAATAATCTTCTGTCGCATCTCATCACAAATGCCTGTGTCCTTTCCTCTAATTCTGCTAACAAGGTCCATCACTCAACAGGCATATAGAAACATAATTATGACCAGGTGATAAGGGAACTCATTAGTGTTAATATTGATCCAAGAGATACGTTGTTATCTGTCTAAATTGTCTTCAGGGCTGAGGTGGGGTCGGTCTAAAACGCTGAATTTCTTGCTGATCAGCAGAACGAGTCTAAAACGCTGAACTGCTGATATGCTGATAACATATTTCACAATTAAACAAACCCTTTTGGAATGTTTTTCTTGTATTTCTATTGCAACTATATAACGGTAATTTTAACTTAAATTATGATCTTAATCTTTTATACCCACCATGTTAATACCTTGAAAGTTTCAGTAAACTACTCGTTAAACGCGTTAATGGTTTCTCACTCATTTACTCTCGAGTTCAATTGACCATTTAGTTATGGCATAATAATGAAATAATTCTTGAAGGCGTATTTGAGTAGAAAATGAGTTATACTTACAAATTGGCAAAAAGCGTCATTAATAACCTGATTAAAGACATATCACCGTATCGACACTAAATATCGGGAAAATAAAATGTTATCTAATTTCTTAGAAACCGTATATTTGTATTGTCTGTCTTTATAAAGGAAGGGTTATTTTAATGCTCCCCTCGAATATCTGGGATAAATACATGCACAGACAGGTAGGTTGGGTTGGTTTTGTGACAGTCTTTCTACAAATATGTCCTCATGGATAAAGAATACTGTCAGAGTAGCATTGCATTCAGGTTTATATGAATTTTATATATACAGGTGCTTTGCATTAATTTTATACCTATGTATTTTTTTCGTAGGTCTTAGCATACCCCAAAGTGCTTTCTAGATTCGGCTGAAAGTCTTTGTTGTCAAAAAATATTACACTTACTGTTGGAGTAAATAAAGGGACACTGCTTAGGGTTCCAGAATAGTATGTTGTATATATATATTGCTGAGTAGCGATTTTGCAACCTATCAAAGTTATCCCAACCATATTGACAAGTGCTGTAATGCTTCCATGTAGTTTAAATCGATTTTGCGGTGTACATAAATATGATAATGAAAAACTGAGATCGACATTTCAATAACAAATATTTAAACATGTTATAATTAATGAGACCCCGAAAAAAAACCTTCCTGCATAAAAATATATACTCTTAAACAGAGCCAGAGGAGACCTTCTTCGGAGCCAAATAGTAAAGATCCTGATGTTAAAACCGCTAGGCTTGCTTTAGACATTTAACAAATAGAATGCCTGTTTTATCCAATTTGTGAGCTATTGAAAGAATGACTTTTGCGGTATTTAAAACTGACAACTGGAAGGCAGGAGAGAAGAGAGGGGTGGACACAGTATACCTATGCCAGTGTTTCATACGTCTTACTAAATTCTTATTTGTTGTATTACAGGCTTTAAAACTGAGATGCTGGCTTTTATTCTTTCTTAAATTTATCATTTTTCTTCCTGTAAATATTTTAGCAAAGCACAAAAAAATAAGTTTTTTAGAAATGTCAAACCTTGCATAGAAATATATAAAACGTCTAGTTTTTCCTATCTTTATCCGAGCAGTGTACCTACTAGAAAGCATTTGTTCACACCTTTTCGCAGTAAGAAAAAAGGATGAATGAAATCACATGTTCAGTCTTGTTAAATGATTAAGACGGGAGATGAAGAAAGCAAACAAATCGAAATCTAAACTTCTTTAAAGCAAAACTTGAGTAAATTACCCCACCCCTCTCTTCCGTCATGTAAAATTTCCAATTATCAGTGACTTACCGCAAGCGAAATGCTATGAAAAGTATGTTTGCAAAATAGGTTGCAGATGGGAAAATAGAGATATCTGTTTATTAAATTTCTAAAGCAAGCTGAGCTGTTTCTAGCACTGGACCTATGCTAATTTTCTGAAGGACTGTCCCGCCTTGCTCTTTTTAAGGTTAAATATTTGCTTGCAGAAAAGAAATGTATGCGAATATTCATTATATGTAACATGTTTAAATATCTGTTATTGAAATGTCGATCTCGGTTTTTCATTACCATATTCCTGTACATCACGAAAACGACAAAAACTACGCGGAAGCGTTTCAGCACTTGTCAATATAAAAAATATAACTTTAATAGGTTGCAAAATATCTTCTCCGCAATATTCAATATAGCGAACTTTTCTTGAATCCTAAGCAGTGTCCCTTTATTTATTCCCACGGTAAGTGTAAGATTTTTGACAACAAAGAATTTCAGCCGAATCTAGAATGAACTTTGGGGTATGCTAAGACCTATGAAAAAATTGCATAGGTTTAAAATTAATGCAAAGCACCTGTATTTTGTATATATTTAGCAGGCAAAATTATATATCGCAGTGTTAGTCGCGCAGTAGGTACGTATACAAGGGCATCTAAAAATCGTGCTCATTAAACCGGGAAAAAAGGCCAGAGACAGTAAGAAGATAACGTTTCCACACCAGAGCAATTTAAGGCAAGTAAAAACAACACATACACGCACACACATTTATCTTATATTTTATGCTTGTTTGGTAAAATCTTTTATATAAATTAAATTTTCATACGTGTCGTGTCACATTTTGCTACTTATCGCTGGACGCATTGGTTTATAAGTTGCATGCAAATGCGCATTCTAAAGGGTACATATGCTAACATCAAATGCATCCTCTTGTTAGACTCAAATATGAATTCATGGTAACGATAATCTCTATTTTAAAATCCAATATTCTCTTCTGCCTTAATATCCAGCCAGCAATATTTTGCAACATTAAAGCCGCCTTGTATTCCCGATTCCGTTTGTTTATTATTTACACTAAATTACTTATTGATGTCGCATGTCACTGATTAATCGATGCCGCGCGTTCCCACCTGGGCGTTAGGTGCATGTCTTTGAGATAGAGAAGCGGACGATCAGATACTAGTTTAATTGTTTTTTAATAAATTTACATTACAACATATACACACTGACATAGAATAAGAAATAGGATCAAATAAAGGCAAAATACTCTGTTTTCTCCCAGACAAGCTTTATGGAGGATTATTTTCTAATACAGAATATGTGTGAAGTATCTGAACTATTCTAATAGAGTTTAAAATATATGTTCTTCTTTATATTCATTTATAGGCAAATGTCATCTGATAGCGCATATACATTATTTACAGCAGTAGTCAAAGAGATTCTAAGTGTGTGTCTGCTCCTTTATTGCTGACGATCCGGTCATCTAATAAGGAAATAGTTAAACAGCTTATTGCTGAAACGATAGATAGATAGATAGATAGATAGATAGATAGATAGATATGGTCATCTTATTAGTAAACAGTTATACAAGAGTGAAACAATATCGTTTCATTTGATGCTGATAGATAGATAGATAGATAGATAGATAGATATGGTCATCTAATTAGTAAACAATTATACAGCTTCCAACAGAGAAACAGTATCGTTTCATTTGATGCTGATAGATAGATAGATAGATAGATAGATAGATAGATATCCAGCCAGCAAAAGTTTTCGCGTGCATTTCATTTCTCCTAACGACGTTGTACCCCCAACCTAACCCCAGGCCCCAAGCCCACCCGCATATCAGGGGAATGTATCCATAGCCGCAGTAACGGGGCGCCGTTCGTCCGTTCAAAGCAAAGTGTTTCGATTCCTTCCATAGCAAAAGTTTTCGATACTATTATTAAAGGAGCCTTATTTTGCTCGAGTGCGTTTATTATTCACATGAAAATAAACCGTTTATATCAATAATCGGTGTTGCGTGTCACTGATTAATCGATGCCGCGCGTTCACACCTGGGCGTTAGGTGAACTTGATCAGCCAATAAGCAGATGATCGGATAAAGTTTAAATTTATTCTATTTCATAATTCAATTTAAAGTCTCCACAGTCCTATCAGTGATAAAATCGCCTAAACGCAAATCTTCTCAAAATACACACTGGCATGATCGCTTATGACAGAAAATTTAGTATTTTTTTCTATAAAATCAACATGACTGCTGTAAACATCACTTATGGCAGTAAAACATTATAAATTAATATTTCTATAACATCAGCCTAATTGCTGAAACTATCGTTAACAATAAAAAATATACATGTATTTCAAAAACCCGCATAGCGGCTGAAAATATCTTTTATGATAGAAAAGTCTTCGAAAAATTACATAATTTCTATGATATCACCAAAGCGGCTGAAAATAACTCGTTTGATAACAAATAATAGCAAAATTATATTATTTTCAGTTATATCAGCATAGCGGCTGAAAATATGATAGTAAAAGTAGAGCAAAATTACATTATTGTGTTACAATATCAGCATAAACGTCTGAAACGACCGAGTATGGTACCAAATTCATAACAGTTCTCTATTAATTAAGCTAATCAGCAGTTCACCGTTTCAGACACATTTGGCCGATTTAGCGGCTAGATCGTTCCCTGTTAAAATTGCTGAGATCTGTGCTCCCCCTACCCCCTCTAAATTTTTTATTAGGCTGCTCACAGCCGTTCTCCAGGAAAACCACAAGTGAAGAAACACACTTAAAGATATGAAGTGTTTCATTTTTTTTCTAGCTTGTCTACTTCTCTTATCAGTCATGTAGGTGCGTGTATACTGACAGTCTCTACTCTCATGAAATTCGAGCGCTTACATGTTATGATTGAAGGTAGCAGATAAACTATGAATGAAGACAGGCATATGAGCTTTTGATGGACAAAATTGGATGGATTTATGGCTTTTTAAACTAAGTTATTTTGGGCAGCACCTTTGCACATGTTTTCAATGAATTCTTTGTAGATAGTGTTTGTGCTTAAAAGGCGCTTCCAAGGTGTACACATCACCAGTGAGGCGCTGGACGGGCCATCATTAGTGTCTCTCAGACATAATTTTCTAGTTCTATCTATGAAATCATGGTACAGGTTCTGCTGCAGATAAGGTGATTTTCACACAGAATTCTTAAGTTGAAGATATGGGGCCGTATTTATAAAACGACTCAAGTGATTCCTAAACTGTTGCTAAGGCTAAATTTCTATGAAGGAGATTTCCACAAACTATGAATTTACTCTCGAGGAACAGTCTTTTCACTTTCTATGAAGGAGATTCCATACAACTATGAAATTTACTCTAGAGGAACAGTCTGAAAAAAGACTGTTCCTCTAGAGTAAATTTCAAAGTTGCAGGGATTCTTCTTCATAGAAACTAAGCAACAGCATAGCAACTACTTCAGTGTTTTTAAAAAAACGACCCCATCTCCATGGTGCTCCTCCTGGCTCTGAACTCAGTCTATTCATCGACTATTGTATCATTATTTCGGCTTTGGATTTGAGCCCGACAAAGACGACTTTCAGCATGACTTTGCTTGGCTGATGAAGTTTACGATTCTGGGGTCGTATTTATAAAACGACTTCAATGGTTGCTATGCTGTTGCTAAGGCAGTATTTCTTTGAAGGAGGTTCCCTACAACTATAAACTTTGCTCTGGTGGAACCTCCCTCATAGAAATGTAGCCTTAATAACAGCATAGCAAGCACTTAAGAGGTTTTATAAATACAGCCCCAGGTTCTTTTGGGGTGCAATAAGTGAGAGAGTGAGTCCATTGGTTCGGTCATTCTCCTGTTCTAAAGATTTTGAAATAGGCCTTTGTAAAACATGAAACATTGTCTCTTCGCCTTCTCGAACAGCGTCTGCTTGTATATTATCTACTTTGGTAGACTTCCCCTTTTTGAGTGCTGCTACTGCAATCTCAAAATCTTCCTCGCGAAAGATTGGGGCTGGTTGTAGATCTTCTTCTGGGTGCTGACTGTAGTCCAAAGTGCATTGTCATCACAACTACCATGATTATATTATAGCTCTGAGTAATATCCTCTCCAGAATTTCATGTGTATAAAAATTATCCTGAAAGTTTTTTTTTTCATTTTTATTTTTGTTTTTCTTTTATTCTCATTTTAGATAACGATATGGGAAAGAACATTTGTTTATACTACTGAATCGTTTTGTGGGATGCCTAGGCGACAGGCAATTATAAACACCGGCGTTCATTTTGTTTCCATACAGTTTATATCAGATTATATGATAAACGACTCTGGGTTTCTTCTGTCTCACAAGGAGGTAAACGGTAAGTGATGACTCATACAGGGGACAAACACAGGTCATATTCTATAACAACATCAGAAAAATAGCGTATAAGCTGCACCTATAAATGGTGCTTGGATACGAGCGATGAATATTATCCCTTACTCTGCTAAGAAGATCATTAATGAAGACGCTGATCACAAAGCTGCTTCGAGTTTTGGCTGTTTGCATATGACGTAAGGTCCAGTATAGCATATCCCTGCTGATTAAGTTCACATGCATAAACACCTAACATATAATGCATAGCTTTCTTACTTTGTGTTTTTTTCTGAGGCATTCTGCATGTCGCTTGTGAGCCGCGACACGAGAAAACCAACAAAGTGGCATGTGCACCCAGCGAAAATTCAGATCAGCCTTGGCTTTCGCCCAGTTTGATCAGAATCTTCACTGTGCGCCCAATGTGTAGCTAGGGGTCTAAGTTATTTCCATGTTGACAGCCAAGACTCTGATCAAACTGGACTGATGCCCAGGCTGGTCTGTGTCTTCGCTTGGCACACATGCCACTTTGTTGGTTTTCTCGTGTCGCGGCTCTTATATTTAAATGTAAGACGTTGGTTGTTCTGGGTTTAACGGTCCCTTGAGACAGTATTTAAGTATATATCGGGCAGTCACTCAGATAAAGGGAGAAAGAAGAGAAATTATAGACTGGAGGAAAATGTCCAAACACAACCAATCCGCACCTACTGCAAGCACAATAGGCCCTTAACTTACTTTTACCCAAACCTGTAGCGGACGCTTAGGCACTGGAAGCCATACGCAGCACCATCGCGCCACCGACCGACTCCTTAATGTATTAGGATAACGAGTACTACTTACCCCTGGTAGCTTATAGTTCACGTATTTTGGTACACAAGACGAGAGACGATGATCGACGGAAAGGTGTATCATGAAGGCCGTCAAATCAGAAACACACCTTTTATTTCTCCGTTTTGTATATTTAAGATAGGCCTTTATCTCTTAGAGAAATAATGTTCTTTCATTACTGGCCGAAATAAACTTCTTCATTACTTTCCCTACTGGCCGTCCCAAGGCAGCAGTTTTGGTTTGGTTCTTCTTGGTTGTTTTACGTATTGTTTGTTGCCGTTTCTGTAAATGATGTATATACTAGCCCGTTGACCACCTACATGGAAAATGGCTATTCACATGTCTGACGCTGGTGATGACTAATTTTGTATTGTCTCTTTCCTACATGGTGTCTTGGGTGGGATCTGTGATTGAATTGTGCCAGTCCCTGAGAGTTTTGCGACTTACTTTTTTTATTAACACCATCTTTCTTTCGATAGAAACAGGAACTACTCAAGTTTTACCAATATTTCCATATTAAACGAATCAAATGGATATTTTTCATTATTCATTTTAGTTTCGAAGAAAGGACTAATGGGTATAGCAATCAGTCCTGGTTGGATTTCATCACTGGACGCCGATCTAAATGGCCAATATGATTATCACGTATACGTACTCTGGAAAATATTCGCTGTTGATTCCACCGACAATATTCTGTTAAAACTACTGTACATGGATATTGAAAAAAGCCAGGGGTGTGCGTACGATTACTTATCGGTAAGAAATTAACTTAGTCTGCAGATTTTCGGTAAAGTAAAAAGACAGGCAATGATGCAATGCTCACGAATAAATGCAATCAAATCTCCTATTCCGCTGTCAAAACCAAAAGGAAGAGAAGCAAATACTCAAAAGTTCACAAAAGACACACACGTTAAACCGCGTGAGCAGTTCTTTCCCAAACAGGTGGTCATAAGATACCTAAATTAATAATAGCAGCAATATCTATTTTTACCTATTATTTATATTAATTTACAAAACAAAACAAAACAGAAAGCATCATGGGCAGCTTTTCAGGTGACCAGATTGCGAGAAACAGACAAATTCAAAGAGCAACCACACCCCAGGAACCGACCGAACCAGACCCCAAACCCCATCCCCAACACCAAAGGGAAAGACCGACAAAGACATCCCAACAAACAACAAACCACAAGCGACAAGCGACAAGCCGACATACCATCATGTAGCATTTAGTAACAACAACCGAAGTAACACGTTTGAAAATACTGGTTAGCCTATTAATCAGAGACTATTTTAGCTGTAACATGTACATAATGGTCAGTTGAAATGTACCACATTCATAAGCAACCTTTTTAGGCGTGACCTTTCAATTTAAGAGTAGTAAGCTTTTGCAAAAGCTGAAGATAAATGGGTCAAACTGGTTTGTTACGGTGGTTACGCTTTTTAAAAAGCTGAAGATAAATGAATCAAACTGGTTTGTCACGGATCTAAATTGTTTGTCAGTGTCGTTAAAATCTTTCAACAACTCATGATGGGCTTCATGAAGTTTTGACCGAAGTTAGTATATACACATCTTTATAATAGTAACTTGATCTGGCATAAAGTATCACTTCGAGTGGATGAGCTCATTCCATCGGATCATCCCAGACGCTTCTTCAGTGTGCTTCTTCAATACAAAAACGCACATCTGTCGCACTTAATTCGGTATGGGTACGAGTACATTAGAACCACTGTGTCGATATCATTGCCGGTGGAAAATTTGTCCCTAAGGATATCATTAGCCAAGTTAGTCAGTGTTTTTTAGTTGATTTTCGTTTTGTAGCATATAGGCACTACCATATCACTAATTCAAAGTAACCTTTAGAACCTATTTCTGGTAAAATTTCTTAACTATTCTAAAAGTAAGACAGACGTGGCATAGCGATTTAAATCTTAGCGGAGTTTGGCTTCATTTTCTTTGGTGTATATTGACATCTTGCAGATTCTTTCTGCAATAAACATCTGCTTCTTAATGCCCTTGTCTGTCGCCTTGATTGATGTGGCTCTGTTGGAGCCGTCTACGCTCTCGAGATAATATGTGGGTGTCTCTTACCTGATTTCTGCAGCTTCTTTTCCTTGTGGATGCTTCAATATGTGTGGCTTAGAGAGGGATGCTCCTTGCCTACGGAGACTTGCCCATCACCTTTTTTCTTTCAAATACTGGCGGTTAAGCGACACTGAAGACGTTAAACAAAAAGGGCAGAATCATTAAGGCCATTTTCCTGGTGCAAAATCCGGTTTTCTTCATACTTCCCATAAATTACCATCAATGTATTGCATATTATCTATGCAAGACATGTGTTTGCATGCTCTACCTGTTTTGAAGATATATGATAACTAAGTGAGTTGGTATCTCAATCCATATCTCTACCAGCAAAAGTCGGAAGTAAGTATTTGATTGAAGTAACTACTGACTACCAAAATGTTGCCTGTGCACATGAACGCTAATATACATGTCTTGTAGCAAAGGTGAAAAAACCAAACCTTACATATCAATTGCGAGGAAACCAGTAGGGTCGAGTCGCGTACTTCGAACAGCGGATAAATTCGGACAAACCATTGCAAACAGTGAAAATCAAAATGATACGGCTCATAAGGATCCCGTCTCATCAGGATTTTCACTGTTTGCTAAATTTATTTTGTTTTAATTCCAAACAACTGACATATATATGAAACAATGTCACTATCCGAATTTACCCGCTGTGCGAAAATATCCGACTTGATCCTAATTACACAATAGCTCCGCCCACGTATAATAGTCTAATATGTTGCCGGGTGGAACTTTAAGCACAGCCTTTCCTTTGCAGTTTGCTATGTAGTACAACTCTGATATTTAGTAGTCTGCCTTCTAAATAGATTATGTTGTAAAATGATATTTCTTGCCACCAACTTCCCATAGGTGAAGCCTTAAGAGCAACTAGCTCCATACACCGATGAAGGACAACTGATAATGTGACATCGTCGTCAAGCGACGTCTTATGTTAACAAACGTATTGATTGACTCTTGTAACGTTCGACCTACGCCACGCGAGGGCGACGGCTGTTTACCATTATGGCCAAAAACGTCGTTACTAACTTTTCTTCCACCCATATTTTGCCTATTCTACACCAAATTACCACGAAAATGGCACAGAGCGGTTCACAATAAAGTGTAAATATAAGAATAAAAATTCGATTTTTCAGCGATCATCGTGTGAAGAAGCCAGTGGTCGTCGCTAAATTCTACAAGAAGCGCTTCGCGCTTCATGGAATTTTAGCTCCGCTCACTGGCTTCATCGCACGATGAACGTTGAAAAATCAAATTTAATTCTTAATTAAATTTGTCGGTCTTAGAGCTGTATTCAATCAGAGTATAATGTGTTCATATATTAGTTCTCGTATTATACAATTTGTCTTTCAGGAGTGAAAAAAATCTAAGTATTGATTAGTCATGTTGATCATGTATATGACCAAAGGCAATGTATTTGCATGCCGATTTGCTAATAAAGTTATACTTATTGAAACTAGGTTATCGCCTTTTATGAGTGGGCATATCGCTTCTAGGTTGTCCATTCTTGTTTCCGTGCGTCCGTTCATTACGCATACCACATCTTAGGAACCGTGCATGCTAGGGTTTTGAAATTTTGCATATGAGTTTGTCATCTAAAATGGCTGTCCCATACTTTTTATCTTGTCCGAGTTGTCTCCCTTTTTGGAGTTATGCCCCTTGAGAAAAATTCATAATGAAACATTGTCAGCAAGATATCTCAAAACGTATTTAGGTAAGTACTTGAAACTTTGCCAACTTATTAGAAAAGATGAGTAGATGAACTGAGTAGCTTTTGAACAAAATGGCATCATTATTTTTAGGAGTTATGGTCCTTTACAAAACTTCTGCATTTTGACTTTGTCAGCAAGATATCTCAAAAATGTATTAAAGCTAGGGACCAGAAACTTTGTCAGCTGATTTAAAATGATAAGTAATTTGACTGATTAACTTATGACAAATTCCGTTGATTTTTGTAGAAGTTATGGCCCTTTCAGGACAAACATACACGTGAAAAACAAACAAATGCACAAGAAGCAAATAAAGAAAAAGCTTCCTCTTCCCCATGCGAGGTGATCAGAATGCTTAAACTAACATAGACACGAGGACAGAGAGCAGAAGATGACTTTATTATACAATTTCGGATATTTGACTTGGTCATTAAGATACCTCGAAAAGTGAATAAGCTAGGGACTTGAAACTTTGTCAGCTGATTGGAAATGTTAAGTAAATTAACCGATTAACTTTTGAACAAGTTCTGATAACTTTTGTAGGAGTTACTCTCCCTTTGAAAATTTCGACATTTCAAACGTGTCAGCAGGATGTCTCGTAATGTATTTAAGCTAGAAAAATGAAACAATTGTCAGCTGATTTGAAATGATACGTAAATTAACTCATAAACTACTGAACAAACTCCGTTAATTTTTGTAGGAATTATGGCCCCTTGAAAAAATCGACATTTAAACATTGCCAGCAGGATATCTGAGAAGTATTAAAGCGAGGAGCTTGAAACTCTGTCAGCTAATTTGAGATAATAAATAAATTTATTGATTACCTTTTAAAGGAATTCCGCAAATTTTTACAGGAGATATGGCCCTTTGAAACTTTTAGGCATTTCAGCTTTGTCAGCAGGATATCTCAAAAGTATTTAAGCGGGGGAATAGAAACTTTGTTAGCTGATTGACCATAATAAGTTAACAAACTGATTGACTTTTAAACAAGTTCCGTCAATTTTTTATAGTAGTTATGACCCTTTAAATATTTGGGCATTTTATTTGTCGGCAGGATATCTCAAAAAGTATTTAAGCAACGAACTTAAATCTTTATTAGCTGATTGGAGATGATGTATACATTACCTGATTAGCTTTTGAATAAAATCCGTCAATTTTTGTCGGAGTTATGCCCCCCCTGAAAATTTCGGCATTTCAAATTCAAAGTAGGATCTCGAAAAGTTTTTGAACGAGGGACATGAAACTTTGTCAGCTGATTGGAGATTATAAGTAGATTCATTGATTAACTTTTGAAAAAAAATATCAGGTTTTGAGCGAGTGACTCAGAACTTGGTCAGCTGATTGGAAATGATGTGTAGATTGACTGATTTTCAAATTCGGTCAATTTGTTTTAGTACGCATCATTCATAAGGGTCAAGGTCAGGCATATGGTTGGGGACATAGTGTTTTACAAAAACATTTCTCAAGTTAGTTATTGATATAATAAGTCAATTATATACAGGTTAGGGTCGAGTCGGGCAGCTTCGGACAACGGGTAAATTCGGATATACCATTGCAAACAGTGAAAATCCAGATGAGACGGTTCATGATGAGCCGTCTCATTAGGATTTTTACTGTTTGACCAGTTATTTTTGTCTAAATCTAAAACAAGTGACATATAAAAGAAATAATGTCACTGTCCGAATTTACCTGACTTGACCCTATTGCCACTTATACAGTAAACTGTGTGTTGAAAGCTTACTGTCTATATATTTTTTGAGCCAAAGGCTGCTTTGTGCACGAAGTCGTAAGAAATTCTACAAACTGAGGACACAGTATCTGAAACAAAGTCGTTTTGTTTTCAGCGATGTAAACAAAATTTATTTTCAGAGATACTCAAAAGAATAGCCCAGGGTTATGTGTGCGTGTGTGGGGGAGGGGAAGCAGCCCTGAATAATAGTAATATCATTATAGAATCCGTAACTCTTAGACCCCCGCTTCCATATTCTGACTCCCTTACCCCTTCATCTCAACCTCCCCGAAAAATATTATTAATTTTTAATTTGATATCCTCTCAATATCATATAAAATGTATACTTTTATAGCGTTTTCGGCGGGAAAAAGCCTTTTTTGTGCTGGTATATCCCATATCACGCACTCACTCACTCCTCTCAATATCCTTAGCCTGTTTGTGCCCATCCCCGTGCCCATCTTCAGTGCAGCCTCCGCACATGCGCATTCTTGTCAGGAAGTGTGCATCTGGTCTGGAAAATTGAACACTCAATAATGTAGGTATTTTATGACGATACTTTTTTTTACTATTTCAGATCAGTGCCAATCTGTATATGAATGTGATTTGTGGTACTGCCTTCAAGATATTATTCACTCCTTTGGCAAATACCTTACTGATCAAATTCCGTTCGGATCACACAATAAATAGAGTCGGATTTAATATGACATTTGTGCAGATTACTAGCGGTGAGATGAAAACATATCTATTTATCTATCTTTCTATCTATCTATCTATCTATCTATCTATCTATCTATCTATCTATCTATCTATCTATCTATCATTTTGGACTAATTAGCAGGTAGATGAAGTCTCCCCGTATATCATCAATAGTGCAGATTATATTCTATTTGCATCCTTTGAGATCAGAGGATAGATTCTGAGAAATCTAAAATTTGAGATCGATTTAGACTATTATTCTAGATCATCGTCTTTTATATTATTTGGATCCTTTTGAAATTAATCAGTCTTTGAATCGACTGCCCAATTAAAATTAAGAAATTACAGTATGCTTTTTTCTGGTTTCTTCACCAGATATTGTCAGGGTCACTGACGAGGCTTTATTAGCCGAAACTACGTAGTCTGGACCATGTTCCTACTTCTGTATATATTTTCTGCTCTTGAAGGAACTTTCTAAGATTTTAATTTGTAGTATTCCTAAGGAAGAAAGATCATTAAATAACTCTGTTTTTCATATGTTAAAACAAAACACAGTTATTGTTCATGATGAAATCAGTCAGCTGTGGAGTTGTACAGGTATGTAACACACTCTAACAATGTCTACCGTATTGATCCTAAGTTATCGGGCAGATATGTCTGTACAAACAGTGGAAACCGAGATAAGACTGCTCCTTTGGGACCAATCTAATCGGGTCTACATAGCTGTCTTTCCATCTGCACTTTTTTTGTGGGCACTGCTCTAGAACCGGAATAACAGATGAATAAACAGTAGGGCATGGACTGGCTATGCTTGCAACAGGTGCAGAATGCGCGTTATCTTTTTAGGAGGGTCTTTTCTATCTTCGATCTATTTATTCCTTTTTTTTCTTTCTTCCTCTTACAGGGTGACGGCTCGATATAGATTTAAATTCTTAAAGAGCCGTTAAATCAAAACAATTAACCAGCCAGATAATCAAGGCAATTAGCACCAACATTACTTCTGCCAGTTTCTCAGATTTTTGGATGTTTTTTAACTTTAACATCGTTTTGCCAGGAAAAGAAAAGGTGATTTTTTTATGCAATGCCACCTTTTTAAGTTAACTTATATTAACTCATTAACAAAATTATTTTAAAGCACGACCGACTAGGCGGGTACAAGAAAGAAAACAACTACAGTCGAACTTCACTGGCTCGAACTCGGAAGGCTCGAACACCATGTTTCGGTCGAACTGACTTTCCAGTCCCGGCAAAACCCCTATTCATTTCAACTAAACATGCCACACTTGGCTCGAACAACGATGGCTCGAACACTCGAACCCAAAGTCTGGTCCCTAGAAACCACTTTCTGTGTAAAAATCCACCGATGGGTCGCACCTATTTCCTTGTAAAACATTTCCAAGTTTAATGACCGGACTAAATGTAGATCCTACCGATTACAAGTATTGGTCATCAGGTTTGCTACATGTACGTCCATGCTTATCTTGGTATTTTTATATTGTAAATAAAATTATAAACATATGTTTCTGTGTTGTTTTGTTTTATCTACCTGAAAGTGCAAAGATTCAAAGAGTGACCGATCAAAATACAGGAAGTTGTCAAAGTTATGATAGAAAAACATATAACATAAAAATGGATCATGTTGAGTTGGTCTTCAATGGCTCGAACTACCGATCGTTCGAACTTTTATTGGTGGTCCCGGCGAGTTCGAGCCATCGAAGTTCGACTGTATTTCGGCCAATATGATGTCACAAATTAAGTTTCGGTGGAATTCCTATTACATACTAAAATCTTTATAGCAGTTCGAAATTAACAATTAAATAAATAAATAAATAAAAGAAGCTGGTATAGAAACTACCACATCCAAAATATCTCGGTATGTTTGATTAAAATCTCTATGTGTTTAATTCGAAGGGAAACAACTTGAAACATTTAACTTTATGTTCATGGTCTGATTAAGAAATAGATCAGCTCCAGCAGTGAATTGTTGAGTAATAACTCACTGTTTGAGGTCAGTTGTAAAGTAGATATATATACTTACAAATGACCGACAAACAGTGGATTATTCCTCATGAATTTAATGCGAGAGCAGAACTGTTTCGATTCTTATACGCTGGCCAATTTTTTTTTTCATTCAACCTCTTCTGACCTTTCTGCCAGCGCGTTCATGCTGCCGCCAATATTCGTAACTGTCGTTTTAATGGCGACTTTAGAAGAATAGAGACGTTAAACCGTCCAAAGATTCAAAACGTCACAAAATAACATCAGTTATTGCCAGTAACGTCAGCAGTTACACTCACGCGCTCCGAAACAAATAGTGAATTGTTTCAGAATAAAACAGGGAAACTTTTCATTGCTTTTATAGGCGTACAGTGTTATAATTAACAAAAGCTTTAAAGTGTTTTCCGTGCGCACTGGAACTACTGTTTATTGTGTACCTTTTTTCTTTGCGTGAGTGAATTAAAGGTTACAGCCTGATTCATTAAAATAGGAATAAGTTAGAGAAGTCCCGACGCGATAGAAATGAACAAATAATTTCTATGATTAAAGTAATCAAACGTCTGTTTAACCCGACATTCCATATTTACATTAAATCTTTGCTAGGGTGACCGGAATTAAATTCTCAACGTTTTTATCTTTGTTTTGTTGTTGTTTAATATATAATTCGACATTAGAGCCTATGTGAGGTCTCAGGAAAAACTACACATGATCCATTTGATTTGATCAGATAACGATTCCTTATTAGAACCAACAGCACCCGGTTTAGTCCTATTCATTTTTTAAAAACTTTTTCACATTTTTTTAGTGTTAAACTACGAATGTGATGTTGTTCTTACGAGCTCGTCGGAATACATAACATCGAAGGACATCAATGGGGATGGACTCTACGACGGTGGTGAGGACTGTATGTGGACCATCGAGCTCGGATACATTTACGTGATCGTATTTGAAGTCTTAAAACAAGATATTCACCAAAACGAGCGATCGTCACGGTGTGAAAATGATTTCCTTAGGGTAAGAGTATATCCAAATGTGTTTAGGCTGATTCCATAAGGTGAAACTGTGAAGATCGAGATTAGACGCCGCAAAACCCGGCATCTGGTTTCGATCCGCACGGTAAATCAATGTCCCTTTTATGAAGTGGATTAAAAATTATAACTTTATAGTATATGATAACCTGCTACTGTTAGTTGAAAAATAATTGTCATGGTTCCACTTTCGTGAAGTTTGGCAAGTGCAAAGTTTGTCAAAATGACTTCTTTCTGCATGCATGTTAGGAAAGCAAACTACAAACAGAAAAAAACCAAGCAAAATCTTTGAATTAATACCCCCGCCGAAAAGGCTATGATTTATGGAGTATTTTAAGTGAAGCATACTTAGTATTAGATTAATACACTTTTATTGTACGATTTCTTAGTAACGGCTGCATTTATCATGCAAAAATTGATTCAATAACTCAAGCATTACTGATGTCATCCTAGTACAGCTGTGTTATGATGACACATATCTATCTTAAGTTTCATGACATTCCAGTAATGAATAACTTAGTTATGGCTTATTTTATCGATTCAAATCAAATAAAGGGCTTTATCATATAACGTCGCACCTGAGAGTGTAATAAAGCCATGCAATAAAAACGATAATCCACTAGTGGATTAAATATGCAAATTAAGTCCTAACGTTATGCATTGACGTCCATAAAACATCGCGTTTTCTAATGGCGAAATCGTAACGTTTTAGAGCAAAATTTGCTAATAAAATGCGGTTTTAGTGTCATATGATAAATAGAATCTTGCATTCGTGCTCCTGTATTATTGAATTTATTAAACTCGTTGGGGAAAACCGATAAGATGCTCGGCACAGCCTCGCATCTTATCTTTTTCCCCAACTTGTTTAATAAATTCAATAATACATGAGCACTCATGTAAGATCCTCTATATAACGTACGCATAACTGAAGCAAATCTGATGAAAGTTGAAGTAGTATAGTCGTCGGTTAACTTGCAAGAAAACGGACGCCATCTTAGATGTCATACTTTCTAAAGATAGTAAGTGGTCATGCGCATGTCAACTGTACCCTTCATTTATTCTTATACGTTTTATTGCTAACCGATCTTCATTCTTTGACGTTTATGCCCGACAATAAAATATCCCTAAGCGTTTCACTATCATCTTGGATGTCACATACGTTCATTCTTGGAAGTTTATGACACAAACTAAACACACATCTGACCTCATAAGTGTACAAGCTCAATATCCTGTCGCAGGCACTAGTTCCAGTTAACGCCCAAACAAATCATTAGTCTCATACAGCAAATTTTCTCATTTACGAATACGCGCTTGGCAAACGTTGTTCTTTCAGAAATAAAATCGGCCAATAACGTATGGTCATTCGCGAAACAGGTTTCCTGCTATATAAAGTATAAATGACAGCTCACGTGTTTCAAAGATTATAACATAGTTACATTAGTGTTAAAACAAACAGAACTTAATACATTTCATACAAAGGCAATATGCAATCGAGGTAACAGAAATGTAGTTATTATCCATTTCCTTGCCAATTTCAGTAATAAGACAACAGGTGCACATATAATGAAATATTTATTATTTTCAGCTGAGCACGCCACAAATTTGTAGCCAAGTACATCTTGATAGTCGTGTATATGTTCCCAAACTAGATCAGTTATTACACAGTGAAATACCCAGGTAATATAGACTATACACGTGAAATGTGGAAACCTGCGTGACTGTCTAAACATATAAACAGTCACAGCACCTAGGTTATAAACATTGTCACAGAGAGCTGGTGCAGCTAACAAATTAAATCAAAAGATAAATCGACGATTTACCAAAGAAAAAAAAAAGAAAAACGTAAAACAGACTTACTTACGAACTTCACTCCATGAGTTCCGGCAACAGAATGAGCCCATTTACCACACGCATGCGCAATAATGTTTTCTGTTTTTTAGTCAGGACACGTCATATCCCGTAGGACAAAATATTTTATAAACCAATGGGATTTAAGTTGGGCGTAAGTCACGTGACAGCCTAGAAGAGAGAGTCTATAAGAAGGCACAATGCATCTTATACATCATTCTAACTGTAGATTTCAAAATAAAGCATGAAAAATATTTCAGAAGCAGTGTTCGACACGACGGTAAATTCTTTCAGCGACGCCGACGAATTTTTAACTTTCGCGGCCACATGGGGAATACAGGTTACCCGAACAGTGCAGTTACGATTATACCAGCAAAGTCCAGAATACAACGGCGAGGTTATGAGTGAACCATTGGACACTTTGGCAGGATCGACGGAGCAGACTACCGAGGATTTCGGTCTGGCTATGGAGTTAGATAGTAGCAAGAAGGAGTGAAAGTGTAGATCAGAGCATTAGTTTTCGATGATGAAATGGACGCATTAGGACAAGCGTGAATTGCAGACGGCGAGTGGAGTCCTTCTGTGCAAAGAGTGGGTGGGGATGAGCCAAGGCCAGGTTCGTCTCATAAACCGGACACTCCGCCACCACAGGTCAGCCTCGCTTTGGAGCCTAGAGTGTATGAAGAAAGGAATCCCAACGACTATATGAATTGGGTGTTGTTTGGGCTATGAACGAAGAGAATTTCCGATAAATAACATAAATGCTAGACTCTACAGTTTTATTGAGTCGTGTTCGACGTTTTTCGTTTAAACATTGTCATCACTTTAGTTACAATTACTCGATCATTGCGCCTCTTCTGTCGTAGATATTTAAATCGTTTACTATGTTTTTCATTGTTTTCCACTGATGTCGATTCATGATGTATTGGGCGCAGTACAAGCCACCCACATACACAAGACTAAGAGTGTCGTAACTGTCCAGTGTACTTGAAGTATGTCTTTTTGAGTATTTTTTTCAAACCCATTGTTCGATTGTTTGGTGTTCATCTTTTAATATCTGAGTAAATTCCCCTCGATTGGTGGTTTGTGTTCAAATGTTTACGCTGACGACCACCCACTGTCCTCCCTTTTATAATATTCTCCTTACATTTGCGTTCTGTTTTGGATTTAATCATCTCTAAGTTATTCTATCTCGCTTTACTGCTCTTCCGATCCCTCGGTGTCTTCGTCCCGTGCAAAGCTTCTTCCTCGATACTATGATTGGGCCAGTTATCGTCAAACAAGCTTTTGCTGAGTTTGACGGCCTGTCTGATAGAGTCCGCTTGACTCATATCGTGCTGAAGTCTGAATTTCTCGCCGTGGCTAGAAGTTGCTGCTGCATAGAATCCATTTTTAACTCATTAAAGTCGATCAGAAACCGGACGTACTCTAGTCGGAGTATTTTTTCTGAGATAAGGCTAATCATCGTTGGCAGCATGACAAACGGCCCTCTCAAAAATGGATGCTCCTTCAAGATAAATGTTCCCTTAGAATTTAAATTGTTTTATACTGGCTTTTCTGAGAGAAGCTTGAAATCGACTGTTCAATATGGCACGCCGCCTGTCTTCTTGTTCAGACTCCGTCTTCCTCCGTTTATCGGGTGGTCCGAAATAATTTACAAAATCTATGAATTATTCGTCCTCAGCTTCAATATTTGCGTCGTCGATTTTAGACATGGTTTCTCCGTATAATGCGAGTTTATACGTGGTCTCAAGTATTTCGCTGCATAAAAGGTCTTGTTCTGGTGTACTCGGTTTTAAGTTTAACGTTATGTAACCATGAGGGCGAGTAGTCGCGTCTCCAAATAGTTTGATAAGGAGGGTGCTATTCGACGGATGTATTCTTATGGGCAACGTCGCCATTTGTTTTCTGTCGGTGAGATCATGAAAAAAAAACACACCAGATACTGCCTGTTCAAACCTATATGCCTGAAAGCGTTTCCTTGAGGAAATAATTTTTGGGCCAAATACACTATGGATGTGTTTCTGTAGTGATATCTTTTGGTGGAGAGATCGGCTGTCCTGTGGTCGCAAATGGCCTTCATCATTAATTCGTCGAAGAGCAGACGGGTTTTTTTACTGGTGTTGATTTACTCAGATTTACTTAAATAGACTAGGATCCCGTGCACAAGTTCTGCCCAACGATTCTATTCTGAATATTTTAATAAAGAGGTTGCGATTTTCCGAAAGTTCATAGAATGTTTTCAGGTGGTTGCTGTATCAGAGACGGCAAAAACAATGTTCCAGTCCATTTTGCTTTTCTGCTACCACTGGGTCCCGTGATCGCCATAGAATGTGGATGTTGAAGGTTGATGAATAAGTTTCTGTGGCGACTACCTTTGCTGAATGGATCGGTCATCCTCCGGTATTATTTTTTCTTTCGTCATTAAATCGTCAAGATCAGCATGTTTCTTTTACTGGCGTTGATGAACTGAGTGTTACCTAAATAGTTTGGGCTCCCGTGCACAAATTCTATCTTATGGATTCTTTTTCTGCATATCGTCGTACCGAGGCTGGCATTGTCCGAAACACAACAGGGTGTGTCCAGGTGGCGGCTGTATCAGAGATGACAATAGTAGTTTTCTAGTGTATTCCCTTTTTCCGATACCACTGGGTCCAGTGATTACCATAGAAATGGATGTGGTTTAAGTTGATGCTGGTGATAGCTCGGCACCATTTAATTATTTCCCTGCAGAATGCACTTATAGCTTAGCACAGCGTCACGCCTGCTGAAGGACTGGCGACAAATTGGACAGGGGTTCATTTTGTCTTCATGAACCGTGTCATTCATCTTTCTTATGTTATATGGAAGAATGGCGACGGCGGTGCTGGTGGTGTATGTGGCGGTGATGGTAATGGTTGCGATGGCGGAAGTGGTGGCGGTGGTGACAGTTTGTGGCATGTTGATTAGATCTTCTATTTAAGATGCTTTTCTAGGGATACAATTTTAACTTGTCTCTAAATGATTAAATTTTACGCAAAATCGACTGTAATTCTATAGTTCTCGCTGGGAACGTAATTTACGTTGGATAATGGCTTTGAGATAATAGTTTCGAAGAAGTCCTGGTGTGATCGCATGGTAATGGACAAGCGTGGCTCTTTTTTTCTGCAAAAAGGCGATCTTCGGAAAACAATGTGTTTTAACATTAAGCTTCTGTCATCGAAGTAACTCAAGTCTCATGTCAGCAAAGGACTACCTCTCCTAAACGGGTCAATTGTCCCGGCGTTATGTTTTGCAGCATGGTGATTCTGTTATCCCCTGACGCATACTTTAAATCTATAAGGTAATGAATTCGAACGCAAACGCTAGAAATTCCATTTTGAATGTTATTTTTTCCCTGGTATACTATACTTACCAGTCTTTCTCTTCTTTGACGGCTGTAGTCAGTATGGTAGATTCTCACCGGATTCTAAAATACTTGAAAAAGCAGTCTACGTTCAGCTTGAAACGTATTTGGTTGATAACAATATTATTTATGATTATCAGTCTGGGTTCAGAAGCTCACTCTCTACAGATACTTGCCTTATTCATCTTTTAGATCATATAAAAATGAACAGTGCTAGGGGTTTATTCACAGGTATGATACTTCTAAATCTTCAGAAGGCTTTTGACACTGTTGATCACAGCATTTTGTGTAGCAAATTGAAACTTATGGGTGTTGGCTCTACCAAATGGTTTGAATCTTATTTGTCTAATAGAAGTCAGCTGGTTAATGTGGGTAAAACAAACTCAGACATACCTAATGTAACTTGTGGTGTACCTCAAGGGAGTATTTTGGGTCCATTACTCTTCTTGTGTTATGTGAATGACATGGTGATAAGTATCGACCCTGACTGCAAACTTTTGCTGTATGCTGACGATAGTACAATCCTATTTTCTCACAAAGATCCAGATCAAATTGCAAATAAACTCGGAAAAGTTCTTGAATCATGCTCAGAATGGCTTGTTGATAACAAATTGTCTCTTCACCTGGGAAAAACAGAATGTATACTGTTTGGATCAAAAAGGAAACTTAGGAAAGTGAAGGATTTCCATATTGTCTGCAATGACCACACGATTGATTCTACAACTTCTGTAAAATACCTTGGTCTTAACATAGATAATCTTCTATCTGGTGAAATTATTGTGAACAGCATTATTTCAAAAGTTAACGCTCGTCTTAAATTTTTGTATAGACAAAATAATAGTATGTCAGCAAAAACTAGGAAAAACTTATGTTCGGCTTTGATACTGTGCCACTTTGATTATTCATGTTCATCTTGGTATGCTGGCCTCAACAAAGGTTTGAAAAAGAAACTGCAAATAGCTCAGAATAAAGTCATCAGATTCATTAATCAACTAGAACCTAGAACAAGGATCACTTCGGATATTCTTATGAACCTGAATTTACTCAATGTTGAAACTAGGGTAAAACAACTAAGATTAAATCATGTGCATAAGATCTTCAACATTTTGTGTCCTTCATACCTTCAAGAAAATTTTGTACCTTTGAGAGACGTACATCACCATAATACTAGGTCTAGTGGGTACAACTTCTTAGTTCCAAATTGTAAAGGCGTCGAGGACTCAACTTTTTATTATACTGGTATCAAAGATTGGAATTCTTTTCCTGAGTGGTTGAAAAAATTGGAAAGCCCACAGAAATTTAAAATAGCCCTCAAGAAATATCTGATTGAGTGTTGTGCAACTGAGCAAGAGCTGTTCTTATATTATTGAGCATATAACATTCCTCTTTTGTCTGTGATAGCAGTGCTAACAGCCGAGTTAATCACTCACAGTGCTATCATGCCTGTAGCACACACACTTGGCCCACCGTATGCTCTGGGCACACTGTTCCTCGAGATACGGGGGTGGTTCGTGGAGAAGCTTAAAGTGACACTCCGGTTCCAGTTCCCTGACGGGTCAGTATGTGGTGGCCTGCGGGTTCGCTCCCTTTGGTCCACTTGTGTGTGTGACAGATATGACCTTTGGTTTTGTTTTTCCTCTTTGAGCACTCTTCGGTGATAAAAATCTTCCCTTTTATAGAGCTTTCAGTGTTAACCTGTGCAATACTTCATACTTTTCCGTGCCAAAGTCTTGTTCGTACCTGAATAGACCCCATTGGAAATAAGCCATTTAGGCTTTATGGGCTATCCATTGGTATTAAGATCGAATCTTTCGAATCAGTGAAAATGGGTGTGGGGTTAGTTTTTTACTTCTAGTAGCCTAGCTCATTCCAAAACTCCTTAAGTTCTAGTCAAATTCACTGTGATAATTTTATATTTTTCTTAAATTAAATTCATATAGATATATACATAAATATCATTTAAGTGTGCTCTTAAATACCTCACTTGTTGATTAATTTTTAAATTTTAATTTCAAAAATCGCTTTTAGATAGTATATGTTACTTTGTTAAATGATCTTAATTCCTGAATAAATCTTAATCTTAATCTTAATCTTAAGACGTTCTATCGTCTCAGGTTCAGCGGAATACCGCGAACGGTCATCGGTTGGGTTATGAACAGACGTGTAGCCAAAATAGTTCCGCCGTCTCTGTTACACATCGATAACACGATGTGGCCTTTGAAGTCAAATTGTTTCTGATAGCAGCATGAAGTCTGGTTGACATCCAAAAAAACTTCATTATCCACAGAATGATTTATCGACCAGTTCATACTGGTTAAGACAAACAACTTTATGATCATGTCGGTTGCATCTATCCATCTCACAAACCTTATGTTTAACGCTTGTTGATCAAAATAATATTTTGAATCAGTTAGGTTTGAATCTGGACTGGAATCTTATTGTTAAAGCATGCTTCCTAAAAGCGAGTTTCGCATCCAAACACTCAGTAAACCGATTTGCTGCTTGCATTATTTCGTTACGCCATCCCAGATGATAGGAATTATAGATTTGAACATGTATTTGTGGCATACACACAACGTGAAAAAACATTTTATCAGAGACACTCTCACATGCCTTCATATATGCACTTCACTCCAAAAGGAGGCTGAAATTCTGTTGGTTCTTTCGATCAACAGGAGTTAAAGTGCCACATCAAGGTCGTGATATAGATAGGTGTAACCGGCATGACCTTAGTCCTTTTCTGCATAAATCAGTATAAACTGGTCAAGTAACCATCGTATGGATTATGAAATGAAAGTGGATGCCACCCATCCGGAACAACGTGACCTGAAAGACCAAATCGAATTATCGCTGTGTAACAGAGAAGGTGAAACCATTTTTAATATATGTCTGTTCAAGCACAAAACGGCGATCATCCGGATATTCCGTTGAGCGTGAGACAATGGAGCCCTTCAACGAGTAAATGCCAGTGTGTCTACAGCCATCAAACACTTTGTAGCCGGTCCGTCAGCAGGCGTAACCCTATGCTAAGATATACGCAAACTCTGCAGAGAAATAATTATATGATCTTGATCTATCACCATCATTAACTGAAACCACGTGAATGACCCATCAACATCAATCTCTATGGTGATCACGGGACCCAGTGGTAGCGGAGAAACGGAATAGACAAGGAAATTGTTATTGTCATCTCTGATACAGCTGCCACTTGGACGCATTCCGTTGTGTTTCGGCTAATGCCAGCCTCTGTACGACGATGTTGATACAGATTCCTTAAAACAGAATTTGTGCACCGGGTCCCAGACTACTTAAGTAGCTCTTAGTACATCCACGCCAGTAAAAGGAACTTGCTGATCTTTGGCAATTTAATGACAGAGGCCGAATGCGACCAGAGGATAGCTGACCCCCGTACATTTCATCCAAAATTTCCTGCAGGGATATAGCTTTGAACACGCATGTAATTGAATTCTACAGTTTGAATGAAATATAGGAGGTGCTGCGCCTTTGTATGTATTATGTCTTCCAAAACGACGCTATCCCGTGCCCTTTGCCAAACCTAAATCCGATTGCTTTATAAAGTCTTACCAGTTATGGCATGTGCTAACTAACATAGAAAACATCATAGCGCATGCAGGTAGCAAATAGGCTAATTTCGTTGCCGGAACTCATCTTTATTATTTTTATAAATATATTTTAATGACTTATCGAAAAATCTTTTGATTTAATTTTTGTGACGCAGCATCTTCCTGTGACAATGTATATAACCTAGGCGCTTGGACTGTTTATATTCTTTGACGATTGCATAGGTTTCCACATACAGCTTTTATGGCCTATATTGCCTTGGGTCCATTCCACTGTGCATATAACCGATCTACTTTGAGAACATATACCGATTATAAAGATGTACTTGACTATAAATTTATGGCATGCTCAGCTGGAAACAATATGATTTTTATAGATCCACCTGTTATTTCATTTTGAAAAGAAGCAAGAAAATGGATACAAACTACATTTCTGTTACCTTGTGTGTAGTTTTTCTTTGTACTAAATAAGTAAATTTATGTTTGTTTAATATGAAAGTAACTTTGAAATTATCTTTTAACGCGCAATTTGTCATTTATATACCTTATACAATAGGAGAAACGTTTCGAGAATGATATTACGTTATTGCTATACGTGAAAGAACACCGATTGACAAGCGCAAAAATATGCTATATAAAACTGATTGATTGATGAGGCGATAGCCGAAATTCGTACATGCTGCAGGGTATTGAGGTTGTACACTTATAAGGTCAGATGCGTTTTAGTGTAGGCCATAAAAGTCCAAGAATGAACATATGTCACATCCAAGATGAGAGTGGAAAGGTCATAGGTATTTTATTGTCGGTCATAAATGTCCAAGAATGAAGACCATTTAGCCATAAAACGTACAAGAGTGAATGTAGGTCACAGATGACATGCGAACAACCCCCTACTATCCATCCAATCTGCCGCCCAGTTGTTTGCAAGTAAACCAGCGCCTATACTATACTTTGACATGGACCACCGCGCTCTAGTGATACATATTTATTTAATGATATTCCGTTCCGTTCGGCAACTTAGTCATGGCTCTGGAAGGACGGACGGAAAGACAGGTAGACGGAAAAGCGGCAGGATGGACGGACAAAGGCAAAACAATATCCCTCCGACTTCGGCGAGGGACAATAAATATTTCACCAAAAACTTAATAAATGGCTTTTAACAAACAACAAAATGGATCAGCCTGATTTTGGTTTCGATAATTTGCTACTGGACTTCCTCGTTCCTCGTTGCTTCCTCAGGAGCGGTCTGATCAGGGCCTAGACTGTTTGTAAATCCGTCTGCATGTTTTGGACGCATTGATGCATTCTAAAAAATCATTCCATTTTTAAGACAATCACGTTATTATTTGAGGTGTCCAAATTTTAGATTGTTTACTGTAGTTTACATTGGCAAAGTCGTTCACATAGCGTATTTCCTGAACACATTTTGTGATACTGAAATGAATGTGCCAAAAGATTGCAAATGAACACTCCCTGTTGGTGACTTTGGTGATACGAATCTCTTAATGCTCAAATTACTACAAACATTTTAAAGATTAGGACCACTAAAATAATTACTTTACTTTTTCTAAGAATTATACAGTTTGATTTTACAATCCAGTAATGTGTCTGAAAGATGCAGGTGAAATTGCAAACAGTGTAGACCTGTGGCCGTATTCATAAAACGACTTAAGTGGTTGCTATGCTGTTGCTAAGGCTAAATTTCTTTGAAGGAGATTCCCTACAACTATGAAATTTGCTCTGGAGGAACAGTCTTACAAAGACTGTTCCTCCAGACCAAATTTGATAGTTGTAGGGAATCCTCTTTATAGATATTTAGCCTTAGCAAGCGCATAGCAACGACTTAAATGGCTTTATGAATACGGCCCCGGATTAGACTGTTCTAGAAACAACTGATCGGGATTTACACATTTTGCTTAGACCCATGTGACCTAACAGTAAGAAGTTTTATGCTAAGCACACATTTCATACACTTTTTATGAAAATTGTTTGCTTGGCTGCTTTGAGAATCAAAACAGAAGAAAGAAAGAAGACGGATTAAATATAAAAACGAACGCGAAATTCTCACTTTGAACGAGTTTCAGAACTTGTATTAGACCCGCTCTTTGACGGCTGGTACAGTGCGCAAAGAAAATACAATTGTAAACTAAATGCACTACGGGTATCCATATCTTCGATGTTAATGCGTGGTATGACTTGTTTGTTTAGATATACGAGGACCATCGAGAAATTGGCAGATACTGTGGAAAAATCACTGCACCAGGTGTCACGACTGAGTCTAACATACTGCATGTTCTATTTACGACGGACCTGTTTCGTTCTGGAAAAGGATTTGAAGCTGTTTACTTTCAGACCGAGGGTAATAATCCACTTATTATGATTGTGATTTTAAAGAATCGCACCCTTTCCGTTAGTTAGTTGTAGTTTCGGCTTGGCTAAGAGTAAAGTAAATAAGTAACTTTATATTTCTTTAGAGGTTTATTTATGATAAGCGCGATGACTTTGATTTTGATATAGTTAATTTTCCTTTCTTTGGATGGTGACGTTCCCCGTTCTACCTCTTACGGGTTTACATTTCTGTACTTTTCGGTTTGTTAGAGTATCCATTGATGTAAAGGGGTTTGAATTGTAACTGCTAAACTTCTTCAACGGGGCTATCGGTATCATAGCTTTAAAAAAGAGTTTGCTGAATTTTATTGGCGACACTATGGACGGTTTCAAGATTCAAGGTCGGATTAAAAACTGCCTTGCAGCAAGGTATATTTATGGTGATTTAGTCTATAAATTGAAAAACATGTAAGAAAGGCTGACTTTTCAGATCAGTTCAGAAAAACTATCATACGTCACAAAACAGGTAGCTAATGAACACTTCTTTAGCTACCTGTTACTAACGTATTGGATGTAACATTAATTGCTCTGCAGTCTGCTTGCTTATTGGTTAACGATATATTAATTGATCACCTGAGACTGAGTCCGACGAAAGACAAATATTCGTGTTTATTTTGGCGTCATAACCCTAGTATGCAGCAGTCCACTGAAAGTGGCATTCCATCAAACGAAATCCCCAACCTCCAACGGCTAATTGTAACACAAGGCCATAAAACAATTGTGAGTACAGGATGTGCTGTAGATGAAAATAGAAGTATTTAAGAGCCGCCTATTTCCGAACGAGAATTGCACTCAGAGCTTTTAAGTATATGCACTCATTTTTGCACTATTTCCAAAATAAACAATTTTACCAATTTCATTATATAGTATACAATTGTGTCTAAATCTATTGTAAAAATTCAAAAAAAAAATTAAATGTAATTTTTAATTAAAATATAGTATCGAAGTTAAAAATGTAAATGAACACTATCGTCAGCCAATATGGAAGTTAATACCCCGCCTTAAGTCATATGACGATACCTACAGTAGGTGGACAAAAAAATTCGTCACAAAGTGACGTCGCCGTTTAAACTAATGCATTTCCATAATTTTCAAAAAGAATGCTGTCACAAAGTTTTTGAAGACAGTTTAATGAAACTTGCACGGATAAAAAGCGAATTGAAAACAGCAATATAGAATGAAATATTATGGTTATTCTACGTTTAGTATAGGAGTTTCACGTGATTGAAATGAATGTAAAAGTTTTAAAATCTTGATCCCCATTGACGTTAATGTTATCGAAAATGGCAGTTTTTGTTTTCCTTTCATTGAAAACTGTTGGTACAAGAAAATAGCAAAAGAATCAAATTTCTTGTTATGCTTGTTTATTGCGTAAATCATTTTGCATATACATGGTGAAAACAGAGTGGTGATAACTTTTGTAGTTTTGCTATAATATTTTTACAAAATTTGTGTAAATGCATTGATTTAAACGGCAACGTCACTTTGTGACGAATACTTTTGTCCATCTACTGTAGGTATTGTCCTGATTCGTGCACGCGCTAGTGACGTCAGAGTAAACTATTTCTATCCAGTGAGGCGATTTCGATCGCGGTCAGTGTTTTTCTTTTCAAACTTTATTTCATTTCCTAGTATAAAATAACTTTTTATAAAAATTGCTCTTAATATCTGTTGTCAAATGTATAAATGGCCATTTCAAAGTTACCTTGTAAATATTTCATAGAAACTTTTTGTAATCATAAACAAGGGCGTAAATCTTTAACACATTGTTGATTGGCTTAAACATTGAAACACAGTCCGATTAAACAAATAGGCCCAGAACTTTCCTACTACCGTTACAATTGTACTGAAAAGAAATCAATATTTTGGCGCATCGTTTTCCTAAACATAACTTAGGCGAAAAGGGCGAGGGCTACGTTCGTGAAAATCCGGGTTTAGCCGCCCCATCCACCCCCACCTTAACGTTTCAGATAAGCTGGAGGACATATGTTGCAAAAGATGGCGAACTTCAAAAAAGGAATATGAATTGTTTACTGGTATTCAAGGACAATCATTCACCAGGACCTGTGATCAGGGAAGCTAGTCCCTAGCCCTTACAAGAGAAGTAAATTTAGTCATTGAATCATCTGCACGCTCGGCAGCAGAAATAAAGGAATCTGCCAGTGGATTCCAATCTCTGATAGTCTTCAGGAAGAAACTGGACTTGCTAATGTCTGTCCCAGACAATGGGTTGGAAATGCCATGGAATGATGATTCCTGGTATGCCTACTTGTTTGAACAAGGTCATTTATGGGTATACTGGCTGCGCCCTTCAGCCCTTTATTAAGTATTATGAGTCTACTATATTTATGTCCCCCCACCAAAGGTGAGGGGGGACATATTGTTTTCAGTGCGGATCCTGGGCGTTGGCGTCGGCGTCAGCGTCGGCGTGACAGATTTCTTGCGTGCGCGATATCTCTTGAACCAATAGTCGGAATTTCACCAAACTTGCATTGATACATCATTGGGACAAGTTTAAGAGCTGATTAGGTTTTGGTGACCTTGACCTCATTTTCAAGGTCACTGGAGGACTTAGATGACAATTTCTTGTACCCGCTATATCTCCTGAACCAATGGATTGAATTTCACCAAACTTGCATGGATACATCATGGGAACAAGTTTAAGAGGTGATTAGGTTTTGGTGACCTAGACCTCATTTTCAAGGTCACTGAAGGACTTAGATGACAATTTCTTGTACTAGTGATATATATTGAACCAAAGGATGGAATTTCACCAAGCTTGCAGGGATACATCATTCGGACAAGTTTAAGAGCTGATTAAATTTTGGGGACCTTGACCTCATTTTCAAGGTCACTGGAGGACTAAGATGTCAATTTCTTGTTCCCACGATATCTCCTGAACCAATGGATGGAATTTCACCAAACTTGCATGGATGCCTTATTGGGACAAGTTTAATAGCTTATTAGGTTTTGGTGACCTTGACCTCATTTACAAGGTCACTGGAGGACTTACATGACATTTTCTTGTATCACTATATCTCCTGAACAAATTGATGGAATTTCACCAAACTTGCATTGATACATCATTGGGACAGGTTTAAGAGCTGATTGGATTTTGGTGACCTTGACTTAATTTTCAAGGTCACTGAAGCTTACATGACATATCTTTTACCCACTGTATGTCCTGAACCAAATAAATGGAATTTGTCCAAACTTGCGTGGATACATTGTTGCAACAAGTTTAAGAGCTGGTCAGATTTTGGTGACCTTGACCTCATTTTCAAGGTCACTGGAGGACTTAGATGACACTTTCTTGTACCCACTATATCTCCTGAACCAATGGATGGAATTTCACCAAACTTGCATGGATACATCATTGGGACAAGTTTGAGAGCTGATTAGATTTTGGTGACCTTGACCTCATTTTCAAGGTCACTGGAGGACTTAGATGACAATTTCTTGTACCAGTGATATCTCTTGAACCAATGGATGGAATTTCACCAAACTTGCATGGATACATCATTCAAACAAGTTTTAGAGATGATTTGATTTTGGTGACCTTGAACTCATTTTCAAGGTCATAGTCATCTATTTAGGGTATCTTTAGAACCAGTGGATGGATTTTCTCCAAACTTGCCTAGATATTTTACTTGTTCAGGCTTTTTATTCATTGGAGGGGATGGGAAATGGGATGGTGGGGGGACATCAGTTTTTCTCTGAAAAACATTTCTAGTTCATTCTGTTGTTCAGGGATTCGCACTTAAGTTTCTCTAGAATGCCAGTCATACTTCCAGTTTCATAGGTGAAATTTCCTGTTACAAATCTAGCCGCCTTTTTCTGCACCTTCTCAAGTTCATCTTAAAGAAGTACACTTTGAGGGTCCCAAACTGAACTAGCATGCTCCAGGTGTCACGGAATCTCCGTGACTTTATCTCACAATTAATTCTTATTATGTTTTGTTTTATTCTATTTCTACATAGCAGTGTTATTTTATGTTTATATTGTTACATTTGATATAATGCTAGTAACATTCACTTAATTCCAAGCACATTAGTTTAAATTGATTGTTGACGTAACGTCATATGACGTTGACGTCGTTGTTAGGGGCGATTAGGATAAGTAACTGAAGATAGAAAAGGACGCATTAAACAGAGAGAAATAAAAATACAGTGAATACTATGGACAGATGTAATCAATTGTGGCAGAACTGAAGGAAAGAAGTTACCAAAGAGACAGTATAGATAAGTGTTCTCTGTTTATACAGACTGTGATATAGAAATAAAGATAAATCATTTCAAATATAGTGAGGAATCAACCAACCTTACCATACTAATGAAAAATATAACACTGACTTGTTGTAGACTTTTAAATAAATAAGTGTATTAACTAATTTGTATCTTTATGTGTTTCGCCACATAAATTGGTCCCGCGAACCGGATACGACTGAAATTAAATAAACAAGATGTCGCTCCGTAGCTTGAAAGCAAACAGAACCAGGTATAAGAATATTCTGGAAAAGGAATTAGCAATTGGAAACAATCTGCTAGCAGAGGATAAAGAAAGAATAAGCTTGAAAGACTTTGTTTTGAAAGCTGATGAATGTATCAAACGTTTAACAGACTTCTGTGATAAGCTAGAAGTGACAAATGAAAAAATTCCTCTGGCTGTCGCAGGAACAGACAGTGAAGATGAAATGGAAGAACTGCTGACTGAAGATGGCTCCTTTATGACACTAATAATAGACTGCAGAGATCATTTAATCACCTTTCAAAAGTCTCTCCTGGATGAAAAGACACCGTCAGAAAATGCTTCGGCAATAACTATAACAGAGGAACGGTACACTCGAATGGAACAGTTGCAGGTTCAAATGCAGCAATTGTTAATAGATCACCAAACTATGTTGATTCAACAGACACAAAGACAGCAGAACTCAAATGGGACTATAAAGCTACCCCGTCTAGATATTCCTTCATTCAATGGGGACGAAATGAAGTGGACTGAGTTCTGGGACACTTTTGAAACCACAATTGACCTCAACGATAGTTTATCGGACATGGACAAACTGAAATATTTAAATAGCAAATTGACAGGTGAGGCAAAACAAGCTGTATCTAGTATACGTTTATCAAAGGAGAATTACGAAGTTGCTAAGGGGTTATTGAAGGAAAGATTTGGAGATCAACAGACTGTAATCAACTCGCATTATGCAGAATTAATGAATTTAACGTCGGCTAGCAACAACACAAAAAGTCTAAGATCTCTTTATGATCAAATTGAAAAGAACCTGAGAAGTCTTGAAGCACTGAAACAGAACATCGATCAAGACATCTTTATTTCTATAGTTCTTCAAAAATCCCGCGAGACCTTCTTATACAACTTGAAACACAAAAGGGGTCAAAGGAAAAATGGTCAGTTCATAAATTAAGGGAACTTCGAAACGAATGCATTTCGGCTCGCGAGAGAGCTGAACATCAAATTACAAATGAAAACAAGAATCTGTTTCCAAAACACACAAGGTTTACATCAGAGGCTCTTGTCTCAGGATCTAAAATACAAGGCTCAGGTAACTCAGGCCGTACCAATATCATACCGCCATGTCTGTATTGTAGCGAGCGACATTGGAGTGACGAATGCCAAGTATATCCTTCCCTGGAAACAAGAAAGCAAAAGGTCAAAGGGCGTTGCCATATATGCCTAAAACAAAGCCACAAAACAAATGAATGCACCCTCTCGAGAACGTGTTATTACTGTGGACAAAGAAATGTTCACCACAGAAGTCTTTGTCCCAAAAGGTTTGGATCTGTGCAACAAGTGCCTGCACATTTAGCTGATGAGCTACTGGAACAAGACGTCGAAGATGCAACAGAAAACGCTCTTATGTCTTCCGAAGAAATGGTACTGATGCAAACAGCGAAAGCTAATGTCCTAGATCCAACTACTGGGATGCACGAAAACGTTCGAATGTTATTCGACTCCGGGAGCCACAGGACCTATATTACAGAAAAGTTAGCTAAAAAACTGAATCTGAAATTGGGGGAAAAAAGTAAAATTGCCCTGGTCACATTCGGATCTGAAAAGCCACAGATATTAGATACCCCTTCTACAGCTATAAGCATGGAACTAAAGGATGGAAGTGTTTTAAAATTAACAGCCAATGTGATTCCAAACATAGCTGGATTGATGCAGAGACGTCCATTTAATACTAGCTGCTTACAAAATTGGGAATTTTTATGGAATGACAATGCTCTTGCTGATACTTTGCCAACTGAAGTAGAAAACTCCAGGATAGATTTGCTTATAGGTAATGATTACTATCTTGACCTCATACTTCCCCAAAAGGTGGAGATACAGCCAGGCCTGTATATGCTTGGTTCTAAGTTAGGTTGGATACTAGCTGGACGAACACCTGACTCTGCTAGGACAACAGAAGAACAAAGCTTACTGGTCGTTACCTATGGAACAGAAGTTGAAAGAAACACAAACGTTTTCACAAGTGAAGATCAAATCCTACCCATCAAACCAAGTTTAGAGGATTTTTGGCGGTTAGAATCAATAGGGATACATGACACCCCAAGAGATACTGAGCAGAAGAATGTGTTAAGACAATTTAATGAAACATTACAATATGAGAATGGTAGGTATCAAGTTGCCTGGCCGTGGAAAGATGACGTAACAAATTTACCAGAAAATCATGGACTAGCGGTTGGGAGATTCCGATCCCTGATTAACAGATTAAGAAGTAACCCAGCTCTTGTAAAACAATATGGAGATGTTATAGCCGACCAACTCAAACAAGGGATCATTGAGAAAGTGCCAAACCAACAAAACCAGCTTAGGAAACACTATATTCCTCATCATCCTGTGGTTAATCTATCAAAAGCCTCCACAAAGGTGAGGATAGTGTATGATGCTTCCGCAAAGACTAAAGAGGAGAATAGGAGTCTAAATGAATGCTTGCATAAGGGCCCGGTTCTGCTACATGATCTCACCGGAATCTTACTTCGTTTTCGATTGAATAGAATAGCTTTAGTCTCTGACATTGAAAAGGCATTCTTACAAGTAAGCCTCAATGAAGAATCAAGAGATGTAACAAGATTCCTTTGGCTAAAAAACAGAGATATCTTAAATATAAAAAATAACATTCAAGAGTATCGCTTCTGTAGGGTACCCTTTGGTATAATTTCAAGTCCTTTCCTTCAAGCTGCTACTCTAGAGCACCATTTGAGAAAATTTGACAGTTTAACGGCAGAAAGTATAAGACAAAACATTTATGTTGACAATGTAATTGCAGGAAGTGAATCTGTAAAAGATGCCATGGAATTCTATACTGAAGCAAAACGTATCTTTAAAAAGGCTGGAATGAATTTGCGTGACTGGGCATCAAACAGTAAGCAGGTCCTCGACGAAATACAAAAGCAGGATCAGTCACACTCAAAGAATATGAAAGTTCTAGGGCTCTCGTGGATAGTGTCAAAGGATCAAATGTCAATAAATGTTAGTTCTGTTGCTGACTCATCGAATTCAACCAAGCGAGCAGTGCTTAAACAAATCGCGTCAGCTTTTGATCCACTGGGATTGTTTAGTCCAGTCATACTGCGAGGAAAGCGTTTCTTACAAACACTTTGGAATCAGAATATTTCATGGGATGAGACATTGTCCTTACAAGATATAACACAGTGGTCCAACATACAGGAAGATTTAAAGAGACTACCATGTTCAACGTTTCCAAGATATATTGGCTTTTCACAAAAGGGAAAACCTTCATACCAGTTACTAGCCTTCTGTGACGCATCCAAATATGCTTATGCAGCATCTGTGTATCTGTATCAAGAGTGCGAAAATATGCGCAAAGTTGATCTAGTATTCTCCAAAACAAGACTTGCTCCAAATAAAGACATTAGCATGTCAAGATTGGAACTACTGGCTGCAGTCATCGGAACTAGATGTTTAAAGTTTGTTCAGGAAGAACTAAAGCTTGATATAGATTCAAAACACATCTGGTTAGATTCACAATGTGTACTATGCTGGATAGATAGTAAAAAGTCTCTCAGCACATTTGTACAGAATAGGGTGAAAGAAATTAAACAACAGAAAGACATTAACTTTCATTACGTACCAACAAACCAAAACCCAGCTGACATTGCTAGTAGAGGCACATCAACTCCTGAGATCCAGAGAAATAAACTGTGGTGGAACGGACCAGACTGGCTGACCAAGCCAACTGTTGAATGGCCTGTCTGGAACTTCAACAAAGAAAATGAAACTCTTCTGTCAGAAACAGAATCAGAACTTAAGAAATCGAAGGTTATATACGAAGCAAAGCTATTTGCTGCGGATGGCTCTTCTAGAGAGAATAGAGAAAACGACATGTTACAAGCCCCCTTTGGCATAAACGTTAAACGGTTCTCCTCCTATATGAAATTGTTAAGAGTAACGGCTCTAGTGGCAAGGTTTATTGCAAAGGTGAAGAAAATCAAACATGGAAGTGGCCCTTTAGAAGCTTCAGAGATTTTCATTGCTGAACAAAAATGGATAAAGTATACTCAGTCAGAATACTTTAAGGATATTATCAATTCCATCAAGAACAATAAAGCAAACAACTGTGCGGATCAGCTCGGTCTTTATCTTGATGAACATGGACTACTAAGATGTAGTGGAAGACTAAGCAATGCTGAGATTTGTGAAGGAGAGAGACATCCCCTGCTGTTACCAAAACACAGCAAGGTAACCGATTTAATAATTGAAAACCAACACAAAAAAGCTTTACATGCTGGAGTAGCCCAAACATTAGGATTAGTCAGACACAAATACTGGATACTGCAAGGACGTTCGGCAGTGAAAAGAGTTTTGAGACAATGTGTTGTTTGTCGGCGCCACGAAGGAGGTTCATATAGAATGCCGTTCATGCCACCATTACCCAGCAGCCGTGTTTCCCAGTCGGCACCCTTTACTTTCACCGGAATAGACTACTTTGGACCCTTATACATCAAAACAAAGTCAAACAACCAAAAGGTATGGGTTTGCTTATTTACATGCTTTGTAACACGGGCTATACACCTTGAACTAATACAGAACATGACAACCGAACAGTTCATACTAGGATTCAGAAGATTTCTGTCAAGGCACGGCAAACCCAAAGAGATTATATCAGATAATGCATCCCAGTTCAAACTCGCCTCAGAAACACTGGATGAACTTTGGGGACTGATTTTAACACATAATAATGTAACGTCTTATGTAGCTAATGAAGGCATTACATGGAAATATATAGTAGAGTTTGCACCATGGATGGGTGGATTTTACGAACGACTGGTTGGGTTGGTGAAGAGAACTTTAAGAAAAGCAATAGGTAGGACAATTCTTACAAATGAACAACTTTTAACAGTGTTAAAAGAATCAGAAGCTGTCGTGAACTCAAGACCTCTAGTATATATTGGAGACGAAATTCAGTCTCACATAACTATGACTCCTGCTCATTTCTTAAGTCTTAATCCAAACATAGGAATACCGAATATAGAGGCAGATGATGATATTGACTTTAACCCAAACAGAAACGCAGCAAATAAACTGATAGAAACCTGGAAAAAAGGACTTAAATTGTTAAACAGAATTTGGCACATCTGGAGAAATGATTATCTATTAAGCTTAAGGGAGAGACCACAGTTCAGATTAAAGGAAGCACATGTAAAATCTCCATATTCAGCTGCTATTGGTGACATTGTTTTGATTAAGGATGAACTACCCAGAGGAAACTGGCGGATAGGTCGAATTATAGAACTAGTAAAAAGCAGAGACCAGGAAATACGTTCAGCCAAAGTTTTACTCGCATCAAATTAAGTTATTGGTCGACCTTTAAATTTACTTTATCCTATTGAATGTCCACTGGAATCGGATGGAAATGAAATGGGTCAACAGAAGAGAGAGTCTGGAGGAATAATAAAAGATAATGATGATAGCAGACAAACACCAAGACCACCCAAACGACAAGCTGCCATACGTGCACTTCAAAATATTAAACATCAAATACAGGAAAATTAACTCTGTGGCGGGAGTGTCACGGAATCTCCGTGATTTTATCTCACAATTAATTCTTATTATGTTTTGTTTTATTCTATTTCTACATAGCAGTGTTATTTTATGTTTATATTGTTACATTTGATATAATGCTAGTAACATTCACTTAATTCCAAGCACATTAGTTTAAATTGATTGTTGACGTAACGTCATATGACGTTGACGTCGTTGTTAGGGGCGATTAGGATAAGTAACTGAAGATAGAAAAGGACGCATTAAACAGAGAGAAATAAAAATACAGTGAATACTATGGACAGATGTAATCAATTGTGGCAGAACTGAAGGAAAGAAGTTACCAAAGAGACAGTATAGATAAGTGTTCTCTGTTTATACAGACTGTGATATAGAAATAAAGATAAATCATTACAAATATAGTGAGGAATCAACCAACCTTACCATACTAGTGAAAAATATGACACTGACTTGTTGTAGACTTTTAAATAAATAAGTGTATTAACTAATTTGTATCTTTATGTGTTTCGCCACACCAGGACTGGACGAACCAGTCCCTTGCATGCTAACCCTTTAACGTCTAAGGAAGCCAGGGGTCCTATCAGCCTGTATGCAAATATTGCAGACATTCTTTACCATTTAAATCATTGGTAATGGTAATGCCGAGATACTTGATATTTTCTACTCTAATGTTCCCTCTAATGTATAGAAAGTATTGGTCTTCTTGGAATCGACATTATATTAAATTATACTGGAAGTAATATACAAGAACCTGTGAGTTTTACGCTTACCGTCAGATCCTAGATTGAACTGATTTGTAAATTTATATATATGCATGTAGTTTATCTGAATAAAATACTGTTTAAACCAACCTGCGAGTATTGCTTTTCGTATAAGATTTCATCCTGTTGTCGGCATGGGGCCCTAGCTGATTGCTCAATTTCTGTATTTTCATATTCTATCGATTTTGTTTTGACAATAATATATTATTTTCAGATTCCAGGGATTGTTTATCCGACTACACGTGCATTTCAACAGACAGAGCTATACAACAAAATCATATATGTGATACCTACAGAGACTGTCCTTACGGCGATGATGAAAGATTTTGTCATTTCAGGTCTCTATATCTCTTTCTCTGTCTCTCTGTCTCTCTCTCTCTCTCTGTCTCTCTCTCTCTCTCTGTTCAAGACAACAGTTTTACTGAGCGATTATTTTGTAAGATAAGCAATGATCTGGAATTACTACAATCAAATCCTACATCCCCTTCTCAAAACCAAACGGGAAAGAAGCACGCACACACAAATTGACAGAAATTCACGAAAGACACGCATGGTAAACCAAATGTGCAGGTCTTTCCCAACCATGTGGCAATTAAGCTACCCTAATTAAAATTAGCAGCAACATTAATTTTTATATTTCATTTAATTTCAAATTACAAAACAAAACAGAAAGCATAACCGGACTGCTAGAGACCATGGCCGAGCTGACATAACAACACGTAACGCTGAGGAACAACAACAGAAGTACCGCCTTGGAACGGTCAGCAAAATATTACTGGGGAGCTTAAACTAGTTTTACTGAATCCAAACTACGGTGGTCTAAGCACATTTTGCATCTAAGCCCTTCCAAAGTGGGTTCTACTGATTAAGGTAAGAATTTGCTCCTAAAAAAGTAAGTTATATCCTTTACAAATTGACTCCCACTGAGACAGGAGGCAACACTAAAACTGGCAGTCTGACAGATTTTCCATTGAAAGTGTCCCATTTACCTGTAGTCAGTAGTACAATAGAAGATGTATTCAAGATATGCTTCTCAGTTGGAACGCAAACCCTCGAAAAGCGGTGATTGTATTTACAACGGTGGATCCTTCCACATAGAAAATAGGCCCTAAAAATGGCGAACATGGTTCTTGACGAAATTTCCCATTATTCTCAAATGTATTTAGAGGTATTGGCTATATTAAAATGATTCAACACAGAAAATTGCTTTGTTAACTAGTATTAAGCAGGCTTTCTTAACAAAATTGAAGGCCAAAATTGCTCGAAATGCTAAAATATTCATCGTCAAAGTACTATGCACTATCTTGATTCTACCGAAAACTTGCATCAACATAAATCATTATTTACAGAGAGCCGGGACTTTCTCCAATGCGCACACCCATGCCATCGAAAACTTTATTATTTCTTCTTTGTGCATATGAAATTTAATGCAATATCGTTTTGGAACATTTTTAAATTGCAAAATGAAAGATGGCATCAGTGGTTTTACGCTCAAAAAAACGGTCTTGCACGTGATCTGGGCACCAGCAATACTCGCCGGCCAGCCGCAATTTAGACAGAAAATTAAGGTCGACAGCTTGTCAAACATTAGCTCAGATTGCTAAAAGCTTGAAGAGGAGAAAAAGTACGGAGGTTAGTAGGCTAAAATAGACTACAAACGGGTAGAACGTACCTCATCCGACTGCTGGCCTGATTGGCATTGTACAAATTTGACCTGCCAATCCACTTTATGACAATAATATCCTTTTCAAACTTTATTTATCTTTCAAACAGTCATCTGTTATCTGTCAAAAAATTTATTAGGTCACTGCTGTGACGTCATCGTTGAAAATGATGACGTATTCATATTACCTAGAACTATAGGCAGCCGGCATGCCATGTAAACGGATAATACGTCGAACATGAATTAACCAGATAATTTCAGTAGAACCCGGTACGAAGTAAGAAAGTTTTTCTTTCTTGTCATTTTGTTTGTCTAGCTTTCGAAATAATTTACAATATGATCGTATAATTTGCTCAACAATTACCAGTGGTAAATACTGAAGTGAGAAAAAAACAAGCCGGGCGGGGATTGAATGAGGTTGGGCGGCCGGGGGTGGGGGAGGGGGGGGGGGCGAGCTGCACTTACTACATCATCTTTAGACTAACTAACTATCTCATCACAGATATATCTACAAATGAGACGAAGATGTGTTGTTATACAGTAACATAATATGAATTTAGTCTGGATTGATGCCAGTATTGATGTTTTGGTACTAAACATCCAAACATGACTTGAACACTTAACAGTCGTTGCTCTCTCTCTCTCTCTCTCTCTCTCTCTCTCTCAATTCAATAGAAGATTTTTAGCTAATTGTTGCTACACAACTGAGATTTATAACATTTGAATCTTCAAAGAGGACCCTTTTTTAATTTGAAAGCTGACTCTTGTCGCATGTGACAACAGCAAAAAAGTGCTTAGTATGACGACTGTTTCAAAATTAAAAGCTGTTTATATAAGCGAACACAAAAACCTTGGTTGACTGGTTGGCTTGCAAGAATACCTTTCCATTCTGAAATAATCTGGCGACTGCGAAGTTCGACGATGAACCTGAAAAGGGTGTCGGGTGCGTGGGTGAGTGGGTGGGCGAGGGGGGATGTGTGGGGAAAATTTCTGTTTTCGTCACCAGATATTGTCAGGGTCACTGAAGAGGCTTTATTAGCGCGTGGCACAAAAAGCAGCCATAATACTGTACATATACTTAAACTGTATATGAATCGCTCAACTTCGGCAGACTCCATACCTTGAATAATTGTTAAGACCTAAACAGTCTGCTTGAAAGTCGAAAACAGAAGAGGTGTGTGGAACTGTTAAAGTACGCACGTACTTTGTATATACTTATTCAACCAACAGCAAAATGAGCATGAATATAAAAACTACTACAAAAAAATCCAAACTAGAATGCACAAATGCAAGATGTTCATCTTATCACCCGTAAACTTTCTGACCCTCATAAAATAAGAAAAAAAAGCGAAAACCTTCCCACACTTCACCACATTTGGTAGTTTAGAGTGTTAGATGCGAATCTAGAGGCCGCTGGCTCGATTCCTGACACTGCCTAATGAATGTGTTTTAACTGTTATTCGATTCGATTCGGAAATCGACTGTCCAAGAGTTTACTTTCAGGACACAGAGTCAGAGAATGAAGAGTAAATCCAGAGTTGAGCAACAAGTGTACCGGATTGCCCTTTACGGTTGCCTTCGGGAAGATTTGTAAATGCAAAAATTACAAATCTTCTGGTGAAATTTAAGATACCTGGGACTGCTAGTCAAAGAAAGATAAGACCATACAATTTCAGTTACAATTCTAATGCCCCAGTCACACACACACTTTACGGATTGGGCGGATAGTTGTGAATAAAAATCCACAGTGATCCGCAAATTTTGTGGGCGTGGCCTATTTTCTTGATTAATTTACGGATACAGTTACCTATAGATGCGTATGGTTAAGGATAAATGCGGATGTCGGCGGTCAGATATTTTCCCTTTGCATCAATACGATGAGGGATGAAACGAATGCATACGTACTACTTACCTTCCATTACCTTCTGTTACTTCTAGATGCGGAAAGATGTTGTTGATGTTACGGATGACCCGTTCGTAAATGTCCGGTTTTATTCGTAATGTTCCGTATCGCATCTACAGATGGCCCATCCGTATCTGTCCAGTGTTATTCGTAAAGGTCCGTATCGCATCCGCAGAGTCTGTAACTGTCCGTATCGTATCCGTAGGGTCCGCAGGATCCGATTCCAAAGGAGGGGTGTCTATAAGGCTGTTTTCATGGCCACTACCGATTTTCTTTAAACTTTGTAAACTTAGACTACTATGTGTTGGCTGTAATGTCATGCGATATTAAATCATTTGGTGAAGGTTTCTTTGGTGTGTACGAGATTAAAGTGGGTGGGGTAATTCTGACCCGAAGAGGGTTCTGTTAAGAAAATGCTAATATTTTTATTGCTACTTAGAACTGGAAGTCTACCATTTTATGACTCCTTATGCAATGCCAGATATAACAAATGATTATAATACTTTTGTGAAATTTCTACATGCAGTGCGTTTATACTCACTTGTATGACATACCTAAATTTTAGCCTTTTTTATTCTCCAACTTTACGCAAAACCACAACAGCTTTTTACACTAAAAGCTATTCCAATGATATTTTGCAGTTATACAGTATATTAAATGGTTGTTCCAAAATTATGCCGATAATTTTCTACAATGGATATTTTCTGAGTTATCTCCCCTTAAAACCGCTTCTTTTTTTTCAAAATTATTACTCAGATTTTATATCCCCCGCCACATGTTAGTGGCGGGATATTTATACCCCGACATGCGAAGTATGTCAGGGGGTATATAGTTTTTGCCATTCCGTCTGTTTGTCCGTCCGTCCGTCCGTTCGTCAACTTTACGTCAAAGTTTTGCGTTAAACCTTTTGTGGATGCTCATATTTCTTTAACCTTATATCAGGTTCTCTTCATATTTACTTTGTTATATCTCTATAGCTTTACCTTTGATCTGAAATATCAAGGCACCTGGGTCAGGCCCTGGAAGGAGGTCACGGGTCAATAATTATGACTTTTTCATTATGTCAAAGTTTTGTGTTAAACCTTTTGTAATTGTTCATATTTCTGTAATCACAGGTCAGATTCTTTTCATATTTGGTTCATGATATCTCATGAACATTACCTATGATGTGAAGAGTCTTTGCCCCTGGGTCAGGCCCCTGGGTGGGACCAAGGGTCAACAATTAGGACTTTTGCCTTTTCATTATATCAAAATTTTGGGTTAAACCTTTTTGAATTGCATATATCTCTGTAAATGCATTGCAAATATCTTCCATATTGTATTCATGATATCGCTGCAGCATTGCTTTTGATAGGGACTTCAGGGTCAGGCTCATGGGTGGGGCCAGGGGTCAATAACTAGGACTCAGCCATTTGTTTTATTTTTTGCTTGTTCTGAAATATTTAAATGAAGTCTAGTGATGCATGACTAATTCTATTATATACTAGTTTACCATTTACATGTACATGGATGCTGCTGCTGACTCAAGGTCAAGGTCACAGACTTAGAATTTGTTCCATTAACATTTGCATTTAACTTTCGGTTAAAATGTGCTTTCATTTGACGGCGGCACTGATCGGGTATACGTGAGCCCCTGCTTACATGCTCTAGTTTGTCTTTTGCTGTATGTATTTCTGTTCATCTGTTGTACGTACATTTGTCTGCCTGTCTGTTTGTCCGTATGTCAGTCTGTCTATCCGTGAGTCTTCGTAATATTTAAAATAAAATAAAACTAATGCTCTCTGTCAAATGTCTTTGCTTATTTTCTCAGAATTGTATCATGTTCTTTTCAGTGTCTCTTCTTATTACACATACTCTAAGTAACGTATTTTGCAGCTTGTAAAGACCCAAGACAAGTGCACATGCCATGTTTGAAGAAAATCCATCAAAATACTCAAGGTATCGAAAGGAAACGAAGCCTCACGAATAGACAGACTGACATACGGACTGTGACTTGACTTGACCTTAGGGCCTTAGGGCAGCAGCAACATCCATGTAAAGTAGACTAGTATAAAATAAAATTGGTCATACATCACTAGACTCCATTAAGATATACCAGAACAAGCAAAAAATAAAACAAATGGCTGAGTCCTATTTATTGACCTCTGGCCCCACCCATGAGGCTGACCCTAAAGTCCCTATCAAAAGCAATGCTATAGAGATACAGTGAATACAATATGGAAGATATTTGCCATGCATTTACAGAGATATATGCAATCAAAATGGTTTACCCAAAACTTAACATAATGAAAAGTTGTAAGTCGTAATTATTGACACTTGGCCCCACCCAGGGGCCTGAACCAGGGGCAAAGACTCTTCACATCAAAGGTAATGCTCAAGAGATATCATGAACCAAATATGAAAAGAATCTGACCTGTGGTTACAGAAATATGAACAATTAGAAAAGGGATAACACAAAACTTTGACATAATGAAAATGCCTGAGTCATGATTATTGACCCCTGACCTCCTCCCAGGGGCCTGACCCAGGTGCCTTGATATTTTAGATCAAAGGTAAAGCTACAGAGATATAACAAAGTAAATCTGAAGAGAATCTGATATAAGGTTAAAGAAATATGAGCATTCACAAAAGGTTTAACGCAAAACTTTGACGAAAAGGTGACGGACGAACAGACGGAATGACAAAAACTATATACCCCCTGACATACTTCGCATGACGAGGGTATAAATATCCCGCCACTAACATGTGGCGGGGGATATAAAATCTGAGTAATAATTTTGAAAAAAAAAAAAACATAAAAGAAGCGGTTTTAAGGGCAGATAACTCAGAAAATATTCATTGTAGAAAATTATCGGCATAATTTTGGAACAACAATCTAATATACTGCATAACTACAAAATATCGTTGGAATAGCTTTGAGTGTAAAAAGCTGTTGTGGTTTTGCGTAAAGTTGGAGAATAAAAAAAAGGCTAAAATTTAGGTATGTCATACAAGTGAGTATAAACGCACTGCATGCAGAAATTTCACAAAAGTATTCTAATCATTTGTTATATCTGGCATTACATAAGGAGTCATGAAATGGTAGGCTTCCAGTTCTGAGTAGCAATAAAAATATTAGCATTTTCTTAACAGAACCCTCTTCGAATCAGAATTACCCCACCCACTTTCATCTCGTACACATCAAAGAAACCTTCACCAAATGATTTGATATTGCATGACATTACAGCCAACACATAGTAGTCTGAGTTTACAAAGTTTAAAGAAAATCGGTAGTGGCCATGAAAACAGCCTTATAGACACCCCTCCTTTGAAAACCGTATTGATCCGTAACAAAAGGTAACTGAAGACATTCATCCGTATTTATCCATATATAACCCGTATCTCATCCGTATCTTATTCGTATCTAATCCGTATATAAACCTATCATTCCGCAGCCCACCCCAAGTTACTCTTTAAATTTGCATATCAGAGTTCTTGTGGCTGTGCTGTTGTGGATGGCTCTAAACAGTCTCCCTGTACAGTCATTTAATGCTCTTATTATTTCAATCCTCAGGGATTGTTATGCAATCAGTTGCCATTCTCTTGTCCCATTGCATCAATCCTTTTCGATACCGTATTGAAGGTCAGGAGTTGATCAGCATTCGTATCTCGTTGTATAGCGGTTCCTTGCTTTTCGTTCTGTGGACTTGAATCGCGGGTATTTGTTATATCATTCCTTGTTCAAAAAGAATTGTTATAAGCATATTTTCATTAGCCTTGTCTGATAACCGGTATGAGTGTTGCTTCTCTCTTGACGGTATCACCACCAATTAAACAACTATGAGTATCACTAACAGGCTTAGAATTAATTTAACTCCCATTAGGCTGCATTCCGCGTCTTCTGTACGGATTCCTAATTCAATAAATGTGACCCGTCGCGCAAAAAGGGACGAGTTGGGTGTCCTATAGCGAAATTTAGTTTTATGTCTCAGTGAATAAGCAAATCTAAGAGAATTCGGAAAATATCAAAATTTTGGTGGCTCTTAGCCATTTTGGGGCTCAAATTGTCTGCAGAACGTAGGTACCGTCATGAATCGTCACAAATGTTTCGATGACGTTGTGGTGACGTCGCAAAGTAAAATCGCTCAGAACTTGTAACTGATAGATAAAGTAAATGTTTGTGTGCCGTCCTTGGAAACTTTGTTTGCTGAATAAATATTGCGAACGATGCTTCTCGGGAACTTCTTCCTGCAGAAACAAAGAGATAACCCACTGGCAACAAATAAGCATTTTGATGTATTATCAAGTGACATGCACATATATGAGCCGCGACGCGACAAAACCAAGACAGTGGTATTTGAGCCACACGAAGAGTCAGATCAGCCTGGACATCCGCCAAGTCTGATCAGAAGCTTCGCTGTGCGCGTAAAGAATGGCAAAGGGTTTAAGCTACCTTCATGCCGTTGCATGCGTCGGCGAAGATTGATCAGACTAGGCTTAGCCCAGGCTGATCTGAGTCTTCGCTGGGCGCACATGCCACTTTGTTGTTACTCTATCCAACTATGCGTGATGGTTTCTGCAATTTTTATTGGCGCCCGTAAAAATAACGGGAAAGGCAGCCGAAAGGCAGTCCAGGCAGCCGGTTTCCGGTTATTCTACCGTAAAATCTTCGGATTGTTTACAAGGTAATGGTAACTGGTGGTATTTTCCTTGTTTTTTTGTCCAAAATGAATGCAATTGCTTGATAGAACCGCCTCAATCGGCGATGAGGCGGTTTTAATGAGTAGTAACCATCTATGTTTTGAGACTAAATAGGGGCCTAAGTAGAATAATGCCGTGTTCAAGAAACGTGTAGGACAGTCTGACAGAGTCTTGTAAACTATTCCAAAATTTCACACGTACAACACCATTTACCAGTTTTGGTTAGAAACTGAATTCTATACCTTTTTTGCGAACTCGAACAATGCTCCACTTTTCCCTCTACAAAGTTGGGTTTTCAATGCTGTTCATTACACAACCTTGTCAACAGGGTGCTCGCATTTTTTTCTTCCTTTTTCCACATGAAATCCGTCCAAATTTCAATGAAAATGCCTGGAAAATGATAGAAATGATTGTTTTTAAGGAAAATGAGTAGCATGACGTCATTCCGCAAAAAAAAAATGGAAAGAAAAAATGGACCAGTTCACGCCTGCTTATTATCGCCTGAAGCACAATAGCGTGTTGTGAATAGAAAATATTGAGGGGATGTCCAGTTGCGCTGGAGGGGACTAGAAACAGGGATGACACAAAGGTTAGTGAACCAGTTGAACAGAGATTTATTCTTTTCCAATGTCAAGTCTCAAAAATCGGGGATTGTCATGAAAGCAAACCAGATTTTATGTTTAACAGCAGAAATCCGCTTTGTCCTGGAGCAAAGGTAGTCAATATTATGCCATTTTGACGGAATGCGAACAAATTGGATACAGATTCCTGATGTTGTCGAGCGTAAATGATTCCATCCATCACCATTACTTTAAAAGGGCTTTAATGTTTATGTGCTTTACCGACCGAACGATATTTTGTTACTATTCGTTGCCAAGAAAATGGGCATTTTGTTGAATTTTGTGATTAAGGGGATCGGTTGTGCTTAGATGGATAGGTTATGATTGAGAGGAGTGTGAAATATTGGCTTGATGTTTGTTCCTTTTGAATCATTGTTTCTTGGGCGAGATGAGGCTTGGTTGGCAGGTGCTCTGGTAACCAGAATTTGGTAGATCGGTTTGTGTAGGGTAGGCGATGTGTGTAGCTATCTAATCCTTCCACCATCGGCAGTTAGACTCACTTATCTTCTCTATTCTACTTTTCTCTGCTCTACTCTTCTTTACTCTACTCTAGGCAGACAGTGCAGTGCATCACAATGGCATATAGAAAGCTGTTAATTGTAGTAACGTACTATTAATTTCAGTACTGTACATTGTTCCTCCCTCCAAAAGGAAGTCCGAGTAGACCAGGCATTGCCGCCACGGGAAACTAACAGATAGCTATAAATGGGGGAGCCACAAAAGTTGTTTCCCTTTGCATAAAGTAAACCAACTTCTAGCCTAGGTGATGGCAATAAACAGACGCGCAATATATACTGTTCAAAATAGGTAAGGGATATTAACACATTTAAGGCAGCAGAAGTAAGGAAAATAAGTAAATGAATATTAAACTGTTATAATTCATAAAATAAATATTCATAAAGACCCTCAATATGAATATTGAAACGATTAATCTTGTCACGTGACCTAGAGTAAATTGGAAGTAGACAAGGGGTCGACACCCAATTTCACACGAATCCAGCGCAGCAATGACTAGTAACTTTTATGCAAGCTTCATCCAGACAGACGCCTAATGTCTCAGTTAACAAGATACAGATACTTTTTTCATGCGGTTTTATCACAGAAGAAAATGCTAGGCGTAAAAGATGCCATTGTGTGGTGCATTGTCTCACACATGGTGACATTTGTAACAGCCCTACACCTTAAATAACACAACAAAGCCTACCAAAGTGGGTGTTTTCATTTTGGAAAATTATGGAGAATTTTATTATTCACATAATCTGAGGGTCCAAAAGAATTTTTTTCGCCGATGTGAAATTGAGGTCTAGACCCCAGTCCTTTATGTGCTGCTCTAGGTCATATGACCTACATTGACTGTTTCTGTTTTAGTTGAATATTGTTACTTGAATAGTGTTCTGTCAACTTACAACAATAAACTAACCCAGACATTATCATTAATTTTATAACGCTTCTATGTCATAATATCCCTTACTAATTTTGAGCAGTATATTATGGCCATCCTATGCAGCATTAAACTCGTACAAATAAAGATGTTCGGGCCATATAAATATACAAATTAGCTGATACAGGAAAAGGATTTCTAATAGTTTGAAGAAAAAAAAGAAAGAAAGAAAGAAAACGAGATTCGAACTTACACGGGACAACTCTTATGTCAGCAATTCAGCGGACGAAACCGCTTGGCTACCTTACCACATGACACAATGGGCAGAAAATTTAAACATATATCTACGAACACACTGTACATCTTTCCTTTTTTATGATAATTTTCTCTTCCTCCTTACCCCTATCATTAGCTAAATCTAAGGTCTCTTTATCGCCATCTTCTAAGCTTAGGAAACAAGTATCGGAAAGAAAATTTTAATGAAGTTGTTGTTCGACTCATATTTTCGCAGCATCAAAACTTAAATACTCTTCCAAGGGACGCAACTTTATTTAGGTCAAATATTTGACAGGCGGACGGGAATAAAATCCCCCCAAAATAAAGCCTGAAACGATTGACAAAAACGCGGGCACCTGTTTATCGCGCAAGTGAAATTAATAAGTCGTGACGTCAACGTTGAAACGTAATTTCTTGAAACAACGTCATCCACCCAACTCGTCCCTTTTCGCGCGACGGGTCACAAATGATTTTAAAACTTTCCAACCTTCAGTAAGAATAAGGCCATTAAATTTATGTTCTTCCTTTTCAGTCAACCTCAATGGGGTATCAGATTTTAACGTTCTTCGCAATAACTCCCATGTTAGATTAACTCCAATTAAGTCCCCAATACTTCACAAGTATTCCAATCCCTTCAAAAGACCTGAAATGTATCCTAATATCTCTAAGTGCAATGCCAAGAGGTGTAATTGTTGTAAACATTTATGTACCAAATCTACCATTACATCATTTGTCAATGGTAGAACATTTTCAGTCGTCAATAATTCTGAACTGGACTGTAAATCGACTGATCTGATATACGTTTTTACCTGAAAAACACAAAATTGCAACATGCAATATGTTGGACAAACTAGTCGTGCCCTTAAGAAACGATTTGGTGAACATTATCGTAGAATTAAAAATCCTAAAAAATTGATACATTTCTTTATCAACATTTTAAACGTACAGGCCATTCTCCTGCTGACGCATCTATACAGCCAGCAGAGAAAATAATTTATGACACTAAATCATCCTCGCGTTTCCAAAATACAAAGAGACACGAGGTTGAATCTAAATGGATAAAATTGTTACAAACTGCATTTCCATTAGGGTTTAATGACAACATTTATCAAGAAGGTAACATTTCGAAAATGCCTAATTTTGATGTATTTTCTCTTTTTGATATTCCAAAACGCAAGCATAGAAGTCATGGTTTAAGAAAAAATGGTAACATAAAACGAAAAAATACTGCTTTTAAGAAAACCAATACTTCCCTTAAAATTTTGTCGGAAATACTAAAAAAACAAGGTCGACATTCTATGCTCTCATTTTTATGTTCTCTTCCGGTTTCTGTTAAATGCATTTTAGTTAATGAGGCTAATAAGTTCTACGATAAGGGTCATCAACTGTACGAGGCCGCACTCCTGACAAGATGTTATACTCAACATGCTCTTCGTCCACTAATCGAATCTGAGATCAACCATAAAAGACTTTTCTCAAAATTCCTTTTATAAATAAAGGAATTGATTTTATTGACCTACAAAGTATTTTTAAGGATCGGTCTGTAACTGCATCGATCCCGGAATATTTCGTGAATAAGGAGCCACCTATTATATGTTATAAATATAACAAACCAATTAGAAACACTATATTTAACTTTAATAAACTGGTCTCAGATCTTGATGTTCACACAAATACACCCGATACATGAGATTGTATGGACTCCAAATTTATCTATCCTGCCGCTGGCCATGTCATTACAGGGAATCTTAATATTATTTCAGATTCAAGAATTCGTAACATTATTTCGAAGGGACCAAAATATAGATTTCCTAACCATATTGATTTCAAAAAATGTAGGGAAGATATAGCCTGTTCTTTAACTGATTTTGGTAATCGATGGTGCAAGCGGGAACATGTTGAATCTGATGCCTTAAAGGAATGGAAGGTGGACATTTTTAATGTAATGGATAAACGTATTAAATTCTATTCCCAAAACACAAATCTTTTGCCGCCTAAACCTAAATCAACATTCCGTCACCTGAAGTTGGGTATCCAGCAGTTTCATAGTAAGTACGTTCTGGTTCCAGCAGACAAGGCTGCAAATAACGTTGTCGTTGTTTGACGGTTACACTATATAAACACATTGAAACAAGAACTTGGCGGCACTAAGGCCTATGAAGAGACTTTCAGAAGACGAAAAGTCTGTTGTCTTTAGGCACTGTAATGATATAGCCCTCAAGTTTTCTGCAAATGTAGAGGAACGGCAGGACAAGCTTCCTACGATGTACTGGTTACCTAAACTTCATAAACGACCATATAAAGCCAGGTTTATTGCTAATTCTAGTGCTTGTACCACTACTGAACTTTCCAAATTATTAACTTCTTGCCTTACCGCTATCAAAATTCATGTAATTAGGTACTGTGAAAAAGTTTACGAACGGTCAGGAAAAAAATTGTTTTGGTCAATTAAAAATTCTACCGAGGTTCTTGATAAACTGAAGTCTAGAGGATATCGCGCGTCTAGTTTGTCTACATACGATTTTTCTACACTCTATACAACTTTGCCCCATAATTTAATAAAAAAGAAACTAATAAATTTAATTGAGACTACTTTTCAGAGAGAGGATGCTCTTTATCTTGCTTGCAATGATAAACATGCATTTTTTACTTCCGATGACCTAAAAAGGTTTAAAATGTGGTCTTGCCAAAATGTTTGTGATGCTTTAGTATATCTTCTAGATAACATTTTCATCAGATTCGGTACTAAGTTACACAGACAAATTATAGAAATTCCGATGGGTACTAATTGCGCTCCTCTTGTAGCAGATTTGTTTCTACTTTTCTATGAAAGAGACTTTATGATGTCTCGTTCTGATGATACTCAAGCTCATGTCATTGAAGCATTCAACTCAACGTCTAGATACTTGGACGACCTTTTAAATATTGACAACCCTTATTTTGAAGAAATGGTTAGTCAAATTTATCCTGCTGAATTGCAGTTAAATAAAGCAAATACTTCTGATACCGAGGCTGCATTTTTTGATTTACATTTATCTATTTTAGATGGATTTGTTTCATCTAAAATTTATGACAAACGCGATGATTTTGATTTCGACATTGTTAATTTTCCGTTTTTGGATGGTGATGTTCCCCGCACCACTTCTTATGGTGTTTACATGTCTTAGCTTCTTTCGCTTCGCTAGGGTGTCTAGTCATCTGGCTTACTTCAATGCTCGTAATAAAAGTTTGACTGCCAAGCTTTTACAGCAGGGGTATCGGTATCATAAACTTCGGAAAGCTTTTTCTAAATATTATCGTAGACACTTTGAATTAGTTTCTAAATATAATATAGGGTTAAGGTCACTTTTGCAAGAAGGCCTATCGGAACCTGAATTTTATGGTGACTTAGTATATAAATTACGCAAAATCGTAGGGAAAACAGAATTTCTCGATCAATTTAAGAAAATTATCATACGATTTAAACGCATTGGCTATAACAAAGATGTAATGCGACAGTCTGCATGCTTAGTGGTTAACCCAATCACGGTTGACAACTTTGCTTTCCTCTTTAATTGCACGCCGGTGGGTCGGGGTTCAGACTCTATGGTAGCCCCTACATAAAGCTATATATTAGTTGGTTGGGGCCGGATATTTGTCTGTTTCTTGGCCCACCGGGGTTCAACTGGTGGTCTTCTTTTGCTCCAGTACTCCAGTGGTGTTGCTGACGCCCCAGGGATCTCCGGGTGTCTCAACACGTTTTGGCTGTCGAGTCCTCATCCTTGCTTCATCACGGTCTTTTCTTGATCTTAATTGTTGACCGTGATGACTCTCTGATGAGTTAGGGGACCTCCATACGAACCGAACTACCAACTAATTGTGTGCACCGCAGCGGAGGGTGAGGGTGAAGGTTTGGGCCCAGTAAAACCGGTTTAAACCCCCCAGTAGATATTACTGACCGTCCCAAGGCGGTACTTTTGTTGCGGTTGCATTTGTTTTATGTTCGGTGCTGTTTAATTTATTGTGTTCTCAGTTTAATCGTTCTATCATAAAAATAGAAAATAGGTAAAAATAATTGTTAAATGTTTTTCATATAATTTGCTTAGTCCGTTGTAACCCGTCTGTTGGTCTAAATTATTTAGTTCAATAAAGATAGCCGAGTTGCCATCTATTTGGGAAAGAGCTGCTGACTCGGCTTATCACTTGTAATTTATTGTTTGTTGGGATGTCTTTGTCAATCTTTCCCTTTGATGTTGGGGATAGGGTTTGGGATCTGATTCAGTCAGTTCCTGAAGTGTAGTTACTCTTTAGATTTTTGGACTGATACGGTTTCACGCAGATCGTTACCTTCAGTTTCGGTTAGTTACGGGTCTCGTTCGGAGAGTTTTTAAGGACTTTTACCTTCAGATACGTTTCTATACGGATAACTTACACTCCAATACTGGCAGATACGTATTGGTGAGGATAATTGCGAATAGCTAATTTGACTGGGCATTAGTCCGTTATAATACGCAGAACGAGACCCGTAACTAACCGTAACAATCCGCATGAAACCGTATCTGTCCACAAATTTTGGGTGAACCGCGGAAAGATAGGTCGAGATACGTTTTAGATACGGATTAGATACGGATAAATGAGGATAAATGCCTTCAGTTACGAATCATTATGGTTAATTCGTCCGTGCCTGATCATCAAAACTTTTCAAAATTTGGTGGCATATCCTGCGGACCTTACGGATTCGGTATGGAGAGAGACCACGCCCACAAATTGTGTGGATTTAAAGTCCGCAACTATCCGCCCAGTCCGTAATGTATGTGTGTGACTGGGGCATAATTGGCACACAAATGAAGAATGAACCGAAAAGAACTTGAGAGCGTACATGTAAATGTGCGCTTAAGGAGACTGGGTACACTTCATGTGGAAGCATTTTGGCAATTTTGATTCATGCCTACCTTTCGAAAGGGAGTCAACTCTTTTAGAAAAGCATTTGCTCCTTTGGATGCAAAGTGGTTTTTTTTTAAAGAATTTTCCGGTACAGGAAAACTATGTGAAGTCAATAAAGTTGTTCTCCTCTGTAGAAATGGCAGCCGTTCCCCTTTGTAGAAATGGCAGACGGAAATACATGGAGGCGTACCCACCGTGCCATCACAAGATTTTAAATTCTAACAAACCTGCAGGTCCAAAATCTGGCAATCATTTCCATTGTTGTGATTTCTTTATTCGCGTGTTTCCGGATTTCCGTAAATTAATTATGGATTTAGGAGATCGATAAGTAAGGAATAAACATGATAAGGGACGAGTCATTTATTACCAGGTGGGGTGAGGGAGGGTGATGAACTAGGGCGGGGGGGGGGGGGAGGGGTCGGAAATCAATAAGCCTCGGAGCAGGCGTGGGGGGAGTCATATATTTTATTAGGCATATTGTGGGGCTGAGGTTGGGGGAATCAGGATTCTTCTATCATCTTTCATGTTTACCCTCAAATTTCAGAATCTTTTCTTTCAACTCAAAACTTAAAGACATTTAGGGGAGGTGGGGGGACGGGGCAGCTTCATATCTAAAACAGATCTTTTCATTGATTTGCCAGAAGAACAGTATGAAAGTGTCTAAAAATTCATGTCAAGTAGATGATTTTGTTATTAATTTTAATGCCTGCATTAAATTTTTCTGATATTAGCTGTCCAGGCGCCTTTTCATCAGCAAAACTACTGTGGCTCCCCAGACCCCCGACACATACAGACCCAATTAATAGGCTATTATCAACAGTTAAAATAATCAAGCATTCAACAGCAGATTTCTGGAAGGTCATTTGCAGAAGAAAGTAAAAGAAATGCAGACATGCAGACAAAGTTTAAACAGACCATGATTAATTAACCTATTAGAATAAGAAAATGTTCTTTGTATTTCATACAGCTTTTGATTGAGGTCAGTCTGACATAAAATAGGTAAAATGGTGTGTCTGTGTGTGTGTGGGGGGGGGGGGGAGGGTAGCTGGGATTGGGATTAGGGAATGGGACGGGTCATAAATTTTTTGTCACCTATCTGGGGGAAGGGGGGGTCGGAAAAATAATTCTGTTGAGACTGGCAGGGTCGGAAAAATTTTGGTGATTCATATGAAAATGTACCCGGCCCCCCACCTGATAAATGGCTCGTTCCTAAATAGTAAAACGGCATCCCATACAAAATTACGTCATAAGTTTTTCAATTAGTGTTGTGTTTCCAAATTGCTACAGTATCGAGGTAAGATTTGACATTATTCTTTCTCTCAATAAATGATGTATAAAATATATTTGCTTGACTGTTTTATTCTGTCTTGGTCGAAAATAAATCAGTGTTAGGTGGTAAGGTTTCTACGAATAGGCAGATTCGCGAGTTTGTTATTTTGGCAATATACAATTCGTGCGATGTCACGTAGGCCTAAGGCTGGCATGATTTCGACGCCATTTTTTAGTTTGTTTACAAACTGGGTAGGCATATATTATTTTGCAATTTTAAAATGTTCCAAAACCAAATTTTCTAAAATTTCACATGATAGTAGAGTATAGTTCAATGTTTTTCATGGCATAGGTCTGCGACCTGGAGAAAGTCCAATACGCTATAAATCGTAATATTTTGTTCACATGTTTGACGTGGAAGTAAAGGGCACTGTTTCGTTAATAATTACACATCCAGGAAAGAATGTCTTGGACTTAATTTAACGGAAATATTTCCTAATGGAAGTCAGAGAGGTGCTCTTAAAATTTCAACCGGTGAGGCAATTTCATAAATCTGTATGGTGGCATATAAATACTGAGGGGTTCGTCAATAGCCATTTTGATGGCGACAATTTCGAAAAAAAATCCGATTCTATGGGCTTGATTTTATCCCTACTCCTTGGAGCTGCGTTCCTACTGTCTATTATGAAATAAAGAGGAGAGCCTTGGCAAGATTAAAGCTGAATCGAGGCAATTTATTTCCATCAAAAGAAATGAATAATCCGATTCTCTGCCGCTCTCAAATTGTAAAACAGTTTGCCATGCTAAGCACTACAAATATGCTCCTGGCAGTTCTCAACTGTGTAACATACATGTACAGTAAACTCTCGATATCTAGAAGTCGAACTTCAGCCTAAACTGCTAATATCTCAAACTAAATTTACTGGTACCAGAAAATTTACTTTGAGATATCAGTAGTTTGAGATAACAAGAGTTGATATGTAAATAAAAATAGGAAATACATTCTTTAATATAATAAGATACTTTGAGATATCAGTGTTCGAGAGATCGGGAGCTGACTGTATTTATGATCATTGAATATCGTATGTTCTTTCAGTATGAGGCCGTCCCTGTGAATTTAATACTAATGAGCCACGCAACGACAAAACCAACAACGTGGCATGTGTGTCCAGCGAAGAATCAGATCCACCCAGTCTGATCACAGTCATCGCTGTGCGCCGAAAGGGTAGCTAAGGGGCAAAGCTACCTCCGTGCGAACGGCGAAGACTCAGATCAGACTGAGCATCTGTCAAGGCTGATCTGAGCCTCGTTGGGCGCACATGCCACTTTTGTTGGTTTTGTCGTGTCATGGTTCATTTATTGTGCTTCTTCTCTGACTTTTTCATGTGAGCCTATGGGTAGTATATAGTTAGATAGATTTATTTGAGCCGCGACACGAGAAAACAAACAAACTGTCTAGCGCCCAACAAAGACTCAGATCAGCCTGGGCATCCGTCCAGTCTTATTAGTGCCTTCGCTGTGCACTGAAAGGGTGGCTACTGACCTAAGCTAGCTCCATGCGGACAAGGAAGGCTCTGATCAGATCGGGTGGATGCCCAGGCTGATCTAAGTCTTCGCTGGGCGCGCATGCCACTTTGTTGGTTTTGTCGTATCGCGGCTCATTTTAGATTCTAGGGTGCTTCCATTGACCAGAATGCAAATGGAAAATGTTATTAGGGTTTACACTGTTTTTCATCTAACATTGGCAGATTTTTAGCTCCTATGAGTAACAAAAGTTGAGATAATTCAATATGCAGGTGATTTTGACAAGGCATAAAAATAAAAAATCTTGAAATTGGAAAGCAATCGGTAGGTCCAAATTTTCTTGGGCAGGTAAGTGCACAGTGAATCAACATGTTTATGCCTGGCATGACTATTGCGCACTATCTCCATGGCAATAGATAAATTGTGCATGTATGTTTCTGTTTCAGGTGTCCACCTTGGTAAGATTAAAGCTGAATCGAGGCCATTTATTTCCATCAAAAGAAATGAATAATCCGATTCTCTGCCGCTCTCAAATTTTAAAACAGTCTGCCATGCTAAGCACTACAAATATGCTCCTGGCAGTTCTCAACTGTGTAACATACATGTACAGTAAACTCTCGATATCTAGAAGTCGAACTTCAGCCTAAACTGCTAATATCTCAAACTAAATTTACTGGTACCAGAAAATTTACTTTGAGATATCAGTAGTTTGAGATAACAAGAGTTGATATGTAAATAAAAATAGGAAATACATTCTTTAATATAATAAGATACTTTGAGATATCAGTGTTCGAGAGATCGGGAGCTGACTGTATTTATGATCATTGAATATCGTATGTTCTTTCAGTATGAGTCCGTCCCTGTGAATTTAATACTAATGAGCCACGACACGACAAAACCAACAACGTGGCATGTGTGTCCAGCGAAGAATCAGATCCACCCAGTCTGATCAGAGTCATCGCTGTGCGCTGAAAGGGTAGCTAAGGGGCAAAGCTACCTCCGTGCGAACGGCGAAGACTCAGATCAGACTGAGCGTCTGTCAAGGCTGATCTGAGCCTGGTTGGGCGCACATGCCACTTTCGTTGGTTTTGTCGTGTCATGGTTCATTTATTGTGCTTCTTCTCTGACTTTTTCATGTGGGCCTATGGGTGAATAAAGTTAGATAGATTTATTTGAGCCGCGACACGAGAAAACCAACAAACTGTCTAGCGCCCAACAAAGACTCAGATCAGCCTGGGCATCCGTCCAGTCTTATTAGTGCCTTGGCTGTGCACTGAAAGGGTGGCTACTGACCTAAGCTAGCTCCATGCGGACAAGGAAGGCTCTGATCAGATCAGGTGGATGTCCAGGCTGATCTAAGTCTTCGCTGGGCGCGCATGCCACTTTGTTGGTTTTGTCGTATCGCGGCTCATTTTAGATTCCAGGGTGCTTCCATTGACCAGAATGCAAAGGGAAAATGTTATTAGGGGCTACACTGTTTTTCATCTAACATTGGCAGATTTTTAGCTCCTATGAGTAACAAAAGTTGAGATAATTCAATATGCAGGTGATTTTGACAAGGCATAAAAATAAAAAATCTTGAAATTGGAAAGCAATCGGTAGGTCCAAATTTTCTTGGGCAGGTAAGTGCACAGTGAATCAACATGTTTATGCCTGGCATGACTATTGCGCACTATCTCCATGGCAATAGATAAATTGTGCATGTATGTTTCTGTTTCAGGTGTCCACCTGGTTGTGTATGCACTGGCCTCTCGGTTGATTGTACAGGAAGATTTGAATGTGAATCCAACAGAAAACCTGCATCCTCTTTTAACCAGACTTTTGTCTTAAACTCAACTACAAGAATTTTGGACATAAGTTCTAATCCCGATATGTTTCTTTTTCTGAACCTTGCAGGACAAGATTTAGTTTTTCTGACACATTTGAACCTGTCTTCCTGTGAGATCACTGATTTACCTGTTGACATCTTTCTGTCTATGAAAAATTTAAAAGTCCTGGATCTCAGTTTTAACAGGTTACGGCATTTGAAGGCTAAAACGTTTCTCAATCAAGCAAACTTGGAACTGTTTTTGTTAAAAGGTAACTCAGAATCATTGAGTATTGAATCTGAAGCATTTGTTGGCCTTGCGTCCTTACAATACTTGAATCTAAATATACTAAAAATTGAACGTATTTCTAAAGGTTCTTTTGCTACACTGCATTTGAAAAAATTAACAATTTATCACAGCCATATAATTGAAATGGAGAGTGTTTCTCTTGACAAACTAGACGTTGAGGCTATCTTTTTAAATAGTAGTACAATCGACACATTTACTGAGACTATGTTTCATGGCGGCACTGGTACCAACATATTTGTCACGGATAAGTATAAGTTCTGCTGCGTTCGTCCTCTGTCCGTACAAGAAGAGAATTGCTATCCTCAAAAAGATGAATTTTCCTCTTGCGATGATCTGATAAAACATAAGATCTTAAGGCCTTTGATATTGGTTACAGGCTTCTTCTGTTTGTTAAGTAATGTCATCTCTGTGATTTACCGATTTAGGTTCCACGCAGAGCAACTAAAATTATGTTATGGAATAGCTGTAGTGAATCTTGCCGGTTCGGATTCCCTATTGGGTCTTTACTTGATAATCATAGGAATAACTGACAACATATTTCGTGGAATATACATATTCCATGATGATTCATGGCGCAGTAGTGCGGGGTGTCAGTTAGCAGGTGTTTTATCTACAGTGTCGTCCGAAGCTTCTGTTCTTTTCAGTTTTCTTATAACAGTTGACAGGTTACTTGTAATCAAGTATCCATTCGGAGAAAAGCGTCTTACTAGAAGGAATGGAATTGTTGTCGCCATTGTGTTTTGGAGTGCTGCTCTGTTTCTCGCTGTTTTACCGTTTATACTGCCTTCCCATTTCAAAGGGGAATTTTATTCAAAGTCTGGCCTTTGTTTAGCTTTACCACTTACAAATGCGAGACAAACAGGCTGGGGTTATGCTTTTGGTATCTTTGTAGTTTTTAATTCACTTGCGTGTCTGCTGATTGCCATTGGCCAGTGGACCATTTACAGAGAAATTAAGAGTTCAAAGAAAGCTGTCGGTGATGGACGATCTAAATCTTCAACCGACTCACGGGTAGCTAGGAATCTTCTGTTGGTCGTCACAACTAATTTTCTCTGCTGGCTGCCGGTGGGATTCTTAGGTAAACATGATAATTTTCTTACTTTACCAAACTTTGTTAAAATTTTGTTTTCCAGTTTTCCATTCTTCAATTATTCCGAGACGCTTTTTGTCACATTTTTATGACCAGTAAAGCGAGTAAAATTAATAATTTAAGCAAGACCGGTCCTTTCCTGCGACAGAAAAGTCTCATTGTTGCCCCTTTCTTTCAGATGGCTTATTAACCCTGACCCCTCACATCCCATCCCTTCATGACGATAATAGTAAAGGATGACACTACCGGGACAGCCGTCTGGAGACTTATGGAGACGGTCTGCCTAATCACCGGCCGGGCGGTCCCCGTAGCTGACACCCCTTTAGTAAGCTTGAAAAGGCTAGTTTGAAATAACTTAGTTTTTTTTCAAGGGAAAAGTCTATGTAAAAATGGCCTAGGAAAATTGTGAAGGGGTATGAATTTATTGAGGCTATACAGTAATATGCATCTGCTATCAGTCTCTTGGGCCTGAGAGCCCTCACTATACCAGATGCATAACTGTAGCGTCAGTTGATGGTGTGAGTTGTTGTGGCAAGCTCTTGTTCATTCGGCTGAATTTCCGAGGCTTTCCAGTCATAAGCGTTTGCTATCAGTCTCCTGGCCCTGTATCTCAGGACCTCACTATACCAGAGGCATAACTCTATAATGTCAGTACTTGTTCTTGGGGATTATAAATCAGGTATGTCAAGATTTTAATGTTGTGGTATAAGACTGAAATTATTACTTACTATCATTCTAAAGCCTGACTACTACATTTGGAAGGGGAATAAACTGCATTGATGTTGACTAAGTTTGAGAAGACTTCTGGTCCAGTGTTGCTGAATTTGTGTAGCTGATGTGGATGTCTAGTGGAAGGTCCACATATCCACATTAAAATTATGAAGCTGATATGGAAATCTAGTGGCAGGGCCACATATCCACATTAAAATTACTAAACAATCAATGACTCAAAGCATTTGCAGTTCAGTATTAAATCAAGTTAGAATAACACATTTAATTTGTAAATTTATTCGACCTTGAGACCTCCATGTTGATGCTCTGTCAGGATGAATACCATGGCATATTGCATCGACGTTGATACGACATATGGGAATACATGTTGGCTGCCATGAACAAAAACAGAAAGAAAGATTGTGGACCAAATTAATTATTCTTTAGAGAATGTATCTGCATTGGCGGTCTTCTAGCTGTGTCTGAAAAACATCCAAAATAATAGTAAAATTACTTCCTTATTATAAGACCGCTGCTATACTAATTAAGGCCTAAGCCTGTGTGATTTAATCAGAGGACACACAAAAATCGATTAACTGTAATGAAAATTTTAATTGATAATTGTATTAGCTTGATTCACCATGACAATGTAGAACTTGGACCAAATGTGGCAATCATTTAATACGTCAGCAGAAATCACATTTTTCAGAAATCAAAAATCCGCCAAAATAAGAATCCGCCAAAAGGTCCATTTATAAAACGGCAAAAGGAGTAGGTTCACGAAGGCTGAAAATCGGCCCTGTAAAATCGTAAAATTTCAAACATGTCAAATCAGTGATTTGTTGTTACTTTTTATATGGTCAAACATAGAACTTTTATAAACGATTAATCTGACGCTATGGCCCTTCTCAAACGTGTCCGTCAAATATAAGTGTTTTACAGTATCACCCCGCCACTAAGATCGATCGAAATTAAAATCTTTAAGAGTTTCTTCAAGAGCAGAGACTACCTACATTCAGAAGAAGGAACATGGGTCAGACTACGAAATAAAGCCTCATCAGTGACCCTGACAATATCTGGTAATGAAACCAGAAAAAAAGTATACAGTAACTTCTGAATTTTAATTGAGCAGTCGATTTAATGACTGATTAATATGAAAAAGGGTCAAAATAATATAAAAGATGATCTAGAATAAGAGGCTAAATAAATCGAAGCATTATAAAAGACTTCGAAGTAATATTAATGGTTTCATGTTCGTGTACATGCATGTATGTCTGTTAAAATTATATGTAAACGTAAAATCTCTGTCCGGTACCTCGCAATTAGTATCCCATATTAGAATTCAATATTTCTCTTTCTCTGAATGGTTTAGGAGCCCTGGTAGCTCAATGTGTGAAGTGCTTGCCTGTTTATCCAGCGGTCACGGATATGAATCCGACTGGGGCTGCATTCTTTCTAAATGTTAACCGGGGTTCCACTCCACGCAGCCTTTTATTATCAACCTCCCATTCTTGGCCGATATGACTGAAATACCGGTAAAATATCGGCATAGTTTAAGACGCAGAAGGGAAATGGATTGGACTGGAATGATATGGTCTGGGCTGGCAGGGATAACCTTTTCTAATATACTAGGGGACTTAAAACACGCCTCAGCTGAAAGAAATTGAAATGCTGGATTTGTTTTATTATCAGCTTAACTAAATTAAATGAAAAATAAAACTGTATCATATATCAGATGCCAGAGATAATCATCAGTACAATATTGAAATTTAAAATGTTTAAATACACGTGACAAATATAAAAGGGTGTTTTAAAATGTGGGATTTTCACCAAAACGGTTATAATGCACCGTCCGAATGCTTGTCGGAGTATAGCGTGGTTCCCGTCTACCGCTATATTTCAACAATTGCTGAACTGAAGAGAGGTAAACAAGCGCTCGTGGAATGCAAAAAAAGCCATTTTAAATATGGCATCAAACTTCGAAACCGACAGAAATAAAATTGCTCAAACGGTATTTTACGACTCACGATGGTCTACACTAGAACTGCGTATAGTTAAAATGGGAATCTTTAAGTCCGTTAAGGGTGGACTTAGTGACGTTAACGTCATTCACTACGCTGACAAAAAGACATTTGGTACTGGTATAAAAGTATCCATTGATGCTGATGGATACTTAGGAAGTAAATCCGTAAAATGTTTCTATCGAATACCGGTTATGTAAAGTACAAAACGTCAAATTAGGTTGTTTTTTTCCAGAAAATCACTTTTTTGAGATTCCAGTTTGTGTTTCAGTTTTCCATGTAAGCTGTCTGACAGCATATAAAGTCATGTCGGCTTTAATTTTGTGTTTTTGCTGTAGGATATCTTTCAGCGCAAAGCTGGGATCGACGTCAAGGTCTGTTACATAAAGCAGTTGTCAATAAAATGATGGCACAGTGACGTTGACCGGTTAAATGCAAAGGTCGTCACGCATGCCATACGTTCTTGCCATAGCTTCAATTTGATTAGTTTTACGATGTCTGATAATACCTAGTCATATTTACTAACTTGAAATATCAAATTTCCAAAATATATCACATTTTGGGGTGAGGCGTTTTTAAAGACCTCGAGTATATATTACACTTATATAGGATGGTACTCTAACAGGACCGAATTTGCACCGTTAAAGGGAGCATATTATTTCCCGTTAAAGTATCGTCCTAGGCTCTGGGAACAAATTTACACTCCAACACAAACAATTCCATATTTTAAACTATTACCGCATTGTTTTGCTGATAGATAAGAGAACATATATCATGCTGAAGTACATGAACAGGTACTGTACTACCATATCGTATGTAACATTGGAATACACAGCTGAATTGCACACACAAATAAAATTTTGTGATAGGTTAATGTGTGACAGCTTACAAAGATAAATGAAAAACACAAATTATGTAGACTACAAGATATTCTTTAACCTATTTCCTTATCAGAATCCGTTGTTCATAAATTTCCTTTGATGCGGCAAAGACAGATCTATGAAAGACAATCACGATTTTTTGAACACATTTGCGTAAAGCATTTCAGGTTATTGAATGAAAGTAACTGCACACATTGTACATGTCTGCTAAACCATTTTCAAGCAATTATCTATCGCTACTTTATCTCTGTTATTCTTTTATTTTTCTCAATCGATCTAAAACCTTTAGACTGGATGAAATTACTTTCAAACGAACAATATGCAACTCCTTTTAGATCCGAAAAGAAAACTGCCTTAACCACATTCTTTTTTATAAAATGAGTTCAATGATTAAATCTTACTTTGCTTAATGGAAGAATATTACACAGTTTAGGGTTGAAACAAATCCATTGTTTGTCAAATCTCAGGTGTGTCAAACGAAAATGGCGCGATATGATTTAAATTCGGAATGCATTGTGGGAAGAAATAATTTATGCAGTTGAGATATCAAATAACGTTCAATATTGAACCAATCTTGGCGGTTTCAAAGTTGAAAGTTGAATGTGTACATGTAATCAATATTGGATCGATCTTGAAATTTCAATACTATACTTTCAATGCTGATTCAACAAAGGTTGATCAACCTTAAAGCAAAATTTAAGCACATTCTATAGCTGACTCAAACTTCAGTACCTGCTGTAAAATTACTGAATATAGATTAAACCTGACACTTCAGACATTTGAACGCCATCTGTCCAAAGAGCCAGGTAAGATTATAAGTTTCTTCCATGGGTGTGAAGTGCGGCTAAACAAATCCGTCCCGAGGGTCACTGTTCGGCATCACGAGGCTTCTCTCCACACCTCACACCCATGATAGATACATTTTTTTTGCACACCACATTTTGTTTAAACTTTAGGACTTGTTAAAATGCGTAATTCTAGTGCCTGAGAGGCATCTATCTGGTTTTGAAAGAAGGCGCGGCTTCCAATGACCGTCATTCGCTTCTTTACGTCAACGTCTGGTGTGCATAAACTGACGTCATTTTTTCCATCCTCGTGACGACATCATCTAAAACGCCAACGTCACTTGACGACGTAGATACGTGACCTCCAATACAACCAGTGCATTGAATGTTCGTGATTTCTATCCGGTTCTGGGTGGGATAACATGGGTGAGATTATAAGTATCTTTCATGGGTGTGAGGTGTGGATATAAAATTTCCGTCACGAGGGTCACTGTTCGGCATCACGAGGCTTGCCTCGTGATCCCGAGTGATGGATTTTTCTATCCGCACCGGACAACCATGACAGATACTTTTTCTTGCACACCACGTTTGGTTTTAACTTAAGAAGTTGTTAAAAAGCTTAACTCTAGCGCTTGAGAGGTCTCGATTTGATTTTGAAAGAAGGCTCCGCTTTCAACAACCGCCATTCGGATCTTTACGTAAACGACTGACGTGCATAAACTGACGTCATTTTTACCGTCTTCGCGACGTCATCATCAAAAATGCCAACGTCACTTGACGACGCAGGTACTTGAGCTCCTATAAAACCAGTCCTGGGTGAGATAAGATTTGTAGGTACGGGTGAAGCACGCGGATACCTTATCGGGTGTGCAAGAATATAAGTATCATCTATAGGTGTGAGATGTGGATAGAAAAATCCGTCGCGAGGGTCACTGTTCGGCATCACGAGGCTTGCCGAGTGATGCTGAACAGTGATCCCGAGTGATGGATTTATCTATCGACACCTCACACTTATCAAAGATACTTTTTCTTGCACACCACTATTCGTTTTAACTTCAGAACTTGTTAAAATGCGTAACTTCAGTGCTTGAGAGGTTTCAATTTGATTTTAATAGAAGGCGCCGCTTTAAACGACTGCCATTCGGTGCTTTACTTCAACATCCGGCGTGCATTAACTGAAAAAACTGACGTCATTTTGCAGTCTTTGTGACGTCATCAACAAAAAAAAGCCAACGTTACTTGACGACGCAGATACGTGACCTCCAGTACAACCAATGCATTGAATGCTCGTGATTTTTATCCGGTCCTAGATGAGATAAAATGGGTGAGATAAGATTTGTAGGCACAACGTAAACACGCGGATATCCTTATCTGGCGTGCAAGAAAAGATTTGTAGGTACAAGGGAAAACCGCGGATATCCTTATCCGGTGTGCAAGAAAATCCATTTGTCATCAATGGGTTAGCAAAATACCCGATCCCAGGTTCTCTGCCATGTTCCCTACGGTGCTTTCTGTGAGGTTTCTCGGTATATTTGGCATAAACAGACACCCAACTCTTACATGGCTCTCTCTTTTTGTTTTCAGGTGTTATGGCCGTGACAGATTATCCGATTCCAGTGAATGTTTATTCATGGATAGCTGTAGTTGTATTGCCCATTAATTCGGCAGTTAACCCAATTCTGTATACGCTCTCAGAGATACTTCAGAAAAAGGTAAGAATATCGTTTACCTTTTCACACATAAATGGAAAACCAGCTGAAAAAAATAACACGGTCAACAACTTGCTTCTTCTTTAGTAGGTGAGTCGGTCTTAAGAGCAACTTTGAAATGCCTCGACCTTCCTTTTTTGCCATTATTTTGTTCTTCTTTAATTTTACTGTATTAGTGAAACGCGCTGAGAAAAAAGATTTGAAATTAAAAGGCCGATGTTCAAAATTTGCGCCGGGCCGGGTAGCGCAATCGGTAGGGCATCTGACTCGTAAGTCAGAGGTCCTGGGTTCGAATCCCGGTCTGGCCACATACTTTCGTTTCTTCTTCCGCTGATTCAAGAAGGGCAGTTGTCAGTTACTGGCGAAAGTATGTGCACTTAGTACTGGTTAACCGCTTAGGAGGTCTAAGCCTGCCCAGGAATAGTGTGGTTAGGTTAACTGACCGTCCCGACATGACCTTAGTTGTTTACCGTGGACGTTAAGCATCAAATCAACCAACCAACCAACCAATTCAACATTTGCTATACAATTCCTGTATTATGTCTCCTCGAGTGCATCTTATACTCGAGAACTTTAAAAACGCCTCACCTTAAGTAAATTGAAATGCTGCATTTTTTTCATTTTCACCTAAAACAAAACTAAAGATAAAAAAAACTGCATACGTATATCAAATGCATGCGATAATTATCAGTAAAATCTCAGAATTTAAGAAATTTAAATACACTCAACAAAGATCAAAGGTTACTTTAAAACGGGGTATTTTTACCAAAACGGTTACAATGCACCGTCCGAATGCTTATCATAGTATAGCGTGGTTCCCATCTTCCGCTATATTTCAACAATTACTGAACTGAAGCGAGGTAAACAAACGGTCTAGGAATGCAGTAATGTCATTTTAAACATGGCACTAAACTCAGAAACCGACAACAATAAATTCACTGAAACAGTATTTTTCAGCGCATAGTGGTTTACTCTAGAACCGTGGGTAGTAAAAATGTGAATTGTAGGGTCAGTTAAGAATGAAATCTCTGACATTGACGTCATTTACAGCTGCGCTGATAAACAGACGGTTGTTAATGATATCAAAGTATCCATTGATGTTGACGATGTATAGAGAGTAATTCTGTAAGAAGTTTGTATCGGATACTGTTCATGTGAAGTGTAAATCGTCAAATTACGTTATTTTCCAGAGAATCACTTTTTTGAGATTTCAATTTGTGTGTTCCAGTTTTCAGTTTAAGCCCTCTGACAGCACATATAAAGACATGGCGACTTCAATTTTTTTTTTTGCTGTAGGGTATCTATTCCGGCAGGCCTAGGATCGAAGGGCTGTAACTTAAGGAAATTTTATAAATAAAGGGGAAGTGACCTTGACTGGTTTAGTGCAAAGGTCGTCACGCATAAGATAAATTCCTGCAATTTCTTTCACTTAATAAATTTTACACTTACTAATAAAATCTAGTCATATTTAATAGCTTGAAATGTGGGATTACTAAAATACATCTCATTTGGGGTGGGGCGTTTTTAAAGTCCTCGAGTATATATAGATATATTGTCTTCCAACAGAAAGTGGTCCCACGTGCAGAAGACTCCAAGAAGACAAAGTACAATTTATCTGCAGGTGATATACAATAATTTAAATTAACATTCTAAGGCTTATATTTAATGCAATTTAGTCTGTCGAGATCGAATGGAAATGTATTTTTTCCCATGCAAAATCCACTGAGTCGGCGATTTGTAAGATGCGCAATATAACAGACAATTTTGGAAACAAATGACCTAGTTGGAATTATTATAAACATAAGAATTTTTTGTGGAATTCACCGCAATTTACAGGTTGGTAAAAAACCAACACAAGTATATTTCATTCCTATTTCAAACTGACAAATTTCCTATTTCTTCCCCTATTACTTCAAGAATCACAAGTGGGTCTAGTATAATTAAGCAATTATTCTTAGGGAATTTATTATGATAAAGAGAGTGTGTGTGTGTGGTATGATATAGTTTGTTTAAACATTTTATTCGTTTTAGAATTGTAAAATACATACATGCATATACGATGCAGCCCGGTCTTCTTGCGCACCTAAGGACAAACTCCTGTATAATTGGGTGATGCCGTTATTGGTGTATTCAATTTGATGAATAATTATTAAAAAGACTATGTCTTACGCGTAGCAACATAAAAAAAATATATAAGAAATACTTATTAATTTAGCGACAGTTTATCCGCCATGACACCTACCCTCCAGTTTTGCTCAGTCCTCACTTGCGCACTGGGGATGGATTTATTAAATAAAGGTCCTAAACTATTTATTTATTTATTTATTTTACAATATTTTAAGAGGGTAACACATTTAGCCAGATGGCTATTCTACCATGTGGCCCTCTATAAAACATATAACAACAATATATATACAATCTGTACATGGGATACTAAAATATCATATCACTACATTTACGGCAAGTATTATTTTGATAAATTAATCATGACATCTGTTAGAAATTTCTTCAGAAATATTCGATTAATCGGTAAATTGAAAGTATTGGAAAAGTCCGCGAAAATGTCGAAATGGCACGCGCAAAATCATTTTTTCCTGGTGGGCTATAATTCAATTTTACTTGCGCATATATTAAATGTGTCTTTGGATACTCGGTGCGCAACATCGATGTCCGCACAACAGCACTGGACACGAGTGTATTATATAGTATACAATACAAACTTAGAAATAGAACAAAAGCTGTCGCTTATAGGTTCATCTCCATATGCTTTAGTTATAGTAAAAGTAAAAAGTATGCAAAAACCAGGAACTGAAACAATCAAAATCCAAATCCAGCCCTCAAACCATAGTTGGAAACAACTAAGATTACAAATAATCAAGATACAGAGAACATATGGCCAACCGAGTGAGTAGCTTGTTCCCAAAAGGTGGCCATCACCCAACCTTTATCGGGAATTGAGCCGCGACACGACAAAACCAACAAAGTGGCATGTGCGCCCAGCGAAGACACAGATCAGCGTGAGCATTTGCCCAGTCTGATCAGAGTCTTTGCTATCCGCATGACGCTAGCTCATACCCTTAGCTACACTTTAGGCGCACAACGAAGAGTCAGACCAGACTGGACGGATGTCCAGGCTGATCTGAATCTTCACTGGGTGCACATACCACTTTGTTGGTTTTGTCGTGTCGCGGCTCAGTTATGCACCATGGCAGCAGCCACATGACATCGTACTGACGTCTGCGACATAATGACATAACATTTACGTCAGTGCGACGTCATTTCGACGTCATGTGTCTACTGGGTAGTGTAGGAAATGAATGTGATTAGTTCAATGAAGGTGTTGCTGGCAGGATTTGATGTAAACTTTATTTTAGGTGATCTTAACAAGTGTACTGGTTTATGGAAAAGCTCGGATTTCTGGTCATTTAAAGGCCAAGCACCAGGCTATACTTCACTGACGGAAGTATTAGGAGCAGAATGGTTCTGTCGTAAAGAACGACTTTCCGTCTCTGTTGGCATTTGCAAACTTCTGCACAAACTTCATGACTGGAAGATAACTCAAGAGGATCTAACTATTGATGATATATTTATTAGGAAAACCACTAAGGTATCTGCTGTCTTGTAAATTTTTTAGTTAATTTGACATGATAGGCTGAAATGGTGGATAGATGACTTGCGATTAATGTCCTTTTCAGAAGTATTTCAATTATATTAGGATGATGAGAGAGTGATGATGAAAGGTTGTGTTCAGTGGAACTCCGTTTCCTGTTGACAAAAGTTTCGCCTCCAACCGGAATCGGACCACTAGCATAACAGACAAGCGCTTCACCCACTGAGCTACCGGTGCTCATGCAAGAATGTACTCAAAAATGTAGGCACTCAGTGTATTCAAACCTGCACAAAGACGTCGTATACACAAACCCAGCAGGCACATGACGTTGAAATGACGACGTACAGACGTCAATGCGACGTAATGACGTAGCATCAACATCAATGTGACGTCATTTGACGTCATGTGCCTGCTGGGATAATATTCTTAAAGCGTATGGATGCACCAGGTTTTTTGTCATTTTTACAAGGAGCAATTCTCGATACTTCCTGTCTGGTTCCCAGACGTGCATAGCACTATGAGAATGAAGACAACTTTTAAAAGAAAGTATTTGCTCCCCTGAAGAGCAACTTTTGTCCTTTTGCAGTTGATCCCCATTGAGAATGTGCAAAAATGAAAGTAGCAGAGCCGTTTTCCTGAAAAAAGGTACTCTTAATGTATATAGCATGGCGTTAAATGAATGAATAAGAACTCTCAAAGGATCTGACTATAGCCGCGCTGCACTGCTTTAGTAAAGCACTGTGTTGTAAAAGAAACAATAAATGTCAAATCCAGGAAGCTAGCAGACAGTTCCCGTACCAAGAAAATGAGTAGATGGAAGAAGAGCCAGTATCCTGATTCTCAGTCATATAAGTAATTACTCATATACCTACCAAGTTTGAACAGAGTTGCTTGAAAAGTTGCAGATAAAACTTTTCAATATCCTTACCACAATAAGAAAGACAAATGGATAAAAAGGACGAATGAAAGGACGAATATAAATCAAATATTGCGTATATAAGAAAGCTGTTGCTAATGAAAGATAGATAGTTTCTAATATGAGTTGAAAGCCTGTCTAGAAGATTTGAAAGTGGAAGAATGTAGGAATCCATCATGAGTTTCCATGTAGGGTAGGGAAATCTCGCCCGAGGGGTCTGAATTTTAACCAGAGACGAGGCTTGCTGAGTCACTGGTCGAATTCCGAGTCCGAATGTAAGATTGACTTATCCTTTATGGACTTGCTCATGACGGATTATTTTCTCCCCCTTTTATATTTTCAGAACACTCAGGCTGTCTTTTTTTATAGCAACATCTTTCTTATAATAGGAACAGGACAGTTTCATTATCTAATATTTCAAGTTTAAATAACGACGTTTGACAGCAGATTATAGCTTGTGCGGTCTGATTGACTTAAAAAAGAAGTCACTTTGTACCTGTTATGTAACGCCGCTAGCAACGTAACGCGCGCGACGTAAGGGGCTTAGCTTTTTTTTTATTTTGTTCTCTAAAAAGAAGAATAAAATAGTCAACAAATCGAACGTCTTAGCTATTTTCAAGATGCAAACTGTGTTTAGATCCGTCTTAGGACCCGATAAATACCTTACGCTACTAACAATTTAAATTAGACCACTGGTTAGCAAGTTACAATTTTCCAGTTTTGCAGCTTCGATTTGCGGGGATTAGTTCGCTAAAAGTGATCCAGTGTAAATCTCAACCTTGGGGTCGGCAATTCAATAAGAACCTCGGCAAGCATCGTCCTTGGTAGAAATACCGACATTCCGACACCTTGAGTGAGATTCCCCCTATTCTAGACCCTCGGGGTCAGGCTTTTCACAAACTTAAAAGGACTTCGCAAGCCTCTGATTGGTAGAAATTCCAAAACCTCGGGTGAGATTTCTCTATCCTACATAGATGATAAATTCTGGTATTTTTTGATACGTTTATGTACTGTTTGTTCGTTTTACAGCACCGTTGCAGAGTGGCTCTTCTCTGCCGACCACAACAGATGCTGAAGGTGTCAGACCGAAATGACAACTTGCTGTGCTTAGGTTTGGTTTTATCGACGTTGAATAGAGTCGGTTAAAAGGAAGCAAACTTTGCACCTATCAATATGAGTTGTTGCACACAAAAGGTGATATAATGCATTTATACAAACAACAAAGCTCAGATCAGCCTGCGCATCCGCGGACTCTTATCAGAGTTTTTGTCATTTGCTCACATCATGTGTAGACTTTGAGAAATCTATAGACGCAAAATGAGCAAAAAATGGATTACAACGACTCACAATCAGTTTTGAGAATTTACTGTTCGCAGATATATTTAGCCAACTTTTTGCGCATTTCCATAAAGTACGAGGGGCGTTCGAAAAGTAATGCAAATGACGTAATTTCTCGGTAACCAATATAAAAACAGAACTTCTGATTGCAAAAACACATAAAGCTATGATATGCGTAGGAAAGTCTGCAAACACGGTGTGTGTTTTTTTTCAAAAAAGGGTGCATTTTTATCTTCTTTGAAAGAGGTATACCCTAAAGACACTGCAGAATTTTAGTTTAGTAGGCCGTAATTTATATATCGTCAGTCTTTGATTTGTTTTTATTTTTGCTACTTAAAGACAATGCCCAGGCAATGTTGTCCTGTAAATATCGCGGAAATTATTTTAAATCAGGGTTCCATACTGGCCCGGGAATATGGATTATGTAGTAGCAAATTCACCATTTCTACCAAAAATTAAATGATTTCGTAATGAAAACAAGTGTATTAGCATTCAAAATCTAGTCAGCAAGAGCATTTACATGGGTCAACGAAAACCTGTCAATAAATTCAAATTAATGCCAAAAGCGAAGCCTCTACAAGCTTTTAAAAATGACGTTAACGTACGATTTCAATAACGTATAAAGAATTGCGCATTGCTTTGCTAGGAATAAATCGATAACAGTTGCCACCCTTCTAACTTTTGTATAAATATTGTAGGCAACAATGGACAAGCAACTGACAAAGATTAATTTTGTATTTGCATTGATATATGACTTGAATGCTCAACACTGAAAAGATTTTACATATGAAAATAGCCCAGTGGTATGACTGTGGCCTAATAAAATGCGTTGTAAGATAATATGGAAAGGTGTCTCTGTACAGCGTTTGGTATCATCGTAAAGACAAAATGTAGTGTTTTCAGCATATGCATAGCATTTGTACTCAGTTTTCCCCTAAACAAAGTTATGAGGCCATTTACTTTTCGAACGGCCCTCGTAAATGTACTGCTCAAAGAAGTATCGCATGTCTGGTAAAGGCAAAATTCCATTTCCACATTGAAATTAAAAAGTCCAGCTTATATAAGTAGACAACCAAAGTTTAACAATCTTATGTGTCTAGTACATACAAGAATTTCGCGGAACGCTTTGTTTCATCTGCTTTGCTCTTTCAAATTAAACATTCAATAACAGCATCATTTTTGACACATATTGGGTCAAAATCAATTCAGTAGTTTATACTTGTTGCTTTATGATACCGGTAGACAGTTTGCAAAACGTAGAAATAGCTTTATGCAAGTATCACTCTGACACAAAGTTGGTCCAAATTCATTTCTGCAAAATTGGACCCGTAAATAGAAAGTAGGACACTGTTACCTAATTCCACATTTTTTTTCTTTTGATAAATTTTGAAAACCAAGGTCCCACTAATCCACCATGCAAAATTTCAGCCAAATACACCGAGAGGTTCTGAAAAACAGTTTATTTATTATTTTGCTATTTTAAGTAACGGTCTCGACCAGTCTGAATTTTACTTTTCGGAAGACCTTGCAGTCTGATCATTCTGCCTGTAAAATTTAAGAACCATAGGTGAAGTGGTTTCATAAGAATGGACTTAAATGATAGGGTCGACATTAATTGTGAACGGAAGAACAAATGGACGGACGGACGGGAAACGGGACACCTATATCGCACCTTGCTAGAGCAGCTGAGACAAAAAGCAAACTTGTGCCGCGACACGAGAAAACCAACAAAGTGGTTGTGCACCCAGCGCAGATTCAGATCAGCCTGGGCATCCGCACAGTCTGATCAGGGTCTTCGCTGTCCACACGGAGGTAGCTTAGACCCTTAGCTGCCCTTTAAGCGCTTAGCGAAGACTCTGGTCTAAGCGGATACCCAGGTTTGTCTGAGCCTGCGCTGGGTGCACAACAACTTTGTTGGTTTTGTCATATCGCGGCTAACTTATGCTAGTTTGATTTGAAGCAAATGAATCGGAATAGTTACTTTAAACTCCTGAAAATGGTCAAACTGAAATTTTTGTTTGGCCACTTTCTGTTTTTACGAGAAGTTTACTAGTTTATCTTTTAGAAAGCTGAAATTTTATACTGATATATTTTGTATATATATATGAGTTGAAAAGCATGCTTATATGCCTATATTTGTTGATTTTATTTGTAATTTGTTTATATGTCCGAAGGTCTCAAAGAAGATTCGCTCCTTTGCTAAATTTGTTACCCTCATAAAAATAAAACTTCATTTACTTTCTTACCTATCTACCTACATTTACTTTCTTACCTATCTACCTACATACCTACACCTTCCTACCAACATACCTACTTCTCTACCTAACACCCTACCTACCTACCTGCCAGCCGCCTTACACCCTAACCCTACCTACAGCTACCTACCTACCTACTTATACCTACCTACCTACCTAACACCCTAAATCTACATACTTACCTGCCTTCCTGCCTACCTACTAACTTACCAACTTACTTATTTACTATTCTTACCTTACTTACTCACTTTCAAGAATGCAAGAATTCTTCATAGAATTGCGAATTTTTCAAGGCATGCACGGTATCTATTTGGGTCTGACCATGTGAAAATGTGTATCGACCAGCGAAGGCTCAGATGATTCTAACGAGAGTCATATATATAATCTATGGGACCTACGTATGAGTTTTGTGGAAGTACTTGCTGGCTAAGATTCTGTGATGCAAATGTTTTATTTTTGGCGCTAATGAGGCTCATACCTCTTAGTCGTTCAAACAAATCGCAATGGTTGTAATACTTGAGAGCAGTACAGGCTCTCACTCTGAGGATGCCCGGCCTGAGACTGAGTCCGCATGCTTGACCTGTGGCGAACCCAGAGATGTCGGTTGTCCCCAGAGTGACAGTCTATACTACTTTTTGAGTATCTTCTCTATATAACAGGTACACAAAGCAGAAGCTTTGTGGGTGAAAAGTTGGGTCACACGGTTTTATAATTTGATATGCTGTTCTGAAAAAGTAAATATGTGGGTTTTTTGTGTGTGTTTATTTTCATTCAATGCATTCTACACCACTTTCCACAATGTATTTTTCTGATTCATACCAAATATTGATAACACAAAAATCTTATTTTAGACAGGGACTCTGGGACTATTTTCATTTGATGTCCATGCAGATTACGACGCCATTTCAATGTCAATGTTCTCGGATTCAAATAAAGGAGCAATCAGTGTGTCTTTCGAATCGGATATTTGTGAGCCAAAAAAGTAGTGGATAGCTCAATCAAACGGAGAATAAAATTATATGAGAATGAATAATAGGTTTAAGAAAATCCTATATTTCCATGGTATGAATTTCAGTGATTAACTCACTTATGGCTTTTGTCTTGATTTAAACAAAGACATGTTCATTTTTCCGTGAAGCATATCAAAACCAGAAAACAAACTGCGAACAAGAAATAAGTATCTTTTTTCCATTATTTCTTTGCTTTTTTGATTATTTTAATGATTTTATTTGACATTTTTTTTTTATCTCTGTGTGACTTTTAATCATTTTCTCTTGTCTTGTTATTATTATTGTTATCATATTAAATATATGTAGTTTATTTAGTGTGTTGAACGTTTTTCGCCACTCCTCTGAAAACTTACAAGGCTTTTTGATCAAAGCTGGTGTAAAAATTCATATCAATTAATACGGACAATTTCATGTTCACTCAAAGACCTGAGCACCATAAGAAGACATTGATAAAATACTGATAGAATTTCAAGAAACCACAGTGAATATTATAAGTGCATTTGCTTTGAAAGAGTATGCAGAATAAGACTTCAAAGTCTGAAAGGTCGTGTTGATTCAAGAGTAGGTCCAATTGTTAAAAAAATTACTTATTAAGGGCAGGAAACGTGTTCATAAATCGTAGGTAAGGTAAGGATTTCCTATAGCCTAATACACATAGGCCAGTGGCGGTTAGAGACCCACTGTATCTTTGGCACAGCAGATGAAAGGCGGAGCCCCTAACAATGTATGGTGTCCGTCTGAGTTATCGGTAGTCAGTTTGCAAAACGTAGAAGTAGCTTTATGCAGCGGTCATTCTGACACAAAGTTGGTCCAAATTCATTTTCATAAAATGGGACCCGTAAACAGAAAGTAGGTCACTGTAACTTAATTCCAGGACATTTTTTTTCTTTTGATACCTTTAAAAAAACCAAGGTCCTACTTATGCAACAGACAAAAGTTCAGCCAAATACACCGAGGGGCTCTGGAGAAAAGTAGATTTATTGCTTTGCTATTGTTAGTAACGAAAGCCATCCTGGATTCTCGACAAGACTGAATTTTACTTTTCGGAAGACCTTGCAGTCTGATCAAGCTGCGTGTAAACTTTCAGAACCATAGGTGAAGCGGTTTCATAAGAATGGACTTTAATGTTAGGGGTGGATGTTAATTGTAAATGGACGGACGGACGGAAAACCGGACGCCTATATCGCACCTTGCTAAAGCAGGTGCGAGAAAAGCATACTATGATATTATTTGATATGAAGCAAACGAATTGGAAGCGTAACTATAAACTTCTGAAAATGGTCGAACTAAAATTTTGGTTTGGCCACTTTCTGTTTTAATGAGAACTTTACTAGTCCATCTTTTAGAAAGCTGAAATTTTACACTGATATATATTGTATATATACGAGTTGCAAAGCATGCTTATATGCCTATTTTTGTTGATTTTAATTGTAATTTCTACTATATGTCCGAAGGTCTCATAGAAGATTCACACCATTGCAAAATATGTTACCCTCATAAAACTACAACTTCATTTACTTTCTTACCTATCTACCTACACCTTCCTACCAACCTACCTACCTACCTACCTACCAGCCGCCTTACACCCTACCCTACCTACAGCTAGCTACCAACCTATTTACACCTACATACCTATCTAACACCCTACATCTACCTACTTACCTGCCTTCCTGCCTACCTACTTAACTACCAACTTACTTATTTACCATTCTTATCGTACTTACTTACATTCAAGAATGCTAGAATTCTTAATAGAATTGCGAGTTTTTTCAAGGCATGCACGGTATCTGTTTGAGTCTGACAATGAGAGAACGTGCGTAAGTGAATGATCGACCTTTGAAGACTCAGATCATTCTAACGAGGGCCATATATATAATCTATGAGACCTAAGTATTAGTTTTGTGGCAGTACTTGCTGGCTAGGATTCTGTGATGCCACCGTATTATTTTTGGCGCTAATGAGGCTCATACCTTTTAGCCGTTCAAACAGATCGCCATGGTTATAATACTAAAGAGCAGTACAGGCTCTCACTCTTGGGACGCTCAACCGGTGACTAAGCCCGCATGCTTGACCAGAGGCGTCCCCAGAGATGTCGGGCGTCCCCAGATTGACTTCCTATATTACTCTTGAGCATCTCCTCTATAACACAGGTACACAAAGCAAAGGGTGTGTGGGTGTAAAGTGGCGTCACATGGTTTTATGATTTGATAAGCTAATGAAAAAGTAAATGTGGTTTAATGACGCCATTTCAATGTTAACAAGGTTGAATCAGTATTGATTAAACCTTGAACCTGTGCACAGTTACTTGCGAACAAGAAATGAGTTTTTTTTTTCATTACTTCTTTGATACATTGATTATTTTTATGATTTTATTTGACATTTTCTTTATCTCTGTATGACTTTTAATCATTTTCTCTTGTCTTGTTATGATTATTGTTATTATGCTAAATATATGTTGTTTATCCAGTGTGTTGAACGTTTTTCGTCACTCCTCTGAAAAATTATAGGCTTTCTATTCAAAGCTGGTATAAAAATTCATATCAATTGATACGGACATCTAATGTTCATAAAACAGACCTGAGCGCCATAAGAAGACATTAATGAAATACTGATAGAATTTCAAGAAACCAAAGTGGATATTATAAGAACGTTTGCTTCGAAAGAGTAAAAGGTGATGATTCAAGAGTACGTCCCGTCCAATTGTTGCAAAACTTTAATTTCTAAGGGGCGGACACGTCTTCGTAAATCGTAGGTAAGGTAACGGTTTTCTATAGCCTAATAGCCATAGGGGCAGTGGCGGTTAGAAACCCACTGTATCTTGGGCACAGCAGATGAAAGGCTGCCTTAATTTTCCCCAATTCGAAAAAAAAAAACACTCATTTATTTTTTCCAGCCGTTGGATGGCGACTGTGAGCCGAAAACTCACGACCTTCCGGCGACATCTGCACCATAACCGAGCGTCTCTATCCACTCGACAACGCTACCTCTCTCGACCACGGTGCCTCTCTAAATTGGGAAGATGCTTAAAGGCTCAGGTTATGGCATACAAGAGAAATTCCCTTACAAAATGAAAGAAAGATTGGGCCGCGACACAACAAAACCAACTAAGTGGCATGTGCACCCAGCGAGGACTCAGATCAGCCTTGGCATTCACCCAGTCTGATCAGAGTTGTCGCTATGCACTTTAAGGGTAGCTAAGGGCCTCCGTGCTTTAAACCTATGCTATGGAACAGAATGTAAATCGTTTAGAACTTTGACCTCTAAGTGTGACCTTGACCTTTGTCAGACTGCTGATATGTGAGGTCTGCAAATCATCCTAAAAACAGGACCATTCGGTCCAAGTTTAAAGAATTTTTTCCAGCTCTTTAGGAGATATGGAACGGGCAGAGTAAATGGACAGACAGATGGATGGACATACACACTGAACGACAGAAGAAAGATGGACAAACAGGTGAAAACCACAATAAATTATGTCATACTGATGATGCTTTGTATTCGTACGGAGTTTCAAATCAAAATCGTATGCAGTATTAAAGGGAGCAGAGGAGCAGACATCAAAATATAAAGGTGCATAATTACATTAAAGTTGAAAGTAGGGTTGTGTATGTGTGTGTGTGTGTGTGTGTGTGTGTTTGTGAGAGAGAGAAAGAGAGAGAGAGAGAGAGAGAGAATGTGTGTGTGTGTGTGTGTGTGTGTGTGGAAAGTAGGGTTGTGTGTGTGTGTGTGTCTGTGTGTGTCTGTGTGTGTGTTGAAAGTAGGGTTGTGTGTGTGTGTGTGTGTGCATTGTCTGATAATGCTTTATATTTGTGCAAACTTTCTTGATGAGATATTAAAGGCTTTAAAAGGTATGGAGCGGACATGAAGCTAGCACGAAATTACTATATAAGAAATGAAAGGGGCATAATTCTGTCAAAACTGGAAGTAGATTTCCTTTTTTCCTCTGCACGTTGTCTAATAGTGGTTTATACGTGTACAAACTTTCATGAAGAAATCTTAAACAGTGTAACAGACGCACGGACACAAAGCTGATATGAAACTGAAATGCAAAAATACAAAGGGACACAATTCATAATTCCGTCAAAACTGAACGTAGGATTATGATTCTTTTTCTCTGCATATCGTCTGAGAGTGTTTTATATTTTTTAAAACTTTCATGAAATATGGAGTTGACATGACTATTTCCGCTCGGACTTCGACCTGTTAATACATGTAAGTGTGCCGTTGTCGGAAACTGTTAAAATGTAAATTCTACAAATCGTCCTGATAAGGTTAATATTCGACGTTTCAAGAAAATCTTTCATGGGGTTAAGAAGATATGGAGCAGACAGGAAAAGTTAAGAGACAGATGGACGGAGCACACAGCATAATACGACCCATTTTATGACGGCTGTACAGATAAATAATATGCAGTACATATACGCATATCCTTGTTTGTGTCGACATCAAACCTAGCGGGCACATGAAGTCAAAATGACGTTATACTGACGTCGATGTGCTTAGCGAAGAGTCTGATCAGGCTGGGCGGATGCCCAGGCTTATCTGAGTCTGCGCTGGGCGCACAACCACTTTGTTAGTTTTGTCGTGTCACGGCTCAAATTCTCTCATAGATCTAGCACTTGTCCATCACTTAAGAGAAGCCCGTGATTGAGTGGTTCGAATCCCTGTTCGGCCAGTACGTTCCACTTATTTAATCTAGAATTATTTTGAAAATAGAGTTTTACTCAAGCCGAAGTTAGATGTGACTAGCATTGCACTTTCATTATTGGTCCCTAACATTTCTTATTAAAAACGTTTGATATAATCATCTCTTTGGTGCATTCCTTGGTTCCAAAGCATCAAGCTTTTCGGAAGTCTTCTCTTACTTCACTATCTGGTCTTGTCTATCCCATTAAATAACAAGGTCGCTGGGCACCACGAAAGACATTCCGACAATTCCTTTCCACCTAGTTCTGTCCTCAGCTGCCCTAGTTGTGTTAGCAAAGTCCATTTCTGTCCACTCCTTCATACTGTCTTCCTCTTCTTCTTCTGTGTACCTCTTCTTCTTTTGCTTTTCTCCTTGCCCTGTAGAATTATCCAGCCGACCTTGAGATGAGGCTAAACAAAATAAGGTTACGTTTCTTGGCCATGTTTATGGGTTCGTCATATTCCCAAATGGTTGCTTGGATCTTACTGCTAACACTACTGAGTTACTTGGTCCTTGTAAGAAATGTCTAGTAATCTTCACCATAATCGCATCTCAAAGGCTTGCATTCTTTTTTCTAGCTGTTTTGTCAAGGTCCAGAAATATGGTCAGACAAGGAAACGCATCAGTTTCACCTTTGGTCCAAGAGATATGTCGTCATCTCTCCAAATTGTCTTCAGTAAGAGTGCAGTCCTTGAGAGAACCTCTGGTTTTGAGCGGTCATCTGAGGCAATTGCTCCTAGGTAAATGAAGGTTATTACAGTTCCCAACGTCTGGCCTTTTACCATGATCTCCTTCTGGATATCAACAGCACTGTTTGTCATCAGTTTGATCTTCTCGGTACTTATCTCCAATGTTACCTTGTGCAGGTTTTGTTGAGACTTTCACTAGGGGCTTCTAGTTTCTGCTCTTGCTCAGCAACAGCGTGAACGACATCGGTAAACCAGAGATTGGTAATATTTCTTTAATGACTTAGTCTCCCAAAAATATATTCCTAGCTTTGAATTGTCATTTTTGTGTGTAAATTTCGAGACTTCTCCAATTTCTCGACTTAATTGCCAAACAAACATGTCGCACACATTGATATCAACTATGAAGTTCATGCTCCAACGGGATCTTGATAACAGTATTTCTTTGTCTGTGGTAAAGAGAACGTTTTCATGGGAGAACTGATTTGGCTGCGATGGTTCTCTTTGTTGCCCATGTTAAACCGAACATGTCAAAAAGCAGGTACAGTTTAGGAAAACTAATCTTTAAAAATTTGTAGCACCCAGAATGATACTTTCTTAACATCCCCAAACCTATGTCTATTTTATATTTCGTAACCTGCACTGGTAAGTTATTTACATTACGTGTGTTGGAAGACAGCTGCTATGTAAAGTATCTTGTTAAGGTAAGTAAGATGAACAATGTTTCAAAATGTCCTCCGTTAAATTCCTAAAGTTGTGAAATTCTAGATGGGATCAGTACCAAGTCATTTTTTTGTCTAACATTTTTTGTTCGGTTTTGTAATTGTTACATCAATAAGTTCTGAAAACAGTCAAAACTGTCCTAAGCAAGCCACATAGGAAAGGGCCAAAACTGCTTGCTTAAGGCAGGTGCTTGCTTAATACAAGTCACTTTACACTGAAAATGCTATTTTGAGATTTGTGATTTTAGCCTTTTAAGACAGGGTTTTGCTTAATAGAGGTGGCTTTTATGACAATTTTGACTGTATTTAGATCCTTTGAAAACATTGAATACGGCAAATGAATTAAAATAGCACACTCGGTTTAATCGTAATCGATTCTGTTCATGACTCAACCAGCTTTTCTTAGTCATCCATAATTCGTAAGCCAAATTCTTGCTCCAACAAATATCTTCTTAACCCGTTTAGTTATATTTAATGGCATACCCTGTTATATGATCTGTTCACCACACAATGAATCATTTTTGCTTTAGAAAGTGAAAATAGAGATAGATGTCTTTCCGGGACTTTCTCGTTTCTTACATCTAAAACTAGAAATAGAGACGTTTCTTGAATTCTGTAAATAACCTCTTACTCAGCATTCCTTTCTGCTTTGCTCGGGCTAATATGTTGCATATTTCTATTGTTTCTTGGCACGAGCTGAGAATCCGCTTTCTCGGTTTTACACTCTTTATTCCTATTGTAAGTATCTTTATAAATAGCCTGCATAGCGTTACCCAAAAGACTTTAATGAAGTCAGCTTGTACTTGTTCAAGTATTGATCAGCATCTATAACAGCAAGACACATATCTAAGTAATACCCAGTTTATATTGAAAATAAGACATCAAAATGCGAAATCAAATCCGCATTTTGTAAGATAACACAGTAAATGGAAATTGAGGTTCTGTCGGTGACTTTATTTTATAAACCAAGAAGAAAATGCTGTTTCGAAATGGATCGGATCGCAGGCATTTTCAAGTCCATTTTTTTTAATTCTTTTTAGGCAGTAGGGTTACAGTATATAGGGTAAATGTGGTAATAAAACATTTACGGAAATTGTGGCTTATTAGTTTCGCTCGGGTAATTTATGAGATAAAAGTATTTTTTTCTTTCAATACAGTATGTGCACATAAGATGAGTTCCCGCTTTTGATACTTGTGGGTGAAAATTTTTGTGTTAGCAATGTCTTTTTTTGCGTATTCTAACATTCATTTAGATTCAGTTTTTGTTCCTAAATTGTTCAATATAGCTTTTGTGGATGTAGGACATTATTTGACAAAGTTATAAATTTTTTACCCGTTTCAAGAATTGTGAATTTACCAGTATTTTCCTGTTTTCCAGTATATCTATTTTAGGCAGTTACTTTACTCAAACCGGTTTTCACAGCAGTAATGTTTTTCATGATTTTGAGGTAAGATATCCAAGTCAATGTTTAGTTTTTATTAAAATTTATGACAGCGGAATATCATAGTGCCTAGTTTCAGAAGATCAGCTCTGGAAGGTAAAGTTATTATGTATTTTCTCAGAGTAGGTTTGGCTAAGAATGAAAAATTGTGACTTCTGATTGATACAGTATGATTCAGGTGTATCGATACGGTGTGATTATGGTGTATTGATAATGACCATGCAGCGCATGGAATTTGCATTTTATGGAATTTTGTAAGTTACGGAAATAGTTTGTTACACTGATGGAGGTCGCACTAGTGTACGTATATTTGACGTCGAGTGACGTCAGTTGCATTCGTGTTATTGCGGCGTCAGTACCTTTTACATAAGATTTCTGTATACGTGGCCTATAGAATTAGATTGATTTGTAAGAAACTAATTTACAGACTCGACGTCAATTGACGCCATAAGCATGCACCGCATTAGGGTTTTCATATGTTATTAACGGTGACATTTGGTCGTCATGCGTTTGATTTGACTTCAATAGATGACGTCATATGGTATGACATCAATGGCGTCGTGATGTCAGATCAAACGAAATGACCCCAAATATATTAGAAATACCTATTTAACTATTTAAAGGATCTATTGTATGGCAGATGATCATACGCTTAGTTTAAAGAAGTGAATTAATAGACGTGCAAGTTAGATTTTTGGTAATTGTATTTAATGTAAAAATAATTGTTTTGATCATTCATGTTTTATGTTGGATGTGTCATGGTAGTACCTGTTGACGTCAGTATACTTCTTGACAATGTTTGGCGTCAGATCCTTCGACGCACAGCGTGGTCGGATCTACGTTTCTTCAATAAAGGAATTGGTAAGCACGATTTTAGCTTTTCATCGTGCGCGCGAGTTGTGTCTAGTGACACTGCTGGCGTGTATGCGTTTTGCTCGGTATTTGCCGAGGGCATTGTGTGGTATTTCCAAGACAGGCCCAGGTCTTACGTATTGTTATAATGTTGTTACAATATAGTTGTTATACCTATCTGGCACGTTAGTTTTACTTTTTGGAGTAGACATCTTAGTTAAACATATGTGGAAGGTATCATACTGTACATTCTTTAGGCTTGCTTACGTACCTGTGCAGTCACTAAGTGCTTGCATATTCGTTGAGTTTACACGCATTTTAATCCAGTATTCACCAACAGCTTGTATATATACTGTATTCGCTCGCTCTAAGACTTGTTTTTATACATGTATATGTTACAGGTTTTCCTATATGTATATACACGCATACATACATCGTACAAGCCGATACACATATGTATACATACATGGAAATTATACACATAGCAATAATAAATACGGTATCACGCTAATATGTATGTCATTACACATACTTCCATCTGAGCATGGGCGTGCATACAAACATACATACATAAGAACGTAAATACGTAGTGCAAGTGTACATGCGTACATACGAGTGTGCATACATGCAACCATACATACATACATATATATAGTGCAGTCGATTGTACAAATTGTTACATAAAAGTAAAATGTTTCATTTGTAAATACAAATTTACACGATATGTAAAAAAATATGGTGCCGGAAGGGGCGGAGGAGCCAACAGCAAAAAATACAAATTTTATTACAATGTATTAATTGTAAATTCGTTATTTTTAGGCACTTCAAGTCCGGCAGTCAACTGTTTGGACTGAAAGCCACTTCTCACCTGGAGATACTACATTACAAGTCATACTCCACTTGAAATATCTCCAGGTTAATACCAACCCTGGTAGAAGTATGAATACGACGCAGCCAGTGCCAGAGTCCGAAGCCCAGGGGGGAAGCATTGAAAGTAAAAAGTATGCAAAGACCAGGAACTGAAACAATCAAAATCCAAATCCAGCCCTCAAACCATAGTTGGAAACAACTAAGATTACAAATAATCAAGATACAGAGAACATATGGCCAACCGAGTGAGCAGCTTGTTCCCAAAAAGTGGCCACTCAGCAACCCAAACCGAACCAAAAATAATAAGAACATACATAAGGTAAAACATCACAGAAACTCTGACACCAAAAACAGGCAACAGAGAACCACAACAGAACTACCGCCTTGGAACGGTCAGTAATGAATTACTGGGGGGCTTAAATCGATTTTACGGGCCAAACCTCACCCTCAGTTTCTGAAGTGGTACAAAATATTTAGTTGGTTGTTCGGTTCGCATGATAAACCTCTAACTCGTCATTGGATCATCACGGTAAACACATAAATCAAATTTCAACACCATGAAGAAGCAAAGGCGAGGACTCAACAGATACAACGGGCCGTCTGTGTAGTCAATCACTGTCGTGATTATAATCGATGATCGATATTGGGAGATTGTGAACCAGTAGTGTTCATTTGGTTTGGTCCATTAGTGCGATATTGGGATATTGTGAGTCGATAGCACTCACTGGAATTTATCCATTAATGCACGTTGTGGAACAGTTAGGTGGTTTACCTACAATACAGAGATTGGTCCCTGATGAAAACCATGGAGTCACCACTCTCATACCGCCGGCAACACTAGAAAGGCCTTATTTTTGTCGTCGTAGATTTCAGTTGACGTCTTTTGTTCTTTTGTGTATTTTCAGTTCATGGCGCTGAGCCGAGTACGGTGTAAGCGTCAGTCAGTAATTGATTTGCGTAACATACGCAGATCAATTACAGATTTGAAACAAACATCTTATTTGGCCAGCGACATGAATTGACATGTGTTGTATATTATTGTAAATGTGTCAGTTGTAAATTGTTTCATCTGGCAGAATACTCGTACTTCTTTGTCTAGGTTATTGATTTTAGTATTGGACAGGTAGATCGGTTGATCTCCGAAACTTAACGACAGTATGCGATAATCGCAGGTGTCAAGGTATTTCCTGAGGCTAATATTCTTATCTCGGTCATGATAACATATCGATCTTTATGACTTAAATTGAATATCGATCACATTTCAAGAGTCTCTTAGAATAGTCAGACTCATGCATAAAATAATTATGGTAATGTAATTAAACCTTTTGGATTTCCTTTGCATGATGCTGTCAGAACACATGGCGATGAAATTTTATAATAATAATAACAATTATAATAATAATAATTATTATCATTATTATTATTCAAAGATGTTTGGTTCTTTAAAGGAATTGTCACGTTCCAGAAATCCAAATGATTTTTTGCAGCCAATAAGGGGGAAAAAGTACGAAGGACCGGTGGTGACTTCACTATTCATAGTTCAAACCTCACACTTCAGTGTTCATACTTCAAAGTTCCAAATTCATTTTTCATAGTTTTAAAGGTTATGTTAAATGCAACGGGCAACGGTAAATAACATTATATACGAGGGTTGATCTGGATCTACCCTTGTACTTTGCAATTCATAGTTCATACTTCACACTTCACAGTTCAATCTTCATAGTTCATACTTCATACTTCACAGTTCATACTTCACAGTTCATACTTCAAACCTCACAGTTTATACTTCACACTTCATACTTCACAGTTCAAACTTCAAAGTTCATACTTCATAGTTCATACTTCACAGTCTATAATCCAAACTTCACAGTTCATACTTCACACTTCATACGTCACAGTTCAAACTTCATAATTCAGACTTCACAGTTCATACTTCAAACTTCATAGTTCATACTTCACAGTTCATACTTCACACTTCACAATTCAGGCTTCATAGTTCATAATTCATACTTCACAGTTCATACTGCATACTTCATAATTCATAGTTCATTATTCAAACTTAACACTCTATTCTAAGATCAGCATATGAGGGTCATCCCAGAAGTGTTACAATTCCGTCATTACATGTTATACCCCGTTACACGTTAGTGAAGGGGTATTATGTTTTCACGTTAGTCGTCAGTGTGTTTGTCCGTCTGTCTGGCGTCCGTCCGTCCGTCCGTTCGTCCAGCTGCACTTTGTTTCCGGTCGATAACGAGTTTTTTTCAAAGGACTTCTTTCAAAATTTGCATATGCATTAGTACCAAGAATATCTTCCTTTGGATTGTTAGTAGGCACATTTCGATAATTTATGACAGTGTTATGTCAGCAATATCTTGGTCTCTAGCTCCTTACTATTTGGAATAGCGGGATGAAACTTCTCAAAAATGATCATTGTAACAAAAACTTGGCGCGACAATAGAATTTTTGTTCTCAGTGGTTAGCTGCCTCTGCCCTGGGGCTATGTACGTGTATAAAATCATGAAAAAAAAGAGAAAACTAAATAAAATGAGACTTTAAAGCAGTTTTTCTGAAACTTACAGAAAGTAGCCAGGGTAATAAAGCTGCATCTGATTTTTAAAACATTTTTCTCACGAGAGTTATTTCCCCCTGCCCCCACCTACATGCATGAAAAACAGTGAAGCCTTTATAAAATCATAATTTAAACAGATTATTCTGGAACCTACCGATAGCTATAAAGGTAATAAAAGCTTCTTGTAGACACTGGTCGAAGTCAGCTGATAGAAGTAATAAAAGCATCTTGTAGAAAATGGTTGACGTTTGCTCCTATAGGGGTTATTTGCCCCTTCCCCGTGGCCACATACATGTATAAACATAGCTAAAAAAAGGGTTGATACATGATAAAAAAATCATAAAAATTCTGTAAAATCAGAGATTGAAGCAGATTTACAGAAACTTACAGCAAATGATCAGAGTGATAAAAGCTCCCTTTGAGGTTAAAAATGTCCCTCTGGGTTTAATTCTCCCTTCCCCCACCTATATACATGCATAAAATTATGATAAAATCTATAAAAAAAATCATAATTCCAACATGTTATTCTAAAACTTACAAGTAACGACAAAAATAGTTAAAGCCTTTTTTTGTGATAAAAAAAATCCTCTATGGGGGTGTCTGATCTGTGGCCATAAACATGTATAAAAGTTCCTAAAATGTATTGATCAAAGTGAAAAGTGATTGTCCTCAGGCTTACAGTAAATTATAAGCGTAATGCAACAAAAATTTTGTACCATGGGACTTTGCTTCCCTTACCAGTTGCAAAAATAAATAAAGTACACATGTAGCAGTACAAGTAAATGGATGGGCGAGAAGGGTTTGCAGGGGGATATCACGCAGTCGTTTGCGATGATCTTTTTATTGATTGAGGTAGGATTACACCATAAACAGACCATGCATAACATAATATATGTGGAAAATATCATACATGAGACATACCTCTCTGAAAAGTGGAAGTGATTTGAATGCAAAGATATAGGCGATACCGGTGGTCAGACTGCATAGACACGACCTATTCCACAAGAAGGGAGGGTAGCACATCCCAGCATTTCTGTTAATAATTATTTCAAATTATAAAAAATGTGTTTTAAAATTATTTTCGTATATATAAGAACTCAATTAACAGACAGTTACAATTTCACATCAAATGTGGACGCTAGGCATCAAAAGGCTTATTGTAGAATATTAGTAAATTCTTAGTTTTGGACGTATGTCTCTGCTTTTTGAGGCTGCGATTAATATAAACCAGGCTGATCTCTTTACAGTTTGCATTTCAGCATCTCGCAAGTACTTTTTGATAACAAACAAATATTATTTCAAGGAAGACTTCTATCGTGATAAGTACAGCCTTTTGAAAGTCTAATTCTATAGTGTATTGCAGATTCCACGAAAAACACGGTGGTTTACTTGGAACAGTTATACTATCTTGATGATAATAATATCTCAGCTTTGGTATCATTCTTATTGAATGACCCTCTTTAATAAAACCATGTGTTTGAAGACGGGCACCAATAAGCTATGAAATATGAACTATGAAGCGATAAGTTTGATTTATGAAGTCTGAAGTATGAACTATGAAGGGTGAGTATGAACTATGAAGAACGAACTGTGAAGTGTGAAGTTTGAACTGTGAAGTATGAACTATGAAGTGTGAAGTATGAACTGCGAAGTTTGAACTATGAAGTATGAACCCCGTGAAGTGTGAAGTTTGATCTATGAAGTATGAACTGTGAAGTGTGAAGTTTGAACTGTGAAGTTTGAACTATATGGTATGAACTGTGAAGTATGAAGTTTGAACTATGAAGTATGAACTGTGAAGTGTGAAGTTTGAACTATGAAGTTTAAACTATGAAGTATGAACTGTGAAGTTTAAACTATGAAGTATGAACATTGAACTATGAAGTTTGAACTATGAATTTTGAAGTCACCACCGCTCTTTCGTAAAAAAAGAGGTGCTATTGGTTATTTACTAACAGTTTATAACATTTATTCTCATAATTCAATAATAATCAAAATTTTTCGTCACTAAATTGTCTCTCTTTCTCCTTCTCTAAAACATCATGTAAAACACAATGTATATTCAAATATAAAAGTTCAGTTCAACATTGTCAAGAACAAAACAGAAAGAAATAAATAGATAACTTGTATGTCACACATTTGTATAACTGAAGGTTGGTTAGAACAGTCAAGCAAAAATAAGATTTATTGCACAAAATTTTGATACAAAATAAAAAGAAGTCTTGTGAAAATTAGTTTTGTTGAAATTTCATGATGATAAAAACATATAATTTAATGCTAAAGTAAACATTATGCATTTATATATCGTTAAAGAGAACAGAAATTTTCCACGACACGACGAAACGAACAAAGTCTAATGTGCGCCCAGCAAAGACTCAGATCAGCCTCGGCATCCACCCAATCAGTCTTTGCTGTCCGCAAAGGGATAGTTAAGACCGTATGCTGTCTTGTAATCACATGTTAAGGGCGGGCGTCTATGCTGATCTTAGTTTTCGCTGTCAGCATGGAGGAAACTTATACCCTTAGCTCCCTTTACGCGTAAAGGGATGACTCTGCTCAGACTGTACGCAAGCCCAGGTTGAACTGAATCTACGTGAAGTGCACATGCCACTTTGTAAGTTTTGGCGAGTCGCGGCACATATATTTCATACATTCTTACGTTTCGTTAATCTAGTCGAACCGCGATACGACAAAACACACAAAGTGTCATGTGTACTACGTTAAGACTCAGATCAGTCTGGGCATATGGCAAGTCAGATCAGAGTCTTCGCTATGTACTTTAAGGATAGCTACGGGTCTAAGCTATCTCCATGCCACCAGCAAAGACTCTGATCAGACTTGGCGAACGCCTAGGCTGATCCTAGTCATTGCTAGGCGCACATGCCACTTTCTTGATTTTTTTCATGTCGCGCCTCAGTTAATTATTGCCACACAGATATGTGAACGCGTGTCGTGTCAATAATAGTATATAATCACAGATTGATTTAATTTGACATTGAGTAATATTTGAATTGAAGTAAAATGAAATTGATGAAACTGGATCAAAATATGATTATAAATTTTAAGATCATAATAAGCATGAGAGATCAAACTTGATACAATAATAACAATTTCCTTGGAATTACGGATTTATATAATCTATTAAATAGAAGTATGAAACAAATGAATAAAAACATACATATAGACCTTCGCTGTAATTTAAAGTATACTTTCTTTAAGATATAAAAAAATCAACAAATAAACATAACTTAAATGCTGTAGAACAATAAAGTGTTCTGTTTCCTACTACCATAACATAACATAATTCTATTTCGGTAATTTAGGCCTCCGGCCCATAATACAACATATGCATACAGATAAACATTAAGAGAGAGTGGCATGAATGTCCAAACCGTTAAATGTTTAGATTAAAATTTCTGTTTGATCTAATTCAAGACTCATATACATGCATGTGCGTATATGCCAATATATCCGCACACGCATGTATATGTATCTACATAAATATGCTAAGCACTATCCAAGAAAGTGGTTCTTAATGCAAATGCATGATTAAAAAAAATTGTAACTTTTAATATATTTTCCATGTCATTGAACCCCATAATTGCATAAAACATATCTAACGATCGGTTTCTAATCCAGCTTGGTTTAAAAAATTAATATATTAAACTGCTTTAGAAGAATTATTAATATCGGAATGCCATTTTTGTATATAAATATCAATTATTCGCTGTTTGAATAAATTCAAAAGGTGACTATCATTGCCGACGTCGTGTGCTATCCATACATAGCCAAAACCGTACATATATAAAAGTTCTCTTATATAACTAGCCCAAGTTATCCTCCCGGCATCGTCCAATCTTTTTAACATGAAATAACTTTGTTTAGGGTATCTGAAATCTTGCATTCGAATTATTTTTACCCAGTATTATATACAGTTTAACATATATGTAATACATAATGGCAATCTTCCACACTCACCCAAAGCAAAATAGTCAGCAACATTTACTGACAAACTGCAATATCTTTTACAAAATCTAACCTGTACCTTTTCAACATTTTCGGCATACTTGAAACCCCAAATCTCCGAACCGTAGCATAATATTGGCTTCACCATCGTATCGAATAATTTAAACATATCTTTGGAATCAAAACGGCCAAAATTTCTTTGAAATCTAAAAACACTACAGTATGCTTTAGTCGCTTGCTTTGCCGCCATCTCTTTTGTTGTCGTCCAAATTAGTTTGGGGGTAAAAACAGTCCAAGATATTTGTAAAAAGATACAACATCAATACGATTCCCTTTATAAAACCATTTTTCATTGTTTTTAAGTGGGCCACCATTTCTAAAAACTATAATTTTCGTTTTCTCAAGATTTAATTTCATACCTACAGAGTCGGTAAACGTAGTTATACTATCTATTATTCGTTGTAGTCCAACAACAGACTCAGAAAAACCAGCAACATCATCAGCAAATAACAAGGTATGCAAATTATCAACTTCATTCGAGAGAAATATTCCACTACCACAATTTTCACGTACATAAGTTATCAAATCATTAATAATCAACGAAAAAATGATCGGACTAGCACAACAGCCTTGTCTAGTACCGATACTACACTCAAAATATTTTGTTAACATATCATCGATTTTAACACACGAGTTTAACTTAGAATAAAGAGATTGAAATATGTCCAAAAATTTTCCATCGATATATTTCCGAGCAAAAGCACTCCATAGTTTTCCGTGATCAATGCTATCTAAAGCTTTGGCGAAGTCTACAAATATACAATAAAAACGACCTTTTTTCTAAGAAATATATTTCTGTCCCAAAGACATCAAAGTAAATGCATTATCAATTGTGGAATATTTTTTTCTGAAGCCCGCTTGTGCTTCATCTATAACATTCAAGTTATCGCACCATCTAGTTAGACGTATGCTTAATACAGTCATAAAGACTTTACACAATGAATCCATTAAAGAAACACCTCGAAATTTGTTTGGATCGTTTAAAGGTCCTTTCTTATGTAACGGTGCAATTATGCTCATACCCCATTCGTCAGGAAATTGGCCAGACTCAAATACTTCATTAAACAGTTCCGTTAAAAACGGCAAAATAATATCGGTTGTACATTTATACATTTCTATGCAAATTCCGTCTGGTCCTGGGGACTTATTAGCGTGTAAGTGATGTATGCTTTCAGTGATTTCTGCGACACTAATAGGTATATTTAACTGACTACAATCTAAAACCTGTCGATCATCAGGAAGAACAATACTCTCAGACTCTAAATTATCATTATGCATATTTAACAGGTTTTTAAAATAATCAAACCATTCATCACTACTTGTCGAAGTTTCATTTTGACGACGACTAGCATTGCCCTCCTTTAATGTTTTCCAAAATTGACGAGCATCTTTTCTTGAGCATATTAACTTGTTTCGTCTCTGCTTAAGGTGAGAATATTTTTTACTGTGACATATCATTTTGAATCTGTTTCTTAGATTTTTGTATCGATTTAAATGAAATCTGTTATTAGTTATTCGAAATTATCTTAACGCACGAGATTTTCCCCTCTTTGCAGAGGAACAGTCCCTATCGAACCGCGGTGGCTGAGAAACAAAAATTTTATTTCTTTTTCTACATACCATCTGACTTGCCGATAACTTAACAATGTTTATAAATTTTGGTAAAAACGCCAGTAATGAATTATGCGGCCTAATAATCAATTCTGCCTCCAACTGTGTAAAATTATCCCGAAAATTATCAATATACACGTCCTTTAACTCTGGCTTCCATTTAAACCTATTCCATGTTTCCAAGTGTACGTTTGACTTTGAAGAGTGACTATACTGTTCGTTTAATCTAAAATTTAGTTTACAGAACAACGGAAAATGAACCGACCAATCCATATCATCAATGCCAAAATCTGTAAAGAACTGAAACAGATATGTTGATGCAATCATGTAATCTACGACACTTGATCCCTCATTTGCAATACATGTAAAATTCCCCTCAGTGTCATTAAATAAACGTCCATTTAAGGTATGCATTCCGTAGGTACAACAAAGCTCAATCAGGGATAAGCCAAAATGATTATACTGTGTATCTTTCGTCTTCCAACTTATGCTAAATTCGTCATCTGGATAAGCTGTATTATCTCCAAAAATAAAACTGACATCATCGTCAGGTACATAACAGTAGGTCGGTAACTAAGGCTTTCCAGTTAGTTTTAAAAACAGTAAGCATTCGCCGAAGGGATTATATTTTGTTAAAAAATTTTCGAAAAAAAATGTCACCACTTCCGGCATTTTAACCGCAGTAGTTCTGCTTTCTGCTTACACTACGGGGAAATTTAAAGATTTAGAGATAGAGAGCAACCTTTTCTGTATGAAACAAGCTGGAGTAATGGGGCTATAAATTGAAAATAAACTCGTATCGACTCTGTCAAAAGAACGCGTCACAGTTTCTTTTCCTCTTCCGGTGAACCCTTGTTTCGTTAATTTTGGCACAAAAAAATGGCCATTAAAAATAACCGCCAATAATTCACTAATTTAACAATTAAATATCAGTCTATCTTACGGCTGAATAGCGAAAGGTGACCAAATCTATTTATGAAGAAAATCAAATTTGAAATGGCATGTATTTTAGACGCTGATGTGTTTTTGCGCTTGCGCAGTTGAAGTTTTTGCCACATGTGTAAGCGGCATGTGTCCGAAGAAATGCCAAGCTGTTTTCAACGAACAGCACTTCCTTTCATCGGCTCATTCAGTAAAAAAGAAGCTTTAGGCTTCGAACTACGATTGGGCTGTCGATATGGACCGTTTAAAGATAATGGGATGTCCGGGGTGTAGAGTTGTTAGCCGTGAAACAGACTATACCCTACTACGTAACACCTACGTTGATCAGTCTCGAGTGACGTATACAATCAGTTGTGTAGAGATTTATGCAAAATGTTGTAACCTGTGTGAAAGTTTATAAATGTGGACACAACATTTACGGTATGTATAAAACCTTATTTATTTGCGTAAGCATATGAAGAAGCGAATCAGAAACAGACACTGAGTATGTTTACTGGTGATACGTCCAAGGACAATCATTCACCAGGCCCTGTGAATAGGCCAGACAGAGATGCGTTATATCGCACCCATGTTGGATATTATTTACGTTCAGATTGATCAAATTGCAAAGAAAAGTATATGTTCTGTTTTGAGTTTACTTATTTTTAGTGCCTGTAGGCTGTGAGCCAGATCATTGTCTCATAACTGGATGATCTGTTGATGTCTGTTTGTCGCCCTCCAGGACTCCCCTCCCCCCCCCGCTCCACCCAACACACACACACACACACGCGCACGTCCTGTATGTTATTTTTTTTTTTCATCTCTGTTCCTCCCCTCCTCTATCTCAAACTGAAAGGCTTAGAGTTTGGCTGTGAACCTTGGATGATTTAAAAGCTGGGGCGGGGAGGGGGGGGGGGAATGCTAAAGGTCTGTAGGACCTTGTTGGGGGGTGGGAGAAGGGGGCATGCCAAAGGTCTGTAGAACCTTTTTATGTTTGTTTACTTTTTATTTGAATTTTACATGTGTAAAAACTCCTATTCAAAGTGCTTGTAGCAGTATTTCTTTTAATATAATGAAATCCCCGTGTTCTTATCATGCCTGTGCACATGTAATGGCTTTTTCATTTATTTTATTTTGTATTATTTTTGCCAATGGCATTTGGGAGTCTGTTTATTTCAATAGCAGAAATATACTGCATTAAGATTTTTCTTTTCTTTTCATTGTTGTGTTTATTTCTTTCTTCTTTTTATTGTTGATTATGGGTTATACACATTATATAGGCTATTGGTTTAATTGTTATTGAAGTTATCATGCCCTACCCTCCCCAAAACATAATTATTATGAGCTCCCACTTACAGCCAACCCTTCCATCATCATGATGAATCCCATTTTGAAAAGTTTATAATTCAGTAAATTTACTAACCTAGAAAGTGAGAAACTTGGCCTAAAATTATGAAAATTAGGTTTGCCATTTCCTAGATTGTACCAAATTATTTACCCCCCAACCCTACAAAAATCCTATTGTCTCAGAGTGAGGATTTTGCTAATTTTCATTTCCTCAAATGTCTTCAAGATAGACCAAAACTTGTTGATCTTAGGTTAAAAATAAAATTTTGATTGTTTGCAATTGCCTACCTACCCACCTAAAACCTCCCTACCCAAAAACATACTTTGGCCATTTGAGGCAGCATTTTTTTTTTTTTTTTAGAAAATGGGAAATTTACTGTTATGAAGATAAAGGGTAAGACAAATAGGCCTGGGAAAACATTGCAGACCCAGATCAGACTGCTCCTAGACTGCTCCTAGAGAGCAGTCTGATCTTGGTCTACACTGGTTGCCTTTCCACTAGCACATCATATGTACTCCATTTGTGGGTAAATTAGGTTTGTTTATCTGTAGGATACTGTTATTTTGGTATGTAATATGGGTAATTAATAAGAGCAGTCTGATCTAGGTCTACACTGGTTGCCTTTCCACTAGCACATCATATGTACTCCATTTGTGGGTAAATTAGGTTTGTTTATCTGTAGGATACTGTTATTTTGGTATGTAATATGGGTAATTAATATAATATTTTTATTATTTCTGTAAAATTTCATCTCGATAAATCAAAGCTCTTATTTTATATAGATTTTCGCCCATATTTTATACATGTATATGTTAACCATGTGTCAGGGGCAAATAAACCAGTGGAACAACTATTGATCTAATAATTTGTTGCAGGTTGCAGGAAAATCAGTCTGAACTCTTTTATGTAGGTTTTTAAAAATAATATTATTCATGCATATAGATATTGCTGAGGCAGGGGCACATATATGGCACTGGGGGCAAAGTTCTGCTTGCAACACAAAGCTTATATTATTTCAATTTTTCCATGAAATTTCATCCAGATATGTCAAAGTGTTAAGGAATTACGGACAAACTTCACCTTAAGAAATGAAAAAGGGCTATAAATCAGTCAGAAGATACTGAAATAAGCCCATTAACAATATAATTGCAAGCGAGATCTTCCCCAGACCAATACATACACAATTTTGAGTGTGAAGAATACTCATCAAGTGCTCATGGATGGACAGACAGATGGACAATGGATAGATATGTGATGAAGATACACACAAACAGCTAGCAGAAAAACACATTATCCCATCACTAATGTGTGGCTGGGTATAAATGCACAAAACTTAAGATGGCACTTGTACTTCATATAGATAGTACATCAGTACATGTGCAGCCTACACTGAGAATGTTTCTTTTAACCATGGGCTGTGGAAAGCCATGCCTGACTTGTCCTACTTGTCCCATTTAACTCAGGACAAGTGACTCTGTCAAAAGAACGCGTCACAGTTTCTTTTCCTCTTCCGGTGAACCCTTGTTTCGTTAATTTTGGCACAAAAAAATGGCCATTAAAAATAACCGCCAATAATTCACTAATTTAACAATTAAATATCAGTCTATCTTACGGCTGAATAGCGAAAGGTGACCAAATCTATTTATGAAGAAAATCAAATTTGAAATGGCATGTATTTTAGACGCTGATGTGTTTTTGCGCTTGCGCAGTTGAAGTTTTTGCCACATGTGTAAGCGGCATGTGTCCGAAGAAATGCCAAGCTGTTTTCAACGAACAGCACTTCCTTTCATCGGCTCATTCAGTAAAAAAGAAGCTTTAGGCTTCGAACTACGATTGGGCTGTCGATATGGACCGTTTAAAGATAATGGGATGTCCGGGGTGTAGAGTTGTTAGCCGTGAAACAGACTATACCCTACTACGTAACACCTACGTTGATCAGTCTCGAGTGACGTATACAATCAGTTGTGTAGAGATTTATGCAAAATGTTGTAACCTGTGTGAAAGTTTATAAATGTGGACACAACATTTACGGTATGTATAAAACCTTATTTATTTGCGTAAGCATATGAAGAAGCGAATCAGAAACAGACACTGAGTATGTTTACTGGTGATACGTCCAAGGACAATCATTCACCAGGCCCTGTGAATAGGCCAGACAGAGATGCGTTATATCGCACCCATGTTGGATATTATTTACGTTCAGATTGATCAAATTGCAAAGAAAAGTATATGTTCTGTTTTGAGTTTACTTATTTTTAGTGCCTGTAGGCTGTGAGCCAGATCATTGTCTCATAACTGGATGATCTGTTGATGTCTGTTTGTCGCCCTCCAGGACTCCCCTCCCCCCCCCCCCCCCCCGCTCCACCCAACACACACACACACACACGCGCACGTCCTGTATGTTATTTTTTTTTTCATCTCTGTTCCTCCCCTCCTCTATCTCAAACTGAAAGGCTTAGAGTTTGGCTGTGAACCTTGGATGATTTAAAAGCTGGGGCGGGGAGGGGGGGGGGGAATGCTAAAGGTCTGTAGGACCTTGTTGGGGGGTGGGAGAAGGGGGCATGCCAAAGGTCTGTAGAACCTTTTTATGTTTGTTTACTTTTTATTTGAATTTTACATGTGTAAAAACTCCTATTCAAAGTGCTTGTAGCAGTATTTCTTTTAATATAATGAAATCCCCGTGTTCTTATCATGCCTGTGCACATGTAATGGCTTTTTCATTTATTTTATTTTGTATTATTTTTGCCAATGGCATTTGGGAGTCTGTTTATTTCAATAGCAGAAATATACTGCATTAAGATTTTTCTTTTCTTTTCATTGTTGTGTTTATTTCTTTCTTCTTTTTATTGTTGATTATGTGTTATACACATTATATAGGCTATTGGTTTAATTGTTATTGAAGTTATCATGCCCTACCCTCCCCAAAACATAATTATTATGAGCTCCCACTTACAGCCAACCCTTCCATCATCATGATGAATCCCATTTTGAAAAGTTTATAATTCAGTAAATTTACTAACCTAGAAAGTGAGAAACTTGGCCTAAAATTATGAAAATTAGGTTTGCCATTTCCTAGATTGTACCAAATTATTTACCCCCCAACCCTACAAAAATCCTATTGTCTCAGAGTGAGGATTTTGCTAATTTTCATTTCCTCAAATGTCTTCAAGATAGACCAAAACTTGTTGATCTTAGGTTAAAAATAAAATTTTGATTGTTTGCAATTGCCTACCTACCCACCTAAAACCTCCCTACCCAAAAACATACTTTGGCCATTTGAGGCAGCATTTTTTTTTTTTTTAGAAAATGGGAAATTTACTGTTATGAAGATAAAGGGTAAGACAAATAGGCCTGGGAAAACATTGCAGACCCAGATCAGACTGCTCCTAGACTGCTCCTAGAGAGCAGTCTGATCTTGGTCTACACTGGTTGCCTTTCCACTAGCACATCATATGTACTCCATTTGTGGGTAAATTAGGTTTGTTTATCTGTAGGATACTGTTATTTTGGTATGTAATATGGGTAATTAATAAGAGCAGTCTGATCTAGGTCTACACTGGTTGCCTTTCCACTAGCACATCATATGTACTCCATTTGTGGGTAAATTAGGTTTGTTTATCTGTAGGATACTGTTATTTTGGTATGTAATATGGGTAATTAATATAATATTTTTATTATTTCTGTAAAATTTCATCTCGATAAATCAAAGCTCTTATTTTATATAGATTTTTCGCCCATATTTTATACATGTATATGTTAACCATGTGTCAGGGGCAAATAAACCAGTGGAACAACTATTGATCTAATAATTTGTTGCAGGTTGCAGGAAAATCAGTCTGAACTCTTTTATGTAGGTTTTTAAAAATAATATTATTCATGCATATAGATATTGCTGAGGCAGGGGCACATATATGGCACTGGGGGCAAAGTTCTGCTTGCAACACAAAGCTTATATTATTTCAATTTTTCCATGAAATTTCATCCAGATATGTCAAAGTGTTAAGGAATTACGGACAAACTTCACCTTAAGAAATGAAAAAGGGCTATAAATCAGTCAGAAGATACTGAAATAAGCCCATTAACAATATAATTGCAAACGAGATCTTCCCCAGACCAATACATACACAATTTTGAGTGTGAAGAATACTCATCAAGTGCTCATGGATGGACAGACAGATGGACAATGGATAGATATGTGATGAAGATACACACAAACAGCTAGCAGAAAAACACATTATCCCATCACTAATGTGTGGCTGGGTATAAATGCACAAAACTTAAGATGGCACTTGTACTTCATATAGATAGTACATCAGTTCATGTGCAGCCTACACTGAGAATGTTTCTTTTAACCATGGGCTGTGGAAAGCCATGCCTGACTTGTCCTACTTGTCCCATTTAACTCAGGACAAGTGAAAAATTTTAATTTACCATCACTGGGACAACTTATTTCAGTTATAACAACAATTTTTTTGTTTTAGAAAAATACTAATGCAAACAATGTGGACCCAGATTAGACTGCAGGAGCAGTCTGATCAGGGTCCACAGTGTTTGCCATTCCAATTTCTACAGTTACCTGGAAAAAGTTTTATATGTGAAAAGTAAGGGAAAAGATGCTTGATTTTTTGGGACATTAATAATAGAAAAGATTGAAGGCTTTGAGGCTATTTAGAATTAGAGATGAGATTGTAAAAATACTAATTATTTGAGATGAATGTTTATGACTGAATATCAATCTTAAAATAATGCAAACATCATAATTTGTGGTTTCGGACAAGTATTATTTTGCTGGACAAGTTGAGTTTGACTTTTTACTTGTCCCTGTGCAAGTAAAATTTTTGCTGTTTCCACAGGCTTGTTTTAACCAATCATACACTCTGTTTTCAGGCTGGCTTTTGGCAACTTGGGTGTGCTTTTTTATAGAAAAGAACCCACCAGACATTTATTACTGTATAAATGTCAGAAAAAAACATTCAACGCTGATGAAAGATGCTAAAAAGAAGAGAGCGAAACAGCTAGATGATATTTGCTGTCATGCAGGAATTTCCTTCTTCGCAGTCTTAGACATCTGAAGGTATGATTTTGCAAATTACACCGGTGTCATAGACTATTGCTTTAGTCAGAATTCAGAGCTCCAGATAAGTAGGGGCATTGGGAATACTTGAGGTGGTGATAATCTTTGATTTGAGGCAAAGATGAAACTCTGCAAAATGCTGATAATAGAACAGATCTTCCCAAAACTTAGCAGATGCCTTCTTTATGTTGTTTTTCTTAATTTAGAATCCAAAATGCAGGATTTGTTGATGTAAAATTGTATTGTATATAAAGAAAGATCAAAGGGTAATTTACTGCACAGAAATCTCAAAAAGTAACATCCTTATTGAAACTGTACTTAGTGCTGAAGGTACCTTATTGCATCACAAAGAGACTCCTATCAATTTTTTTCAATTCTTTCACACATTATTAGAGTGAGTAGATAAAAAAAAAGACGTAACCTATGTCCCATTTTTGGTCAAAACACACTGGTGAGACTATTTTAACTAGAGCAAGTGAGCAGGGCCTCACGTATACCCCTGACCAGTGCCACCGCCTAATGAAAGCATACTTTACCACAAAGCTACACTGCAAATACATATGTGTACAAACTTCAAAGTCTGTGGCCTTGACCTTATGTCAGCAGCAGCATTCATGTGTAAACTAGTATGAAATAAACCTAGTCATGTATCATTAGGCTCCATTCATGTATATGTACATAAGAACTATAACCCAAAACTATTAAACAAATGGCAAAGTCCTAGTTTAATATTGATCCCTGGCCCCACCCATGAGCCTGACCCTGCAATGTAGATAGAATGCTATAGAGATATCATGAACAAATATGGAAGAAATCTTCAATGCAGTTACAGAGATATGAGCAATCAAAAAGGTTTAAGGCAAAACTTTTACATAATGAAAATGCCTAAGTCCTAATTACTGACCCTTGGCCCCACCTCGGGGCCTGACCCAGGGGCTAAAATACTTTACACCAAAGGCGGGTTAGAATAGTTTACACCAAATGCAATGCTCTAGAGATGTCATTTATAAACCAAATATGAAAAGAATCTGATGTGTACAAAAAGGTTTAACCCAGAACTTTGACATAATGAAAATGCCTAAGTCCTAATTACTGACCCTTGGCCCCACACTGGGGCCTGACCCAGGGGCTAAAATAGTTTACGCCAAAGGCAATGCTATATAGAGATATCATAAACCAAATATGAAAAGAATCTGATGTGTAGTTACAGAGATATGAACAATCAAAAAAGGTTTAACGCAAAACTTTGACGTAAAGTTGACGAACAGACGGACAAACAGACGAACGAATGGACGGAATGACAAAAACTATATACCCCCTGACATACTTCATATGTCGGGGGTATAACAAGGTTGAACAATCTCATTTACACACCTGTCTTAGTATCAGTAATGTATTATTTATATTGTAGCTGTTGCATGTATATTATAGGTATGCTTGCCTACCCTATATTTAGTGAATGCATTCAGTGTACATGCACCATATTTGAGAATAAGCTACTGCTTTTAGCTCACCTGAGCCATAGGATTAGGGTGAGCTGTTGTGATCACCCACCTTCTTCTCTGAAACCGCTAGGCCTAGGGCTTTGATATTTGGTATGAAGCATTGTCTAGTGGTCCTCTACCAAGTTTGTTCAAATGGTTGCCCCAGGTCCCAAAATGGCCCTGGGACAGGGTGTCTTGGGTTCGAAACTAAAAAATACGTAAAAATCTTCTTCTCCAGAACTGCTTGGCTCAAATGCTTGAAATTTGGTATTTAGCATTGCCTAGTGGTCCTCTACAAATTTTGAACAAATGGTGGCCCCAGGGTCCAAAATGGCCCTGGGGCAGGGATCTTGGGTATGAAACTAAAAAATGCTTAAAAAACTTCTTCTCGAGAACTGCTTGGTTCAGATGCTTGAAATTTGGTATGTAGCATTGCCTAGTAGTCTTCTAGCAAGTTTGTTCAAATGGTGGCCCCAGGGTCCAACATGGCCCTGGGGCAGGGGGTCTTGGGTTAGAAACTAAAAAATACTTTAAAATTTTCTTCTCTTTAAAACAGCTTGGCTCAGATACTTGAAATTTGGTATGTAGCATTGCCTAGTGGTCCCCTAGTCTATACCAAGTTTGTTCAAATGGTGGCCCCAGGTCCCAAAATTGCCCTGGGGCAGCTAGGCTTGGGTTCGAAACTAAAAAATACTTAAAAATCTTCTTCTCTAGAACTACTTAGCTCAGATGCTTGAAATTTGGTATGTAGCATTGCCTAGTGGTACTCTACCAAGTTTATTCAAATGGTGGCCCCAGGGTCCAAAATGGCCCTGGGGCAGGGGGTCTTGGGTTTGAAACTAAAAATACTTTAAAATCTTCTTCTCCAGAACTGCTTGGCTCAGATGCTTGAAATTTGGTTTGTAGTATTGCCTAGTGGTCCTCTACCAAGTTTGTTCAAATGGTGGCCCTAGGATCCAAAATGGCCCTGGGGCAAGGGGTCTTTGGTTCGAAACTAAAAAATACTTAAAAATCTTCTCCGACAGAACTGCTTGCCTCAGATGCTTGAAATTTGATATGTGGCATTGCCTAGTGGTCCTCTACCAAGTTTGTTCAAACGGTGGCCCCAGAGTCCAAAATGGCCTCGGGGCAGGGAGTACCATGTTTGAACCAAAGAAATACATGGAAAAATAATAAAAATCTTCTACTTCAGAACCGCAAGGCTCAGATGCTTTTAATTTGGTATGTAGCATTGCCTAGTAGTCTTTTACCAAGTTTGTGCAAATGGTGGCCCTAGGGTTCAAAATGGCCCCGCGACAGGGAGTCCTATGTTTGAACTATAGAAATATATAGAAAAAATCTTCTTCTGCAGAATAGCTTGGCTCTGATGCTTGACATTTGGTATGTAGCTTTGCCTAGTAGTCTTTTAACAAGTTTGTTCAAATGATGACCCCAGGGTCTAAAATGGCCCCCCCAGGGGGTCCTGGGTTTGAACCATAGAACTACATAGAAAAATTCAAAAATCTTCTTCTTCAGTATCACTTGGCTCAGATGCTTGAAAATTGGTATGAATCATTGCCTTGTCCTTTATCAAGTTTGTTCAGATAATGGCCCCAGGAGCAAAATGGCCCTGTGGCAGGGAGCTCTGAGTTTGAGCCTTAGAAGTAAATAGGAAACTATTAAAAAATCTTCTTCTTCAGAACCACTTGGCTCAGATGCTTGAAATTTGGTATGATGCATTGCCTGGTGGACTCCTACAATGTTTGTGTAAATGGTGGCCCTGGGATCAAAAATGGTCCTGGGGCAGGGAGTCTTGGGTTCGAAATTAAAAACCTCCTTCTCCAGAACCCCTTAGTGCAGATGCTTGAAATTTTGTATGATGCATTGCCTAGTGGTCCCTTACCAAGTTTGTTCAAATGATGGTGACAGGGTCAAAATGCCCCCCCCCCCCCCATGGAGTCATGGGTTTGAACCATAGAAATACATAGAAAAATATTCAAAAATCTTCTTCTTCAGAACCACTTGGCTCAGAGGCTTGAAATTTAGCTTTAAGCTTTGCCTAGTGGTGTTTTACCAAGATTATTCAAATGATGGCCCCAGGGGCCAAAATGGCCTGGCCCCAGGGGGCTCAGGGTTTGAACCATAGCAATACATAGAAAAATATTCAAAAATCTTCTTCTTCTTCAAAATCATTTGGAAATGGTTGCAAAATATCAGGTTTGTTCAAATTATGACCCTAGTTTGACTTTTAACCTTTTGTTTAGGTGAGCGATTCAGGGCCTCTTGACCCTCTTGTTAGAATTTTGAGAAAGAGTTGGAACAAATAATTGCTAGGATGCTCTTCATAATGCAGTAACATACCTTCAGCCCTAAGTAAATTTTCAATAACAATGTTAGATTTTTAGAATTTCGTGCAGAAAATTACCCTTTGATCTTTCCTGATAAAAAAACACCCTTTTAAGCAGCATGCACCTCCATTTTTGTCGCACCTGCTTTAGCAAGGTGCGATATAGGCGTCCGGTTTTCCGTCCGTCAGTCCGTTCACATTTACGTTAGCCCTGGGGTTAAATATAAATTTCTCCAAAACCACTGCACCCATGGTTCTCAAATTTCATATGGAGCATGACCAGACTGCAAGACTGTTTAAATGATGACCTTGGGTTTGCCTTGACCTTTTTTGCGGCATTGTCAAATATGAATAAATGCTAGGACATAAGATTTCATGGAAAGTTTTGAAGATTTTGGCCTAAAAATGGTATATATGGTTGTCTTAATGAGTACATGAAGATTTATGAGTACAAAAGTTCATGGTCATTCTTTGATGTTTGACCAAGACTCATATTTTGACAATAGCAGACATAAGAAAAGGCCACTTTGCCAAATTGCTCAGGTGAGCGATTCAGGGCCTCATGGCCCTCTTGTTAGCTCACCTGAGCACGTAGTGATCGGGGTCAGCTATTGTGCTAGCGAGATATTTGTCCGTCGTCAACAATGTCTTCAAACGACGTCTCCTCCTAGACCAGTAAGCCAATTTCAAAATAATTTCACACAGATGTTTCTGTTATAGCCCTGAACCAAACTTGCTAAATGGTTCCCATCCGCTGAACAAAATGGCTGCCAGAGCTAAAAATAGAAAAAACCTTTGAACGACATCTCCTCTGAAACCAATGGCTCAATTTCAAAATATTTTCACAGAAATGTTTGACTCATGGCCCTGAACAAAAATTGTTAAAACGGTTTCGCTCCGCTGAACAAAATGGCCGCCAGAGCTAAAAGTAGAAATCTAAAAATAGAAAAACCTTTAAACGACATCTCCTCTGAAGCCAATAGCTCGATTTCAAAATAATTTCACAGAAATGTTTGGCTCATGGTTCTAAACCAAAATTGCTAAAACGGTTCCACTCTGCTGAACAAATTGCCACCAGAGCTAAAAATAGAAATAAATCTTAGAATGACACAGAGGGCACAGTTTTGATCCAATCATTATGAAACTTTGTCAGAATGTATATCTTAAAATCTAGACCAAGTATGAAACTGGGTCATGTGGGGTCAAAAACTTGGTCACTAGGTCAGATCTTAGAAAAAACTTGTGTACACTCTAGAGAACACAGTTATGATCCAATCTTCATCAAATTTTGTCAGAATGTTTATCCTTATACAATTTAGGCCAAGATGAAAACTGAGTTATGTGGGGTCAAAAAGTAGGTCACTAGGTCGAATCTTATAAAAACCTTGTGTACACTCTAGAGGGCACAGTTATGATCCAGTCTTCATGAAACTTTGTCAGAATGTTTATTTTCATACAATCTAGACCAAATTTGAAACTGGGCCATGTGAGGTCAAAAACTAGGTCACTAGGTCAGATCTTAGAAAAAACATGTGAACGATCTTGAGAGCACAGTTTTGTTCCAATCTTCATGAAACTTTGTCAAAATGTTTATCTCCAACAAATCTAGACCAAGGGTGCAGCCTGGTCATGGATCAAAAACTAGATCAGCAGGTCAAACCTGAGAAAAACATTATGTATACTATAGAGGGCACAGTTTTGATCTGATATTCATGAAACTTTGTCAGAATGTTTATATCCAAGAAATCTAGACCAGGTTAGAAACTATGTCATGTGGGGTCAAAGACCAGGTAATTAGGTTAAATCTTAGAAAAACCTTAGGTACACAATAAAGGTTTCGTTTTCCATTGATTCTTAGTGAAACTCTGTCTGTCGTACGTATGGATGTCTCTGAGGTTAAGTTCATAGGATACTCAGGTGAGCGATTCAGGGCCATCATGGCCCTCTTGTTTTCATTACCTTCTGTTTTTGTTATCATGGTATATAAATCATATACGACAATCACGTTTATGTAGAAAATTTATGTTATTGCAGTCTGGGATACTGATTTAAATAAGTCCCTGAACTGTCTTCTCACTTCCATTTGTATGAATTTGGTATTCTTTGTACTGTGTTTGTTGTGCTGTATATGATTATTATACGAATAAGATAGTGTTTATTAAACCAAATGTTTTTATCTGTTTCTTTACACTTACCTTAGCTGAGCTTGATTTCTTCTTTTTCAGCGTGGGCTATGGTGAAACAGTGGAATCAGAAGAATATAAATAACCAGATTTGGTCATACTTTGTTATTCAATGTGAATTTGAGAATGAAAAAAATAAATACCCTTATTTTCCAGAAGGCTTTAGTTTCTTTTATAAAAGTACCATAAACCCTTAAGTATTTGGGCAGTCAATCGGCCTATGCAGGCAGTTCAGACATGGAGCAGACTTATCAGGGCCTAAAAGTTTTGTCATTCAGTCATCCTTAATCATATAACAAAGTACCTATTTATGAATAAACGATCTTTGTAAATGGATGAATCTATTACAGAAATGAACGAATTAATAATAGTGCCCAAAGACATAGGGTTATAATGGTGGCCCTCTGCTGTGAGTATAGGTTGATGTCCATAATAGCAAAGAAGAAAATGGTGACTGACTTCATCTTGCAGGAAATAAGCCAGAGGGTGATGTGGGAGATTGTACCTGACATCGCCCATGCCCATTATTGTCTGACGCCGTGGGTTCAATGCCTAAAAGCAAATTTTGTAGTAGCTTCCATCAGCTATTGGCTCCAGAGGAGCTTTAGAATAGGCAGTTGATTGGAAGTCCCCCGTCCGTCGTAAACAATTTTCAAACATATTGTCTCTGAAACTACACGGCCTATTGTAGCCAAATTTCATATTATGTAGCAGTAAAGGCTACCTTTTTGTGTCAATTGCTCTAAATCTTTGGTTGTTATGGCAACTTAAAGTTTTCATTGACTTTCTGTATGAAAATTAAATGATTATGGCTTTAACTGCTTTAGCATTGAAGATGCAACAATCACTCTTTTATATAAGATAGATGGATGACTTGCGATTTTACGTCCTTTTGAACAGTTTTTCAGTCATATCAGGACGTTGGTTGGATAATAATGAAAGGCTGTGTGCAATGGGACTCCGTTTACGATTGAAAAGATCCACCCCTACAGCGGGGCTCGAACGCGGGTGCGTTAGATCAGCAGGCCAGCGCTTCACTCTTTTACAGAGGTAGCCGTTTATCAGACATGAGCAGCCGATAACTGAGGAATTTTATAGTTCCCATGTTTATGTTATTTCTGCAGCTTGAAGGAATGCCGTTGATGGTGGCCTCCTTCTGGCCTGTAAATCACCTGACGACGATGGCCGTCCAACAAAACTTATAACTGATATAACTGCAATCACAAAATCTCAGGTGAACGATAAGGACTTTCTTGGTCGTTTTTTTATCTTATGCGTGACAAGTTGATAACAGATGAATCTAGTGTACAAATATCAACACCAAATTAGCGGTTTTATAAGTTTTACATGAATACACTAATGTTATGCACGCAAGTTGAGCCTCCTTCACACGACCAAAGTTGATTCTCAGAAACTGTCAAACATTTTGCGTTCACATGGAGCAAAATGGACTTGGACATAAAATGTTACAAAGTCAGCAGCCCTTGAAATAAAGTTCAAGCGCAGAAGGAAGTGCAACATCCTTTGAGACCTTTTTAGCTCCACTGTGTACGAAAGTACAGAGCTTTTGTTGTCAGTTGGACGTCGGCGTTGGCGTCACAATTTAAGGCCTTACTATGAAGACATATTTTGTCGGGTCTGATGACTCTACCCAGCAGGCACATGACGTTGAAATGACGTTGTACTGACGTTATGACGTCGCATCGACGTCAGTACGACGTTATTTCGACGTGATGTGTCCGCTGGGTAGGTATCATACTTTCAGAGAAATGGACTTGACAGCTAGGGTCAATGTAATTTTTGACGAACTTTTACGAATTCAGCTGAGGGTTAAATATACGCCAACGGTAGAAAAAGTGCAACATGGCTCGGGAGCATTCTAGGAAAATGCCAGGTTTAATGATTGTAGGTGTCATAGTTTGAGAGAAATGGACTCAAACACTAGGGTCTAGGTAATTTTGGAAATGAAATTTTACGAAGTCAGCACAGCATGTCAAATAGGTTAAGGGTAGAAAAAAGTGCAACATACCTTGAGAACAGTCTATGAAAAAACTTGATACCAGGTTTAATGATTGAAGGTGTCATAGTTTGAGAAAAATGGACTTTAATACTAGGGTCGAGGTTATTCAGGACATTAAATTTTACGAATTCAGCAGGTCAAGGGTAGAATAATAAGTGCAACATACCTCGAGAACATTCTAAGAATCATTAAAAAAAACAAGGCATCACAAGTGATTCAATCCCCTCGCACTGGACCATTCATCATACTGGTTTCATAGCTGGAAGGGTACTCATTTGCTGATTATTATGGCCCAAGTTAGTGTACAATTTAACATCTCAAAAACTAGCAACTGTGACCTTGACCTTCAACACAGACCATTAAAACGTGAGCTTGTCCAATATACCTTCATACTTAATATTTGTGTTAAGTTATATATAAATTAGTCTACAGAAGAGAGGGTCAGAGCAATCTCAAGTTTTTTTTTGAAAATTGCAGTTGCGCCCTTGACCGCAGCCCTAGAATACTGAAACGCGTACTTACCCAAGATACTCTTGTACATTACATTTGTGTGAAGTTAAATCAAGTCGGTAAAAAAATCTGTAATTCTGTCAAAATTATTTACCAAAAACCACACGCGCATCTTCATTATTTTCTAAATGTGTACAAAGTTTAAAACTCCATATCCTATAATTCGAAAAAAAAAGAAACGCTCGTGCTTCGGTTACACATCGAACTGCCATATGCACATCTTCATCATGCACCAAACATGTGTGCCAAGTGTGAAAAGAATCCAATAAAAAGACCATAGTTCCGTTAGAATTATCACAGGGTATAAACCAGTCAGCCAATTTTCGCTTCTTGCAGAGACCGTCCGTTATATTTGGCTTCCACCGAGACTGTTCGCGATCTCTTGCTTCTTGCTGAGACTTGTAAATGATAACTGGCTTCTGCAGAGACTGTCCGCGTGATTCTGCTTCCTGCCGAGGCTCTCGGCAGGAATCAGTCACGCGGACAGCCTCGGCAGGAAGCCATTTCTCGAGGACGGTAGTCCCAGCAGGAAGCAATAGATTGCGGAAGTCTCGTCGGAAGCCAAATATGACGAACAGTCTCTGCAGGAAGCGAACATTAGCGGAATGGTTTTCTGCTTCATCACAACAAGTGTGCAATATCTGAAACAGATCCATTTAAAACGTAGAGGAGTTGATTGCATTTAATTTGAAAAGTTGCCCACCATAACTGAGTTCTAAAAGCCGTAATTCTGTCAATTTGTTTCCATCAGAAATTCACATTCACTTCTTCATTAGGTCAACAAAAATTATTCAGGGTTTGAAGAAAAATCCATGAAAAACTGGAGGAGTTATTGATTACACAAATTCTGAAACGTAAAATGTGACGAACATACAGAGAGACAGACGGGCAAATTTTAATCGTCACGTGAGCATAAAAAATTAGAGCTGCTGCTTCGTAAATGTACGAGTTCAAAACTCGGATGATCCGCGTGATACAGGAAAACAGGAATGTACCTTACTGTGGACACGCGACGTTGAATCAATGCCAGACAAGATTGGAACAACGGTGATTCAACGGTGTGTATCGAGATTCAACGGTGTATGGTATTGACCACAGTGTAGGGACGCATCTGCAAACGATTTTTTCTCTCTCAAAACAAGGGTGACTACCCCCGTGCAGTTTAAATGTATAAGAAAGGTTTATTTCCCATCTAAGATTCTGCCTTATTGGAGTCCCGAGAGCCACTGTAAGCTAGTGAAGACGTATAAATGAGCCGCGCCACGAGAAAACAAAGTGGTTGCGCGCCCAGCGCAGACTCAGATCAGCCTGGGCATCCGCCCAGTCTGATAAGAGTTGCAGTGCGCTTAAAGGGTGGCTAAGGGTCTAAGCTATCTACATGCGGACAGCGAAGTCGCTGATAAGACTGGGCAGTTGCCCAGCCTGATGTAAGTGCTCTTGGCGCACAACCACATTGTTGGTTTTCTCGCGTCGCGGCTCAAATGACAAACGGGTACCAGTTGAGTATGTTGTATTATATACTCGAATGAGATATTAGCAGGGAGAGATTAATAAGTAAAGTTCTTTGGGGAGGGCGGGCATTGTGTGTGTGTGAGAGAGCGTGGGTGTGGGTGTGTGCGTGTTAAGGGAATTTACAAGAGGTGGGGGTGGTAAGAAAACCTGGTAGCGCAGTGTTGAGCACTGGCCTCTGTTCTCCCGGGTTCGATTCCCGTAAACGGAGAGCCAATGCTCACAGCCTTTCATTATCACACTCAATGGCCAAAGAAGAAGGGAGAGTTTGTCGTGTGTTAAACCGTTAAAACTGGTAGTTGTTTAGGAACCGTGCACTGCAAAAAATAAACGGTAGATTTTACAGTAAAATAACTGGCAACCAGCTGCCAGTCCTTTTACCGTTATTTTTACGGGCGCCCGTAAAAATTGCAGGAATCATCAAGCAGAGTGGGACAGAAAAGAGCAGATCTCGTTTTGGTTAGTTAGCCCCTCAACAATACAAAGTTATTTTCGAGTGCGCCAAGTTAACATAAAACTTCCATTTCGTGATTTCCAACAATGTCTTAACCGGCAAAAACCCGTAAAAATAACGGGAAAAGGACTGGCAGCCGGTTTCTAGTTATTCTACCGTAAAATCTACGGTATTTTTTACAGTGTGTAGTTTTTTATTAGGTACGGTGTATTGCGGTTATTTTTTTTCCATTTAAAATTTACAAGACCAAGGCTGCGGGCGATGTGGGGTGTGTGTAGACAATCAGACCGATTGGAAATGGAGAAGAAGTATTTCTATTTCTACTTATTTCTACCTCACGAAAACTGGCCGGAATGTGAGCATGTGACTGTTTTATATTAACAAATTGGTGCAAAATCTTTTCTGACAGGTACAATGTAAAAATTCCGTAGATTTTACGGTAGAATACCTGAAAACCAGCTGCCAGTCCATAATTCGTAATTTTTACGGGCGTTTGCCTGTAAAACAATTTTTTTGAAATCCCAATATGTTAGAATTAACATTTTACATTTATACTGTTGAAGGGCTACATGACCAAAATAATACCTGTCTTATTCTACTCTACTCTACATGATGATTCCGCCAATGTTTACTGGCGTCCGTAATAATAACGGGAAATGGACTGGCAGCTGGTTGCCAGGTATTCTACCGTAAAATCTTCTTTTTTTACAGTGTACCCGTCTTGGCCAAGAATCTATTCAGATAAATCAAGGAAACATTTTGCAATAAACACCAATTGGAGAGACATAGAGAGATTGAGTGGGGTTACTGTTCTAGCGGACCGAGTTCGAGCCCCGGTTGAGGCGAGAATCTTCCCTACCGTAAACGGGGTTCCATTGCATACAGCCTTTCATTATCATCCTAACATCGTCCTGATATGACTGAAATACCGTTGAAAAGGACGTAAAATCGCAAGTCATCCATCTATAACCGCTATCTCACTCACTTTCATGTGTTTACACTGCAAAAATAAACGGTAGATTTTACGGTAAAAATAACTGGCAACCCGCTGCCAGTCCTTTTACCGTTATTTTTACGGGCGCCCGTAAAAACTGCAGGAATCATCAAGCAGAGTGGGACAGAAAAGAGCAGATGTCGTTTTGGTTAGATAGCCCCTCAACAATACAAGGTTATTTTCGAGTGCGCCAAATTAACTTAAAACTTCCATTTCGTGACTTCCAACAATGTCTTACAGGCAAAACCCCGTAAAAAAACGGGGAAAGGACTGGCAGCCGGTTTCCAGTTATTCTACCGTAAATTCTACCGTATTTTTTACAGTGTAGGCTACGTATCTATCCATACGCACGTGAAAAATGATATATTTCTGATTTATATTTTCAGTTTCCGGTATAATTTGAAGCCGCTACTTCGCTTACTTAACGGCTCATCAATTACTCGAACGATCGGCGTGATTAAACGAGGCCACACAATGTTCAATCAACGTGGAATTAACGCCATACAACGTTGAAACGACGCCGAGTCATCGTCGATTCAACGTTATGTGTCCACAAGGTCGGAACGCCTGTATATTACAATACAGAACCGACAAACAGCGCAGACACTGATGAGATGGCACTTCTCCTGTAAGAGGAGCAGACTGATGCGGATCAGTAGTGTCAGGATTTTTCTTAAAACAAGGGTGACCACTTTCTCACACTTTAAATCATAACAACCACTGGAAGTTTAGCTTATTGCAACATATGGCAAAAGGTGGGGGTGGGGGAGGCTGGGGTTGACACTTGAAGTTAGCCTATTGGAGCAGGTGTGAGCAGGAAAAATGGCGTCAGACATGAAAAAACAGTGGGGGGGGAGGGGGAGGAGAGTGCGATTTTTTGTGTTTTCTTTCCTTTTTTGTATCATAACCCAACAACATAAAGTCTCCTTCAAAAGACGGAGAAGCGTGAAATGGAACCTGCAGCACCCGGGTTGGTGATCAAGTGCATTCTCCTGACGAGAGGTGAGAGAGAGAGCGATTGCTGAAAAAATGCAGTCATATAGTAAAAAGGAAGTCAGCCTATGTGAGAATCGTGTTCTTCCTCTCTTTTTTTTCGTGGCACTTGCCCCTTATATAGGCATCGTTAGTTTTCTCTCTCTTGACATGTAAAACTGGCAGGGAAATATCTTAAACTCTGTCAGTCGAAAAAATGGCCGAAATTTTAACGAATTTGTTACAAAATTTTCCAGCAGGTGCCCGTTTTGATTTTGAAAAGGCAAACCAACAATCCAATGATGTCATCGAAAGTTCTCGCAACAACCTCCGATTACAGAGAGGGAGCTCTAGTTCTAAGCAGAGGGCAGTGATAGATCCAGCGCTTTTTTTTTTGTCAAAAAAAAAAACAACAAAAACAACCTTGTTTGCTTTTTTAATTGCATGCACTTCAGCACGTGCTAAAATTTAGAATTAGTACCATCCTTACGGATATGGGACTCTAACATTGACAGCCGGCACCTCGGGACGGAGGGAGTTGGGTTCGCTAAAAGTTGGTGGGGTGTCGTAGATGTGTGAATGAATGTACCGGTAAACTTTGCAGAGTCGACTTTAAGTGAAAAATGCAATTATGCCGTGAACTTTGGCACGCGCCCTAACTGAACATTCGTTGAAAATTAAGTAGGCCTTACAACTTAAATATCGATTTTATCCGCAATAACTTCAGTATGTGAAATAGACTTTAACTATTTAAATCGTGTCAGCATATTTTGACGTCATTTAATTTCATGTTTATGTTGAAATGTGTAATACACAAAAGGTCAGCTGTGAAGGATTTTTCCTGGAGAATTTGCGTTGATTCTAGTTCACATTAGATGCTTTTTAGCATGATAAAATAAATAAAAACTTTTATCATCCGCTTCTATGGTTGATCTATGGTTGTTTCACACGAGGTTTGAGTAGTATAACAACAGATACTGAGAACTGAAGGCGAAACGGGTAAGACACTGCAGTTTGATGACTCAGAAAACACTGCCATCTTTGATCTCTCCGAGAGAAACTGCAACCGGAAGTAGTTAGTTAATTTTGGCACAAAAAATGGCCATAAACAGATTTTGCCCAAAATTGACATAACGAAAGAAAATTCTATGCCGGATTTGATGGAACTAGTGAGAAAAAGTGACCTTGTCGCTTATTTTATGTATTTTGTAGTTTTCTGAACCCTCTCAAGTTGTTAAATTTTCGCTATCTTTAGCATGCAGATACGATCCTCCGTTGCGCCGTTCGCTGTTTGTCTGCAGTATTTTTGACAGAAATCTTTATGATCTTTGATTTTTATGCAGTATTTGACATTTTCTCCATTAAATAACGGCAGAAATAGAGTGCAAAGATGGGTAGTGGCGGTTGCTAGCCATTTAAAAAAAGTAGTGCGTTAGAACGTTTTCTCGTGAAAAATGTTTTTAGATTTTTTGCGCTGGGCCACTATTCAGGCCTACTGTAATCAATGAAATCTTTGATTCTTGAACTTAAATCTCCAGCCAGAATCAAATGAGCTTCCGGATATTTTGTGACTACTTTCTCCAAATTCACATTTAGATTCTCAATTCCATTACTATCATTTTCAGCATAAAATGAAGAATATTCTGGTGAAACATATGCAAAAATTAAAATTACATCATTGATACTCTGGAAAAAATTACCATCTAGAATCAAAATTACACACTCTGGAATATTACTGAATATTCGTTTTATAATACCATCTTTGACCAAACTTGACTTTACAAAAACAGTAACACCACCTGATCCGCGGTAAGCTGTTCGTTTGTTTGGTCTAATGAAATCAAAACTCGTATAACCAGGAAAGAAATTTTCAAAATTATCTCCCTTTATAGCCCATGTCTCGCATAACCCTATTACATCGTATTTAGAAAAGTATGACTGAAATAAATAATCGTTTTCGTATTTCGCCAACCCTTCAACATTCCAGCTACATATTTTCAAACCGAAGTCAGTGTTAATTGGAGAGCCACCATTTTCATTTTGACTCATCAGAAAAGTAATACACTCATCATGTGAGTTATTTTTATAAACATTGTTACAAGCTGAAATATCTTGACTTCGGCCGAAACCCTATTTCGTAAATGAAACTGGAACTGGTCGTTCCTTTTGGTAGTCATATTCATAAACTTGGCCATTTACAACAAGTTTATCATAACGTAAATATGCGTTTTTACCACTTTGCAATGCCTGATTAAGGAACTTAACAAGCAGAGCTCGAACTTCCCTCACTCTATCTGGAAAGTCTTCACTGACTCGCACCTTCAGTGACTGACCATTCTCAGCAGCAGCACCATCTGGACCATTATTTTGTCCATCCAAAACCGATTCTCGGTCCGCTTTACGTATCTCGCGATAACGCTTCAACACCCTTTCTGTGTCCTTATAAAATGAAAATTTGGTTATCAACGGGCGGGGTGTACTTTCAGCTGGAAGACGGTGGGCACGTTCGATTTGAATACTCGAGTCATCAATACCTAAAGTACCCGAAATAAACTCACGAATTTTTTGTTCAGACTGATCCCAAGTTTTATTTGGCGACTCTTCAATATCAAAGAATCTGAGGTTTTCCCTTCGCGATTGAGCTTCCAGTTTTTCATAATTCCGTTCATTTTGTTTCGACGAGCACTCAAGTTCTGCCACCGTTGTAGACAGCTCATTTACTTTCTCAGTTAGCTGTACATTTTGCTCCTTCAGTTTTTTATTATCCCTCTTAAGCTCATTGACCGACTTCTGTATATTGTCGAATTTTTTGTCAAGACGATTTACACTCCTTTGTATATCCAGTAAAATGTTCATTGCCATACCTCCCACCTGCCCCTCACTGCTATCTATCCGTAAAGCTTGATCAATGTCCGTATCAGAATCAGTAGCTGAACGATCAGGACTAACTTGTCTAGACTCATTTTGACCTTGCTGTGATGGTTGCGAAGTTAACCAATTACTAATGCTTTGTTGTTGCGACGGTTGCGATTCATTTACGATCTGAGATGACCTGGTTACTCTCCTTGACTGCCCGGGCATTGGTACATCAGCAAAGAAATCATCGGGTTCAGCACCAGTGACACCCCTACCACTTACTCCACCCCTAGCAGCACCTCTTGCACGTCCCGTACCCCTTCCGCGCACAGTACCACCATTTCTCCCTCTAGATGAACCAGTCGAACCAGGACCAGGGCCAGGGTATGATTCAATACCCTGAGCTAACAACATGCCAAATAATACTAATCTGAGACTCAAACTTATGTACGTCAACCTCACACATAAAGTCTGAAAGACGGGTTTAGTCTTGAAGGGTTGCACAAAACGGCCAATACGGCACCGCCATTGCTGTACTGAATCTCCCATTGTGATTATCAGATACTGGGCGTGTTTATATACTACAACTATAGCTGTAACTGCAATCGTAATGTCATTTAAAAGCGCACCAAGGGTAACCACAGCTCCACTGTACCGTGTCAATGTGTAATAACGTATACGCGGCTCAATGTTAAAACAACATACCCGTTCAATGTCTGAATATAATATCTTTCCAATAAAACCAACTTAGTCCATAACTCAATATAACCAACACAAACTATTCACCAGTTCTCATCCACTTTCAGAGTTCCAAAGTCAAAATTATACTATCGCTAGAGACCGCCAAAGTTTATCTTCGAGGAGCCCCTGTAGCTCAGTAGGCTAAGATCTGACCCGCTGATTTAGCGGTCCCAAGTTCGATTGCCGAAAGCGGAAACCTTCTCAGACGTAAACGGGTTCCATTACACAACCTGTCATTATCGTCCTTCTCCATCAGCCTCTCGTCATTGTAACTCTCATCGTGAACCACAGGTTTGGCAGATAGGATTTTCTTCTTTAGTTTCCGGAATTCACCATTATTTAGTAATTTGTAATCTAATTCATATTGAGTATGCAGAAAGTGTGGCTCTTTGTTTGCCTCACATCAATAATTACATAAATCAGCACCAATTGAGCAAAAGCTTAATTTCTAAACATACCGACATTACTAATTGGCATTATACAATCATAAGATATCGTGTCTTGCAATTCGGCACCAGTGATACCAATTATTGCGCCATTCTAAAGAAGTTAGCCGACCTTTGTTCTTCATATGATTGCTAATAAGACCAAAGAATATCGGCATCAATTATATATAACTGTATTTCAATAACACAGTTTCGTTTCTATTCTAACATCAGAAACCAAAAACGTTCTCTTTGATCTCTAGTGCAGCTCTGGACCAGAAAAATAAAATACAAACTAAATAAATTTACGTTTATCTTTCAGTTCAAGCAAAATTTAGGCACAATACTGGATAAATCTACATTTTAAATAATTAATTAACTTGAAAATTCATTTCTTCAACATTCTATCATATCTTAACATGGTACTCTCCGCCTGGAGTTATTACCTGAAAGACAGAGTCAGGTCATGGCGTCGCAATTGACGGAAACGCACGGAAACCACCGGCAAAAAATAATCAATTAAAATTTGAACAAATATTGAATAACCAATCTATCATTTAGCTACACTTATAAAACTTATCTCAGATAAAAATATATTCTTTCTTCTCATCTGATCTATTCGTGATGCATAACATTTTGTATCGATTTTTGTTCGAAATAAGTCGTTGAATTCATGTGCCCTACTGGTTATACGGAGATTTTTTGTTATTTGTTTTAATTATTTATGTACCTCTAGAAAATCACCCCCAAAGAGACCATTTTGTACTTGTACTAGAATCAAACTTAAAACACATGTTAAAGATGAAGAATTTTACTTTCTTATACCGTTTGTGATGTAAGAATTTGTTAAGAAAAAAAAGAAGTTATTAAGTGATAATGAAACTTTCCCTTACTACTCGTATATGTCAAATTGGGTCATACCTGTAGAAGTGCTAGTACGCAGTTTCTTCACTATGTGTTTGTATATAGAACTTACATTATCACATATAAATTTCCAAAATTCTAATGTTGTTGGAGTTTCATTGCTAATGATGTACATTGGTTGATAACACAATTAACCAGAAGTCACCATCCGCCATCTTGGCGACGCACAGGGCTCTACACCCGAGTGTAAAGCTTTCTGCGTAACAAATGTCCATTTGGATAATTTATACAAATTGTGAAGTGACATATCATGCAGTGCAAGAGGTAAAGTAGGGTACCGAAATCCGAGGTGCTCAGAATAGCTCTTGTGTCATTAACCCTCCAATTTCAGTCAAAACGTCCTTCAGTTTTCTTGGAAAGTCGTGTATCCTGAAGTTAAAATTTTTAAAACCTTTAAAATCAGTTCTGGGTAAATGCAAATGGTAAACGCATTTTAAGTAGGCCTCTGAGTAGTCCCCACTCAACCAAAGAGTCTGTCTTAGATGATAATACCAGAAGAATGACAGAGGATATCAACTAATCGAGCACGGCATTGCATAAATAGCCTACCTACAGAGTTGCTTTCCTTCCATTTGGAGATTGAAACAAAAGGTTTTAACTCGTAAATGTTTCGTCGAATTTTAGACATCTTTCGACGATAATCGACGAAACGGTCATTCAATCAAATTCATTTTTTTGTAAATATTCTCAGAGCATACATACTGAATATTTATTTTCAACAACAATGTTTTATAAATACTAATGCCAATCGTTAAATGAATCTACTTTGATACCTATTTCCTCATGAAGGCCCTCTGTTAACCAAAATCTAGTGAAGACAGCTTACAGCGAGATGACAGACACCATTCTACGAACATGTTCAGAGAACACGTTTGGCTTTGAGAGTTTGTGCTGGGTGCAACATCATCTTTATTAACGTCAAACGTTCAATCGGAACACTGATTCACGGAATTGGCCGAACGGTGCTCCGATTGGTCAAACATTGTGCGCATAAGGAAGCGTCTATGGACTACCGGAATGTTTTTGCGCAAGAGTATTGGTAGGATGTAAATAATCATCATTGTGACTCACGTTATCGTGACGAGGCGAATATCTATCATTATTTTTAAAAGCGGGATACACATTTTCTTCGGATTGTTGTCGAGGTAATTCGTATTCACATATGTCCTTGGTACTCGCACATTCCTTGGAATCCAGATGGGAGTATTCAGTGCCGCATGATTTAAAGTTATCTTGAAACTGCTCATAAACTGTCTCTGTTTGCACCACATGTTCACTTATTTCGTAATATCCACCTTTGTCAGTTGATGCTGTTCCCTCGCTGTTTCTTGCATAATTATTACACTCACATGCGCCGTCTCTGTGTTGCATGCACTCGACATGGGGGAGATCATATATTACAGACTCGTGCACAGAAACTCTACTTGTTTCATCTTGCTGCTTTGGCGTTGTTCCATTTTTGAGCTCTGGACGTCTCAGACACTTCATTTTATCATTTCTGAAAAAAAAAATCAAGTAGTGAAGTAATGAAAACGCTGCATATGACTACTGCCTTTATCAAAGGGCATGTTCCTTTTTCAGTTGAATGGTACATGACAGCGTAACAACATAGACATAGATATTTTTCTGTAAGTAAGCCTTTTTTATTTCAGTTTTACTAATTTAATGCCAAGCGTTCCAAAGTGCAACAGTTTTATACTGTCCGAACTATCGAAATCTAGCGGACTTGCCTAAAACATGCCCCACTACTACCAGAGAGAGAGAGAGAGAGAGAGAGAGAGGGAGAGAGAGGAGACATTTAGGACATGTCGACCAAATGCAAGCAGAAAAGTGCACCATGACAAATAGGAGATGATAAAATATTTCAACAAAATCGGTGAAATTTATTGACGAAATTATTTCATTTGTTGCGATTATCTTTTCTCTCATCTGGTTTACTGTTAGCCAAAAATATTGCAAGTGTGCGCATTTTTATGTCCAAAAGTCAGCCTTCGACATGCAAAGTCTAAACCTCTTTTTTACACCTCCTGGTGGTTACGGTCGAAACATTAAATTGGTTTCAGATATATAGACATGGCGGATGTATGGTGCTTACTTCTTGCGAGCACCTGATTACGCTTCCTTTTTTCGAGGTCCATAAATATTATTTCCGATTTGCTGATGTAATATGCTTTGTGAGTTCAGACATATGATTTTAGTACTTTGAACGCTATACGTTAGTGCGTTTCCTGTTATTCCCTGGTATTTATGTATTTTCTGCCCTATAGCGAACTTGTTATATTTCGTAATTTAAAGATTTGTTGCGAATGGTAAACGGACTATTTCATTCCCATCTAAAAATTTAAGTTTCCTAAAAAACTAGCCAAAATACAATAATACAAGTTAATTGATATGCAGAAAGAACATTTTGTGCTACCTATTTGCTTTGCAGTAAAAGAACTAGTGGACGTATCACAAAACCCATGACGGTGGCCAGGGGTTTTATTTATAAAACCACTTAAGTCGTTGCTATGCTGTTGCTTAGGCTAAATTTCTATAAAGGAGATTTTTTTTCAGACTGTGCCTCCGGAGAAAATTTGTAGGGAAGCTCCTTTACAGAAATTCAACCTTAGCAACAGCATAGCAACCACTTAAAGGTAGGTTCCTGTACTTTGGAATGCATCATAATTTTGATATTTTTTTATCCAAGTTGTCGGAAAGCACTTATAAAGAGGAAATGAATAAGATTCACTAAAAAGTGTAAATCAAAAAATCGTAGAAAAGTCGTTTTGCAAGGGATTTCCTAACTCTGCTTCGCACACCAGTTAGCGCTATTTTTAGTTCGTGCCAAAAATAGATAATATAGCTGACGTCATGCTGCATTGCATTTTGGGATAGTTTTAACCCATCCGCCATGCCAGGACCTCTGGAAGAGCTCACGACAAGAGAAAATTAACCGTTGGCAAATGACATCAGAAACTGCGGACTTGTAGACATATATACATATTTATTTTTAGAACTGGAATTCCAACAAAAGAAAATAAACCAAAGGGAAAACGACTATTTTCTACAACATCTGACGATTTTCTCAGTAGCAACAGTTTCAGAAAAATAAGAGAATTCAATACTACCCAGAAAAAGACAAAATTATTTTGTGAACATAATTGTTATCGCTAGGCCAGGAACCTACCTTTAAGTCATTTTATAAATACGGCCCTAGATCGAAGATCTATTTGGCCACTTTCAGGATTTTTGTAATTAATCTACCAGTTTATTTTTCGAAAAGTTGAAAGTTTATATACTAATACAAAAGTAAGGAGGGAACTGACACAATTCAATTCCAGATACAACCCAAGACACCATGTGGGAAAGAGACAACACAGAATAAGTCACCACCAATGACAACACCAAGGGCAGCCTTTTGAAAGTCATTTCCCATGTAGGTGGTCAACGGGCTAGCATGAACATCACAAACAATATATCAATAACAGATATAGCAACTAACAACACATAAAACAACCAAGAAGAACCAAAACAGAACTGCCGCCTTGGGACGGCCAGTAATGAAAGCACTTGGGGCCTTAACCGGTTTGTGGTCGACCAGTCCTCGTCCTTTGTTCTGCCTTGGTACATCAGATATTTAGTTGTTCAACCCAACAAAAAACAACCACCGCCCACACATCAGTCTTACAAAATGCCCCAACAAGTATGTCTTACATAATGAGTTGAATTGTATTGTTACATTTTGGCAAACGTTTTAAAAAGACTGATTTTTTTTTCATATCCATGTGGGTATGAAATCGCGCGTTTACCAGACGAAAACGAAGTACCTCGTCAATGTATAAGTAACTATGGTGGTAATGGCGAAAAGGACGGTTCCTGAAGTAACTGTCACTACTATAGTGACTGTAAACGTTTCTGCTGTTTCTGGGACATCTGAAAAATGCAACTTAAAGCTGTAATGACCCTTTCTCACCAGCCACACAATGACAAAATAATAACGCATCTTTGAAGTTTTTCTAAAATGGGATCTACTCTGAAAAGAAATATGTTTTCCTAAGGCAGCAAATTATTTCTTTAAGAGTTGACCGCTACTAAAAATAAGAGCGGCAGAACTGATAATGGCGCAGTCACTTCCCCTGAAAGTATACCGTTAACCTTTTAATAACAAGTCCGTTAGATGATGAATCGGATTACCATTCACCAAGGTTGCAGACACGCGCAGTTTAAAGACTCAGAAAAACAACAACTCTGTTTCATTTGTCTTGCCTTACTAACGGGACCTCTCTCACTCTCTCTCTCTTGAAAAATCAAATGCTGAATGCAAACAGAGTAGATCCTAATCAGATGCCATATTTGTGACATCTGATTTGGGCATACACAGATTGTAAATGCCCGCTTTATGGGGTATCCAGGCATGAATCTCTCTCTCTCTTTCTCTCTCTCTCTTTGAAAGTCTGATAATTGCAAACGCCGAACGCCCACGACAGGCGTGTTTATATCATGCATATACCTTGTGTGACTGTTTCTTCGTAAGCTGGAGTGGCTCTAAACATCGTCGTTCTAGTGGCTGCTGAAAAATGGGAATATTGTATTTTTGTTGAAAAATGAGGCAAAAATGCATTAACTTAATGTCTTAGGAATAAATAAATAAAATGCGGTCGCGTCAAATCACTCGTCGTGCAATGTGAATGCAGACACTATGTTTGCATACCCTGCGAATGGCAGATGATGGCGGAATATGGACATGTTTTAAGGCATTTGTATTTGCTTCGAGACTATACGCGTGCTTTAGAGATACAGAGAAAATGAAGAGTACACTGTATAAGTATAATGCTCTTCAGCAGCGCACCAAGCCATCGCAACAGGGTTTAGTCAACGGGTTAGTTTTTTAACTGTTGATTGTTTTTCTTTAAATATTGTATTTCTTATTCTGTATAGATTCCCCAGTTACACAAACAAAACCAGGTTTCGTTTGCAATCTGTCATTTGTGCCAGGAACTGGACCAGAATAGCATGTTATACAAGATTATCCAAGGTCAGGAAAAACCTGGTGCTAAATTTAACTTTGGTGATAAAGAGAAATACAATTCTCTCATAATTGCAATAATTAGAACTCATACCTATAGTGATCAAGGGCTAGTGGTATTTAGCGGAACGGAACGGAACAGAAATTCTACGGAACAAATCGTGTTGTTAATTCATAAGATAGAAAAGGGAGATTATCATTACGCTTTTTTCCGTAAAAATAAGCAAATTTAGCAACCAATTTTAATATAATAAACAAAATTATTAATAGGAGAAAACAGGAGCGGCGGGGAACAGGGGACTTAGGCTCCCAGCAGGCACATGCCGTTGAAATGACGTCGTACTGACGTCGATGCGACGTACTGACGTCGCATCGATGTCAGTACGACGTCATTTTGACGTCATGTTCTTGCTGGGCTAGAAGCTGTTCCGTTCCATTCCACAAAATTTCAATAGCCTGATCATGCACAGGAACTCGAATCAATGGAATTATTTAGAAAATACAAACACATCGTACAGCAGGCATGATGCATAACTGGTATACGTCTGTTTTTAAATTTATAATCTGATAATACCATATCTATTTTATATTTGTTTATGTTAATTTGTTTGTCAATAGTCGGTTCAAATACACATCAGAGCTTATGTGGCATGTTGTACGTCTTGTCGACTCATGGTAAATCTTGTCTTGTCTTGTCTTGTCATGCTTGCATGCATGCATGCCATTATAATACGCAAACGCCGCACTCTGTATTTCCAAATTAACCTCATATGAACCGAATACCTGTATAGTTATGCAGAAGCGTAATTCCTAACAGGCATTAAGTATATTCAGAAGTATGACAATGTACTGTATAAGAGTCCTTAATATCCAAATATTCAATGTGAACATTTCTGAAAAGTAAAAAGACATGACTTGATAAGAACTTCATACAATCAGATCCCATATGCCGCCCTAAAAATTGATAGGAAATGTAGTTTATCATATGACGTCGCATCTGAGAGTGTAATAAAGCCATGGATTAAAAACGATAATCAACTAGTGGATTAAATATGCAAATTACGTCGTAACGTTATGCGTTGACGTCCATAAAAACGTCGCATTTTCTTATGACGAAATCGTGACGTTTTAGTGCAAAATTTGCTAATAAAATGCAATTATAGAGTCATGTGATAAAAAGAATCTTGCATTCGTGCCCCTGTATTATTGAATTTATTAAACTCATTGGGGAAAACCGATAAGATGCTCGGCATAGCCTCGCATCGTATCTTTTTCCCCAACTTGTTTAATAAATTCAATAATACATGAGCACTCATTTAAGATCCTCTATATATACGTAAGCTGACAGCAGTTCACGAACGGCTCGCATGATAAACCAAATGAACAGCTTTTTCACAGACAGGTGGTCGTTCAGCTACTCCAGCTAAAACACTACTCAAATTACAGGTGAACGAAAGAACCGATACTGACAACGAGAACAAGCAACTGTAAGGAATGACAACAGAAGCAGCGCCTTGGACGGTCAGTTATCTAATACTAGGGTGGATTCAAACCCTCGCCCGTAGCTTCTGCAATGGTTCGAAATATTTATTTAGCTGTTAGGTCAGCTTGAAAATTTCCTAACCTATCAGTAACTCATTGCGGGAAACAAAACATCACGAATAAAAACTGTGACGAATCAAAGATGGAGACTGAACAGATACAACGTATTGAGAAACCTTTAGCTCCACGGAATATCAAACAATACCACTGAAATACAACAGCAAATGAAAAATTCTCTGAAAGGGAAAAGTATCAAAATGCTTTGATATACTTGGCGGCATCTGCTTCATATATATTTTGTATGAACGATAAAGAAAGAACAAACGTCAAACGATTACGAAAAAAAACACAAATGACAAACGATTAAGAAAAAAAATCCTGTCGTTCAAATAAAATACAAACCCTCTGTAAACTACCATCTAATAGCTGTCAAAAAGTTTTATGTGGAAAAGGGTTCAGGGTGCATCGGCCCTACATATTTAAAGGTCCTTCTATCGATATAACAATGTTGCAATAACAATAACATTAATCACAGCATTTTAAAAAGGTTACCCAAGCATAGGCATAGGAAGATTTCAATATTGGGATGGGGCCGAAATGCTGAGTTCACCCTCGCGCGAAGCACTAGTGTCGAGCAAGCAAAGGTCGGGAGTCTACTGGGGCCCGCGGGTTTGCTTCCCTCCAAACTTTGTATATATTGGTACCCTTTCCTGCAATATGGACCTTTCCTACCTGTATTTTCAGTTTATCTGTCCATTTAACTGGGAGACAGGGGCGAAAGATATATTGGCAATCTCTTCAAAATTATTGTGGGGGCCTTGAATCTTCTCCCACACCCCCACGTCTGCTCCTACGCCTATGCCAACACAGTATGGAAAGATGTCCAAAAACGCATGCCTAAACACGATGAATCTGTTTTATTACAAAACGGTCCTGAATTAATTTTGAACGTTAAAGTTAAAAATGCAGGATACTATTGACGATCAGTTTTGGTGACGTTGACAGACAATTCTTTGCTTTAAAACCAAAGAAGTGTCCCCTTGAATGAAACTACGATTTAAAATAATAAACGAGTACCTTTACGAGTAATAAAAACATACATTCAGAAGCAAGAAGGTGGGTCTAACAATGTAGTTCGGCTAACAAAGCCTCATCTGTAAGTCTGTAATGGCCTGGCATAACAAGCCATGGGAGAATTTTAAAAAGCCTTTCGAATACGCAGTCTTACCTTTGCTTCCCGTCTGTGTTGGAACAATATTTCTCTCCCATCTAAACAGAAAAAATGCATTCTACTTGATTTTTTCATAATTTTCATAATTTTATTAGATTGTTGTTTTTGGGAAGGTAAGGGATACCACAATTAATTTGCTTTATATCATTAAGTGTATGTCATTGAGCTTTGTACATATGATTTGTTTCCTTTTCATTTTCTACATCTTAATTTGTCGTCTTCCAAACGCTTAAGAGAGTCCTTAAGACAGGTATAGCCTGCATCATCAGTTCTTCAATTTCAATTCATTTTGAACAATTCAGCTTAACGGAAAACTACTGTAACTCTATATCATGCTAATCATTGATAGAAAAAATGACAATCACTCCTGTTTGAATCTATTTTATCGTTTCACCTAATACATTCTACTCCAAAATTATGTCATGCCAAATGCAGGTTAAAAAATACACCACATTTCTTTAAATCTACGCCCCGAGGGCATTGTATTTCATATGCCTCAAACGTGACTTTCTTTAGACTAACTTTGAAAAAAGAACAACTATTTTTGCAGTTTTAGTGGCATTCGACACTTTTTTCACAGGAAAAGTGAGTGGAGGGGGGCGTCTATTAGAGAGAGTGAGATAGAGATAGAGAGAGAGAGAGAGGGAGAGGGGGGGGGCAGAATATTCCTCGGTCAGAGGATATTCTCAAAGCACGTAACTTGAAAACATGGATTCATTACTCGTACATGCGTGACAGTTGAACATTCCACAGATAAATATTATATGTACGTACTTATATTTTCTGAAGCGTCCGTGAAATCATTCTGAGTTGTCGGCCACCAGCTTCTGCGTGTGGTTACTGGGTTCCATGATGAACTCGTGCATTCTATTGATACCGTATCTAAAACAAAGACACAGTTTGCTATCGCACTATTTTATCAACGGTAGGTATAACAAAATATTTAAGGTCAATGCGTACACTTCCATAGTTTTCCGACATTTTACAAAGAGAAATGAGCCGCGACATGACATAACTAAGAAAAGCATGTGCGCCCAGCAAAAACTCAGATCAGCCTGGACAGCGCTCAGACTGATCAGAGTATTTGCTTTGAGCTTAAAGGGTAGCTAAAGCTCTAAGCTAGCTCCATACGGACAGCGAAGAATCTGGTCAGACTGGGCGTATGCCCAGGCTAATCGGAGTATTCGCTGGATGAACATGCCACTTTGTTTGTTTTGTCGTGTTGCGGCTCAAATAATTTAAGTTTGTGGCTTTCTGTTTGCTTTCCTTTACAACTGAGTCTTTTTTGTTCTTCAAAATCGAGTCTACTCTTAAAAGAAAGCGAAGAACTAAATAAGCTTATGCTTTCGTTCAAATGGTTTTGTATACATCGATATTGTAACTGTCATGAATGTTATACTTTTTGAAATAAAGTATGTTTGAACCGAAAGAAAGTTTTCTCCTTTTATCGTTGATCACGAGGAAAAGAGAAAAATTAAAATAGCAGACTTGCCCCCTCTGAATATATAACGTAGCTTTCACCTAAATTTGAGGGACTTTAGTTTTTACCAAGTTTTTCACCGAGACGAACTCCTTTATTTTCACGTTGAAAATTATGGCAATATACACATCCCCATTGCTAACTGGGATTTGAAACAGAAACTACAGTCAATTGTTGCTTTGGTATTATAATGAAGCTTGACAATGTAGTCTATATGAGATTCGGTAAAACAAAGATTAGTTTCACAAACTGATATCAGGAACATAATTTAACTTCTTACGCCAGTATTTCGCAAAAAAATTCGCAAAAATAAAATAAGATGTTTCCAGGACTGCCGAACAGTTTTTCTTGTTTGCATAACATCTGACGTGCTTACCTAGAGGTTGAATTGTCAACCACAGCATGCGTGGATCTCCGTAGACTGAGGATTTAGTCAGTGAAATGAAAGCTCTTGTCAACAATTCTCCAAACTCTGCCTGAAACACTGACCCGAAAGCCATTCTATCGACGTCATCACATGCGTACTCGGCGATGTTGATCTGTAGTTTGGAAGATGAGCAGTTTTCTGAATTTGGTAACTGTAGCCTAATGTCACTGAGCAAAACTGTGAAATTACCTCCCTTGACAAAGCACTGATACTCTTTGTATGGGAGGTACACGTCATTATAAAGCAGATGGACCTTATGATTTACCACTGTCACATCTTGTCCACAGAAATTAAACACCCACTTTTCTTGGTCTGAAAATTATAAGATGTATACCAGTTCACACGCAAACTGCTAAATAAAAAAAATACATTTCTTTGCATTTTCCAAAAGAAGAAAAGTAACATTCTTCAAAGCGAATGTTGCACATATTTGCTGGTGCTTTCCATTTTATTATACTTAAGTCTACACTAGTAAAGCTTCGCTCACAAAGTGAAAGGTTATTTGGCAAAGTGAGTTTGGAAAAGGAAATATGCTCGTTGAATGAAAATATATGCCACAATTCCTTTGTCAAAGGACCTGGTATGATATAAGGACCTTTATTTGGCCCTAGAAAATTCATTTTGCAAAAGTCTTGTTACAATAACAAAATATATACACTGAAAAGCCCAACCTAGAATGTAACAACAAAGACAAAATTAACCAGTTCCCATATAAAATACATGTATTTGTGTTTTTAACTTGAATATACCCATACCCAAGCCGATTTCGATCAAAATGACGAACATGTTCGCCTTTGCGGCTTTCAAACTATAAGCCCGGCCTCCAGCACATTATGTATTTTGTATACAGACAAAGTTTCGATATGTTAAGGTGCCATGAAAAATTTAAACGTGCTGGAGGCCGGACTCTATTTTTACTATTTTTTTTACAAAACTTGCAGCCTTTGAGACATTTTTTTCTGTTTATCTCAACACAAAATTGCCGAAAACAACATTTTTTTATTAATTCAAATATATCACAGAGTGCATGCGACGATGTTTAAAGAGGATATACGACTTATTGATTGCACTATTAATGCGTATCACTAAGGTACTGACAAAATTTAGCAAAGCTCAGAATCGGGAATCTATTAAAGAGTTGATCAGAAACAGTTGCACGGCTTTTAACTATGAAATATTATCCAAAAATCTAACATACCGAGGCATTGGTATACAATGTATATAGCATTCACCGTAAAGTTCTGTGTTTGAGAGGCGAATAAGCTGTTCAAGTTCGAGCATTTTTCCTTGAAGGAGCAGAGGTCATGAATAAGGTACTCCTGTTTCGGCAGAAACGGTACCACACAGCTGCTACCAAGAGGACACTCTCTTTGTTGAAACTCGTAGGACACCAAAGATATTCTTTTCCCATTGTTGCAATGTGGGCCATCTCCGTCTTCAAGAACTGTGACATTCTCGAAATTCTGGTGAACTTGTTGGCATGGAAGACAATGGAACTGAAGAGCTATAATATTAGACACAGTATGCAATTTATAATATTTACACTCTTGATGTATTTATTGAACAGCCCTATTACATTCCAATAATTTCCCCGGTCTAGCCACATACTTTCGTTTCTCCTTCCGCTGATTCAAGAAGGGCAGTTGTCAGTTACTGGCGATAGTATGTGCACTTAGTACTGGTTAACCACTTAGGAGGACTAAGCCTGCCCAGGAATAGTGTGGTTAGGTTAACTGACCGTTCCGACATGACCATAGCTGTTTACCGTGGACGTTAAGCATCAAATCAAACAATTAATCCAATAATTACATTGATCCACACGATGTCACATGAGTTAAAAAAAGGTCAAAATAAACCATGGCTCTTTACAATCTGATTGAACGTCGGCGACATCATAATGTCATTGTCTCTGTTCTGCTGTTAACATGCAAAATACATGCAAATGTTTCACTGCTTCAATTTTCGCACTTATATAAGATTTATCATCAAGGGTTTGATAGAAAGGAATGTAAACGAATGGAAGCATAAGCAATGAACTTGATTTTTCTGATGTTTATGAAGTGTAAAGTACATTGGGTCACAAGCAAAGTTAACACGATCTCTTCATATTTCATTCACTTTGCATGCAACCCAATGCAGTTTAATAACACTTCGATAAACCTCAGCAAAATGAAAAACCCATTGTAGTTTACACTTCGATCAACCTCAGAACAATTAAATTCATTCCTTAATTAAAAGCTGGAATTAAGGGATTTACATAATAGTTATGTTTATACATCTTTGAGTTCCGATGTTTGATGTATCTCTAGCATTGTCTACTCTATTCTATTCTATTCTATCCCATAACCTTACAAGGTCGTACGGGCACCACAGATGACTTCAAAGCCATCCCTTTCCAACTTTCCACCTTGTCCTGTTTTCAGCTGCCCTAGCTGAGCTGGCAAGGTCCATTCGTGTCCATTCTTTAATATTGTCTTCCCACCTCCTCTTTTTTTCTTTCACTGTACCCTGTAAAATCGTCTTTGCTAAACCAGAATACCTTGAGACATGGCCAAATCACCTTAGTGTTCGTTTCTCTCCAATTACTGCTTGGATCTTTCTGCGAACCTCCTCATTGGTTATATGGTCCTTATACGAAATGTTCAGTAACCTTCGGTAGCATCTCATCTCAAAGGCCTGCGTTTTATTCTCTAACTCTGCTGTCAAGATCAATAATTCACAGGTATACAGAAATATGGAAATGGCAAGGGAGCGCATAAATTTCACCTCTGATCCAAGAGATATGTTGTTATCTCTCCAAATTGGCTTCAGCTTTGTAAGAGCTGAGCTGACTTGTGCAATCCTTGTGAGAACCTCCTTTTTAGAGCAACTGCTCCAAGATATTTAAAGTTTGTTACAGTACCAAGCTTCCGTCCTTTTACCTTGTTAAGAAGGCCCATTAATTTGTATCAAAAGTTTGATTGTGTTAGGTTTACTACTGAGCGTTCCCAGGCGGTTTTCCTATTTTCAGTTTTCTTATACAGATGATACATGAGCCGCGACACGAGAAAACCAACAAAGTGGTTGTGCGCCCAGCGCAGGCACAGATCCGCCTTTGCATCCACCCAGTCTGAGCAGACTCTGGGTAGCTAAGGGTCTAAGCTACCTACATGCGGACACCGAAGACTCTGATCAGACTTGGCGGATGCCCAGGCTGATCTGAGTTTGCACTGGGCGCATAGCCACATTGTTGGTTTTCTCGAGTCGTGGCTCAATTATTATCTTTCAGCTTGTCGTTTGAGTTTATCTCTTATTCTTTTGTGTCTTGCGTGGGTTTGTTCTACGATTGTGGCCTTTCCTCGGTGGCTTATTTTTACATATTTATCATGAGCTTAGTCCTGGATTTGCATTATGGCCCGCTGTTTGTTATTTCCAGCAACTAGGCCTACCGTTGCCTCCAGAATGTGGAACTGTCTAGTAAAAAAACACTAAAAAAACTAAGTTAACTTACAGCAAAATGCATATATCCAGTAGCATCTTATATTTGAAAACATAATCGTACATATCACATTGAGTAAACTAAGCAGTTAAATTAAACCACTTTCCCGAGTCGAAGATTACTGTCGCTTCCGTTCTTCTCTTTATGAATCATATTTTGATAGGGAAATAAAATGAAATAGTTTTCTTTTCTATAGTTTTGTGTTATTTTAGTCGGTTAGTTTAACAATAGGTGACATTACTGGACTATAATCAACTGACACACATAGGTACGGGAATTAAAATGTTTTTCAAACAGAGCTACGCGTATACTGATTTTCACCCTTTTCAAAAATTCCCTGCTTTCATTGCAGATATCCATGTTAGTAACTTTGTTTAAGTGCAATTTGGTTAAAAAAAAAACACTACTAAATCTTATAAAAATGTAGTGCGCATTTTAGGGTTCCTATGTGTAATTGTCCACTTTCCCGAGTCGAAGATTACTGTCGCTTCCGTTCTTCTCTTTATGAATCATATTTTGATAGGGAAATAAAATGAAATAGTTTTCTTTTCTATAGTTTTGTGTTATTTTAGTCGGTTAGTTTAACAATAGGTGACATTACTGGACTATAATCAACTGACACACATAGGTACGGGAATTAAAATGTTTTTCAAACAGAGCTACGCGTATACTGATTTTCACCCTTTTCAAAAATTCCCTGCTTTCATTGCAGATATCCATGTTAGTAACTTTGTTTAAGTGCAATTTGGTTAAAAAAAAAACACTACTAAAACTTATAAAAATGTAGTGCGCATTTTAGGGTTCCTATGTGTAATTGTCCGCTAGTGTCAGTGGCTAGGGGCATGAATGTTGCACATTAACGTACGTTTCGATAAATGTTTTAGGTGTGTGACCCTGCTTCTAGAGGGATGTTTATTATTCAATATATCTATCTTCACCACAGCCAATGTTAAGTTCTGTGAGGCGGACTCAAGCTTCGTTCACACGGACAGAGCTTCTTTAACAGGTAAGTTTGGTAAATAAAACTATTGTCATCTGAACGAATATATTCCACATTTTTCTTAGCCAGATATATTCAAAGTATAAATGTGTCCGAGTAAAAAGAAAATTTGACGAAGAATATGTAACAAAGACAGTAGTCGTTGGAACGACGGCACAAGCTTTGTAAGAAATCAAATAGGTTTGAATTTGAACCATAGGGAACAATTCTCGTTATAGTTACGGGATTTTCCGATAATCCCCAAGAGGGCCGGAGATAAGCGGTTACCTGTATACGTTTCTCATTCTAATAGGAAAATGAATAGAAGCTCATAAATAAATTAAATTTCTTAGCTAATATATATTTTCCGACATTAAATTATAACGTCTAGCATGAAAGAGAATTTCAAGCTCTTGAATATAGTATAAAAATTATAGAAATGCGTCAATGAAAAGTTTCTTCCATCAAATCCCATAGTTTTCTTTCTATAAACCATAAGCTTCTCAACACAATTATTCAAATTACGCGAATCTTCGTTTTTGGATCTAAATAACACACATAAATGAACATTTGCGAATCTATTATAACGTATGATCTAAAAGCTGTTATTCCACTGATTACAATGATGATCTTTTTCATACAAAGCTAACTGTGAAATTTCTTCCTTGAACGCCTAATTTTGTTAACTATTGATTCGAAGCTTGGTCGAAAATGTTCTAAGTTCTCTCTATTGACCATTAAGACACTGGAAAGGGAAGCAATCTCATTTGTGTCCAAGGGCTAAAATTTACAGGCAGTATAGAGTTATCGATTTGACACCGAAACGAGTATTCTGCCTGATGAAAGTACACATAACAAACTCAGGGCCATCGTTGACGGTCCGGATGGTTCGCCATGACCGAACCACTTTTTTATCTAAAAAGGAAAGAAGTACCAAAGACACAGCAGCTGGATGTTCTTGAATCATATTTGCATTAATACCGACTTCTGACGATTTTTCAAGTAACATTATGATACGTATAAGATACATTTTGATTTTCTCGGCTAAAAAGGTCTTCGACTCTTAAATTTTTGTTAATTATTTGTTTTTAGTTATCAAAATGCTAGATTTTTTTTATTTAAAAACAAACAACATGATGACGGACAGTCTATGTATGAAACGTTTGAAAACTACCTATCTAACTAATCGAAAGTTTAACAACGTGCAGGTTCCCTCATCATGAATACCCAGGGCCACTTATAAGACAAGACTCAAAGAGGGGCCAAAATAGTTGATTTTTAATTCTTTCAAACTAACAAAAATCGATCTATTTCCTCAATAATCCAGAATAAATCATCTGAAACGCTTTACGAAAGCGCACACAAGATGCAATTAAAACGAATCTACAGACTTCCTCAATACACAGCCGGATGACTTTTCACAAGCCGATGACGGCCCTGCAAACAATTTTGATGGAGGCCTCCCCCATTGTATGTTTCTAGCAGTGATTTCATGTCAGTTTCTAAACTTCAACACTGTATAAGATTTTGATTTGCAACTTTGTACAAACATATGGCATTATCAGACAATGTGCAGAGGATCTGCTTAAGGTTTTGACAGAATTATGACCTTTTGTATAACTTTTATTGTGATTTCATATCTGCCTCACTATTGAAGATTTCATTATTTATTTATTTATTTTATTCTTTATTCGCTCAAGGTTAATAAAGTTAACAACAAGAGGATGTGCAAAATAACAATTCAAGCTATCGACATCATGGCAATCATACATACATGTTAGAGATAGTATAGCTACTTCTAATAACAGTAAGACTAAATTAGCATGTTATAACACTGGGTACACAACAGATGCAATTTCAGAACAAAGACATAATGCTATCAGAAAAGAGAAGGAAAGAAAAGACAAGCACCTAAACCTTATGAAATATTAAATCAGCAAGTCATCAAATATGAAAATTAGTATACGGCTGCTGCCACGTTGGATCAACATTGAATCAACCCTGATTCAACGTCATAACGGTTGAATCAAGGTTGTTTAAAGGCCGACTCACGGCTACGTGCCTGTGAGTTGGTATTTTCAGTAAATGTATAAGTACTAACCATAGAGAAAGTCATTCTTTGTAACTAAAAATATATTACATGTTCCTGATGTTTATACGCACACACACACACAAATATTTATACATGTATTTGACAGGAATACGACAAACTGCCAGTGATTGCAGTTGGTTGGCAAAATTCTGTCATCCCTTGTGTCCCTTCCTACTTTAAGCCCCTACGGGCGTATATTACCACGGTCATCGGAGCTGGGTTTTTTTGTGTGATGATACATTGATATACTTGGTAAGCCAGAAAGCCTCCACGCGAACCAAAACAAATGTACATCTACAATAAACCATGAACGACAGAAACTAGGGCGAGGATTCGGTTTAAACCTCCGGTAAACTTATTTCTGCCGGTCCCAGCCGGTGCTTCCGTTTTGGTTCAATTTTTTATTGTGTTTTGTTTGTTTTGAATGCGTTTATGTTTGTCTCCGACAGTTTCCTGTTTCGCCTAGTCTAGCTTTGTAGCCGCCTACCTGGGCCGAAGTATTTTTTTTAAAAAATTGTCGCCAGTAAGAGATTGTGTTAATGCAACTATTCCCATAATTCCCTATAAAAAGATTTTCAGCAGGTTTGTCTTAATGTCATAAGCTCTGCCTCTTCCTATTTACTGAAATAATCGAAACAACTTATAATTACTGAAGCTGACTCACTTTTCATTTTGATAAGAAATGTAGTATTTTTTTATTTGGAAAATTTGGAAACAATAGCCTATTGTTGAGTTATTCATGGCCATAATTTTATTTCCTCGTTTCAGTGATTAATTAATATGTAGGCCCTAAAGGAAACTAAAAGGTTTGTTTTATAATTTCGGATTGCACTGCCCTCAAAATGCAGCGCTTTCACTGCTTAAAATTTAATTTGATCTTGCCCTTTTGTAGAGGACGTGGCTTTATGTCAACTTTCATGTTATATATTATTGTATTGAGATCAAACCAACACAGCGAGGGTCAAAACAGATTTACAAATGTACTTACAATCTTGGTTTGCTACCAATTTTCCTCCGGGAAAGAAAGAAGCCAAAATGGACCTCAATTACTTTCTGAGTACGATCCTCTATTTTAAATGCACCATAAAACTGTTCTTTCCGCAAGAATTTTCAAAAAATCTGGACACATAGGTCTCAGCAAACAGTGCAGACCCAGACCTCTGATCAGTATCTACACTGTTTGCCATTCAATCCCTATCTTTTGGACGCATTACTGCATTATAAATGAAAATCTCATAGAGTCCCTTCAAGAGCAGAGAATACATTCAGAAGAAGGAACATGGACCAGACTACGTAGTTTCGGCTAATAGAGCCTCGTCAGTGACCCTGACAATAACTGGTGACAAAACTAGAGAAAAGCATACTGAAATTCCTTAATTTTAATTGGGCAGTCGATTCAAAGACTGGCTAGTATCAAAAAGGATCCAAATGATATAAAAGACGATAATCTAGAATAAGACTTTAAACCAATCTAACATTTCAGATTTCTCAGAATATATCCTCTGATCTCAAAGGACGAAAATAAAATAAAATCTGCACTATGAGTAATATACAGGGAGACGTTTTACGGCCGCCAAACGGCACAACACCAGCTGCTGTGAAGTAAAAAGAAAATCTAAAAGAGTCCCTTCAAGAGCAGAGAATACATTCAGAAGAAAGAACATGGGCCAGACTACGTAGTTTCGGCTAATAAAGCCTCAGCAGTGACCCTGAAAATATCTGGTGACGAAACCAGAGAAAAGCATACTGAAATTCCTTGGGTTTAATTGGGCAGTCGATTCAAAGACTGACTAGTATTTAAAAGGGCCCAAATGATATAAAAGACTATGATCTAGAATAAGACTCCAAACCAATCTAAAATTTCAGGTTTCTCAGAATATATCCTCTGCTCTCAAAGGACGAAAATAAAATATTATCTGCACTATGGCTGATGTACAAGGAGACGTTTTAAGGCCGCCACACGGGACAACACCAGCTGCAGTGACGTAAAACGAAAATCTAAAAGAATCCCTTCAAGAGTAGAAAATGCATTCAGAAGAAGGAACATGGGCCATACTACCTAGTTTCGGCTAATCAAGCCTCAGCAGTGACCCTCACAATATCTGTTGACGAAACCAGAGAAAAGCATACTGAAATTTCTTAGTTGTAATTGGGCAGTCGATTCAAAGACTGACAAGTATCATAAAGAATCCAAATAATACAAATTAAAGACAATGATCTAGAATAATACTCTAAACCAATCTAAACTTTTGATTTGTCAGAATATATCCTCTGACCTCTAAGGACGAAAATAAAATGAAATCTGCACTATGGATGATGTACGGGGAGACGTTTTACGGCCGCCACACGGGACAACACCAGCTGCAAAGAAGTAAAATGAAAATCCAAAAGAGTTCCTTCAAGAGCAGAAAATACATTCAGAAGAAGGAACATGGGCCAGACTACGCAGTTTCGGCTAATAAAGCCTCATCAGTGACCCTAACAATATCTGGTGACGAAACCAGAGAATAGCATACTGAAATTCCTTGTTATTAATTGGGCAGTCGATTCAAAGAGTGACTAGTATAAAAAAGGATCCAAATGATACAAAAGACGATGATCTAGAATAAGACTCTAAACCAATCTAAAATTTCAGATTTCTCAGAATATAGCCTTTGAACTAAAATGACGAAAATAAAATAAAATCTGCACTATGGATGAAACCGAACGGTTCTTTTTGTAGGACAATCACGGTGTTTTCTGTAATGTTCGCTCACAAGAGCCGAAGGCTCCGGGGAGCTTATAGGATAGGCAGTTGTCCGTCGTCGTCTTCTGCGTCAACCCTTTCAAACAGCATCTCCTCCTGCGCTAGAGGTCCAATTGGGCCGAAATTTTATCTGTAGCATCCTTGCGCTTGGGGATTGAAAATTGTGTTTTTTGCCTTTTATAATAAAAATTGGCTCTTTAATTTGGTTGCTATTTGCATTAGAGTTCCCATGGCATTTACTGCCAACCGTTGCAGATATTTTGACGAAATCTTTATAGAAATGTTCCTTGAGAAGTCTTCTATCAGCTATATGTTTTCGGACAACCGCTCATTTTATTGGTTGCATTGGTTATCAAATTAGTCTTTACAGTGATATATTACTGACCGTTCCATGGCGGTCTTCTGTTGTGGATCTTCACCGTTAGTCGCCGGGCCGCGTAGCGCAATCGGTAGGGCACCTGACTCATAAGTAAGAGGTCCTGGGTTCGAAACACCGTCTGGCCACATACTTTCGTTTCTCCTTCCGCTGATTAAAGAAGGGCAGTTTTCAGTTACTGGCGAAAGTATGAGCACTCAGTACTGATTAACCGCTTAGGAGGTCTAAGCCTGCCCAGGAATAGTGTGGTTAGGTTAACTGACCGTCCCGACATGATCAAAGCTGTTTACCGTGGACGTTAAGCACCAAATCAATCAATCAATCAACTACTGTTAGTCTGGTGTCTATTTGTCTGTGGTCTGCTATCATTGTGAGCACCTGTATAGCTGTCCAATTTGCTTCCTAATATGTCTTGTAATAACAGTGAGTGAACTCGGGTTTAACGTCCCACCAACAGCGAGGTCATATGGAGACGTGACCTCGGTTTAAAGTCTCATCCGAAAGACCGGAGAAGCGGGAGATCGATCTTGCGACCCCTGGATTGGTAGTCTGAAGTGATATCCACTACACTACAGCCGCTTCTTGTAATTACAAAAAGAAAAAAGGTGTTTAATATTTTCTTCAAAATTTGTTTCTATTGTTCGTTGGTTCGCTGTGTGGGTGGATATCGTTTTGGTTTGACCCTTATCGGAAGCTAAGGGCGAGATTTGGATCCAGTAAAACTAGCTTGAGCCAACAGTAATCTTCAGCAGATCGTTTCAAGGCGGTACTTCTGTTGTGGTTCCTCAATGTTACATGTTGTTAAGTCAGCTTGTCTATGCACTCTAGTAATCGAGTCACCTGAAGAACTGCCCATTCTGCTTCCTGTTTTGTTTTGATTTTGTAATTTAAATAAAAACAAAATGGTAAAAATGTATGTTGCAGCTGTTTTTAATAACTGATTCTATCAGTCATTCAAGGCTGCCATAAGCTTATTTGGAAAGTGACTTTCACAGCTGTATTCTTCCGCTTCGAAATGAAGTGATCGTTAGTTCATTTCGCTAAAGAAAGGGTAGATTTACAAAAAGGTTTTGTACGATGTTATGAGAACTTATATAACGTGTTCTTGTGCAGGTATAATTATTCATGTAGTTCTGTAAAATGATAAGTATCCAAATATAGCATCAACGGCCAGAAATGTAACGATTACAAAATGCATTTTAAACATAAATCCGCCAATCACCGTACTCGCTTCTTTAAGCGCACATGTCCCTTTAAGCGTCCCTGATACTATTGCAAGTAAAAGGAATTACCTGCCGCTTAAGATACTGCTATACTGTTGTTAACTTACCTTAAACAGTATTCCAAGTTCGTCAATCATTGCAGGAAATGTAATATACAAGAAACTCTTCAGGTTTATTCACGTCTCGCGCGATTGTTTTACTGGATATCTTATCTTATATTACGGCAGCTGTGTGTTAGCGTTCTAGCAAATATTTGTTCCAACCCTTGCTCAAGTTTTAAGGTGGGTTCGAGCCTCACCCAGGGTGAAATCTTCCTATGTCCGAACGCGTTTTTCTAGCACCATTTGCAGGGATGATGCTAACAAGTGTGCCGTCCTTCGGATCGGGACGTTAACTGGAGGCCCCCTGTGCAGGGAGAGTCATACCCTGTGCAGGTTAAAGATCCCTACTATAGCTACATGGCTATATGTAGGCTTTCATCCTGCAACACTGGAGTGTACAAAAGTACACCTGCTCATAATACTCTGAAAAGAGGGTGTAGCAGTAAATATAGAAAGAAAGAAAGAAAGAAAACAGTGGTTTTTTCTCAAATTTTTGACCATGCATATGGATCATGTGAACTGGATGAATTCATTTACTACAGACTAGGAAGTTATACCTATATCATCTGATCATATTTACAGTATAAATGCTATTAGCTTTACCAAGACAGGTGTGCAAGTGAAATTGTAAAATTGTTCAACTTTTGAAAAATAGACTATACTGTGTTTTTTTGACAAATATTTGGACAGAGGCTACATCTTTTTTTAACTGCGCAGCCTGATAATGGGTGAAAAATTGGAAACAATAATTGCTTGGAAGCTCTTCTTTATAATTTAAAGTATGTTTAAGACCTAAATACATTTTTATAAACGATGGTTATTTTATTTTATTTTTTGCTCCAAAATTACCCGTTGATCTTTTTATATAGAAACCCTTTTTAACATCCATAAGTCTAACATTTTAGAATTCTGAATTGTGAGAAACAACATAAAGAAGGCATCTGCTAAGTTTTGGGAAGATCTTTTGTTTTGTTGTTGTTCGGCTCAGTTCAGTTCAATTCTCTTATCGACATTACCCAAGTGGCTCATCGGTACGTAACCATAGTTGCACACACTTGGCGCCGTGTGTCCGTCTAATTGTTGTTGTTGTTTCAACATTTTATGCAATTTTTGGCTTCGTCCCAAATCATTGATTATTTCCACCATAAGCTATAAAGGCTGAATAAACGATTGGTGGTTGGTAAATACCAGATGTTTCATGCTCCTATCTTTCCACGTGCAGCTACTTTAACATATTCAAAATTTCTGTCGGCCACAGAGCAGTCCGATTTCGGTTTACGATGCGTGTCCAGACATATTTGTCCGAAAATTTAGGATCTTTGTGGTAGTCATTGTTGTCTACATCCATCGACATAGACAATTTTAGAAATCGATTTTACTCCGCAAGCATTTTAGCATTTTAGGATTTTTGCAGCACCTAACTTAGGAATCGCTTTTACTCCGGGAGAATTTTAGCATTTTAGGATTTTTGAAGCACTTAAAGGCCTACTTCGCTTGGGGCTAAATCCGCGGCTATAGCCGCTGTTCCATTAATTAGTCATTTTCCACGTAAAGCATCTTCCAATCAAATATTAGTGACCATTTTCGTGATCTTCCGATTAAGTTTGATACATATTCACTGATTGGTCAAAATTTCTTATCCGGGTATTTTTTGGCTAAAGTCGCGGCCACTCTCAGAGGTATGGTCCGAGCTATAACCCCAACCGAACATCAGTAGCTCGGCTATAGCCGCGGAATTAGCCCCAAGCGAAGTAGGCCTTGCAATCCTTTTCTTATTTACGACATCATCTTGATATATTTCGCGCCACTGATATTGTTGTTGTTGTCATAAATTCTGCCCGTCTCGGCACACCTCCACACGGAGTAAGAATACTTCAAAAAAAGTCTTTAAACACCAGGTTTAAAATGTTTTTTACATCCTCCACTCTTTTTACAAGTTAGTCTAACACTATTTACAGTCTAAAACTTCTTTGTAAAACATATTAGTAGGCGCAATGCGTGGGACAGATTGCCTCGATTATATGACAGTTCATTGTTTCTTTAATTATTCGATGTCCTTATAACAACGAGGAATTGAAAGCATTAGTCAGCTCAAAGGATATTTTTCAGATTTAATTAGGCCAAATTTCGATTGTAAACAAACCAAAATTCATTTTGATCAATATTAGCATTTCAGTAGTATTGACTAAAGCAGAGACTATAAACCCCCATCGTTAAAGACAGATGTCTTTTCCACAGACTTTCAAAGCACAATGGACAAAATATACCTGAATTACCAAAATGTCATCCTGCTGGGTGATCTTAACTTTGATCTTCTAGATACCTCGAAAGGGAAACCCTTACAAGACATAAGTGACCTCTTTGACTTAAAAAATCTTGTAAAGGACCCAACATGTTACATGAAAGATGCAAAACCATCTTTGGTGGATGTCATCCTAACAAACAAAAACCAGAACTTCATGAATACCAGTCACTGTGACACCGGATTGAGTGACTGGCACAACATGACCTACACTGTACTAAAGGGAAACTTTCTGCCTTTTAAAAACACTCAGTTTGAATACAGAAGCTTTCAGGGCTTTGATAGGGATGTTTTCATGCAGGATCTCCAGCGGGTTCCCTGGCATGTACCCCATGTATTTGACGACATCAATGATGTCTATTGGGCGCATGACAGTCTATTCCGCAAGGTCATAGATGAACACGTCCCACTCAAGCTCAAAAAGCGTAGGAAACATAGTGCCCCTTTTATGAACTCGGAATTACGAAAAGCTATAAACTACAAAAAAGCTTTAAGAAGAAAATACCTAAAAAACAAAACTGACAAAAACTGGAAAAAAAATTACTAAACAGAGAAATTCAGTGACTAAACTTAAGAGGCAATCCATTAAACTCTCTTTCGCAGAAAGGTGCGGAGGTGGAACAAAGTCTAGTGACTTTTGGCCCACTATCCGCCCTTTCCTTAAAAACAAAGGCTCTCGAAATTCTGAAAACATTGCAATTTCAGACAATGGTCAAATAATTACTGACACAGTTGAAATTTGTGAAAAGTTTAACACATTCTTTGTGAATGTGGCTAAGGATATTGGTGACGGTTCTGGTTGCCTTTCCCCGGAGGACCACCCAAGTATCCGTGCGATCCGGGCAAATCACCCATCCGTTGTATCAGAGTTTGAATTTAAGCCGGTGGCTGAAGCTAAGATCTCACGTTACTTGGGAAGGATTGGCCGGTGAAAGGCGACCGGACTGGACACAATATCATAAAAAATCTTACATTTATCCAAAAAAAAGGCATTATTGCACCTACCACATCCCTGATAAATAGAATGATAACTGAAAAGAAATTTTCCGACCCCCATAAATATGCTAAGGTATCTCCTATTTTCAAGAAAAAAAACCCTTTTGATATTTCAAACTGGAGACCAGTGAGTATTTTACCTATTACTTCAAAATTATTTGAACGTACACTGGAGGAACAACTCAGCAACCATTTTGAAACCATTTTTGATACTTACCTTTCGGCTTTCATAAAGGATTTCAGCTGTCAATCAGTTCTTCTAGCTATTACAGAGGAATGGCGAAGAGCCTTGGACAGGGGTGAGTATGTCGCAGCCATACTCATGGACCTGTCTAAGGCCTTCGACTGTTTACCACCAAGATTGGTAAATGACAAACTTATAGCTTATGGTCTGTCTCAAGATGCTGTCGACCTGATTGACGATTATTTATCCAATAGGAAACAATGTGTCCAAATTGGAGAAAAATGCAGTTCATCCCTGAATACTATTAAGGGTGTGCCCCAGGGTTCAATTTTGGGCCCCCTCATATTCAACATCTTTATAAACGAAATTTTTTATTTCATTGACAGGGCCAAACTTTTTAACTATGCCGATGACAATACTCTGTCATTCTCCCACTCGGATTTCGCCACCCTGGTAGAAATACTCATAAGGAAAAGTAAGGTTCTGATAGACTGGTTTGTTCGTAATCAGATGAAGGCTATCCCAGACAAGTTCCAGGCCTTGGCTGTTGGCGAAAAAACATTTGCTCTAAAGCCAAAATTTAAAATAGGCGAGGCGGAAGTCGAGTGTGAGGAGACAGTCAAGCTCTTAGGGGTAGAGATTGACTCTCACCTTAAATTTGATATACACATCTCTGCCATGTGGCGGAAGGCATCTCAGCAGATCAATGTTCTAAAGAGAATTGGTAAATTTTTAAACTTTGAATCTAGAAGGGCAGTTGAGCATGCTTTTATAATATCAATTTTTAATTTTCGCCCTATTATTTGTCATTTTTGTTCAAAGCCAAACACAGTAAAACTTAAAAAAATCAATTACAGAGCCCTGAAATTTGTTTTTCAAGATTTTACTTCTAGCTATGAAGATTTAATACTCAAAGCAGGAACTACAACGCTTCATCTGTCAAGACTTCGGACTCTTGCTATTGAAACTTTTAAGATTGCTTATGGTTTATCCCCCACATACTTGAAAGAATTTATATGTGTTAAAGACACATCCTCTTACAATTTCAGGTACACAAATTTATTAGAAATACCCGGAACCAAGAGCACAAGGTATGGTACTAACAGTTTTAGACACCAGGCAGCTAAATTATGGAATTCCCTGCCAGAAGAGGCCAGGAAAATAACATTTTTTAACCATTTTAAACATTTCATCAAGACCTGGAACGGTGCTTCATGTAAATGCTCTTTATGTAAGTAAATTTTTTACTTTTAAACCTGTTCTCTTGGTTCTGGACCCCCATTTTATAACAAAAATTCCCTAGTCATTTGCTACCTGCTGGCCAAGTTTCTTTTAGCAATACTGCATGTAAATTTTAAACAGGCCTACTTATGTGGTATATCTTGGGACCCTCTTTCGTTTTCGCCTGAGTTCCTTGAATTTCGAGAAACTCTCCCCCCCATCCCTTTCGATTTTCGACCCAAGGTGTATCGCAGGGGTCTACCAAATTTCCTTTAGAAATTTTGTTTGTCTGTGATCAAAACTTAATTTAGTAACCTAATGCCATGTCTTAATATATATGTATTTTCAGCTTCCTGTGATGTAAAATAGATTGTAAATAGTACATTTCCCTTTTTATGCATGCCTTGTTATAAAACTTTCTGTGATATCTAAATCCATTTGGTCGGTAGGAAAAGTTTCTAGGAACTTGAGTTACATGAAGATGTATGTTATAACTGAACCGACGTTAAATAAATTTTACTTGACTTGACTTGACTTGAGTTATACAAATGTATAAGAAGTAAATATTCATAAACCGCCAACTATAGCAATACAATCACAATACTACTATAACTTATTCAAACAAATTGACCACCTTGAACATTGAAATAACTTGAGTCTTCTTGAGTAGTATCATGTTTAATGGTACTGTGGATATTGTGTAAGAGTAATTAACAAAGTGACGTAACTTAGAAAGCGTAACGTCATAACGTTGGCTGGTTCTAGTACTATTATGCAGGATATTACATTTCTCCCAATAAAAAGAAAGGGTTCATGCATATCATTCACTGAAAGGCTCGTCTAGTGAATATCTGATCAGCATTTGAAACTCTAAATGAGGGCCCTATCTGTATTTTCCTCTGTATAACACATATCAAAATTCGAAGTATTTTGAAGCATATCTCTAATCTGTAATCTAAGTCAACAGTCAGAAACATTGATGCGGTAAATAAAATTTCAAAAGAAAGCTTCAGTTTTGATGAGTCTTTTGCCCTTGCTTCTTTCGTCGCTTCTTTCTTTGTCTATTCTGCAGTTCCTTATGAGGCGGGTGCTTCTTGTCTTCACATTCTTCTAGATCTAGGGGCACGCTATAAGCCGTTAAAACCATCTGACACTCCCTAGATTCGCTGTGATTATGGTCTGGCATGTCATCAGTTCTGTCGATTTCCTCTCTACATGTTCTAATTTGTTCTTGTGTCTCCTTAAGACTATGTTCTTCCATTTGCTGCTGTGTAAATAAACTCTGAATCAGGTTCTTTGTTAAGCCAAGTTCATTCTCAAGTCAGCGGACTTTTCCCTGTAAAAGTTGTATCTCTTTGGATAAAACATTGCTCTCTTCTGTTGATTCTGTCACTGTTTTAATTCTCATGTGCATCAGAGATTTTTCGATGAAGTCATCATCAGAACTTGTGTCGCTACTAGAATTTAACTCTTCTGCCCTCTTTATGTTGGATTTCTTCCTCCGCTTACTTTGTGGTGGACTCCTCTGATATCTATATATTGTTTCTTCTTGAATAGCATTTGCTCTGTACACAGATGAAAAGTGATTAAACTTCTTACAGATGGTACATTGGTGACCGTACGCAGGACAGTGTCTCCCTCTTGGGTGTGCTCTTGTCAAGCCACAGTATCTGCAGTGTTCTGCTCTTTCATCTCTCTCATTGTATTCTGGATGTCCTGTCTGGTTCGTTCTTCGTGACGTTACTTCAGCTATCTCCCTGTACCCTGGATCTGCCTTCATATCATTTACTTGTATTGAAATGTCTTCTATCTGCCCGGCTTCCATCAAAAATTGTTGTAAAGTCCAGCTTTTCGATATGCATTTTTGTATCAGTTGTTGGATCTCTATCGTTTGAATGAGATGCTCTAATATTCGTTCATCATGGTTATCGCCAAACACACACTCTTGGGCTTTTTCTCTAAGTCTTGTTGCGTATGCCACTGTTGCTTCTCCTGCTTCGGGTCTCGTTTTCAGGAATATATATCTCGCATAATGCTTGTTTTTCTGCGGCATGAAATATGCATTGAGCTTGATTCTTAATTTCTGATAATCATCTAATTCTTGGTTACGTTCTTCGGGATCTGGCAAACTTTTCTCTAATCTTGCTATCTCAGATCCCCCGTATATGGTTAAAGCATCTTTACTATCTAAAGGGTTAGCTACTCTGAAATATATGAATTCTCTCTCTATGAACTCTAACCAGTCTTCCCAGAGTTTCCCCGTTGATAGCTGATCTTCTGTAGGTCTGAATGGTAAAGCTGAAGGTTTCTTCCTTCAGATATTATTGTTACTGTACTATCATTCATATCTAGACCGTATCTTGTCATTTAGCTCAGAAGAATCTTTATTCTTTAATAAAGATAATCAAAAGTTCTACTTATCCAGTCTTTATGCTCCCTCAAGCTTCTCAAAATATTGTCTTTTCTTTGCCTTTTCTTATTCAACAAGGCTTTCTTATAGCTTCTGCTTTTTCTTCTGCTCTAGTATATCTCTGCTATCATTTCTTCTCATCCACTTTCCTTTTCTCCTCGTCGCCAATGAAATAACTTAAGTCTTCTTGAGTAGTATTATGTTTAATGGTACTGTAGATATGGTGTAAGAGTAATTAACAAGGTGACGTAACTTAGCAAGCGTAACGTCATAACGTTGGCTGGTTCTAGTACTATTATGCAGGATATTATAAACATAACATATTATATGTACTGCTATCTATCAAAATTTCAAGTTAACATTACTACTCAAGTTAATAAACATAAGTACAATCAATAAAAATGTAATATTAGCAAATGAAAATTAAAATAACTGAAATCAGTGGTGGGAGGGCGGGTTTTTGTTAATAACACATCCTCTCTCGACGGTGGTCACACAAGCTGTGCTGAAATCATGCAACTTTTATTATTACTCTCAGGTTACATACATGTGTAACAACATGAGGAGCACCAAACATAACAATAACAATTTAGATTCTATGGTGAAACAGATTTGAAGATAAGAGAAATATGAAGCATCTACCTATACATGTACATAAAAAAATACAACCCTACTTACAGATTATATATGTTTCCATTTTAAAACCTGCCCTCATACTCAATCGAATTATTAACTGGATTACAAGCAGTGCAGATATAAATCGGAGTGCCTCCCTCCAACCCCGAATCAACAACTCACTCAACTGAATGTATTTGACCAATCAGAGAGTTGTTTTCATGGATATTCTCATAACAAAATCACTGACCAGAAAAAATGGAATAGAACAGAGTATAGCACTGGTAATGATACATACCGAAAATGTTTTAAGAAGGATATATCAATGTATTGAATGTAAACCAAAAAGATTATATAATTCCTTTCTCATAATTAATCAGTTTAATAGTTTTATTAAAATAAGTCAATTATTCGATGTCCTTATAACAACGAGGAATTGAAAGCATTAGTCAGCTCAAAGGATATTTTTCAGATTTAATTAGGCCAAATTTCGATTGTAAAAAAACCAAAATCATTTTCATCAATATAAGCATTTAAGTAGTATTGACTAAAGCAGAGAATATTCAGTTATACAAATGTATAAGAAGTAAATATTCATAAATCGCCAATCCGAAGGCCAAAAAACAATAAATAGATAAATAATTAAATGAATATATGAGCATTAGAAAAAGATATAATAAACATTATAACTAAATAACAAATAAAAATAAACATTAACAGAACAACACGGAAAGCAAACTAATGGAAATGAAATCACTCTGAATTACATGCAAATATAAGGACCTTACTAAATTATGCAGAGCATTCTCAAAAGCAGCAATTATCACATAATAACATTATGTGACAAAATTTAACAAAATTCAAATTAAAGTTATAGCCAGTCATCATATATACAATATGCACAGAAACACCCATGAATATGAATATCTCTGACCATATTTACCAAATCTTAGAAATGAAAAGAAGTCATGAAGTATAAGATGAATGACCACAATAGTAATTTGAAATCAATACGTGGTAAATTCTACTCACAGTCTCTTCAACTTTTACCTCAGAATTCTTATAAGTTATTTCGTCTCTGAAATATACATATAAACATACAGTACATGAAGGCTAGGAGTAAATGTTTGTCACCTAATCTATAGTGGAAATTACACTAAGAAAGAAATATCTTAGCCGTCCTTTACCTTCAGTATTAAGATGAAGACCTAGATCATTTTTGGCGAATAAGTACCTTCTATATGTCCCAAATTTTGAGACAGCCTTCCAGGATTCAATAAAATGGAAACCTAGATCTGAACTCATTTGTATACGTAAGGATTTGTTCACTTTTTTATCATCTCATCAGTTTCCATGTGATCACACGGTCTGGGAAGTACAGAAGATACTATAATTCGAATCCAAGATTTTTTTATTTTGATTCTACCAATTAGATTGCCAGAACCAGACAATATTGATTCATAAGAGTGTCTATTTGCAATGTTATTAGTTTCAACATGAACAATGATATGATCAAAATTAACAAAATTTACGTGTCGTTTGTCAATGTGTTGAGTTAATGTAGAAATAGTGGCACCTGGAAAAGATTTAATAACAACACCATCTATAGGTGGCAAATCTTTGACAATGGAATCTCCCAGGATAATTACTCGTCTATTTTCTGGAAACAACATAAATGGAAAATAATGAACATAAATGTAACATGTTATAAATACTATATTCTAAAAATTAATCTCCTTAAACAACCCAATGAATCTTAGCCGTCCTTTACCTTCAGTATTAAGATGAAGACCTAGATCATTTTTGGCGAATAAGTACCTTCTATATGTCCCAAATTTTGAGACAGCCTTCCAGGATTCAATAAAATGGAAACCTAGATCTGAACTCATTTGTATACGTAAGGATTTGTTCACTTTTTTATCATCTCATCAGTTTCCATGTGATCACACGGTCTGGGAAGTACTGAAGATACTATAATTCGAATCCAAGATTTTTTTATTTTGATTCTACCAATTAGATTGCCAGAACCAGACAATATTGATTCATAAGAGTGTCTATTTGCAATGTTATTAGTTTCAACATGAACAATGATATGATCAAAATTAACAAAATTTACGTGTCGTTTGTCAATGTGTTGAGTTAATGTAGAAATAGTGGCACCTGGAAAAGATTTAATAACAACACCATCTATAGGTGGCAAATCTTTGACAATGGAATCTCCCAGGATAATTACTCGTCTATTTTCTGGAAACAACATAAATGGAAAATAATGAACATAAATGTAACATGTTATAAATACTATATTCTAAAAATTAATCTCCTTAAACAACCCAATGAATCTTAGCCGTCCTTTACCTTCAGTATTAAGATGAAGACCTAGATCATTTTTGGCGAATAAGTACCTTCTATATGTCCCAAATTTTGAGACAGCCTTCCAGGATTCAATAAAATGGAAACCTAGATCTGAACTCATTTGTATACGTAAGGATTTGTTCACTTTTTTATCATCTCATCAGTTTCCATGTGATCACACGGTCTGGGAAGTACAGAAGATACTATAATTCGAATCCAAGATTTTTTTATTTTGATTCTACCAATTAGATTGCCAGAACCAGACAATATTGATTCATAAGAGTGTCTATTTGCAATGTTATTAGTTTCAACATGAACAATGATATGATCAAAATTAACAAAATTTACGTGTCGTTTGTCAATGTGTTGAGTTAATGTAGAAATAGTGGCACCTGGAAAAGATTTAATAACAACACCATCTATAGGTGGCAAATCTTTGACAATGGAATCTCCCAGGATAATTACTCGTCTATTTTCTGGAAACAACATAAATGGAAAATAATGAACATAAATGTAACATGTTATAAATACTATATTCTAAAAATTAATCTCCTTAAACAACCCAATGAATCTTAGCCGTCCTTTACCTTCAGTATTAAGATGAAGACCTAGATCATTTTTGGCGAATAAGTACCTTCTATATGTCCCAAATTTTGAGACAGCCTTCCAGGATTCAATAAAATGGAAACCTAGATCTGAACTCATTTGTATACGTAAGGATTTGTTCACTTTTTTATCATCTCATCAGTTTCCATGTGATCACACGGTCTGGGAAGTACAGAAGATACTATAATTCGAATCCAAGATTTTTTTATTTTGATTCTACCAATTAGATTGCCAGAACCAGACAATATTGATTCATAAGAGTTTCTATTTGCAATGTTATTAGTTTCAACATGAACAATGATATGATCAAAATTAACAAAATTTACGTGTCGTTTGTCAATGTGTTGAGTTAATGTAGAAATAGTGGCACCTGGAAAAGATTTAATAACAACACCATCTATAGGTGGCAAATCTTTGACAATGGAATCTCCCAGGATAATTACTCGTCTATTTTCTGGAAACAACATAAATGGAAAATAATGAACATAAATGTAACATGTTATAAATACTATATTCTAAAAATTAATCTCCTTAAACAACCCAATGAATGAGCTACATTTCATTGCGATTAATATCCTCACAACGTCTGGTAAAGGAATTCTGAAAGAGGTCAATCTAGAATTATTACACATTTATGTTTCTCTGTAGTTAAAGAAACCCAATGAATAAACTACATTTCATTGCAGTTTCAATCTTCACTTGATCTAGTCTTAGATAACCTGAAGAGAAACATAAAAATCATGGATTAAGAAAACAACAAATACAATACAAATTAGTCAAGTTCAATGAGTCTCCTCTTCAATTGTTAGTGAATATAATGATCTAAGGGTACCCAATGTATGAACAACATTACATTGCGGTAACCAGCCTCACGTGTCTTGTCGAGGATACTAAAAAAGAACAGGAAAAGAAAAAGAACTACAAAAGTACAATAAACAAGTACATATATAATATATATATATACATGATATAAAGAACAGTTTTACCAATCGTATCTGGCACTTTTTCAGTGTCTTTGAGCACTGTTCCACAGTTTATTTGAAACATTTCAAAGTATGACACTTCAAGTTTAAGCACTGTTGCATTACAAATGAAGAGAGAGATCATTGTCTAATTCAAGAATTTGACTGAAGATTTTTTAACAAAACTTCCCATATCTTTGGCTACTTTAATTTTGTCATCCCATCCAAAGAAAAGGATAAATACTTTTTATATGCATCAGATTCCAATCACCCATTAATTGGATTTTATCTGCAAGTACCTTAGCTTTGAATAATAAAGTAGCTCATCCTCTCCTAAAGGAATGAGTCGAATATTTTGTTTCATCCAAACCAATATTCTGTATACAATATTTCAATTTAGACTGATCAAGACTGTAAGTAATGAGCTTTCAAGTATGCAAAAAAAGTGGAGATTCTGGATTAGCTGGAATAATCTTATACATTAATCGAAATGCATGAACAGGACACAAAATACTATCCTTAATTTGAACTAAAGGAATCTGTAAAATTCTCTCCCCTTTCTGAATAGTTTTTGTCCATTTAATTGAAACAATTAAATGATCTCCACAATCTTCAATATCTTTTTTCAATAAAAACTTTTTCTCAGTCAAATCCTTAAGTACGGTTGGAACTAAATTAGATTTTCTAGCCAATAAAAAGAAAGCAAATAGGAAAAGACACCAGTAAACAATATTGTCTTTTTCAGAAAAGTTTAAGAAATCAGCAATATTAATTAAAATTGCAGGGGATATTGGTTCAGCTTGACGAACACAGTAAGATTTCAATTTAACAATTCCTTTCAAAGAAAGATTTAGAATAAATTTGTTGATTTGTTCTGTAGGATAACCAAGTAAAAGATGCATACATTTCACTCCATTAATATAATTTCTAATAGAGTCTACTGATTTAAACGTCCTACTTAAAAACTGAGCACATAGTTGTAAATTTTTTGTTGAAGCAGGTAAACTGACCAAGTTAAAATGGATACAAAATAGTAAATAAGATCCCACTGTAGTTTCAAATTTTTCCTGGTACCTTCTGCATATGCAGCCTTATTCGAGCGGTCCAGATCCTTCTCCAAATTATGTAACTGATGATCTGAAAATAGATAATTACGAGTCGCTAATGAAACTAAATAAATATTCTGATACTTTAAATTCCTGTAATTCATAACCTTCAGTCAATTTCCTGAACTTTGAATCATTTGATTCATCCCAATGCCATCTAGATAAAAGGTCTGAAATCCTGTTTTCACCAGAAGCAAGATGCTGGGCTTTAATTTCGAACTGATTACATGCTGCTAAATAGCAAATCTCTCTCAGGCAATCTTGCAAAGGCTCAGATCTAGATTTGCCAGAAGATAATATTTGGCATACTGACAAATTGTCACAGAAAATGACAATTCTTTGACCCGTGAAACAATGGCCCCATAATTTTAGTAAACAATTATGGCTAACATTTCAAGAACACTGTTGTGAAAACTCTTATTTAATATACTGTCCAGAAATTTAGCATGAAAATAGCAGCCGTTCCAAAAAACAACCACATCCAGTGAAGCAACTATCAGAACTACAGATGGCATCTGGCTCTGACCAATTCTCAAATTCTAACAAAGAAATACCATTATATAATGGTAAGAATCTATTCCACCAGATTAAAACTTTCTTAACATAATCTGGTATGACGTGAAAAAATTCAGAAGAACCATATATGGACCTTAACCACTTTAAAAGTCTTGCAACAAATATTCTACTAGGCCTAACACAAGCAGCTCTGAAATTTAACTTTCCTAACAAAGACTGAATTTGTTTAAGAGAAGCGGAATCTTTATCTAGCCATAACTGTATAAGTTTTCTAATTTCTGTTAGTCTTTCTGGTGTAACCTCCATGGTCATTCCGGTGTAACCTCCATGGTCATTGTCAAGGTGTTAATAACACATCCTCTCTCGACGGAGGTCACACAAGCTGTGATGAAATCATGCAATTGTTTGCACAACTCTCTCAACTGAATGTATTTGACCAATCAGAGAGTTGTTTTCATGGATATTCTCATAACAAAATCACTGACCAGAAAAAATGGAATAGAACAGAATATAGCACTGGTAATGATACATACCGAAAAAAATTTAAGATGGATATATCAATGTATTGAATGTAAACCAAAAAGACTATATAATTCTTTTCTCATAATTAATCATTTTAATAGTTTTATTAAAATAAGTCTTCCTCCGGCGCCTTGGTACCGGAGACAGCAACTTGTACATCTCACAGTGTTAAATGTGACATAAACGTCTACAGTGGAATTCAATGCTTCGCCATTGTTCACTATCACTAGCATTAAGACTAGTTGTTAACCCACTATGGTCTAATATTAGCTGCAGGAAGCTAACTGAACTGTTAGTAGGCGAGTACACACCAGCACACAGAGATAATATAGTGTCTATAAGAGGGTTTCTAAGACTAGCCATAGCAGGACAGTTAAGCAGGAAATGCTCGACAGTCTCATTCTCTCGGTGACACAAAAGACACACTGGATTATCTTGATTTTGATTGAACGTTGCCCGGTTCGTTTGTAGTATATAGGTACCAGTCACTAACTTTAGTTTTGTACTAATATGTGGCACTTCCCTTATGTTACCCAATGTTCTAAGAAGTGGATGTCTCTTGCCACATAAAAATTAACTGACGTTAAGGAACTTGAGACATGTATATAGTACAGCACTTTCTTTGATGTGTTTTCCCAATGTCTGTTTATATGCTCATTCACGACATTTTTTCCAATGGAATTTAGATGGGGGAATGTCCAACAGATCATATGGGTCCAGCTAATCGTACTGTAGGAAGATTTCCTTTACAGCAATGATCTAACTGTGACTGTCGCACGACTTCACGCTAAGCTGCCTAACCGCTAGTTGATGCTCAATTGATTGGGTAATCGAGATATATTCCCCCAAAAAGTTAATTATATAATACTGTTGTTGTTGTTATAGTAAGCGACACGCTAGAGGAACTTGACTGGCCAGATCTGCAGGAACGACGGCAACAGACTTCTCTATCTCTGTTCTACAGTAGGTAAGTAAATAAGTAAGTAGGCTTTATTAAGTGAGGGTGGCTCAGTTGGCAAAGCCAATCTTCCCTGAGGCCCTCATAAAAAATACATAACATATATACATACATAACATATATACATGACCAAAAATGGAGAAAAGGTGCACCGTCTATTCATCATACAATACAATACAATCTTTATTACACCCAACTTACATTTTCATGTAATAACATTGGGAGCAATAATGGACATTAATACTACACATTCAGACGGTTTCCAGCAAGCACAAAACGTTAACAAATCGATGACTCAACGTTGACTCGACGTCAAGACGTCGATTCAACGCTGAGTCACTGTCCACTCAACGTTGTGTGCTGAGTGTGTTATGACTGTAACAAAATGAAAACGCTGTGGAATAAGTGTAACAGATGCATTCTAAAAATACTACATATATATTTGGATTTTATAGAATAATGTGTTGAACGCAATTTAAAGACCACACCGAGTCTAGATCTGAAGATTTTTTAATAGAAGCAACCAAGCAGGCACACAACGCTGACCTGAATCAACGCTGATTCAACGTCCCCGCATCGCCTCTATGTCGAATCGACGTCGCGTGCCCAGTGGGAAAGCCCTCTCATGCGTTCAAAGCATTCAGTTCGGAGAGAGAGAGAGAGAGAGAGAGAGAGAGAGGGCAAATATATACAAAACACAAAAAAGTCACACAATCCATAGTTAATACAGTACATTAGTTGATTAACTTTAAGTACCAAAAAGTAGACGACAAAATTTACGTAGCAAAATAAAGGGAGAAAAATGCCTTGTCTAAGACATTTCGTATTGAATATTGGCAAACAGTGTAGGCCCAGATGTGGCGGTCAATTGTGAGTAGCCTCATCAGGATTTTCCCTGCCCGCTAATTCCGCTCTCTGGCGCTTAAAGTGCTAAACCAGGATGAAATTGTAACAAGATTATTAACAAAAAATGACCATAATAAATGAAACAGTACCGTTAAATCGAAGACAGAACGTTTATAACACGCCAAATGTGTTTTAGTGCTCTTATTTGTTTCAAGTACTAAATTAAAAGTATTTACAGAATCAGTATTTTAGTTGTAATCGCGAAGAAAAGATAAAATGAAGCAAAATACATTTGGCGGTGGGAGATATTGATATCAACTTTTCATCCAAGCCATACATCTAGTCACATACATATTGAGTGATTGAGAATTTTTTATTTCCAGTGGAATACTATTCCATATGACCGCCCCGAATATAACAAAATTCATTACAACCGGGCAATAGGGTCAATTAAGGTAAACCCGAACAGAAGGAAAACCCGGACACTTACTGTTTTCCACGAATAAAGAGCTTAAATAACATGTTTTCAGTGATTTCTTTTTTCTTTCCAGTTTTCCCCTTTACTTCTCGAATTAATGTTTTTATTATTAGATTATATGAACGCTCATTATTTTTTCTGCAGCCTCTGAATCTGGTCCTTTTCAAGTCTGTATAAGTTTTCAGGGCAACAAATTCAAAAATAGCTGGAAGCGATGGTGAACTAGGTCCCTGCATAATTCGCGGCAGACGTAAACGTTACTTTAAAATTACATAGAGTTTTGTTTCTAACTAGTGCAGGTAAAATATAAGAATCATGATCTATGCTTATTTATTGAATAATATAAATATTGAACAATATTTTATCAAAAATGTGACATGTCCGGGTTTACCTTCCGCCAATTTGCAGTGTGAGGTAAACCCGGACATCAGCTTTGGGAATTTATATGGTTAAAAGAAATTAAATATAAAACGTTTTCAATGGTTTGAAATTAGAAATACAATATTTGTGCATTCTACTTTGCAGTTAAGATATGACACTTATTTATTTATACAATGATGATAAGCTGTGCATAGTTTAGTTTGTATGGTGACCCCTAGCAGACTGAGAGAACTTACCACCCATAACTTTTTAATTGACGATTTAACATTGATAAATTAAAGTTATGTCTTATACTATATTAGTCCCACCATAAAAATATATTAGCAATTACTAAATATAGTGTATTTGCGTGCTACATATTTATGGAGGCGATATATTTAACAAAAATTCAGCTGTCCGGGTTTACCTTCTCCATGTCCGGGTTTGCCTTTCTCAGTGGTTTGGCTCTTTAAACGACGTTTTTGATATTAAAATGTTATTAACCAATCAAAAGTTGACAGAAAATAGTACAGTTGGGATGCCTCTGGCCTTACGGAATGCCAAAACAGTAATTCATGGTCAAATAAAGCATTGGCAATACGAATCGTGGCGACCCTGCAAAACTTGTCCGGGTTTACCTTAACTGACCCTAGTTAATAAGGATAAGTATCTGTCTGAGACCGGTAGAGGGAAGATGAGAACAAGATCCCACCCCTTTCAGTATCACCGTCCAGTTGCTTATTCAGACGGTTTGAAACATTCCTTCTTCCCAAAGTCAATTGCAGCTTGGAATAGGCTAACAACTGAAGCTGTCTCTGTTGAGGAGTTTAAGTCCAAAATAGTGTAAACCTCAGGTAGGGCAGGGATAGAGCATGTAATGCCTATCCCTGAGGACTTCTTGTAAATAGTTTTAAATCTGTGAGGCCTTGTCATAGGTATTGTGTAAATACTATTTTTTTTAACTTATGCGCCACACCCCGCGCCTGCCATCATGGTCAGTTATTGACCGAGAGCAGTATCAAGAGAAAGAGAGAAAGTCTCCGCCGTTGACTTGTCGGCAAACACAGCAATGTGTGACGTCACAGAAATTTGGTTTTAAGCTTTAAGTATGTGGGCCGCTGAAACTGACTTTGAATCGGGAAAGTTTAGACGGGAACCGCGAGACTCCGTTGTCTTGTACAATTCGCCAGGATCTTTTCATGTTTATAACGCAGCGTATTGATCAGTTCTCTACTGTGTTGTTCAAGTGTAAAAATGTCCGAGTCACTATCAATGTATACAGAAGGATCCAGGATCAGGCGTGTAAGCACATCTGGAGATGACATATCATTTCACTCACTTCACGTACTTGTCGGATGGACTGCATTCTGTCACCATTGAAAGCTGGGCAGTCCGGAAAAAAGTGTTGGCGGGTTTCCGGGACAATTTTGCAGAGTTGACATGTAGGGTCAACGGTATGCTGGTTGAATACTGCCTTGTTACTCTGCAATGTGTAGGTGCAAGTGAGCAGTCGACATTTCACTAGTCTCTCCTACTGTCGTAGACACTGTCTCTGACTGTCGCCAACACGGGATGTGACTGTTCAATCCTGACTCTGTCCGGGTTACGGGGTTAATATATTTCAACATGTTCTTCTTCTGTATATCCTCCCCTAATGTTTCCTCCACTTGACTGCTAATGACATTATCTATCGCCGACTTCCATTTGTTTTTAGATCGAGAGTTTTCCATGAGCTCTGAGGAGGGGGGGGGGGGGAGATGATATTGTTTAAGCAGGTCACGGATCCAGTTGAACCAAGAACTTTCAGTTGGGGCCTTCATGGCAAGCTCCCGGAGACGTATCTCCTTCTCTATTCCTTCACTGGTTATTCACCTCCAGAAGAGGCCAAGCATGTTCTTGCGCAGGACCACCTCAACCGGGGCAACACCAAGCAGGGGTAGGGACACAGACGACTGAGTCCTGTCTGGAATATGCTGTATCTGCTTCAGAGATTTCCTCTGGTATTGCTCCAATTGGTTGATATCTGACTGCCTGAGCTCCAGAACATTGAGTCCATATAATACTCTGGGTATGGCATACAGGTGCGTTGCATTAATTTTATACCTGTGCGAATTTTTCATGTCTTAGAATACCCCAAAGTGCATTCTAGCTTCAGCTCAAAGTCTTTGCTGTCAAAAAATCTTACATTTACCATGGGAATAAATGAAGGGACACTGCCTAGTATTCCAGAAAAGTTCGCTGTATAGAATATTGTTTGATTTCTGATTTTTCTGATCAGTTCAAGAAAATTATCATTCATTGTCGCAATATGTTCTTTCTGTTGAGTCCTCATCTCTGATTCATCATAGGCCTTATCCGTGATTTGTTTGTTTCCGATGATGGTTCATTGATGAGTTAGAAAACCTTCATAAGGACCAAACAGCTAACTTCATGTTTCAAACCACTGCAGAAGCAGAGGGCGAGGTTTGGGCCCAGTAAAGCATGTTTAAGCCCCGAGTGATCTTTTGCTGACCGTTCCAAAGCTGTACTCTTGATGTTATATTGTGCTGTGTCCGTTTGTCTATGGTCTCTGCCGGTTTGGTCGCCTGTATTGCTGCCCAATCTGCCGTCTGTTTTGTTTTGTTTTGTAATTAAAATAAAAAATAAGTAAAAAATAGATGTTGCTGCCGTTATTGGGGTAGCTGAATGACCATCTGTTTGGGAAAGAGCTGCTCATTCGGTTTACTGTGCGTGCCTTTCGTAAACTTGTGTCATCATTTCTGTGTGTATGTGCTTCTTTCCCTATTGGCTTTGAGAGCGGAATGTGGGATTTAATTGAATTAATTCTTGAACATTACCTATCTATTTACTTTGTGGTAGGAAGGGGGTCGGAGGTGGTGGTGGTGGTGTCACTTATCTGGTGATTTGGGGGGGGGGGGGGTGGGGGTGGAGGGGGTGTTCGAAAAAAAAACTCTGGTAGGACTGGGGGAGGGGGGGTCGTGATAGATGTCTAAATCATTTGAAAATGTACCCCAACAACCCCCCCCCCCCACACACACACATCTGATGATAAAAGACTCGTCTCTTATGGGAGAGACTTCATGCTGTCTCTTTCAGACAACACGAAACCTGATGTTATTAAACTTTTCAATTCTACTTCTCGGTATGTGGATGACCCATTGAATATCAATTTATCTTTCTGAAATTAAGTTAAATAAGGCCAGTGTCTCAGATACCGAGGCCTCATTTATCTATAACGGATGGTTTTGTTACAACTAACATTTACGATAAACGAGATGATTTTGATTTTGATATTGTTAATATTCCATTTTTAGAAGGCGATTTTCATCTGAAACTGAATATACTGGCCTCAACTACATCTGATACTAACGAAGTGACCCCACAAGCACTTCCACGGATCAAACTAACCATCATTACCACTGATTCTACCTGTACTGTTGTATTTCTACTGACAATACGGACCACAACAGTCCTTGCCCCCCCCCCCACCCCCCCCCCCCCGCCCTACCTCCACGTCCACTTCTACTCACTATATTGTCCATCCCTACATCTGATTCTTAAAGAATATATCATCTGACAGTAGCTCATATTTGTTTAACCTTATAATGCTTTGTGGTGGTAAATGTAGGAACTCCTGGTCATGTCCCCTAAGAACCTGGTCTGGAGTTGGTTCGGATGGAGCGTTGTCGGGGACAGTGTCTAGAGCAGAGCTGCCGATAAAAGATGTACTGCTCTGGGCACTGTGTCGTGGCTTCCTTTTTCATATTTATCCCGGCCGACCATAGAATATGGCCGGAATGAACCAGCCCTCAAATCCAGCGGTACTAGTCCTTTTAAGAAACTTCGTTCTGGCGTCAGTAGGACATCAGTGAGACGTCACTGGGACGTCATATTTCTGCTGGGAAGGTAAATATAATTAGGTCATTGTCTTGTTTCTTTGATGTGTTGTAGATGCGCTAAAATGTATTTGGCAATCTGAATTAAGAATATAATTGAATTGAATTGATACTACTGCACTACCGACACAACCGTATTCTGGCAATGCTGAGATTACCTGTACTGACCCCACTACCACTTTTGATGAAAATACTGTCTACCACTACAGCATATATCTGGTACTATATGTACTGCCCTGCTACCATTCACTGACAATACTGTCCACCACTACAGCATAAACTACCCTACTGCTCGGCTTCCACTTCTACTTCCAATAATTCCTCTGATACTACCTACATTGCCTGAACTAGCGATACTACATACAATACTGGTCATTACTCTTTCTAATACTACCAAAGTCACCCCACTAGTACTTTCATGGATCATATTGTCCATCATTACCACTTATTCTACCTATTCTGTCGACACTGCTACTTCTACTAACATCTAATACTAGCTGTTCTGCACCCATTAGCATTTCTACTGACAAAACTGTCCATCACTACAGCTGATACTACTTCTACACAAGTGCATCTGATATTATCTGTACTGCCCCAACTAGCTGTTCTACCACGTCCTCCCATACTACCTGTACTCTTCCCCACTGCATTTCTGCTGGCTGACGTTTCTGTTCACAACTGCTACTATAATACTTGTACCGCCCCCCACACCACTTCTTCTACTGACAAAACTGTTCAACACGACAAATGATACTACTGTACTGCCTCCACAAGGATTTCTGTAGACAATACTGTCCACCAATATATCTGTAACTACCTGTGCTGTCCCAGACTAGCACCTCTACTAACAGGGTACGACTCACCACAACCAGTGAACTACCTGTACTGCACACATGTAGTAGTCGATGTAGTGATGGACAGTATATAGTCAGCAGAAGTGATAATGCTGGCAGTATTGATAGTATCATGAGTGTGGTGGGCAGTAGTGTCTGTTGGAGTGCTATTGGGGGCATTGCTTTAGTATAACTGTACTGGTGGACAGTTCTGTCAGCAGAAGTGCTAGTGAAGGGAAGCGCAGGTAGTAACAAATGTAGTGGTGGACAGTATTGTGTTTAACAAGACCTGTCACAGGGACAGGATAGCTCGCCTGGCAGCGCCTTGCCAATCACATAAAAGACTTTAACGTAAAACTCCAACAATTTGCTAACGCCGCCGCCGCCGCCAACGCCAACGCCGACGCCAACGCCAACACCGACGCCGGGGGTAGTACAATAGCTCTTCCTGAACTTCGTTCAGGCGACCTAAAAAGTATTTCGAAATTACTACTGTCATTATGACTTTTCATGTATTAAAAAATAAATTGAGCATGCAGTTTTATCAGATGTGATCAGTAAAGGGCAGCTAAAGACAGGTCAAGGTGGAAAGGGATTGTTTCGAGGTCATCTGTGTTTGTAAGGTTATGGGATAGAATAGAAAAGAATAGATAGATCAGTAATTGTTTAAATTGACCAGCTTGTATAGAACCTCAAAAATATGAGTGCTGAGAACACTCTGAGAACGCCTATATAAATGTGTTCGTCAGTGCGGTTCTTCCTTGTTGCATAGTCGTTTGCTTTATAACTATTGCAGACGAATAAAATAAAAGTTGTCTTTAAATTTTTTTTGTAACATGCAAACCCCGTTTTAGCAGGGTATTATATACGGGTGTATTCGACGTTTGAACCGTTTTATCATGGAAACGAGTGGGTATAGTGTGTATGGTATTTATACTAAACATGTCGACATAAAACAAGTCAAGAATGTGTTTTAGAGCAAGACTTGTCGCAATAATTTAAAAATTATATATTCGCATTTCTTGTTGTCTTATTGTTCTTCAAATTTTAGCGCAATAATTTAGATTGACATGTTAATGTACGGAAGCGTATTGGTGCCTCCACTAGTTGTATTATAGATGAACATTTTTACTTCAGATAAAGCGATTTGGTATGAAATTCTAGCACATATCGACTTGTATTTGGCGACATATATTGTTGTATCGCCATGTTGTATCTAGTAACACAAATAAAAATCCAAGACACAAAGAAGAAATCGACATATCTATATTTTTACAATAGTTGAAAAAAATAGAGTCGTCTTGAAAATGATTATGGTTATATTGACTAGTGAAAACTTGACTTGACTATAAATGAGGAAACCATTACGCGTTAGGGAAGACGACATAATCGGTTGTAGTGTAGCTTGATGACTTTGCAGATATCGACATATTGTGTTTATATTTAGCTCTTCTGAGCTTAAGGCTCCTAAGGGAACTGATAGGATAGGACGTCTTTGAATCCATCTTGCGTCGTCCTCCGTAAATGCCTTTGTACAAAAATATCTCTGGCGGCTCAGAACTAGACGTGACTGAATTTAATTGAACACTGGCACTTTTTGCTTTAGGGATTAACTTCATATAGTGCTGAGAAAGATCCGTAGAGAGCTTTGGTTGCTGTGGAAACTTAAAGCCTTCGTAGGTTTATAATGGGAAGGCTTGTTCACGCAACTGCATCCATAGTCTAAACCTTTATACAATGAAGAAAAATACTCATGGTCGTCTTGTTCTTTCTGGGGCAGCTTGTATGATGATCATGGCGTTTTTTTAACAGACTGTAACTACAGGTGTGCTATTTAGAGCGTTGGGGGGAGTGTTAGGCAGATCAAGGGACCAGAAATGGTATTGCCTATCCAACGTTTTGGGTTGTGCAAACAGAGCTCGGAACGTCTCCGTCGCTATCTCTTGAATAGAGTTATTCACAGATAGAGTCTGTTAAGTCAGATATAGGGTCCTTAATTTGCCTTCATGACAAATTTTGTAAGATGACGACTTGTATAAGGTATTGGCACGTGTAGGACAACAAGGTTCACAGAGGCAGACTTGTAAAATATGAAAAAATTAATGTGCATAGACAGAGACATGGTTTATTGTTTTGCTTTGGCAGAGGTTTCGTGCGTGGATCCAGAGCAGGTGGGTGGAGTTGGGCGGGAGGGGGGGGGGGGGCGCTGGAATCAAGCATTTGCCAAAAAATAGTTGATAAAGGGCTATAATGCAAATAATAACTGGTAGGTTTCACCCAAAATCGAAGCTGACCTATATTTTATGAATGTTCATCTATATATCAAACATGAATCCAACCATGCAGCTTTTTACGCATTTTGCACAAATATAAAGCTGAAAAAGGGCCATAACTGCCATAATAATGAGTGGGTTTTACCCCAAATTCATCTTGACCTTCCGGTGTATAGAATATGAAATATAAATCCAATGCACTAATCTTTTCAAAAGATAACGAACGGAAACCATTTTCTTGCACATAATGAAGCCGAAAGAGCCATAACTCCAATAATAATTAATAGATTTCATTCTAAATCGAATTTGACCTATATTATATGATTATATACCTGTGTATAAAATATGAATCCAATACACTAACCTTTTTAAAAGATAAAGAACAGAAACAGTTTTGTTGCACAGAATGAAATTGAAACAGGGCCATAACTCCCATAATGATTGGTGGATCGAACTTGACCTATATTTTATGATTATATACCTGTATATGAAATATGATTCAAAAGATATCGAACAGAACCATTTTTTCATATGTACAGACGTACAGAACGTACGGACGTTCATACGGGACATACGTACGCTGAGAGGTGATACTACGAAGGGTGGAAATTTGCAAAAAAAAGAGAGACTGGACCCTTATAAGTGTAAGGCATCGTTGCCATAGCAACGATATTTCCAAACAGTCCTGTATAAGTTCATTATAATGTCATACTAATGCCTCTTAGCTATTACATACCTAGAATACTGTTCTAACCCATAACTAAGCAGATAAAAGCTAGTTTCCATTATTTAATGATCATCCCTCGTATATGCCTCCATTGAAAATGGCGGGGGCGTTACAAAATTAAACTTGATTACGCTAGAGTGTTAGGTTTATTGAAATTTCTGTAGTAAAAGTTCGGACTGACGTTAGTTCATGCCCGACTTCTCATTTATATTTCAAAACTATAACTTTTAGCACATGGACCAGATTTTCCCACTGTATGGTAACTTTAAAGGGCCATAATTCTATACTGAAAAGGCCAAAGTCGCCTGAGTTAGGACATGTCCGCTATCATTGTAAATGTCTGAAGAAGTTCGAATAAAGATATATTTAGTCACAGAAACAACTTTTTATAGAAGAAACAAGGGTCATAGCCCTATAGTAAACTGCCAGATCAAACTGAAATCGTAACTTGCCCAACATCTTATAAATGACACAGTGTCAACAGCATGTCTTGAAAACCAAATCTTATAGCGTCTGGACTAGCAGTTCTCCATTATAGAAAGTGGGAATTTCTAGGGCCTGCAACTCTGTAGTAACGTGTCCGCTTTTGCTAAAATTCGATTTGTCGAGGTTGCTTAAGAAGATCTATTTTGAAATATGGCTTCAGTCGCATTATGAGTAAAGACGGTTAAAGTACCAAAATAATAAGTCAGAATTCATTATTCATAGAAAAAAATCCGGAAAAAAATACACAGACATAGACCCTTAAAAGAAAGTGTGATATGGTGCTTGCCAGTGGTAAGCAGAATAACCTCGCCATTTCTATGTTATGTGTTTGACTAGCCTGTGAAAATGAGAGTCAGATAACTGAAAGCCTTACTATGTTCTGGACGTGCCTATGAAGGCTCGTCGCTCTGACTCAAACTATCCTTTCCCAAACTACATGTAGTTAATCCGCAGACCCTATTGCTGTATATAAAATTAAGTTCGGATTGGTTCAGCGCCTTCAAAGATATTTTGTTCTAAGGTTTTCACGGACGATAGATGACGACGAGAGACGAAAACTTGTCTGTTACTTAGTCTTTCGGGATTCAGCTGGCCGTTTACTCAGTTTTGCTCCAGTATTTCACCCAGGGATCACCAGGTCTCACAATACATTGTTTCTGTCAAGTCCTCGTCTTTAATTCATCATAGATCTTTTTCGTTGTTTGTTTGTTTTCTGTGATGATTCACTGATGGGTTAGGAAACCTTCATCATGACTAAACAGCTAACGTAAGGTTTTGAACCACTGTTGAAGCAAACGGCGAGGGTTTGGATCCATTGAAACTAGTTAAAGCCTCCCCTCCCCCAAGTAATCAATTACTGACTTTCAAAGGTGGAACTTCTATTGTGGTTCCTCACTGTTACATGTTGTTATGCCCGCGTGTCTATGGTCTCGAGCAATATGGTCAGCTGAATAGCTGCCCGTTTTGCATATGTTTTGCCCTGTTTGTAATTTAAAATAGAAAGCGTGCAAAAATATAGGTTGCTTCAGTTGTCAGTTAGGTTAGCTAATGACCACCTTTTTAGGAAAGAGCTGTTCATTCCATTTACCGTGCGTGTCTTTTGTGAACTTTTAACTGGTTTTGACGGCGGGTTGTGGGTATTGTTTGTATTCAATTCTGAAATATTGCCTATCTTTCTGTTTTTCCTATCCTATCAACTCTCCTAGGAGCCTTCAGCTCAGAGGAGCTAAATATAGTCTTAATATGTCGACTTCTGCAAAGTCATCAAGCTACACTACAACCGATTATGTCATCTTCTTTAACGCGTAATGTTTGCTTCATTCCTGGTCAAGTCGAGTTTCCACTAGTCAATATCACAATAATTATTTTCAAGACGACTCTGTTTTTTTTCCAATTATTATGATAATATAGATATGTCGATTTCTTCTTTGTGACTTTGATTTTTATTTGTGTTAGTAGTTCCCGATTTATGGCGATACAACAAAATATGTCGCCAAATACAAGTCGATATGTGCTAGACATTCTTACCAAATCGTTTTATCTGATGTCAAAATGTTGAGGTATAATACAACTAGTCGAGGCACCAATACGCTTCCGTATTAATGTGTTTCTTGTCGCCAAGACGCGAAATACTAATCATGACAACATAAAACATATTGACAAGGTGTGTTGGAGCAAGTTGTCTAAATAATCTTCAGCTTTTATCGCAATAATTTAAGTGATCATGTTTATACGGAAGCGTATTTGTGCCTCCACTTATTGTGTTATGTTTGAACTTGTCGACTTCAGATAAAGCGATTTGGTGCAGTTTTCGAGCATATTTTGACTTCTATTCGTCGACATATTTAGTTGTGTCGACGTAAATCAACTAAGATCAACGCGAATCAAATGAAAAGTCGCAAAGAAGAAATTGACATCTCTGAATTATTACAATAGTCGACATGAACAGAGTCGTGCTGAAAATAATAATCGTTATTTTGACTTATGAAAACTTGACTTGACTAGGAATGAAGAAAGGATCACACTTTTGAAAAGACAATTTAACGCTTGCAGCGTAACTTGATGAGTTTGCCAAGTCGAAATATTGCAACTATAGGTAGCTACTCTAAGCTAAAGCCTTCTGCGGTACTTATAAGATGGTAAGACAGACAGTCTCCGACGTTGTCAGTCGTCGTCCGTAAAACTTTTGTAAAATACATTTTGCTTCTAACCAAACTGAATTTAGACAGAGGCAAGCAATTTCAATTGACTGCGCTTACAAAATTGCCACTGACAATACAAGGTGTGGCCGAAAGGCTTTTTAGCTTACAAGTAGTTCTACGAAAACTAAGATTAGCGTTCTTGTTATAAGCCTGAATAGTCTTTAAGTTATTGTATAAATATCGTTGTAACACGCTATTAACAGGCATGTTTTAACGAACACAAAACCATGTATTAACAAGGCGATTCACGTAATATAATGACCGCCTTTGCGACTTTTCGTATGCCAGTCGCAGGGCAAGAGTCTGTCAGAATAGACGCAAGCTTGTAGCTTGCAGCTGCAGTTAATCTTATCTTAGAGTAAAACAGATTCGAATATTGTAAAAAAAAAATGAAAAGCAAGCGACATCGAAGTGAAACATTTTGAGAATGTGACTTAGACTTATTGTGAACTGCTGCTAAAGATTGAAGAAAAATTCTTTATAGCTGACCATGGCCTGAAATGAGGATTTTTTAATAGAAACGCATAGTGCGTGTAGGAATCAGCAAGGAAATGGCGTAATGTCGATGAGGCCAAAAAATAGTGCCCAACATTTGGTTATTTTTGTAGCATTGTGGTTGAAAATAAAGATCAAACATGGTTTTTTTATAGCATTTACATTTGCCTGGTCTCTTGAGGGCCTTCGGCGTCGGTTTTCAACAGCTTCTCGGGACCTGGCAAATGCTAATGCATGAGGAACCATGCTTGATCACTATAATAGAACCAAAATCTGAAGCTGTCTGCCCCATGCTGTATGAAGTTAATCCCCGAGCTCCGAAATACTTCATATGACATTACGATCAGATTGCTTAGAAGCAACAGGTATTCAACCAAGGTTTTACGGACGACGACTAACAACGACGGACGACGAAGACTGTCCGTCTTATAAGCACCGCAGACGTCTTTAGATTAGAGTAGCTAAATAAAGCTCCAATATTTCGACTAGACAAACTCATAAAGTTACACTACAAGCAATTATATCGCCTTCTCTAAAGCGTGATCCTTTCTTCATTCTTAGTCTAATCAAGTTTTCATAAGTCAAATTAGCGAGTATTATTTCCAAGACGACTCTGTTTATGTCGATTATCGTAATGATTTAGATATATCGATTTCCTCTTTGCGAATTCAGTTTGAATTTTTTCAAAATTCAGGATGGTTTGAGGGCTGGATTTGGATTTTGATTGTTTCAGTTCCTGGTCTTTGCATACTTTTTACTTTAATTCCCGATGGTCTTAGTTGATTAACGGCGATCTATCAAAATATGTCGACAAATACAAGTCAACATTTGCTCGAAAACTGCACTAAGTCGCTATATCTGAAATCGACAAGTTGAAATATAACACAATAAATGGAGGCACCAATACGCTTCCGTAGGTATTAATACTGTTACAAAGTATAAATTGCCTCGAAGTGACATATATAAATTTATCAATACGACATATTCAACTATCTGAACGAAATATGATTTTCTCTTGCTTGATATTTGTATTTTTGAAGGAAATAATACAATCATTCTACCCCGAAGACAGAAAGTGATCTGCGAAGACGCAAAATCTTTTCGCGCAAAATGGTAGTTTTTAATTAAAAGCAAAAATATTGCCACAACTACGGAAGCGTATTGGTGCCTCCATTTGTTGTGTTAATTTCAGCTTGTCGACTTCAGATATAGCAATTTGGTGCAGTTTTCCAGCATATTTTGACTTCTGTTTGTCGACATATTTAGTTGTATCGCCGTAAATCAACTAAGATCAACGCGAAACAAAAACAATATCGCAAAGAAGAAATTGACATGTCTGAATTATTACAATAGTCGACATGAACAGAGCCGTTTTGAAAATAATAATCGTTATTTAGACTTATGAAAAATTGACTAGGAATGAAGAAAGGATCACGCTTTAGAAAAGACGATTTAGTCGCTTATAGTGTAACTTGATGAGTTTGCCAAGTCGAAATATTGCAGCTATATTTAGCTACCCTAGGCTAAAGACTTCTGCGGTGCTTATAAAATGGTATGATGGACAGTCTCCGACGTCCGGCGTTGTTAGTCGTCGCCCGTAAAACCTTTATAAAATACCTTCTGCTTCTTACCAATCTGACCTTAATATCGAATGCAAAATCTCTGGGGTTGGAATTTATATAACGTACAGGGGTTGGTATACAGTTTCAGAAATATGATTCTGTTGACACAGGCCTAAAATGAGAGAGCTAGTTCAAGCGACTGAAGCCACATTTCTAAAGCTTGAAAAATATACACAGTAGTAATGTTGATAAGATTTCGACTTTTCTCACTTTGAGCAAGATCTGAAATGAACTACAGAAATTCGGCATTTACGTCAATGTATTAGGAGCTTCATTTTGCAAGGCATCTTGTTGAAACTTATATAAAGTTAATTGCGACGAATTTGAGAAAGTATTAATGTCCGCTCTGTCTGACAGTTGCATGTCCTTGGTTATGCTACGGATGTTCGTTCACGCGATAAAATTTATATTTTGTCAAATAATCTCTGGGAAAAACTGGTCTATGTGCTGGACGATATGTTTTTGAATATAATAATAGTATCAGTGATCTCAGACATGTACTTATATTAGCCTTATGGGTAACGGAACGGTTGGATAAGAGCACTTGCGCTTACAATTTAGGTCTCTCGCCGCTTTAATGCATAAGTGAGAAAAGCAAGTTCTGTTTGCGGAAGGTCTGGTGGACTTCTCACGGGAGCTCCGGTATACGCCCATCTCTGCTTAACGATATCAGTGTACTTTCCTTTAAAGGGCCGTCAAAATCATATCAAATAAATAAAAAAATAAACCAGAAAATGTGTTTGTAAAACACTATGCCCCCAACTATATGCCTGACCCAAACAGGGTCAAGGAAAAAACCAAAAATACAGGTCTGCTAATTTATTTTCCACTTACCTATAAAATATCAAGGCCAAAGCAGTTACAATTCTTGAGTTATAGACCAACCTTAAAATATTATGTACAGACAAGAAAAAGGACATAACTCTGTCAATAATGAATGCAACATAACGTAACCATCATTAGATTGATCGACATATCAAATACTATTAATATACCAAACATGAAATGTCTAGGTCAAACAGTTCAAAAGTTAAAAAACTGCCGAAGTCAATCAAGGGGCATCTTCAGTCAAATATGAACAAAATTAGCTCAAAAGTTCACCTTAGGCTCTACAAGAATGTCAAATATGAACAACCTAGCTCAAATACTTTTTCCAAAATTTTGCTAACAAACTTACTTATTTTTCGAAAAGGGGCAGAACTCTGTCAATAATGAACTCAACATAGTTTGATTATCAATAAAATGATCAACACATCAAATACTATTACTACATCAAAAGTCAAGACCAGTCCCCGTACAGGACAGCTCGCCTGCAAAGCCTTGCCCATCACATAAAAAACTTTAACGTAAAACTTTAAAGTGTGACGCAAACGCCGACGTCCAAGTGACAACAATAGCTCTCTGTACTTTCGTACATGCGAGCTAAAAATCAGGTCTCTAAGTCAAATGGTTCAAAAGTTGAAAAAATGCCGAAAACAAAGGGGCATAATTCAGTCATTTTTTTTACGAAATTAGCCCAAAGGTAAATCAGAAGATCTACACCTTAGGTCCTACCAGTATGCTAAGAATGAACAACCTAGCTCAAATACTTTTTCCAATATTTTGCTAACAAACTCAAATTTAAAAGTACCATAACTCTAAAACTACATGGTCGATGGAAAAGAAATAAATTACGGGTATGCTTATTTCTATGGTCTATCCACCTATGTGTTATCAAGGCTCCAGCAGTTACAGTGCTTGAGTAAGGGATCCTACCTAACCTGTTTTGTACAAATAAGAAAAAGGGGCATAACTCTGTAAACAATGAAATCAACACAATGTAATTATCATCAAAATGATCAACACATCAAATACTATAAGTATACCAAAAATCAGATCTCTGGGTGAAACAGTTCAAAAGTTGGAAAGATGGCCAAGTTAACAAAGGGCCATAATTCAGTCAATTTTTTTATAAAATTAGCCCAAATGTCAATCAGGTGATCTACACTTTAGGCCCTACTTGTATGCCAAATATGAACAACCTAGCTCAAATACTTTTTCCAAAATTTTGCTAACAAACTTACATCTAATTTTTCGAAAAAAGGCCATAACTCTAAAAATACATGGTCAATGGAAAAGAAATAAAATATGGGTCTGCTTATTTTCTATTGTCTTTCCACCTACGAATAATCAAGGCTCTAGCAGTTATAGTTCTTGAGTAATGGAACATGCCTACTCTGTTTTGTATAAATACTAAAAAGGGGCATAACTCTGTCAATATTGAACTCAACACAATGTAAGTATCATCAAAATAATCAACACATCAAATACTATAAGTATACCAAAAATCAGGTCTCTAGGTCAAACGGTTCAAAAGTTGGAAAAATGCCAAAGTTAACAAAGGGGCATAATTCAGTCATTTTTTATGAAATTAGCCCAAAAGTTGATCAGGTGATCTACACTTTAGGCTCTACCAGTATGCCAAATATGAACAATCTAGCTCAAATACTTTTTCTAAAATTTTGCTAACAATCTTACTTTTAATTTTTCGAAAAAGGGGCATAACTCTGAAAGTACATGGCTGACGGAAAAGAAAAAAAATATAGATTCGCTAATTTTTTATTATCTATCCACCTATGAAATATCAAGACCCCAGCCTTTACAGTTCCTTAGTTACAGAGCATACCCAAAGTGTTACGGACGGACGTAACGAACGAACGAACGGACGGACGGACAAGCCCAAAGCAATATGCCCCCTCAACTTCTTCGAAGTTGGGGGCATAATAAACAAGATTGGTATGTTTATCACATGGCTATGGTCCTTGCTCTGATTGCGAAAAGCTTGTTCATAAAATATAAGCATTATTCTTTTCTTCACCTCCTCATATCAACATTTTAAAGGCGCCAGAAAAGTGGAGCGCCAGGTCTGGTGCAATGAAAGCTTTCACACAAAAGTGTCGCTATTTCGACTCCTTAGGGCGGCACATGCCCGATGAATTTCTTTTAATCAAATAATCAGCAAATTCGCACCAAGTGAGCAAGGGCCTGGAAAATGTGGTATCAGATCAGGGTGGTTGGTTAGGCCCTATTACTTTGTCACTGAACGTCGGCCGTGACGTCTGCCTTATCAAACTGGCAAACTGTCTTGAGCATGCAAAATACAACACACACAGAGGTAATGTGCATAATGATTTCGCATACAGGGACTATGGCCTCACTAACCAAACGCAGCAGTACAAACAACAACCATGGACAAGTTTGAAACCGATCAATTTCAACTGAATGCGCTTACAAAATTCCATTCACAATACAAGGTGTTGCTTATAGTATTCTTAATAAAACCTCTTACAAGTGTGAACTTAGCACAATCGAGCTATTTACTTCATAGCTATGGCCTCCTGTTTATACTACAAAAAAAAAATAACGAAATAAAATAAATGAGATAAAACTCATAAATTCGATACAAGCAGAACTTCTTAAATATACATCTTAAATGCTGGTATTCAGTAGACCATGGAAAGCATGTGGAATTGACCAATCTCATGCAATTACCGGGAACCAATATGTACAATTAAACCCATTGTTCTGGCGCGAAATCAAATGATACGTAATAACAAAACTTGTTGTCGACAATAACGAGCAGATAGCAATATCAATAGCTCTTTTCAAAGTAGGTGGTCCCAAGCTAGCTGTAAGAATACAAAGACTAGCCTTCTTGTTATAATCCTGAGTAGTCCTTAAGTTATTGTATAAATATCGATGTCACACGCTATTAATAGGCATATTTTAAAGACCACAAGACCATGTATTAACAGGGTGATTCACACGCTATAATGACCGCATTTGCCACTTTTCGTATGCCAGTTACAGGGCAATGATCTGTCAGTATAGAAGCAAGCGAGTAGTTTGCAGCTGCAGCTATCGATAAAAAAAAAAACACTTTTATCTTAGAGTTATACAGATTCGAATATTGTAAAAAAAAAAAAAAAAAAAAGAAAAAAAAAAAAAAGCAGGCGACATTCAAGGAAAAAATTTAGAGAATATGATTTAGAAATGTGAACTGCTGCTAAAGGTTGGACAATGTCCTAAAACTATGATTTTATAGAAACGCATAGTGCATGTAGGAATCAGCAAGGTATGGCGACGAAGCCGAAAAATAGTGCCCAAACATTTTCGTTATTTTTGTAGATTGTGGTTGAATTTATTGAATAATAACGACCATACATGGCTTTTCATTGCATTTACATTACCAGGTCTCTCGGGGGTTATTAAAAACATCGGCATTCGGTCTCGGTTTTCAACAGCTTCCACGGGACCAGACAAAAGATAATGCATGAGAAACCATGCCTGATCACTATAATAGAACCAAACTTCTGAAGCTGTCTGCCCGAAGTTGTATTAAGTTAATCCCCGAGCTCCGAAATACTTAGTATGACATTAAGATCAGATTGCTTATAGCAACAGGTATTTTACAAAGGTTTTACGGACGACGGAGACTGTCCCTCTTATAAGCAACGCAGAAGTCTTTAGCCAAGGGTAGCTAAACTCATCAAGTTACACTACAGGCAATTATATCGCTTTCTCTAAAGCGTGATCCTTTCTTCATTCCTAGTCTAGTCAAATTTTCATAAGTCATATAAGGGAGTATTATTTCCAAGACGACTCTGTTTATATCGTTTATTGTAATGATTTAGATATATCGATTTCCTCTTTGCGAATTCAGTTTTGATTCCCGATGATCTTAGTCGATTTACGGCGAACTAACAAAATATGTCGACAAACAGAAGTCAACATTTGTTCGAAAACTGTAATAAATTGCTATATCTGAAATCGACAAGTTGAAATATAACACAAAAAGTGGAGGCACCAATACGCTTCCGTACACACACATATATGGCTATATACTTTCGGATCATAATGAAATACTTGTTTATCAAAATCAGATAATCATTTGCCAAACAAGAAAAAGTTAGACGCACTGTTTTCTTTTATTTGTCTGTCAACATTAAATTGAGACTAACCGTGAAAATAATGATCTAAACGCACTATGTTTTAACATTATTAATATTATCCCAGTCAAGTCACTTATTTCTGGCATTTTCGTGAGAAAAACATATTTTTCCGGCAGTTTTATGTAGCAAGTGGTGGCGTATATACGCTTCCGTAATAGTGAAAGAGTTGATTACTTACACTGAACTTTTGTTTTTAAGTTTTTATTTTTGACTTTATGTTTTCTCAAATGTCTGTGAACTTATAAATTGTGAATTGTTGAATATCACTGTGTCTTATTTGATTTTATAAAACAACTGTCTTTGGTTTTGTGATTTCTTATATTGTCTGTGATATAATATCACCGTGTCTTAAATATACTTTATATTGTTCCGTTTAGCAGCATATTGACAAATTTGATCAGAGTGCTTCCAGGAGCAGCCTGACCTGGTTTAGAATAACTTTAGGATATTTACCGTATTAATTCGGCTATACAACGGAGGTTTCCTTTCTCTAGAATGACCCACATATAACATCAGTCTTTTGAAATTTTGCTGTAAGGTGGGACTTTGCTTCAAAACAATCCAAAACATCCAGATCCGTCTTTTAAGACAGGTCTAGGTTTTTGGGATTGTGGATTTCCCTTCCTTAACAATCCCAAACATCTAGATCCATATTGAAAGATTGATCTAGATTTTTGGGATTGTTAAGTCAGGAAAAAATCATAAGACGGATATAGATTTTTGGGATTGTTTAAGAAGGGGAACTCCCACTTTTGTGACTTAAGAAATGTGGTAGGTTTTCATTCAGTACAGGATTTGTTTTTATTATAAAAATATGAATTAGCGGTATCCAGTGACAAGGAAGTATGCAGCTGCACATCTGTGTAATCTTGTCAGAGCCTTCTCCGTTCACCTACAACCCATTTAAAAGGTGAAGACAGATAAGCAGGCGGCTTGAGAATTTGCTCATGGTACATGGTATAATGTGTATGGGGATTTATGCACTCACATGTTGATAATAAACTTATTGAACAGTTAAGCTTTTTGTCCTTTGTTATTTAAACCATTAAAATCTACCTTTGGCTATAGTTAGGGTTCTTAGTAGCTTTCTGACATAGTTCGGAGTAGTACATAGCAAAAATAATGAATGTCTCATTGCAGTTCATAGCTGTTTTCACAAAAATTTATATCAAATATCACCACCAAATTTCATGCACATGTATAAAGTAAAAAGACAGGCAATCGCCAGGAACTAATACACTCAGATTCCATATCCTGCTCTCATACACAAAAAACGGAAAGAAGTAATGTTCTATACATAAAAGGATTGCACTTTACGAAATACACGCACAAAGAATGGAATAAACAGCTCTTTCCCAGACAGGTGGTCAATCAGCTATTCCAACTAAAACAATATCCACACAAAAGGTGGACGAAAGCATCGACAACTTATACAAAGCATATTTTATATCTATTTTACCTATTTTCTGTTTTAAATTACAAAACAATACAGATGCAAAGCGGGCAGCTATTCAGGTGACCACACTGCTAGAGGACTACAGACACGCGGACAGAAGAAGCAATAACAGTAAGGACCCGGGCCGTATTCATAAAACGACTTAAGTGGTTGCTATGCTGTTGCTAGGGCTAAAACTGTATGAAGGAGATTCCCTACAACCATGAAATTTGCTCTGGAGGAACAGTCTAAAAAGACTGTTCCTCCAGAGCAAATTTCATAGTTGTAGGGACTCTCCTTCAAAGAAATTAAGCCTTAGCAACAGCATAGCAACAACTTAAGTCGTTTTATGAATACGGCCCCCGAGCCACAACGGATGTACCGCCCCGGAAAGATCAGTAATAATTAACTGGGAGGTGGGGCTTAACCCGGTTTTATTGGATCGAATCCCTCGCCCTTAGCTTCTTCAATGGTTCAAACATCAAGTTAATTTCTGACGTTGAATTTGGAAGCCAATTCATTCAAATTATGACATAAAATCACGTCGGCCTTCATGCTTAACAGCATGCAGTGTACATACTAAGGGCCATTCCAAAAGATATTGGATAATAGTGGATCGATTGTCCTTGAATATCAACTTCGTTGCTTGTCAATGATTCCAATATCTTACTTGATAACGAGGGTGACGTCCATGTGGTCTTACAGCCGCCATAGCTTGCCGTCACACTGCGTTCATGGAGTGTTGAATAAGTACGTAAAGCAATGTTTGCTATTGGTACAGATCTTGAGTGTGTTAGCCTGATCTTTTGTGACTTCCTGTTTGCTTTCTTGGGTAACGAATCTCTTTTTAAACGGGATTTTACTCTCAAAGAAAGACTTTGCACCCTGGGAGGCAAAGCAATTTATTTAAGGGTCGACCCCCATTGGGGACTCTGAAAGTGTACCATTTCATTTTTATTTAATTATTTCTATGTCATTTCAAAGTTATTAAGTTACTTTTTATCTACAAAGTTTAGCAAAAAGGCTGCTGATATCGCATGTTATACAACTGTGTATATACAATTACATTCAAATTAAATATTACAACAGATTAATTGACTTCGAGGAAATTATGACACTGTGGGCACGTTCGGGATAATTGCTTTGGTAAACTCGAGCAGCTCGGGCTACTCGAAGATAGGTAGCCCGAGGAATACCTGGGTATTACTTAACATGTATACGTATATAACTGAGCCGCGGCACGAGAAAACCAACAAAGTGGTTGTGCGCCCAGCACAGACTCAGATCAGCCTGGGCATTCGCCCAGTCTGATCAGTCTTCGCTGTCCGCATGGTAGCTTATACCTCTGATCCACCCAGGCTGATCTGAGTTTGCGCCGGCGCACAGCCACTTTGTGTTTGGCATTGACGTTTCGCGGTTCATGTGTATAATATATATCTTCGAGTCGCCAGATATAGCTCGGCTTTTCCCAAGTAACAATGCAGAACGTGTCGACATAATATGCAGAACGTAACGCATAACATCTTATACAAATTATGAAGATGACTATTGAAACAATATTCGTCTTTATAATTCCTCAGTTGGTGTCATATTAATGCCTTTTATACTGATGTTCTGTTTCGAAGCTCTTGATAAGATGTATTCTGTGACAGCAATTCAAGCAGCAGTAAATGGTTTTATTATATACCTGTCAATGATACACCCTTTGAACTGCCTGTTTTCTGGCCATCTGATACAGAACGCCGTATCAAACTAACGTTTTCTGAATCCGTATCACTATCCCCTAAAACGAGGCTATGTCTGAGTTCCAGCTTCGGTCGCGTCATTGTTTAACGTGCATCGTAGGAAACGAGAACCAGAGATACGGGACTAGTGAGGGTACGGTCCACTAAATATTCATGAGGACTTGCCTCGCCTATTTCGGGGAGAGCATTAGGTTTACATTGTAAGAGAGATGACGTCATCTGTCAATCATGCATGTTAGATTTCTTGCAGTATAAAAAAAGACCAACAAATGGTAGTTACAAAAAGGCATATTTAATTGAGAAATATTTTACCAGAAGGAGATGGGGTTGATTTTGGTAATTGATCCCCTAGGAAAAAAGTATGCTCTTTTTTGGGGTACGAGTCGGTGGTTGCCATACTCAGCCTAGCTTAGCGGCTCACTGAGATGGGAAGGCAGTGGATGTTTTTATCTCAAATTGATAGGCTAGGATGACACTTTAAAGCAAGGCAGGTTTGGAAAACTTTGTATGTACAGTTTTGTAATAAAATAACCAGATGTTAACATTGTCTTCTATGGAAAATTAATGGTGGAATGCAACCGTGACGTAACGTCAACAAACACGTCAAAATTGGCGCGCCTTGATTGCTCAGTCGGCAGCGTTTGTCTCACGACTAGCTACATACGTCTGCCGCGCAGGTTCGAATCTGGGTCGATGCATTAGCTCTGGCAAGTATGAATGGTTGGCTGTTCCCTAAGGTTTATAATGAACAAATTATTATAACAGTAACTTGATCTGGCGTACTGTATCACGTCTCGTAGATGAGCTCATACCATCGGATCACCCTCTACGCAAGCGTCTTGGGTGATCCGATGGTATGAGCTCATCAACTCGACGTGATACAGTCCGCCAGATCAAGTTACTATTATAATAATGGTTGACTTATGGCAGTATGTTAGCTTAAATGTCATATACTAGTATTAATTTCATAATTAACTTTCTTACGAAATTCCAACTTGCACACCTGATATATGCCTTCATATTTTGCTCAGCGGTCTTTGTTCTGATAGAAGGGCAATTATGGCATATAGTTGCATCTGCATCTGATAAATGTCAGGCAAAAATGGTATACAAAAACGTCATGAAACTTCTTTTGTTTTGTAAGTATAAAGTGTATATTTTTGTCAGTTAGTAAGCTTATGTCAGTTATATATTGGGCTGTACAGACCCCCCCCCCCCCCCCCTTCTTTTTAACTTCTATGTTCGATTTTTATTGAAATATGTAGAGACTGTCTAGAATGGCAAAATAATGAAGTTGCATGGGAATACCGCATGTGAGTGACACTGATGCCCAAAGATGTCATTAAAATCATTTTTTATCTTTCTTTTATTTTATGCATCGTTCATAATTTTCACCATGTTCAGTACTTTTTTGATAAAAACATGCCGGAGCTGCTCTTTTTTTTTTTTTGGGAACGAAAATGCGTTTTGAGTGTAAAACATATTATGGGCTGAAATACAAATAAAAGTAAAGACATAAATAACAACACTCGGGAACGAGGGCAAAGGTGTAACTCAACAATTTTTTATTTGGTAGGAGTGTGTTGTGTCACAGAAATCTTTGAAACTTTTTCTGATGCAAATCAGCAGAATCAGACGTGTACCTATGACTATTATTACTGTAATTGTATAAATGTTCGCGGTGTTCTAATGTTTGCAATTTTAGCGGTCAACAGAAATGCGCGAACTTTAATACCCGCGAACATAATGACTTTACAAAAGAATAATAGGAAAGCATTGCGAATTCGCGAACTTAAATACACATGAATGTGTCTAAAATTGCAAAACCGCGAACTTTTGTCCCAGCGAACATGAATACAATTAGAGTATTTGTTTTTGTGATCAGACCAAGATTTCTACAACAAATCTATCTTGTTTTCACTGATATACCGGTACTTCCATATAGAAGTGAGATGAGGATACTCAGAAAATGTCAGTGAACTTGAGAAATATTTGACCTAGGGCCATGTATGGTAAAATGGTGTTCCCTGAGACTGCATGTTAATTTTAGGTTTTATCAGACACAGTTATCGCAATCTTTCAGAAGCTAATAAGCGTTTGTTGCCTCTTTCCTTTAAAAGCAGTTATCTGGAGTTTCGTATGCATTATAATTTGGCCAGTATCTTTTTTCTAAATTGCAGGAAGGCACTTAAAAAATGGAAAGTTTCTTTAAAAAGAACATGTATAGTGAAAAGTATTGTATTAGATTTGTTGAGAGAAATTCTCTAACTCTCAGTGCTTCGCATACCGGCCAGATACTTTTGATAGCTAAACGGTGCCACTTAACAAGAATTTGTCAGCAAGCACGTCATCGTTACCTGGCCTTATTATTTTGATCATTTAAGCCAACAAACGAGAAAGAGAGAGAGAGAGAGAGAGAGAGAGAGAGAGACAGAGAGAGAGAGAGAGAGAGAGAGAGCTCAGTTTTCCTCGAATCATAATGTAAAACACATTTTGAAATTACAGTTACATGTATATATCAGCTGGGTAGAAGAAGCGGGGTGTGCGAAGGCTTTGTTTTAGGACCAGCACTGACGACAGAGACACCAGAGGTAGGTATCAGCCAGTCAGTCGGCAATCCTCGTTGTATTTCGTTAATCTTCCGTTCGGAAATCTTTTATAATTAACCTAGTAGTGTTACGATTGTGATGAATAGTTGTGTTTAAAGAAAGAAGGCTCAAACTAGGTTTGCCGACTAAGAACCCTGTAACGATTACGTAATATTACAATTTATTGAGGATAAGGTGGTGATTTGTGGTAAATGCTAAAATTTGCATAAAACCATAAAAACAGATAACGTATCTCCCTGAAAGCTAGCAGACTTCTTATTTTTGTTGTTCGCTACAGTTTATTATAAAAAAAGACAAAAAGAGATACATGCTGCTTAAAATGTGCTTTTATAAGGAAAGAACAAGGGGTTATTTTCTGCGCAGAAATCTAAAAAAAAAATAACATCGTCAACGAAAATTTGCGTAGCGCTGAAGGTACGTTACTGCAATTATGAAGAGCGTCCTAGCAATTATTTTTTCAACTCTTTCTCAAATTGTAAGGTAGAGACGATGAAAACGGAAGCCTATTCTCAAATGTTCAACCATGTAAAATGGTGCATATACAGTTCTGTTCAATTCTCGTATCGACGTTACCCAAGTGGCTCAACGGTACGTAACCATAGTTGCACACACCTGGCGCCGGGTGTCCGTCCAAGGGTGGTGCATATACACTGGATGCATTCATTAAATATAGGATAGACAAGCATACCTATATAACACCTACAATATAAATAATAATTACTGATACTATGACAGGTGTGAAATGAAATTGTTCAACCATGTTAAAATTGTCTCACCTGTGTGTTTTGACAAAAAAATTGGACACAGGTTGCATTTTTTTTTATCTCCTCAGCCTGATAAGGTGTGACAGAGTTGGAAAAAAATAATTGATAAGACGCTCTTCGTACTGCAATAAGGTACTCTCAGCACTAAGTATATTTTCAATATTAGTATTACTTTTTAAGATTTAAGCTCATCTAGATCTTCGAATTTAACTCCCCGAAGTAACAGTTTTAGTGTTGGGAAACAAGTCGTAGTCGCAGGAACTTAGATCAGGAGAATAAGATGGGTACGGCAATAGTCTCTCTAATGGGAACAAATCCGTCGATAGCACACTTGGTTAACTATGTCTTCAAGGCTGGTATGAAACGAAAAAGAGCTGTTACAAACCGAGAAAGGTCATAGTTCCCAAACGACATGATCGTTTTGATGTGGCATCCATCTACCGACTACCTTTCGCATTTTCAAATGCCTTGTCAAAATTGTATTAACCGATCCATGAACTATGCCGACACCCACTGCTAACTGATCACATACATATCGCCTGTCTTCATTCAAAAGTTTCTTAACTTATTCAGTATGAAACTTATCAGTTGCCTCGATAGGCCTGCGTTGTTCATCAGAAGTGTCGAGTATTCCCGTAGAAAAACTTTCAACCATCTATAAAGGTAAAGGCAAAGGTTTCCCATAGGCTAGTAGACGTACGGGCAGTAGGCGCCCGCTGTGTCTTCGGCACAACATATAAAAGGCGAAGCCATTCCCTCTCCCTTCGCTGCCTTATCCTTCCCTGATTCGAAGCAGGTACCCATTTACTTCTGGCTCGACAGAGAGTTTTCCAGTCGTCGAATGGCGAAACTCGGGCGCGATCTCACGACCTTAGCCACCTACTCACTGTATTAAACAAAATTGCAGATCCACCATAAGTTTTCATGAATTTCTTTCCCCGTTTCTCCTCTCTAATATTTGATTGTTTTTGTATATGCGCGTTGTTCTTCTTGACTGACCGCGACCGTGAGGCTCGAGCGACGCTGTAATGGCGTAGCGTCATGATGACGTCACATGTCACGAGCGTTTTTAGATGATAGACATACATACAAATTTTCAAGACCATATGTTTAAAAATGAATTTGCTACAGGGTCGTTATCATAACTTATTGGCTGACCCTCGTAGAAAAAAGGCTGACACTTTTGTTGGCATGTTAACCGAATGTTCTAACTGAACTTATCATATGACGTCGCATCTGAGAGTGTAATAAAGCCATGCATTAAAAACGATAATCCACTAGTGGATTAAATATGCAATTACGTCGTAACGTTATGCGTTGGCGTCCATAAAAACGTTGCGTTTTCTAATGGCGAAATCGTGACGTTTTAGTGCAAAATCTGCTAATAGAATAGGATTTTAGCGTCATATGATAAACAGAATCTTGCATTCGTGCTCCTGTGTTATTGAATTTATTAAACTCGTTGGTGAAAGCGATAAGATGCTCGGCAGAGCCTCGCATCTTATCTTTTTCCCCAACTCGTTTAATAAATTCAATAATACATGAGCACTCATGTAAGATCCTCTATTACTAAAATAGTAATATGTACGACCTGAAGCTTTTTGTATTTTTTTTCTGTAAAACTGGTCCCCGTTGTTGAAGGAAGCTATCATTTGTCCATCCGGCAGTGCATCTGTGCGGCCATCTTCTCCGAAAGTTCTGCAAGTGTACAGCATATCACATACCGCATACAACGGCCAGTCATATGGTTCGATTTCAAAATTCCAGATGGCTTTCATGCCCACACTAGGCCAGATACATTCCAAAAGCTTCTAAAATTGCTCGGCCAATAAGATTGATAACTCCCAGAAAGCACCATTGAATTGTGATGGTTGTATGGAAACCTCTTAGTGTCTTTAATTGCATAACAGCAGGAAGTGCAATACTGTTATCATGTACAATGATGTAAAACGTGAAAGTAATGCGCACACTCTTTTGAAATATTTAAAATCATGAATTTAGAGGATAATTTTAAGCTTAGACTCCGCTGAGCGATTCTTGGCCATCATCCCATCGGTCACACAACAATGAATCAACTTTGAATCAACGTTGATTCAATGTTGAATCAACGTTGTGTGATGGCTGGGATGTGTGTCTCGTTTTTTCCGGTTTTAGGACATTATTTGTTTTGCTGTGGAGTGTTGGGGGTAAGGATGTATATACAATACTATTGTTGAAGCTGGCGACGAAGTGGAAACGTGTACACATGGTCCCTCTACACTTTAATATGTAAGAATACCTTTCTCAAAGATTATGCTTAAGAGAGAAAAGTTGTAATATATCTAGCTCAATCTACTGCCTTTTCTCACAGTCAGATTTGTCAATTTATTTATTTATTTGATTTGATGCTAAACGACCTCGGTAAACAGCTATGGTCATGTCGGGACGGTCAGTTAACCTAGCCACACTATTCCGGGACAGGCTTAGACCTCCTAAGCGGTTAACCAGTACTAAGTGCACATACTTTCGCCAGCAACTGACAACTGTCCTTCTTGAATCAGCGGAAGGAGAAACGAAAGTATGTGGCCAGACCGGGTTTCGAACCCAGGACTTCTGACTTATGAGTCAGGTGCCCTACCCATTGCGCTACGCGGCCCGGCAGATTTGTCAAGAAGAGTTTTTAAATCCACTCACATGCTGTAAACCTCGGAACGTGTATTTTCCTTATGTATTTGTTTTGAAGAATAAAAGCTAAAATGGACCTCTCAAATGGAAGCTGCAACGCTGTAGGGTGGCATGTTTTAAGTCCATCCTATAAAATTACAATTTTACATGAAATCAACATGATACCAGTTCAGCAGCATTTACTCTGATATTGTATGGCAATCTTTTTCATGGGAAATATTTTATGGGAAAATTTAAAGATGCACAAGTGTAGGTGACATTATAGGCAACCCTGTGCTGCACGATCTATTGCAAATAAGGTCAGGTGACCTGTGTTGTGATGCCGTTTGCTTGAAAAGAGCTTCCGTTTCTAGACTTTTCGCTTGTCCTGCAGCCCCGGATCCAGGGGGTGGGCTTTGGGGCTTTAGCCCCGCCATCTGGGCCTTTGTGTCATGTATAACATGTAGGCCTCCAGATAATAAAGAGTGTCTGATGACAGTTTGAGGTAATTTATACATGTGGTTGAATTGAAATATGTGTTGTGACAGCTCACAACATATATTTCAAGGCAAAAGGGATATTATAAAAATCCCGAATTAATCATATATTTCAAGCCCCCCCCCCCCCCCCCCCACACACACACATACATCTCGGCACCTCCAAGCCCCAACAGCCCCACCAGTACGTAGAAGTCTGGATACGGGCCTGTCTTGATTTGCTGTGTGCCGACTTCATAAGTTTCCTTTCCCATTTGGTGTTTGGGCAGGATGTCGAAATCGATTCAACTGTGTTGGTTCCTGGTCATAGCCTTCTTGTCTATGCCAGCGTTATAAAAATATAGACCATGCCTCATCAGATGTTATCGGCTACCTTTTCCAGTTAATTTTACGGACACGCTGTTTTAACCTGTCATTCATTTCTGTCCGTCTGTGATTATCAATTAGACATTTCATCGATAGCCTCGTTGACTGCTTTCCTTACTCAGCTTCGAAAATCATAACGCATCATGGTGGATCGACAGTTTATTATACTCTCCAATTTTCTTTAAGTGAGTCTCGCTTTTCGTAAACGAGTGTGACGGAAGCCAATCATGCTACCCTCAAGTTCATCAACTTTCATAAAACTCTCTGGCAATGGCATGTTTTGGTTGAATTTCGTTTTCTTGATGAGAAACACTCTCTATTTAATAATAGAAAGTCCCTTCACAAAGTAAACACTGTAGTGGCAATGTAAGAAATTTTCAACAGTCCACTCTGTGATAGACTGTCGGAAACCCGACAGCCTTATGCACGTCGCTTCTCAATGGCTGACCTCCGATTTTATGTTGCTGAAAGGGTTTGGTTGGGATAAAAAGAAGTACACTTGAAATGTGAAAAAGGTATTAGAATGGGGATAACTGTATTGAAAGACGCCATTTTTATGCTAGGTTAATTATCGGTTTCATGGCCCCAAACGGACCCGTCGCCGTAATTATGACCATCAAATCGACAAGTTACCTCACCAAATGATAATTTCAGTTATATACAATATCCCCAATTTGTTGTGTTCCCTGTAAATTGTATAAGAATAGCATTAAAAGTAAAACAATAGGGAATGATCAGGAATTAATACAATCAAATCCCACATCGCGCCCTCAAAACCAATAGGGAAAGAAGCACACACACACGGAAAATTGAAACAAGTTCACGAGAGACACACACGGTAAACCGAGTGAGCAGCTCTTTCCCAAACAGGTGGTCATTCAGCTATCCTAATCAAAAACAGCATAAACATCTATTCTTTTACTTACAAAACAAAACAAAACAAAAGCCAGATTTGGTAGCGAAACAGGTGACTAAATCACCGAGAACATAGACTAGCGGAGATAGCACAATGTAATATGAAGGAACCTTAACGGAAGTACCGCCTTGGGACGTACAGCAAAAGATTACTGGGGGCTTAAACTAGTTTTACTGGATCCAAATCTCGCCCTATGCCTCTGCAGTGGTTCGAATCATTTAGTTAGCTGTTTGTTCCGCTTAAAGGTTTCCCACTTAAGTTTCGGCGTTTGACGTATGTTGCGGCAGTCGGTCGACTTCTTCTATCGAGCGGGACTATGATACAATTCCGTAATCAAATAACTGAGCCGCGACACGACAAAACAAACAAAGTGGCATGTGCGCCCGGCAAAGAATCAGATCAGCCTGGGCATCCGCCAAGTCTGATCAGAGTCTTCGCTTGCGTCGAAGGAGTAGCTAAGGGTCTAAGCTACCGCCATGAAGTCAGCGAATACTCTTATCAGACTGGGTGGATGCACTGGCATATCTTCGCTGGGCGAAATGCCACTTTGTTGGTTTTATCGTGTCGCGGCTCATAAAATATTATTTTACCATTAGGTCCAAGACATGAACGACTCCGACAACGCATATCATATGATGGCAGGTTGTGACATGTTATGTTTTCCCGGACCATGCTGCTATGAAAGTTACTGCAACCATGACAGTCCATGTGGAAGTCTTAACTGTTCGACAGAGACATCTCGGGCCGCAAATGAACTGTCATTTCTGTCACTGGCCGTGTGCTTATTGTGTACTATTTTGTCTTTGAAGTATTGTTTCTTCAGCATTTAATACTTTAACAGAAAAAGGACGACATTTAACTGAATCGGTACACTTTTAGGGAAAGCAATTCGGCTGAGATTATTTTTGCCGCCCTCCTTAATTGGGGTCAACTCTTAAAGGGAATAGTTATTTTCTCCCAAAGGAGTGGCTTTATTTCTGGAAGTGTAGACGCCTTGTTTTAAGGATTTTATTGCCAAGTAGAGCAAACAGGAAGTTACAAAAGTTGTCTTCTACACAAGCAGTTAAAAAGATGAATTTTGTCAGTTGAAGATGTATTTGAATTTTCTTTTTGTGGTTATTTGACACCGCCAACAGCGTTTCAGTAGGAGTCCAATTACGTCATCAATTTATGGGTACATGTACACAAAATATTGGTATACGATTTGAATACTTAAAACACATCAGCCGCTGCTATTTGCTAATTATGGACGCTAAGTTATTATTTTTCTTCTTAATTCAGTGGTTGAACATGTAACATCAGGTACAGGGGCCGTATTTATAAAACGACTTAAGTGGTTGCTTTGCTGTTGCTAGGGCTGACTTTCTATGAAGGAGATTCTCTACAACTACGAAATTTGCTTTGGAGGAACTGTTCCTCCACAGCAAATTTCGTAGTTGTAGGGAATCTCCTTCATAGAATTGTAGCCTTAGCAACAGCACAGCAACCACTTAAGTCGTTTTATGAATACGGCCCCAGGACTTATTGAATGTCTACCAGTAGTTTTGTTTGAATGTTTGACAGTTATTATCAGAAAGTAGCACTTCCGCAGACTGTTGTCGGGTTTCATTTATGCAACATGAAGTAAAGCTCTACTGTCTTTTCAGCTTTTTCTAAAAGAATTTCGAGTCTACCAGTTTGAAGGACCTATACTCTAAAATATTCGCAATGTACAGGAAAGATGTTTTGTTTTCCAAAATGTTTGTATTGGGGTCTCTGGGAAATCGATCGATGTCTTCAGCCCAGTAGCATATGTATCTCAAAGAGGAATGTATAGCAAAAGAAGGAAACACTATCAGAAAAAAATGTTGATCAAAACTTATTTTTATTTTAAGAATAAAGCGGGATTTGTAAATATGAGTCTCTTGTTTTTTTTACTTTTAAAACTATTAAATTACATATTTTGATTTCAAATGTTATAGCTAGTATCTATTTTCTGAAAGGATGTTCCTTTCGAGGGATCACGAACAGTCTGCAACTTACTATTTTTGGGCTCTAAATTTCGTGTCATCATGAAGTTTCCTACCCAACACCGGCGGCTGCTACGCAACAAAAAGTGGCGACAGAGAGTGTGGAGCTCATAAATATGACTGAGTCGTGACATGATAAGACCAACAAAGCGGCATATGTACCCAGCAAAGACACAGATCGACCTGGGCATCCGCCAAGTCTGATCAGAGTCTTTGTTGTGCGCTTAAAGGGTAGGTAAGGGACTAAGTTACCACCATGTCGACAGCAAAGACTCTGATCAGTCTGGGTGGATGCATAGGCTGATCTGAGTCTTTGATGGGCGTGTAAGCTTCTTTGTTTGTTTTCTCGTTTGATGCTCAAATACTAACTGTTCTTTTATCTATTTCCCATGTAAATGAGTAAGTATTGAATACTTTTCTGACCATCCATTAAAATTAAATTCCTCAATGATCATGGATCATGATGGTAATTAACAAAAAAAAAAAAAAAAAAAAAAAAAAAAAACTACAAAAACACAATAGCTTGCTAGTCGAAATGTGACCACCGTTCGGCTCGGCTCTTTTGATAATGCAAAGTTTGACCACATGAACACTGCATCCCCATCGCGTGACCAATGATGAATTACCACGTTACTTCTGCGTAGGCATAACACCCTTTCTTATGATGTTAATCAGTGACTGATAAATATATGTAGGTCACTGAGTTAATGAACTTTTTACCAAGATTCAAAACTTCCCCATCCGACTTTGATAATTTCTTGACCGTAGTTATCCAAAACTCATACAACTTACTTATGATGTTTGCAAATTGCAAACACAAATCTGCGACTTCATAATAGTATATAGATTTAAGATACATGCATGGAAGAAACCATTATATGACAAATAGCGGAAACTGAATGCCTTCGGTTCATAGACAAGAGAAAAAAATGCCTAGGTTGCCATTCACAGTTTCGCACTTTTGGCCGGGGACAAAAATGCTAATATTTGGGGGTAGGCTTGTATTTTGGGCTATAAATTCGTTTTGGCTCCTTATATGCAGGAAACTTTTCCTCCCTTTGAGTGAGCATGTGTCAGGAAAGTAAAAACTGAATTTATTTCCAACCTTGAAAACCATCCAATCGCTGAGCGGCATGGATTCGAAACTATGGCTGCATTGATAAAGCACGAAATACAATTGCGAGAAAGACAGTGCTCATTTTCAATTAAGAATAGCAGAAAATCTAAACGGCTGGCAGGTATTCAGTTGCAGTTGACAGTGATCATCTGTAAGCCCTCTAGGTAAATCTGTAAGCTTTAGGTGTAAACACTGGTCCCGCTCTTGAGTAGAGCATTGGTAATAATGCCATTTTTGAAGAAATTTTCTGGCCCCAAAAAGTGGGTGGGTGTCATTTTCTCTGTAACAATATTCATATAAGGACCTTATAGGGGTTATAAATGGCTATAAAGTGTATTTACGCATATGTACAGCTCATTCAAAGAGAAGAAAGAATGATTTATGCATTAAGTCAGGCTGGAATGTGTTACGCAGAAGGTTTTACACTCGGTCGACACGGGTGTAGAGCCTTATGCGTCGCCAGGACGGCGGAGGGTGACTTCCGGTTAAAGGGTTATCTACCAGTGTATTACACTAACAAGGAAACTCTAACAACGTTAGAATTTTTGAAGTTTATATATAATGTAAATTCTATATACAACAATACAATTTACAACTGTCACAATTACAATAATATACAACACATATCAGTTCATGTCGCTGGCCCAAGTAAGGTGTTTGTTTCAAATCTGTAATCGATTTGCGTACAATACGCAAATAGATTACCGTCTGACGTCAACACCGTACTCGGCTCAGCGCCATGAACTAAAGGAAAACACAAAGGACAAAAAACGTTAGTTTGAGCTCATAGAAAAAAACAAGGCCTTATGTTGGTAGACTTCAATTCGTCGTTCCCTGGATCATGTCATGGGCCAGTCCATATATCATGAGGAACACCAACTCTTATTAACACGTGCACGATTATATACTGGTCGCTCCCTGGATCGTACCAGGGACCAGTCTATATATATTAACACACCTTAGTGGACGAACACTGTCTAACACTTGATGTGACCTTCAGATCTTATCACAGAATCTGGCAAAACTGTGCTAACCACTTCCGCCTACATTTTGTGCTTCCCGCCTCTGCTTAGGAACCATGCACAAACGGCGTTGTAACTGCCTCTACCCGGGTTGGTATTAACCTGGAGACGTAAATCGAATCTCCAGGTGAGACGTGGCTCTAAGCCCTAACAGCTGACTGCCAGACTTGATGTGCCTAAAAATAACGAACTTACACTTAATACATTGTAACTACATAATAACAATACGTAAGACTTGGGCCTGTCTTGGAAATACCATACAACGCCCTCGGCGAACGCCGAGCATAACGTGCACACGCCAGCCGTGTCACTAGACACGACTCGCGCTCACGATGTAAAGCTAAAAGTGTGCTTACCACTTCCGCCAATGAAGAAACGTAGATCCTACCACGCATGTGCGTCAAAGGATCTGACGTCAAACATTGTCAAGAAGTATACTGACGTCAACAGGCATTACCATGACATAAACCACATAAAACATGAATAATCTAAACATAAAACATGAATAATCTAAACAATGTCCTATTTACATTAAATTGATTGACCAAAATCTAACTCGCATATGTATTAATTCATTTCCTTAAATTAAGCGTAATACCATCTGCCATAGAATATAATAACTGAATAAGCGTTTCTAAAACATTTGGGATCATAACGTTTGATCTGACATCATGACGCCAATGATGTTATACCATATGACGTCATCTAGTGAAGGCAAATCAAACGCATGACGACCAAATGTTACCATTATAACTTATGGAAAAAACCCTTAATGCGGTGCATGCTATGGCGTCAATTGACGTCACGAGTATATAAATTAGTTCCATTACAAATCAATCTACTTCTATAGGCCACGTATACGTGAAACTAATATAAAAAGTGCTGACGTCGCAATAACATGAATGCAACTGACGTCACATGAATAACATGAATGCAACTGACGTCACTGGACGTCAAATAGACGCACACCATTGCAACCAACATCAGTGATATAAACTATTTCCGAAATTTACCAAACTTCCTAATATACAAATACCATGCGCAGCATGCTTACTAACAAAATCGGTCGACACATGCGCAGCCTGATCACTGCCAACAAAATCAAATCAGTCGACACATATAATCATACCATATCAATCAGAAGTCACATTTTTCATTCTTAGCCAAACTATTCTAAATAAATATAATAAATTCTTACCCTTCTAGGTCTTAACACAGAATCTGGGCACACAACAATATAACATCCATCAAGAATTAAACAGCCACGTCTAACTTTTCATTAAAAGATAGGCGTATAAATACTATGCGTCTCACATTAAAATGATGCAACACGCTTTCCACAATCAAAAGACTCGTGGAGGTATTTACCTTAAAATCATGCAATACGCTGTCCACGAGAGGTATTCACAAACAACCCATGCATAACGTAGCCACAATTTCCGTAAATGTTTTATTACCACAGTTGCCCTAAAAACTGTAGCTCTACTGATTTAAAGGATTAAAATAATCTCGACGACATAGTGGAAGATTAGATCCATTTCGTAACAGAATGTCACTTTGTTTGGCTGACCCCCTGTGGAGTCACCAAGCTATCCAAATAACTGTGGAGTGCAACCATAAAGGGCCATCATGTATTTTCAGTTTTCTTTTGAGGCAGTTAGAAAACATGTTTTGGATTCCTCAACATTGACCGACTACAGAAACAAAATGGTTCAGAGCATTGCGCGTTTCAGTGTCGCACAGTTGTGAATGCGCTACAGCTACGGTCCATTTCTTGAAAGCGACGCTTTTTCAGACTTCGAAAAAGGGTACAGTTTTAAATCAGCAATAATTTTGCTAGATTGCATCTCAGCAGCCTTTTTTTTCATTCTCTTTGATCAGAAACATGCTAAATTATAAATCTGAACCAAATTCTGCCTGGATTGAATAGAAAATCTATGCTTTAAGGTTGCCATTCACAGTTTCGCACTTTTGGCCGGGGACAAAAATGCTAATATTTGGGGGTAGGCTTGTATCTTGGGCTATAAATTCTTTTTGGCTCCTTATATGCAGGAAACTTTTCCTCCCTTTGAGTGAGCATGTGTCAGGAAAGTAAAAACTGAATTTATTTCCAACCTTGAAAACCATCCAATCGCCGAGCGGCATGGATTCGAAACTATGGCTGCACTGATAAAGCACGAAATACAATTGCGAGAAAGACAGTGCTCATTTTCAATTAAGAATAGCAGAAAATCTAAACGGCTGGCAGGTATTCAGTTGCAGTTGACAGTGATCATCTGTAAGCCCTCTAGGTAAATCTGTAAGCTTTAGGTGTCAACAATGGTCCCGCTCTTGAGTAGAGCATGGGTAATAATGCCATTTTTGAAGAAATTTTCTGGCCCAAAAAAGAGGGCGGTGTGTCATTTTCTCTGTAACAATATTCATATAAGGACCTTATAGGGGTTATAAATGGCTATAAAGTGTATTTACGCATATGTACAGCTCATTCAAAGAGAAGAAAGAATGATTTATGCATTCAGTCAGGCTGGAATGTCACTTTGTTTGGCTTGCCCCCCTGTGGAGTCACCAAGCTATCCAAAAAACTGTGGAGTGCAACCCTAGACATACTTGAAGCATATTGCGATAGATGGAAATTAATAGTGAATATCGCTAAAAACAAAGTAATCGTATCTCAGAAAGGGGGAAGATTGCCAATTAATTTATTGTTCACTTTAAAGGAAGTAATATAGAAATAGTAAACAAATTTGTTACCTTGGTATACTTTTTACTGATGGAGGCTCATGTTTTGAACACACACACACACACACACACACACACACACACACACACACAGAGAGAGAGAGAGAGAGAGAGAGAGAGAGAGAGAGAGAGATTGAAATAACTCGTTCGGGTCAAGCACTAAAAACGATTTTTAGCTTCATAATTATAGGAATAATATCACTGTTTTAACGCCTGTTCTATTCTTGACTTATCTGACAAAATACTTTCCCCTATTTTACATTATGGAAGTGAAGATTGGGGTTTTCATAAAGCTAGAGCAGTCGAAACGGTCCATTTATCTTTTTGCAAAAGCATGTTAGAAATCAAACAAATACACAAAATCATTTTGTGTATGAGGAATTGCCAACTATTAAAAATAAATTTCTCGGTGATCATGGATCATGACGGTATTAAAAAAAACAAACAATAAAAAATAATAGCTTGCTAGTCGAAATGTTACCACCGCTCGGCTCAGCTCTTTTAATGATACAAAGTTTGACCACATGACCACCGCATCCCATCGCGCCACAAATTACGAATTGTCGCGTTACGTCGGCGTTCATGCCTAACGCCCCTTCTTTTAAATGTTAATGACATTCTTACCAAGATTCAAAACTACCCCAGCCGTTTTGATAATTTTCTGACCGTAGTTATCCAAAACTCATACAACTAACAGATGATGTTTGTAAAAAACAAATCTGCAACTTAACAATACTAGAGTTAAGATACATGCATGGGATTTGTTATCTATCGTTATCATCATTTCCACTGATATTGAAACAGCAACCATCGAACGTTCTAAGATTTTTTGAACGGATTATTACAAAAAGCAGAGCTCGCATGAGGTTAGACTGCCAGAGCAATAGATCAAATGAGACACGATACGACAAAACCAACAAAGTTGAATGTTCCCCAAGCGAAGACTCTGATCAGCCTGGGCATAAGACCAGTCTGATCAGAGTCTTCGCTGTCCGTGTGGAGCTAGATTGTACCACTTGCTATCCTTTAGGCGCACAGCGAAGACTCTGATCAGACAGCGGATGCCAATGCTGATCTGAGTCTTCGCTGGGCGCACATGCCACTTTGTTTGTTATCTCGTAAGACTGTTTCATGGCCTGTTACAAATGGTAATGGCGGAAGACGGACTGTTGTGGTTACAACGGTAAGCCCAGCAGACGAAGTAGAATGCCAGAGGTTGCTATGATTACAACAGGCAGACAGAGAGAAGAAGACTGAGCCGCGACACGACAAAACCAACAATGTGGTTGTGCGCCCAGCGCAGACTCAGATCAGCCTGGGCATCCGCCCAGTCTGATCAGAGTCTTCGCTGTCCGCATGAAGGTAGCTTAGTCCCTTAGCTACCGTTTAAGCGCTTAGGAAAGACTCTGATCAGACTAGGCGGATGTCCAGGCTAATCTGAGTCTGCGCTGGACGCACAACCACATTGTTGGTTTTCTCGTGTCGCGGCTCAAGTAAGACATTCGTAAAATTGAAAAGAAACACCTAACACCTAAAACAATTATCGTATTTTTTCTAGACTTGGGACAGTTTAATTTTACAATGCAGTAATGTTTTACAAAAATGCAGAATGAATGGCAAACGCTGTAGACTCCGATAAGACTGCCTTAGGAGCAGTCTGAACTGGTTCTGCACTGTTTGCTTTGTCTGATCTGTCATAATACTTGGAATGTTGACGGTATCACATAGTACTCTAGGAGCCAAAATCGCCTATCTTGCCAAAATAAGGGTCGGAGGTGGCACCCTCTGCTATACTTAGTTTGAATGTATTTTTGAATAGTCTAAACCTTCAGAAACTAGGTTTGATTGTTCTGCTTGCCAAATTTTATTGTCAAAATAGTCAAATTAAGCGATGGATATGACTACCTATAGTAGAGCAAATATGATTCCATGAGTGGCATAGAAAAGAGAGATAGTGGTCCACGTGGTGTACCATTAGTTTTTATACATAAAAATAATTGTCTTGATCTGTAGTGATCAGATTCAGCGTTTGCCACCTTGGCGAACCTTGCATTACTCTGTAATGGGCAGTAATATACGTTACCTTATTGATTTTTAAGTATGTGAAATAAGAATTGATGAGAAATATGCTGTAACGATTCAACTGTATCAAATGTCAATATTTCCTGCAAGAATAGCTAATATGCCATAAATCAAGCTACACAGAAAACAATTAAGAACCTCGGGTCTGTTATTTTCGTTATAACAATTCATGTACCCCTTGAAAAATTAAAACATAATCTAAGTGTTTTTTTTATTTTTATTTTTATTTTTACAAAGACTGTGATAAAATGATCCCTATATTGAATTTTTAATTTGTCTAACTGGCTCTTTTCAATAGCTTTCTAACAAATAAATTTGAGATTCGTAGTCTTTATACTTGATCAACCATGAACTGTTGAACAAAGGCACACCTATTCATTGTTAGTGGCTTCAAAGTCATTTTTCACGCAATCGTTTGACAAAACATAGCTAATAAGCTATTTCAAACTGAAAAATGTGACCTGTGTCATTAAGATCATACTAAACATGATACAACACAACAGTTTAAATCAGTTTTGACCTTACAACACATATCTTCAGCAAAGTAACGTAATTATCAGATTAACATGTTGCGTAAAAAGACTTTCATTCACCCAGGCATACACTCTTTCGAAAATTTGCCTACTAAACAACACAGTTGAGCTAAATATATTTATTATTTACCAAAATATTTATTTTTTGCATTGTTTAGTCGCCTACTCAGACAGCAAAAAGTGTTGTTCACAAGAAAAAATGAAATTGCCCCCCCCCCCCCCCCCCCAAAAAAAAAAAAATAAATAAATAAATAAAATAGAATCGCTCAGGAATTATTCTGTACAACATGGAAAAGTAGTAAATCTATTAATATTCATTAATATCTTAATGATTTTTAAGAATCACACAATACATAGTTAGTTTTAATAAATTACTTTTTGAACTCAGAAAGGTAACATTTGTAACTTTTATTTGAATATATTTCTTGAGATTAAATGTTGCAAATTCCAAATACGCCAAGGCCTTATTAGTTTGAGTTATTTTTACATGCATGTGAAATCTGTTTAAACCTAACGTACGTAATTTATCAGTGATATTTCCAAGGCGGTCCATTCATTGTGATGTTATGATGTTACAGTTTGTGCTGTCCACTTTTCTATTGTCTTTACAACACTGGTTTATTTTGTATTTTAATTCGTCATTATCCTGTTGAAAGTAGACGTTTTGTTAGGGTAAGGCTAGCTTGGAGGTTATCTGCATGGAATGGGCTGCATGTTTATTTTGCCACTTCTAGTATTATTGTGAATAAGTACTTGTCTTTTTACTTTATATTACTATTTCTAGTTTGGTGTCATGGGAGGTCAATGACACCGAGTTAACCCATTCCTGATTGCTGCCCGTTTACACTTATTTATCTGTTTTGACCTTTTCTTTTAAAAACAATATTAAAACTATGGTTAAATATATTTTGGCCGTTTAGCATATATTTAAACCAAAGTAACGTATGTAACAGGTTAAAAAGTAAGCGTTAATTTTACTCCATTGCTGCAAGTGTGAAGTGCCATGTATCTACGGCAAAATGCTTCCCTGTACTTCATTTGTTGAAAAAAAAATATGTGTTTTTGGTCGTAATGGGTCATTTGGGCTCATTCAGAGTCAGTTTAAAAAAAAAAAAAAAAAAATTCAGCCGAACCTGGTGCTAGGGGGCATTGGCAGCATTATAACATTCTATTCCCAGACACCGAGGTTGATGTCTTTGTTTCCTGTGATGCATTCTTTGCTCCCAGAGAATTCTCTTTCAGAATTTAGTTAAGCTCATATCGTTTCAAGAATTTTAGGTGAATGGATACAAATTACACTGAAATAACTGCCATGTTTACCTTACCTTCCTTTCTTAATGGGAGTAAACTGCTTACAGTTTACAAAAGAAAGAATTTGCTTCTTTAGGAGAAAAGCGTTTCTGTTAAAAGTAAACCTTATTTTAAGAAGGTTAAATAAGCCACAGAAGCAAATAGGAGGTCGAAAATATTGTTTCCATTCTAACAAACTGCAGTAAAGCATTGAGGTGTGTCCATTAACATTAATACAGAATTATTTCCATGACATATTTGCAGATCATTTAGAAATAAGGAACACACGTGAGAAAGAACATGGCAGATTCCTGGCAAGTGCACATGATATTGTCTGGGCAAGGATGATATGATCATGACATTATCAAAATGATCTTATATTAATCGAGTCAATGATAATTCACTTACTTTTTCATTTGAATGATAATAAAAAGGTAACGAATACAACATTTAAATGCAAACGAGTTGTCAGATTAGGTATTATGGTGTTTAATGATATTGGTATATTCTGTTTGCAATTCAATAAGATGAAGCATTGAAGGTTCCTCAATTCTCGGAAGGAACCCTTTTATTGTTAAGAAGTTGGCTTGTTTACCATCATCTAGCAATATGGTCACCTGAATAGCTGCCCGTTCAGCTTTCTGTTTTGTTTTGTAATATGAAATATAAAGTTGGTAAAAATATATGTTCTGGCTGTTTTCAGTTGGGGCTGCTGAATGACCACCTGTTTGAGAAAGAGCTGTGCATTCAGTTTACCGTGCATGTCTTTCGTGAACTTTTTGTCAATTTGTTTGTGTGCTTCTTTCCCTTGGGTTTAAGGGCGGGATGTGGGATCTGATTGTATCAATTCCTGATCATTGCCTATCATTTGCTTCTCATATTAATGCTCGAGTTACCAGGTGCAGAAAATAACCGGTTCTAAGCAAAACATCTAAAACAGGCATAATACCAATGCAAATTAGGCACTGTATAGAACTGTACTTATGCTACTGTTACACGTTTTGTTAGTAACAATTATTGCAATTTGAAGCAATGAAATGGGTACGTCAAATATTCAAATCTCTTCAGAGAGTTATAGTTATACTTCTGTAATGTTAACATTAAGAAGCCTTATGTTTTGCTTTCAACATTTGATGATTACTTCAGGACGTGTTACTTTCTGCTCCAGATTACTCAAGCATAAATATAAAAACTTCTTAACAGTAAAAGGGTAATCTGATAACTCTTTTATTGTTGAATGTTGTATACGTTACCATTTTTGACTACCAAACCAGGAGTTTAAATAAGTGATTTTTCGTTGACTTGATTCAAAAATCTTTTTCATAATGAACTGAAAGTAATGACAATATGCCATAACCATATTACCCATGGCTGGACAATATCATCTGCACTTTCAAGAACAGAATCAATGAAACCGAATCTGCTTTGTTCTTTATCGCAGGTGGTCTTTGCTTTCAGATTATCGTCAAGCATGTCCTGAAAGTCTGGTGGAATGATAAAAGCTTAACTTAATTCCAAAAAGGAAATTTCTCCGGAAGCAAGTTATGCATGAGAGAAAACACTACATTAATCTCGGTTTAGCTGTGTGTGTGGTCGGTAATGTAATAATGCTACACTGCCAATGTCCCCTAGCAACAACTCGAGCTAAGTTCCTTTTTCCAAACTGATTCAGAATGAGCCCAAATGATCCTAAACATGATTTTCATCATGATGAAGTAAGAGAGAGAGCTTTTCGTTCTAGCCACACGTCTCTTTACACATGTGACAGTAGAGTAGAATAACTCTTACTTTTTAACCTGTTGTATACGTTACTTTGGTGTAAATAAATGCCGTAAGGCAAAATATTTTATTAATCTTCGATTTCATATAAAGTTTTTAAAGGAAAGGGTCAGAGTAGATAAAACAGTGTAAAAGGCAATGCTTAGGAATTGATTCTATCCGTGCAACAACCAACCCGCGATACCAAACTGGAAATAGCACCGTAAAGGTAAAGTTATAAGACAAGTAGTAAGACGTTACTATGGGATAGTAAAATAAACTTGCAGCCCAAAGTCTGCGTTGATGTATTATTACTGAATACCTGCAGACCACGATTACATGTAAGTATTATTAGGGCAAAGAGTAGGCGTTTGACCTAAAATGGTGTTTGTTTACATGTTTCATTTAAATATTATATTTCTTTGGACTCTTTTCTGCATGGGGTAGCATGAATCGTTGTATATATACACAATACCATGCCAGTCACTTTTGAGTGCGGAACATATTTTGTTAGTTTCTTGGACATTTAAATCTACCACTATGCCATTTAATGGACGAAATTATTGAGGGCTATCTCATTGAACAATTTAACCTACCTGTTTCTCAAGTGGGTGGGGTAAATTCATATAGAAAAATGCTCAAAAAATCAAGCGGAAAGTCGTTTTGATGCATTATGGCTCTAATTAGTAACACCTGTATTGAAACGATATCTCTAGAGCAGGAAAAGAATGGCATTGCTGCAAAATATGACTTCCGCTGAAGTTCAACAATGCAACAATACATGCCTTAATGATGTTGATTTCAGCCATAGGGTACCAAGGAACACATGTGGATTAAAGCATCATGACAATAAAATTTTGAGAGCAGAACAATCAAACCTCCTTTCAGAAGGTTATGGCTAATAGAAAACGTAGTCAAACCAAGGATAGCAGAGGGTGCCACCTCTTTCAATTTTTAGCTGACTTGGCTCCTAGAGTATAGACTGCCACAACCTGTAGGCTAGCGAATCAAGTAGAACTATCACAGTGAAAGTTCTGGACCCGAGGTTATAAAAAATCATGCTCAACTCAGGTAAGCATGAAATTTAAAATGTTCATAAATATAAAAAAATACCAAGAAATTCACCATTTTTCCAGTTCAATAAGCCGAGAAGGCCATTTTTCTGCTCAATAATGTTAAAATGCCAACAATTGTGGAGCATAGACAATTGTTGGCATTTTAATATTTATGAGCAAAAAAAATTCATGCTCAGCTGAGTTGAGTATGATTTTTTAGCTCACCTGAGCCAGCGGCTCCGGGGGAGCTTATTGGATGGTAAGGCTCCGGCGTCCGTCGTCCGTCGTCCGTCCGTCCACAATTTCAAATGACTTCTCCTCTGAAACCGCTGGGCCAATTGTAACCAAATTTCATGTATAGCCTCTAGGGGACTTAGGAACGAAAAGTTGTTCAAACGGTCCTGGTCACATGACCAACATGGCCGCCACGCCCATATATGGTAAAAACCTAGAAAATCTTCTTCTCCAGAACCAATAGGCCGATGGCCTTGAAACTTGGTATGTAGCATCGGGTACGCGAGTACTACCAAGATTGTTCAAATGATGAACTTGGGTTGACCTTGACCTTTTTTACGGTAAGGTCAAATTTGCATTCTGTTGCATTCTTAGAAATCTAAAATTTGAGATCGATTTAGACTATTATTCTAGATCATCGTCTTTTATATTATTTGGATCCTTTTGAAACTAATCAGTCTTTGAATCGACTGTCCAATTAAAATTAAGAAATTACAGTATGCTTTTTTCTGGTTTCCTCACCAGATATTGTCAGGGTCACTGACGAGGCTTTATTAGCCGAAACTACGTAGTCTGGCCCATGTTCCTACTTCTGTATGTATTCTCTGCTCTTGAAGGAACTTTTTAAGATTTTAATTTTACCTCACTGCAGCTGGTGTTGTGCCGTGTGGCGGCCGTAAAACGTCTCCCCGTACATCATCCATAGTGCAGATTATATTTTATTTACATCCTTTGAGATCAGAGGATAGATTCTTAGAAATCTAAAATTTGAGATCGATTTAGACTATTATTCTAGATCATCGTCTTTTATATTATTTGGATCCTTTTGAAACTAATCAGTCTTTGAATCGACTGTCCAATTAAAATTAAGAAATTACAGTATGCTTTTTTCTGGTTTCCTCACCAGATATTGTCAGGGTCACTGACGAGGCTTTATTAGCCGAAACTACGTAGTCTGGCCCATGTTCCTACTTCTGCATGTATTCTCTGCTCTTGAAGGAACTTTTTAAGATTTTAATTTAGATGGGAAAATGCTAGAACATAAGATTTCTTGAAAAGTGTTGAAGATTTAGACCTAAAAATTGGTATATTCAGTCATCTGAATGAGTACATGAAAATTTATGCGTACAAGAGGTCAAGGTCATCGTTTGACCTTTGACCCTGGTCTCTCATATTTTGACAATTTCACACATCTCCTCAAAAGCCACTGGGCCAATTGTAACCAAATTTCATACAGAGCCTCGAGGGGTCAGGGGAACGAAAATTTGTTCAAATGGACTGGGTCACATGACCAACATGGCCGCCATGCCCATATATGGTAAAAACCTTTACAAATCTCCTTCTCCAGAACCAATGGGCCAATGGCCTTGAAACTTGGTATGTAGCATCAAGTACACGAGTGCTACCGAGATTGTTGAAATTATGACATTGGGTTGACCTTGACCTTTTTTACGGTAAGGTCAAATTTGCTTTCTCTAGCCTTTATATGGGAAAATGCCAGAACATAAGATTTCTTGGAAACTGTAGAAGATTTTAACTGAAAATTGGTATATACTGTCACCTTAATGAATACATGAAAGTTAATGCATACAAGAGGTCAAGGTCATTGTTTGACCTTTGACCCTGGTCTCTCATATTTTGACAATTTCACTTATCTCCTCAAAAGCCACTGGGCCAATTGTAACCGAATTTCATATGGAGCCTAAAGGGGCTGAGGGAACGAAAATTTGTTCAAAGGTCCTAGTCACATGATCAACATGGCCGCCATGCCCATATATGGTAAAAACCTAGAAAAATCTTCTTCTCCAGAACCAATAGGCCGATGGCCTTGAAACTTGGTATGTAGCATCAGGTACTAGAGTAATATCAAGATTGTTCAAATGATGAACTTGGGTTGACCTTGACTTTTTTTACGGTAAGGTCAAATTTGCTTTTTGTAGCTTGTATATGGGAAAATGCTAGAATATAAGATTTCTTGGAAACTGTTGAAGATTTAGACCTGAAAATTGATATTTACAGTTATCTTAATGAGTACATGAAAATTTGTATGTACAAGAGGTCAAGGTCATTCTTTGACCTTAGACCCTGGTCTCTCATACTGTGACAATTTCACACATCTCCTCAAAAGCCACTGGGCCAATTGTAACCAAATTTCATACAGAGGCTCTAGGGGCCGAGGGAACGAAAATTTGTTCAAACAGTCTTGGTCACATGACCAACATGGCCGCCATGCCCATATGTGGCAAAAAACCTTTACAAATCTCCTTCTCAAGAACCAAGTGATCGATGGCCTTGAAACTTGGTATATAGCATCAGGTACTTGAGTACTATTAAGATTGTTCAAACGATGACCTTGGGCTGACCTTGACCTGTTTTTAGGCAAAGGCAAGTATGGGAAAATGGTAGAACATAAGAGTTCATGACAAGTTTTGAATATTTTGACCTCAAAATTGGTATATACAGTCGTCTTAGTACATGAAAGATTTGCGGGTACAAGAGGTCAAGGTCATCTTTTGACCTCTGACCCATGTCTCTCATATTTTGACAATTTAAGACGTCTCCTCAAAAGCCACAGGGCTAATTGTAACCAAATATCATACACAGCCTCCAGGGGCTGATGGAACAAAAATTTATCAAGCGGTCTAGGTCACATGACCTACATGGCCACCATACTCAGGTGAGCGGTTCAGGGCCTCATGGCCCTCTTGTTTATAAACTCGGGGCCTGATTACAACAGGTACCTTAGACTATCACTCAGGTGTGAAACATGTGTTCTTGTTACAAAAGGTTCCCCAGCGAAACAATTTAGACTGTCACACAAACTGCCGCTGCTACAGTGATCACTGCAATAGGGCTAGTAGAACATAAGTATTGCCACATATAATGTTCTGGTTACAACACATTCCCCAGCGGAGCAAGTGAGACTGTCATATAGACTGTCGTTGCTACTGTGATCACTGTAATAGGGCTAGCGGAACATAAGTATTGCCACATACAACGTTCTGGTTACAACACATTCCCCAGCGGAGCAAGTGAGACTGTCACACATACTGCCATGGTTACAGTGATCACTGTAATAGGGCTAGCGAAACATTAGTATTGACACATATAATGTTCAGGTTACAATAGATTCCCCAGCGGTGCAAGTTAGACTGTCACACAGACTGCCATGGTTACAGTGATCACTATAATAGGGCTACTGGAACATTAGTCTTGACACATATAATGTTCAGGTTACAATAGATTCCCCAGCTGTGCAAGTCAGACTGTCACACAGACTGCCATGGTTACAGTGATCACTGTAATAGGGCTGGCGGAACATTAGTATTGTCACGTATAGTGTTCAGGTTACAACAAATTCCCCAGCGGTGCTAGTTAGACTGTCTCATGGATTGCCATGGTTACAGTGATCACTGTAATAGGGCTAGCGGAACATTAGTATTGTCACATATAATGTTCAGGTTACAATTGATTCCCTAGCGGTGCAAGTTAGACTGTTACAGAGACTGCCATGGTTACCGTGATCACTGTAATAGGGCTAGCGGAACATTAGTATTGTCATATATAATGCTTAGTTTAGAATAGATTCCCCAGTAGAGCAAGTTAGACTGTCACACAGACTGCCATGGTTACAGTGATCACTACATAATAGGGCTAGCGGAACTTTAGTATTTGTCACATATAATATTTAGGTTACAACTGATTCCTCAGCGGAGCAAGTTAGACTGGCACATGGACTGTCATGGTTACAGTGATCACTTTATGAAGGCTAGCAATACAAGTTGTACTGCCACATTGAGTATTCTAGTTACAACAGATACCCCAGCAGAGAATGTTAAACTGTTACACGGACTGCCATGGTTACAACGATCACTACAGCAACACTCAAGTACTATATCAATGCTACCGAAACAAGTAGTGCTGCCACATTGACTGTTCTGGTTACAACAGACACCCCAGCAGAGCAAAATAGACTACCCCACGGACTGCCATGGTTACAACGATCACTACAGCAACACTCAAGCACTATATCAATGCTACCGAAACAAGTAGTGCTGCCACATTGACTGTTCTGGTTACAACAGATACCCCAGCAGAGCAAGTTAGACTACCGCACGGACCGTCATGGTTACAACGATCACTATAGCAACACTCTAAGTCTGGCACGGATCTTTTGCGTCTGTTAAATATTCCTACTCTCTCTGTAGTGGTAGGTTCAGTATCGCAATCAGGGCCACACATTGCTGACATCTGAAGAGCGCCACCAAGAATATACTCTTTCTTAACCTACAATGTATTTAACAAGACTAATTTTAAGTACATCATTATTCTGTTTAACATCTAACATGGAATTAAATGACTTGAGAATAAGGCATACACTGTTTGCCATGCTCTGATGTCAAGGACGTCATAGATCTGTTATCATGGAATCAAAACTTCATATTGATGTCAAAATGATCTCATCGAGACGTCATCCTGCCGTGGTCCTAAGCATTCTATAGTTGCTATGGTAACACGCCTGTGACGTCATTCGGATCGGAGCATAACAAACAGTGTTTGCCATGCTCCCGTCGCGTCGAATTATAAGTGACATGCTATCTGGTAAAGTGTGATTGAATGGAAAAGTGTGATTTTTCTCAACCTATAATTCATTCGCAAATGATTTAATTCTCTGTTATCTACAGTATGGTTAGTTTACATTTAAGCTTAGCCACTTTTAGCATGAACCTTTTCAAAACGTGTAGACTCAGACGCGTCGTAGCGCTCGAATGATATCTACGTGCGGTTAATACAGTTATTCATACTGCCATTAGGATTTGCCTGTTCTAATAATTGCGAATGTTTAACTCCGAAATATGGCTGAAAATAAACTACAAATATCCCACAGGACCAACATTGAATCAACTCCGTTTCAACGTCATGACATTGAATCAACGTTGATTTAATGTTGCTTTATGCTGTATGCCTGCTGGGTTACGCTTTAGGAATTAAAATTTGACTTTCCGACAGCCCTCCGGTGACGAAACCAGTGCTTGGTGCCATTTTTTTATTGGGCCTTTCGGGCTTCATTGCATTACAGCTGCTTTAACTTTCTCCATCATCCGATGAACGTTGAAAAGTTAAAATCCACTCTTAAATACATGTAACTGTGTTTTTTTTCCAAAAAAAGAAAAAGAAAAAGAAAAAAAGAATATCTAAAACGACAATAAGATAGTTACTAGACAAGCTTCGTGTTCAGTTGTAGTACATGTTGGAGCGAAGGAAGTGGCCTGAAGCTTAAGTATGGAAGGATACAGACAGCCCTCTCCTTCGCAGGTTACAAGGAAACACTCATTACTCTGGAAATGAAAACAGGTACAATAATAATAATAATATCTTTATTTCAGAGGATAACATATTAAGCATATGAACACTTATCTAACATATGGTCCTCTATGATTTAAAAACAAAGATATTTAAAACAACACGTATTGAGATAATGCGACAAAACCAACAAAGTGGCATGTGCGCCGAATAAAGACTCAGATCAGCCAGGGCAACCACCCAGTCTGATCAGAATCTTCGCTGTCCGCATGGAGGTAGCTTATCTACCATCTAAGCGCACAACAAAGACTCTGACCAGACTGGGCGGATGCCCAGGCTGATCTGAGTCTTTAATGGGCGCATATGCCACTTTGTTGGCTTTGTCGTGTCCTGGCTCATCTATTGAGATTTTCGTTCATTTCTTGAACGCTGAAGCCGATTCAAACAGCTCATCTACATTTTCGTTGCAGAAAGATTTTGGCACGCCGAAGTATTGCACAGCTTTATTTGACACAACGGCTTCCCTAGACTTGCATAATACGATTTGCCTCATTATTATCTTTGTTTGACCCTTACAGCCCGGTATCACATAATATTGGTTCCGACTTGCGCTCCCTGATAAGTATAAAGATGGTTATCTTGAGCAGGTTAATCGCTCATTGGCTAGGATAATGTCAACCAGGACTCCCTTTTGCCCGTATCTTGGTTGGAGGTGTTGGCAGAATGACGTCTCGATGACGTGACCTTGACATCAATATGAACTCTTAGTTGCTATTGTAACAGATATATGACGTCATTTGTTCCGGAGCATGGCAAACGGTGTCTGCCATGCTCCATCAATTTTTAGACGACTAGGCAGTGCAAACCGAAATTCTTTAAACAGAAACCTCAGATTTTTTTTCAAACAAATACTTATTCTCAAGTCATTTAATGCCGTGTTTATACAGAACTGGTTAAAAGTGTCAGGGAATTATATGACATCTCGGTGATAATTTTAAGTTTGCTTCATCACAGACAGCCAGTGACCCTGGCATTACAACCGTCTAATTCAGCGATAACGTTCTTCATAATACATAAGTTGTGACCCCTAGTTAGAACCGTCTCGGTTTAGACGGTTCAAATGAGAGGCTACAATCAAAGTTTTGATAGAGAATAAACCAAATATCTAATAATTATCATCAACTATTACAGTTACCTACCTCTGCGGCAGCTTGTCGAGATCTATAAAGTCCACCTAAAATCATAAATGAAATCTGTAGTTAATCAGCCATTGCAGCATCATATTGCACATTTAGCGGTGCTTTTGATATTTGCAGACCTACCACTGGAACTCACGGACTGGACAGTTGTATAGATATATGTTACTATGGTGTTCTTGGCGGTCTGTCACCGCCGTCAAAGTACCAAATATCTGCCAGAAGCAAGCTCGTGTGAGAAATGAACAATTGGAAAAGCTAAGATTAAGTGAGGTAAAAGGTGTTGTCATGTTGGAAAGGTCAGGCACGCCGGTTATCGTATCACATTTTAGCCAGTTAGAGCTGTTTACAGAATATTTCTAATTGAAATATAGGACTGAGTCTCACAAGTTGATTTGGATTTAAGACCATGGAATTTTGATGAAAGGTAACGGTTTCCCGTAGTCTAGAGGCCGTCGGGGCAGAGTGTTAGAGGCCCACTGTATCTTGGGCACAGAATATGAAAGACGGAGCCCATCCCTCTCCTTTAACTGCCGTATTCTTTTCTTTAAGAGTAGACTCTTTGAAAAGCTTAGTTGTAGCTGTCAGAGAGTAGCTTTTCCCCCTAGTAGTTTCCCCCCGGAAAAATGACCATGATTTTTCCATAGTAGAATTTCCCACCGGAAAAGTGGCTACATAGTAGAATTCCCCCCGGAAATATGACTATATAGCCAATTTTCCCCGGGGGGAAATCTACTATACGTGTTTTTGCATAGCCGTTTTTTCCCTCTATAGTGGATTTTCCCCCTGGTAATATGATTGCAGGGAAACACGTTACATAGTGGAATTTGCTCCTTCTCTAATTATAATTGTAATGTTCATAACTGAAACAGTAATATGAGTATCTGTCCGTAAAATATCGATGGATAACAGATGTTAGAACCGCATGCATGTTTCCATCAGTCTGTGTTATTTTCGTTTTGGGAAAACAGGTAGGCATTGATTTTGCTTTTTCGTGTTAATAGCCACAAACGGATATGTGGTTGTGTGCATAAACTTGTATAATTTTGAGTTTATACAAGCGTTCATCTGTGCGTGCGCGCAGCGGAGTGCCAGGACTAGTGATCTCCCTACTAAATCAAACATGACTAGACAAAGCAGCCGTTCGTACATCTTTCTGTAAGCTTGCATGCGTATGTGTACGTATATATATATCTGCGATGGGAGAAATCATACTAGTAGTATTTCAATTCTCATATCGACGTTGCCTCCGCACCTCAGCGGAACGACGCCATAGCCGCAGTAACGGGGCGCCGAGCGTCCGTCCAGAGAAATCATACTGTTCAGTTCAGTTCAATTCTCTTATCGACGTTACTCAAGTGGCTCAACGGTACGTAACCATAGTTGCACACACCTGGCACCGTGTGTCCGTCCAGTCATACTGTGCTCGTTCCTTAAATTAGTAATTATTGATTATTATAAAAATATGGTTGCTAAATTGCATATTGATTATTTTTGAATTAATCACGTTTATTACCTCCCTTGAAGAACTGATACATTTCTTATGCCATTAATTCCGTTAAATGTCTCTGTCCCATTCCGTTCCGTTTCGTTCCGTTCCGTTAAATACCAATAGCCATGCCAAATTCACCAATAGCCAATTTCCCGGTGGGGGGAAAAGGACTATGGGGGAAAAGTGGCTCTATGAGGTCCAGACAATCCACTATATAGCCGTCCTTCCTATAGCCATTTTTCCGGGGGGAAGGGGGGAAACCACTCTCTGACAGTAGCCTCTCGTTGCCTTTTGAACAAATACTGTTCGCTGTTTTAATTCTTATGCAACATGTATAAATAAGTAAATTTTTGTACTGACAGATATTTTTGTGTTCCCCTGTTTCTTAAAATTGATGCTTTGTACCCTTGTTTCTCTGTAAAAATGACTTTGTTCCCTTGTTCCGTTAAAATGACTTTTTTTGTCCTCCAAAACCCCTGGGGTTCTTTGAGAGTAACGTTAACATGTGAGTGAGAGAGCAATCGTCAGTTGACAGGGGCTTAACAACCCTTTCTACACTAAAGAGCGAGGATAGAAGAAGATGGAATGGATATACAACTGAAGCTCAAACCAATGAAAACACCCATATGGTTAAATAGCTGACCAGGTTTTAACGGGTGTTAAGGGGCAGTCATGTGATTACACTATGATTAGAGAGAGAGAGAGAGAGAGAGAGAGAGAGAGGGGAGAGAGAGAGAGAGAGAATAATGATAAATTTCTACTCACAAAAGACTGAAAAGAACACGAACGCTTTAAAATTCAGCAACATTTTCAAGACTTTCTTGAAAGAAACAGCAAGAAAAATAATTTTGCATTTATCTATATTCATTATCTAGATTTCGTAAAGATACTCTGGGGGTATGGCATGACAACAGAGTGTGAAGTAATTGAGAAGGCAGAAACTTGATCAGCAACAGTATCACTGCATGCCGTATTTGAGCCGCGACACGAGAAAACCTACAAAGTGGTTGTGCGCCCAGCACAGACTCAGATCAGCCTGGGCATCTCTGTCCGCATGGAGGTAGCTTAGACCCTTAGCTTTTAAGCGCTTAACGAAGAGTCTGATCAGACTGGGCAGATGCCCAGGCTGATCTGAGTCTACGGTAGGCGCACAATCACATTGTTGGTTTTCTCGTGTCGCGGCTCATTTTGGCCTCGTCATGCAAAACGGAGACTTATATGAGCCGCGACACGAGAAAGCCAACAAAGTGGCATGTGCGCCCAGCAAAGACGCAGATCAGCCTGGGCAACTGCTCAGCCTGATCAGAGTGTTGGCTTGCGCTAAAAGGGTAGCTAAGGGTCTTAACTAGCTCCAAGCGGACAGCGAAGACTCTGATCAGACTTCGTTTGTTTTCTCGCGTCGCAGCTCAAGTCACGAGTTAAACTAGTCTGTGAATCTGCGCAGTCTACCTAGTGCCTTCGGTTCGCCTTTGTAGAGTCCGTAAGGCAAAGGGGGTGGTTACGGTCTGTCGATGGTGCTGGGTAAGTTTCAGTGGCGAGGCGTTCTACTTATTTGGATAACAGAAGGGCAAGGGGTCTTCTGAACATGCAACAGGTGAGTGGTAGGACTAATTGGATTTTCTTCTCTCGCCAATCATTCATGTATCTTCTCGCTTGGAGACGGCTCGATATAGACTGAAAAATAGTCTCAAAGAGCCGTTAAACCCAAAACAATCAACCAACCAGCTGTGCGGCAAGCAGCAAAAGCTCTGATCAGACTGCGCGGATGCGCAGGTTGGTCTGAGCCTTTCCTGTTAGCATATGTATTAAGCAACTTTTCTGCGTGTGAGCAAATAGACTAATGCGTTGTAAGAGCGAGAAACGTAAACGCGTGCGGACTGACAGGACGGGTTTACTCGAGACTCGCACTCCTAAAGCCTAGTTTCCTGCTAACCAAAAATAATTTAGCAGTGAGAATTTTAACACTTAGATTTAATTTGATTGCGAAACTTAGACATTTAATAGTGTAATATTATTACTCAAATAGTGTAATAGTGTAATATTATTACTTTATTTAATGAGCAACGCAGCAAAATGGCCCTTAAGGTGTCAAAATTATGTAAGCTTGTAAGCTTACACGCACTCAAGATACAAACGTAAATATCATTTTAAATCGCGGGGAGCTGGGGACGGGGTTGGGGGGTGTAGTTAGACTGTCTCATGCTGTATTCAAAACATGTTGTGATGATAACCACGTCTTGGCTATATGTGAGTTTAAATGGCGACATTTTTGGAAACATCGTTTTGAGAATGGGAACACCAACATTCGAAGGTTTCCAAAAACTGTATTAGCATGTGTTTTCAAGTATACCAAGTTTGAATTTAACTGATTTGCATGAAAGACAGTAATGGGTCAAGTTTAAACTTCTTTTAACCGCGTTCGTAATCGACCTACGTTAAAATTAGATATGTTTCGGAAACTGTAAGTCTCCAACTATTCATGCGTACAAAACAGAAATCCGTAACTATGGTAACACAACATTTTGTAAATGTGAACGTGCGGGTTTACGTAAATTAATCAGCGCAATAATAAGTTTTCATAACTAAAGCCCAAAAACATTTGTTGGGGAAAAAACAACAAATAAATATATAAAAAATCAGCATCATTCTTGCACCTTGCTTAATTCAAACTTTGTACCTCAACACTCTTAACGGCTATGTGTTGCGCACCACATGAAGATTCCTATTACTTTAATGAATCCTGGGAATTCTGGTCAGGCTGTGCCATCTCTGGTGAAGTCAACTACGTGAATATGAAAGTTCCAGTTTATTATACGGCTTACGAGGGGATATCAAAAAGTTTTGAGCCTCACACAGAAAGAGCAAGAATTTGGCTTTATAACGTTAAGGTTGCATTCCACCATTGATTTTCCATATACGACAATGTTAACATCTTGTCATTTTATTACAAAACTGTACATACAAAGTTTTCCAAACCTGTCTTGCTTTAAAGTGTCATCCTCGCCTATCAATTTGAGATGAAAACATCCACTGCCTTCCCATCTCAGTGAGCCGCTAAGCTAGGCTGAGTATGGCAACCACCCATTCGTACCCCGAAAAAGAGCATACTTTTTTTTCTAGGGGATCAGTTACCAAAATCAACCCCATGTCCCTCTGGTAAGATATTTCTCAATTAAATATGCCTTTTTATAACTATCATTTGTTGGTCTTTTTTTATACCGCAAGAAATCTAACATGCATGATTGACAGATGACGTCATCTCTCTTACAATGTAAACCTAATGCTCTCCCCGAAATGGGCGGGGCAAGTCCTCATGAATATTTAGTTGACTGTACCCTAAAGTACTGCTTTATTTATCAACGTAGTCCCCTTCCCTTTTTTTTACCCTTTTTATGTCCTCCAAAACCCCTGGGGTTCTTTGAGAGTAACGTTAACATGTGAGTGAGAGAGCAATCGTCAGTTGACAGGGGCTTAACAACCCTTTCTACACTAAAGAGCGAGGATAGAAGAAGATGGAATGGATATACAACTGAAGCTCAAACCAATGAAAACACCCATATGGTTAAATAGCTGACCAGGTTTTAACGGGTGTTAAGGGGCAGTCATGTGATTACACTATGATTAGAGAGAGAGAGAGAGAGAGAGAGAGAGAGAGAGAGAGAGGGGAGAGAGAGAGAGAGAGAATAATGATAAATTTCTACTCACAAAAGACTGAAAAGAACACGAACGCTTTAAAATTCAGCAACATTTTCAAGACTTTCTTGAAAGAAACAGCAAGAAAAATAATTTTGCATTTATCTATATTCATTATCTAGATTTCGTAAAGATACTCTGGGGGTATGGCATGACAACAGAGTGTGAAGTAATTGAGAAGGCAGAAACTTGATCAGCAACAGTATCACTGCATGCCGTATTTGAGCCGCGACACGAGAAAACCTACAAAGTGGTTGTGCGCCCAGCACAGACTCAGATCAGCCTGGGCATCTCTGTCCGCATGGAGGTAGCTTAGACCCTTAGCTTTTAAGCGCTTAACGAAGAGTCTGATCAGACTGGGCAGATGCCCAGGCTGATCTGAGTCTACGGTAGGCGCACAATCACATTGTTGGTTTTCTCGTGTCGCGGCTCATTTTGGCCTCGTCATGCAAAACGGAGACTTATATGAGCCGCGACACGAGAAAGCCAACAAAGTGGCATGTGCGCCCAGCAAAGACGCAGATCAGCCTGGGCAACTGCTCAGCCTGATCAGAGTGTTGGCTTGCGCTAAAAGGGTAGCTAAGGGTCTTAACTAGCTCCAAGCGGACAGCGAAGACTCTGATCAGACTTCGTTTGTTTTCTCGCGTCGCAGCTCAAGTCACGAGTTAAACTAGTCTGTGAATCTGCGCAGTCTACCTAGTGCCTTCGGTTCGCCTTTGTAGAGTCCGTAAGGCAAAGGGGGTGGTTACGGTCTGTCGATGGTGCTGGGTAAGTTTCAGTGGCGAGGCGTTCTACTTATTTGGATAACAGAAGGGCAAGGGGTCTTCTGAACATGCAACAGGTGAGTGGTAGGACTAATTGGATTTTCTTCTCTCGCCAATCATTCATGTATCTTCTCGCTTGGAGACGGCTCGATATAGACTGAAAAATAGTCTCAAAGAGCCGTTAAACCCAAAACAATCAACCAACCAGCTGTGCGGCAAGCAGCAAAAGCTCTGATCAGACTGCGCGGATGCGCAGGTTGGTCTGAGCCTTTCCTGTTAGCATATGTATTAAGCAACTTTTCTGCGTGTGAGCAAATAGACTAATGCGTTGTAAGAGCGAGAAACGTAAACGCGTGCGGACTGACAGGACGGGTTTACTCGAGACTCGCACTCCTAAAGCCTAGTTTCCTGCTAACCAAAAATAATTTAGCAGTGAGAATTTTAACACTTAGATTTAATTTGATTGCGAAACTTAGACATTTAATAGTGTAATATTATTACTCAAATAGTGTAATAGTGTAATATTATTACTTTATTTAATGAGCAACGCAGCAAAATGGCCCTTAAGGTGTCAAAATTATGTAAGCTTGTAAGCTTACACGCACTCAAGATACAAACGTAAATATCATTTTAAATCGCGGGGAGCTGGGGACGGGGTTGGGGGGTGTAGTTAGACTGTCTCATGCTGTATTCAAAACATGTTGTGATGATAACCACGTCTTGGCTATATGTGAGTTTAAATGGCGACATTTTTGGAAACATCGTTTTGAGAATGGGAACACCAACATTCGAAGGTTTCCAAAAACTGTATTAGCATGTGTTTTCAAGTATACCAAGTTTGAATTTAACTGATTTGCATGAAAGACAGTAATGGGTCAAGTTTAAACTTCTTTTAACCGCGTTCGTAATCGACCTACGTTAAAATTAGATATGTTTCGGAAACTGTAAGTCTCCAACTATTCATGCGTACAAAACAGAAATCCGTAACTATGGTAACACAACATTTTGTAAATGTGAACGTGCGGGTTTACGTAAATTAATCAGCGCAATAATAAGTTTTCATAACTAAAGCCCAAAAACATTTGTTGGGGAAAAAACAACAAATAAATATATGAAAAATCAGCATCATTCTTGCACCTTGCTTAATTCAAACTTTGTACCTCAACACTCTTAACGGCTATGTGTTGCGCACCACATGAAGATTCCTATTACTTTAATGAATCCTGGGAATTCTGGTCAGGCTGTGCCATCTCTGGTGAAGTCAACTACGTGAATATGAAAGTTCCAGTTTATTATACGGCTTACGAGGGGATATCAAAAAGTTTTGAGCCTCACACAGAAAGAGCAAGAATTTGGCTTTATAACGTTAAGGTTGCATTCCACCATTGATTTTCCATATACGACAATGTTAACATCTTGTCATTTTATTACAAAACTGTACATACAAAGTTTTCCAAACCTGTCTTGCTTTAAAGTGTCATCCTCGCCTATCAATTTGAGATGAAAACATCCACTGCCTTCCCATCTCAGTGAGCCGCTAAGCTAGGCTGAGTATGGCAACCACCCATTCGTACCCCGAAAAAGAGCATACTTTTTTTTCTAGGGGATCAGTTACCAAAATCAACCCCATGTCCCTCTGGTAAGATATTTCTCAATTAAATATGCCTTTTTATAACTATCATTTGTTGGTCTTTTTTTATACCGCAAGAAATCTAACATGCATGATTGACAGATGACGTCATCTCTCTTACAATGTAAACCTAATGCTCTCCCCGAAATGGGCGGGGCAAGTCCTCATGAATATTTAGTTGACTGTACCCTAAAGTACTGCTTTATTTATCAACGTAGTCCCCTTCCCTAGGAGAGGCGCCGTAGTCGTGTGGTTAGAGTGGCTCGGTTATTGCGCAGAAAGACACCGGAAGGTCGTGAGTTCGTGGCTCACCGTCGCCATCCGACGACTGGAAAAGTCGCTCTGTCATCCCAGCAGTAAAAGAGTACATTTTTCGAATCAGGGAAGGATAAGGCAGCGATAGGAGAGAGATGGGCTTCGCCTGTCATTAGCTATGCCCAAGATGCAGTGGGTCTCTAACCCTCACTGTCCCTACGGCTATTAGGTTATTGGAAACCTTAACCTTTACCTCGTCCGCTTCCAACCCCACACACTTGTTCCATCATAGTTACCCAATCGATAAACTGCACAGGGTTTGTCCCCAAACCAGGGTTCGAGGTTATAAAACTTGAGAATAAACTCAAGCTCAAAATAAAGCACACTGATTGGCTGCTTCCGAGCACATGCTCGGAAGCAGCCAATCAGGGTGCTTGCAGCCAATCAGTGTGCTTTATTTTGAGTTTGAGAATGTACTCAAGTTTTATAACCCCCGGGCCAGCCCTCCACAGCAGCATTCAGCACATCATCATCTTCAAATCTCCGGGCTCGAAGGTTTTTTGTTCAGCCTGGGAAAGAGGTGGAAATCGCTTGGGGCTAGGTCTGGAGAATTGGGTGAGTGAGGGAGGAATCGTAGCCACACGGGCGCTTAGCTTCCATCGCAATGCGGCTGGTGTGAACTGGCGCATAGTCCTGATGGCGCAGAATCTCACTGGAGATAATGTCTCTTCCAAAACAAGTTGTGACCAAACAATTGTGGCCTGCAATATGCTCCTACATAGAATCGGTAGCTAAGACATTGATGTACATCAGGTGTGCGTTGTATTATCCAAATGAAAAAAATTGTGTGAGGCTCAAATCTTTTTGAGATTCCATCGTACAGGGTAAGCAGTGTTCATAAAGGCATATGACAATTCATTACATAATTACTTATTTACATCATGACTTATTACGACCGTCCGTGAAACGTTTTGACTTCACTTATTATTAATCTTATGTGAGAAAATTGATAAGAAAATGTGTCATATGATGACACATTCATGGCAATTTCTTAATAAAATGTTTGTAATTTGACAAAGGCTCGTTTAAATGAAAATTAAAAAAAAAAAAAAAAAAAAAAAAAAAAAATGCAAAAAAAGAGAAAAACCTGGACTATAAAAAAATTCGTATAATTTACGATAAAATAACTAGCATGTGCCAATTCCCTAACCTTTACTTTTACAGGCATCTGCCTGTATAGTATAGCTGGAAAGGCAGGGTTATGTTAACTAGCAGAACTCGAAAACACCTCTATATGTGACCGACCATGAGATTTTGGGTCCAAATGAGGCCCATGGGCAAACATAAGATATCACCATTTTCTGATAGCTTGATAATGCTGGAATGCATATATGAAATTTCAACTCAATATAGCGAGCGGTTTCTGAGAAATTTGACTCTTGTCACACTGACCCAAAAATGAGATTTTCAAGTTTCAAAAAGAACATTCTCACGCGGTCTTTGACTTAGATGCCTTTTGCTTTCAAAAGTTCTATTTAAAATGATATGAAATCTGCAGAAATAATAAGAATTGAATAAAATTATTCTTTAATTATCCAGCAATCAATAAAAAATGTTTCCATGGAAACAGACATCATCGTAACATGCCAACAAGGAACATGTTGGCTTAGTTTATTTCTCAAGTAAATCTGGGCATAGATTTACTTTTCACTTTTTGATTTTCAGTCTTGATACTTTTGGAATTTGAAAACTTTCTATTGTTAAATGTCATTGAAATGATCCTGAAGTGTTTTAGGTTCCGCCTTCATATTTGGTTTTGGGCAGCTGGTCTTAGGCACACTTCTGCATCTGAGCAGTATGAAGCAGCCTCATTATAAATATACCATTGTCTTTGCGCATCGAGTCCCTGGAAATGATTCCTGATAACTCTTTACACACAGTTGAAAAAATGTCATCTTATTAGTTTTGAAGGCACCAATACTTGTTCCAAGTCTGCGGCATATTTTCTTAAATAAACAACGCTCGGGTTCAGTTGTCCTCTAAAACAAAACGAACTCGTGGGCATTTGAAAGGGCTGTTCAGTATTAAAAAGTGCAAACATGCGTTGTATGTGCGGTCTCTTTTCTCAGAAATTTTTGAAGCAGCGTTTTTTATGACAATTCTACACATTTATTGTCAGAGCCGGAACTGAACGATTTTTTTTGGTTAGAAAGAAGATGGTTGCCTTATTGTTTAAGGCAACCATCTTCTTTCTAACCAAAAATAAAAAAAAAATCGTTCACAGTCATAAAACTGTATCAAATTTTAATCTAGATGGGTGCATCTCTAGGGGAAGCATCTCTACTTCTTTCATTTTTGTCTCCCTTTTCAAATGAGGCCAAGTCTTTAAAGGAGAGAATTTGCTGCGCCAAAAGGAAACTTTTTTTCCATTCAATGTGGGCCCATTGTGCAAGAGTCTGGAAGCACCAGGAAGTCAAAACGCTGTTTCTCGTTGAAAATAAGAATTCCACAGAATGTTAGTAGGTACATGTACCTGCATTTCGCGTCCATAGTTAGTAAGGGTCACAGTCAAAAGAAACTGCATGGCTGGTTTAATGGCTCTATTTAGAACATAAGGAGCAAATTGGCTTTTACAAGCTAGCAAGGATGCAATTCATGATGTAAAATTCCACAGTCAATAATGTGTGAGTACATAAGCTTTGAGTGTATTCAGTAGTCCAATGATTCAGTTGACAAGCCGGAGAAAAATATTTAGGCTGTGTCTGATGATTACAGGTGAAATAGTGAGAAATGAGCTTAAACACTAGAGGCTATGCAACTGAGGATGCAAAGTTGGTTTCAAACGTATCAACGCCAGCATAAGTCAAGGGTAAATGTACAAATAACAGCAGCATCCAGAAGGACATCAGAAGAAATGATAATAGGCATGAAAAATGGATTTGAATGCTAAGGTCGACAAATAACTTGATAAAGTCATCAGAGTGTGAAGTATAAGTCAAGAGTAATCATCCCTGTAATTCTAAAAAAACTATATGCCAGGTTTGTGAAATTGCAGGTGTCATACTTTAAAAGAAATGGACTTAAGCGCCAGAGATAAAGTAATTTTGAACGTAAAATTTTACCAAGTCAGCAGAGTTTTAATAATGAAGACATCAGTATAACCAAGCTTGGTGATTGTATGTATCACATTTGCAGAATAACGGAAATAAGGTTAGAGTAGAAGTCGGGCCTAATTGAGGACGTGCGAACTAACGGGAAACTGACAGAAATACGAAAAAGTGAACTCCTATATTGCCTCTTGCTGCAGCAGGTGCGACCAAGTTGCAGAAAATCACGGAAGGGTGCCCATACACCTTCAATATACCTTAAAGCCTCCATAGTCCTATCAGTGGTAAAATCGTCAAAATACAAATCATTATGAAACCTGTACAGCCTTAAGAATTAATGAAAATATTGCGGTTGATGTGCTTGTTTGTCTCATATAACTGGCAAAAAAGAAGGAACGAGGTATTTTGGAAAAATGATAAGTCTCACCATAAAAGTACGGTTTTTGTCTCTGGTTCCCCATAATGCAAAAGCGAAACAATCAATGGGATCCTTGCTTAACATTTTTGTACATTGTATCTTTATCAACTGTTAAACGCCTGTACCTTGTATTTTTATCTCCTGTACATTGTGATTTTACCATGAAATAAACCTTGTGAAATCGAAAGTAGGTCATTTTAGTTAGCAAATAAAATGACCTAGTTATGTTTTCAAATCTTTTTTATGGTAAACTCAAGGACGTTTTTATTTTTCAAAGCCGGCCAATCACGATAATAATCAATGGCGAAACTGTAGTGAGAAGCTTGCAGCGATACCTCACGATAAAATATTTCATGCTGATAGAGCTATGGGGCCTTTAAATCAACCAGCCATCCTGTATCAAATTGCCGTTTTTACAGTTTCCTGCACACGAGATATTTTCTTTAAGATTTATGAAGGAGGCTAAATGATGCAGAGTTGCTTCCCCGAATAAATTCCAGTCAGCTTAAAATGCAATTATTCTTGAATTTTTAAGTAAAAGTTTCTGCATATTTGACGGCAGTATAAAAAAAATAATTGAACGGAGCATTAACTTTGTATTCAGAAGTTTGAGACAATGCCTGGTACAGTACTTTGCATACAAGCCTTAATATTTCTGTACTAACATAAACTATTTCCGAAAGGTTCTGGACACACACTGTGTTTGGGGTGTAAACAAAACTATACCAAAACAAGACTGCTCGGTCCACAGAATCACTTTGAAAGTATTTAGGCTATAGCGATGTCCAAATCTTCAGGGTATCCCATTTTTTAAGAAGAAAAGCTTTATCGGATATAATAAAGTATCTATAAAGCGGTAATGTAAGAAGTACATCTTAAATCTACTCCTTGACGAAATAATGAATAAAATAAAGGAAGAGCAAAAAATCAGGCTCTTCCATTCTATGATCAGTATTTCTCTGCAAAATGTGTATTTTGCTCAGTAGCACCCTTCGGGGAATAAAAGACCACAAGGTTACGTAGAACAGAAATTGAAAAAAAAGATCAGCTGAGGTGCCCTAATGACCACAAAGTTTCAGGATCGATGGCCACAGGAGCCCAGTAACTCAGTAGAATAATTAGAGTAGCGTTCGCCTGCTTGTCTAGCGGTCCCGAGTTTGAGTCCCGCTGGAGGAAGAAATATTTTCAATCGTAAACGAGGTTCCATTGCACACAGCCTTTCATTATTACCCTCCCATCGCCTTGTTATGACTGAAATACTGTTGAAAAGACGGAAAGAAACGGCCACTTTTTCTTGAATCTCGAAGAAAGAGGCCGTATAATCAAAGTAGATAGATAAATCTTGAAAGAGCTCAAATAGGTACAACTGCAACTGCAATTTCTGGATTAAAATTTATCGGTAGCGTAAACACACCGGGTAGGCGGCAATAGAAAACGCTCGAAACAATCGATTATCGTGGGTCAAAAACCGTTAGAAACAGCGTTTTTGATTGCAAATTGGCGCCAATTTGCAATCGAAAACGCTGTTTCTAATGTTTTTCTATCCGCTTTCATCGACTGCATTAGCGTTTTCGATTGCCGCCTACCCGGTGTGGTGAAATACAGATCCCGCGAGAACACATTCCATATTTTTTTTGCCATGTATCTGGTCTGGTGCCCTTTTTGAATAAACAATTTTAGTTTCTACGCGTTTGTTTTCCCAAGTTATTGTAGCTAGATACTCGTTAATACGAAGATACGAACGTGTTTCACCACGACGTTAAAACAGGTGCGACGTAAATTAACTTGGCCTACGCCACGTCGTGACGTTTCGATCGCGTTTTCTTAAATGACGTCAAACCTCATTTGGACCCAAAATGTCATGACGCGTCACATATAGTGTTGAAGGGGTATATGACCATATACAATACCTGCCACGTTACCCGACTTAAATGTAAAAGGTGTTTACGGCGAACGGTAAAATCGGCCTCATTATGGATGGCTCTGTCAAATTCAACCCCCGATATAGTATCGGCCCTCGATCTAAAAATCGGTCCTCGATCAGGGACCAACCCTGGATTTGAGTCCTACAAATATATACACGCTCAATAAACGCACAATTCCATTCGCAAATGGAATTAAAAATCCACCCCCTGCATATTGATTGCCAAAATAAAACGACATATGTGTTTGTAAGTATGTTTAGGGGATAACTACTCAAAATTGTCATTTAGGGAGGTAAATCGTCAATTTTATTGTTGGAAACTTCGAAGTTGGAAGTCTCAATAAAATTTTCCCCATTCTAATGCACTTTTTACATTTTTCACTTTTACAAGTGTGCTATTTTGCACACATAGCAAACGCTTTCAGCTATGTAAAACAAGACGTCAGCCAATGGGAAGCGACGTTGCGTAATGACGTCGGGTTTCTGACAGTACATCACAGGATATGCTGTCGCAAATGTTTGACGTTATCCATTCAGACGTTGCAATACATACGTAAGTGCATCTCATATTCGACACGAAGCCAGCCAGGGTAACGGTAATGAAAGTATCAGACTGTGAATCTAAGGGTGATTGGTACGAGCCCTTTCTCTTGAAGGTTTGCACAAGATTTTATTTATATTTAAATCGGCTTCCGAAGTGACTAACCAGTTGGCTTTGAGATAAATAATGATATGAAATAGGCGCCACCTACATTGCAACCATCCTACGTTATGACTAAAAAAAAAACAAAAAAAACCCAAAAAACAACAACAACAACAACAACAACAACAAACAAAAACAAAAAAAAACTGAAACACGAAAATTGTAGGACAGCTGCATGGATAGCTGTTTTTTAGTAGTTTTATGCAATTTTGTCCTACAGCGCAGAAATCCTGGAAAACTTTTTATAAGAAGTAAAACAAACCAAAATATCTAAAATTAGGACAGTTCAAAATGATATTACGACACCGAAAGGATGCAGACGGGATTAAATATTTTCCCTTTCATAGTAATAGTGCCTCTGTCGTCCATACCCATACTCCGAGTATATAGCTTGCGTCGTCTGATATGAGTATTCCTTATTAACATTCGTATATGAGAAATGAAATCTGGAGGATCTAAAAACTAAAAGTAAAGATTCTTGACTAATTTGCTAAAGTGCGCAGGCTGATTTGTGTATTCGAAGGCACCATTTCAGACGACTTTAATCAGAACCCAATGGACACACGAGGTCGTTTCGCTGTCAGTACGCCGTCATGATGTCCCAGAGATTCGCATACGCCATCGTTTTGAGGTTGTGTGCCTCTCGTCGGTAGATGGGATTACCATCCTGATAGAGAAGATGAAGAAATGTAGAAAAAAGAAAACTAAAAGCAATTTTGACATAGGAATCATTTATTTGTCATGAGATTGATTGATTCGTTGATTGATATTTTTGTCATTTTCGGTCGACATCCCAGCCTACAACACTTCCGTATTATCCGTATCACGAGGTATTAATGTTAGATATTAGGTTCTTTTGGAACACATTCGCGTGTTGCCAGGGAAGTGGTGGCGAAAGAGCTGGAATTTATTTTCTGTTTTGTTTTCCGAGTATGTGAGTCTAGCGACATTGTGGATTCGTAGAAATAATTTACGTAGATCTAGCAAAGGTAAATTTCTATGAAAACAGGACAAGAGTAAAGATAGTTACTTCAAAAAGGACAACCAAAAAAAAATAAATAAATAAATAAAATAAAAAATAAAAATAAATAAAAGCTTGGTCAATAAATTCTACTTTCGGTAAGATTCTGTTTTTATGCCCAATAAAAATTTCAGCGTCTCATTTTCTCCCAAGAAAAAACTACGACCGGAAATGCAGTGACAGAAAAAACTCGAAGCCTTAGTGGCATGGGACAGATCAGAATAGAACATAAATACGCGTTATATCGTAAAGCAACCAACACTACTTGTTTGCCGCTTTAACTCGTTGATTGGTTACTATGCATTTAATAGGTGTCATCTATATGCATGCGTTTCCATCCACTTATAATAAGCAACGCAAATGGTGCTTAATACCACTCGAAGGCTGTCATTCTGGAAAAAAATATATCGTGACCTTTATAAATGATTAATTTCAGATGAAACAATTTCCTGAAAGTTTCAGGGAAATCAGTTGAAAAGGTAAAATGAGGTGCGACAACAAGATTTGCATTGCTGGATTGATCAAGGACTGGAACCGGCTGATAAACACCCTATATAAATCAATAAATCCTCAATGAAGCGAAGAATCGTTTACAATGGCTGCTTACAAAATACGAGATCAGGTGACCTAGTAAGCCAATGAAAAGTCTTCCAGACGTCACTAAGGTAGCCGAGATAAATCTGCGCAGTATTCATTGCCTTATGGCTTCAAAAGCACTGGAATACAAGCGCTTATTCGTTCCACTGTCCAAGGGGACAGTAACAAACGAGCTCACAAGCTCAGTTTAAGCGTGCAAGAACGCACGTATAAAAAAGTAGGGATTGGTCAGCTGGGTTAATGTCTGTTTATATCTTAGTACATGATACGTCTAGTCAGGCTAAATCAACTGAACAGATATAATTTTAAACGAATACATGTATTGATAACTATCACTATTTTATTACTTGAATCATCTGTATTAAATTCTAAAATTAAAACAATTTACTGGATGAATTCAATAAGGCTTAATAAAGTCTTAAATATCGTTTCAAATACGAGTTAATTTATTCGAGATATAAACAATATTAAATTTTATAGACGTTTTCTACTGAGCAAAAGTAAAAGTGTTCGCGTTTTAGGAGTCTATACCAAAATATTGGTAACGCTGATGGGGTATATTTCGGATGCTTGGAGCTGAAGTGTGCAGCAGCAAAACCTAACGTACCTGCAGGATCTAGAAATGGTCAGCTAGGCTGCTTGGACTAATTTGACACTTAACGTCATTAGCCGTTAGGCTCAGGTGAATGGGCACACTTTCAGGGGAAGCAACTCTGCCTTTTTCATTTTGCCTACCTTTGCTCAGTTAGTCGGCTATGCTAGAGCCTGCGTCTCTCATTCCGCTATGCAAGAGCCTTTTAAACTATCAAGACTTTGATAGAGCAAAGCTACTCACCAGCAAATCGTTTTTACAGGTTATCACAGAGCAAAACTTTAGTCAACTCTTAAAAAGTTCTGTGGAATACACCATGACGTCGTTGAATCCTAAACTTATTTCCGACCTGATAGCCACAGCCAAAACATGTCATGGCTTTCAGTTAACGAACGTTCATTTTCACTGAATTTTCCATAATGTAAGTAGACCTGGCGGTTGTATTATAATAGGCAGCTGATGCTTACCACTTGTTAGCACCTGATCACACTTCATTTTCTTGGGTCCATGTCTGTGTATCTAAATATTTAGGATTTGTTCATGTTTGTATAGATTATACGAGTTCGGATTATAGTTTGGTACTTTGACCGCTCTACTTCTTATCAGGGGTCATTTCTTACAGAAAGCATTTGCTCCTCTTGTCCCTTTTTTGAAAGGGTTTTGTCGTCCAGAGAAGCAAATAGGAGCTTCTCAAAAAAAGTAATGAAAGTCACGACTCAGTTGTTCAAAACTAGCCACATCTTTAGTTAACGAGGGGTTATATTTTCAAATAATTACATTCCCTTTGATTTTCCTTAGATGAACCTATTTCGGAGAAACAGTGTTCATACTTCCAGGAGCAACAGTCGGTCACGCGACGTCCTTATTCACAACTTTAATGTAAACAAACGACGGCGTTGGCCGTTGTAACGTTCTATTTAACGTCACGTCATGGTGATGGCTGTTTAACATAAGAGGCGTACCTGTTGGTTAGTGACAGCTTTTCATCGTTATTTTACAAATCTTGATCTTAAAAATCTTGAAAATGATGCTCCAAGTAATTTTATTTTTTTTGTAGTTATAGGAGACAAATTTCATTTTTCCGAAGTTCATGGGAGTATGAACACAAAGGGTCATGTGCAAAGATAACGTGAACGCCCTTTGGCGTCACTTGCTTTGCATATGACCCATTGTGTTCATACTTCCATTGACAGGAAAAATCAAATTTATTTCTTAAATGTATTATATGCAAAACGCTACCTTTGCTCAGCAAGCTATACTAGCACACGTGATTATTATAATATAACGTCGCTGTTATTCAGTGGATAACGTCGTGTCATAAAATCGTGTGACTTTAATTACCTTACCAGCAATGCCAGTATTTTCTTGCTGGGAATTCAAAAAAAAGAATACAATAATAGCCCTCATTGACTTATGGGTATGTTCACTGATCGCTCCGTTTTATTATCCTAGTCAATTTCTTCTCATTACTGTACTCAGTATCGACATCAGATGTCTTAAGTCAACAGCTATTTTTAAACTAAGCCTCTTCTCTGATTGTGGTACAACAACCACCGTTTATGTTTTGCAACTCCGTTTTTTTTTTTTTGCAAATTTCACTTGTCTTTCTTGTCTCCATAGACACTGAAAACCATATAAAACAAAAAATACATGTCATTGGCAGTTACTTCTATATCTGTTATCTGTTCTATATCTGTTAAGCAGAAAAAAATCATCTTGAGTTTCAAATGACTACTCAAACTTAATAATCCCATGGGAAAGGTTTTTCCCACGGGAATTTTTTCTACGTATTGGGTTTTTCCCACGGGAAAAATGAGACAATATAAAATGTATGTTTAAAGTCTTAAAAATTCATATTTATTCATACATATTGCATAAGAAAAAATCTACGAGTCAAAAGCGCGTCTGACTCAAGAGCCAGAGGTCCCGAGTTCGATACCTGGTCCGACCACATGCTTTCGCTCCTCCTTCCGCGGATTCAAGTAGGGCAGTTGTCAGTTACTGGCCAAAGTATGTGCACTTAGTATTGGTACACCGCTTAGGAGGTCTAAGCCTGCCCAGGAATAGTGTGGTTAGGGTAACTGACCGTCCCGACATGACCATAGCTGTTTACAATGGACGTAAAACAACAAAACAACAACAACAACAACTACGGCTTAAATTAAAACTTTTTCTTTTTCCTAATAATATTTCCCCATTTTGCCATATGGGAAAAATCACATGGGCTTTTTTGAATTTTTTCAAAATGGCTTATTTTAAAAAAAAACAACTGTCTAAATTAGTCCGCGAACAGACAAAGCGAATTTTAAGAAATCAGTGTCTTTGCACACTCAATTTCAGTCCACCTCCTCCAACCCTACCATCCCCTCCAACAACCGATAGCTTCTACAATGCACCTCTTAACTTTTATTTATGTATCGAAGTATTAGATTCATTAACACACTAAGCCTAATAAGTTCTTCCAGTTTTTTTTTCTTATCTTCTTTCTGATTTCTTTATTTCATTACCTTCCGCTTTAGAGTAGACTATTTTCATATTTCTGCTATCTCTGTATCTTCCGTTCACTGGAACACCCTGTATAAATTCGGATTTGGGCGAGTCTAATTATAATCAGTCATGGATCTGTCTGTATGATACCTGTCCGTTTTTGGGGCGACCCTTTGTATGCTCAAAACCCGTTCTGTGATCCGAATGTTGGGCGTAACGGAGTTGCTTCTGGTATGGGCTGGAATGATCGTGCCATGGCTGGTGGGGTCGGACCTGTCTGCATTCAGGCTGGCAGGGTTTAGGATATCTTTTGGTTTTACTAAACAGGAAAACATTTTGTATAGTACTGTAGTAAGTTAAGTCGGGTTTACCGTCCCGCCAACACTTAGGTCATACGGAGACAGGACCTTGGTTTAAAGTCTTATCAGAAGACAGGGGCAGCAGGAGTTTCGTATAGAAATCATGTATGAAGTCACGCTCATAGACAATCGTTATATAATAGGAGTCCTGAATACGGATCAAATAAGTCTGTTGACTTTCTTCTGAATCCCTGTAGTATGACTGTTGTGTTGTGTTTGTTGTAATTTATATAATTGTTATACGACAAAAAAATTGTTTAACCCAAGTCATTTCCTGCAGTTATCAGATATATTGCCACTCCTTCAAAATTAAGATTTATCTCTTATTATAAAGACAATAATAGCTGTAATATTAATTTGATATGGATAAATAAAGTTCTCCCCAAAGGAACTGGGCACAAGAGTACAATAATTGAACCGCCACACGACAAAACCAACAATGTATCATGTGCGCCCAGCGAAGACTCAGATCATCCTGAGCATCCGCCTAGTCTAACCAAAGCCTATGCTTTTGGCATGGAGGTAGCTGAGACCCTTAGCTACCCTTTAAGCGTACAGCGAAGACTCTGATAATACTGGGCGGATGCCCAGGCTGAATTTAGTCTTCGCTGGGCGCACATGGCACTTTGTTGGTTTTGTCGTGTCGAGGCTCAATTAGCCGTTCTTTAAGCCGCCGTTTCAAATGACTGTATCAGAAATCTTGCATACAGTTAAATTATTTCCAGTGAAATGATGGACTTTTCGGTAATATGTAAGTAGATATCTGTAAATGTAGTAACTTCTTTTTTGAGCAAAAAGTCATACAAAAATTATAACATAGAAACCTAACATCTCAATGGGTCTACGTTTGTTTGTGCTTCTAGAATGTTTTTGTTTGCAAAGACACTGGGGAAAATGAGACTATACTGAACAAAAAACAAACAAACAAACAAACAAACGAATAAACAGAATAATAATAGAAATTATATTATTAATTATAATAATAGTGAGTGTGTGATATGGGTTTTACGTCACATCAGCACAAAAAGGCTATTTCGCGCCGATAATGAAAAAAATAAAATAATAATAATATTGAAAAATGCTACATGTAGCTTCTCTGATTTTTTGACTGTTTTATGGAACCAGAGAGCCATATGAATAAGAACGCATATTACAGTTAAATACATGTATATGGACAATAAACTAGTGGATAGCTGCTGTTGTTCTAATTCTTATAACAATGGAACTTATAGGTAAATACCGAATGAAAAGTGAAGACTGTGGTCAGTCTGCGCCGCAGGCTTGTTGATCTGAGTATTTGCTGCATGCACATTGCTTAATATCCCCTTTTCTTACCCATTGGGCAAGGATATCCCTTTCTAGATGTGTCCAAGATTTTTCTATCTCGGCCTGCTATCTCAGCCTAGGCTCAGACAGCTGTCTCTAAATGCCAGTCATTGCGATATAGTACAGCCCAATTAATTACACACTTTAATTCAACAAATCAACTTGCTACCTGTCATGTAAATTGCATGTAGAATATGAAACTGACAGCCAGTAATGTACAGGAAGTGTCACTGTAGTTTTCTGATTAGCTGCCAATCATGAAAAATGCATGCACAAGGTGAAATCAACGCACATGTTAAACTATTAATAGAAAATTACATTCAAGTTTATAGGAATGGACTCAACAAGAAGTTGAGAATACAATAAATATTTTGTTTTATAAAATATTGGGTGAGAAAAATAATCAATGATGGGATGAGGCCATGACAAGGAAAGCTCAGGTTCGTTTTCAGATTATTTAAGTCTTATGCTCGGCAAGCCTCGCATAAGGCTAAATAATCTGAAAACCAGCCGGAGATTTCCTTGTCAAGGCCTCAACCCCATCATTGATTCTATTATTACCAGACTAGAAACTTATTGTTATACAGCATGCTCCGTTCCGTTCCGCAAAATACCAATAGCCTACCTCACCATAACATGACACCACAGGACCGATATGTGATGAAAAGCAATACTGCTATTCAGTCTAGTGTTACGGCTGACCATAATAATCACACCTGGTCAACTATGTTTTTTTTCAAGAACGTTACGAAACGAAAAAGATCTATTACGAAATGAAAAATAGTCACAGCTACAAAACGGCCCGATGATCAGGCCGTTTGGTAACTATGATTATTTTTTCGTTTCGTAACGGCTCTTAGCCCTTGTATATACATACTTAACGAAGGGCGATACTAGTGATCAGGGGCAACAACCTTTCTAGTAATTTTCTTTCGAGTAACCGGTAACTGACGAAACTGATTGCCGATACGATTCATAAGACAAGGCATCATAGCAGATGCACTTAATTGTAAAGATTTCCTTGTCGCACACAGAAAACTTGTAATTTTTATTACAAAACAAGAGTTAAGTTCACACCGATATGTAAGGATAACCCAAGTTTAGAATGGTTGTGCTGAAAAGGCTGTGCTTAAACTAATTACGGTCTGGTCCAGTCAGTATTACTATTATCAGTGAATATTAGTATTATGCAGAATCATAAGAGCCGCGACACGACAAAACCAACAATGTGGCACTCTGCCCAGCGCAGACTCAGGGCATCAGCCCAGTCTGACCAAAGTCAACCCTAAGCGCTTAAAGGGTAGCTAATGGTCTAAGCTACCTCCGTGCGGACAGCGAAGACTTTGGTCAGACTGGGCGGATGCCCAGGCTGATCTGAGTCTGTGCTGGGCAAACAACCACATTGTTGGTTTTGTCGTGTCGCGGCTCAATTATCGTATTTTACACTTTCAGCGGTTTTGTGAGGTGAGCTGAAATGCGAAAGAGTACGGCTTTCCGTCATATTTGAGCGCTATGGATATCTATAAGTCTCCGGATTGCTTACGACGCCTATTCATTATTTCTTTCCTTTTTTGTATTACAGACTACGGTTTATGCAGCCACGTCATGCTCTTGGTGGTGACAGTCGGTGTCATACAGGGGTCAAATGTAAGTATTTCATGTCGGTAGTATAGGCTCTGCGCCTATCAACGTTGTCTTTCCAACACGGGGGTATTACCAATGCTTCTACCTATGCTGTCGACCGAGACGGTACTGCGTATTTGGCTGTCGACCGAGAAATACGGCTTTCGACCGAGCAGTACTGCTGTCGATAGAGGGATAACACGCGAACGAAAGTTTCTTCAGTGAAATCCTAAGGTATTTTTTAATATTTTTTGTGTCAGACTTTGTTGTAAGATATTTTCCTTTTCTGCGAAAAGTCTTGGTGAGCGATTGTGTCGCTTGTTTTCATTTGAAGCGGTGTCAAACCCAAAAAAGTAAAAAATAGGCACAATATGCAAAAAGTGTGTTATTTAGCCTATCTCGTTGCTAATCAACCATTGAAACACGTGGGAAGTATCATTCCAAAGGTTAAACGTTTCAAGTTTGCAACAAAATGCACGTTGGAAAGATGTTCCGGGAGAGTTTTGTTTTCAGTGATACTGCTGTCGATGAGGTAATATTGTGTCTGATACTGCAGTCGATGTAACTTGGTACGGATGTCGACGGTTCAAGAGGATTGCAGTGCATTTATAAAGCGGAACAAAATCATTTTTATAACTTTATTTCCGTACAGTATAGGACCATTTGTCGAAATTATCAGAGTCGCACCGTGACAAAACCAACAATGTGGCATTTGCGCCCAGAGAAGACACAGATCCGCCTGGGCATTCGTCCAGTTTTATCAGAGTATTATCTGCCCGCAAGGAAGGGCGTAGGTCCTTAGCTATACACTTAGCACACAGCAAATACTCTGATCAGACTGGGCCAATGTCCAGGCTGATCTAGGACTTCGCTGGGAGCAAATGTCACATTATCGGCTTTGTGGCTGTGTAGGTCATTATTTTATTAATAAGTACATGAAGATTTGTGAGTAAAATGGTCAAGGTCTATATTTGACCTTTGACCCAGGTCTCTCATATTTCGACAATTTAAACTGTAGTGTAAATGAGTACATAAAGATTTGTGAGTACAAAAGGTCAAGGTCATTCTTCGACCTTTTACACAGGACTCTCATATTTTGACAATTTAAAACATCTCCTGAAAAGCCACTGGGCCAATTGTCACCATGTTTCATACAGAGCCTTGAGAAGTTGAGGGAACGAAAATTTGTTCAGCGCGTCCAGATCACATGACCAACATTGCCACCATAAGGTAAAAACCTTTAAAAGTCTTCGTCTCCTGAACCAATTGACCAATGTCCTTGAACTTTGGTATGTAGCGTTGGGTACTCGAGTATAACAAAGATTGTTCAAATGATGACCTTGACCTTTTTACGCCAAGATCAAATAATAATATGCTAGAACACTAGATTTAATTGAATGTTTTGAAGATTTTTGTCCAAGATTGTTCGGTCCATCTTACATGTCAGACCATCGGGAAAAGAGGGTTGGTGGGTGTTCCAATGTACAGATAGATCTACTACAAAATTAAAAATAATGCTCCTTTATAAGCACTGCTTCACAAGACATCTTTCAGTAGCGCAGCGGCAATAGGGCTACTTCACAAGACAGCTTCTGATAGTAGCGCAGCAGCAATAGCATTACTTCAGAAGACAGCCCATGATACAATCGCAGCGGCAATAGCGCTACTTCAAAAAAATTCCCCTTTTAGTAGCGCAGGGGCAATAGCGCTACTTTAGAAGACATTCCCTTACAGTAGCGCAGCGGCATTTGCGCTACTTCAAAAGACATTCCCTTATAGTAGCGCAGCGGCAATAGCGCTACTTCAGAAGACATTCTCTTATAGTAGCGCAGCGGCATTAGCGCTACTACAGGAGACAGCCCCTTTTAGGAGCGCTGCGGCAATAGCGCTATTTCAAAAGACTTCCCATTTTAGTAGCGCAGCGGCAATAGCGCTACTTCAGAAGACATTCACTTATAGTAGCGCAGCGGCAATAGCGCTACTTCAGAAGACATTCCCTTATAGTAGCGCTGCGGCTTTAGCGTTACCACAGAAGACAGCCCCTTTTAGTAGCACAGCGGCAATAGCGCTACTTCAGAAGACTTCCTCTTATAGTAGAGCAGCGGCAATAGCGCTACTTCAGGAGACATTCCCTTATAGTAGCGAAGCGGCATAGCGCTACTTCAGGAGACATTCCCTTATAGTAGTGCAGTGGCATTAGCGCAACTGCAGGAGACAGCCCCTTTTAGTGGCAATCCCGGTCTGGCCACATACTTTCGTTTCTCCTTCCGCTGATTCAAGAAGGGCAGTTGTCAGTTACTGGCGAAAGTATGGGCACTTAGTACTGGTTAACCGCTTAGGAGGTCTAAGCCTGCCCAGGAATAGTGTGGTTAGGTTAACTGACCGTCCCGACATAACCTTAGTTGTTTACCGGGGACGTTAAGCATCAAATCAACCAACCAACCAACCTTTTAGTGGCTCAGCGGAACTAGCGCTAGTACAGAAGACATCACTTTTAATAAAGCAGTGGAACTGTGCGACTTTTGAAGTCATCACCTTTCAGTAGCTCAGCATTTTATTCATCCCTGAGTCTTCAGTCATAACTCAGTTGCCAAAATTTAAAATTTATGTTATCTTTATGGTAATACTTTAGACTTTTTTTTATCAGACATTATCAGACCTACTCTCTACAGGGTCAGTGCAATCAGGTGGAAACAAGTAGATCCTGGGAACTGGGATGGGTCACAAGCAGTGCCCAGGTTGAGCTGAACCAGGCTTAATGCCACCTTAAAAATGGCCTGAGAATGTAACAACAATGCTTATTCAGTGTTACTGCACCTTAATTTCTGGAAGCAATGAATCCAAATCTTCCTGACACATGACAACCATTTACAACAAGATCCTTATGCAAGGGCCTGAAGGGTCCGGGATCGCAGGGCCAAAGGCCCCTCGGTCAAGGCTATCTTGGCGGTGCTGTTCATTACTGAGCCATCTTGGCGGTGGCCCTTTACTATCAAGGATGATCGAATCAGCTCTTTACTGATGACACCGGACACTAGGCAAGCATCACGGCCGAAGGCCGCTGGGACAAAACTCCATACAGGGTCAGTGTACTAGATGAAGTCAAGCTGATCCTGGGATTAAGTATCACAAACAATGCCCAGGTTGAGCTGCTGTACTAAAGGGCGAAGTCCTCTTAAGTGGCACCATGCCACTGCGCCACTAAAGGGGGAAATCTTTTTAAAGGGCGCAAATGCCGCTGCGCTACTACAGGGTGAAATCTCTTGAAGTGGTGCTAATGCCGCGGTGCTGCTACTAGGGGAAGTCTTTTCAAGTGGCGCTAATGCCGCTGCGCTACTACAGGTTGAAGTCCCCTGAAGTGCCGCTAATGCCGCTGCGCTGCTACAAGGGGAAGTCTCCTGAAGTGGCTCTGATGCCGCTGCGCTACTACAGGGAGAAGTCTTCTTAAGTGGGGCTAATGCCGCTGCGCTACTAGAGGGTGAAGTCTCCTGAAGTGGCGCTAATGCCGCTGCGCTACAACAGGGGGAGTCTTCTTAAGTTGTGCTAATGCCGCTGCGCTACTACAGGGGGAGGTCTTCTTAAAGTGCGCTAATGCCGCTGCGCTAATAGAGGGTGAAGTCTTCCTAAGTGGCGCTCAGACAGCTGAGCAACTAGAGGGTGAAGGTCCGGCCATATACTTTCGTTTCTCCTTCCGCTGATTCAAGAAGGGCAGTTGTCAGTTACTGGCGAAAGTATGTGCACTTTGTACTGGTTAACCGCTTAGGAGGTCTTAGCCTGCCCAGGAATAGTGTGATTAGGGTAACTGACCGTCCCGACATGACCATGGCTGTGTACCGTGGACGTAAAACAATAAAACAACAACTCTCATATTTTGACAGTGTTTAAAACTGCCAGGTCTGTTCAAATGTTGACCCTAGTTTGACCTTTTTACTCAGGTGAGCGATTCAGGGCATCGCGGCCCTCTTGTTACTATTATGTTAGGTGTAAATCTGGGGTTACGTTCCCGTGATGGTTAATAGTTTTCGAAGTTCTTCTTAATATGTAACCAAGGAAGAGAAAATGGAAAGAATAGTGCTTTTGTTTACCTTTATTGAAAAATAGCCAGTTGTTGTGGTGGTGTGGGAGCAGGTGGGGAGGGGTTGCCTTTTTTTAGTCTACTACGTCTAGTCAGTGATTACAAGTTTAAACTTGAAAGCAGACCTGGGCAAGGACTGCATTTTTTTAATTTTATAGTTGAATATAGAAAGTGTTTAGTTTTTAAATCAGTCGATGACTGCATTTTTCAAACTTGAGTGTTGCAAAAATGGACGTTTTTCACAAGAAGATAATTGTTCAAGGTTGGTTCGATTCTACCAGGTCGCATGCCGTCAATGGAAACTCATTCTGGCATGTTTCCACAAAATGGATTTAGATGATCATCAATATTTGTGAACGCTCCATTCTTCAAAAAAATGCACGTTTATTACTCATGTGATGATAATAAATTCTGCTGAAAGTCATCTTGAACAGGCTTAAACCACAAGCCGAAGAGAAAATCGCTGAAGAACAGGCTGGGTTCCGAGCCGGAAGGAGCCCCACAGAACAGATATTCAACCTTAGAATCCTGTGTGAAAAGTATCTCAAACATCAGCAGAATCGGTACCATGTCTTCATTAATTTCAAAAAAGCCTTTGGACAGGGTATGGCATGCAGCCTTATGGGCCACCATGCGGAAGTACAATATCAGTGCAAATCTAGTTCGCACCACTGAGCAGCTATACGACATTGCTGCAAGTGCAGTCCTGATGGACGGCAGCACAGGAGAATGGTTCAGAACAACAGTTGGAGAAAGACAAGGATGTCTTCTGTCACCCACCCTCTTCAACATTTTTCTCGAACGGATCATGTCTGATGATCTGGAAGAACATGGTGGAAAGGTTAGCATAGGCGGCAGAAACATTACCAATCTGCGGTTTGCCGATGACATAGACGCTCTAGCTGAGGAAAAGCAGGAACTAGAAGCCCTAGTTGAAAGTCTCGACAAAACCTGCACAAGATATAAGATGGAGATCAGTGCTGAGAAGACCAAACTGGTAACAAATAGTGCAGATGGCATTCCGAGGGAGATCAAGGTAAAAGGGCAGAAGCTGGGTACCGTAAGCAGCTTCAAATACCTTGGAGCCATTGTCTCAGATGATGGCTCAAAACAGGAGGTTCTCTCAAGGACTGCACAAGCCACTTCAGCTCTTACCAAGCTGAAACCAATTTGGAGAGATAACAACACATGTCTTTGCTCCCTTGTCATTCTCATATTTCTGTGTGCCTGTGAATCGTGGACCTTGACAGCAGAGTCAGAGAAATGAACGCAGGTCTTTGAGATTAGTTGCTACCGAAGGTTACTAAACATTTTGTACAAGGACCATATAACCAATGAGGAGGTTCGCAGGAAGATCCAAGCAGCTATTGGAGAATATGAAGAACTCCTGACGCTGGTCAAGGTTGTTTGGCCACGTCTCAAGATCCTCTGGTTTAGCAAAGACGATTCTAAAGGGCACAATGAAAGGAAAATGAAGAAGAGGTAGACAGAAGAAGAGGTGGGAAGACATTACTACAGCATGGACAGGGATAGATTTTGCCAGCTCAACTAGGGCAACTGAAGACAGGACAAGGTGGAAAGGGATTGTTTCGAAATCATTCGTGGTGCTCCAACGACCAAGTAAGGTTATGGGATATAATAGAATAGAATAGAATAGATGATAATAAATTCGGAACGTTTGCCAGCAAACAAAAGCATATCAATACATGACAAACCTGCTTTTCGCATATTGTAATAACAAAGGTACAGATCAGCCTGTGCATGCGCATCCGCGCAGTCAGGACAGCATCGTTGTTCATAGCCTCGATAGTAGCCTACAATCATGGGATTGAAGGATAACGAAACTTTTGAAAAGTTTCATAGCGAAACTTTTGTAAAGTTTCATAACGAAACTTTTGAAAGATTCGTCATCCTTCATCTCAGATTTCAAGCCTCCAGCTAGCTTATGAAGTTGGGCAGGCGGTCGGTGGTTGATGCCACTGGACACAGATTTGTGAGAAGTTCGTTTATGTTCCATGTGATTTTAAGTCACATTTGATTGTGAAAACTAAAAAAAATAACATCAGTTGTCTTTGTTAAATTGATAATATCTCATCAGAGAGAGAGAGAGAAAGAGAGAGAGAGACGGAGAGAGAGAGAGAATAAGAAAGAGAGAGAGTGATCGTATGCAGTTGAGCCAACCGGGCAAAATGAAACGATCCTACGAGTAGATATGACCGGAAGGATCTGTGCAAGCCGTGTAGAATCATATCAGATCTTCTTCAAACGAAAGTATTCGAGCCGCTGCAGGACAAAAAGAGCAAATTGATGTTGGGCCAAATAACGACTTAGATCAGATTCGTCCAGTTTGATAAGAGTGTTCATTGCGCTCGATGGATTGATTTGATCTAAACTTCCTTCATGCAGTCTCCGAAGAATCTAATCATACTGGGCTGATGACCAAGCTGATCTGAGTCTTCGCTGTGCGAAACATAAAACACGCTATAGGACCCTGACCTTATGCAATGTATTTTTCGAGCAAACATGGCGGACACTGTCAACGCGCCGGCAGTGGCCTCTCCGAACGAAGGTAAATTTAAAAGCTTTTATGTCTAATTTAGATAGTCATACTCATTTAGGTTTTAAGAAATAAGTTATTTTTCCTTTCTGACGTCTTGATTTAACAAATACTGGCTAGATTGTTGCATTTTAGTTTCGAGTTGCATAAACATGTGCTTTGCTCACCATTTTTATCGACGGCATATTTTATAAAACGCATAAAAACAGCGAACTAAATATATTGATCAGGTTATTCATTGCATGGGCTAATAAGATATTCAAGACAAAAGATGTTTTCTTTAAATATGGTCCAAAAGAAATGTTTACTTACGAGAAAAACAACATTTTAGTCCACTGTACACAATCAAAATGTTCCCCAGCCCTGGTCAGTAATTTCGAGCATGGTCACATTCCATTGAACGGGTATTCTGAGTAATAAAGGAGTGATTTTATGATGAAAATTTTGAACGGGTATTCTGAGCGAGGGCAATCGGAGAGAATGCACATTCTATTAGCAAAAAAAAAAAAAATAAGAACATCACTATGCGAAACTATATCGGGAGCTACCTCACAAGAAATGTGTTCTATCCATACCTGTAAAAAATAAGATGAATTGCTAATCGCAACCCCTGTTGACAACTTCTGCTGTTATAAAAATATAACCTGTCAAGCTTTGAGCAAGCCTTCTGCTTAACGCCTCTCTCTCTCTCTCTCTCTCTCTCTCTCTCTCTCTCTCTCTCTTTCGCTCTTTGCTTATTGCATTTGATTTTCTCTATTGAGATTAAAGGTGTGAAGATTGGACGCCTTGTTAGTTATGGTACCAAAATACCTTCTATATAGACTTTGGTACCGGCTTTCAGACTACCTCATACTTCGAACGCAGTTGCAGCATTTGCACGAGTTGTCTTTCCATATATTGTTCAAACAAGTAGACACTCTATAGGACTAGCAAAAATCTGTTCAATACTTTGTTACTTTGTTAAGTGTGTAGGACGCGTCAGCTCACTGGTCAGTCTAAATAACATTTTAGAATACGTGCTTTGTTATAATCTTGTTTGTTTGTTTGTTTGGGTTGAGGCTTTACGTCCCAGTAAACAGTTTTTCAGTCATGTCGGGACGCTTTCCTTGGTTGAACCAGTAGCCTACTAAGCAATAAGGGTGAAGTGACTTGCTCACGGACACAACATCGTCTCCCCTGGTGAGAATCAAACCCGCAACCTTGCGATCAAGAGTCCGGCACTCTACCAACTGAATTAACGGTGCTCCCTTGTTATATAATCTGGGCTATTGTGAAAACTGTATGAGTACGGGGGCATTAATGTACTGGTCTCGATTTTCTTGGTCTAGTTAAAGGGAAGCGCACACAAACATCGACAGACATTTGAAAGAAAGGTCTTGGAGAGCTGAACATTTTGCAACAATTTTCATGAAAATCGGTCTGTTACGAAATGGATCTAATCGTCCACTATGTCGTCGAGATTATTTTAATCCTTTCAATCAGTAAGGCTACAGTTTTTAGGGTAACTGTGGTAATAAAACATTTACGGAAATTGTGGCTATGTTATGCATGGGTTGTTTGTGAATACCTCTCGTGGACAGCGTATTGCATGATTTTAAGGTGAATACCTGCACGAGTCTTTTGATTGTGGACAGCGTGTTGCATGATTTTAATGTGAATACCTGCACGAGTCCCTTGATTTAAATGTTAGACGCATAGTATTTATACGCCTATCTTTTAATGAAAAGTTAGACGTGGCTGTTTAATTCTTGATGGATGTTATATTGTTGTGTGCCCAGATTCTGTGTTAAGACCTAGAAGGGCACATCAAGTCCGGCAGTCAGCTGTTAGGACTTAGAGCCACGTCTCACCTGGAGATTCGATATACGTCTCCAGGTTAATACCAACCCGGGTAGAGGCAGTTACAACGCCGTTTGTGCATGGTTCCTAAGCAGAGGCGGGAAGCACAAAATGTAGGCGGAAGTGGTTAGCACAGTTTTGCCAGATTCTGTGATAAGATCTGAAGGTCACATCAAGTGTGGGACAGTGTTCGTCCACTAAGGTGTTTTAATATATATAGACTGGTCCCTGGTACGATCCAGGGAGCGACCAGTATATAATCGTGCACGTGTTAATAAGAGTTGGTGTTCCTCATGATATATGGACTGGCCCATGACATGATCCAGGGAACGACGAATTGAAGTCTACCAACATAAGGCCTTGTTTTTTTTGTATGAGCTCAAACTAACGTTGTTTTTGTTCTTTGTGTTTTCCTTTAGTTCATGGCGCTGAGCCGAGTACGGTGTTGACGTCAGACGGTAATCTATTTGCGTTCTGTACGCAAATCGATTACAGATTTGAAACAAACACCTTACTTGGGCCAGCGACATGAACTGATATGTGTTGTATATTATTGTAATTGTGAATTGTTGTAAATTGTATCGTTGTATATAGAATTTACATTATATATAAACTTCAAAAAATTCTAACGTTGTTAGAGTTTCCTTGTTAGTGTATTACACTAGTAGATAACCCTTTAACCGGAAATCACCCTCCGCCGTCCTGGCGACGCATAAGGCTCTACACCCGTGTCGACCGTGTGTAAAACCTTCTGCGTAACATGGTGTCAGAAGTGGGATTTGACTTCTGGTTAATATCTGCCAGTGTAAGACATTGACAATATATACAGAATCTCGGCACAATTTTGTCACACATTTTTTTTATTATTGACTTTCTGATTGTTCTTTTCTAAGGTGACGTAAGGATGTTTGTAAGGCTGTGAATTTTAGGGGAGCAATTTTGCCGCTAAATTCTTTGTAAATGTAACATACACTCAATTAAGGTCAACTATTCTTATTCCCTGCGTGATGAAGTGCGATAGCCCATGCATTAATTTGTGATAAAATGTAACAGGTTGCATATCTGAGTGGGGAAACTGAGGTATATAGACCTGAATTGTCTTGGCACGGATGATACATATTTAGTTTTAAGGTCCATTTGAGTTCCTTGGCACTGCTGTTGCATGACAATCTGTTAGTTTATTAACTTAAACGTTTTGTACGTTGTGTCGTAACCGTTACTGAGGTCCATTTTATGTCCTGATTTAGTAACGTAGGTCACCCGTAACGTTATATAATATCGTTACAATGAATTAAACCTAATAGCAGAATCTTAAGTTTGATTTACCGTTGGTATCTTATAAGGTTTTGTAATGTAGGACGTACAGTTGTCGTGTCAGTGTTAATACGTTGCGTTACATACGTTACGTTTGTATATCCGATACGCTAGATCAAGTTGGGCGTAATTGTAATGTGGGTTATTTACGTCATCTAATTGTGTCATTTGAAAGTGAAAAGTAATTCTCGGCAAAGTCAACGTCAGTTTATGACGTCATTTCCGGTCTGTTATGAACGTAACTTTAATAGCTACGTCTAGATCGCGAGTATACTAATTAATCAACGTTTTAGTTGGATTAGTTTGTTATTATTATTGTTAACGTTTTAGTTAACGTGTGTGACTATAAGTGAACGTCGGTTTCAGTTAGGTTAACGTGAGCATTACGTTAAGCGTCATGGATCAGTTAGTTAAGACGGGAAAGGAGTTAGGTTATGAGGGGCAGGCATTGCAGGATTTTGTAAAGCAACAGCAAGAGACTGAGAGGGCAGAAAGGCACGCGGTAAGGGAGCTTGATAAAGAAAGGATCGCGCAGGCTGAAAAAGATAGGGAAGTTGAATTAGCTAAGATTGCGGCGGATAGGGAAATCGCGATGGCGCGGATTGAAAGTATAGAGCGGCAAGCCGAGAAAGATAGGGAAGCTAAGTTGTCTCAAGTCGAAAGTGATAAGGAAGCGAAGTTGTCGAGCGAAGTCGAGTTAGAAAAGTTGAAGTACAGTTTTGAATTGCAGCAACGCGAGTTAAAGAATCAGATAGATTTGCAGAAGGTAACGTTTAGAGTTGAATTAGAAAAACAGAAGGCTGAAAAGTTAGCGCATGCGCGAGATCCCAAGTTACCGTATTTTGATGAAAGTAAGGACAAAATGGATAGTTACTTATCAAGGTTTGAGAAATACACGACGGCAAATAAATGGGATAAAAACGTTTGGGCTGCATATTTAAGCGCATTACTTAAAGGTCGCGCGCTTGATGTCTATGATAGATTGTCTGTAGATGATGCAGCAGATTATGACAAGTTGAAAGATGCGTTGTTAAAGAATTTTGATATGACTGAACGCGGATTTAGGAAGAAATTTCGCTATGATAGGCCTGAAAAGTCCGAAACGTTTATTCAGTTTAGTAGTAGACTTAGGTCGTATCTTAATAAATGGTTGAAAATGGCGAAGGTAGACCAGTCTTACGAAGCTGTTTGCGATTTTTTCGCTAGAGATCAGTTTTTAGAATCCTGTAGTAAAGAACTATATGTTCATTTGAAACCGAAAACATTCACGAATCTAGGTGAAATGGCTAGGGAAGCAGATTTATTTGCAGAAGCACGTGGCGGTGTCTACGCTTGTGTTAATAAGGGGCAGCGTGATAGTAAGGGCGTAACTCAGAGTAGATCTGATAATAAGCCGAGTGCGAAGCCAGAGATAAAATGTAGTATTTGTGGTAAGGGACATTTAACATATAAATGTTTTAAGAATCCCGATAGGAAGCAAGCATATAGTGCGGAGGTAGGTGCAAGTGCAAGCGGGTATAGCGGAAGTAAGGGGAGTAGTTATGCACCGAAAGATGAGACACAAAGATCACAAAGTAAGAGCGATACTGTACAGACGAAGGGTAGTAATTCAGATCGTGGCCGTGGTCGGGGTTATTCCCGCGGACGTGGTCGGGGTGGCGGACATCAAATGAGCTTTTGTAAAACTACAATGAATAGGTCTCATGAAATTGAAGGTCTCTATAAGAGTAAGGAAGAAAGTCCACTAATCAATGATAACGTGGATAGGGAAGGTGTCTGTTACTTTTTAAGGTCGCGATTACCAACAGCGCAGGGTACGGTTAATGGTAAGACTGTTGTAGTTTTAAGGGACACAGGTTGTACTGGGTGTGTCGTTCGTAGAAACTTGGTTTCTAATGATCAGTTACTTGGTAGAGAATCTGATGTAACTTTGATTGATGAATCTACCCAAAGGTATCCCTTAGCAATGGTTGACATAGATTGTCCATTTTTCACAGGAAAAACTGAGGCATTGTGCATGGAAGATACATTGTTTGACCTGGTTATTGGAAATATTGACGGGTCAAAACTTCCCGATATGTCCCATTTTGCAATGGCGGCAGTGACTAGGTCACAAGCTAAGCAAGGTGAAGAGGTCTATAGGAAACTTAAAGTTCCTGATCAAATTATTGCTAGTGATAAGGAGGCATTGAAGCAGGCCCAAGTTGTTGACCCGAAATTAAATGGCATAAGGCAAAGAGTGGAATCTGGGAATGTGACTATTAGTCGTGGATTGAACCGAGGTGAAACTAAGTTTATCCGAAAGAAAGATTTATTGTATAGGCAGTTTACTAAGGGAAACAAGGTCACTTTGCAACTTATTATCCCTGAAGGTTTTCGTGAAAAGGTGTTAAGACTGGCGCACGAAACCTTGATGTCAGGTCATTTGGGCATAAAGAAAACTATGGATAGAGTGTTAACTGAGTTCTTTTGGCCTGGAGTTTGTGGTGATGTGGCAAGGTTTTGTAAATCTTGTGACATATGTCAAAGGACTATTCAAAAAGGTCGTGTCACTAAGGTACCTTTAGGAAAGTTGCCACAGATTGACACACCATTTAAACGAGTCGCTGTTGATATAGTTGGACCGATAGAACCTCATTCTGACAGGAAATCCCGCTATATTTTAACAATGATAGACTATGCGACGAGATATCCCGAGGCGGTAGCGTTACCCGGCATTGAGACGGAACGCGTAGCCGAAGCGTTAGTTGAGATGTTCAGTAGATTAGGAATACCGAGTGAAATGCTAATCGAGCATGATAGTAAGATCACGATTGACGTCATGAGAGAGGTTAGTAGGTTGTTGTCGCTTCAAGATCTGACAACTATTCCTTATCAATCTACTGGTAAAGGACCCGTGGAGAAATTCCATGATACATTGAAACAGATATTACGTGAAATGTGCGTAGAACGTCCAAATGACTGGGACAGGTATCTCCCAGCATTATTATTCGCAGTAAGGGAAGTTCCGCAAGAGTCGTTAGGTTTTTCCCCGTTTGAACTGTTGTATGGACGTAATGTTAGGGGTCCTATGCAAATATTAAAGGAATTATGGTCTGTAGAGGAAACTGACCAACGTGCGTTATTGACGTATCAGTACGTTATTGATCTAAAAAAACGTTTAGAGAGAACGTGTAAGTTAGCACAGGATATTGTCCGGAAAATGGACGTAAAGCAGAATGCTTATTATGATAAACGCGCGAGGTCGCGTAAGTTTGACGTCGGAGACAAAGTACTTTTGCTACTCCCGAATGAGTGCAATAAATTGTTACTTCAATGGAACGGGCCATATGAAGTTGTCGAAGTAGTCAATGTAATGAACTACAAGATTAACGTCAAGGGCGTCGTGAATACTTATCCTGCTAACATGATTAAGCAGTACGTTCAACGTCAAAAGAACGTGTCGTCTGCAGTTGTTAATGCACGTGACAATGTTGGATCAGAGGATCACAGTGATCCGAATGTCCAAAGAGTTAACATTTGTACGTCAGAGGACGTATCCCAATATGACTTCATACGTGAAAACGTAAAGCCCGACGACGTAACGTCGATTCAGAAAGCAAACATGGAAGAACACGGTGGCGTTAGTAGATTAGAGGCAGAGGCAACGGAACCTGTGGGATCTGTCGTGCGAAGTAGGTGTAATGTCAAGGACAGCGTTAATTTTACTCCTGATACACTTAAAGGTGGCGATTTCCACCTAGTGTTCGATCAGACTTACCCATTCTTCCCCATTCCATTTGAGGCACGACAGGTACGACACAGAGAATTGATTGACTTTGGGATTAGGTAAATCTGTTGCCAAGATAATTTGGGGGCGGACTACCTTAGTAGATAGTGTAGCCACGTTATGCATCGCACCGTTGTTGTGTATATAGCTAGTTTTCCAGTTTTGACATAGCCTACGATTCGATCGCATTTCGTACTATTACAGAAAAGAAACATTGTTATGTTTTTTTCTCCCTAAGGGGAAACCTAGGGGGAACCCATGTTACGCAGAAGGTTTTACACACGGTCGACACGGGTGTAGAGCCTTATGCGTCGCCAGGACGGCGGAGGGTGATTTCCGGTTAAAGGGTTATCTACTAGTGTAATACACTAACAAGGAAACTCTAACAACGTTAGAATTTTTTGAAGTTTATATATAATGTAAATTCTATATACAACGATACAATTTACAACAATTCACAATTACAATAATATACAACACATATCAGTTCATGTCGCTGGCCCAAGTAAGGTGTTTGTTTCAAATCTGTAATCGATTTGCGTACAGAACGCAAATAGATTACCGTCTGACGTCAACACCGTACTCGGCTCAGCGCCACGAACTAAAGGAAAACACAAAGAACAAAAACAACGTTAGTTTGAGCTCATACAAAAAAAAACAAGGCCTTATGTTGGTAGACTTCAATTCGTCGTTCCCTGGATCATGTCATGGGCCAGTCCATATATCATGAGGAACACCAACTCTTATTAACACGTGCACGATTATATACTGGTCGCTCCCTGGATCGTACCAGGGACCAGTCTATATATATTAAAACACCTTAGTGGACGAACACTGTCCCACACTTGATGTGACCTCAGATCTTATCACAGAATCTGGCAAAACTGTGCTAACCACTTCCGCCTACATTTTGTGCTTCCCGCCTCTGCTTAGGAACCATGCACAAACGGCGTTGTAACTGCCTCTACCCGGGTTGGTATTAACCTGGAGACGTATATCGAATCTCCAGGTGAGACGTGGCTCTAAGTCCTAACAGCTGACTGCCGGACTTGATGTGCCCTTCTAGGTCTTAACACAGAATCTGGGCACACAACAATATAACATCCATCAAGAATTAAACAGCCACGTCTAACTTTTCATTAAAAGATAGGCGTATAAATACTATGCGTCTCACATTTAAATCAAGGGACTCGTGCAGGTATTCACATTAAAATCATGCAACACGCTGTCCACAATCAAAAGACTCGTGCAGGTATTCACCTTAAAATCATGCAATACGCTGTCCACGAGAGGTATTCACAAACAACCCATGCATAACATAGCCACAATTTCCGTAAATGTTTTATTACCACAGTTACCCTAAAAACTGTAGCCTTACTGATTGAAAGGATTAAAATAATCTCGACGACATAGTGGACGATTAGATCCATTTCGTAACACGGTCCAGCAGTTTAAGAGATATGGCCTTCTGAACATTTCAAAATGTTTATCTATGGCGGCCGCCATTTTGAAAGATCGGGTATGAAACCCACCACCCGCACCCGCACCCGTGCTCAAAACCCATCACCGGAAATTTTAGTGGCGACATTTGAGATATAAGCAAAAGTGTTATTCTAGACTTTTCTGGTTATAGATATTGGGAATTATATGAACTATTTCTGGTACAAAAGTCTTTTCCAACAGATTTAGTTTTAAGACAAAAAAGGGAATTGTTGCAATTTCGGGGGTATGAAACCCACCACTCGCCACCGGGAAATTTTTATCAGTTATTTCCATTTATAGCTTTATTAAATGAGATTAGTTTCCTTGATTGTTACTATTTCGACTTTATTATCAAAACCTCGCAAATTTTATTTGACGATAATAAGAAATTTATAATATTTAAAGAAATAAACGACTTTTTGTGGAAATAATTGATGTTCTAAAAATAGATATATATTGCGGAATTTAGCTACACCAAGAAACCGAAACGTACTTAAATAAAGGGGACATGCTGTAATTGCAGAGGGAGTCTGAGGGGTTATGATGGCGAAACATTGACATCTGTTATTCATTAAGGATATCTTATTGACTGGTGTTTCATATTTGTTAGATACTTAGAAACACTTTCATGAAAACAAAATATAACTTTATACAACAGCAAAGGTCACTGTCACCATGGTACAAAACTGGCATCTCAGCGTCTCTCTGACTGTCTGTCTGTGTCTGTGAACCAGTTTAAATCTAGGTTGAACAACCATTTGGAAAAGATTACCAATAAAATTCCAGACAGACTGCTATACTCCATATTCGCAACAAGGCCAGTACCAAAGAAGAATACCAGAACGGATCTCAGAGGCAAACGCCTAACAGCGATCTCGACAACAAGTAACAAGTAACAAGTCAGTCTGTCTGTGTGTGTGTCTTTCTGTCTCTTTCTTTCTTTCTCTCTCTCAGACATTAAGAGTTTGTGTATGTGTATGTTAGTGTGTGAGAGTGTTGTCTTGAATCGTGATCATCTTATAAGAGAAGAGAGAACTGAACGTTTTGCTGGCCGTCTACTTATATGTCAGCGTTTAGTAATTTTATATTTACTGTGCTTCTAAAGTGCCACAGGAGGACTCCAACTCTTTAAGATCTCTTCTTTTTCTTTGTTTTTTTTTTTCACGGCTTTCTAAGCTTGGAGCTCTCCAAAAGCCCACAATCATAATATATGTTGTGTATCTCGCAATCAGACACACTATCATATAAACGTCGTACATTTTGGCAAACATTTGAAACATTAGATCTTGGAAAGACAACACACACACACACACACACACACAGAGACTAAATGTCTGAGAGAGACAGACAGACAGAGAGAGGCACACAGACAGAAAGAGACAAACAGACAGATACAGACAGACTGACTGACACAGACAGACAGTCAGAGAGACAGTGAGACGCCAGAGTTTCTTACCATGCTGACAGTAATCTTTGCTGTTGCATAAAGTTACTTGACTACATGAAAGTTTTTTAAGTATTAGTCAAACAAGTATGTAAACACCAGTCAATAAGATATCCTAAATGAATAACAGGTGTCAAGGTTTCGCCACCATAAACCTCCAGACTCCCTCTGCAATTACAGCACGTCCCCTTTATTTCAGTACGTTTCGGTTTCTTGGTGTAGCTAAATGCCGCAATATATATGTCACAGGGTGAAAATATTTCATCCTAAAAATCCTTTACTAAATTCTCCTACAGTCCAATTTATCCTATATTTCATGTCATTCCACTCATTTTCCCTATAGCTCTAATCCTCTTAAGCATTATTTTAAAAGTTAGCGCATATCCGTTTTCGGTTTTTGTCCTTATGTAATTTAGCGCGCGCGATTCACTTCACTGACTCACGCTTGCATCCGCACGCACGACCTTTGCGCCCTGTCAGTCTTTCATTGTCTCTGGCAGGGGTAGGACTTACGTCCACCTCTAAGGACAACATGATATAAATGTGTCCTTTTAATTAAGGAGCGCATTTTATATATTTACAGGTATGTGCTTACTATTTCATGTCTTCATTTAGTGATAATTCAGATAATTTTGTAATTTGTGTCCATTTGTAAATATTTGCTAAATTGTGTATTTCCCTTCTTTGGGCCTCGTACTGCCCAAGCTGCCTGTCAGTCTTTCATTGTCTCTGGCAGGGGTAGGACTTACGTCCACCTCTAAGGACAACATGATATAAATGTCTCCTTTTAATTAAGGAGCGCATTTTATATATTTACAGTGTGTGCTGGCCTGGGAATCAGGGAAATATCGATATATTCCATTAAACCACATCTATCATCTTTATGTCGTGGTGATTTCTTCCCCCGAACCCCCTCGAGGCAGAATGGGACAAGCTCATCATTATATTCCATTCTATTCTCCGACATATATCTATTTTTAGAACATCAATTATTTTCACAAAAAGTCGTTTATTTCATTAAATATTATAAATTCCCTATTATCGTCAAATAAAATTGGCGAGGTTTTGATAATAAAGTAGAAATAGTAACAATAAAGGAAACTAATCTCATTTAATAAAGCTATAAATGGAAATAACAGATAAAAATTTCCCGATGGCGAGTGGTGGGTTTCATACACCCGAAATTGCAACAATTCGCTTTTTTGTCTTAAAACTAAATCTGTTGGAAAAGACTTTTGTACCAGAAATAGTTCATATAATTCCCAATATCTATAACCAGAAACATCTAGAATAACACTTTTGCTTATATCTCAAATGTCGCCTCTAAAATTTCCGGTGGTGGGTTTTGAGCACGGGTGCGGGTGCGGGTGGTGGGTTTCATACCCGATCATTTTGAAAGCATGGTCACGTGACCAAATTCGGAAAATTCTTATTTACAGTAGTAGGTCGAGTTTTTCCACTCAATGTAGGTAAATCTTGATTATATTTAATATAAAGATCAAATATTTACCATTTACTGGCGATTTTTTTGCACCAGAACTGTAGTTATTTTATATTTTTAATTGTGAGTTTATGACGTCATTTACTCACAGCCTCGTTCTGAACTCAGACGATCAAAATTTTATAACTTCTGTAACTTAATACAATCTTTCGATACTCGGAATACCCGTGCAGTATTTGACTCAGAATACCCGCTCAATGCAAATTATGCGCTCAAAATACCCGTCCAGTACTGCTCGGAAAAACTGAGCTGTTTTGCACGCGGTTTTGGAACTTTAAGTATGTGTACAGTGAACAAAATCAGTGATATTTTCAAATCTTCTACAAGGTATCATTTACTTCTTTTTCGTTTTACAAAGTAAAATCAAATAGACGTTTATTGACAAAGAATACGTGCGAAATTTAACTTTTGAAGACGTTTTTTTGCTCTTGAAAGATGACCAAGTAAATGCAGAATATGTGAGCAGAGCCATGCGATCACATTTCTAGGTTAATTATGTTGCACATACCAGTCGACTGAACGAAAATTGCATGCACTTACAAGGTCTAGGCACAGACCGAGCTTAAAATGCATTTTACTTGGTCCTACGTGAGAATAAACCCAGTTTACATCGGTAGAATCTCCAGTGTCATCATCTGTTATCCTCGCGTCGGCCATTTTGTTTGCTCGAAAAGTACATTGCATAAGGTCAGGGTCCTATAGCGTGTAAAATGCGTTGCAAACACTGTACATTTTATTTGTTAAATGTAAAAAATGGAATGCCCAGAGAGTGCTGCAATCAAATGAGGTAGCCTATCATAGGCATCAAGAAGAAGAGAAAACCCCTGCGAACAAAATCCACAAAATAACAAGTAATCAATATCACAACAATTAGCTCTTTCTTCCCCAGCCGAGGTTGTAAATCTGCTAAAGTTAACATTTAAACGTGATAACAACAGCTTCGGCAATACAAAATACGATATAAGTCACCTACCCCAAGTGATATTAAGTACGTATTACACCAGAACCGTCGCCTAGGAACGCCTTTAAACGCTTACTTTTATTTTCATTACTCCTGTGCTTCATATATACAAAGGGACTCTATTGTGCGGCTTGTTCTTATACTATAGTCTGTTGAGTGACTTTTTGTACAGACTCAACCAAAAAATCCCATAAAATGCGTTGGTTTTGACTTAAGTCTACAACATGCCATCTCCAGTCACTATCGACAGCCGTACCGTGCAAATATTTTTACAATCGACAGCCGTATCATTGGTCATCGACAGCCGTATTGTAACGTTTTTAAATCGTTCATAACATCTAGCAGAAACAATAAATGAGGCTAATGATATTAGTGCGCCAGAGCTCCTTTGCAAAGCAAACTGTCCAGGCAGTTTTATTTGTCTCTGACAGTTGTAAATGCTGAAATTTTGCAAATAAACGAAGAAAATGGAAGTTTTTGATACCAAGTACATTTTTGTAAAGATCTTTGTGTCACAACGCTAACCAAGAGATCAGATATAAAGTTCAACACCTCTTTGACGATCAGCGGTGATTAAAATGTTTCTTTTTTCATTTTTCGAAGCTCAGAAGGCACCCGAACTTGGATACTAACACCATCGACAGCCGTACTGCTCGGTCGAAAGCCGTAATTCTCGGTCGACAGCCAAATACGCAGTACCGGCTCGGTCGACAGCATAGGTGGAAGCATTGGTATTACCCCCGTGTCCAAGGCAAGGCAACGGTGAAATCAGTGATGCACACATGGAAATCAGACTAAAAATCGTCTGAAACTAGGGCGATCAGTGCGAGAAAAAATAGTGGTGGTGGTGGTGGGGGGGGGGGGGGGGCGCAATTCTGAATTACCGCGGTGAAAAAATGTACTTTTAGGGAGAAAAAAAAACGGTATTGCAAATACCGTATTAATCCTACTAAACGCCCCTGCTCTAATAAACGCCCAATCCCCTTTCCCGAAAATAATGTTATATTAAATTGCATGAATTCCTGCTTGCTCCTCTGGATGAGGTAGCTCTTTGAGATGGGTTATACTCTTAAAGAAAAGAAAGTGCTCCAAGAGGAGCAAATTCTTTTTTTAAGAGTTGACCCCCTACTGAGAAGAGAGTCAAAATAGTAAAGTAACTGCTTCTGCAAGTATACCCACTCACCTTAATACTGTTTATTAGATGTATTTGGCAGTGGCTGATTTTCAACACTTTAGGCTCTTAATAACGCCTCTCTTTCGTAAAATTCAAAGCCCTGTGGCGTTTAACAGGATTAATGCGGTTTACATTTATTCATTCTGTTGAGGTGTTCCAGTTATGCCTCCCATTAGGTATCATACCTGAATTGTGCGTAAATTCACAGACCTGGCCTAGGGATATTAGGCTGCAATTGTGTTACATTGGCTGAGAAATAACCCAGCAGACACATGACATTGTAATGACGTCGCACTGACGTCGATGCGACGTCATTGCGTCGCATCAACGTCTGTACAACGTCATTTGCACACTAGGTTATGACCCACAATTTTAAGAATGTTTCATTTCTCAAGACTAATTCCTCTTGGGAAAACAATTACTTGGATGTCCCACTGGGTTAACCATATTCTAACAAAGAGTAAGACCCTGCTAGCACCGCCGTGCTTTTCAAGGCATTACTTATATGTTCATTATGTGTATTCTTTCTTTTTTCGCTAATGGCGTCTTAGCATCTTCTACAGTTGAGTTTTCGGCGCGCTCAGTAATTGTCTACGCCGATCTTTCAAGCTTTCAAACTAAATTTTGCACTGCAAAAGCTCCTCACATTTTCAGCAAACCATGTCAGTGTTTTTATATATAATACGTTTGAAAATTTAACATCTCATTAACCAAGGATATCGTTAATTTCGAACAAGCGGGCTTTGATTTTTCTTACAATTATGTAAATTACATGTAACTCACTAATATCTCTCAATGTAGACTTTTGCATCACTTCTTCGTTATTTTTTTTTTTTCAGAATCTGAAGTGTTATGATGTTGAATGTAATGACATTGATTGCTTGGAAATTGAAATAGAAACGCGTGCCATCTTACCAACGTGTACGGCTACCGGAGATGATTCCTGCTTTGTAAATATCTTTAAGGACTTCTACGCTAAGGCGTGAATTTTCCCCATGATTAAAAAGTTATACGCATCACTGAGTTTTGCTTTGCATTTATTACTATGACATGTAACTTGCATGACAAATGAAGTTCCAACTGTTTGTGTCAATGTAAAGTACGTTAAACATACGTTCACGTTGACGTCATTGTTGAGATAAATTGTAAATTATCCTCAAACTGATCGTTGAAATAATGATTTATTGTATACATTTCACCCCTTTTTTACTTACATTACTTTCATAACAGACAACACTGGATAGTTTTGACTATATGTATGTGACCTTGACCTCATTTCAAGGTCATGGTACACAATATAATCCTTGAAGATGACAATGCTTCTGTTGACCATTCTTCTTCTTAGGCTTACTGAGTATCGTTCCCCCCCTCCCCCCTCAATGACCCAGTTTCCCACTCATATATATTGCGTACTTGCATCGCATAAGTCTCCTGCATGAAGGAAATGCTGGGTCACGTGGGGGGAGTACTTGTATTTTAGTTATAGTGAAGCGTTCTCTTTTGGCCGCTTTGACCGGAAGTATAAATGTTTAAATACCGATAAAGCGTAACAAGAAGAAAATCATTGCTTTGTATAGTGATATGCGTGAATTTAGCATGCATTTAATGACAAAAATTTATGGAATGAATGACTGGTTTCAATATTTTTATTTCCTAGAAAAATGAGGTATGCGAAAACCTAGAATTTAGGGTAGGTAGGGTCAGCCTGGATTATCTCCCCATGTCTTTGGGTCTGAATCACCAATGATCTGATTTCATACGGTTTACATATTTGTGGAAGCTCTGCTAAGAAAAGTTTGCACACTTTATACTTTTGAAAATTCGGACCTGTCGTGCCGGTCTAATGGGGAAAATCCTCGCCTTACTCATAGAAGTCCTTTAATTACTACGATAGTTGATATTAATTTCAGCCAAATGTTTGGAGTATTGCTTCTAGCTCTTTATTTCAAGCAAATTTTCGTGGTGCTGATTCTGGCTATCTATATCTCTATTACATCGGCAATTTGGTTGAAATAAAGAGCTAGAAGCCGGAAAGTTTGGTAGAAACAGTACAGTGAATTTACTTCTACTTACAACTCATTTTACCGCCAGGTGATGAAGATATTGGCGGTAGTGGTCAGTGTAGAGGACTTGGACTATAGGTGGCGGTACAGGGAAGTCGACCATATCGTTTAAACAAGTACTAATCATTTTATTGTACATGTACGTGAATGCTAAAAATATATGTTCTGAGATATCATAATTGCAAACTTTCAAACAAACTTGAAGGTAAGTTTGATTTTTCTGATCAGTTCGGGAAAATTATCGTTCTTTACAAACGTATCGGATATAATATAAATGTAATGCTACAGTCTGCATGTCTAGTGGTTTATCCAAACATGGTTAAAAACTTTGCTTCCCTCTTTAATTGCACGCCGGTTGTTCAGGCATCAGACTAAGTGATAGTTTACTTTTGCTCCGGTATTTCAGTGGAGTTGTCTGACTTCCCAGGAGTCTCCTGGTGTCGCAATACGTTCTTTCCGTTGTGTCCTCATCTCTGATTCACCATAGGCCTTATCCGTGATTTCCGAAGATGGTTCATTGATGAGTTAGGAAACCTTCATGCGGATCAAACAGCTAATTTAATGTTTCAAACCACTGCAGAAGCAGAGGGCGAGGTTTGGGTCCAGTAAAACTAGTTTAAGCCCCCGGTTATCTTTTGCTGACCTTTTCAAGGCGGTACTTCTGTTGCGGTTCCATGATGCTATATTGTACTGTGTCCGCTTGTCTATGGTCTCTGGTGGTTTGGTCACCTGTATTGCTGCCCAATCTGGCTTCTGTTTTGTTTTGTAATGAAAATAAAAAATAAGTAAAGATAGATGTTGATGCTGTTATTGGGGTAGCTGAATGACCATCTGTTTGGGAAAGAGCTGCTCATTCGGTTTACTGTGCGTGTCTTTCGTAAACTTGTGTCAATTTCTGTGTGTTTGTGCTTCTTTCCCTATTGGTTTTGAGAACGGAATCTGGGATTTGATTGTATTATTTCCTGATCATTGCCTATCTTTTTACTCTTCATCGCTATCTTTGTCAAGATATTTTCCAAATATTTGTATTTAAGGATCGATGGCTCTTATTTAAATTTACAGGATCATAAAATTGAAGACTGCAACGGCTACATCTCTCCATCAGCCACTAAAAAGAGATGGATCATCACGCAGCCAAAATGGCATTCGGCTGCATTAAAATACCTGTCTTAAAACGCGGTTTTTGCTTGAATAGCCTCTTTCATCTCACTTGCCAGAGTCCATTTTATAATCATGAGTCGGTATGACTCTGTGTCATGCCCATGGGTTGGCGTTGTGACCTATCACAAAGTAGAGTTGTCGAGATTCGTGACGTATTTTAGACAATGTATTTAGGTGATTTTCGTGAGCTGGGGCCGTATTCATAAAGCAACTTAAGTCGTTGCTATGCGGTTGCTAAGGCTAAATATCTATAAAGGACATTCCCTACAACTATGAAATTTGGTCTGGATCTTTTTCAGACTGTTCATCCCGACCAAATTTCATAGTTGTAGGGAATCTCCTTCAAAGAAATTTAGCCTTAGCAACAGCATAGCAACCACTTAAGTCGTTTTATGAATACGGCCCCTGATCTGTATTCCAGAGATCAATATTGTGCGTTTTAGATTGAGATGGAACAGACCGACAGATACACTTTTACAAAAGCAGGATGCGGACCCTGTGAAAACAAAGTTTTTGTTACAACTGGTACAACAAAGAATGAGAAGGCAACAAGCCGTGAATTACAAACAATAGACGACAGAACTTCGGAAATTACCATGGAAATGACAACTGTTCCTGGCAAATCGACTACTGGCGGTTCGCACTGGTTTACAAGAAAACGGAGAGCCATTAGTAAGAAAGTCACCAAAGACTGTTGTAATGAGGATTATTGTAATCGAAATAACCCGTGTGGTCGCTTCACCTGTTCTGCAGGGGCACCTGGTTTTACCATTTTCTTAATTTTAGTGACAGTTGCAACTTGTTTCTATTATTTTTATTGTTAATCCATAAATGCCTAGCGTCCCATAAAGTACATAATCGGGGAAATGTTTATGGAATATTATCGGACTTGAGTCAGATCTATAAAACTCTGATGCCAGGGTAGAAATTTTGTAGAAAATTGTGGTCACCTGTATTAAGGGATCACCTGTCTTAAGCAGGCAGCTTTTCTGGGTCCCTTAAACCAAAATACAAAGCAAACGAACCTGTATTAAGGGTCGCCTGTCTTAAGCAGCCACTTTATGTCCTTCCCTTTGCTGACTGTATTTCGATTTTACCTTATAGAATGTCATCGAAAATTATCATCCGGAGCTCCTTATTCCTACGTTCCTTCACTATATTGCGCACAGAGTCCCAGGTTACGGGGCTTTAACCGTAACACCCAACCCCTTGATCCGGGGCTGAACTATATGAGCCGCGACACGACAAACCCAACAATGTGGATATGCGCCCAGCGAAGACTCAGATCAGCCTGGGCATCCGCCCAGTCTGATCAGAGTCTTTGCTGTCCGCATGGAGGTAGCATAGACCCTTGGCTTCCCTTTAAGCGCTTAGGGAAGATTCTAATCAGACTAGGCGGAGGCCCAGGCTGATCCGAGTCTGCACTGGGCAAACAACCGCTTTGTTGGTTTTCTCGTGTCGCGGCTCATATAAGGATTACCCTTTCTTATATCCAGAAATGTAGGCAATTAGTGTTACATTTCAGGAAAAAAAAATAAAAAAAACGATGACATGCTTTGTCTCTGTCAGATATTTGATAATCACCTGGGGCCAGATGCTCGAAACCAACAATGTTGTTAGTTAACAAAACTTGAAATTTTCAATACATATTTGTAAAAGCACTGCCACTTGTGTAGAAAAGGGCAAAAGCTCCGCACAATTTCCAGTAAAAACTATTACCACAATAAATTTTCTGAGTATTGTAAGACTTAATGAATCCCCGATCTGTGGCTTCGTCAAACTAACTATGATTTGAACAACCGGGCCTAGGCAGCGGCCTAGGATGATAAATGCATCGGTCAAACTAGAAATGGCTGTCACTGTTTGGGATAAATGAGGAATTGTACAATAAAAGATGAAATTTTCATTCGTTTTACTTTATTTAAACTGGTATAACAGTTGCTAAAATGTACAAAATTAGCCCCGCACGAAATGTTACTGAATTACAACATTGATTAACAGTAACTAGAAACATGGTAACTAATAGGGCCCCGCCTTTATGCAACTGTTGACAACATTTAAGTCATATGTGCCAAACCAGAAATAACAATACCAGCTTTCTGTTATCATGTTGTTCCTTCATATTCAATATGTTGTTTGAAATTAAGCCTCTGGTAGTGTCATCAAGATATGGGCAAAATACCAAATCACAATTGATTAAAACATGGTCAACAACTCTATGAAGTAATTAAAATAACAAAGGGTTATAACTCTGTTAAAAATGAAGTTGTAGTTATGGTTCTTTTTCTCTACGCATTATCCGATGATGTTTATATTTGTACAAAGTTTTGTGAAAATATCTTCAAGAATTTTAAAGTTAGAGGTTGAACATGTTTTCCAGACTGTCAACTAGAAATGGGAATAATTCCGTAAAAAATGTAGATGAAGCTTCAGTTCTTATTCTCTGCTCATTGTCTGATGATGTTTTATATTATGTACAAGTTCTATGAAAATATCTTTGATACTTTAAAAGCTATACAGCGGACACGATTTCTGTATTCAAAAAAATTACAAAGGGGCATAATTCAGTAACAAGTGTAGGCAGAGTTAGGATTCTTGTTCTCTGCACATCGTCTGATGATGATTTACAGTTGTACCAAGTCATGTGAAAATATCTCAAACGGTTTCAGAGATAAAAAGCGGACACGATTTCTTCCCTCAGAATTTCAAAGGGACATAGTTCAGTAAAAAACATAGGCAGAGTTATGGTTCATGTTCTCTGCATATCGTCTGATGATGCTTTACATTTGTACCAAGTCTTGTGAAAATATCTTTAACGGGTTCAGAGTAATGAAGCAGACACAATTTCTGTACTAAAAAATTACAAAGGGGCATAATTCAGTAAATATTGTAGACAGAGTTATGGTTCTTGTTCTCTGCACATCGTCTGGTGATGCTTTACATTTGTACCAAGTCTCGTGAAAATATCTCTAACGGTTTCAGAGTTATGAAGCGGAAATGATTTCTGTACTCAAAATAACAAAGGGGCATAATTCAGTAAAAAATGTAGGCAGAGTTATGGTTCTTGTTCTTTGCACATCGTCTGATGATGCTTCACATTTGTATGAAGTCTCATGAAAATATCTCTAACGGTTTCAGAGTTATTGAGCGGACACGAAATGATGACGGACGGACGGACGGACGAACCCACGAATGACCATTTAGGTGGCTAAACGTCATGTGGCTAAAAACATTATGTGGCTACTAATTTTAAGTGGCAAATATGCTTTCCATGAATAAATGTGGCTATATTTTTAAGTGGCTATATATCCAAATATATTGCATACGTAGCTAGCCCCACAAAACTGATTTGCCACCAAATTATTAAAAATGCTGATTTTAAGCCACGTAAGTACCCTCTCGTGGGAACGGACGGACGTACCCACAAATGCCTTTACTTTTTGTATTATACCTCAACATTTTTACTTCAGATGTACAATAATCAAACTAAACAGAGTGGTCTTGAAAATAATCATTTTGATTCTGATTGCCGTCACCTATCAAACAAATTATGTTCAGAATAAAAAAATTTATTTGCAATTTATTGTTTTCTTGTTCTTGAATATCAGTAAATAAGAACTCACGTCCCTCCATTATAACTTTAGTGCGATAGTCGTGACTTCTTATAATAAAAAACAGCAACAATCTAAGCACATGCGCGCTTTTACAGTAAACTGAAAATCAAGGGAAAAAGAAATTAAAAGGAATCATAACATGTCCCGCACAACCAATCCTAGAGGGTCACGTTACATGCCCATCAGAAAAAAATTTCGCCAAGGGTGGACTCGAACCAGCGACCTCTTGATTAACAGTCAAGCGCTCTACCAACTGAGCTACTCAGCGTGTTAATATTTCAGGGGTTTTCTTACATACATAAACATTCATTCAATTAACTGATGGCCATCATTTATACACAAATTAAAGCATATATACAGTCATTCATACTGAAGTTCATCATGTTCTAGACTATTCCCTACTTACATTTGTCCGCAGTACTAGTCTCTGACTTATCCATCTTAGAGTAGAATTACATAAATATTTCCTGGCAAGCCTTCCTCTCAAAAGATGCATACATACACTGGCTTCTGATTTGGATATGACACCATCTATGGCATCAGTATCTATAATTATCAGAAAATGTAGATCCGGAATTTTTTACTCTCCGTAGCAACTCAGATGCGGTAGTTTCCCTCCCAAATATGGAATGAATGTTCCCTGGTTCACTTTCAACCTCCTTACAATAGTTAATGAACTGTTTTTGCAAATATCTGATGTATAAACTGCGGTAGAACTCCATTTTTACTTCCCTTGCATGATAATACGGCAAAGGCATAGCTGTCAAAGTCAGAAATATTATTTTTGTCAAGATCTTTACAATAATTCAAGAATTCCTTCTATATCTCCATAAGATTCTTTCATATACATCCTCAATTCTGTTCTGTTCTGAATTAAGAAAAGAACGGATCAGTCGGTATAATAAATATTATCTATCTGATATAAGGAGTTAATGGTGCTATGGTGATTACATTAACTGTGCCTCTATATCATCTAACCTTGAAGTGATAGTATCATTTAAATTTGTTAGTCGTTCTTGAGCGTCGTCAAGTTGATTTGATATATTCTCAAACAATCGTGACAAATGAGAATAATTTTGGTTCGCATGTGTTGCATGTAACAGAGCATAAGTAATGTCTTGCTTTAAACGTGTTAGTTCTGTTGTGAGTGATACTTCTGGTAGGAGGATACCAGCCTTTTGGAAAGCCTCCTTGATCTTTTGTATACCGCTGTCTGACATTAATAATGTAAAAATGCTGTCCTGATCTTGTGGTATTTCCATTATTATTTCTCTAGTCCTCCAGATCTGCAACAGAATTGTATGCAAATCTATTGCCTAGTAGAAAATATGGTCTTTTCATATACTTATGTAGGTCAACCTCAACGTCATCGATCCACAGGTATTTGCCAAAGGGTCTCATAGCTGTCATGTAGTTCCATGCCCATTCACCCCCTTGCTTGATGAATAGTTTTTTGAAACCATCTGTTTGACTGTTGTACCACTGCAAGTCTTGCTTTGGAATGATAGGATTAATAAATAACATTCCAGATCCTTTGGTAGTGAAATCACCTGCAGACAGTACATAATCTGCCAAGTTAAATGTCGTTGTAGATAAATGATCAGAATGAGGATAATAGATGTGTTTTGTGACTCTCTTAACGTCGGCAGGGTTTTGCACGACAAAGGTGTGTAAGTTATTAATGTTGTATTCTTTGACTGGATCATATGATTCTTGGTCTCCATCGTGTGTTTCCCATGGTGTATTATTGGGTGCTATATAGTTGGATAATAATAAAAGTTTAGATCCTTTAAGAGCAAAGAAAACATTCATAAGTAAGAAGTTGGGCCATACCGCGGTTTCGGCTATTCAAGCCTCATCAGTGACCCTTTAAATCTGGCACAAGGAGCCAGAGGAAAAAAACAGTAAATTTGCAGTTTTAACATGGCAGTCGTCTCAAAGACTGATATAAGTCGAAAAATACCAAAATATTTCAAATTTGTTTAGAAATTGAATCTAAACGTATGATCATTTCTGACTTCTCAGAATATATTCCATGATCTCAAAGGACCAAAAGGAAAATATAATCTGCACTATAGATGAGTGCGGGGAGACTTTTTACGGCCGCCACACGGCACAACATCCAGCTGCAGTGATAGTAAATAATGATAAAAGTTTAGATCCTTTAAGAGCAAAGAAAACATTCATAAGTAAGAAGTTGGGCCATACCGCGGTTTCGGCTATTCAAGCCTCATCAGTGACCCTTTAAATCTGGCACAAGGAGCCAGAGGAAAAAAACAGTAAATTTGCAGTTTTAACATGGCAGTCGTCTCAAAGACTGATATAAGTCGAAAAATACCAAAATATTTCAAATTTGTTTAGAACACGAACTGGGATGACCACATAGCACACTTTGCAAACATATTGTAGTAGTACTGCCACCAATCCAGTGAAGCTATATTACCACCATGTGCTCTGTCATGTGCCAAGACTGACTTGTAATTTGCCTCGTGCATGAGATCATGTGTTGCTAGTATTTTTTGTAAGGTTAATTCTTTGATAGGTCCAGGGTTTTTGATACCTAATAATTGTTGTACGTTTGTGTCCTGTGCTACGTCAACAACCTTGTTTGATTGTACATGATTGCCTATGCTGTCAGTGAACTTATGTGTTCCCACAGCCTGAAAGAAATCTTGATAAAAACTTTCCCCTCTGAAGATCTCATTCCATTCTAGTAGATTCCTACCTATTTCTGTTCTGGCCAGTGACTGTGACCATGTCATTGATAAGAATGTCCAATACTGATAAACATCCCTATCGAATCTGATAACATTTCTATATAAGTCAGGATCTGGATCTTTGAAATCGCATTGTACCTTATGTGAATATTTAATCAGTAAGCCACCCTTGAAGTTATCTTGAACAGGTATGAAATTCTCTTTTTTGATGAAGTATTCGCTGATTCTTGGATTTAGTCCTCCGATTTGTCCGTATTGACACAGCAGTGGTGAATCTCCAAATTTGTCAAAGTATGCAGCACCTGATGCAAGGTTTGCCTTACATGTTTTGACCGTTTGTTTCGCGATACTACCTAAAAATCTCTCAGCTAATTCTGAAGCCTGAGTCCCTTTCAAGTCTGTTCTATCGTGTTTGATATAGGAGAGGATTATACTGGTAAGGACATGCCATGTGAGCAAACTGCCATAGGCCCTCTGTTTAACATCAGTCTCAGGTGACAGGAAAGTCGCTAATTCTGCGTCTTTAAAGGTAGGTGTATATAGAACTCCTTCAGGGCTCCGCCAATTGACTGGTGCAGCATTTTCCATCAGATATGCATAAGTAGGGTATTTAAGTGGAAGCTCTGCTAGTTTCAAGCTGCAGTATTCAACAAAAAGTGATGCCATATAGATCAGATCAGATCAAACGTCTTGCCATTTTCTACTTTTCCAAACATGGTTCTGAGTAAGTCTCCATGTCTGGAAAATACTTTTATATCTCGCTGATCCGTCGAAGTTCCTACCTTAGTAGCTACCAAATTTTCAAAATTTAAGATATTGGACAAGTCTGACTCATCGAGACCTTCAGACGCATATGTGAGTAATGTTTGAGAATGATAAAGTTTTGAATCAACGAATGGTCTGAATCGGTGATCATACACAAGTTGGTAACCCATGCCATTTAGTTTACGTGAGTAAGGATTAACATTTTCTTGAACTGCATAGAACATTCTCTCTGACCTCTTTCTAGACATTAAATGTGTATCAAATGCTGTAGACAGTTGTGTCAGCAATTCACTTGAGGTTATCTTAGATGGATCATTTTCCTGTTTTGCAAATAATTCAATGGTATCTTTGAATGCAGCATTGAAAGCGTCTGCGTCTTTATCGGTCAAATGATTGTTCCTCTTAGCCCATTCAATTATTGACTCATTTTCTTTTGGAGCTATTGATTCGTCTGCTTCAGTAGATGGTGGTTGATCTGGTGGTATGGCTGATGTCATATTGTCTGAATGGTGTAATGGGTATAGTTCTTTGACTTTTTCGGCCATTTCTATATGTCGATCTGACATATAAGTATCTGTTCTTTCTATTTCCGAAATTCTCTCGTGTTCCATTGGAACTGTTATGTTAATGACTTCTACATTCTCTGGTCTAGGGTTTAAATTAGGTCCTAATGTCATGGACCCAGTATACTCAACGTCTGATGCTAACTGTTCTCTAAGTACCATATCCCAAATATCACCCCATGTTTCATCGTCATCTTCCTTTTCTACTTTAACTGGTCTGAGAATAAGGTATAACTTTGTTAACATTGCCTTTGACTGATAATCACTTTGCTGGCCATAACATCTATGAGCCCCTACAACATTTAGAGTGTCCTCATAGCATATTATTCCAATACCTGTATGTGGATCTTTGACGTTGTATGTTGTCCCTATACCTGTAAATGTCTGATAAACTGATTCATTGCGGTACTCACTGGAATACCTATATTTCTTTTTAATCGTTTGCTGTATACACCTTTACAGGGAACTAAGGGGATATAACAACAAGGCTCATAAGGGTCATACTTGATATTGGTAGCATTATCTCGCATTAGGAAAACTAAGTCGTTATAGTCAGGAATTTTGCCATTGTGGTTGAACGTCTCTTGAGCCTGATAGCACCATGTATCATAGTGATCTAGACTACCTAGTGGGATTTTTCCACAGCCAAAAGCAATGACGCGTGCGTCCATTTCATTGATACCTACACCCATTTGTGGTATCTCTGTATAACCAACTAGTTCATGAGCAATGATAGAATGTTTATCAGCATTTTCAGGAGCAAATTCAGGCCTAGGTAATTGAATAGTATAAATTGAATATGTGCCATCTACAGTTTTATGTTCAACTGGGTAAATTAGCATTTCTGCATCTGTAATTGGTGTAACCTTTTTTGTTTTTCTATAATCTACTGCTTCAGGCTCAAAATAACGAATTGTGCCTTCTTTTGGATTAATGTAAAAGCCTTCCTGAAACGTTTTGATATACTGCTCTTCTGCTTTTGCTAATTTTTGTTTTAGTTCTAATGCCTCTTGTATTTCTTGTAATGATGGAATGCCTGCTGGGTCTTTGCCATCCTGTAAATATTCCTTGACTGAGAATAGTGATGATAGTATTTGAGCCTGTGCTGTAGGATCATTTTTTATGTTCTCCCTGGCATCTTTAATGTATGTTGATGTGATGTTTGAGATACTGTGAATGTCTCGTAATCTTTGTTTTGTAATAGTGACATCCATATCGTCTGAGGTGGACGTCCAAAGTGGATTGCCATAACTGTCATATTTGCCGTACAAGTCAGTGGTAGTAGTCGATGTCATTTGGCTGCTATTACCTTGTTTTTAAGTAACGATTCTTCTGGTTGTCACCCTATATATAAGATCTGTTCGACGAATGTCTGTAACTAGCTTTCTGAATAGGTATGGAATGTTGAAATTCCTGTAATAAGAAAACTATAACGCCATTCTGGCTTGCCATATATTTTTAATGCTATCGCTATTGAGATTTCGTAACAGTGGTAATGTTTTTGTTAATTGTGTGAAGCTTTTTGGTGATTCATAGAATAATCCTTCAGTGGAAGGTTTACGAAGTGCCTGTGCAACTGCGGACCCAACTTTCGCTAATTCACAATTCTTTAACAGAGCTACATTTATTCCTGCAGCTTCCAATTTTGCCAGTACATTGGTTCTGTTCATTAACATAGATAAAACATTCATAACTGTTTGCTCAGAAAGTTCAATATTTCCGGATTTGAGAGAATCTATAATAAATTCTGATGTACCAGGTAGTTTTTCCTCTAACGTCTTTACAACTTTATATATCACGGAACCTGCTGCACCACCACCTAGTCCTAACGCTGTGCCTATTTTTAATGCCAATGCACCAACTGCTGTTGTAGTTGTTGACGTTCCGATGGCCGTTGTCGCAAGTGCTGCAGCACCAGTGCTACCACCGATGGTGGCCGCTGCTGCTGCACCTCCTGCAACACTACCACCAATTAATGTGGCACCAAGTATATGTGAGGTAGATGATGGAGCAACGGTTGATGTGCTACTTCTAATGAATGCGCTGCTGCGAAAATTTGCTGAGGTTGGTGTAGGATAACGTGAAAACAATTCTAGTTCATCTTCATCTTTCATTATAATTGACATATCGATCTCATCACATAGGCGTATTCCTTGTACCGTTGATAAGTCACCTATTCTTTCTGTTGCACCGGGGACTAAAGGTGTGCTGCTTGCTATTGGTTGCTTGACAAATGTTTGTGCACCTAATTCATTGTCCCTTAAGAATGTGTCACTGAGTATCGAATCTGCTGCATATTCATTTTCTGAGATCATCATGGTGTTTGATGATGCAGACATTGATGCTGCGACTTCATTAGCATTTGCACTTGCATCTTCTAAAACACCCAGGCCATGTTCATTATTAGCAGAGAATGATGTTGTTGCGATTCCGTCGGTTAAAATAGAACTACTATCAGCTGATAGTGATACCATTTCAGTAGCCATTGCCCCACCACCTACCCCACCAATAGCCTCTGTAGTACCAGCTAATGATGTCACTGCTTCTGTTTCTGCTAATGTTGCTGCTATATCGTCTGCTAATAATTCTGTTAGAAGTGCTATGCCAGCCATGTTTGCTGTTTAATTACCTATATACTGGTCGCTTGTATAGCTTTTGTTGTTGTAGTGTTTCGTCTATTTGTTGTGTATCATCCAGGTCTGCTGTCTGTCTTGGTCTAGGTTGTATAGAAGGTGGTGGTAGTGATGTAGTAATGAAATTTGGTTTTGGTCGTTTGTCCCTAGTAGTCCTTTCGTAAGGATGGGTAGTTGATGGGTTTCCTTCTTTTAGGCATTTACTGTTTTAGTCATTGAAAAAAATGGTATAAATCACTTATGTTTCACTGGTAACAGATGAAAGGATGTGGTGATCTCGTGAGTGTTATGGCGGTTGTTGTTCTTCTTCTATTCGTATATTTTGTTGGTTTGTTGTTCTTCGTCTGCGATGACGCTTTAATCCGTCCATTTCATCAAAGTAAAGATCCCATCCCCCCCCCCCCCCCCACCCCCCACCCCCGATATTATTGTCTGGAAATGGTAACTGTGGTTGTTGTAAATTGGCCTTTGCTGTAAAAGTTCCTGGTTTACAGACTTTTAATTTAGATATTTTCCCACAAATTCCAGATATTAATGTGAAATATACTGCTCTATCATGTGCACTTCTCACCAACTGAACCATGGAAAATATTAGGACTATGAAGAGAAAACATGTCTCTACCCAGAACCTTGGTGTTGTTGGTTGTATCCTTGGTTGTTGTTGTGGTTGTGAAGTATTTGTTGTTTCCGTAGTTTCTGAATGGATAAGAAATAACACAATTATATGGCCTGTCTTATTCTGTTTGCCAGATGTATATCCTTGGGCATTATCGTAACTCTGTGTCCATGAATGGCACAAAGGTTGGCTTCCTCTAAAAGTCCCACTAGATATGCTTCTGCTGCTTCTTGTAAAGCAAGTAAGGCTGAACTTTGAAATCTCTTTTGATTGTCTACATCTACTGCTATTTCTCGAACTAATCTTCGAAACGGTAGTTTAGGCACTAATAGGTCTGTTGATTTCTGGTATTTTCTAATTTGTCTGAGCGCTACAGTCCCTGGTCTGAACCTTCTAGGCTTTATTCTCTTTCCGGCGATTGCAGAAATGTTTCGTTGCGGTTTTTCTTTGCTGGCGAATTGCAATACGATATTTTGACTGTTTGTTTGCATATGTTTGTTGATATGTCCCTGGTTGTAGTCTCCCGCTAGTTTGTTTCAGTCTCGCCATTAAATTATTAAGATAAAATACTAATTTCGTAAGGACAAAGTAATAAAATAATATTATATCCTGACCTTCGTAACTCGTCGTAAGATGGCGTCGGCTAATTTCGGCTTCCCGCGTATTTTCGTGCGTTTCCGTGAATCCAATTACGTCATAATCGTATGTTTCCGGGAATCCGATTGGTTCCGAGTGCAAATGCGTCATCATATGGGACGTTACAAGTCGCGTGGAGCTAAAAATAGATTTTCCAGGAAAAATCGATTGGTACCCGGCGCATAAGAGGTGGCTAAACGTTATGTGGCTAAAAATTATGTGGCTACTAATTTTAAGTGGCAAATATGCTTTCCATGAATTAATAGGGCTATATTTTTAAGTGGCTAACAAATTATGTGGCTACTAATTTTAAGTGGCAAATATGCTTTCCGTGAATTAATGTGGCTATATTTTAAGTGGCTAACAAGTCGCGTGGAGCTAAAAATAGATTTTCCAGGAAAAATCGATTGGTACCCGGCGCATAAGAGGTACCTCTATTTCTCCCCGGCAGGTCTATTGTAATAATAGTAGACCTGCCCAGAGGTAGGGAGAACCAATGTTATAAGCAGCCATAACTTTTGAACCCTGACAGCTAAAGCCTCGCGTTTTTTTTTTAACTTGTTTATGTGTGCAAATAGATCATTATAAAGTGTGACCAGACTGTGTTGATATAATATCTCCTATACAGAAGAAGTAATAAGTTATTCGTGGCAGAATTCTTAGAATTTGAAGCTAAAAGTGAGGACTCTGACAATGAAATAACATATTTTTTGCCCTCACAGGCTGATCTGCAAATGATCGACGATAGCGATATTGATTCGGACGAGGAGCTACCACCTAATCCGTATCTGCCAGTAAGTTACATGCCCTTATCTTTTATTTTCAGTTCCCAAACCCTAACAAGAAAGTATCAACAGCAGCAATTGAAATATCTAGCGAGTCAGCATTAGAAGAAGTACCGTGGGACAATTCCCCACCCCCTATTAAACATGAAATTAACACTGATGACAATGAGACAACGCCCTCTGAACCAGAAATAGGGACAATAAACTGTTATGCAGAACCTGATGAGCCAGCAAGAAGTGTGGGTTTTGACCAGCATACAGAGGCGCGTTTTTACCCATGCGAATCAGTAGGTAAGAGGAAGCCTTCCCTTAAACGCAAAAAAGGGAGGAATGGTACCCTCAAAAAGTTAAGAACCTCGAGGACATGTTATGTGCTGTCCCATCTTTGTCCAAGAAAACAAGAATCGAAAATAAATAAAAAGTTCTGAAGGATACGTCTGCGCGTGTGCTGAAGCTTAATCAAGAAATGGAGGAGGCTCTTCAAAGCGAGGAAGAACCCCCTCCATTAATTGATTATTCTGCAGAACAGGCCAAAGCTGAGCAACACATTAGAAATGATACATACCTTATAAGGGAAGCAGGAATTCAAGAGGCGGTCTCTCCTGGACAAGGATGTCAATCCAACCCCTCCATGTTTATCAACAGAAACTAGATATTGTGAATACTGCTCAGTTTCTGTTGATTTACATGTGTGGCTGGATCATATCAATAGCACATACCACATCTTCATGGGTAAAATTAAACGACAATTGTTGTTTCGGTGTTGGCGCGGTAAAAGGTACGAGAAGCCGCATGACTGGAGGTTCTGTGAAATCTGTAAAAAGCGTATCAGTGATATGAGGGACGATGGCCCACCGTTTCATGACACTGAATTTTACAGTGAAATCGAGGACATAGAATCTCTTGAAGTTTGTAAAGCCCACACTTTTTCAGTAAAAGCTGGAGCCTCAAAAGGCGACATATTTTACTGTGAGCAGTGCGAGGTGCGATGCACTTCAAGAGATTTTTTTGAAAAACATATCAAAGGCTGGAAGCACAGACAGCATACGGCTTCACGTACCAACAAAAGGAAGGCAACCAATGATAAGAATGCCACAGGAAGCGAACAACAAAAATTAGATGGTTCTAGCTTGAAAAGGAAAGGTGCTGCAGTAGAGAGTCCTTCACCAAAGAAACGTAAAAGTAATGTCGCAGCTCCCACAGAAACTAAATCGAATAAGGATCCTAGTTACTGTGAGGTCTGTGACATGAACCTGTCCAATAAAAAAAAAATATGGCTCGTCACAAAAAACTATCAGACATAGAAACAACGCAAAAGCCCGCATGACTGCGCAAGGAGAAGACGTCGAAGAAACTGTGACAGGAAAGACCGACTTGAATGAGCGGGGCTTTGCTGTCACAGGTTCTGAGAAGCACCCCGGGAATTTTTTTTTCCTTTCTATAAATGCGCCTATCAAATATAAAATTGCCAAACGATTGAATAGGCGAATGTACCAGTGTACAGACTGCTTGAAAAGGTTTAGGTCGAGCGGCTTTTTGCGTAGACATAAGATGGATAAGATTCACAAGTTTATACATAAACGGAGGGAGCTGACAGTGACTGAGAAGAAATGGAAAAGGCTAATTGATCGCCTCATAATTACTAACAACGTGCAAATCAGGAAGTCTCGTCTGTCAAGGATTAGAGAGTTACGGTTAAAGCAGACAAAGGTTGTGAAAATGGCAGTGATGTGTAACGAATTTACGCCAGTAACCGTAACAGATCCATTACCTCTGAGTCACTGCCATGCCTACATTGTAACGCATGAGAAAATGTTATTCAGAGAAGTCAAGCGGTACTTCAAGAAGACGTTACGTATTAAATCAAACATCAACATTGAAAGACCGCTTAATTTTCGCGAAACCGCGAGGTATTGTACGAAGCATGACATACAGGCGATAGTACTGAATGTGCCCATGAAATTCACGTCAACAGCATGGAGAGCAGCTGTTTATGCTAGGGTCCATAAACAGGTGCACTGGGGAGATGAGATCCCATCATCCATCGCACTGTGCGATCAAAAGATCTTCAAAGGTGTTGTGGGTGATGAGAATCGCATCTCAGAAAATCAGATTATTTGTATAAGGACAAATAAAGACTTGAACCCCTGGCAAAATCAGCTGCTAATCATGCTAAATGAAGATAAGCAATCAAGAATAGTGTTTTGGGTTGTTGATCAGGTTGGGGGAGGCGGGAAAAGTTTTTTTCCCAGTATCTAATCAGGGAAGGCCGCGGCATAATCTTTAATGATTTTAGCTACAAAGACAATGCCTACCTATATAATGGGGAAGCAACTGTGATATTTGATATACCCAGAGACACCGATCTGTCGACAGTTTCTCTCCAGTTTGTTGAGGATTTAAAAATTGGGTACATGATTTCTCAAAAGTACGAAGTAGTGAAGAAAATATTCGAAATACCTACTGTATTGGTCTTTTCGAATACTCGCCCCACAGCTGACAAACTGTCGAGAGACCGGTGGGCAGTATACAATCTCTGTAATGATGTTCTAACAGACAACTTAACTTTGTTCAGAGATCCAACATTTAATGCTATGGCATGAAATGCAAATTGTTAGCAATTATTGAAGTCGCAAAGTTGAAGTGTAATACAAAAAGTGGAGGCACATATACGCCTCCTTAAAACAATATGTGACATTCTCTAGTCACATAATTACATGGTTGTTCAACCAAAATTCTTTTATGTGTCTAGTCACACAACAGGCTTTTATCTTCGTCTTTTATATCATTTGGAACCTTTTGAAACTAATCAGTCTTTCAATAGACTGCCCAATTAAAATAAAGAAATTACAGTATGCTTTTATTATGGTTTCGTACCAGATATTGTCAGGGCCACTGACGAGGCTTTATTAGCCGAAACTACGTAGTCTGGCCCATGTTCCTATTTCTGTATGTATTCTCTACTCTTAAAAGAACTTTTTAAGATTTTAATTTAGCCACATAAATATCCAAAATACTCATCTCCAAAATTCTTTTATGCGTCTAGTCACACAACAGGCTTTAGCCACATAAATATCCAAATACTCATCTGAAGACACATAACTGGACATTAAAACTTTAACCATACACTGAGCTTATATATTCGAGGCTGACAAACTACTTGGGGGTCATCTCAAATTTAAAAGAATCCTAGTCACAATTGATGCATACAATAGCAAAAAGACAGACCAGTCTGCGCCTTTGTGCAAGCCTGTAATGAATGCCACGCCAGTGTATAGGGATGTCCAAGGTGGTCCTTAAATCACAACGTGAGAAGAAATGGACGGATGGCTATGAAATTTGCCGATACTAATTGCGAGCTTGTGTTGCAGTTTTACGTCCTTTAGAACAGTATTTTCATATCAGGACGATGGGACGTTGATAGTGAAAGTCTGGATGCAATGTAGCCCCATTTACAGTCGGAAAGATTTCGCTTCTCGCGCGTCTCTAACCCGGGACCGTTAGATCGGCAGGCAAGCGCTGATTCTACTGATGTGGATCATCATACAGAGATATAATGATACATATGTCATTTGGGCGTATTGTTTATGGGCTGTTAGATCTCCATTCTATCGTCATAGCATATATTATGGTCCAGTCATGTCATTTCGCTGCCTGTTATTATTGATTGAAAAGTATCAGGTACGGACTACGACTGAGGGAGTTTGTCAGTAAGTTAGGAACCTGTCGTCTTCAAACGCAAGCCAAGCGCTCTGGACAAACGATCCTTGTTATCTCATAAGTTTGTACTAACATGGAGTGGATGGTGATGGTGGTTGGAGTTTGGGTTTAACGGCTCTTTTAGATAGTATTCCAGTCTCTTCGAGCAGCTTCCAGAGAGAGCAAGAAAGAAAAGGAATAGATAGGATAGATGAGACTAGAATAATCCAAACAAACCCCATCCCGCACCTGCTGCAGGCACATCCGGCCCTTGCCCTACTATTAGCCAAATTAGAAGAACGCCACGGCATTGCATGTTCAACAGCACCATCGCCCAAACCGACCACCCCTAACATGGAATGGAAAAATCACGCAACATAAATCATGGGCGACTAACTTAATTTGTCATGGTTGAAATATAGGCTGACAACCGATAATACCAACCAACAGTGGACCTATCCGGTACTGTGCAAAGTGGCTGTACTATGTCGACCGATAATTCGGTCGAAAGCTATACCAGTCACGGTAAATGATACCAGGTTGGGAAACTGGTATTACCCTCGAGATTAATTGATCTTCCTCATTTTTGTTTTCTTTTCTCTCGACCACATTCCTTTTTCCTCTCTCTCTCTCTCTCTCTCTCTCTCTCTCTCTCTCTCTATTCAACCATAACCCAACCTACCATCCAGCCATCCATTTATCCATCATTTTATCTGTCTTTCCATTCCTCCTCCATGTTCCTTACCTCCCTAATCGGGCCCAGCGGATACGTGTCGTCAAAATGACGTCGTGCGTGATAATTTCGGTGGGACGTCATTTCGTAGAACCGACGTCAATACGGCGTCATGTGCCTGCTGGTGTCTATCTATCTATCAAGTAGCTCCGGTAGCTTAGTAGCTTAAACAGTGGCCCGCTGATCTAGCGGTCCCGAGTTCGAGCCGCGCTGTTGGCGGGAATCTTTTCAACCGTAAACGGAGTTCCATGGACATAGCCTTTCATTATCATTCACCCATTGTCCTGATATGACTAAAATACTGTTAGAAAGAACGTAAAATCGCAATTCATCCATCCATCCATCTCTACCTATTGATCGATCGATCGATCGGCCTAGTCATCCATCCATCTGTGCAGAAGTGCAGGCTTATTACCGTCTTCGCTGTTCGCACGAGCTGTAAAACGTTTTTTTTCATAACATGTGCCAAGTATCAAGCTGTAGGCAAACCAGTCTTATGAACTGGTTCACTGTCATGCTTTTTGTGACTTCCTGTTTTATTCTCGGCACAACGTTGCCCTTTCAAACTGAAACAATGCTTAGAGGAAAGAATTCGAACCTCCAGCGGTAGCTTCTTTCCCTTATGGTTTGACCCTTAAAGTCTCCAGTCCTACCAGTAGTAAAAATCGTCAAAGTACAAATCATTATGAAACCTGTACATCCTTCAGAATCAATAAAAATATTTCGGTTGATGTGCTTTTTTGTATCATATAACTGGCAAAAAAAGGAACAAGATATTTTGGAAAAATGATAAGTCCCTACGGTTTTCATCTCTGGTTCCCCGTTAAGCAATGAAATAATGCATCCGCGGCACAATCAATGGGATCCTTGCTTATCATTTTTGTACATTGTATTTTTATCAACTGTTAAACGCCTGTACCTTGTATTTTTATCTCCTGTCCCTTGTGTTTTTACCATGAAATAAAGCTTGTAAAATCGAAAGTAGGTCATTTTAGTTGGCAACTAAAATGACCTAGTTATTTTTTCAAATCTATTGTATGGTAAATTCAGGGACGTTTTGATTTTTCAAAGCCGGCTAATCAAGATAGGCCTAATAATCAATGGCGAAACTGTAGTGAGAAGTTTGCAGCGATACCTCACGATAAAATATTTCATGCTGATAGAGCTATGGGGCCTTTAAGTAAAAGCGAGGCAAAAGATGCAAATGACAGACTTTCTTCCCTGAAAGTGAAGTGTACCCGTGCATGCAGGCAGTCAGGTCAGAGCCTTTGCTGTTCGCACATTATGCTCGGATCTTACAAGCACAAAGTGAATTGTTCTTTTTTTTTTTTTTTTGTTGTTGGTGCTGTTATTGTTCTTTTACCATTAGGCCGATCTGGGTCTTCTGTCTTTATTTAATCAGACTATTCATACTGTATGAAAATGGAGCCTCAGTATGTTAAGCGCTGGCCTGCTTATCTAGCGGTCTCGGCCCCACCGGAAGCGGAAATCATTTCAAACGTAGACTGGCTCCATTGCTTTCATTATTAATCACCCATCGTCCTGATATGACTGAAAAAGTGTTAAAAAGGACGTTAATTCGCAAGTCATCCATCCGTCCGTACTGTCTGTTATATTGGTGTCCTATAAATAATGCATAAAGTTACAGACAGACAGACGGTCTGCGAGACAGAGACAGGCAGACGGCCTCTCAGGGTAGGTAGGGTAGGGTAGGATAGGGTAGGGTAGGTAGGTAAAGTAGGTAGGTGAACGGAGAGACAGACATACAGACAGTCTGAGGGTAGGGACGTTGGCAGGTAAGAATGGTAGGTAGGTAGGTGACTAGATGGATGAATGGATGGATCGTTTAGATGAACTGAGCGCTGATTCTAATTAGATGACTTAATTTTGTACTAATTTTCCTTTTTATCTTACGTGGCTGAACAATAAAATACCAAAACAACAGGTTTATCTGTATTGCGAGAAGGTCGTGTTTACTTTCGATTTCGGTCGTGTGTCTATAACGTGTACGATGAGCAGACCTGGATTCTAATGTCGATAAAGGCGTAGCCACCTGTACGCAAATACGCAGGTGCGTATTAAAATTTTGTCAAACTGACAAAATTCCAACACGCTCAGCGTATTTTCAGTCTGAAATGCGGTAAGATGGCAAGATTTTAATCACAAACGTCCAACTGGCCTTTAAGGAAGAAAAAATATCTAAGGGGCTAAACCCCAGGTTTCCCACTAAATCAGTATGGAAACCTTATTGTGCGTATCGTGTGATTTCCGCTAGTGTGATTTTCTGCTCGGTACAAAACATGTATTTATGTATTTTTCCTTTGTTTAGACATGCACGTAAGTGCAGTCCGATCACGATACGCGCTGTTCCTTGTATATTGAACAGAGCTGCTTGCATTTAGGAATTTGGCAGGATAATCTACATGGATGATTTGAGATGTAAGGGTTGGACGCCTTCTCTGAAGGAACCAAGCGGGCAAGTGTCTATTCAACGTCGATGCAATGTCGACATAACTACGACGTTTGAACCGTTGTATAAACTCTGCCAACAAGGTTAAGGTACATGTAAAATGTTAGGAAACTGAAACTCACCAGAAACCAAACAACGTCGCATAAACGTCGAGACAGATTTAGCGACTTTCATTTCAAAACGAGTACAGACTGTCTGGTGTGTATTGCTACAAACGAAGTCGTCGAATCAATGTCATTGCAACGTCATCAACGCAACGTCCATTCGCCATTTCAGTGTTTTGTCACTCTCAAGAATATACTAAGTATACGTTAACACTGGATGCGTTTTAGGTTCAGCCAATGTCAGCATAGGCATGTCAATGCCGTTCAGAGTTTCAACATTGGCACCATTGGCTCTACCGTTGGTACAAAGGTACCAATATTGCCGACCATTGGCTGCCAGTACTGCAGACAACAAAGGGCGTGGGTAACATTACAATGCGGGAAAATTGCGTCATTCAATATGGCGATTTAGTAAATCCATCATAAACGCTCGAGTTGTGACAGGAGAATAATTGTTCCCGACAGTGATGAAAGCAAATTAGAAAAAAAAACTAAAATTTTCTAATTACAGAAAAAAATGGCTCTGCAATGGTGCCAATGGCGCCATTGGCTCTACCAATAGTTGGCTGCCAAAGGTCACCTGTTCAGGGTTCTACGTTTCCCAATGGCACCATTGGCAAATCGCCAATGACACCACTGGCAGAACCCCGAACGTACCCAAACTTCATCACTCAGTTTAACCAAGGATCAGACAGCTTTAGAACAGCGTCTTGCTGGCGTGTCAACTTTGATAAGCTTCAAACGTTTTGTATAGCAAATTATTTGCAGCGTGCACAGAATATTGCCACGGCGTTTTCAGCTGTTGGGAACGAGCCGTAATGCCGAATCAATTATGTGGACTAAATGCACATGCCCTGACCAGACTGCACATATATACATGTACTCCGGGAAAGGCTGGGATAGTACATTTGCTTTTGTTCGCCCATTAAAGTATGGGTAATCTAAGACCGCCCCAGCTCCCCCACCCTCCCCCGTCTCCCCAATTCCCCATTTTCTTTGAAAGTCTGATACATGTATTTGGATGACTCCATTTCTGTGTTTTAGGGGTTTCTGGTGCTTGTCTCCACTTTTATTAGCTCACCTGAGCCGAAGGCTCAAAGGTGAGCTTTTAGTATGGCAATGCTCCGTAGTCCGTCGTCCGTCGTCCGTCCGTCCACCATTTTCAAAGGTCTTCTTCTCCAAAACCGCAGGGCCGATCAAAGCCAAATTTTATATGGAGCCCCCATGGGTTGGGGGAACGAAAGTTTGTTTGGGATATCTGGGTCACATGACCAAGATGGCCGCCACGCCCATATATGGTAAAAACCCTTCAAAAATCTTCTTCTCCAGAACCGAAAGGCCTATGACCTTTAAACTTGGTATGTAGCATCGGGCATGCCGGCCCTTCATAGTTTGTACAAATCATGACCTTGTGTTGACCTTGACCAAATTTACGGCATGGTCAACTTTGATACGTTAGGTTTTTATATGGGAAAACGCTTAAACAGTGGATTTCTCTGAAACTATTTAAGTTTAAGGAACAATACTTGGTATACATGGTCGACTAAATGACCAGATGAAGATATTATATCACTAAAGGTCAAGGTCATTCCGTCGGACCATCCGTCGTCAAGATTTTCAAACATCTTCTCCTCTGAAATCACTGGGCCGATTGAAGCCAAATTTCATATGGAGTCTCAGTAGGATGGGGGAACGAAAGTTTATACCCGGGGTCTGGGTCACATGACCAAGATGGCCGCCATGGCCATATATGGTAAAAACCCTTAAAAATCTTCTTCTCCAGAACCAAAAGGCCTATGACCTTGAAACTTGGTATGTAGCATTGGGCATGCGGGCCCATCAAAGTTTATACAAATGATGACCTTGCGTTGACCTTGACCTTATTTACGGGATGAACAACTTTGGTACGTTGGGCTTTTATATGGGAAAACGCTTAAACAGTGGATTTCTCAGAAACTATTTAAGTCTTAGGTACAATACTTGGTATGCATGGTCGACTAAATGACCAGATGAAGATATTATGTCACTAAATGTCAAGGTCATTCCGTCGGACCATCCGTCGTCAAGATTTTCAAACATCTTCTCCTCTGAAACCACTAAGCCGATTTAAGCCAAATTTCATATGGAGTCTCAGTGGGATTGGGGAACGAAATTTAATACCCGGGGTCTGGGTCACATTACCAAGCTGGCCGCCATGCCCATATATGGTAAAAACCCTTCAAAAGTCTTCTTCTCCAGAATCAAAAGGCCTATGACCTTGAAACTTGGTATGTAGCATTGGGCATGCGGGTCCATCATAGTTTATACAAATCATGACCTTGCGTTGACCTTGAACTAATTTACGGCATGGTCAACTTTGATACGTTTGGTTAGGCTTTTATATGGGAAAACGCTTAAACAGTGGATTTCTCAGAAACTATTTAGGTCTAAAGTACAATACTTGGTATACATGGTCGACTAAATGACCAGATGAAGAAATTATGTCACTAAAGGTCAAGGTCATTCCATCGTCAAGATTTTCAAACATCTTCTCCTCTAAAACCACTGGTCTGATTGAAGCAAAATTTCATATGGAGTCTCAGTGGGATGGGGGAAAGAAAGTTTATACCTGGGGTCTGGGTCACATGACCAAGATGGCCGCCATGGCCATATATGGTGAAATCCCTTCAAAAATCTTCTTCTCCAGAACCAAAAGACCTATGACCTTGAAACTTGGTATGTAGCATCGGGCATGCGGGCCCAACATAGTTTATACAAATGATGACCTTGCGTTGACCTTGACCTAATTAACGGCATGGTCAACTTTGGTACGTTAGGCTTTTATATGGGAAAACGCTTAAACAGTGGATTTCTCTAAAACTATTTAAGTTTAAGGAACAATACTTGGTATACATGGTCGACTAAATGACCAGATGAAGATATTATGTCACTAAAGGTCAAGGTCATTCCGTCGGACCATCCGTCGTCAAGATTTTCAAACATCTTCTCCTCTGAAACCACTGGGCCGATTGAAGCCAAATTTCATATGGAGTCTCGGTGGGATGGGGGAACGAAAGTTTATACCCGGGGTCTGGGTCACATGTCCAAGATGGCTACCATGCCCATATATGGTAAAACCCTTCGAAAATCTTCTTTTCTAGAACCAAAAGGCCAATGACCTTGAAACTTGGTATGTAGCATCGGGCATGCGGGCCTATCATAGTTTATACAAATGATGACCATGTGTTGACCTTGAATTAATTTACGACATGGTCAACTTTGGTATGTTAGGCTTTTATATGGGAAAACGCTTATACAGTGGATTTCTCAGAAACTATTTAAGTCTAAGGTACAATACATGGTATATATGGTCAACTAAATGACCAGATGAAGATATTATGTCACTGAAAGGTCAAGGTCATTTTGTCGGTCTGTCCGTCATCAAGGTTTCAAAACATCTACTGCTCTGAAACCACTGGTCTGATTGAAGCAAAATTTCATATGGAGTCTAAGTGTGATCAGGGAATAAAAGGTCATTGAGATTCTGTCACCCGTCAACATTTTCAAACATCTTCTCAGAGGCCACTAGGGTCAATTGAAGCCATATTTCATATGGAGCTTCACCGGCTTAAAGGAACCATAGTTTGTTCAGATGGTCTTGGTCACTTGACCAAGATGGCCACCATGCCCATATATGGTAAAAACTCTTCAAACGTCTTTTTCTCGAGAACCGAAAGGCCTATAACCTTGAAACTTGGTTCCGGTATGTAGCATTGGGCACTCAGGCCCATCATAGTTTATACAAATGATTACTGTATTTCATATGGAGCTTTAATACTGGGTCAAAGGAATCAAAGTTTGTTCAGATGGTCATGGTCGTATGAACATGGTGGCCGCCACACCCATTAATGATAAAAACCCTTCAGAAATCTTTGTCCAGAAACAAAGGCCCAGTGACCTTGTGGCTTGGAGAATAGAATTGGGACTCAACATTAATCCCCAAGGGAGGGGGGTTATCTGCCCCTGCCCTGGTGCTATATACATGTATAAAAGCATTAAAATATATACCAGGACCAAGTGTCAGGTGAGCTACAGGACCATTGGTCCTCTGGTTGTATTTTGTATAAATATTCCGTTCAACCTGACCAGACGCCGCATGATGCGGCGTCTAAACTGGGTCTGCACTGTTCGCATATGTCGCCAAAACGGGTTACCAGTCTAAAAGAGTTAATTACCCTGCATATTATGACAACTTGTAATTATCCAAATTTTTGAATGATAATTAATTTACTGGCAGGCCCTGATCGGATCATAGATGTTCGTCTGTAAAATCAGCGTGCCACTGCGTCAACATTAAACAGGATCTGCTGTACATATGCGACCAATGACGACTCAGACCTATCTGCGCGTCTGTGCAGTCAGTCTGATACAACTTCTTTTTTGTTTCCAACAGATATCACTGACACATATACATACGTTGCATGTATACACATAAGCATGCTGCATGCAAATGCTGTTTCAGTTTCGGCATAATGTTCATGCAATGTGCAAGAGCCTCTTTTGTAGTTTACGATTTCCTCCTCCAGCAGGATTCGAACACGGACTGCTAGCTTATCAGGACAGCCCCTATCTGACTGAGCTACTGGGGCTCCCAACAGACTGATACTGTAAACCTGTATATTTATTCAGTAGTACAAAATAGCCGAGTCAAATTGGTGCCATACACTGGTAAAGCAACCCTTAACGTGAGATAAGCGCTCACTTCCAATGACAAATGCTGACATCACGTGTAATTGTTCTATCAAGACGGAGACGTTTACAAGGCTAGATCCCGCTTTGCGCTATTCTGTCCTACATAATGGGCTGACGATTTAGTTTGAGTGGTGCTATCACAAGCTGTCTTCAACCGATCACAATGGAAGAAAAGAAAATTCCCTGGCGGGGCATTGTGGTTGAACAAATAACTAATTCAGTATCAGCAAAATGAAGATATAAGTAACACCACGCTTATTTATATTTAAAGAATTGTGTTTTACAGAAGAGAAAGAACGACATGAATCGTTTTTTGCCTAGATGTCCTAATGTAGCTAAAAAGTTATCAACGTCAAATCAACGTTGATGAAACGTCATGATGTAAATATGATGTTGCAACGACGTAGATACGGTTTTAATTCAATCCTGCATATGACGTCGTGTAAAATTTTACCTTACGGCGCGTGCCTTTAAGAAAGACTCAGATCAGCTTGCGCACCGGCGCAGACTGATCAGTCTTCCTGGTTTGATGCATATGTAAAGACTACATAGGATTGAATGTTTGCTCGTCGCTAATGTCCTAAACTCCCTGTTCGTGCTACGCAATTAGGCACCACAATCGACGCGATGTATACGTTTGAAATGCCCCCTTACCTAGAACGTCTGATCTCAAATGTAGAATGTCAGCCTAGGTAAACTTTTAATGTCCACTAGCCATTCGTGAGAACGGACGGGCGGAAGGACGAACGGACGGAAGGATGGAAAGCCAAAAACTATGTCCCTCCGCTTTTCTTCGAATAGGCGGGGGACAAAAATATCCAAACAACCCGCACCAACTGCAACAGAGTGAGGCCCGGGATATGCAAACCCGGGACTGAAAGTTGCCGCTCAGCCAGTGTTGTACAGACTTATCACAGACATCACTTATGAGTATTTACTCATAGGGGAACCATCGAAGACACGACCTCTCTGACGGGTGGAATGGGGTGGGGATGTAGCCTCAAGTCTACTCGTTTCTATCCGTTAAGGTAGCGCTGAAGATACCCGTGCGTATCACCCGTACAACAAGCAAATGCGGAGGAGACGGAGGGGATGGGTGTTGGCCTGGAGCGAATTTCGCTATCCGTACGACATCTGCTTCTCACCTCTAATATAAGTTCGTAACTGGTCGGACACTTAGGGACAGGTATCCCTTAATGTCCAAAAAATCTCATTTTCTTTTTGGCGTTATATTTTGAGTATTTATTATTATTATTATTATTAATTATTATTATTAATTTTATTATTATTGTCCAAAAAGGTTTACTACATTGACTTTGTTAGAATCCCTAAGCATTGTCTGTCCCTATAACATATTCTCTGTACTTACTAAATAAGTATTCTTAGTTAAGATACTTAGATTCTTAGGGGTTTTTTGTTTTTGTTTTTTTCTAAAACTGTCAGGAAAGTGACCAAACCCATTATAAATGCTTAGACGTCGCGCACGGTATTGGGGTACATTCGCCGACAGATATGAAATGGGCCCCACAGAAGCAATGCTTTTTTGGATTTTATGCCATAAACTGTTTTAAAATCGAGAATTGGTATTTAATTTATTTTCGGGTCAATAATATTTGGTTTTGAGACGATGTAGATCCTAAAGCGGGCGCAAAACGGTTGTTTTTTTGCGCTAAAATGCTTGTAACTCGATAACAAAGTCGGCATGGTGGCACACTCGAAGGAATGCTACACAGAAATGTCGATGTGAATTTTTGTGGAAATTTGCTTACGAAAAAGAGGAAATGTTCTATATTAACTCCATATTCATTTTATTGTTTATTCTTCAACAATCGCCATCTTAAGAATTTATTGTTAAAAGTAAAATAGTGTAACCCACGCTCAAATTAACGTCAAAATTGCAGGGCTGGTTTCTTCGGTGAGTATTAATTGTATCGGAATAAACACATTTTGAAAATATTTGTATATGATTCAAATGTACTTATGCATCACTTATGAGCTACATAGAAATAATTACTTTTTCTCTACGGATACGGAAAGAAATTTAAAAATCCGCGGTCTTAATTTTTGTAACAAATTTCAAATTTGACACCAACTTATACCTTTCTATGTTATTAAGCTGATTTGGACAAAGTACTTATGGCACGAGACCACAATTAGTTTTACTATATAGTTTAATTATCCATCCTTCCATGAAACTTTTTTCACAACACTTCAGGCACTTTTAACTCTCTTTTCCTCAAGTCTCTGAGGCATGACAAACACTTTTCAGTTTAAACAGGAATAAACCAGCTTGTCTTTCTGCTGTTTTTACGGTAAACATTGACCCGTCAACTTATGAGACAAACTGCCGCTGTAGGGGCACCTATGAAAGGTGTGATTCGGTTCCTCTAGTTACCTCCAGTGCTGGGGATTCTGAACTAATTATACATTTTCAAGAAGCATATCCAAGGCTCTTTTCAGTTTGCTATAGCAAGCAGGATATTCATTTAAACTGGCCTTCTTAGAAACCAATGAACCAGGGAACTATTTGTGCGAAAGTATATCCTGAAAGTGTTCAACCAATCAAGGGAAATAATTGTGGACTGATTCCTATCAGACTCTCATTTGGCATTAAAATTCAAAACTTTGCCTTTTAATCTATTTCTACACCTTTCTAGAACTTGTTCTGGTAGTATGAGGTCAGTTACTTAAACTGTAGAAATCTGACAGACATTTAAACAGATATACTAGAAGTTCGATTTTCGCGCCTTGTGGAACACCACATTTTGACAAAAAATTTGGTAGTTTTTTGTGCTATAACTTCCTTATTTGTTGATATTTTTTCATGAAGTAAACTTTTCCTAAGTCGTTAGGAACGTTTCTATCTATCTGTACCAAAATAAATGAGAAAAAAATATTTCTTGCATGTCTATAGTAAAATTTGGTCAAATTTTAAAGAATTTAAAAAAGAATTAAATTCTATAATTAAAATTTGAAAATGAAAATGAATCCTAAAACTACTGAATTTTAGCCCTCATAGCTTTCATACTAATGCTAAAGAAGCTGAGAGGCACTTCAAGTCCTGTGTTTATCAGCCTTGAGATTAAGAAGCAAACAACTGTCACTAGTGCCAGTAAAGTGTCACTGAAGAGTCAACAGAATACACGAACGCACCTGCATATAGGTAGCCACAAGAATGTCATCTGTGGCAGGATAAAAAGCCATGACTACTTATATACTGTCAGATGTAGAATTACATATCTCTAAGAAGTTGACAGCACTCAAGAAAGGTATAAATAATTCAGAAGTCCAATTTTTCCCCATTCGAAAGTGTTACCAGGCCAATTTTAGTGACGGAATGTTTCCCGTATGAACACGCGAACAGAGTAAAGAGGCTCAGAAATTTCTGAGTCAGGATGTAAAAGCAAGATGCAGCTTAATTCTTAAGGAACTCAAGAAAGATCATGCCGGTAACATGGCTGCCTTTAAGCGGATCTTACCTAAAGTTGTGGAATCGACGCTGTCACGTTATGATGGGGACTGTTCCAAATGTGCAAACAATTCTGTTGTGTGCCATGGTGGTGTTACGAATAACTGGTGGAATCGCTCCATGTTTCTGTCATCTAACAGGATCCATAACCTAAACATGAATGAAAATGACAAGGTTTTACTATTAGAAATACTGAAAATGAAGTTAAGTGTTGCTTCTGTAGAACAAATGAAACTATACACTGATACTCAAAAATGTGAAGCAGTTAACCGTGCTCTAAGTGTTTTACTCCCAAAGAATGTCAATTTCTCTGCCAAAATGGAAGGACGGGGTTCTTCAGCAATTCACAGGGTCAATAATGATCCAGGAACTTCTGCTATTAAGAAATGTGAATATTTTGGAATTGAACTTTCATCTCATACAATGCGTGCTCTGAGCGCAGCAGACAGGGATTCGGACTACCACAGAAACTATTCGAAGAGATCGGAAGCTGTTAAACATAAGCTTGTGGTGAACAGTAAGAGAATTCAAGCTCATTCTGAGTACAAGCAAAGTGCCAAAGTTAAATCAGACTACAGAAAAAGACAGCTTGATCATATTCCATCTAACCATTGCTCATGGAACTGATCAGAAGTGACACCTTATAGTGTTATTTGCTTTCCTATTATTCTGTTCTGTTATGTTTGATGAGAATTTGGAGATACTGATGAATTTAGTAAAAGAATTTGGTACTGAATTTGGCACCAAATTCTTTTTCTAAATTCTTTCTAAACATTCACCAAATTCTTTTACCAAATTCTTTTCTGAAATTTTTTGTGAATAAATGTATATAAGTCGGTTTACGTGCTTGCCTGTTTCTCCTTTTGTCTTCGGCTGGACGTTAGATTTAAAATGTTCGCATTAGATAAGCAATAAAAATTAATCGAAACCTTTGGTATTGTTGTTACTTAGAATCCAGATTTAATTATGTTTCCAAAATGTATCCAACCATGTACAGTAATTAGACCCAAAATTCTGAGCTATAAGTACCACAACCAAAAGTGCAGACCCAGATCAGCCTGCTTCTTTACGAGCAATCTGATCAGGATCTGCCATTTTACTAAGCCATTTTATAGCTTTAAGAAAGACCAGCTTCCAACCACTTTTAGGACAATTACTGTAACTGGTCAAGATACAGATCCCAGGTTATGGGTCCTAGGTTCAGATATGGATTCCACACCATAAGGTGGCTTCCTCTTCCCAGACAAGACAGTGGCACTATATGCCACACAAATTCCAAGACGACGACTTGTGTACCCTAAAGGCTGATCTGGATCTACACTGTTTGCAAAGGTTTACACACGAGTGTACAGATTACTGTATACCTTTTTATAACTTAAGGTGCAATAAACACAGCGGATATTCCCCATGACTCTGACATTTGCCACGGTTGACACACTTGATTCGCTCACAGTTGAGTTCATGGGGCTCGGCCGACAAATGGTCTGACCGTATACACAAGGCATTGTGACAGAGGTGGCTTATATCTCTGTCACCAATATCCAAATGCCTTGTGAAAACCACGAAACACAATCTGTGAGCTGTGGTACATCTCCACTGTCCAGTTACTGGGCACTTGTATTTCACAGCGCCATAACCATTTTTCTGCACTTGGTCCGCGCCCATAGCAAGCATTCTCCATTCTCCGCCCGAGCGCTATGTTCCACAAACAGATTCTGGTATTTTTTATAAAAGCCCTCCATACTGACTTCTCAGAATGAGGCTACCAACACAGACAAGTGTAGGAATACCTTATGGCCTCTAAATCCAGACTGCATTCAAGTTCCATTAGGGAACCCATGTCAATATTGGCTAATTTTAACGGTTCTCACTTAAAAGTCCAATTTATTCAAAAAATTAAAATAAAATACTCACTGCCTGTAGAACGCCTTTAAATGTAGGAGAAATTCTGTCTCTGTGCCGAATCCTAGGGCTGTATCAGCAAAAATGACCTCGCAAACTGAAAGTATAAACAATTACCCCACCCTATATCAGGCACGAGACCACAATTAGTTTTACTATATAGTTTAATTATCCATCCTTCCATGAAACTTTTTTCACAACACTTCAGGCACTTTTAACTCTCTTTTCCTCAAGTCTCTGAGGCATGACAAACACTTTTCAAACAGTTTAAACAGGAATAAACCAGCTTGTCTTTCTGCTGTTTTTACGGTAAACATTGACCCGTCAACTTATGAGACAAACTGCCGCTGTAGGGGCACCTATGAAAGGTGTGATTCGGTTCCTCTAGTTACCTCCAGTGCTGGGGATTCTGAACTAATTATACATTTTCAAGAAGCATATATAAGGCTCTTTTCAGTTTGCTATAGCAAGCAGGATATTCAGTCAAACTGGCCTTCTTCGAAACCAATGAACCAGGGAACTATTTGTGCGAAAGTATATCCTGAAAGTGTTCAACCAATCAAGGGAAATAATTGTGGACTGATTCCTTATAGCAATCTGTGCAAAAAGCAAATTTCCAAAATGTACATTGCCAGAGGCTTATAACTACTCATGGGACTAACAGCTTCCTAGTATAAACCATATAACATGAAGTGTGCGGGTCGAATCTGAAATACTCTACAGACATTGGCTTTTGACTAGAGAGCATATCAGTAATCTTATCTCACCCTCTGTAGAGAAGCTGTTATTATAATGACTTTGTCTCAGCCCCAGATCATTAAAATGTTTATACTAATAATAAATACACATGCTAGCTGCCAGTCAACCTTTAGCACTATGTAGTTATCATAAAAATTTGGACAGACATGTTACAGGAGACTGTCAATACACCGATCAGGCTCATGCAGATTTCTTATTCATATTTTATCATTTTATAGTCATATTTATTAGAAATTGACTGTCTTTCTACAAAAAGTTATGCCAAACAGATAATACGATTCATTACAATATCTCAAAAATATGAACTGGTACTAATATTTAGTAGAGTCATATCTAAATCTGATGTTCTAAGTGATGGTTGAAATTGCAACGACCTGCAAACAAACACATTAATGTCAATCACTGCTGGGAGCAGTCAGCCAATGATCATAGCTGATTATGGCTTTCACATCTTCAAAGTCGTTTTCAGGTTCATAGCCCCGTGAGTAATTCATAAGCCTCTGACATTGCCTGTTTGTATTATCTGCTAAATTGGGATTAAATGCTCTTGAACAATATAATTGTTATGCGCATTTACATCGGTCTTAAATTTTGTAACGCGGCGACAAATTAAGAAATTCAAACGTTACATGCATATGAAACCTTATAGTTATAGGCGGCTGTCTAGCAGTTTTCAGGTCTGCGTCATTATAGTCAAACATGTCTTAAAGATGAGCTCTGTGAAGCAAATAACCGTATAAAAAGGCAAAAAATTCATTTCTAAAAGTACCATTTTCTTTACAAATTGACATGTATAAAGCAAGCACCTGTCTCAAGCACGCGGTTTTTGCACCACTTAAGGCAGGTTTGACTATACAGCGATACTTTCTCTTGCCATCGGAGAAAAATTTTCTCAAAGTTTGAAGCCCATAAATATATAAATACATGTATATGTTAATTCACCAGCATAAAAAGTCTTTCCCGTGGTAAGATGACTAGCAGAAATAAAAGAAACGGGAAAGGTGACGCAAGAGATATGATTCGTTCTACACGAAAACAGAGGAAAGAATAGTATAACGAAATAAATTATCGTGAAACGGCTAAAAGCTACCGTGCAGGGATATAGTGTGGTTTATATTTGCAGCTTCCGATAGAATTTGTACAACAGACTCAATTCATATCGTGTTCATAAATGCAAATATATCCGTCCTATACTGAAAAAGCAAATGAATAAGCATAAATTCTTATTGATGTCGGCCTTACAACATGTTAAAAGGATCGGACCGGTTTTCTTTTGTTTCCGTGAGGTGTTTGATTTTGTTTCACTACTTTCGGCATTCTCATAATGCGGAAAAAGTGGCCGCTTGACAGTTTGACGTTACGTTTTGTTCCCCAATACCGTGCGCTACGTCTTACAGAGTAGTTATTAGGAACAAATGGTTAATAAAATACCACTCGAATATGATAATAAAGAAGCAAAAATACTTCAAAAAGAAATCAGAATTTGTCGGACATTTAGAGAACTCTATCAATAAGTGTCTGACAGGTTTTGGTTCTTTTAAAGAGTGAGCCGTACTGTAGAATCATTAAATATGACCATAACAAGTTGAAATACAGCCGATATATTAAATAAATTTTGATAGATTATTGACAACTGGCATGACAGTTTGTATTAAAATATACAATATAGTAAAAAGAAAATTTCGGAAAAGCAAACTGCAAGCAGTTGTGTGGTAATAGTTTTGTACGTACCAAATACATTTTGCGGCATTTTGTTTCCCTAAGGTTCTTGATATATATTCTAATACAGAAAAGTAGTTAATAATTTACCAATGTATCGTTAGAATATAATAATGAATAGTTTTATCACTTCTACTTCACTTGAAAATAGATTGATACATTGTCGGACACTTTGGGACACATGTCCCTAAATGTCCGACAGATTTTATTTTCATCTTGCTTACATTATTAGTATTTTTAAAGAATTATTTATACCAAGTGATTACTTTATATGCATTTATAATATTTTATAGTGGTTTCGCTCACTTTCGCGAAGTTTTAGAAACCCTAAGATTTTGCCTGAAACTTAAAAATGTTTCACTGCTTTTTATATGTATTCAGTAACGAACTTGATATATTTTCTGGCATTCTGTATCTATTATTATCATTATTAGTGTTATTTGTTTTATATAAAAGTATGTATTTCACTTTTTTACGATCATAATTATTGTTTTTACTCTAATAACGAACACTTATATTTATTTTCAACTTGTCGGACATTTAGGGTTGTCGGACATTTAGGGACCTTTGGGTCGTCCCTAAGTGTCCGACAAGTTTTTTTCTAAGTTAGAATTTGAGTATTTTTCACAAATTATTTTTTGAAAATATTTACTAATTATGCTTTAAATAATGGTTTCTTTCACTATTCTGACATTTATAGAAAAAAAAAAATAAATATTGTCGGACACTTAGGGCTGTCGGACACTTAGGGACCCTACAAATAACTGGTCTTCTGTTTCTTTGTTGAGGCTTTGGTTTGTCTAACACAAACACAACCACTACTAGTCCACCTGGAATTACATTTTCAGTCGCACTTAAAACTTGGTAGTTCGTATTGAATTTCTTCAACGTCAGAGTCCCTTGTGCGCCTTATATTTCTTAATATCTTGAATATCTTTACGGAAACAGCTGTTACTACTACTAGACCCAGGGTAACTGAAGAAAAAAAATAGATGAATTTTATTTATATATTTATTTATTTATTTATTTATTCATTTAATTTATTTATTATTTATTTATTTATTTAATTTATTTAATTTATTTATTTATTTAATTCATCATTTTTATTTATCTATTCATTTAATTAATTAATTTATTTATTTATTTATTTTATTTCATTTATATGAATGATTGCTAAAGAACATAATTTCATCAAGTTTTGATCATAGCAGGAAACACTACTACTACTAATACTACTAATATTTTCATTACCTCCGAGTACGATAGTGACGATTCTCCAATCGGGCATGTTCTGAACCACGGTCAAGATTGAAGGACTGGTAGTGGTAGGAGATGTGGTGATGTCAACAGACGAGGTCTTAGAAGTAGTGTCGTCGGTGTCTAAAGGAAGAAGGGTCACTGTCACGTCTCTGACGACTGAAAAGAAAGAGAGAGAAATCATATTATCTGTGGTATAATATCTTCACCAAGATTTTAAGTATAATTAGGGTTGCACTATTTGCTTAGGCCTATGTAGCCATTATTTAAGAGCATCTAAAGCCTGTTTTAACTCCATTCAGAAGAGGATACTCCACCCACTCTTACCTTAATGTAGCATGACCTGTAACATGCTTAACACAGCATCTTATATAAGGATAACAGAGGGCGCGAATAAGTCCATAAATAGTTAAAAAAATAGCAGAAAGAACACAGATGGTTAATGTAATTATATACAATATGGTAGTTCTGATCTGGATCTACATATTGTCTACACAAATTAATGCTATCATTTTTTTTATCATGTGAAAAGGCTAAATTTCTTATATAAGGATTACAGAGGGCGCGAATAAGTCCATAAATAGTTAAAAAAATAGCAGAAAGAACACAGATGGTTAATGTAATTATATACAATATGGTAGTTCTGATCTGGATCTACATATTGTCTACACAAATTAATGCTATCATTTTTTTTATCATGTGAAAAGGCTAAATTTCTTATATAAGGATTACAGAGGGCGCGAATAAGTCCATAAATAGTTAAAAAAATAGCAGAAAGAACACAGATGGTTAATGTAATTATATACAATATGGTAGTTCTGATCTGGATCTACATATTGTCTACACAAATTAATGCTATCATTTTTTTTATCATGTGAAAAGGCTAAATTTCTTATATAAGGATTACAGAGGGGGCGAATAAGTCCATAAATAGTTAAAAAATAGCAGAAAGAACACAGATGCTTAATGTAATTATATACAATATGGTAGTTCTGATCTGGATCTACATATTGTCTACACAAATTAATGCTATCATTTTTTTTATCATGTGAAAAGGCTAAATTTCTTATATAAGGATTACAGAGGGGGCGAATAAGTCCATAAATAGTTAAAAAAATAGCAGAAAGAACACAGATGCTTAATGTAATTATATACAATATGGTAGTACTGATCTGGATCTACATATTGTCTACACAAATTAATGCTATTATTTTTTTTTATCATGTGAAAAGGCTAAATTTCTTATATGTTGTACTTACGCAGGTCAGGGAGTTGATCATAACTTGAACCGAGGCATCAACTGAAACATCGTTGCAGGAAAGGGAGTGGCTTTCTTTTATGACAACCGACTTCAGGTCCTTCATAAGACTGGGTGGTATTTCAATCCTGCCAGTTTCAAATTTATCAAAGATTACACTGTGAATTCCACTCGGATCTCTATCTTGGGTGTACTCTCCATCTCTGATATAAGGACAAGTTAATTATAACATTCTGCGATTCAATTTGCATGTGTGCTGATTGAGGTCTACACTGAGACTCAGAGTCAGTCCAAAGCAAAAGAAAAGGAGCAAGATTAACTTAGCCATTGTCACGAAGCGCTTATCTGAGAAATAATTCTATTGTCAAGTAAATTTTAATTAGGACTTTTTCATTTTGGATTAAGGTAATACAGCTATGGCCAGAACAAAAAAGTGTATGAAATTCTAAAAGACGCTTATCTTTCTCTGATAAAGGGGCTTGCTTTTATCATTATCACTGAATTTTTATTTTTTCTGAACATATATAGAATTAAAGCGTTAATAAGATAATTTTATTTTCCAATACCCTTTTATCTAGAATGGACTCTTCCAAGTTTTTGGCCATAACCTTTAATAATCGATAACGCGGTCACTTGCAGCCAAGTTCCGCTGAGGTGCGGGGGCAACGTCGATATGAGAATTGAAATACTACTACTACTTGCAGCCAAGTTGAATAACATTACGGTAGTAGTCGCGAGTATATTTAGGCAGAGCGCGGAAAATTGTGAATTATCAAGAATAGGAACACAACAAGGGATGAACCACATCAGTCATCATTGACTTACTTGAGCGTATAGGTACAGGGTTAAATGAGATAAAGGAGGTGGGGGGGGGGGGGAATCTTGTAAACTATGAACATCTGTAAATTATTTTGTATCATTCAATCATATGACTTGAGAAATTCAGTTTGTGCTTTTGACATTTAAAATATATGTAACTGCCAAAAACTGATATAAAATCGGGACTTGTATTACAAATTGTTACATGACAATTTCATGTAAGTGAGAGAAATGGGGGACATGTCCTTAACATGAACGTTTATTAATAATAACAAGAAAAATTACATAATGGCAGACGGTGATGAGCACCTGTTAATTTGACACAATATCTATCTATCAACTTCATGCCTGTACTATTTTGTTCTGCGTAAAGGTGATAGGTAACAGGTTAAAGGTGACAGGTCGTTAAATCAAGGTCAAACGAAAAAAATGTGCATGCACAAAAATATACATAGATTTAGCAGCTACCTATTACACTACTCTTACTAACACGTTTGAGGCATAATTGCAGTAGTTTAAATTCTGATTTATAATAAATTATTCAAATTGCAGTTGCGGTGCACAAACCGAAAATGCCAGTCACTTTTTCTTTGAATGTCCTCTTTACACACAACCAAGAAATACATTATTAGAACAGTTACACTCAAACTACCTAGTTACATTGGATTTGTAACTAAATGGTAATATTATGTTAGATTATGACAGTAACAAAAATATTATACTTGCAGGTTTACATTTTATTAAGAACACACGTAAATTCAGCTGATTACCGTGTCGCATTGTTTCCACTCTTGCTTGTTTTGTCTGCTGTATTGGAGGACGCTTGCGCTGTTTTGGAGCCACTCAAACAAACACATTTATCAATTTCATTGCTTTTTTAATTTCTTACTAGATCTACTTTTTCTTCTCATGGTTTCTTGTGTTATAATTATGTATGATTTATGTTTTGTCTGTATAATTATGTTTATCATTCGCCGTTGTACCATTTCAATATTATAGTTAAATGGATAAGGAGAAGACGATCTAATGTTGTAATAACTTGTGTCTGATCCTTTTGTATGTTATGCAATAAAATATGTATAATATAAATAATATACAAATGATGGATCAGTCGCTGTTTTAGCAAATGTGGCAATCTGCGCAGAAATTCAATGTATCTTTCAAATCTTCTACTGGCCAAAATAAATTTTCAATCTCCATTTGAATCGGTTCAGAGTTGGTGGAAATTGGAAAATTACAAGTATGGCCCTGAGCCCTTACCCAGCATCCCTTGCCAAATAATGATAATGATAATAATTACAATCACAATAATCATAATGACTATGTTAGAGAACAACTCAGTGTAGGAGTCCACATATGTCTATATGAATATTTTCGGTTTCTTTGTGTTACGAGATGGGACTAATGATATTGGTACTTTGAACGCCCACCTTTACTTGGATAAATCCAATCTTCCCTGAGGTGCCTTAAAACCTTTTAAGGTCTGAATGTAAGTTAGAATCTTGCCTGTATTTACTTAGATCACAAATGAAGAAGGACTTTTATGTTTAGTATGCAGGGGTCGTATTTATAAAACCACTTACGTGGCTGCTATGCTGGTGCTAAGGCTAAATTTCTATAAACGAGATTTCCTTAAACAATGAAATTTGCTCTGGAGGAACAGTTTTATTTAGACTTTTCCTCCAGAGCAAAATTTGATAGTTGCAGAAAAGCTCTTTTATAGAAATTCAGCCTTAGCAACAGAATAGCAAAGACTCAGTAAGTGTTTTTATACGCCCGTTTGAAAAACGGGACGTATATTGTTATGGCGCTGGCGTCCGTCCGTCCGTCCGTCCGGCGTAAACTTTTCGTTTCCGGATAACTCCTCCTACAGTTTACATCCGATCAAGCTGAAACTTGGTATATAGTAAGACTATGAGGTGGACCAGCGCATATCGTTTCGAGGTTACGCTCCAATGATTTTAGCGGAGTAACAGCCCTTTACTTAGAATTTTTGGGGTGTTCGTTTCCGGATAACTCCTCCTATAGTTTTCATCCAATTAAACTGAAACTTTGTAAACAGTAAGACTACGATGTGGAGTAGCGCATATTATATGAAAATTTTGCTCCGATGATTTTTAGCGGAGTTACAGCCCTTTGAAAAAACGCGTCTATGGCAGTTTGTATGGCAATTCTTTAGCATTCCATAACTTGGTTTCTCTTTGGAATATCATGATGAAACTTTATAACAATGTATATGAGGTTAAGACAACGCGTCTCATACAAGAATGGTTACTCCCCTTTACTTAGATTTTGAGTTACTTCCCTTTGATTATTTTGTCAGACTATATTTGTACACCTCATATCTAACTTACCCTTTGGACTATTGTGATGAAACTTGATAGTGATGTATATTAGGTTGATACAATATGTCACATATAAGAACGATTGCCTCCCCTTACTTATTTTTGGGGGAACCTCCCTTTGAATATTTTTAAGGCTATTCTTATGCAAGCGATAAGTAGGCAACCGTATGGAATATCTTGATGAAAATTTATAGCAATGTGTATTAGGTTGAGGCTGTGTGTCTTATATAAGAATAATTGCCCCCCCTTCCTTATTTATGGAGTTACATCCCTTTGATTAATTTCTACGGCTATTCTTGGGCAAGTTATTACTAGGTAACTGTATGGAATATCTTGACGAAACTTTATAGCAATGTGTATTAGGTTGATACAGTATGTCTAATAAAAGAATAATTGCATCCCCTTCCTTATTTTTTTAGTTACATCTTTGATTACTTTTTTGAGGCTTTTCTTTTGAGAACCTTAGTGTTTGGAATGTCTTGATTAACTTGATAGCAATGTAGACAAGGATAAAACGGTGGATAAAAACATTCAGAAACGGGCGTATATTGCTCCGCTTGCGGAGCTCTTGTTATAAATACGACCCAGCCTATTTCAATGCTACGGAAATGCTGCCAGGAAACCACCTTTGTTGTTCTTCACTCCAAAAAAATGAGTCTTTACTGTCGGCATGGAGATAGCTTAGACCCTTAGCTACCCTTTTAGCGCACAGCGATGACCCTGATCAGACTAGGCAGATACCCAGGCTGACCTGAGTCTTTGCTGGGCGCACATGTCACTTTGTTTGTTTTGTCGTGTCGCGGCTCAATGTTATGACTTAACTGTGAGTGTCTATTATCGCCGACATCATCTGAAAATATTGTTTTATTAGAGAATTGCCAAACTGCTGAATATCCATGACAACGGTGTCTTCAACAAGGAAAGATCTGGAAAAGTGGTGAGAAGTATAAATCTTTAAATTTGCTGTGGCAATATACATCAAATTGAGTCGCGCCCAAGGGAAATGTCCTTATTTATGGGTTGTGATGGCCGAAGACTAAACGTTGCTGGTGTTTTTTAATTTTGTTTTTAAGTTCCGTAGGAGATAGTAAAAATCTTGATTATACTTTGCAAATGAGCATGGACTAAATTTATGTCACAATCTGCCAACAGCTTCATTTGACTTTTTTCAATGACCCGGCAAATTAACATAATACGCGACGCATTGTAAGAAATTCCGTCTCCATGTAGTTTCGAACAGCGCACTGCATGCTCAGACAAACTGCGCCAGCGCACTGAGGTTAGATAATAAACAGCCCGTCCTAGCAATACATCTTTGGAAATCCGCACTGAGAAGGCCTGAATAAGTTTGCGCATGCGTGGAGGCTATAAGGGCGTCCGCAATGAGCCGTCAAATTTGGGTAAACTGAAATCATTTGAGGAACATTTGGAGAAATTTAAATGTGAAGTTTGTTATGGAAGCGGTTGAAAAAAAATGGATAATGACGCCAACCAGAAAACTGCACAACGCCGTCAAGGTAAGTCAAGATTCTCTTTCTTTCCTCTTTCTTTTTTTTAATTTTTTTGAGAATTTTCCTTGACCTTTCGTTGAGGAAAGAAGGAAAGAATTATTGAAATTACTTATGCATGTTCGGCGTTGTAAAACAAACAAAACATTTAACCGATTTCCGTAAAACTTTCAGGATAATTTTAACACCGTCTGATAATTTTGGGGCTATGTTCGGACATTTTCAGTCAGTCACAGCCTTTGCTTCAAAAGTTATTGTCTCCGCTACTTTATCCTTCATTTCAATCAGGCCCCGAGGTTATAAAACATATTTCATGTTCAACTCAGCTGAGCATGAAATCGTACCTGCTTATACAGGTGCGTTGCATTAATTCTATACCTATGCAAATTTTTCATAAATCATAGCATACCCCAAAGTGCATTCCAGCTTCGGCTGATAGTCTTTGTTGTCAAAAACTCTTACACTTACCATGGGAATATATGAAGTTATACTGCTCAGGATTCCAGAAAAGTTTGTTGTATAGAATATTGCAGAGAAGCGATTTTGCAGACTATCAGAGTTAGCGTAACTATATTGACAAACGCTGTTCAAAGTGTTTCCATGTAGTTTAAGTCTTTTTCGCGGTGTACAGGAATATGGTAATGAAAAATCGAGATCGACATTTCAATAATAAATATTTAGTATATTATATTTCATCAAACCCCGGATAAATTTCTTTTCTGTAAGAAAATAATGACCCTGAAAAAGCGACAGACGAGACCTTCTTTTGGGCCAATCAGTATAGATCGTGTTGGTAAAACCGTTAGGCTTGCTTTTTGACTTTGAAATAATAGAACGCCCGTTTAATCCTATTTGTGAGCTATAGAAAGAATACTGTTTTACGGTATTTTGACACTGACAAGTAGAAAACAAGACAGAAGAGTGGGATCGACCCACTATACCGAGATGCAAGAGTTACATACGTCTTAGTAAATACCTCTTTTTTATTACAGGATTTGAAACTGAGGTGCTGGCTCTTATCCCTGCTTTAATTCATCATTTTCCTTCCTGTTAATATTTTAACAAATCACATAAATGAGTTTTTAGAAATGTAGCAACTTTGCATAGAATTATATGATGCGTCTAGTTTTTCCTGTTTTATCCAAGCATTGTGCCTACTTTCAAACACTGGCCACACATTTTTGCACCTAACAAAACAGGATGATTGAAATCACCTGTTTAGTGTTGTTAAATAGATTAGACAGGTGATGAAAAATTCAAAAAAGCTGATATGTTGCTTCATTGGCTTTAAAGGCAGGATCTTTTCTGGCAGTTTGCTTGAATATACGCTCTTTTGTTTTAAAGGCAGGGCTTTCTCTAGCAGTCTGCTTTGATGCAAGTTGATAGTTTACTTCATTGGCTTTAAATGCAGGATCTTTTCTGGCATTCTGCTTTGGCACAAGTTGATATTTTGCTTCATTAACTTTAAAGGCAGGTTTTTTCTGGCAGTTTGCTTTGATATAAGCTCTTTTGCTCTAAAGGCAAGATCCTGTCTTTGTTTCTTTTTGTACAGTGAATTGTGCTCGCTACGTTGTTTTCTTTTCTTCACATTTATATTTTCTTTCATTTAACACATACCACTCACGTTACTCTGTGTTTTCTTTGCTTGTCTTAGTTTTTGATCTTCAAAATAAGTTTTAAGACCACATTCTAACTGACCTTTAGAGTCCAGTTTTTCATCAACTTTTCCAACAGTGAAAGGCAAAAAATCAAACTGCAAACTCATATCTATTCTCATACTATCATAAAAAGCGTACAAATAGGCAACTAGGTCATCCAGACATGAGAAAGCTATCAAAACTGATGAATCATCTACTGATGAGAGTCCATTTTCTCCATGAGAATAAAAAAATATATACAAGTCGTTCTTCCTGAATACATCAGAGCATATAGCTCCAGTGGTTAAAAGACCTGATGATACACTAGTAAATGCTGACTGAAGGACACAATGAAGTGTTGGAAAACCATCATTTTCATAACTGTCCACAAGTATGCCACTTATAATAGGCTGTTTTTCCACTGTAAATTTTCCCATGTCAATTTCAAAGAGGTTCGGAATTTCTTCCAAGCTTAAGAGTGAGTGAATAAATTTTCCTTCTGCTTTTAATCTAATTATTATACTTCGATAGAGAAAATCTCCATCACAAAGTATTTTATCTAAAATTGAGCTATTGTTCACATCTATAGAAATTGAATATGATAACATACATAAAGCATTTCCTGTGCACTGAAACCCCCTAGATTGCTCTGAAAATCTTTCATCATTCTGATGGAAGCTGCCCAAAATAATATAACAAGCATTCCCAGAATAAGTTGATGAAGTCAACATCGGATCAGCACATGAAATACCTGTTTCATTACTACCTTCTGCAGGACTTTCCAGTTGAATTTCACAGCTATGTTCTTTTTCTTTATCTGACTTTCTAACAAAGGCAAACTGCAAATTCACATCCAATTCTTCATCAATCCAAGAATGTCCATCAAGAAAAACATCAGGAAAAGCAATAGCAAAAGCTTCGTCAAAGTCATTCTGAATTTTTAAACAATCATTTGTAACAGACTTTGCAATAAAATCAGCCAAAGATTTACTAGGTATCGCCTGATTAGTTTCTGTTTCATTGCCCATATAGGAAGAATTTGACTGTTTATTTACTTTATCTTTAGCGTTTTGTTTAGCGTTTTGTTTAGAGTTTTGTTTAGCGCATTTAGCGAATTTAGCCTGTGCCTGCTCGTTGGCAGGACTTCCCGCCTGCACATTGGCAGGACTTTGCCCATACTTACCTACAGCTTTCCTCCAATACTTTTGCCGTGGCATGACTCTTTACCTGAAAATAGAAAGAAAAATATATGTGTCTTAAATGTACATATTATATTCCCTCTTAATCAGACTGCTGTTTCAGCACTAGTCTGATAATGTGATTAACATGTAACCCTTCTTGTCATACATCCAAGTTCTTCATTTTTTGCACTTTAGTAGCTGTCATAGATACTGAACACAATTTCTCTATCAGACTATTTATTCAGCACAGTTTGATCCCTATAGCAATAGTCAAAATATGAACTTTTATAAAGTTTTCCTATTATATGAATAAGAAAGTAGGGAGGTCTGAAATGCTTATCTACAGACTTGGGTCCAATCCTTTTTCGTAGTGTCACAATGGAAGAACCCAAAGACCATTAGGGAATTATAGATCTGCCATCTGCAAGTTCTACTCTTGCACATATTATTGGTCAGATCTGACAAACGCCACTGTTCTAATTTGCTTAACATTGCATTCATTGTGTTATTTATACACTGAATGAACAACAACAAAAAAGCCATCAGAGGAGATGGCAAATCCCCCGACCGAAGACCCTACGGCCTTGGTAAACAGGGTGCACTTCAAATATATTGTCGTTCTTTTATTATCTCTTTAACAGTTGCATGATTATTTAACAGTCAGACTAAAACAGTACACTGAAATAACTAAAAAAGTAAGAAAGCAAGAGTTGTCATTACCTGTTCTGCATATCTGTGAAGTATAAAGGGTATTCAAGTTATTGAGTTGACATGAAATCAGACCTACAACTATGAAGGGGAAATAACTCAAAAAAGTAAGAAAGCAACAATGCGACACATTGTCATGACCTGTTCTTCATAAATGAAGTATCATGAAAATATTCCAAAGGGTATTCAAGACAAACAGCCGATAAGAAAATGTTTACAGATTGACGTATGGACAGAGAGACAGACAGACAGACAGACAGATGCCAAGCTCATTGCTACATTCCCCAAACTTTTTGGTTTGGGGATAAATATGAAAGAACTCATTCAGCAGTAAATTTCCGTGTTAGCAATCAAAACTGTACTATATCAAGAGTAAAATTTATAGTTATATAGGAAAGCCAGTCTTAAATGACCATTTTAATGATTGATCCATATTGCATCTATTGCATCAACTTTAATGTTTTAACTTTGAAGTTGTTTGAATGGTTTTTACCATATATGGGCATGAACTTTAATGTTTTAACTTTGAAGTTGTTTGAATGGTTTTTACCATATATGGGCATGAGGGCCATCTTTGTCATGTGACCCCGGGTAGAAAATTTCATTTCCCCATTCCACTGAGACTCCATATGAAATATGGTTTCAATCGGCCCTGTGGTTTCAGAGAAGAAGATGTTTGAAAATCTAGACGACGGATGGATGGACGAAATGACCTTGACCTTTAGTGACATAATATTTTCATTTGTTCATTTAGTTGACCATCTATACCAAGTATTATACCTTAGACTTGAATAGTTTGTGAGAAATCCACTGTTTAAGCCTTTTCCCATACAAAAGCATAACGTACCAAAGTTGACCATGTCATAAATTAGGTCAAGGTCAACGCAAGGTCATCATTTGTACAAACTATGATGGGCTCGCATGCTCAATGCTACATACCAAGTTTCAAGGTCATAGGCCTTTTGGTTCTGGAGAAGAAGATTTCTGAAGGGTTTTTACCATATATGGGCGTGGCGGCCATATTGGTCATGTGACCCAGATACCCGGAACAAACTTTCGTTCCCCCGACCTAGGTAGGCTCCATATGAAATATGGCTTCAATTGGCCCAGTGGTTTCAGAGAAGAAGATGTTTGAAAATGTTGACGACGGACGGACGACGGACAGACGGACGGACGACGGATGCCTGGCTATACTATAAGCTCACCTATGACCCTAAAGGCTCAGGTGAGCTAATAATAATAATAATGATAATTACTTGCATCATCGTTCTGTATTCGAAATAATTTTTCCTGGCCCGTGAAGTATCGCGTTCTCGGGCAGATGCAAATATCAATTCACATCTCTGCACATTCTCTGATGATGCTTTACATTTGTTCCAAGATTCGTGAAAATATCTCAAATGGTTTAAGATTCATGGAGGGGACACAAAATCATGACGGACGGACAGACAGACGAAGGACAGACATACAGACAGACGAACAAGGTGATTACTATAGAGTCTCTGCAGACTTCGTCTGGCGGGGCCCTTATCAGGGATGTCATGGGTAAGGAAATATATTTCTATAAATAAACACAAACTTCAGCAGTGCACTCAGAGTGTATTATACCGCGATTACCATAATGACCCTAATTATTTGGACAGAAGTGTTTGCGCAAACTGTGTAAACCATGATCAAACTTCGTAAAAATAGCTCGAGTTGACATAGATTTAGTAGGTTTGGAAAAATCAGAACAACTTTTGATTGAAAATTTTCGTGTAAATTTCTGTCAACTCATGGTATAGATGCTTGTATACAATGAAAGGAGCTACAACGACCGAACAACACGGTAATCACAGAGTATAAACCAGTCCGCCAATTTTCGCTTCCTGCAGAGACTGTCCATCATATTTGGCGTCCGCCGAGACTGTCCGCGATCTTTTCTTTCCTGCAGGGACTACTGTCCTCGAAAACTGGCTTCCTGCCGAGACTGTCCGCGTTACTCTGCTTCCTGCCGAGAGCCTCGGCAGGAAGCAGAATCACGCGGACAGTCTCTGCAGGAAGCTATTTATCGCGTACAGAAGTCTCAGCAGTAAACAAGAGATCGCTGACAGTCTCGGCGGAAGCCAAATATGACGGACAGTCTTTGCAGGAAGCGAAAATTGGCGGACTGGTTTATACTCTGTGGTAATAGAGTTGCTGTTAAGCCCCAGTCACACACACACATTACGGATAGGGCGGATAGTTGCGTATAAAATCCTCAGTTTATCCGCAGAATTTGTGGGCGTGGCCTAATTTTATTTAATGAATTTACGGATATTACGGATATAGTTACCAATAGATGCGTATGGATACGGATAGGTACGAACTACTAACCTTCCGTTACCTTCTGTAACCTTTAGATCTGGATAAATACCTTCAGATGCGGACTGTTGCGCATGCCTAGCGGATAGAAGAAAAAAAAGATTAACTGCGACGTCCACATCTTTGTCTACTCCTTGTATGCTCCAGTCACACACACACATACGTATTGTGCGGATACTACGGATGGCCCGTCCGTATCTATCCGTTATATCCGTGATAGATCCGTATCAGATCCGCAGAGTCCGTATCTGTCCGTATCATATCCGCAGAGTCCGCAGCATCCGCGTCGAAATTTTGAAAAGTTTCAAAATTCGGGCGCGGATGAGTAAACCGTAATGGTGCGTTACTAAACGCATATATCCGCATCTATCCGTATCGAATCCGTGTCGCATACGTATCTATTCCGTATCTTATCCGTTATTGAACCTATCATTCCGCAGTCTAACTGCAAGTAGAGGACCGATAGGGTTTCAAGCGGATTGTTACCTTTAGTTACGGAAGTTACGGGTCTCGTTCGGCGTTCTGTAACGGACTGTCTTCTACAGTAACGTTTCAATACAAAATGGTTGCGTTCCAATACTGACAGATACGTACAGGATGGCTTAGAGAGGCGGCTGTACGGCAACAACACCAGTAGGGGGGCAAAGAGACAGAGACTGTATCTCAAGGACTACTACAACAGAGAGGCGTGGTCGGTGCAATGGCAGTGACGTATAATGCAGTTATGGTGCGATGTTATGTTTCTTATTTGTAACAGTGGGGTCATCTTTTCATTAACTTGCCAATGGCAAAAGTAGGGCAATCATTTCATAAACTTATTTGATTTTTATCGATTCGAATTAGTTGTCCAATAAAGGGCAAAGTAATTCTTCTATTAATTCCAATTAGTTGTCCAATATAGGACAAAGTTAAATGGTGAAATGAAGCAATAAATATCTACTGGTCAGGCTTGAGTAGCCGAAACTTCGAAGATGGCCCATGTTCCTTCTTTCGAATGTGTTCTGTGCTCTTGAATGAACTCTTTTAGATTTCTATTTTATTTCAGTGCCACTGGTGTCGTGCCGTGCGGCGACCGTAAAGCGTCTCCCCGTACGTCATGTATAGTGCAGATTATACATAATTTTTCCTTTGAGGTCAAGAAAATATTCTGAGAAATCAGAAATTTTTGATTGGTTTAGATTTATAGTCTAGATTGTTGCTCTTTTTTCCTTTTAGATCTGTTATGGTACAAATCAGTCTTTGAATTTACTGCCTTATCAAAATTAATAAATTACATTATGCTTTCTCTGTTTTTTGTAACCAAATCATATCGGGGTCACTGATGCGGTTTGCGTAGCCGAATTGTCGAAGTATGGTCCATGTACCTTCCTTCGAATATGTGCAGTGTTCTTAAAGGATTTGTATAGTATCTACTTTATCAACTGCAGACTGAATATCTACGTCAACCAAGCAGTAAATGGGTACTTTTTTCAAATCAGGGAAGGACAAGGCAGCGACAGGAGAGACATGGGTTTCGCCTTTCATATGCTGTGCCCAAGATACATTGACCCTAACCACCTACCCCAATCCTCCTCCTCCTCCTCCCCCAAGCCACCGCCCCTACGGTCATTAGGCTATAGGAAATCTTAACCTTTACCCAATTTATAGTTTAGATCCAGGTATACAAATTTAAATAAATATCTAATCCTTCATGAGCACAGAACACTAAACACATTCGAGAGAAGGAGCATGGGCCATACTTCGAGGTTACGATTACTAGAGCCTCATCAATGATCCTGACATGACCCATAACTTCCGTAACTAAAGGTCAATATCCGTATAAAACCGTGTCAGTCTTCAACTTTGGACTGCGGAATGACGGGTTCAGTTACGGATAAGATTCGGAATAGATACGAATGAGACACGGATTAGATACGGATAGATGCAGATAAATGCGTTCAGTTACGGACTTTTACGGTTTACTCATCCGCGCCCGAATTTTGAACCTTTTCGAAATTTCGATGCGGATCCTGCGGACCCTGCGGATATGATACGGACAGTAACGGACTCTGCGGATGCGATACGATCCATTACGGATTAAATGGATGGATACGAATAGATACGGACGGGCCATCCGTAGCATCCGCAGAATCCGTATATGTGTGTGTGACTGGGGCATTAACAAGTAGCTTTTACCCTTTGTAGTCTTTCCTCTGGAAAACAAAATGCCTATGATTTCTCTCTTTGTCGAATTTCCAATCTTTTTTGTCACAATATAGAATCCTCGGAAATATCACTATATAGCCAGTTTTCCAAGGGGTAAATCTACATTATGTGTTCTTGCATAGACGTCCCCTTTCCCTCATATAGTGGATTTTCCCCTGATATATTCTCAAAAAAGAAAGAAAAAAAAAACCCACTTCCAGATGGAATTTGGGCCCCCATCTTTTATAATAATGCATACAATGACCGAACACCGTTTTTTTCTTTTCTTGTCCCAGTAGAATTCGCGGAAATATGACTTTATAGCCAATTTTACGCGGGGATGTGTTCTTGCATAGCCGTCCCCTAACCCTTTTCCCATATAGCGGATTTTCTCGGCCTGAATAGATCTACATGTATATGGTTTAAAAAACCCACGCTACATGATGGAATTTGCTCCCTCACCTCTCGTGATACACATAATAGTAAGGTTTTAATTTGGAAGAAAAATGCAAATGACTGTCCCAAAAATACTGCCAAATAATAGATGCTAGAACCGCATGCATGAACTAATCAGTCTTTTTTAGTTTTTTTTCTTTTTGGGGGTTCGGCGGTGCTAGGAGTCGTGGGGGGGGGTGTTATTTGTTCAAACAAATAGGGTATCCTTTAGTTTTGCATATAGAATTGTTTGAAAAATCATTAGATCATTTAAGTTGGCTACTTTCGATTTCACAAATTCAAATAAAATGGTAAAAATACAATGTACAAGCGCGGGGCTCTATTCATTGTTCCGCTTCTGTCTATATTGCATTGCTCAACGGGGAACCAGAAAACATATATTGTATTTTGTGAAGCGATTTGCCGTTTTATTCATTATTAAAAATAACAAGTTACCCATACCTTTTGCAAAAAACTGTATATAAATGTATATATGAATATATTCACATCATCCCATATTTTATCACCAAACGTCAAGGTTGTAGCGGTTTTCGTAATGATTTGTGTTGAGACGTTTATACCACTGAAGGGCTGTGAAGAATTTAATTTGATGCTATGATGACTGAGTGTGGCAGGCCACGACCAGTCTGCACATAGTCTAAGGCACTTGACACAAGGGGCAGTTGGGCTATTATAACCCAGCAGGCACATGACGTCGTAATGACGTCAGTGCGACGTCATTTCGAATGTAATGTGCCCACTGGGAAGTAGCTGGACCAGAACTACCTAAATGTGTCTTTTGCAAGCGTTTATCTGTGTTCAGTGAGAGCAACAGAGGGACTGGTCAAGTGGATTGAGTTCGCCTTTCTTGCAGGGTGTTGTGGGTTCGGCACCCACTTGCGACGCCTGTTCCATTAATTTCTTCAGTTCTAGGACTTGTCAAAGCGACATGAATCTTAGCGGAGTTTGGCTTCTGTTCTTTTGGATTATTTTGGCTTTTCATAAGTTTTTGCTGCACCTGTTGCCGTTGTCTGTCTCATCTTTGGCTCGGTGGGGTGGTGGGGGTGGGGGGGGGGGCGGGGCGGGGCGGCGCGTGCGCTCGAAAGTTAATACGTAGGCGCATTTTACCTGGTGTTTGCAGCTACTGTGTCTCGCGCAATGCGTCAGTAAGTGTGGCTCGGAGAGGGCTGCTCGTTGCTTGCCGAGACCTGCCCAGTCACTTTCTTTCTTTCTAACTTCTTGGGTTTAGCGACACTGAAATGCGCGTCTGTCGCACTTCATTCGGTATAGTTACGTTTATATTCAATAAACCTGGAAACCTGTACCAGCGTGTTCTACACTGTAATAAGATAAATTAGGAGGGAGGTTGGTGATGGTGAGATCAGTATAGCACCCGCCTTATTAACAATTAGAAACAAATTCCTGCCATTTCTTTCGTTCTGTTCTCCAGCAGGCACATGACGTCGTAATGACGTCATACCGACATCGAAACGACGTGATACCGTCGCATCGAGGTCGGTACGATGTCATTTTGACGTCATCTGCCCGCTGTGTTTATTTGATATAATATGAAAATAGGCACCGCCTTTAGGCGAGCACATCGCTTTTTACAATGTATGGGTAGTATTTGGCTGTAGACCTGTAGCTTCTGAAGCGTAACGTAACGCCAGAGGATCGGGACTATATTTGGCTGTTACCATGTTAACTCTTAAGTTTCGGACAAAAATGCATAGTCGAAGTGTAGACCCTGATCTGACTACTCACTGTACGATTCTGGATTTAATCTCACAAGTTGTCGTTTGAAATTTGCAATAAAATTATTGCAACTCAACAACTGCGAACTCCGTCTGACAAACGGATGAGAAACTGACCGAGAACAGCTTTACCCACCTAAGCTTTCCCCTCGGAAAACTGGCTATATATTTTTTTTCAGTTTTTTCTCTGCGGCGCTTTTTATTTCCTTCAAACTTCACTCGACGCTCAGCCTCCTTGCATTTTGTGAATCGCCATATAGTGATCTACGCACAAAAGCGGTAAACGTTGACGCCATTTCGATTTTTCGGAACGGAACGTTTGACGTCATTACGTTACGTAGCGACAGAAATACGCCACTTCCGTTTGATGTCGCCACGAAAGAAATTCCATGGAAAGTAATGTATTTTTAAGGAAAAAATATGGTTTACCAATCCTCTACCATAGAGTTCCCGCTCTATAATATGCGCCTGCAAGCGAAAGCTAGCTATTAAAGAATACTTTATTATTATCATTATTTTTATTATTGTAACACCGTTGATAGTGCACTTCTCTTTTATAATTATGCCTTTCAGTCTCTGGCATTTGAAATAAAGGAGAAAAAAGAGTGAAATACAGGAAATCTCATAAAGAAATTCTTCGTAATAACGCCTACACTTTCATAGTAAAGTTTGTATTTCACCTTTAGGAGATAATATGAGAAACAGCAGCAGGGGTATACCAATGTGAAATATGCTTCTGTAGTACACACGAGAATATGCTGCTTAATATACAGTAGCAATAAACAAATGATTTCTCACAGATAAACAAATACTGCGCCTGCACAGGTGACACACACTTTATGGGTATGATAAGCATCGTTCATTCATATATTAGATATATGTCTTTTTATGAAAGGATTTTGGTGATGATGACGTCTGCAATCTGTGCATGCTCGGATCAGCAAGCGCATATGAATGTAGGATCAGAACCTGTGCGTAGCTTAAGATAACGAGTGCTCGCTTTGGCGTAATTCAAAACTGATAAAATTAATAATGATAACAATCATAAAATCATTTGTAATAATAATAATAAGAATGTTTTATAATAATAATGATAGAAATAATAACAATAATGATGATAATAACAGCAAAACATTCCCTGGCATATCAAATAAAAGTGGAAGCTCTGCTAGTTTCATGCTGTAGTATTCAACAAAAAGTGATGCCATATAGATCAGATCAGAAAACGTCTTGCCATTTTCTACTTTTCCAAACATGGTTCTGAGTAAGTCTCCATGTCTGGAAAATACTTTTATATCTCGCTGATCCGTCGAAGTTCCGACCTTAGTAGCTACCAAATTTTCAAAATTTAAGATATTGGACAAGTCTGACTCATCGAGACCTTCAGAAGCATATGTGAGTAATGTTTGAGAATGATAAAGTTTTGAATCAACGAATGGTCTGAGTCGGTGATCATACACAAGTTGGTAACCCATGCCATTTAGTTTACGTGAGTAAGGATTAACATTTTCTTGAACTGCATAGAACATTCTCTCTGACCTCTTTCTAGACATTAAATGTGTATCAAATGCTGTAGACAGTTGTGTCAGCAATTCACTTGAGGTTATCTTAGATGGATCATTTTCCTGTTTTGCAAATAATTCAATGGTATCTTTGAATGCAGCATTGAAATCGTCTGCGTCTTTATCGGTCAAATGATTGTTCCTCTTAGCCCATTCAATTATTGACACATTTTCTTTTGGAGCTATTGATTCGTCTGCTTCAGTAGATGGTGGTTGATCTGGTGGTATGGCTGATGTCATATTGTCTGAATGGTGTAATGGGTATAGTTCTTTGACTTTTTCGGCCATTTCTATATGTCGATCTGATATATAAGTATCTGTTCTTTCTATTTCTGAAATTCTCTCGTGTTCCATTGGAACTGTTATGTTAATGACTTCTACATTCTCTGGTCTAGGGTTTAAATTAGGTCCTAATGTCATGGACCCAGTATACTCAACGTCTGATGCTAACTGTTCTCTAAGTACCATATCCCAAATATCACCCCATGTTTCATCGTCATCTTCCTTTTGTACTTTAACTGGTCTGAGTATAAGGTATAACTTTGTTAACATTGCCTTTGACTGATAATCACTTTGCTGTCCATAACAGCTATGAGCCCCTACAACATTTAGAGTGTCCATATAGCATATTATTCAAATACCTGTATGTGGATCTTTGACGTTGTATGTTGTCCCTATACCTGTAAATGTCTCATAAACTGATTCATTGCGGTATTCACTGGAATACCTATATTTCTTTTTAATCGTGTGCTATATCGACGGGTGAGAGCATGAAGGTGCCATCTGCATTTTTCATACTTTTGAGAAAATGACATTTTTAGGATTGTGTGTCTTCAAGAAATCAGGAAGTATTAGTACTAATTAGTTAGTTACTTAGTTTCGAAGAATGCTAAAAGTACTATCATTTCAGACAAATAATTGTGTGATATCATCTGTCATCAAGCCCATATATGGCATAATTCAAATGGCACCTTTATGCATTCAAATATTTTTATGTTTCGGCAATGCTTAAAGGTTCCATTTGTCACTTGGCACCTTTATGCAGAACATTTTGTTTTTACATTTTTATTACATTTCGAGGTCTACTCAATGATTTCATAAAAACAAGTAGGCTGGTTGCAGTGGAAAGTGTGTGTATTGCAACACACAGTTAAAATAAGCAGACTCAATTAGTTATGTCAATTCTTTGCATGAATATCAGTACATACATTACACTTAGCACAATTACAAATTGCAAATTTGGTCTATATGTACGCAAGTGTACAATCTCGGTAATGTTTCGTCAGTTTCATTGTCAAACATGAACAAATGTGCTTTCCTAGTCACTATCAGTGTCAATTTCACTTTCATCCTCACCTGGCACAGGGAGTTTGTCCTTCAGTCCTTTGCTGGATGGAAGAGCTTTGTAGTATGCATGGTGCTCTCCTGGAATCAGTCCACTGTGACACAGAGAGAGAAGGTCATTCATCTTCTTTTCTGAAATGCACAGCTTCGTCTTGTATGCACAGGATAGTTCATTTGGCCATTGTAGAGGTCTGCCTTTAGCCCTTGTTGATGACTGAACCCGAATTTCTTCAAACTGATTCTCCTCAAACGTCTCATTGACAAAGACACTCCTAGGGCTGTTACGTCTCACTTGCACCCATTATAATAGAAATCCCCCACCAGAGTACAGGGAGTTGACAGAACGGCCTGAAGATCAAAAGTGGCCGCATAATATTCTTGTTCCTTCTGTGCCTTGTCCTTGTCCTTTTCCTTTTCTTGTCTTGCTTTGGTTTTTCTTTCCTGGTGTTCTTTGAATTCTTTTTCAGCAGATTCATCCACTTCTCCCTGCTTTTTCTTAATTTCATACAAGTTACAAATTGAACACTGATCTTTTTTCGGCTTGAAAAATGACAAGTTATACTCTGTACAAAATACTTCCCGATATTTTTTCACTGTAACAGGTTTGAGTCTTTTGTCTTTACAGTTGTCTTTGTATAATTCAAACATTTTCCTAATACTCAGTTCTTGTGATTATTCACAAGAACTGAGTATTAAGAAAAAGTTTGAATTATTATATCTATAGATATTCCCTTTTTTATTCTTTTCTGACATAATGTGATTCCATCCGTGGAAACGACTCAATGTGTTTTCTTACTTCATGAAGGCTCCCAGAAGGAGTTTTGTTTGCAGGCGGAAATCTGCCTCTCTCATCTCTCCCAGAAAAGACTCCATGTGCCTTTTTCTTTAATGCAATGTGCACGGTCTTTTTTCCAATATTAAGAGTTTTTAAGAAGAATGTCCTGCACACCTTCACTTTTTCTTTGTCTGTTGGCATCAAATAAGCATATGACACCGATTTATGGCCAGAGGTTCGTTTTGGTTGTGAAGATAATACATGCTGACATATAAAGTCTCTTTGCCTCTCATGATCTTGTAATGCCCAATATGCTTCAAAAACTTTCCTTCGTTTCTCTTCATCAAGCTTTTCTTCACACTTAAACTTGCACTTTGAACAGTCGACTTCCTGCATGGCCCTAGCTTTGACATGTTTTCCTGTTTGTGAAATATATTCTATCCCAGCATCTCTGTTTCGTTTTCGTACATTTCGTTTCCAGAGCTCAGGGGTGCATTTCCGTTTACGTTTCCGATCCGTGCTCTTGGGAATCCTGAACCTTGCATCTTTATGTGGTGTAACATCCGGATAGATGTCCGTTCGTCGAACTTTTGGTGGTGTTGAAGTATTGTTATCTCTCTCTTTGCGTTTCTCTGCTTGGCTTGGCCTTTCTGATTGCTCACTGCTGCATTCTGCAATTGATGCGGTGCTTGAAGTTCTGTTCCTTTTTCTGATGGCATCGTAATGCTCCAGTCCTGGAATAGCAACATAGGCCAGGTGTATACAGTTGTCTGTTGCTGCGGCCAAATCTGGTTCAGTGTCATATACTGGAGTTGACATCAAACTAGAAAATACCTTTATAGACACACTGAATGTATTGGCTACTGCAAGCGGAAGACAATCTGCCAAACCAGATTTCCACTGTCCGATCTGTTTAATACAAGAAACCATTTGAACATAATTCTCCTCCCCCTCAAAATCCATAAAATTGATATAATGCTGCTTCTGTTCCGCCAAATGATCGGCAAGTCTTTGTCTGAGTTCCTCGATAGACAACGTTGAATCTAATTGACTATTAACAGCTCTAAAGAAGCAGACCCCATCAGGTACAACTCTCACTCTTTCCAGTCCATTACTTGCAAGAAGGTTGTCGAGTCTTTGTAAGTGATACTTTTCAATAATTTTTCTCACTTTTTCTTCTCGCTCACTTCTGCGTTTTACTTCTTCTAATACTGACTTCGCTCTAGACTGAGGAATATTTCTCTTGGGTTTTGCTCTGGCTACCCTTTCTTTTGCTTTCTTTAGTTGGTTAGTCAGCTCTTCACTTCTCTTTGATAAGAATAACTTCCTTCTACTTTCTGGTGCTTTATGCTTAATATGTTTCCCCTTTCGTTTCCAAGCCTTTTCTCTCGAAACAGTATGTCGATTTAATTTCTGTTTCTTTTTACTTTGAGTGTCAGTTTCAATTGATTGTTCAGAATCTGTGCTGTTTAAGTCAGCCTTTGATGGCCTATAGTCCTTGTCATTGTCACTGTCATCGGGAACACTTTCTCCCTCACTTGAGCTGCTGCACACTTTCTGCTTAGAAACATCAATCCTCTCCTTATATCGAGCAAGTGGTATATCATCTTAGTTTTCTTTAAATCGAGCAAGCGGTATGTTGTCTTCATCTGAACTAGTGACGTCTTCCCCCTCTCTTATTTCTTGTACACCAGTTGTGGAGCAAGGCTGCTCTGCCGCAATATGCCCACTCCTCACTTCCGTGTCAGCTATTTGCTCCATTGTGTTTTCTGACCAGTCAGAGAATTGTTCAGCGTCACTTTCCAGCAACTGCAAATATAAATTAACATACATACATACATACATACATAGAGTCATTCATTCTAGCTCACCTCATACATTTTTGTCTTCTTTGGCTGCATGCTCAAGTACTTTATAGAGTGCGATATATAGTTAGCAACGCTAGGAAGTATATAAAAAAAAGGTTATATAGCCCATTATGAAATATATTGCAATGTTACAAATGTCATTACCTTACATTATGTCTGTCTGGAGCCCTGGTAGCTCAGTGGGTTAAACGCTGGCCTACTGATCTAGCGGACTGGGTTCAAGCCCCGCTTGAGGCGAGAATCTTTTCTACCTTAAACGGGGTTCCATTGCACACAGCCTTTTATTATCATCCTCTCATTGTCCTGATATGACTAAAATACTGTTGAAAAGGACGTAAAATCGCAAGTCATCCATCCATCATACATCGTGTCTGGGAGAATGTACTATATAATAGAAAACAATTTTGGATTTTCTTAAACACATACGCACACAAACACACACACGCATGCACAAACAAACACTTAGCTGGACAAATGTTTGAATATTCAAAGCATCTTGATGTTTAATGATGAAAACACAATGGTCAAAAATGCAGTAATATCAATGGCATTATTAAGAACACCTCAGACATTTTTTTCTAATTAATGACTCAATTAAAATATAAAATAAGTTAATTTAGTATATATACCAACAGTAAGGAAAAACAACAAAATACTTACAGAAGAAGTTTTGTCATCCATTTTGCTTATTTCCAATTCACATGTACATCTGTAACTTTTAAAATCATCAGTAGGACTGCTGTAAGTACATTTACCACGTTTTCCACTTTCTTCATGGAATATCTTATCAGGAGTATGCTCAGATTACATTTTCAAAACAACTTGCCTATAGCAGTTGCTTTGTTTATTACCTAACATCTGGTGTTCATCAGCTACAAGATAAACTTTCGGCAAATGGCACCTTTTTGCAGTATAATAGTTACAAAACGTTGACTGCATAAAGGTGCCATATGGCAAATGGAACCTTTATGCAGAATCATATGCCAGATGGAACCTTTATGCAGCTCATACTATGATATATTTGCACATGACACCTATATGAAGTGGTCATTTTTCCAACTAAGTTTTCTTTGATCACAATGAAAATCAAACACAAGTTGAACACCCGTAAACGGATTCTAGTGGAGGGAATAACTCAATTTTGACCAAAGTTGCAGATGGCACCTTTATGCTCTCACCCGTCGATATACACCTTTACAGGGAACTAAGGGGGTATAACAACCAGGCTCATCAGGGTCATACTTGATATTGGTAGCATTATCTCGCATTAGGAAAACTAAGTCGTTATAGTTTTGCCATTGTGGTTGAACGTCTCTTGAGCCTGATAGCACCATGTATCATAGTGATCTAGACTACCTAGTGGGATTTTTCCACAGCCAAAAGCAATGACGCGTGCGTCCATTTCATTGATACCTACACCCATTTGTGGTATCTCTGTATAACCAACTAGTTCATGAGCAATGATAGAATGTTTATCAGCATTTTCAGGAGCAAATTCAGGCCTAGGTAATTGAATAGTATAAATTGAATATGTGCCATCTACAGTTTTATGTTCAACTGGGTAAATGACCTCTGACAGTTTCAATGCAAATTTGCCTATTTTTCGACAAATTACTGAAGCTTTCATGGGAAGCCAATGTTGATGATTTTAGCATTAACATGTAGACTTATGCTTTCTTAAGAAGTTCTGATACTGGTTTTGAGGAAATATCATGTCTGCAGACTAACTTGGGCTGACTTCCTTAAGAAGGGTAAGTGAAATTTTCAGTCATCCAAAATACATCAAATTTTCAATTTTTCATATTTACTGAATTTTATTTTGCTAAACATGTTTAAAACAAAGGAAACACTATATCTGCATTATAGCATACAACAGTATGTAAAGAAAAAGTATTATAGCCTTATTTTCATATGTAGAGGGTCTAGTTACCCCACCCACTTTTCAGTTTTTCGGCTGTAGACTATCATTCCCCCCCCCCCCCCCCCCGTGCCTCAGCTTGCCATTCACATATAATGTGTATATTGACAGGACACTCACGCATGGGAAGTGTCTTTATAAAACTTTTCCTATTTTCCATACATTCAATAATAAAAACATGCTTTTTACACCAAAAATCTCAGTCTGTGTGCTTCATACCCGAAAACTTGTTTTGGTGCCAACTATAGGAAGTTCAGGGGAACACATTTCAGTGGAAATTTCGAACTATACCAAAAGTTCATTTTTGACCACTTTTATAGTCAAATTTACATTACAACCGTCAGAGGTCCTTAGCATTTCTGCATCTGTAATTGGTGTAACCTTTCTTGTTTTTCTATAATCTGCTGCTTCAGGCTCAAAATAACGAATTGTGCCTTCTTTTGGATTAATGTAAAAGCCTTCTTGAAACTTTTTGATATACTGCTCATCTGCTTTTGCTAATTTTTGTTTTAGTTCTAACCCCTCTTGTATTTCTTGTAATGATGGAATGTCTGCTGGGTCTTTCATCCTGTAAATATTCCTTGACTGAGAATAGTGATGATAGTATTTGAGACTGTGCTGTAGGATCATTTTTTATGTTCCCCCTGGCATCTTTAATGTATGTTGATGTGATGTTTGAGATACTATGAATGTCTCGTAATCTTTGTTTTGTAATAGTGACATCCGTATCGTCTGAGGTGGACGTCCAAAGTGGATTGCCATAACTGTCATATTTGCCGTACAAGTCAGTGGTAGTAGTCGATGTCATTTGGCTGCTATTACCTTGTTTTTAAGTAACGATTCTTCTGGTTGTCGCCCTATATATAAGATCTGTTCGACGAATGTCTGTAACTAGCTTTCTTAATAGGTCTGGAATGTTGAAATTCCTGTAATAAGAAAATTATAACGCCATTCTGGCTTGCCATATATTTTTAATGCTATCGCTATTGAGATTTCGTAACAGTGGTGATGTTTTTGTTAATTGCGTGAAGATTTTTGGTGATTCATAGAATAATCCTTCAGTGGAAGGTTTACGAAGTGCCTGTGCAACTGCGGACCCAACTTTCGCTAATTCACCATTCTTTAACAGAGCTACATTTATTCCTGCAGCTTCCAATTTTGCCAGTACATTGGTTCTGTTCATTAACATAGATAAAAAATCATAGCTGTTTGCTCAGAAAGTTCAATATTTCCGGATTTGAGAGAATCTATAATAAATTCTGATGTACCAGGTAGTTTTTCCTCTAACGTCTTTACAACTTTATATATCACGGAACCTGCTGCACCACCACCTAGTCCTAACGCTGTGCCTATTTTTAATGCCAATGCACCAACTGCTGTTGTAGTTGTTGACGTTCCGATGGCCGTTGTCGCAAGTGCTGCAGCACCAGTGCTACCACCGATGGTGGCCGCTGCTGCTACACCTCCTGCAACACTACCACCAATTAATGTGGCACCAAGTATATGTGAGGTAGATGATGGAGCAACGGTTGATGTGCTACTTCTAATGAATGCGCTGCTGAGAAAATTTGCTGAGGTTGGTGTAGGATAACGTGAAAACAATTCTAGTTCATCTTCATCTTTCATTATAATTGACATATCGATCTCATCCCATAGGCGTATTCCTTGTACCGTTGATAAGTCACTTATTTTTTCTGTTGCACCAGGGACTAAAGGTGTGCTGCTTGCTATTGGTTGCTTTACAAATGTTTGTGCACCTAATTCATTGTCCCTTAAGAATGTGTCACTGAGTATCGAATCTGCTGCATATTCATTTTCTGAGATCATCATGGTGTTTGATGATGCAGACATTGATGCTGCGACTTCATTAGCATTTGCACTTGCATCTTCTAAAACACCCAGGCCAAGTTCATTATTAGCAGAGAATGATGTTGTTGCGATTCCGTCGGTTAAGATAGAACTACTATCAGCTGATAGTGATACCATTTCAGTAGCCATTGCCCCACCACCTACCCCACCAATAGCCTCTGTAGTACCAGCTTATGATGTCACTGCTTCTGTTTCTGCTAATGCTGCTGCTATATCGTCTGCTAATAATTCTGTTAGAAGTGCTATGCCAGCCATGTTTGCTGTTTAATTACCTATATACTGGTCGCTTGTATAGCTTTTGTTATTGTAGTGTTTCGTCTATTTGTTGTGTATCATTCAGGTCTGCTGTCTGTCTTGGTCTAGGTTGTATAGAAGGTGGTGGTAGTGATGTAGTAATGAAATTTGGTTTTGGTCGTTTGTCCCTAGTAGTCCTTTCGTAAGGATGGGTAGTTGATGGTTTCCTTCTTTTAGGCATTTACTGTTTTAGTCATTGAAAATCAATCTGGAAATAAAATGGTATAAATCACTTATGTTTCACTGGTTACAGATGAAAGGATGTGGTGATCTCGTGAGTGTTGTGGCGGTTGTTGTTCTACCTCTATTATTTTGTTGTTCTTCGTCTGCGATGACGATTTAATCCGTCCATTCCATCAAAGTAAAGATCCTCCCCCCCCCCCCCTCGATATTATTGTCATGCGGGACGTAACAAGTCGCGTGGAGCTAAAAATAGACTTTCCAGGAAAAATCGATTGGTACCCGGCGCATAAGAGGTGGCTAAACGTTATGTGGCTAAAAAATTATGTGGCTACTAATTTTAAGTGGCAAATATGCTTTCCATGAATTAATGTGGCTATATTTTTAAGTGGCTAACAAATTATTTGGCTACTAATTTTAAGTGAAAAATATGTTTTTCATGAATTAATGTGGCTATATTTTTAAGTGGCTAACAAGTCGCGTGGAGGAGCTAAAAATAGATTTTCCAGGAAAAATCGATTGGTACCCGCCGCATAAGGTTTGTTGATATGTCCCTGGTTGTAGTCTCCCACTAGTTTGTTTCAGTCTCGCCAATAAATTATTAAGATAAAATACTAATTTCGTAAGGACAAAGTAATAAAATAATATTATGTCCTGACCTTCGTAACTCGTCGTAAGATGGCGTCGGCTAATTTCGGCTTCTCGCGTATTTTCGTGCGTTTCCGTGAATCTGATTACGTCATAATCGTATGTTTCCGTGAATCCGATTGGTTCCAAGTGCAAATGCGTCATCATGCGGGACGTAACAAGTCGCGTGGAGCTAAAATTAGGTTTTCCAGGAAAAATCGATTGGTACCCGCCGCATAAGGTTTGTTGATATGTCCCTGGGTGTAGTCTCCCACTAGTTTGTTTCAGTCTCGCCAATAAATTATTAAGATAAAATACTAATTTCGTAAGTACAAAGTAATAAAATAATATTATGTCCTGCCCTTCGTAACTCGTCGTAAGATGGCGTCGGCTAATTTCGGATTCCTGCGTATTTTCGTGCGTTTCCGTGAATCCGATTACGTCATAATCGTATGTTTCCGTGAATCCGATTGGTTCCGAGTGCAAATGCGTCATCATGCGAGACGTAACAAGTCGCGTGGAGCTAAAAATAGATTTTCCAGGAAAATCGATAGGTACCCGGCGCATAAGAGGTGGCTAAACGTTATGTGGCTAAAAAATTGTGGCTACTAATTTTAAGTGGCAAATATGCTTTCCATGAATTAATGTGGCTATATTTTTAAGTGGCTAACAACTTATGTGGCTACTAATTTTAAGTGACAAATATGCTTTCCAGGAATTAATGTGGCTATATTTTTAAGTGGCTAACAAGTCGCGTGCAGCTAAAAATAGATTTTCCAGGAAAAATCGATTGGTACCCGGCGCATAAGAGGTACCTCTATTTCTCCCCGGCAGGTCTTATGTAATAATAGTAGACCTGCCCAGAGGTAGGGAGAATCAATGTTATAAGCAGCCATACATTTTGCACCCTGACAGCTAAAGCCTCGCGTTTTTTTCAACTTGTTTATGTGTGCAAATAGAACATTATAAAGTATGATCAGACTGTGTTGATATAATATCTCCTATATAGAAGAAGTAATAAGTTATTCGTGGCAGAATTCTTAGATTTGGAAGCTGAAAGTGAGCACTCTGACAATGAAATAACATATTTTGTGCCCTCACAGGCTGATCTGCAAATGATCGACGATAGCGATATTGATTCGGACGAGGAGCTACCACCTAATGCGTATCTGCCAGTAAGTTACATGCCCTTATCTTTATTTTCAGTTCCCAAAACCTAACAAGAAAGTATCAGCAGCAGCAATTGAAATATCTAGCGAGTCAGAATTAGAAGAAGTACCGTGGGACAATTCCCCACCCCCTATTAAACATGAAATTAAAACTGATGACAATGAGACAACGCTCTCTGAACCAGAAATAGGGACAATAAATTGTTATGCAGAACCTGATGAGCCAGCAAGAAGTGTGGGTTTTGACCAACATACAGAGGTGCGTTTTTACCCATGCGAATCAGTAGGTAACAGGAAGCCTTCCCTTAAACGCAAGAAAAGGGAAGAATGGTACCCTCAAAAAGTTAAGAACCTCGAGGACATGTTATGTGCAGTCCCATCTTTGTCCAAGAAAACAAGAATCGAAAATTATTTGAAAGTTCTGAAGGATACGTCTGCGCGTGTGCTGAAGCTTAATCAAGAAATGGAGGAGGCTCTTCAGAGCGAGGAAGAACTCCCTCCATTAATTGATTATTCTGCAGAACAGGCCAAAGCTGAGCAACACATTAGAAATGATATATACCTTATAAGGGAAGCAGGAATTTTCAAGAGGCGGTCTCTCCTGGACAAGAATGTCAGTCCACCCCCTCCATGTATATCAACAGAAACTAGATATTGTGAATACTGCTCAGTTACTGTTGATTTACATGTGTGGCTGGATCATATCAATAGCACATACCACATCCTCATGGGTAAAATTAAACGACAATTGTTGTTTCGGTGTTGGCGCGGTAAAAGGTACGAGAAGCCGCATGACTGGAGGTTCTGTGAAATCTGTAAAAAGCGTATCAGTGAAATGAGGGACGATGGCCCACCGTTTCATGACACTGAATTTTACAGTGAAACCGAGGACATAGAATCTCTTGAAGCGTGTAAAGCCCACACTTTTCAGTAAAAGCTGGAGCCTCAAAAGGCGACATATTTTACTGTGAGCAGTGCGAGGTGCGATGCACTTCAAGAGATTTTTTTGAAAAACATATCAAAGGCTGGAAGCACAGACAGCGTACGGCTTCACGTACCAACAACAGGAAGGCAACCAATGATAAGAATGCCACAGGAAGCGAACAACAAAAATTAGATGGTTCTAGCTTGAAAAGGAAAGGTGCTGCAGTAGAGAGTCCTTCACCAAAGAAACGTAAAAGTAGTGTCGCAGCTCCCACAGAAACTAAATCGAATAAGGATCCTAGTCACTGTGAGGTCTGTGACATGAACCTGTCCAATAAAAAAATATGGCTCGTCACAAAAAACTATCAGACATAGAAACAACGCACAAGCCGGCATGACTGCGCAAGGAGAAGACGTCGAAGAAACTGTGACAGGAAAGACCGACTTGAATGAGCGGGGCTTTGCTGTCACAGGGTCTGAGAAGCACCCCGGGAAAATTTTTTTCCTTACTATAAATGCGCCTATCAAATATAAAATTGCCAAACGATTGAATAGGCGAATGTACCAGTGTACAGACAGCTTGAAAACGTTTAGGTCGAACGGCTTTTTGCGTAGACATAAGATGGATAAGATTCACAAGTTTATACATAAACGGAGGGAGCTGACAGTGACTGAGAAGAAATGGAAAAGGCTAATGATCGCCTCATGTTTAATAACAACGTGCAAATCAGGAAGTCTCGCCTGTCAAGGATTAGAGAGTTACGGTTAAAGCAGACAAAGGTTGTGAAAATGGCAGTGATGTGTAACGAATTAACGCCAGTAACCGTAACAGATCCATTTCCTCTGAGTCACTGCCATGCCTACATTGTAACGCATGAGAAAATGTTATTCAGAGAAGTCAAGCGGTACTTCAAGAAGACGTTACGTATTAAATCAAACATCAACATTGAAAGACCGCTTAATTTTCGCGAAACCGCGAGGTATTGTACGAAGCATGACAGACAGGCGATAGTACTGAATGTGCCCATGAAATTCACGTCAACAGCATGGAGAGCAGCTGTTTATGCTAGGGACCATAAACAGGTGAACTGGGGAGATGAGATCCCATCATCCATCGCACTGTGCGATCAAAAGATCTCCAAAGGTGTGGTGGGTGATGAGAATCGCATCTCAGAAAATCAGATTATTTGTTTAAGGACAAATAAAGCCTTGAACCCCTGGCAAAATCAGCTGCTAACCATGCTAAATGAAGATAAGCAATCAAGAATAGTGTTTTGGGTTGTTGATCAGGTTGGGGGAGGCGGGAAAAGTTTTTTCCCAGTATCTAATCAGGGAAGGCCGCAGCATAATCTTTAATGATTTTAGCTACAAAGACAATGCCTACCTATATAATGGGGAAGCAACTGTGATATTTGATATACCCAGAGACACCAATCTCTCGACAGTTTCTCTCCAGTTTGTGGAGGATTTAAAAAATGGGTACATGATTTCTCTAAAGTACGAAGTAGTAAGGAAAATATTCGAAATACCAACTGTATTGGTCTTTTCGAATACTCGCCCCACAGCTGACAAACCGTCGAGAGACCGTTGGGCAGTATACAATCTCTGTAATTATGTTCTAACAGACAACTTAACTTTGTTCAGAGACCCAACATTTAATGCTATGGCATGAAGTGCAAATTGTTAGCAATTATTGAAGTCGCAAAGTTGAGGTGTAATACAAAAAGAGGAGGCACATATACGCCTCCTTAAAATAACATGTGACATTCTCTAGTCACATAATTACATGGTTGTTCAACCAAAATTCTTTTATGTGTCTAGTCACACAACAGGCTTTAGCCACATAAATATCCAAAATACTCATCTGAAGACACATAAATAGCCATTCGTGAGAACGGACGGACAGACAGACGGACGGACAAGGTGATTACTATAGGGCCTCCGCAGACTTCGTCTGGCGGGGCCCTAATAAGACCACATCCACAAAGAGTAACAACCCATTTTGCAATTGTATAGTCGGCAGAGGTCCCAAAATAAAAACAATGTATCAGGCGCACCAAAATGCAATTACAGCCCATCCAAAATTCCTGAAAGACCAAATGTCAAACATGCTATGTCAAACAGCATCGAACAACACCATTTCATTAAAAGACATACGATGAGCAAGAATAGCAAGGAATAGCCATCTGGACATTTGGTCTCTACTTCCAGCTTGAGAACTGTTTTATGGGCCTGTTATCTTATTACCTATTTTCTTGATGCAATAGCAGTTTCACTTGAACGTTACATAACAGAGTTATATAGCAACCAATAAAAATGTACAGTCTTTTTGTCGCTAACGTACGTGGCCCTATTGTCGTCAGGGTCCTAAGGTCGTCATCATTCTTTTAGCTTCATTCTTTTCCATCTGTGTCACAGAAATTTTTAGAAGTGGGCGAAATTCAGAAGATAGATATCTTAATTATGTTATGCAGTTTACAATTAAAGCTGGTTTTCAACGTTCTTCCAACAAATGAAGAGGAAACACGATAACAAACTTTTACTTAAAATTCCAAGTTTGTCGACGGAGCAAGCTGGTTTTGATATCGGTCCGATGAACCAAGATTGTCACGCTAAATTCAAGTTTCAGATGTATGTTTGCATTCGCCATAACGCATTATACATTAAACCTTCAAGATTTTCCTACCTTTGGCGTTCAGAGCGGAAATAAAAGAAACAGACATCAAAGAAAAGTAATGACGACTTTAGGTCATACCTGACGACTCTAGGGCGCGTACTACTAGACAACAAAAAACTCATTTCTCCACTTCTTATATGCTCTTCTTTCACTCCAGTTTGACATGCATATGTTGTGATTATTACCATACAAATTAACATTTTTTTTGGTTTGTCCTCATATAAGTAAATGAAACAAAAATGACCTAAAATTAAAGGCAGAGAATGGTAGCAAAGTTGTCTATAAAACAGGCACAGTTTCAGTTGTACCGGCTTTGGTGTGAAAAAAGCAAATTACCCTTTAGTAAATGTTCCAGAAATACAGCTTTTACCCGTTTACTGTCACTTTTTAACCTCATATAGAAATTTGAAAACACATTTTCTCTTTGTGCAACTCAAGTGTTTTGTTAATGAAAATAGAAAAATGAAATAAAATGAAAGAGTCTTCGATGCCATGACACCCCAAATAATTCAGTTGGCCAGCCACATCCCAAAACATTTTATATTCATTTCCGCCGACAACGTTATCTGCCAGATGATTAAAAACTTTTGACAAGTAGGTAACCCAAAACAAAAGAAAACGTGTGCAGTCTTATCGGGATCTTCAATGATCATATTTTTGACATCTTAAAACATATACCTATATACCATCATTACTACAGGAAAACAGTCTGACCAGAACCCGGACCAGACTCTGTGTTTGCATAGGCCAATTAGGTTTTTAAAGCAACTCTATTATAAGATTCTTTCTGTTTGATGATCATTCAACGGCAAAATTAATAAATATTTGTTAATTTGTTTCTAGACATGAACCATTTACTTTAGAAACGTAAAAGAAGACAATACGACCTCATGACGACACTAGGGCCGCACTGATGACGACTCAAGGTCCCACAGGTCCTAAGGTCGTCAGGGGCGACCCTTCCTCTATAAACAGCCTGTTTTTTGGTGTTTCCTGCATTAAATTGGCCAGTTTCTTTATTGAACATCCTTTCTGAATGGCTTGTCTTGCCGGTACCATAACGCGACTATAAATAGCTGTCGCCATATGCATGAGGCATTCGTTTAAGTGCACTGAGGTGACGACCTTAGGGCCACGTTCGTTACATTATGTTATGACGTCAAACGTTCGGTTTGAGAAAACCAAAATGGCGTCAACGTTGACCGCTGTGAGTAAATACTGCACGGTCAGTTCACAAAATGCAAGGAGGCTGAGCGTTGGGTGAAATTTAAAGGAAATAGAAAGTGCCGCAGAGAAGAAATTAAAATAAAAGAAGAATATAGCAAGTTATTCGAGAGGAAAGATCTCTGACTGCAGTGTCAGACGGAGTTCGCAGCTGTTGAGTTGCAACACTTTATTAGGAGTGGAAGAAGAAATCAGCATAACTCGAAAAATCTTTTTTCACAAATTAGTTTCGGATTTATTCCTTCATCAGTGTACAAAATGGTTTATTGTTGATTACAGCGTAACAATTTTATTACAAATTTCATACGATAAAAAAAGCGTGAAATTGAATCCAGAATCGTACAATGAGTAGTCAGATCAGGGTCTTTACTTTGACCACGCATCTTTGTCCGAAACTTTAGAGTTAACATGATAGCAGCCATAAATATGCCATACCAGCCTCACACTGTAAAGGCAGTGCCTATTTTCATATCAATTATGATAACGTTGCTTACCAATCGGAGCACGCTCGGCCAATTCCGTGAATTCACGGAATTGGCCGAGCGGTGTTCCGATTGGTTGCTTACGTCACAGCGTGCAAGTTTGCGCCTTAATGACGTCGGATGTCATGAATTACATCTGTAGACGTCCGCCACAAAATGGTCCTTTAGATGTCGCAAAAGTCTAATATTTCATCTTGTATATAATGTTATAATTTTCCTTACGGTAAAAGATAGGGCAGATGCAATCATAAATCATTCCGGCTTCGTCGTCGTGATCTAACGCCATCTGCCATCCAATATCATGTGTTAATCAGCGATAAATAACCGGTAAGGAAAAATGTTAACTAGATCTACTTCTACGCTGTAAAAAAATTTCGTACGGTAGAATAAATGGCAACTAGCTGCCAGTCCGTTTCTCGTTATTTTTACGGGCGCCCGTAAAAAATAACGGCAAATGGACTGACAGCTGGTTGCCACTTATTCCACCCTAAAATTCACGGATTTTTTCTACAGTGTAATCTACAGCTGTGGTGCTTTGTAAATGCTATGTATCTGACTTAATATGTTCCCCAAAAATCACCTATAATACCAAAACGTATTTCTCATCGGGGACATATTGACATACTCTTCAGAAAAAACAACAATCTCGAGTAAAAGAACAGGGCATGTAGGACTGCAGTTGGCCTTATCTAAGCCTCAGTGTCTAGATGCCAATCTTCGGATACAGATTAAGGATGTTGCCATCATTTCCTAGTATTCTGGGACCCAACTCACCGTCATATATAGCCTGTGCCGACCGTGGTGGAAGTAAACATTTAAAACAAACAAAGAAAATGCAAACGATTATGTTTATGAGTCTCAGTCTTAATATGCAGTTTAAAGAATATAACAGAGTTTATTATAAAAAAAAGTTTTCCAACGAGTTAAAAGCAGTAAAAAATGGGACACCTTAAATAAATACCGTAAATGCCATAAAAATGGAACCATTTGTTGTGACATTACAGTAATGCATCCAATATATGCAGATGAAATTACAAACAGTGTAGACCCTGATTTGACTGTTCCTTTGGGGATCTGCACTGTTTGCTCGGACTGTTCTATCCCAAATACCTGGTAACATACAAACAAACACTTCTTTTTTTCAAAAGTGTTACACCAAGCACTGTTTCATAAGTCTTTTCCGAGCAATTCTTATTCAAAACCGATTCACGATACGCCACATGATAATGTTGTGCTATAACTTGCACTACTATTTTATTTTTCAAAAGAGTAATGTGAATCTCGAAATTAGGCCCTGGGTTAGCCTCAAAATAAGGCTCTGGTTTCATACTGTTAAAGTTTTGCATAAATTTGCGCAAATGCCAACGATATTTTTACCCACAATTACCTGTATTACGAGAAATGTATATATGTATGCCTACATCTAAAATACACAGCGTCGCCACTAACATTATCAAATAAAAGAACGATTGAAAAAGATCGTTGGAGGCGGAAAGGAGCAGGAGGGCATTGGCATTTCCAGTGGGGAAAATGTGAAAGAGCCCCTCATCTTAGACTTCAAAAATATGATCATGGACCTTTCCTTTGTTTTCGACCGGCTTCTGCCCCTCCCCATCATCCTCCCACTTTTTTTTGTCTTTCCCAGTTTTTATATTTGTAACACATGTGGCAGCATGTAGACCCTATAAAGGTAGCGCTCGAATTATACAACTATATAACATGTATAAGGGTCAAATCGTCCAAATTTTATGGACTGAAATAGAACCTAATTTCAACTTTTGCGAGATTATAGGCATTTTGTTCATGTTATAGTTAATCGTAATTCAGTTGCCAATCTTTTGTTTTAATAAGATATCGCTTTGGAATAGGCATTGCATAGAAACAAAAAAGTCATACAACTGAGAAAATACAATCAAACACTCATACAGACAATATACAGAAGATTTAAAACGCAAAACGTGGCGTCGGGTCAAAGTCTACAGTATATGCTTAAGACAAATAGGTATTCTCCGTAAAATGAATTAAAAATGATTAAAAAACGGATACCCCTTAGTTGAAAAAAATGGACTCATCCCGATAAGGTTAGAATAGTCTTGTGGGCATAAATGGGCTAAGACAATCTAATCCAAATGGCCACAATAGTTCCAAAGCGTACGAGGATTAAAGTCAATATTTGTCCTAAAACACAACAGAAAACAAACAAACTAATAAATAAAAACATGTTATTTTCTGGTCCAAGTCCATACACAAAGTTGATACAACGACGTATCGTCAAACAACGTCATAGTAACGCCAATAAAATGATGTGGCGTCGATCGGTTTTGATAAGACGTTGCCATTACCTTTGTGTAAGATCTCGGAAATGATTACAAGTGTTGAAATAGTTCAACCCTTTAAAGCAAGCGTCACATAAAGAGGACAAGAGGCACAGGCAAATAGTATAGACCCAGATCAGACGCCGCATGATGCGGTGTCTGATCAGGATCTACACTTTTTGCATTCAGCAATTGGGTATTTCTCCATAAAATAAAAATGAAACACAAACCCGACACCACTTAACTGAAAATGTACTAATGTAATTTATGCGAATGGAATAGTCAACTGAGTATAAATGGGCTTATTTTCTTTCTTTTAGGACCAGGATGGATGATCATGTGTTTCCTTGCGTCATTTTCCTTGCAGAGAGTGTGTTATTATGAGCACTTTCAGATGATATTCGAAATTTTATCGTGGGTTTTATAATTTTTTGTAATTAATAGTCCCCAATATCCGAAACGGAAAGTGGGCGTTTATGTTCTAGATCTCCGTGAATGTTGTTGTTGCTCCGAAACTTGGGGAGGTTTAAACGTGAAATTTGTTACCTCAAAGTAAAGATAAAAATACCAGCTTAAAGTACTCATAAGTATGCATTCTGGTTATAATGTCACCACGAAGCTGATCGTTGTACTGAAATTCACAGGTTTTTCTATGGCGTGAAAAACAAAGTGATCATCTACCCTGAGGTCTATGCAGTTTTTCATACAGGATTATAATAATGCTGTTTATCGTTGTTGTCCAAATATACACTGTTCACTTGAATGGGCAAGCCTTTTGGGAAAACAAATCTGAGGTCGGAATTATACTCACAAATACTCACAAATCCTCTTCTGGTAGAAGGTACTGCTGTACCTGTTTGACCAGCTGTATTTCTTCTTTAATGTTTATATTTATATCTGGGTCATGTCCGGTGGGTTCTATAGCCTCTCTATAGCCTCTGATTATAAAAGCACTTAAGTCGTTGCTATGCTGTTGCTAAGGCTTTATTTCTATAAAGGAGATTTCCTCCAGAGTAAATTTTATAATGCAGGGAATCTCCTTCAAAGAAATTTAGCCTTAGCAACAGCATAGCAACCACTTTAATAGGACATTTTATAAATACGGCCCCTGGTATTTTCATTTTTGCCTCCCTGTTTTGTTTTGTTTTGTTATCCTGGGAAGCAAACAGAAAGTCAAAAAGCTGTTCACCTTTGTAAAAGTGAGGTGGAACCCATACATGTAATCAGACAGAAACTAATAATTCTTAATAATATCTGTCCCAAGTTGTAGGTGTCCAAATTTAATTTTTAACATAGCAGGCTAACGAGCGTCAGTATAAAAACAATTAAACCCCTTTCAAATACCAATAACTCTGATCCACAAGTGAGGCTCCCACATGGACTGTTGTGATTACAGTAACTTGTTTCACAACATTTCAAGTCGCTGACGTCAATTACGGACCTTTTACGTCGTTTCCGTCGGGGAATACTAAGTGGATCCATAGTAGTTTCCCCTGCGACAGTTGATGTTACAAGCTGATTAGAAGTTGTTGTTGCTACGTTCTGATTAGGGTCCGTTGATGTCGCACAGCCCGAAATGCATCCGGCAGATAATATGACCCCTTCTGAAGAAGGTTGTTCTCTAACCTTAAATTGATATAAAACTATACTTATATATTTTATAAGGTCCATTTTCACTATAGGCCGCAGTATTTTAGCTGTATGTAGACTATAAGACCCGAAACCCGTATTTGAGAAATGTAAACAGCGCAGACCAATTTCAGACGCCGTAGCACGCGGCGTCCGAACTGGTCTTCACTGTTTGCTTACAGGATTTTCTAGGCAAAATGCAATAAAAATGAAAACAATCACCAGAAACCACTATAAGTAGAGATTGACCCGTCATAAAGTCCATTGTGAAAAAAGGGTAAATTTTTGCTGTTCTTTGTTGTTTTCGTTCGAAGAACATAAAACACGCAGACTATATAGTCTCGGTAATGTACCTTCCAATGTGTACAGTAGAAAACATTCAAATAACCAATCTTAAGGTGAATAGGTACACTTTCAGGGGAAGCAAATCTGCTTTTTTTTTGCATTTTTGCCTCCCTTTAAAATAGAGGTCAACTCCTAAGGGGAACAATTTGCTTTAACCTGAAGCAAATTTTTGCCTTTAACCCTTTTTAGACCGGATACCCGTTTTGGGGACATTATGCAAACAGTGCAGACCCAGTTCAGACGCCGCAAAACGCGGCATCTGATCAGGGCCTACATTGTTTGCTTACAGGAATTTCTATGCAAAGTACAATAAAAGTGAAAATATTCACCAGAAACCCCTAAAACTAGTAATGGGATTATCTGAATGATAAGAATGGACAAGTCCACTGGTCAAAAAAGGGTTAAGAGTAGATCCCAGTGGAAAGAGCTACATCCTAGAGGAGTAAACAGGAAATCACAAAACTTATTTCCCTTTGAAAAATGGTGTAAAAAACCTGGCAGTATACCCATATACCTTAAAATTGATATATCAAGGCGAATAATGCTAACATAAGAGCAGGGGAATAGGCTTCGAAGGCCAAAATTTCTGCTCCACAAGTGAGGCTTCCGCACGGGCTATTGTGATTACAGTAGCTCGTTTTACAACACTTCCTGTTGCTGACGTCATCTAGGGATCGCTTACGTCGTCTATATGGGGGAATACGGTTGGCGTTGGTAGTCGTTGGTGATGTAACTGTTGATATTTCACAGTCTAAACCACAACCGGCAGTATAAGAGACCCCGGCTGATGAACGGTATTCCTTAACCTTGAATTGATATAAACTTTTCTTGTATATATATATTTTGAAGACGTTACCAGCTTATGTTTGATATGACACTGAAGTTACGTCATAACTAATTTGTCTTGCGTTCTCATTTTAAAAACTAGATGTTTCTAACAAAAAAATATCGAAGGCGTCGACGTTTTGAATACGTTTGATATGGCTCTGTTATTACGTTATAACCTAAAATGTTTTTCAGAGAACATCGCAGGCCCCCCAACCAGCTCATTCACTTTCCCTCGAATCTCTGACCAGCCATATCATTATCCTAAAGCTTTGCTATGTAAATATATCGAATTTCATCTAAAGATCGTTCAAGAGCATTTAAAAGTTTTGTGAACTTGACAATAGGGTCACCAGAACCGCATCATGTCTTCAGCTTGTCATATTTATATATCCATACTAGCCTGATTAAATTCTACGCGCTAGTTCTAGAAATACAGTCTTACTGAAAATTAGTAAGTGCTCTAGTGACCTTCAACATTGGGGTCCGCATCATCAAAATCTAATCAGCTCTTTTTTTTATCTCAGTTATGTATGCATGCAAATTTGAAGAAAATCTATCCACTGGTTTAAACGATATCTTACGTAAAGACTATGACCGAGAAAAAGAAGTCAATGTCACCAAAACGTGTTACACATGCAAGTCTGACAAGTATCTGTCCATCGGTTTAAATATGTCAGTTAAAGGGAAAATCTGCGTCATCCACTGTTCCTTGCCTACGCGTTAAGGGAGCTAATTTGATACGGGTTTCTTACTGAGGTATGTATATGATAAACCTGGTCTCCGATAGCTGCTAAGTAAGTATTTAAGATCCTTGTCGATAAGGAAAACCATTATTATGTAAATGGAGGCGGTAACTGAATTGTTTCCCATTGCAAAATGTTTACTTCCCTTGCCTATAGGTTAAGGGAGCTACCTCGATGCGGGTTTTTCATTGTGATACGGCTATGATAATCCTGGTATCAGGATACCAGATTAGATCAGATTAGATACCGAAATCCCTTCCCAGCAGGCACATGACGTCGTAATGACGTCACACTGACGTCGATGCGACGTGTTGACGTCGCATCGACGTCAGTACGACGTCATTTCGATGTCATGTGCCCGCTGGGTTATCAATAGGGAAAGCCAATATTTTGTAAAGGGATGCAACTCAGTTGCATATTCATTTCCATTTGGTTAACAGAGGATCTTACATGAGTGCTAATGTATTATTGCATTTATTAAACGAGTTTGGGAAAAAGATAAGATGCGAGGCTCTGCCGAGCATCTTATCGTTTTCACTAACGAGTTTAATAAATTCAATAATACAGGAGCACGAATGCAAGATTCTATTTATCATTATTACACTGAAATCGCATTTTATTAGAAAATTTGCACTAAAACGTCACGATATCGCCATTAGAAAACACGACGTTTTATGGACGTCAACGCATAACGTTACAACGTAATTTGCATATTTAATCCACTAGTGGATTATTGTTTTTAACCAGTGGCTTTATTACACTCTCAGATGCGACGTCATCTGATAAAGGAAGGTAATTCTGTGTGATACGTACATAGCAAACTTGGTCGCCAATAGCCGTACAAGTTGTGGCTGCCGAGCCAGCTTTGATAATATCAGCGTACAAGCATCCTTCTCCTTCACACTGTGTCTCATAGCACACTAAAAGCTGTCAAAAATAAGAAATAAGGTAAAAATGGCATATGAGCCGCGACACGAGAAAGTCAACAAAGTGGTTGTGAGCCCAGCGCAGGCTCCGATCAGCCTGAGCATCTGCTCAGTATTAGCAGACTCTTTGCTAAGCGTTTAAGGGTAGCTACGGGTCTAAGCTACCTTCATACGGACAGCGAAGACTCTGATCAGACTGGGCGGATGCCCAGGCTGAGCTGAGTCTACGCTGGGCGTTTTGTTTACCAGAAACATGTCAATTAAATTTCAAAATTAAACCAAAGCTAGAACTTGTCAGGTATTCTCTACAAATGCTAACAGATGTAGATACACTACCGAACAGTTTAAAGTTTATTTTAGATTCATTGCATCCCATGATGACGAGAATTTTATGCGTGAATGTAACGTTTTTTTTGTTTGTTTTTGTTCAGTATATGATAATTGTTTCCCAAACAACGTCAAAATTAACCCATAAAGCGCCGAAAAAAAGCAGACGAGATATATTGCGTTTGCAAACAATGTTGATGGTCCAAGCTGTTTCATATTGAGCAATCAAAAATTATAGAGTAAACAGCGTAGACTCAGATGAAGCGGTTCATGATGGGCCGCTTTATCTGAGTCTACACTATTTGCAAATTCAATTATATTTGTTTTACAGCTTTAGGGATCAGCTACCGCCAATTACAAAAAAGATTTACAAAAGTACAAACCGGTGCCTCTGTCACACAGTCCAAGGTCCCACATGGACTGTCATGATTGCAACGATCTGTGCTACAGCACTGAATGTCCCTGACATTAGTACTTGACCGCCGTCGCCTTGGCATGAAGCCCCCGGACGTTGGCTCGGTTGTTGTTGTTGGCTCTGTAGGGTCAGGAGAAGTAGGCGTTCTACAGTATGGGCCACAACCAGCAGTCACAGAGAGCCCATCTGCCGTTTGCTCTTTTGCGATCTGAAAAAATTTCAAACACTTGATTTTTCCCTGATCATGCTGATAATAGCCATTTTGGTCGCAATTGCTGATTTCACTATCATACACAGAGACGTAGCTAGGGGCAATTACACAGTACGCACAATCATGTTTTATACTCATAGAGGACAATAATAGGGAGTTAAGCCGCTTAGATATTTCAAATTTTGGTGTCTGTTGGCAGTTAGTATTAAAATTATGCCCAATAACAACATTTCAGCATGAAAATACGCAAGTGTGTTTTGAAATTTTGTCAATTTGACAAAATTTCAATACGCACCTGCGTATTTGCGTATAGGTAGCTACGCCCTTGATACATGTGTTTATCCCTTTCAGAAGTCAGTCGGTTTACTATGCCCTATATGTTTTATGCCGTTGACTGTTTTTGGCTTGTTGTCTGTCGGTGGTGTCGCGGTCAACATCAGAATGCTCATAAAACCTCGAACTGGAGTTGACATTATCGTTAGTAATACACATCATACATACATGTATATGTTAATTATACACGCATGAAATCCATAACATTTACTTAAGTCTCCATATTCCTATCAGTGGTAAAAATCGTTGAAGCACAAATTCTTATAAAATTGACACAACCTTCAGAGTTAATGATAGTATGTCGGTTGTTTTGCTTTTTGTGTCATATAAATGGCAAAAAGAAGGAATAAAGCATTTTGAAACAAAAAATACGACGGTTTCGTTTCTGGTTCCCCGTTGAGCAATTAATTCTCACAACAGCGAGACAAGGAATGAGATCCTTGCCTCACATTGTATTTTTATCAACAATTAAACGACTGTACACTGTATTTTTACTTCTTGTACCTTTTATTGCTACCGGTTGTACCTTGTATTTTTACCATGTAATGAAACTTGTGAAATCGAAGTAGGTCTTTTTAGTTGCCAACTAATATGACCTAGATATTTTTTTCCCAATTGTTTTTATGAGAAACTCAAGGACGCTTTGATTTCTAAAAGCCGGCCTATCACGACTATACACAATGAAGAAACTGTGGTGAGAATCTTGCAGCGATAGTTCACGATACAATATTTCGTGCTAATAGAGCAATGGGGCCTTTAAGTAATGATAAAGTATACTTAAGGACAAAAGTTCTGCACGGATGTTAAAGAAATATCCGTGCAGAAATTTTGGCCTTAAGTATATATCAATCATATTGTGTTAGTCTTGACCAGCTAGAGATGAAAATAATATAGCTAGGGCAAAAAGGGTCTAAACTCATTGCTGCTCAAACAGGACTGAATACAGTTTGAAAGACACGAGGCATAGGTATATTGAGAACAAGATAGACATAGCCTAGCAGGTACATGACGTCAATATGACGTCATGATGTCGTCGATGCGACGTCGCCACGTCGCACCGACGTCAGTACGACGTCATTTTAACGCCATGTGCTTGCTGGGCATAGAACACCACTTGGCATGGTGTCGGTTTTTGTATGTCACTCTTACCGGCAGTTTGATGACTGCACAGATGCAATTCGAAAGGCCGGACATAAGAGGCGTATAGACGGCAATGCCGACCGCGAAAACTTGTGATGCGTTAGATTTTCATAAAAAAGCAGGTCACAATCACTGTAACTTGGGGGATATAACCTGGAGCAGCTTAGCACATGCACTTTGATGTTAAAAGGCATTGAACTTATAATTTCTGGGATACATATGGCCGAGCTAAAAATTTGACATGGTCAAATAGATTTTCGGAGAAAAAACATTGTTTCTTTAAATTAGTAAATGGTTCAAAGTGTCAGGGGACACGTCACATTTTCCACCATCTTACATGGGGGCACAAATCTAATGACTACTTGTCTGCTTTCCTATAAGACGAAACCATTCTGTAAAGGGGTTAACTCTTTAAAGAAAGAATTTGCTTCGAAATGTTGACCCCGTTTAAAAGGGAGGTAAAATGAAAATGACAGAGTTGCCTTCCCTGAATGTGAACCCGTTCACCTTAAGTTGTTCGAGCAATTATTATACGAGCCACATCATATGGTTTCCATTGATTGGTTGGTTGGTTGTTTTGACTTAAACGACTGTTCGAGACAGTATTACAGTCTATATCGAATCGTTTCCCAACAAGAGGGAGATTTTCCAACAATGTGGCATTGGTGACAAGAAAAGGTTCTGAACTGACTGCACTGCCTTCGCTTGTCAGATCAGCCATCTACCGAAATGATCCAAGCCATAGAGCCTATAGTTAAATGAGCCGCGACACGATAAAACCAACAATGTGGTTGTGCGCCGAGGGCAGACTCAGATCAGCCTGGACATTCACTCAGTCCGTTCAGACTCTTCACTAAGCGCTTTAAGGGTAGCTAAGGGTGTAAGCTACATCTATGCGGACAGCGAAAGCTCTGATCAGACTGGGCGGATGCCCAGGCTGATCTGAGTCTGCGCTGGGCGCACAACCATATTGTTGGTTTTGTCGTGTCGCGGCTCATTAATCTCTGATTACCCTGTATAAATATTGTTGTAAGTCACGTGATGTGGTTCATTATAATATTTATTTCAAACTCACATAACAAACGGAATTTTCAGCAGCTGTACAGGTTGTAACTGCAGAACCAGCTTCCATGATAGCGTCATATAAGCATCCTTCTCCAGTGCAATTTACATCATAACATACCAGAGCCTGTAGGAAACAAAATAATAGGAGACTATTAGAATAATATAAACATCCTTCTCCAGTGCAGTTTACATCATAACATACCAGAGCCTGTAGGAAACAAAATTATAGGAGACTATTAGAATCATATAAACATCCTTCTCCAGTGCAGTTAACATCATAACACATCAAAGCCTGTAGGAAACAAAATAATAGGAGACTATTAGTCATATAAACATCCTTCTCCTGTGCAGTTAACATCATAACATATCAAAGCCTGTAGGAAACAAAATAATAGGAGACTATTAGAATCATATAAACATTCTTTTCCAGTGCAGTTAACATCATAACATATCAAAGCCTGTAGGAAACAAAATAATAGGAGACTATTAGAATCATATAAACATTCTTTTCCAGTGCAGTTAACATCATAACGTATCAAAGCCTGTAGGAAAGACGGTTTTAATGAGGTCACAACGAATGTTTGTGGACAAATAAGAAAAAAAAAATCCCTAAATTATCGCTTTAACCCTTTCTTATCTGGAGCACTGTAATTTAGAATTTCTTAAAAATTATGCAAAATGTTTATCGCAGAAACAGCCTGCAACTATTTGAACAACTTAACTTCTTTTGAAAATAAATTTTGCTTGATTTTGTGACTATTCACTTTTCAATTTATTCTGTAACCTATTTTGAGCCCTAGTTAGTCTAAACATTTTATTTTACATGTGAAATCAGCAGAAGTCGAAAACGAGTTAAAAATGCTAGGTTTTGTCGGCCGAGGGGCAAACGCATGTCTATACACATAATCCAGAAATCCCAAGTTCAAGTCCAACCTAAAACAACATAAAAATGTGGTTCTTCATCATTTTATGCCTTGTATCAACCTTATCATAATCGCAACCCATTCGTCCAGGCCTAAAAAGACTTCACATACTGTTAAGCAACTAGAAAACCAAAATTATAAATGAGCCGCAACACGACAAAACCAACAAAAAGGCATGTGCACCCAGCGAAGACTCAGATCAGCCTGGGCATCCGCCCCGTCTGAGCAGAATCTTGGCTGTCCGAATGGAGCTAGCTTAGACCTTTAGGAACCCTTTAAGCACAGAGCGAAGACCTTTAGCTACCCTTTAACCACAGAGCGAAGAGCCTGATCAGACAGGGCGAATGCACAGGCTGATCTTAGTCTTGTTGGGCGCACAGGCCACTTTGATGTGTTTGTTGTGTCGCGGCTCAAATAAACCTTACATTCAACTCATTAAAGTCGCAAGTTAACTTTCCACATGGACTATCATGGTTACAAAAGTCTTCACTACAACAAACGCCGTTGCGAACCTCCCTCCTTCGTCGTCTTTTCGGAAATGGCTCGTCGGCAGGCGTAGACCTTGTTTCCATAACATCAGTGATTGTCCTCTCAGTTGTTCCATTGGTTTCCTGCGATGTAGCGTCACAAGCAATACCGCATCTAGCCTTTATACTAACTCCAAATTCCGTGAAGGTTTTATCAATCTGAAAAAGGATGTATTAGTAGATAATTGGTGTTGCATGCAAATGTACCTTACTTAAAGTGCGCAAAGCGAATAACTCAAACCGACCTGCGCATCGGCGCAGTCTATCAGAGTCTTGTTTCTTCGTATAAATGATGTATGAACCTTGACGACTCTGAAAAAGTAAAAAAAGAACGACTCTGATCAGTTTGTGAAGCTGTGCAGGCTGATTTGTGCACTCATCGTATTATCCACATGGCTTGAGATTTCTCTTCACGCCGTTTTCAGGAATTCTTAAAGAAAACAGTGCCCCCCCCCCTCAAATCTCTTCACGCCGTTTTCAGGAATTCTTAAAGAAAACAGTGCCCCCCCCCCCAATCGACCAAGGAAACAAACAAAACAATGTTCAGTTGGTTCCTTTGTAAAAAATGGTGGCAAGCCACGAAGTGTTATTAAAAACGGAAATATTTGGTCCGTTATTTAGAATCCTAGTTCGTCTCTCTTTAGTTTTAAGTCTTCACTTGCCTGGTCCTGCGTTTAAAAGCTTTGCTGCCTGACTGCATGCGTGGATAAAGAGTTTATAAGCAGCCCTGTATATCCTTGTCGGTGTACCAATTTTCGTTAAGATCGTCTCCAGATCTTAAGATCGTCTACAGGGTATGATCGATTCCGCTAATCTTCGCTTCCTGCAGAGACTGTACATCATATTTGGCTTCCGCCGAGACTGTCCGCGAATTCTTGCTTCCTGCCGAGACTTCTGTACATGATAAATTGCTTCCTGCTGAGACTGTCCGCGTGATTCTGCTTCCTGTTGAGGCTCTCGGCAGGAAGCAGAATCACGCGGACAGTCTCGGCAGGAAGCCATTATTCGAGGACAGTAGTCTCTGCAGGAAGCAAGAGTTCGCGGACAGTCTCGGCGGAAGCCAAATATGATGTACAGTCTCTGCAGGAAGCGAAAATTAGCGGAATCAATTATACCCTGTGCAAGAGGCTCAGCGGAACGAATCTATGGCTGCATCTCATGGTGCCGATTCTGTCCATCTACACTGAACACATGCTAACATACGTTTTGAAATAATAGAAATGTACTGAGATTTGTTATTTATCATGCATCTGCTGCAAAATTCACCTGATAACAGGGGTATGATAACCTGAAGTGATATCATGTCACTGTAGAACTGCGCTTGCGTCAACGTTATCAGGTCATGGCTTTAGAAGCGATCTCTGAAGACGATTGGCTACATACTGACGTTGGCCGTGATAACAACGTTCGGTTGGTTAAATGACGTCACCGACTTGCGTCATAACGCATTCGCGACGTCAACAAGTTCAAACACAACTGCGTTTACTTTTCTTTTGTTTGACGCTCCTTACACCTGAAAATCTTCTAATGATGCATGATAAATAGAAAACCATGTAAGTGTCTTTCATATCAAGTTTATCAGGCTCGACCAGAAACACGTCGGACTGGCTCGGCAAGCCTCGCCATTCCTACGTTGTTTCTGGTCTCGCCTGATAAACTTGATATCAAAAGACACTAACATGGTACTCTCTATGTATACTTAAGGTGGATATGTAGATATACACATCCGTATTTTTCTGCAAAGCAACATCGTGATTCTTATTTGTTTCCAAGGATAATCCCTCTCTGAATGGGCCCACTCTACTCCCTAGAGGAGCAATTCTTTCCAGTAAAATCTGGGGCCGTATTCATAAAACGACTTAAGTGGTTGCTATGCTGTTGCTAAGGCTAAATTTCTTTGAAGGAGATTCCCTACAACTATGAAATTTGGTCTGGAGGATGTTCCTCCAGACCAAATTTCATAGTTGTAGGGAATCTCCTTTATAGATATTTAGCCTTAGCAACCTCATAGCAACGACTTAAGTGGCTTTATGAATACGACCCCTGACCTCCTTAGAAAGAAAATCACAAACAGAACGAGTATAGAGATGGTTCCTCTGAAAGCGCATCCAGACAGACAAAAACGTTTATTCATGGCTCAGGTCAAATAAGACATAAGAGCAAATAATACATACAATACATTATGGCGCATGGTTGATTCAAGTAGAAACTACCCATCAGTTGTATATAGCGAAGAATAGACAAGTAAATATGGTAGTAACTCAAACAGGGCTCCAGACAGGGACCTCATAACCCCGAGGGGACACGTGTTGTGGCACCCACCAGAACCGCCTCGATCAAACGGCTTCTGTTAGGTGCCAAGATACGCTCCCATGGAGAACCTACAGAAGCCGCCTGAAACTCTCCCAGCCTGGAGCACTGTTTAAGAAAAACGTTGCCAGTAGGAAAAAGTACAGCGAATGAAGAGGAAAGCAGTAAGGAGCAGTAGAAATACCTTACAATTATGAGTATATATGGAAAAGGGGAGGCAAATTAGAGTATACGTGAAAAGTAAAAAATAAGTAGAATTAAAAAAGAAGAAGAAAAGAAACTATTTGTATAACGAGAATTGTAGAACGCATCTGAGAACAATTTGAGCCGAGACACGAGAAAACCAACAATGTTGTTGTGCGCCCAGCGAAAACTCAGATCGGCCTCGGCATCCACACAGACTGATCAGACTCTTTGCTAAGCGCTTAAAGGGTAGCTAAGGGTCCAAGCTACCTTCATGCGGACAGTGAAGACTCTGATCAGACTGGGCGGATGCCCAGGCTGATCTGAGTCTGCCCTGGGCGCACAACCACATTGTTGGTTTTCTCGTGTCGCGGCTCATTTGATCTTGAAGTAGCTACTCGAAAATGGAGGAAAAAGAGTAAAACACGTACAAATTGCATATAGACATTGCCAATGCAGGTATGTCATTATTGGCGCATGTGTGTGCAGACATGCACACGTATATGTATATAGCATGTATATACGTTCATGCGTATAATTGTGCGCATCCTGCCCTCGCAACTTTACTCGCACATTGTATGCGTACTAGCATGCGGTATATATTAGTGCTGGTAACCACTAGGCTAAAGAGCACATACGAACCTACACAAATACAGGCATGCGTTGGCGCACTCACTCATACATAACAGGGTGTACCCAAGTGCGCACACACCTGCGCGCACGCATATACACCGATACACCTACTGAAATGTGCATGCCTGCATCTGGGTATGCACTGGAGCATGAGCGGCGTCGCCCGAGAAGGGATCCTAGTTCAAATGAAAACAGTGACGGTCCACCCAATCTAACCCCGCTCAGACCGACAAGAGCCCTTACAGTTGAACTTACCGAGAACCCATGATTCATAATTCGCAGATCACCCAGACTGTAGGGTACAGCCCGAAGCGACACCCATTCCATTCACACTCACTATTTTTATTAAAGAAATAGATCAGCTCTAGCAGTGAATCGTTGAGTAATAATTCACTGTGTGAAGGTCCGTTGTAAAGTAGATCAAATCACGAGCGCGGAGCGCGTGTGATATATCTACATACAACTGACCGACAAACAGTGAATTATTACTCAACTATTAAATGCTAGAGCTGATTTATTTCGATTCTAACACTAAAATACACTGAAAAAGTAGTCTTTTCATTAAAATTCTCCCAACCTTCCCGCTAGCGCGTTCATTCTCCCGCTAATGTTTTTTTTAACTTTATCTAAGATATATGTACGTTTTTATGGCGATTTTGAAAGCAAAGAAGTTTCACCGTCTAACGTCTCAAAACGTCACAAAAATTTAGTCAATAATTGCCCGTGATGTCAGCAATTAGACTCACGCGCTCCGAAACAGTGAATTGTTGCAGAATAAAACACGGAAACTTTCCATTGTTTCTGTAGGCGCACTGTGTTAGAATTTAAAACAAGAAATCTAATATTTCGCTTGAATTAGGACAAAACATATGGCTTACGTACATAGCAGCCTCCGTTAGTTGTACAATTCTGGACACCGGCTCCACCTGCCGTAATATTACCATGTAAACAGTTATCGCCGAAACACCAATAATCATAACAGACAATGCTCTGTAAGACAAAAACATGAGGATAGTAGACAAGTGAGTCATTGATTCTGTAGATCTGTTATTACCGTAAAAGGTAAAGGTAAAGGTTTCCCATAGCCTAATAGCCGTAGGGGCAGTGGGGGTTAGAGACCCACTGTATCTTGGTTTAAACAATATTTATTTCACGTAAATTACATGCATAACATTTACAGAGTACAAAATGGTGAACAGGATTTGATAACAAGCATCAAAACTTATACAATCATCTCCTGCAAAACAAGTAGCAATAGTGAATGGCAATACAAGAAATAAGATTACCTAACATGCATGTGTGATCTAAATGTGAATCTAACTGAATGAAAGAATGAGAGAGAGAGAGAGAGAGAGAGAGAGAGAGAGAGAGAGAGAGCAATTCAGTAAAGGAGTTTCCCCATGGGCATTGTCCGAATGTCCTTTGGTAAAATCAAGGTAGTTTTCTGATACAGATAACTCATAACGGAGACATTTTCCCAACATTCCCTTTTGATCATTTTATTTTTCAGTTGTCAGTGTTACTCAATAATCTGTTTAATATTTATGATGTGAATCTTTTTGTTCTTTCTATGTATTTTTGGACAGCTTTAAAGATATTTGTGTTTCTATCATTACATATTCCATCTATACCAAGAAGAAGAATGTCTGATGTAATATGTGTGTTATCGGGTAAAATCTGTTGGACAGTCATTAACATTTCTGCACGCATTAAGTCATACTTGGGACACGATAAAAGAGAGTGACTATTGTTCTCAACCAAACCACATGTACAGTTAGGGTTAGGTACCAGATTTCTCTGAAATAAATGTTCATTCAGGGAACTACATTCAGTTCGTAGTCGCGTGTGAAGCATCTGGAATCGTCTGCTTCCAGTACTGTAAAAGGCGGGTATTTTCGGGGTTTCAAGTTGGATCAAACGTTTAAAGGAGTTTAAAGAGTCCGCGGTTTTAGCTGGAGTTGAAAGAGAATTCCATGCAGATATAGTTGACGGGAGGAAAGAATTAGCGTACATTTGTGTGCGCGCAATAATTTGTTGGTAGTCATCAACATTACGTAGGGCATAAGAAGATACATCACCTATACATGGCGGGAGAATGTTTGTCAAATAAAGTGGAGTCAGTCCATTTTGCATTTTATAGAATTGATAAAGTTTGTGGAGATTACGTCTTTCTGACAATTTCATCCACCCTACTTCTTTATATAATTTATTTATTGAGATTAACTTTGTTGTTCCGGTGACAATTCTGGCTGCTTCAAGTTGTATTTTTTCTAATTCATTACTTTGCTGCTGGGTGCAGTTGTCCCATACTATGTCTGCATATTCTAGTATAGATCGTATGAAGATAAAACATATTTTCTGAAGTGAATTCCTATCAAGTGTAAATTTTAAAGATCTAAGGAGGTTTAGACGTACTGAAGCTTTTTCTGTAATGTATTCAATGTGTTTCTGCCAATCTAGTTTCTGGGATAGGTATATTCCTAGATGTTTATGTGTAGTTACTTCTTCTATGGGTACGTCACTAAGGTACAAGCTGGGGTGGTCAATGTTTCTGACCTTCCTTGTAAGCAAAAGTGACTCAGTTTTGGCGGGATTGAATGTAACCAGCCATTTATTTGACCAGCTGGTTATCTTATCCAGATCAGTATTCATTTGGAGAGCTGCATTTTCAGGGGTGTCCACAATAATAAACAAGCTTGTATCATCGGCAAATAGTCGAATTCCGCAGTGTATTTCATTTACTATGTCGTTAATGTACAATATAAAAAGTAAGGGCCCAAAATAGATGCGTTTGTATATTACTCTTTCGAAAGACTTTCCTACAGAACTGAGAAGAGATATGGGCCTATAATTTTTTACGTCAGATTTACTATCTTTTTTATGTATTGGAGTGACGTTGGCTTGTTTCCATACTTCAGGCACTATAGAAGTAAAAAGGGAGCTATTAAAGAGATCAGTTAGTGGTACAGATATACCGTCAGCTAATTCCTTAAGTATTTTGTTGTTTAGTAGATCAGGACCAGAAGCTTTCCCAGTTGCTAGTGATTTTAGGACTGACCTTACTTCATCTACTTCAAGGACTATGTTAGTCAAGGTTTGATCAGGCTGCGTTAGATTTGGAATTGGCTTATTGTTGTCATTTAGTAAAGTCTGAGTGTAAAAGAATTGATTTAGTACATTAGCTTTTTCTGAGGGATCGTTAATGGATTTATCATCTTTTATTAAGGGCGGTAGGGTTGTTTTTGTGTCTTTGCCTATGATAGATTTAAAAGTTTTCCACCAATCTTTACTTGAAATATTGCCCGAGTTAATTTTGTTTGCTAAGTTATCCTTAAACTCTTGTTTAGCCTTTTTCACAGCATTTACACTTTTATTTCTAAGTTTTCGAAATTTGCTCCAACTTTCGGGCGTATTCAGTACTTTGGCTTTTTTATGAGCCCGCTTTCGTCTCCGGATTTGTTTTCGTACAAAGCTGTTAAACCAAGGGGGATCAGAGGGTCTTACTGTTATCATTTTGGTAGGAATGCTTTTTTCACACAGGGACAAAATCGTTTTGGTAACATTGTCTGCATAAATGTTTATGTCTTCGTTTTTAAGAGATGCCCAGTTAAAACTGTGAATGTCTTGTTTTAAAACTTCATAGTCACCACTGTCATACTTCCATATTTTTCTCTGGAAACACTTAAATTTATATTTATCAAAATTAAATACCGCAAATACAGGTCAGTGATAACGAATATTTTGATCTAGAAATGCTTCTCCAACGCCGCTCAGTAACACGGAGGATGTACTTGTTGTAAACATAAGGTCAATTAAAGATGAAGATGTTTCAGTGTAATGTGTAGGCTCATTTATTAGTTGCGTAAGATTATATTGACTAAATATGGTTTTAAGTTTATTTCTACATGAGCGTTCAAGGAAATTCAAATTAAAATCTCCGGTAATTATAATAGATGGAATATTAGTATCAATGGCAAGGTCGACTGACCTTTCAATGTTATCTAAGATGGCCTGATTGGAATTCGGAGGCCTGTAAAATACACTGAATAAGAAAACCTTGTTTTTAAGTTTTAATTCCAGCCAGATACTTTCGAGACCTTCAATTTCGAGGTCATGTCTTCTTTTACAGGGAATCGTATCTTTTACATATACAATTACGCCGCCATAACTGTCCTGTCTGTCTTTCCGATAAGGTGTTTGGTAATTAACAAAGCTAACGTCTTTTTCATGGACAGCAGGAGATAACCAAGTTTCGCTGAAGGCAATTACGTCGAAATGAGACAGCTCCACTTGAAGTTGATCAATTTTTGACAGTAAGCTTTGTACATTGTAATGTACAACAGAGAAGTTTTCTTCAAAGGGAGACAAATCTAGCGAACTACAAGAGGAGCTGTTGAGTGAAGACGTATCGGAACTGCTCGGCCCAGGGTTGCGTTCAATATCACCTGCTAATAAGATAAGTAGAAGTGTCCAGAAAATGGTTACTATGAAATATGTCAGAACCTTAGTCGTGAACAGTCTGTTTTGCTCATTTCGCACAAGTAAATTTCTGTATGGAAATCTTACTGACTTGACATGCATATTGTTGCTCTGAAGGGATATGCTTATGCTAGTAGACCACATAGCAAAACAGTATGACAGGCCTAGGAAACCTAAGAGTAACAATGGCAACAACAATGTGGTACACTGTTTGAAGTTGATGGTTTTATGTTTCTGATACTGAAGTGTCAGCGCAATACCGTGGTAACCAGCCAAGAAGTTTGACTCAAAATAATTAGTTTTCATATTGAGAGTAAGCTTAGCAGGTATGCCAAAACACCCTTGGATGGCCACCACGGATTGAGCTCTTCACCTGTGAGCAGAAAATGTACATCAAACCTCGGACAATACCCAGTGGGAGAAAACTTCAAGAAAGAGAACATAAAAAGGAAAAAGAATTCAAAGAACAGGAAAAGGAGAAACATCCTAAATATCTTAATCATTTCTATCATTCTTGGCCTTTGGGTACATCAGTCATGGTAACAGACTTTCGTGATGTTGGGCAGATACGAACTTAAATTCACTCCGACTTCGCCGTCGTGAATCAATATTTCGTGGTCTGCCCTCCATCAATATACGCCAATCAGCGACAAATCACGAGTAAGGAAATGTTATTTCTAAATAGAACGCCGATTCAGCGTCGCGTGCTCTGTGGGAAATTGCTTCGATTTGAAAGATAGCCTTGTCTTTTGAATGATGTAGAATTACTTATATCACAGAGTACTACAGAACACATGTGTGGAGTAACAACAATGCGCACAGCAGGCTATAGGAAACCGCGCATGTATGGACTAGAGTGGTTAACACATGCGCAGCTTGCTACAGCCTACGGAATATGATTCGTTTAGTTGAATCCAACGTACTACAAACGATCAGTAACAACATGTAAGTATAAAGTCATATGGAAAAGGGAGTACAAGACTGAGAATAAATTACCCAGCATGCTCACAACATAGTAACAACACTGAATCGACGCTGACTCAACGTCGTGACGTTGAATCAACGTCGATTCAATGTTCAGTGATGCATCGCTATGTGTCTATGTAGTAAGCGAAGTCGCCAACATAAAACAGAGTCGTATTTATCCCATGTATTCGGACACGGTGGTGGCCAAGATCAGTCACCTAGAGAAAACACAATACTGTATCTTAAGCACAGCTGATGAAAGGCGGAGCCCTTCCCTCTCCTTTCGCTGCCTTATCCTTCCCTAATTCGAAAAAGGTACCCATTTACTGCTGTGTTGACAGAGAGAGTTTTCCAGTCGTCGGATGGCGATGGTGAGCCGCGAACTCACGACCTTCCGGCGACTTTCTGCACAATAACCAAGCCACTCTAACCACTCAACTACCGCGCCTCTCCGTTATTACCGTTACTATTCTTAAAAAAAAATAACTGAAATAATAATGATTACCATAATTGTCCTAAAAGTTGCAAAGGGTGGGGGGTTTCAATACAGTAATGCATCTAAAAGATGCAGAAATGGAATGTCAAGAGTTGTGGACCTTAGTCAGACTGCACCTGATCTGGGTCTGCACTGTTTGCAATCGGAACACCGCTCATGGAATCACGGAATTGTCCGAGTGGCGTTCCGATTGCACTATCATCATTCTGTAGTCGCCGACTTTGCTTCAGGTCTCTGGGTACACAACCATGTTTTGGACCGCAAATTTAAAAGACGGGAATAATTTTTGTGCCTTCCTGTTGCCTTCCAACGACTAAGCTCTTCTGAAACACAGTTTTGTCATAAAGGTAAAAATTTGCCACGGTCCTTGGGTTCGAAAACATTAGACAAATACCTCGATGCTTGATTACGTAATGTTTAGCCGGTTTCAGGCTAACGCCGCCGCCGACGTTCAGGAAGACTGATAAAGGGAAGAGTTGGGTAACTTCGGACAGCAGGTAAATTCGACAGTGACATTTTTGATTGATTTGATGCTTAACGTCCTCGGTAAACAGCTATGGTCATGTCGGGACGGTCAGTTAACCTAACCACACTATTCCTGGGCAGGCTTAGATTGTTTCAGTTCCTGGTCTTTGCATACTTTTTACTTAGACCTCCTAAGCGGTTAACCAGTACTAAGTGCACATACTTTCGCCAGTAACTGACAACTGCCCTTCTTGAAACAGCGGAAGGAGTAACGAAAGTATGTGGCCAGACCGGGTTTCGAACCGGACAGTGACATTGTTTCCTTTATATGATTAAAGTAAAAATGACTGGCCAAGCAGTGAAAATCCTGATGAAACGGCTCATTATGAGCCGTGTCATCTGGATTTTCACTGTTTGCAATGGTATGTCCGAATTTACCCCCATGTCTGAAGTAACCCGACTCTAACCTAACTGACGACCACCCGGGCCCCACTTATTCAACTTAGAACATATCTTAATCTATTCGACTGAAAATAAAAGTCGAACACTTGTCTCGATGGGAGGCAAGCCACCACTCTCTGTTTGAAGACGAACACATACTCTTCCAGTCCAAGCACTCTGCTGCGCGCATGCGCAGACGAACACTTGCAGAAACACACCACAAACATATACGCACAACCACGTACAGATGTACCCTTTCTAGGCAGACACGGAAAGATAAAATTCCTTCGCCATTTTTTCCAACACAAAAAAACATGGACACATGCATGTGGCTCTATTATTCAATGGTATTTTTACCTAGTTTCTCGCATTCCTAATTCAGATTTGAGCCACACTATAATTAGTTGGAAAGGAGCAAAGTTCACCATGTAGCGTATTTTTCTGCAACCGTATCACCAGGGAACAGGAAATTAAACCGACTGTGCAAAAACACGAAAAGTATAAAAAAAAATCGAGGAAAATTGGCTATATAGTCATTATTCCGGTATGGGGAGAACGGGATTTTGGAGGAGATGGAACTTCTATTATACAGGGTGTTAAGAAAGTTCGAAGACATTACAATATTGTCTATAACTTCAATGGTTACATTCATTAGATAAAACTTTACAGGTTTCAAGTACTATTCAATTTTAAGGGTCCAAAATGTAACACCTTTTACAACCGTAATTTACCGTTACAAAATTAGCAGTTCATATCCCAGGTGTTAAAGTGGCCTGTTATCTATGGATTTTAATTTTAAAGATGTGGCATATTAAACTGTTATTTATTCTTATCCCTCAATGAATCATCATTTAAAAAAAACTGAAATGATAGAGACTAAGCCAAAACAGTATTTATTAGTTACAGTTTGTAAGGAATCGTAGACAACATGCACATTTTGACAGATGATTCACTGACATGAAAAAGCAGATAAAGCATTAATATTTTGCAAAGGGAGTGGGGGTAATGAATTGACATCTGAAACGAAACTTGAAATCAAAAGTTGAAATAAAATCATTTATATCATGGAGTGTGTCATAGAAATATGGGAGACAAAAATACAATTTGGAAATATTTGTGGTGTATCTGAAAATTATTATGTATTTGACATTTTACCACCAAAAAGTCAAATTATGTATATGTGTTGGTAAAATAGCATCTCTAAGACAATAATGCATGGGAACGACAAGAAAATGTGTTAATTACAGGGGATTTTCCCCAATATAAACTAGAGGTGGCAGTAAGCATGACTTACTAAATACCCCTCCCCCTCCTTCCGCTGATTCAAGAAGGGCAGTTGTCAGTTACTGGCGAAAGTATGGGCACTTAGTACTGGTTAACCGCTTAGGAGGTCTAAGCCTGCCCAGGAATAGTGTGGTTAGGTTAACTGACCATCCCGACATGACCTTAGTTGTTTACTGTGGACGTTAAGCATCAAATCAACCAACCAACCCCTCCCCCCCCACCCCCGCGTTTAACAGTTAGGCATGTAGCTTTGTCATCTAAGTTTTACATTTACACTACATGTTATGACAACTACTAGTTTAATATCAATATCTGTACACATAGTTAATATCAGTCAAACCGTTTAGGAGAAGTAGCGACAACAAACTCTATTTTCGAAGACTCCATAGGGGCACAACAAAGCAGGAAACCCCTTTTGAGAAAAACTGAGATATATGTGTCAACTCTTTCATTCTCCCGAATCTATGCACTAAATCTGAATAAAATGGAAGTGAAAATGGCTGAAAAAACCTTCAATACAGGACAAAACATATAAAAGGTGCATAACTCATGCAAAAAGGATAAACAATTTAAATCCAAACCTTAATGCACATCTTCATACCGATATGTGTTCACATACATAATTTCAAGAAAATCCATCAAACCATCTTGGAGGAGTAACGATAACAAACTTTTCTTCCGAAAACTACAAAGGGACATCACTCAGCAGGAAAACCTTTCCGGAAAAAATGGAACAATATGTATCAATTTTTTCATGTGCTGCATCTAGTAACCAAATTTGATTAAAACTGGAGCAAAAATGGCAAAATACACCTTAAAGATAGGGAAAAACATATGAAAAGGGGCGTAACTCATACATAAAGAGTCGAATTTCTAAAACAAATCCTCAGTGCACATCTTCATACCAATATGTGTTCACATATTTAATTTCGAGAAAATCCATTAAACGGTCTTGGAGGAGTAGCGATAACAAACTTTTCTTACGAAAACTTCAAAGGGACATAACTCAGCAGGAAAACCTTTGCGTTGAAAATGGAACAATATGTATCAGCTCCTGTCATATGCTGCATCTAGTAACCAAATTTGAATAAAATTGGAGCAAAAATGGCTAAGACCACCTTCAAGATAGGGAAAGGGGCATAACTAATGCAAAAAGAGGGTCAAATTTTAAATCAAAACCTTGCTGCACATCTTCATAATAATATGTGTTCACATACTTAATTTCTAGAAAATCCATCAAACGATCTTGGAGGAGTAACGATAACAAACTTTTCTTACAAAAACTACGAAGGGACATAACTCAGCAGGAAAACCTTTCCGAAAAAAAATGGAACAATATGTACCAGCTCTTTTCATATGCTGCATTTTGTAACCAAATTTGAATAAAATTGAAGCAAAAATGGCAAAAACCCTGTAAAATAGGCAAAAAATATAAAAAAGGGACATAACTATAGGAGAAAGGGGCAGAATTTAAAATCAAAACCCAAATGCACATTTACATACTAATATGTGTTCACATACTTAATTTCAAGAAAATCCGTCAAACCATCAAGGATGAGTTGCGATAACAAACTTTTATATGAAAAATATAAAGGGGCATAACTCAGCATTAAAACTAATCAGCGAAAATCTGAAAAATATGTGTCAAATCTTTTCACATGCTGCGACCATGGACAAACTTTTAAACAAACCGGAGCAAGTTTAATGTGTTGCGGAGGGACGGACGGACGGAAGGACAACGTGAAAACAGTATACCCCCCTCAAACACAGTTTGGGGGGTGTAGTATAAATATTTCAAGAGTTTCCTAAACAATTTCATAATCTTACCTAATTTGTTTCGAAGCAACAAGGCTTTAGAGCAAAATTCAATGAAAAATGAATTTGAATGTAAATCTAAAGAGTAATCTATTCAGACTGATTTTGCTAAACATTATGAAAAGAAAAATCAGATTAAATGTTTATGCTCGATGTGAAAACAAATCTAACTAGAGGTGGCAGTAAGCATGGCTTACTAAATACCCCCCGCTTTTAACAGTTAGGCATGCAGCTTTTTTTTTGTCATTTAAGTTTTACATTTTCACAGCATACATATTATGACAACTATAAGAGCATATCTATCTAAAAATATGTGTTCACATATTTGATATCAGTCAAACGGTTTAGGAGAAGTAGCGACAACAAACTCTGTTTTCCAAGACTACAAAGGGGCACAACAAAGCTATAAAACCCTTTCAAGAAAAACAGAGCAATATGTGCCAACTCTTTCCTTCTACTGTATCTGTGCATCAAATCTGAAAATGTCAAAAAAAAACTTCAAATAGGGCAAAACATATAAAAAGAGGGACAAAACTCATGCAAAAAGGGTTAAAGCACATCATCATATCCATATGCTACATCTAGGGACCAAATCTGAATGAAATTGATGCAAAAATGTCAAAAACCCTATAAAATAGGGCAAAAAATATAAAAAAGGGGCATAACTTAGGCAAAAAGGGGGCAGAATTCAAAATCAAAACCCTAATGCACATCTTCATACTCATATCTGTTCATATACTTAATTTCAAGAAAATCGGTCAAACCATCTAGGAGACGTTGCGATAACAAACATTTTTCACAAAAAATACAAAGGGACATAACTCCGCAATAAAAACCTTCCATGAAAAATGGAGAAAAAAATATATCCACTATTTTCTTTTGCTGCATCCATGGACAAAATTTGAAACGAATTGGAGCAAATTTAATGTAAATACACTAAAAAATAGGGCAAAAATATCAAAAAGGGGCATAACTCAGGCAAAAAGGGACAGAATTTAAAATCAAAACCCTAGTGCACATCTTCATACCAATATCTGTTCACATACTTAATTTCAAGAAAATCTGTCAAATCATCTAGGAGGAGTTGCGATAACAAACATATTTCATGAAAAATACAAAGGGGCATAACTCCGCAATAAAAACCTTCCAGGAAAAATTAAAAAATACGTATCCAGTATTTTTTTCTTATGCTGCATCCGTGGACAAAATTTGAAACAAATTGGAGCAAAATTAATGTGTTGCGGACGCACGGACGGATGGAAAGACGGACGGAAGGACAACGTCCAAACAGTATACCTCCCACAAACACAGTTTTCGGGGGGGGGGGGTATAATAACAGGAGACTAAAAGAAATCCTCAAAATGCCTCTGTGTTTACAAATACTGATAGAGATTTTATCCATAGCCCCTAAAATTTAAAGTTCCAATTGAGAATGGGGGCACCCTTTCGATTTAGTCAGAGATTCTGTAGTAAACCGTCTAAAAATAATAAAAACTAAATGAAAAAAACTCACGAAAATATTCCCTGCAATACCAGTACTTTAAAATCTTAAATATGTTTATTAGTTTTGAAAAAAAAAAAAAACTCTGAAGATGCCGAAGTCTAATGCAAGTCAAAATTTTGCCTTCATCATTGTCAGCCCTGTAGAGGGTGTGTCTATGCCATTTCAGATTTTCTCATCATTTTGAAATCAAAAACGAATTTATATGCATCATATCTTTGGTAGTGCTTCCTATATCACACTCACAAAGTTTTGTTAACATTATTCAGCTTTCAGTGTCAGTTTATATAATGTCTACGAACTTTCTAAACACCCTGTATAGCTACTAATTTTTCTAAAAAATAATCATAGCCCATTTTTATGTGTGTGGTGGTGGGAGGGTGAGGGGTGAGGGGGGAGGGTGAGGTGGGAAATTGGAAAAGCTACTGTGAGTATTCTTTTGATAAGATCAAAATGTTTACCTGCTGCATTTCACCCATTTCGTCGAATTCCCCACCAACTCCAGTGGCTTCTGCTAAGTAACCATTGTAACTGCTCCCTACAAGTAAAAACAAAACAAAGAACTAAGGTCAAGTCCGGTAAATTCGGACAGCAGGTAAATTCGGATAGTGACAGTGGCTTTAATTCGAGACAACTAATATGAATATATAAAAGAAACAATGTCACTGTCCGAATTTACCCGTTGTCTGAATTTACCCGACTTTACCCCACCGTTCTAAGGCGGTGCTTCTGTTTTGGACTACTAACCTTGTCATTGATTGTCGGCTATCAATTTGCCGTTTACTTTAATTTTCTACATTAAGCAGGAAAGATTCGCGGCAATCTGTTCACAGTTGGGAAAGAGCTGACAGTTTGGCTTCTTGCTTGTCTTATTTTACTTAAAGGCCCCATTGCTCTATCAGCATGAAAAAAATTGAGCCGCGACACGACAAAACCAACAATGTGGTTGTGCGCCCACCGTAGACTCAGATCAGCCGAGGCAGCAGCACAAATTGACCAGACTCTTCGTTCAGTGCCCAAAGGGTAGCTAAGGGTCTAAGCTACCTCCATGCGGACAGCGAAGACTCTGATCAGACTGGGCGGATGCCCAGGCTGATCTGAGTCTTCGCTGGGCGCACATCCACATTGATGGTTTTGTCGTGTCGCGGCTCATTTTACTTAAAGGCCCCATTGCTCTATCAGCATGAAAAATTTTATCATGAGGGATCGCTGCAAGCTTTTCACTATAGTTTCGTAATTGTTAATGACCGAGATTAGTTAGTTTGATAAAATCAAACATCCTTGAGTTTCACGTAAAAAGGGTTTGAAAACATATTTGGGTCGTTTTAGTTGGCAACCAAAAATGACCTTCTGTCGATTTCATGAAATGGGAAAAATACAAAGTACAGGCGCGGCGTCCCTATCACTATCCCGACTATGTTTATATAGTATTGCTCGACGGGAAACCAGAACAGGAAATTGAATTTTGTGAAGCGATTTTTTTTCTAAAAATTGTTTTCTCTACTTTTTACCACTTATATGACTCAATATATGCACACCAACCCTCATTTAATTACCAAACGTGAAGGATGAACAGCTTTTTACAATTATTTGAGTTTAACTGTTTTTACCGCTGATATGACTATGGAGACTTTAATGTGCCGTATTTATTGTTTTCCTTTCCTATTGGGTGTTTGATATAAACATATTTGAGCCGCGACACGACAAAACCAACAATGTGGTTGTGTGCCCAGTGCAGACTCAGATCAGCCTGGACATCCGCCCAGTCCACTCAGACTTTTCGCTAAGCACATAAAGGGTAGCTAAGGGTATACGCTACCTCCATGCGGACAGCGAAGACCCTGATCAGACTTGGCGGATGCCCAGGCTGATCTGAGTCTGCGCTGGGCGCACAACCACATTGTTGGTTTTGTGGTGTCGCGGCTCATATTTTATTGTTTCTCTGTTACAATTAACATACAAACAGAACATGCTTAGGGATTGGAACGGAAGCTAAATCCTTATTGAGTTCTTCTCCCTGACATGAAAAATTTGTACACAATATGGCGGAAGCTGTACATAATGAAAGGTTTATGACGATTCAAACCAAATTTTACACTACATTATGATTCCGTAATCGAAAAAAGATAACTATGCAAGACTCGTAATAATCATGAGAAAAAATAATCAATGGAAAATAGCACTTATAACCTAACAGAATGATTGTCACATATAAGGTTTGAGGCAGGATGTTTGACAAATGTTTACACATCATCTCCCTATGAAATCTACAATAAAGTAGCTTGAATTAAACCTATACAAAAAAACACACACTAATTATGATTTATTAGCCATGACATCATCTGCAAGGCCAATGTCATTTCAGAATTAATAAAGTTTAATAACAGATTTCCTTAAATATACCTTTACCAATACAGCCAATCGGCAGATATGTACCAAATCTGTATGTTTCAAGTTGTGCAAAATGCATATAATGACCTTGACCTTGGTATCACTGCTGGCGGACAATTTATCCCCTAGGATATCATCAACCCAGTTCGTCAGTGATTCAGTGTTGATTCTGGTTCTCTGGCATCAGGGTCCTTACTAATTACTGATTTAAATTAATCTTTTCAAATTGATTTATATCTGGTAAAATTTCTAAATTATTCTAAAACTAAGACTGACTTGTCATAGCGTCATGAATCTTAGAGGAGCTTCCATTCTTCTGAGTTATTTTGGCTTTTTGCGGGTTCTTGCTGCATCGGACGTCGCTTTCCTGATGCCCCTGTCTGTCGCATTTCTCGAGATGCAGGGGTTGAGGTGGCTTGATTTGGGACGCCTGCGCTCGCGAGTTAATACGTAGGCGTCTCTTACCTGATGTCTGCAGCTAATGTGCCCTGCGGAATGTGACAGTATGTGTGGCTCGGAGAGGGATGCTCGTTGCCTGCCGAGACCTGCCTATCACTTTTTTTTTTCAAACGTTTGGGATTTAGCGACACTGATGAAGTTGAACACAGAAACGCGCGTCTGTCGCACTAAATTTGGTATGAATAGGTTTATATTTGATATCAACGATATATCCAAAAACTCAGTATTTCACTACTTATTTTTCTATTATCTATGAGGCTGGTGTAAGGCATAAGTTCGTTATATTTTTTTTGATGACCTTGACTATATTTTCAATCTCACAGGAGGATCTAAACGGTAACACGACTATGAGCTTAAAAACTGTCAAGATTATCACACTATTAATCTATTTGATTTTACTTCCAAATGGTATAGCATGGTGAGTATGATGAAAAACCATCTGATGATTTGAGAAATTCATTTTTCTTTGTGAAAATCTAGTATTGTCATCCTGTGGCCTTGGAAAAACAGATAAGCTCATCAAAACTTAGACAACACTTTGGATTGCCCCATTTGTATATCCACGTAAATTTAAAGAGTAACTTCACTTCAGGAACTGACTGAATCAGATCCCAAACCCTATCCCCAACATCAGAGGGAAAGATTGACAAAGACATCCCAACAAACAATAAATTACAAGAGATAAGCCGAGTCAGCAGCTCTTTCCCAAATAGGTGGCAACTCAGCTATCTTTACTGAACTAAATAATTTAGACCAACAGAAGGGTTACAACAGACTAAGCAAATTATACGAAAACATTTAACAACTATTTTTACCTATTTTCTATTTTGACAAGAGAACACAATAAATTTAACAGCACCGAACATAAAACAAATTGAACTTGTGCAGCAATTCGACATTTTTGCGTATTAGAAACAAAAATTGACGATTTCGACATAATTGGTATTGATGGATACGATTTTTTCCCAATGCAGGAAACAAGCATACCTACGGAAAAGCGGTGGATTTGTTTTTTTTTGTTTTCATTAAAAAGTCAATATCGCCGTACATTAGTATTATCAAGTCCGACTCGGACTATGTGTCTTGGTTCACGCTAAGTAAGCAACTTGTTAATACCAATGAGAACATAGTTTTTGGTGCAGTATATGTGCCCCCGTCCGACTCTCGGTTTCATAGCCCCGATGAAATGGATTTGTTTGAAATAGAGATAATTAACACATGTATAGCAAACAAATACGTGTTTCTAATGGGTGATTTCAACGCGAGGACGCATACTCAGTCTGATATATGGGATATCGATGATTTTCTTATTGAGCACTTTGCCCTTGATGATGCTATGTTCGATGTGTTTAATACCAAGACCCTACTTACACGTGCTAACTTGACTGAATTACGTAGCTCCAAAGACAATGTAAATAATGAAGGATGGGGGGGGGGAATTATTAGACATATGTAGAAGTAATAATATTTGCATTTTGAATGGTAGATGTGGTGATGGCAAATTCATCGGTAATTTTACGTTTAGACAAACATCAATTATTGATTATTCAATAGTGTCGGATGAGGCATTAAATTATATTGATAAATTTTGCATAACTGAGCTAAATGCCCTCCATACTGATAACCACGCATTATTGACAACTACATTGAGATTTAAAAAAATATTGGTAAAAATTCTGAAATGCAAAAGGTTAGTATACAAGAAAATAAAAGGCCAAAATGGGATGAAAACAAACTGAATGATTTTATCCAAAATATTGACGCAAATAAACTGTCTCGAGTTAACATCAGTTTAGAAAATGCACATCGTAACGTAGATGATGTAAACACTGAATGTATAAATGACATTTGCAACCAAATTTCAAATATGTTTATTGATTTAGCAGACAAAACGTTTGGTAGAAGTAAAAATCAATATAATGATCAATGAACCAACAAACCAAATAAGCGGTGGTTTGGTTTTCAGTGTAAAAATTCTAGGAAAAAAATATCATATTGCCAAACGAATACATAGCCAAAACCCGTCACAAACCACTAAAGGTAACCTGAAACGTTGTAGCAATGATTACAAACGTATATTAAATTTACATATAAATAAATATAACCATGCTACACAAGAAAAAACTAAAAACTCTAAATAGTAAACGGCCGAAAGACTTTTGGAAAATTATTAATAGCATTGATAAACTAATGAGGAGTCAAATATTAGTATAGACATATTTCATAATTACTTTGCAGATCAAAATACTGCAGATGAAAACAGTGATGAAAATTCTATAGAAGGATTAAATATAGGTTCACTTGATGACGAGGAATTACTTAATTCATCAATAATGGAAGGAGAAATACGTGCCTGTTTTAAATCCTTAAAAATAATAAAAGTTCATTAATGATAATGTAATTAACGAGTATATTAAGTCAACATCTGAAACTTTACTTCCTACTTATGTGTCATTTTTCAACCTTATTTTTGATACTGGTCTGATACCATAATCCAGGCGCGAAGGAATCATACGTCAAATTTATAAAGACAATGGTGATCCGCTTGAACCGCAGAACTATCGACCAATTACCATCTTAAGTGGCTTCGGCAAATTATTTACTGCAGTGCTTAACATGAAATTGAATAATTGTCTCAAATATTACGACTTAATCTGTGAAAATCAAGCCGGCTTCCGCGCTGGATACTAAACGAATGATCACATATTTTCATTGTATGCGCTTACTGAATTACTTAGAACGAAAAATAAGAAATTATTCTGTTCATTTATTGACTTTAGTAAGGCTTTCGATTCGGTTTGGCGTGTGGGGCTTTGGATAAAATTGTTAGGGAATGGTATTACTGGGAGATTTGTTAGGATAATCCATAACTTGTATCATAATATAAAGTTTTGTGTTAAGTTTGCTGGTGAACAATCATCATTTTTTTCAAAGCTACTGCGGTGTAAGCCAGGGCGAAAACTTATCCCCGGGGCTATTTGCTTTATTCCTAAACGATTTAGAAGCCTATCTAGAACAGCATAACTGTAATGGTATAAACGTCGAATCGAGTGATCAAGAAATCTCAATTTATCTAAAACTGCTTGTGCTTTTATATGCAGATGACACAGTTATATTTGGCACTCATGCTGTTGCTTTTTCAAGAAAGTTTAAACCACTTTTATGAATATACACAACTATGGAAACTAAATATCAATTACACTAAAACTAAAATCATAATCTTTGGAATCCGAAATACTGAACAATTTCAATTTAAGCTTGGAACTTCTGTTATCTCAATATGTGACGAATTCAAATATCTTGGGGTTGTGTTTTCAAAGTCTCGCAGTTTTTACAAGGCAAAGAAGCATAATGTCGAACGTGCAAAAAAAGGCACTTTTTCTTTAGATATGTACAAACGTATTATAAACTTACATCTTCCTCTTGATTTACAGCTTCATTTGTTCGACCATACTATTCTTCCAATTTTGCTATACGGGTGTGAAATATGGGGATTTCAAAATGTTCAGCTCATTGAAAATGTTCATAATTAATTTTTAAGAAATATGACAAAACTCAGAAAGAGTACTCCTCTTTATATGCTGCATGCAGAGCTTGGCAGATATCCTGTAGAATTATTTATAAAATCAAGAATGATAGGGTTTTGGATTTCCATTATAAATAGCGATAACTTAAAAATTACAAAAATTCTTTAAAACATGCTGTTAAACGAGTCAAAGGACCTGGTATGATAAGGCCCATATTTGGCCCACAGAAAACTTATTTTTCAAAAGTTCTATTTCGATCACTAAAATGCATTCATAGGAAAGTTCTAACCTTGAATGTAACAGCAAATACATAATCAACCAGTTTTTAATCTTGAACATACCCATACCCCCAGAGGATTCTGACGAAAAAGACGAATTTGGTAGCCTTCGCGGCTTTCAAACTATATGAGCCCGGCCTCCAACACATTTTATATTTTATATTCGGACATAATTTTGATATATTTGCATGCCATGAAAACATCAAATGTGCTGGAGACCGGGCTCAATGTTTATTTTTAACTTTTTGTTACCAAACTGGCAGCGTTCGGAACATTTTCCCTGTTTTCTCAACACAAAAACGCCCGTATCTCCGCTCATAGACAAAATAAACATATGTTGTGAGTATTCATTTTCTTAGTCAGAACACAAGGAATAATTTGGTACACATTTCATTTTGATCTGTTGGAATTTTTTGGTTAGCGTCTTTTGACTTGCAAACTTGAGTGGGTGGGGTACCATGACAGGCCTTGTGCAGTGCACAGGTAATTAGCCGTGGTACCCAACATATAAGCATTTCATCAAAGGCCTGTTATCAAAAGCTTTCAAAGGCTATTATAAAGGACTTATTTCTTTAAAGGAAAATGTTTAAACTCAGTTTTTCTTGCAATTTTCCTTCATATTATTGAACCAACATAGGCATGTCAGAAATCATGTTATTCTGAGAATTATCAAAAGTGAAACATATTATTTCTGTTTGTTCCCATACGCTCAAATGATAAGCAATAGAAACCATGCAATTTTAAGAGAATTTGAGTGGGAGCCAAAAATGGCCCTTATCATACCAGGTCCTTTGGGACAAAACTATAAATGGATAAATAGCATTAAGGATATTTTAATATCCGTCGGCCGTCCGGACCGTTTTTACAATTCCTATATACCGTATCCAACATCGACAAAAAATAAAATTGTTCGAACGCTTAAAGACCTCTATTTACAAGGGTGGAATATGAAGGTGTTAGATTCTAACAAAGGAAGAAACTATACTATATTCAAGCAAGATATCACAGTTGAAAATTATCTTTTATCTTTAACTAAAAATCTATATCTACCCCTTATCAAATTCAGGACATCAAACTTTAAGTTACCAGTCGAAAACGGACGTTGGGAAAATATTCCTTATGAAGATCGAAAATGTAAATTATGTGATAAAAATAACATAGGGGACGAGTTTCACTATTTACTTACATGCCCTTATTTTGCACACAACAGAAAATTATTTTTAAAACCATATTTTTTAATGAGACCCATTATATTAAAATTCAAAGATCTACTTCAGATCACAAATAGGCAACATTAATTAAGCTTTCACAATTTGTAAAAATTATTAGTAATACTTTTAATTAATCATTACTAAACCTTTCGCAGCTTTCAAAAATCCACTTTCCAGAGCAAGAAACCTGTTGCTTGAAGTAAATATTAATTTCTTCTAAATAACTATTGGGAAAACGTTGGATTATCAATTATTTATAATCAAGAATTGGGATGCGGCGTGTCGACGCCGATATGAGTCCGTTACGTCGTATCGACGTTGGCCCAATGCACGAAGCGGCGTTGAGTAGGCACGAGTATATGAAACTCCTACAATAACTTCGAGAACTATCTACTGTAGTACATCACGCAGTGCATCTTATACGGGGCATTTTGAAAGGTGTATTCTATTCTTGACGAACAATGTGTCTGCGAATTTATCAAATATCTGAATGAAGACACTTTCAAGGTGCTATGTGCAGGATGTACTCGTATATAGACAGCCCAGCGGGCTAACGGCGTTGGATCGACCTCCAATCAGCGTTGATTCAACGTTTAACGTTGGATCGACGCTGGTTCGATGAAGATCAAACGTAGAGTGCCAGGCGAAAACAGTTTTACCTTGTCTTCATTTCTGAATGTGACTAATTATCCGAATGTGATAAGTCATCATTTTCTTCCCTTTACTTAAAATTCTTGAAAATTCCCGTATCATTTTCTAATTTATGTTGTTTATGTATGTGAGTAAAGCAAACACGACTATTTTAGGAGAGGAACCAAATAAGTATTTATGCTTCCGTTCCAATCCTGCTAAATTTATATATTCACAATGTTTAGTTGAATTATATGAAATTTGAAATAAAATATGTTTAAACCAAACACGACTGATCTTCAGTCAACATTATGCCATGCAGTGACAACTCGTGCGCTAATTCATGAACGTCACGAGCTTGGCTTCATCACTGATCCATTTTACAGTTGCATACACGTCTAATCATGGCTTATAAAGACGCGTGAAAATGCATTGTAATCAAAGGATAACTCAGTAAAGAGATAGCTGTTTTTGCTTTTATAAGCTTTTGTTGGAACCATTTATGTTTCCAAATAGAAAGCGGATTAAATTCGTGTGAATTGCTGGCCCCTCAGTGTACGCTCTACCTTATACTGATTATAGGTTATAACCGATTGGGATTTTACTTTGCCACACGAGTTTTCTGGAACCCATTGACTGTCCATGCAAAAATGGAGGGCCCTGACCTGATCGCGCATTAGCGTGACCCGATCTGAGCCTGCCCTGTTTTAATGTACCTTGGGTACCGTTTCACGTGATCCCAGTCATATAAGTCATGACGCACTCAGTTATATGTAATGCTTCGAAATGATTGCACACTCCCAACACATTCAAGTATATTATTCACTATAATATGTTAATTACTTACTTACTTTACTATCTGTTTGTCGCCATGTTACTTTATTTTGCTATAATTTTCGCATATGCCACCTGCGAGTGGCCTGAGACAAGTTTGAAAATAAAGTTTAGTTGAGTTGAGGTAAACATTCATGGTGTTTCAAGAGATGGCATGCATACAAAAACGATTAAATAAATAAAAAAATAAATGAAATAAAATTAGTGCTATTAATAACAAGACGTATATTACAGATAACCCTCTTAAGGTGGTGATAATCACTGATTTGGGACAAAGACAAAAATCTGCATAAAATACTCAAAATAATACTGATCTTTCCAAAACTAAGCAGATGCCTTCTTTATGTTGTTTCTCATAATTAAGAATCCCAAAATGAAGCATTTGTTAATGTTAAAAAGTATTTTTATAAGAGAAGATCAAAGGGTAATTTTCTGCGAATAAATCTGAAAAAATAATATCATTATTGAAAATATACTTAGTGCTTAGAGTACCTTGTTGCATAATGGAGAGCGTCCTAGCAATTATTTTTTCAAACTCTTTCACACATTATCAGGCTGAGCAGATGAAAAAAGATGCAGTCTGTGTCCAATTTTTTTTGTCAAAACACACAGGTGAGATAGGGGATACTATTTTAACAAGGTTGAACAATTTCGTCTACACACCACTGATCATGTCAGTAATGTATTATTTATATTGTAGGTGTTAACATAGGTATGCTGGCTTACCCTATATTTAATAAATGCGTCCAGTGTACATTTACTTTGTACATGGTTGAACATTTGAGAAAAGATACCGTTTTCATCTGGTCTACATTACAATTTGACAAAGAGTTTGAATAAATAATTGCTAGGACGCTCTTCATTATGCAATAATGCACCTTCAGCACTTCGTAAATTTTCAATAACGATATTATTTTTTCAGATTTATTTGCAGAAAATTACCCTTTGATCTTTCCTTATAAAAACACTTTTTTAAGCAGCATGTACGTCTATTTTGAAATCTAAACTGTAAATAACAACAAAAATAAGAAGTCTGCTTACTTTCAGGGAGATACGTTACTTTTTTATGGTTTTATGCAGATTTTTACATTTACCATAAATCACCACCTTAAACATGGTAAACATATTACGGCAAACAAATAATTATGCTTTTAAGTAGCTTAAATACACAACACACTGTTAAAATAGTGTAACTCCATAAGTATCAATAAAGGGAGTTCTGATCATCATGGTTCAGTTAAAATACAACAAAGTAACCTACACATTTAAACTTAATTAAAGTGCATCAATCTTAACGGTAACAGAAAAGTATTTTCTAAATAACTGAGCTTCTGAAACTATTGATGACCTTTAGACCTAGGTCAAGGTCATTATATGCATTGTAAGAGATTTTACAAATGGAAACACCGATTTGGTACATTCTGCTGACTGGCTGTATGGGCAACGGTACAGAAAATCTATAATTCCCTTTCGGTTTTGTGGGCGGGACATGGGATCTGACTGTATTCAATTTGATTCACGATCATTGTCTATCGTTTTACTCTGTCAAGTCTGACATTGACATTGACCGATCTTGATGATGACATCATGGCCATTAAATCATTTCCGGTGCTCTTACTCTTCGTAACTTGTAATTTAAGCCACTTCAGTCAGAATTCAAGCCTTTTCAGTTAGAATTACATAATATACTGCTCACTGAAAGTAGGGGAGAGCGTATACAAGAATGAATTATAATGACTGGGTTAGATTATAATTTTGTATTGGTAGAGCACTATTCAAGTGACGATATTCAGCTAAAACAGAAACAGTCACAACAAGTCACGTAATCTAGAGCATCGCAAAGGAAACTATGGGGTCTACACCACAATTTGGCATCGGCGAAAAAAATCTTTGAGACCCTCCGATTCTGTGATTATTTACATTTTTGTTATTTTTGAACTGAGAACATCTACTTTCGAATGCTTTATTGCGTTATCAAAGGTGAAAGGCCCTTATAAATCCCACCATTGGTGTGACAATTCACCACACATTGGTATCGTTTACATCTTTCGTTTCGTCATTTGATACAACCGCATGAAAAACGTATCTGTATCTTGTTAACTGAGGCATAAGGTCTGTCTGTCTTAATAAAGTTTGAAAAAAAGAGATCAGTCGTTGCTGTGCTAGATTTGTGCGAAATTCGGATGTTGACCCTTTGTCTACTTCCAATTCACTCTAGGTCACGTGAAAAGCTTCAACCTATCAATATTCATACGAAAGGTCTCTATGGATATTTGCTTTCTGAATTATAATAGTTTTGATGTTCATATACTTATTTTTTTTTTCTGAATTCTGCCTTCTACAGTTTCTTAATATCCCTTACTTTTTGTAAGCAGTATGATTAGGAGATGATATATGGTCAGAACTTGAATTAAAATTGAATTTTAAAGTCTTCTCTTGACCTTGAAATTGACGTAAATCTCACAAAAAATTTACCAACATTTTGCACTGTTCCAACAGTGAACAGTGACCCCATATTAGTTTGATATATAAACTTATGACTGAAGAGGGCAGATACATAAATATAGAAAGAAATAATCGTATTAGTCAGTTATATTAACTTTATTGAAGATGAATTTCACTTTCTTCTAATATGTCCTGCTTTTAGGGATATAAGTATATCTATATTACCTAAATATTATTGTAGATGGCCTTCAAAACAAAAGTTCGTCAAATTAGTAGGCGCTAGCAAGACTGGGATATTGAAAAAATATAGGAAAATACATTTATTTAGCAAATGAAAAGCGTAACAATTTAATGAAGTAGTGTTTTACCTCAATTTTATAAGTTATGTTAGATTTATTTTATTGCCTCGAATGTAAACTGTATTATGTTGTCATGCTCTACTCGTGCCGCCACTGAATTGGTATTGTAGGACGAGAAACACACTGCGGTTTAAGCCCAATAAACGTTATTGTATTATTGTATTGTATTATCCAATATATCTATTGCATGTGTTGTATACTGCACAAGTCCAAGCCATTAATTATAATTATCACGGATACGTTTTGTTTCCTGTTGACTAGGTATGACGAAAACCATGAAACAAATTATCATATGTTTGTAATGTTTCATTTTCTGTTATAGAACTTTATGAAGGATTTTTAAAATCATTGTTTTGTTTTCGGTCAAATATGTATTGCTGTTGTTTGTAACTTATGTTTTGAATGTAGAAGATGGCCTCATGGAGGATTAATTTGTAACTAAACGTGTTACTCTCTGTAAATAAAGACTATTGTTATCATTATTATTATTATCACCTAATACGGCCCGCTGGTTCAAGCCCACCAGATTTTAAGAGATCTCTACTGGCAAAGAGACGACGCTACCCGGGAAGCAAATACTTTTCTTTAGAATATTCAAAGTTGTGTTAAGCCACGAGCCGTCAAGCGTAGTACTATGGAACAAAACGTTACGTCAAACTGCCACTTGTTCGTAACAAGAACGTTACCTGCAGGATTCAAAGGCATCAAACACGCTGAGAAAACAAGAAAACATGCCAGAAATCTAAACAAGTTGGAAAGATGACAAAGTTAATTTATTTGATAATCTTCTTTGGTTATTCCAGTGTACGTGTATTCATGAAAACGATTTCAAATTACTTGAGCTCAGTTTGATAAGATCTGTTTTTGTCATAAAAATACATTGATATTCTTAAAAGCGACCGCCCCTGATGGTAGGAACTTCGAACCATGCAGAAGCAGAGGGCAGGGGTTTGGATCAAGTGTTTTTGTTTAAGCCCCTTAATAATCTATTACTGATCTTCCAAGGCGCTACTTCTGGTGTGGCTCCCAAATCTTACATGTTGTTATGCCAGCGTGTCTATGGTATTGAGCAAATATGCTTACCTATTCTGCTCTTTGTTTTGTTATATTTTTTAATTTAAAATGTAAAATAGCTAAAGTATATGTTGCTGTTGTTTTCAATTAGGCAGCTGAATCACCACGTTTTGGGGAAGAGGGTTCATTCGGTCTACCGTGCGCATCTGTCGTGAACTTTTGTGTTTCGTGTGTGTGCTTCTTTCCTTTTTGTTTAGAGGGTAAGATTTGGGAGTTGATTGTATAAATTCCTGATCACTGCCTACCATTTCACTTTTTGCAAAATAGGTATTCGCGCATATGAAGGAGATTGAGAGTGCATACTGTGTGTTTAACTTGTTGTAGCCAATCGGGACGTTCTATCAGCAGGACAAGAGCGTTTCTGCAACAACTAAGATCCGTTTGAAGGGAAGTTCCTTTTTATATTTTACTGCAGCTTGGTATCTGAATGTTTGTTACATTTTAGCGTGCAAGTGTTTTTACTGATACACTATCTGATCGACTATATTTGAGCCGCGACACGAGAAAACCAACAATATGGTTGTGCGCCCAGCGCAGACTCCGATCAGCCTGGGCATCCGCCCAGTCTGATCAGAGTCTTCGCTGTCTGTATGGAGGTAGCTTAGACCCTAAGCTACCCTTTAAGCGCTTTGTGAAGAGTCTGATCAGACTGGATGGATGCCCATGCTGATCTGAGTTTGCCCTGGGCGCAAAACCACATTGTTCGTTTTCTCACGTCGCGGCTCATATTTTGAGAATTTCTCGCAGAAATCCTAGAATTTCATTTATAATTTTCCGTCTTATCCTGTAGTTTTGCTGAAGGTTTTTATACGGCAGCATGGTCGCTTCTGTGCATGTAAGAATATAATTGAGCCGCGACAGGACAAAACCAACAATGTGGTTGTGCGCCCAGCACAGACTCAGACTTCGCTAGGCACTAAAAGGGTAGCTATGGGTCTAAGCTACCTCCATGCGGACAGCGAAGACTCTGATCAGACTGGGCGGATGCCCAGGCTGATCGGAGTCTGCGCTGGGCGCAAAACTACATTGTTGGTTTTGTCGTGTCGTGGCTCATATATTGCTTTCGTAAAGTTGGGTTTCCCATTATTCCAATTAGTTCAATGTAACAATGTTTTCTTTGCTCTTAAAGGATCTAATATTTTATCATTATTTACTATCACTGCAGCTGGATGTTGTGCCGTGTGGCGGCCGTAAAAAGTCTCCCCGCACTCATCTATAGTGCAGATTATATTTTCCTTTTGGTCCTTTGAGATCATGGAATATATTCTGAGAAGTCAGAAATGATCATACGTTTAGATTCATTTTCTAAACAAATTTGAAATATTTTGGTATTTTTTGACTTATATCAGTCTTTGAGACGACTGCCATGTTAAACCTGCAAATTTACTGTTTTTTCCTCTGGCTCCTTGTGCCAGATTTAAAGGGTCACTGATGAGGCTTGAATAGCCGAAACCGCGGTATGGCCCAACTTCTTACTTATGAATGTTTTCTTTGCTCTTAAAGGATCTAATCTTTTATCATTATTTACTATCACTGCAGCTGGATGTTGTGCCGTGTGGCGGCCGTAAAAAGTCTCCCCGCACTCATCTATAGTGCAGATTATATTTTCCTTTTGGTCCTTTGAGATCATGGAATATATTCTGAGAAGTCAGAAATGATCATACGTTTAGATTCATTTTCTAAACAAATTTGAAATATTTTGGTATTTTTCGACTTATATCAGTCTTTGAGACGACTGCCATGTTAAACCTGCAAATTTACTGTTTTTTCCTCTGGCTCCTTGTGCCAGATTTAAAGGGTCACTGATGAGGCTTGAATAGCCGAAACCGCGGTATGGCCCAACTTCTTACTTATGAATGTTTTCTTTGCTCTTAAAGGATCTAATCTTTTATCATTATTTACTATCACTGCAGCTGGATGTTGTGCCGTGTGGCGGCCGTAAAAACTCTCCCCGCACTCATCTATAGTGCAGATTATATTTTCCTTTTGGTCCTTTGAGATCATGGAATATATTCTGAGAAGTCAGAAATGATCATACGTTTAGATTCATTTTCTAAACAAATTTGAAATATTTTGGTATTTTTCGACTTATATCAGTCTTTGAGACGACTGCCATGTTAAACCTGCAAATTTACTGTTTTTTCCTCTGGCTCCTTGTGCCAGATTTAAAGGGTCACTGATGAGGCTTGAATAGCCGAAACCGCGGTATGGCCCAACTTCTTACTTATGAATGTTTTCTTTGCTCTTAAAGGATCTAATCTTTTATCATTATTGTATAAAAGTTGCGTTTTGTCACAAAATTTAAGACAGCGGTACTTTTGTTGTGGTTCTTCAATGTAACATGTTATGTCCGGTTGTCTATGGTTTCTCTAATAGTGTGGTCACCTGAACACAGGGTATAATCGATTCCGCCAATTTTCGCTTCCTGCAGAGACTGTACATCATATTTGGCTTCCGCCGAGACTGTCCGCGAACTCTTGCTTCCTGCCGGGACTACTGTCCTCAAAAAATGGCTCTCGGCAGGAAGCAGAATCACGCGGACAGTCTCGGCAGGAAGCCATTTATCAGATACAGAAGTCTCGGCAGGAAGCAAGTGTTCGCGGACAGTCTCGGCGGAAGTCAAATATGATGTACAGTCTCTGCAGGAAGCGAAATTGGCGGAATCGATTATACCCTGTGCTGAATAGCTGCCCATTCTGTCTGCTATTTGTTTGTTTTGTTATTTAAAACAGAAAATAGGTGAAATAGATGTTTCTGCTGCTTTAAATCAGGGTAGCTGAATAACCACGTGTTTGGAAAAGAGCTGCTAATTCGCTTTATCATGCGTGTCTGTTGTGAACTTTTTTTAAATCTATGTGTGTGCGCTTCTTTTCCTTTTAGTTTTGAGGGTGGGATGTGGGATTTGATTGTATTAATTCTTGATCATTGCCTTTCTTTTTACTTATCATTTCTTGTTCGCTATCCATAATAACAAAGTAATTGTTCTTAAATTGCCTGTTGCACAAGTACAACTGAAATGTAAACAAAGATTTTCATAATTTTAAATAAATACTTTCGGAGATACCATCCCTGCAATTCTGAAATTCATTTGGTCAAGAGTTGCACATTTTTTAGCATAACTTCTTACGATGATGACGTTTGAAGATTCTGCAATATAACATATATGAAAATACTTAGGAACCTTTCCCTTAACCAAAAGTAGTATAACATTGGCGTCAAAGTTTCTTTTTAGTATTTACCAATTATGACGATGTTATAAACGATTAACATGCAATTGAACTCGAAATAAACCCTTTAAAGCGCCCTCATGGTCAATTCTATATTTGCCAGAGCTATGCATTAGGTCACATGCAAGCTGTGCATGCTGAGATCTTTAAATGAGGCTCGACACGACAAAATCAACAAAGTGGCACATATGCCCAGCGAAGACGCGGAGCAGCCTAGGCACCTGCCCAGTCTGATCAAAGTCGTTGCTAAGTGCTTGAAAGGTAGCTAAGTGTCTATACTACCTCTGTACCGACAGCAAAGGCTCTGGGCAGACTGGGCGGATACCAGGCTAACTTGAATATTCGCTGGGCGCATATGCAGTTTTGTCGTGTTGTGGCTCAATGCATAAAGATTATGCAGTATCTTTGCCGCTGCAATAGATGAATTTGCTAGATGTTTTTTTTAAAATCGAAATGAATGTAACAAACTGTCTTACAATGCAGCTCAAAGGCCTAAGGCGAAAAAGATCATTTGTGTCTCAATTACATTTTATATATTTTTTACAAGTAAAATGCCAAATTTAATTTTATTATACATATTTTTTTAATTACATTCGTTTTTTAAACTTCAAACAAAGTTGAATGTTTTAGTCTTTTTTTTAACATATGAAATACTTTTCTTTATAAATAAATAAATAAATAAAAAAATAATGATAAAAAATTAAATAGATAATATTAAAAAATAACAGTTATTGGCAGCTTATTGTATCTTATAAAATTTGCATTCATATTAAAGCAAGCTTGAAGAAAGAGATAAGATTTCAAAGTTTCTATTAAACAGTTAACTGCGCACATGCACAAGTATTTAATTTGTATGCTTACATAACAGAGAAAGGTAAACGCCTGTAGTCAAAATTATTAACATCTCGGTTGACCTTCAAAATTCCGAAACTGATAAAACTAACGCTTGGTTGAACAAAGTTCTGTTTAAAACCAAACTGTTTGCTGATGCTACTTTGGTTTATTTTATGAGCTTATTGATATGAGAACAATTAAAAGAAAATGCAATAACATTTTCAATTTACTAATGAAAATGAAACAATATGAGACTCATACATATTATTAAAATCTCAGATGACTACTTAAAAGACTATGAAGCATCATATCATTACTGTTTTCTCAAATTAGGTATAGCAAATTTAAAGCACCTTTGGGACAAAGTCTCTACTGCTTCATCATAGTACAAGTTTTATTTATTTTCTTGGAATAAATGGGCCTTTATAAGTAAGTGTTAATTTGAGAACCGCTTACACTGTAAAAATCCGTAGATTTACGGTAGAATTACTGGCAACCAGCTGCCACCAGTCCATTCCCGTTGTTTTTACGGACGCCCGTAAACATTTGCAGGGATCGTCAGGCAGAGAAAGATAGAATAGGATAGATATTGTTTTAGAAATATAGCCTTTCAACTCTGTAAAGGCAGTTTTGGGTGCGGCCATTTAATAGAATTCTACCGAATTAAACTTTCACAAATGTTCTACAGGCAAACGCCCGTATAATAACGGTAAATGGACTGGCAGCTGGTTGCCAGTTATTCTACCTTAAAAGTACGGATCTTTTACAGTGTATACCGGCTCTAGCGGTGGTACGCAGACTCACAAATGAAATTTGTATTATACGACGAGTCATGATGAAACCGAAACTCCGGTTTTTGTTCTAGTTTCTATTGTTCTTTGTTTCTCAGGGTTTCTTGTCAAGATCTCATCTTTCTGCTCATATGTTATTGACTATTAACAGATTTGGTATGCCAATTTCATCTTGTGCATGTTTAACATGACTGCCAGCTGATGAGATATCCATACAAAATACACAAGAGTGGCAGTCGATTTCATCCTCCACATGCATGTTGCATGAAAGGTAACTGGGACATCAGGCAGCTGTGACACCTTAGTGTGAGATGGACAATCCTCACCAAAGGGATTTGAATAGTCTTTTGTTACACCGATAGCCGTTTTCTACCCTGCAGTGCTTTTCCTTCGCTAATGGCTTTAATAGAAAGAACAGATTCAACCTTGGGCTTCAAATACCAAGGTGAATTTCTAATTTGTGTCAGGCGAAATTAGAACTAGAAAAAGTGTTTGTAAAACACACTAAATACTAATAATATACCAAATACAAGCTCTTTAGGACAAATGGTTCAAGAATTGTTAAAATGCCAAAGTCAATAAAGGGACATTCAGTTACATATTATATAAATGAAATTAGCCATAAGATTAATCAGGTGTTCTGCACATCAGTCCAATCTGGTATGCCAAATATAAATGTCATACCTTAAATACGTTACGCAAAATTTTGATTAAAATGCATTTGATTGTTCAAAAAGGATCATAATTTTGAAAACACATGGCTGACAGAAAAGAAAAAGGGGCATAAATCTGAAAGTACATGACCGACCGAAAAGAGAAAAAAAAACCCATACGGGTTCACTATTCTTTTTATATTCTATCCATCTATGAAATATCAAGATTCCAGCATTTACAGTTCCTAAGTTATAGAGCATACTGACAGTGCGACGAACGGACGGACAAGCCAAAAGTAATAAGCCCCCTCAGCTTCTTTGAAGTGCGGACGGGGGGGGGGGGCGGGGGAGGGGAGGGGGGTAAACTTTATGTAAGAGCCATAAATTGTGAACATTTGTATTCAGGTCAACTCCTCTAGCTTATTGTCTACTAATAAACATTTTCTGATTCAATAATGAATGGCGATGAAGCAAGAACAAAGTCTGGAAAGAGATTGAATGATCTGAAGACGTCTGGCACCTGTTGTATCGGTTTCACCTCGTCATGTATGTCTAATGAGGAGAATGGGTACATTTTCAAGGGAAACAACCCTGCCCTTTTTGGCATTCATTTTAGATAGGAATCAACTTTTAACCCATTGCATTCTGGGTATTTTTGTCGTCTGCCGAAATTGTCGTCTGCACCAAAAAAATCAAGGATACTTTGACAATATTGGTCTAACTAACTCTTGTAGAAATGATGTCTAGGCAGCAAACAGTTTGGATCTCAGATCAGGCTCCAAGTTTTTGGGGCCTGGTCTGGATCTAAACTGTTTGTCCAGATACTCCTAAAGGGGTATCCCGCATGGAATGGGTTAACGGGAATAATTTGCTTGAATCTTAGCGGAGTTTGGCTTCCATTCTTTTGAGTTGTTTTGGCTTTTTGCGGGTTCTTGCTGCATCGGACATCTCTTCCCTGATACCCTTGTCTGTCGCCTTTCTCGAGACGCAGGGGTTGAGGTGGCTTGATGGGGGACGCCTGCGCTTGCGTGTTTATACGTAGGCGTCTCTTACCTGATGTCTGCAGCTTATGTGTCCCGCGGAACGTGACAGCAAATGTGGCTCGGAGAGGGATGCTCGTTGCCTGCCGAGAGCTGCCAATCATCTCTTTTCTTTCAAGCTATTAGGGTTTATTGACACTGAAGAAGTTAAATACAGAAACGCACGTCTGTCGCACTAAATTTGGTATGAATACGTTTATATTAGTTGGGTTTTATTTTCTAGGAAGACGAGCAGGAAGTCACAGATGCTGTTTTTCTTTGTGAAAATTGCAGAAAAATATATGTGAGCCGGGGCACGACAAAACAAACAAAGCGGTTGTGCGCCCAACGCAGACTCAGATCAGCCTATGCATCCTCCTAGTCTGACCAGACTTTTCGCTGTCCGCATGGTGGTAGCTTAGAACCTTAGCTACTCTTAGCAATGAGTCTGATCAGCCTGGGAAGATGATAAGGCTGATCTGAGTCTGTGCTGGGCGCACACCCCTTTTGTTTGTTTTATCATGTCGCGGCTTATGTTGTGTACCATAAACAATGAACTCCCCCGTATACATATGAATTATAAAAGTCTCATTGCCATGTTAACCAGATATTGTGCAAAAACTTGGCAAAAGCAAGACCTCCATATCCATTCAGAACATTCCTTGTTATGAAAAGTGATTTTCAGGGAAGGAATTTGCAACACATTTTGTGCCTACTTAGTAAGATGACAACCCCATTAATATAATGTCTACTTGCAGAATATTTTACTATAGCCGCGACACGAGAAAAACAACAACATGGTTGTGCACCCAGCGCAGACTCAGATCAGCCTGGGCATCTGCCCAGTCTGATCAGACTCTTCGCTAACCGCTGAAAGAGTACTAGTAGCCAAGGGACTAAGCTATCTTCATGCGGACAGCGAAGACTCTGATAAGACTGGGTGGATGCCCAGGCTGACCTGAATCTGCGCTGTACGCACGGCCACATTGTTGGTTTTTCTCGTGTCGATAATTGATTATCAATTAACAGATCATTGCTACAGATTCTATACATCAGCAAGAGGAAGTTGCCTTTTTTTCCCGTGCTTGATCTCGATACAGCCAGCTTTTTAGAAGATATAGTACAGACAAACCAATTTTCAACATTATCCGACCTTCTGTGCGTATGAAATAAGATCGAGGTCACCAAACTCTTATCAGTTCCTTTCCATGTCCCAACAAGAAAAGTATGCAAGTTTGGTAAAATCCAGTCACCATTTTAGGGGAATCATTGCAGACAAGACATTTTTCAACATTTTAAGACTTCTTGTGAAATTTAATGTTGGGGTCAGTGTCTCCAAAATCTATTCGATTCTTTCTCATGTCGAAACAATATATGAGCCGTGACACGACAAAACCAACAATGTGGTTGTGCGCCCAGTGCTACTCAAATCAGCCTGGGCATCCGCCCAGTCTGATCAGAATCTTCGCTGTCCGCATGGAGATAGCTTAGACCCTTAGCTACCCTATAAGCGCTTAACAAAAAGTCTGATCAGACTGGACGGATGCCCAGGCTGATCTGAGTCTGCGCTGGGCGCACAATCACATTGTTGGTTTTGTCGTGTCGCGGCTCATATCCTCCTGTAAGTCTATGACCTAGAAAATGAGGTCAGTATCATCAGAATTGAATCAGCTGCAAACCAGCTTGTCTCATAGTTATATTTATGCATGTTTGGAGAAAAAAAAACATCCACTGCGAAAGTCTGTTTGGTGCGATAGGAGGGGGCATGATTTTCTGTAACCAAAGTTTTATGGTGACTTACGGATATATTCAAAAACATAACTCACACTCCACTCATTGAGATAATCGTCTAGCGGTCACAGGTAAACTCAACTTAGGGCTCGTTGGTATTCAAAAAGGTAAAGAAGCTCTGAGTGGCCTCGATAAAGTGAGTGAGTGTTGAGTGAGACCGATACCTCAAGTGTTGTTTATGAATACGAAATAGATCTTATTGACTTTGATGCGCAGACTAGACCAGTCAGTTGCTTTATTTTTTTCCATATCTAAAATTCGTGTGAGTGGCCATAATTTGAAGGGTCTTTAAACATTGTGGGGTTGTCCGTCCGTCTCTCTGTCTCTCTGTTAAATAACATATATATTCTGTATTCCTTTAAGCATTTTCTTGAGATTTGTGTCATACGTCTTCCTAATCACAACAATGTGATAATATGTGCTTTAAGATTGTCGAATCAAGGTCACACGGATATGTTTGAAATGTTAATATTTTATGTTTATAAACTGAAAAAAAACTTGAAAGATATGCAGAGAAAAGGAGATATGAGCCTAACCATACTTCCATTTAGAGTCCATCTGTCTGTCATTCCCTCTTATTTGACCGCTATATTTCTTGCACACCAAATAAGGATATCCGCGTGCTTCACGTGTACCTACAAATTTGATCTCACCCATGTTATCTCACCCAGGACCGGAGAAAAATCACGAGCAATTGGTTGTATAGGAGCTCACGTACCTGCGTCGTAAAGTGACGTTGGCTTTTTATATGATGACAACATGACGTCAGTTTATGCACGCCAGTCGTTGGCGTAAAGAGCCGAATGGCAGACTTTCGAAATAAAAAAAGGCGCTCAAGCACTAGAATAACGCATTTTAACAATTTCTAAAATCAAAACAAAACTTGGTGTGCAAGAAAAGATATCTCTCACCGGTGTGAGGTGCGGATACAAAAATCCGTCACTCGGGATCACTGTTCAGCATCACTCGGCAAGCTTCGTGATGCCGAACAGTGACCCACGTGACATATTTTTCTATTCACACCTCACACCCATGAAAGATACTTATAATATCTCCTGAGCCGTGGAAGAATTTTCTTGAAAGCCTATTATCAAAACAATGTGCAAAACTTACATTTTAAATAAGAGAACAAATATGTAAGTAGGGCTGGTAAAACAAAAGAAAAAATAAACATTTTTCTTTTGTTTTACCAGCCCTACTTAAATATTTGAACTTAGAATACAGCATAGGCTACTGAAGTACTATCAAAATATATGAGGAGGCAATGATCAAGAAGCCACATAATCAATTTACACAATCTACCCAAAACATCAAACGGGAAATGAGAATGAGACACATCATGTGATTTCCAACAATGTGGCAATTTTGTCATGTGATATTCAGATCATCCTTTTCATTACATTTTTTTTTGATTTGATGCTTAACGTCCACGATAAACAGCTAAGGTCATGTCGGGACGGTCAGTTAACCTAACCACACTATTCCTGGGCAGGCTTAGACCTCCTAAGCGGTTAACCAGTACTAAGTGCACATGCTTTCGCCAGTAACTGACAACTGCCCTTCTTGAATCAGCGGAAGGAGAAACGAAAGTATGTGGCCAGACCGGGTTTCGAACCCAGGACCTCTGACTTATGAGTCAGGTGCCCTACCGATTATGCTACGCGGCCCGGCCCTTTTCATTACAAAGTAATCAGAGACCTTACTATTGGCTCTATGGCTTGGGTCACTTCCATCGGATAGCTAATGCGACAAGCAAAGGCTCTGTTAACACTGAACTTTACTTGCAGTCTAATCAAAGCCTTTGCTTGTCACCAATGCCACATTGTTGGAAATCACATGATGTGGCTCAAATAAAGAAGACGGCACACAAAGCAAAATAAAACATGTGAGAAGCCAAAAGGTCAGCTCTTCCCCAGCAGGCCATCTTAAATAATGTACAAAAAGATGAAGAGTATCAGAAAGCTGGCAAAAACTGACAATATTAGTAAACCACAAAAGAAGCAAGACCTTGGAATGGTCAGCAATGAATCACTTTTGGAGGGGGGGGGGGGGAGGGACCATTTGGAATCTGGTTACAAACAGTCCAGAGACTTTGGAGAGTCGTATGAAAATGCTGACGGATTACGAACGTATGGACGAACGATCGAGACCCCTGTCCTTTAATCTCAATAGGGGCCGTGGGCTTAAGAGAGTTAAACCCTTACTCGGAATATGTTGTTCTGTTATTGTTTAACGTCCACGGTAAACAGATATGGTCATGTCGGGACGGTCTGTTAACCAAACCACACTATTCCCTGGCAGGCTTGGACCTCCTAATAAGCGGTTAACTAGTACCAAGTGCACTTACTTTTATCAGCAACTGACATATGCCCTTCTTGAATCAGAGGAAGGGGAATTGAAATTAAGTGGCGGGATCTGAGAAAGAAACTCGTCATTTGGACTCGTTTCTTTATCGGATCTTAAAACCTCCATCGGGTTAAAATCCCATACCTTAAATGGGATTCGTTAACTCCATGTAACAAATCTGGTGCTCTGCAATTCATGAACTACATAAAACACTGTTTATCGTGTGACGTCGCTGTTGTTCAGTGAATAACGTCGCGTCATAAAAATCCTTTGACCACACGTGTAATAATACTTTGACACGTACACGTAACGTCATTGACAACGTTCATTGTGACTACTGCTATCAACTACCTGCTCCAGAATGAGTCTATGCATTTAGTTTTACTGTAAATATTCCAAGAAATCTTGCCATCCAAAACAAATACCGTAAATGTGATAAATTGAAACAATAGAGGGATCTTATGCAAGTGTCCATTTCATATGAAATTTATGAAACCAGCCTTTGGCGAGTTTCATGAATTTCATTTGAAATGACCACGAGTGTAATATTCTGTTTATCATATGACCCTTAAAATGGTATTTTTTGCCTATAAAATGAATATTATTTCAAAAAGAAAACGCATTGTTGACACGAACGTTGTCAATGATGTTAGGTATACGCGCCAAAGTGTTATTACACGTGTGGTCATACGATTTTTTTTGGCACGAAGTTATACACTGAAAAAACAACGACATCATAGATAAATAGGGATCAAACATGGTGTTTCTATGTATTGAAATTTGCCAGGTCCCGAGGGAGCTGTCGAAAACCGGGGCTGAAGGCAATATCTCCCGAGGGGCCTGGCAAATGTTAAAGCATTGAGAAAACGTGTTTGATCGTTATTATCGCATAAATTTAAGTACAAGGCCCAAAAAAATAACGAAAATGTTTGGGCTCTATATTTTGCCTCATCGCCACTACCTTGCTGTTTCACGCAATATGCGTTTCTATAAAATTCCTCGTTTCAGGCCATGGTTACATATCGTGAAATTATGTCCAACAATAAGCAGCAATTCACAAGTCCAAAGCACATTCACTGAATTTTCTTTACTCCGATGTCGCCTGCTTTTTCCAATTTATACAATTTCCGAATCCGTATAACTCTAGCACAAAAGTCTTTAATCAGTAACTGCAACTGCAAACTCCCCCCCCCCCCCCCCTGCTTCTGTATTGATAGAGTATTGCCCTGCAACGTGCTATAGAAAACAGCAAAGGCAGTCATTATAACATGTGAATCGCCTTGTTAAAACATGGTTTTGTGTTCGTTAAAACATGCCTGATAATTATGCAATATTTTGTTTTAAAGTACAAGGATGCGTTCGAAAGATCAATAAAGAACGGTGAACAATTTCGCCCTAGATGAATAGATGAATAAGAACAACTCTATATCCGAAGTTTGGTATTGGGACAATCATAAAAGACATAAAGAGGAAAAAACAGTTTTCTGATTTACTATACTAAATAAAAGTCTAATATGTATTGGAAGAGAAAATACTACTAAGTTGTTTTTGGAGAAAATATAGTCTGTTATCACTAAAAAAGATAGATTTTCAACCAGTGTATTTCAGTGCTTGGTTTCAACACTGTGAATTTTATAAGATATTTCAGTTGTATTGTGTTATTGTGTTAATAAAACACTTTGATAAAACGTTGACATTTGGAATTATTAAACAATAAAGTGACAACCTAATATTTATACAATAATAAAAGAACGTTCAGTCAACGTCAGTACGTTGAATCAACATTGATTCAATGTTGTATTAATGTTAAGTACCCTCGGGGGCATTGAAAGTTTGCAGAATTGAAATAAATGCAAAAAAGAAAGATAACAAACGTAAACAAATAAACATTGTCTTCCAGTACACATCTTAAGAGCCACGTACGAGGCACCAACTAGTTGCAGCACTCATCAATAATAAGAAAAGGGTAAAACCCGGTATTCCTGCTGAACAGGTAAGCTGGCCACATGGGTTATGCCGATTACAGTAATCCTCGTTACAACATTGCCTGACAGCATTCCCACTAACAGATCTTCTCTTTCTAGTAAGTCCCGCAAAAGGATCACGTGTTGTTGATGTTCCGTCCAGAAGCGCATCTCTTTGAGTCGTTGTGTAGTCTGCTGTTTGAAGACCAGTATCTATGGTGGTAGGTGTGTTGGAATCTGTCGTTTGATCCTGCATGTCCATAATATTATCAGAGGGACATGTTCCGCACCCCGCCGTTGTAAAGGCGCCGCTGTCAGTCTGTTCTTCTTCAATCTTAAAATAAACATAATGACATTATGATTGTGCCGCGCCATGACAAAACCAACAAAGTGGCCGTGCGCCCAGCGCAGACTCAGATCAGCCTGGGCATCCGCCCAGTCTGATCAGAGTCTTCGCTGTCCGCATGGCGGTAGCTTAGACCCTTAGCTACCCTTTGAGCACTAAACGAATAGTCTGGTCAAACTGGGCGGATGTCCAGGCTGATTTGAGTCTGCACTGGGCGCACAACCCCATTGTTGGTTTTGTCGCGTCGCGGCTCAACTATATTCTGTGTTTGAGCGTAGCGAAATAATCTAATGGTGTAAAGGCACGCCTGCATGTTTTCAGCAATGTTTTACAAATGAAAAGAAATTTTGAAACTTCCTGTTTGGTTTCCTGGGTGACTGGCTGTTCCAAAAATAAGTGCATTTATAAAGAAAAAACAATGCTCCTATAGAGGCATATTCTTTTCTTTAAGAGCGGACTCAAGTTAAAAAAATAGTGGCCCCTAAGATAAGACATTGTTACATATTAATACAACATAAGCTCTTGATGAGCTATTGAACCGATTATTGTATATAAAATACTGAATCCAGGTCGTTATTCTTTAAAGAATAGTGACTCCTCCGGTCATAATTTTATGCCCCCGGTATGGAAGCCGATGGTGAACATTTTGACTTGTGACATTTTGACTTGTGACTTTTGACTTGCGACTTTTGACTTATGACTTGTGACTTCTGAGTTTTGACTTTTGACTTGTCTGGAGCCTATGAAAAGCCAAAAATGTTTTTTTTTTTTTGTTTTTTGTTTTTTTTTTGTTAAAGTATGTCATAGTGACCAGGTTTTGTGTGTGTGTGGGCGTGGGGAGGTGAACTGAAGTGGCAAGGTGCATGAACTGATAGAACTTCAAAGGTGGTCGCGGGCCTATGTATCTTTATGTGAAAGTAGATCATAGTGACCTTGTTTTGTGTGGGAGAGGAAGGGTGGGTGGCCTAAAGTGGCAAGTTACATGCACCGATGGGGTTTCAAAACCCTGTGGCTTATGGAGGTCGAGATATGTACATTTTGTGAAAGCATGGAGAGTGACTGGAGTGATGAGGTGCATACCTCAAAAATTATAAGTGTTAAGTCAAAAGTCTAAAGTCATAACTCATAAGTCACAAGTCATAAGTGTTAAATCAAAAGTCTAAAGTCATAACTCAAAATTCGCAAGTCATAAGTTTTAAATCAAAAGTCTTAAGTAATAAGTCTAAGGTCAAAATTGCCATCCAGGACTCAGACCACTGTTTAAAGTACGTCTTGCTTTTCATAGGCTCCTGACCTTTGAAACTCCATCAATGCATGTACCTTACCATCATCTATCCAACAAAACTACGTCACTATGACCTACTTTCACGAAAAGGTTCATAGGCTCCAGACCTTTGAAACTCCATCAATGTATGTACCTTACCATCACCTACCCAACAAAACTACGTCACTATGACCTACTTTCACGAAAAGGTTCATAGGCTCCAGACCTTTGAAACTCCATCAATGTATGTACCTTACCATCACCTACCCAACAAAACTACGTCACTATGACCTACTTTCACGAAAAGGTTCATAGGCTCCAGACCTTTGAAACTCCATCAATGTATGTACCTTACCATCACCTACCCAACAAAACTACGTCACTATGACCTACTTTCACGAAAAGGTTCATAGGCTCCAGACCTTTGAAACTCCGTCAATGCATGTACCTTACCAGCACCTACCCAACAAAACTACGTCACTATGACCTACTTTCACGAAAAGGTTCATAGTGCATGCACCTTACATTGTTGGTTTGAAAATTGATCACACTAAAGTACTAAAATCATTTTTGTTCGATTAGCAGTCATTCGTTTGTGCAAAATACAAAAACAACACATGTTTTGGCTTTTTCATTGGCCCCAGACAAGTCACAAGTCAAAAATCGAAAGTCACAAGTCATAAGTCGCAAGTCGCAAGTCAAAAGTCACAAGTCAAAATGTTACAAGTCAAAATGTCCTTCATCGGCTCACATACCCCGGTCATATTATTATGACTTTCCATAAAGCAATGGTGTTTTTTATATACGTTTATAGTACAGAATATTTTGTCCGATCTGGTACAACTCTCTTATTTTTTGACGGATTTTAACATAGTTTGGCACAATTGTAAACGGATTGTGTCGCGCGCAAGACCTTGGTACCCAACTCAAAGTTTAAGGTCGAAGAGATCTTTTAAAGATAATGGCGCTCTTCTATGTTATTCTGGCTAACAGAATGCCGTTTCAGACCTGCAGCTTGTCATTTGTAGGTAGATATTGAAAGAACTTACTGGAGACAAATGTTAGCAACAGTAAGACAATATATCGCTCGCAAGACTAGATCCCCAACTCATAAGTCAATGCCACAAATAAAGGTAAATGACAATGTGTTTATTTTATGTTAAGGTTTGTTGCTTGCTCCCTCTCAAAACTATCCGAAACCACACAAAATTTGATTGGCGACATGTATATTACCTAGTATCTTTATCGTTGGAGCGGATACTGACTCGTAGAAACAACACTCGTGGGAAAGACGTAGATAACTCGTGGTCAGTGTCATTTAACCGAACCACTGCAGAAGGTTCCAAACTCAAACTATATCTAAATGTGCAGGGTTACGTAACACGAAAGTGAAGAGGTATACGCTTGGCAAGTTTGGTGTCAGCATCTATTTGTTTACACCGCTTCTCAGTTATTATAGGATTTTTCTTGCACCGTTTGTTCACAAATTTTTTCAACTTATATAGATAAGCCTTCAAGACAAAATTAGCCTTGACAAAATATACGAAAGTATTTTGATATGTTGTCTCCTCTTCTATAGTACAGAAGCAATAGAAAACAAATCACTGTATGTTTACCGGGGATCATTTTTTCTTTAAAATGTGTATAAAGTTACCCAAACTTCCCCAAACTGAATGGTCAGGATATCCACAGTTCAAGTTTGCAAGATTACTCTTATTTGAAAACGTATTTATATGACAATTAACATAATAAAAGAGTGATTTTAGTCATATAACAATTCTACAGCCATAATGGTTCGACCTAGAATGCAATAATGCAATGTAATCAGGAGGGTATTCTGTTAAAAAACAAACAAAAAAAAAAACTAACAAAAAAAAAAAAAAAAAAAAAAAAAACGAAAAAAAAAAAAAATTAGTAAAAGCAACAACTAAAAACAAAACAAAACGAAAGACCTTTTCTATCATCTTTAAATGCTCAAGTCAGTATTTCACTGAGCTTCAGGCTGAAGTTAATGAAATATATACCATTGATGCATAAGATAATACAAAGATATACTCATATTCTTATAAGCCTATGGCTTTCAATCAAAATCCTGGTCAATGTACTAAAAATTTGATTAATAAAATATTGCTGAAACCAAGATATGCCTTTCTGCGGGGGGGAGGAGAACTCTCTCTCTCTCTCTCTCTCTCTCTCTCTCTCTCTCTCTCTGTCTCTGATACACTGTAAAAAAATCCGTAGATTTTACGATAGAATAACTGGCAACCAGCTGCCAGTCATTATACCGTTATTTTTACGGGCATTTGCCTGTTCGACATTGTCGGAAATTACGATATGGTAGTGTTATGTTAAATGGCCGCACTCAAAAATTACTTAATAGTGTTGAAGGGCTAAATGACCAAAACAACACCTGTTCTTGTCTTTCCTACTTTGATTGATGATTCCAGCAATTTTTATGGGCGCCCGTAAAAAAATAACTGGAAATGGACTGGCAGCTGGTTTCCAGTTATTCTACCGTAAATCCTACGGAAATTTTTTACAGTGTAGAATGCTTGCTGTGACAGTTCTGTGAATATGTTTTAACAAATAATAGAAACGTTGGCCTGCTCCTTTTCTCATTGTTGGTTTTAAGGCTTAAAGATTATTAGCCTTTCACAGATTCGGTGTAATGAAGTAAAGGGAACCCCATAGAATAACAAACCCTCGGTCATTATTCTTTAAAGAATAGTGACTCCCCGGTCATAATTTTGTATATCCCACCCCTCTTCACCCTCCCTCACAAGAAGTAAAACGACCTCTCCCAAAAAATTGTGACCCCTATCATTATTTTTTAAAGAAAAGTGACCTCAGTCATGATAATATTATCAATCCACGCAAAGTTAAATGACGATTCGCAGAAAAGAAAATAACGCCGCACTCCCTCCCCAAAACACACAGAGAGAGAGAGAGAGAGAGAGAGAGAGAGAGAGAGAGAGAGAGAGAGAGAGAGAGAGAGAGAGAGAGAGCCCATCTGACAAACTAACGACAACTTTACCACCTCGTATTTGCACTAAGATCATATTTACGTAGCAGGCCGTATTTCCAGTGGTGGTGCACGTTGGTAGGACGGCTCGTGTTGCTATGGCAACTTCTAAACAGTCAACACCATTGCACTGCACGTCATAACACTTGAGATTCTGAAAAGATGAATACATGTCAAACCGTTTTAAGCAATTGGGGACATTATAATCTTGATCGTCGAAGGTGCGAGACTGTTAACAGTTAAAAAATCCGTACAATTTCTAATTTGTCACAGCCCAGCTAGGTGTGTAAAATGGCACTGATCTGGATTAATGGACTGAGATGACAATAAAGAGATTTGTATCCTAGTGGAACTGATATCCCTACTATCACAAAAATCAACAACAGAAAATTTGGACATAAATTAAGACAATAAAAGTGGATAACAAAATGTCGTCCTTAATATCGTTGAAAGAAAGTCAACTTTAAAAGCGATGAATCTCCATTTGAAACAGTCATATGATAAATAAAATCTTACGCTTGTATTCATTTCGTATGAAATTTATGTAACTCGCCAGGAGTCGTTTCATAAAACTCATATGACATGGCCACTCATGCAAAAGATCCTCAATGTGTTGTTGAGTACTGTTAGTCGATTATCTCTCATGAGACTTGCAGTCTTTATTTAAGGTATAGCTGAATGACCATCTGTCTGGGAAAGAGCTGTCCGTTCAGTGTGCCGTGCGTGCGTTTCGTGAACTGCTGTCTTTCTGTGTACGGACGCATTACTGCATTTTAAACCACACAGTTCCATTTTTATGAAAAATTAGGACTATAATTATTTTAGGTGTCCCAACTTTTGGAATTATTACGGTACACCGGCATACCTTTTTTTTTTGCAAAACATATGCCCTTTTTTGCCGATATGCTAAAATATTTTATTTTGCTACGCTTAGTGACTTTATAACTTTAATTACCTAATTATAGGTGGAGCGTTTTCAGCATCCTGCAAACGTTGCTGTTAAAGGCCAGTGTGCTAAATACCCTGGTCCCGAGTTAATAAGCTTTTGGGCTTTGCCATTGCTGCATAGTTCATTGCTGGCCGTGGACTAATTCAGTTAAACCGGAGTTGTTGTTTTCGTTTCTGTGGTTTAGTTCTTGCTTCCATAGGACCTGGCGTAGCTGTAGTGTAGTGGATAACACTCCGGACTACCAAATCCAGGGGTCGCAAGGACGATCCCCTGCTCTTCGGTCTTTCGGATGAGACTTTTAACCGAGGTACCGTCTCAATATGACCTCGTTGTTGGTGGGACGTTAAACCCAAGTTCACTCACTCACTCCAAAGGACCTCATTTTTTCAGAACTTATCCGCTACGCATATTACTTGCGAAGCTGGTTTCCTGATGCAGTGTTCGTAAAAATCTAAATATTAGGACAAATAGGTCTGAGCAAACAGTGCAGGACCAGATCAGACTGCCCCTGCAGGAGCAGTTTGATCAGGGTCTACACTGTTTGCCATTCGATCTGTAGTTTGTACGCATTACTGCATTGTTAAACCATACTTTACAATAACTGTTTTAGGTGTCCCAATTTTTGGAATTAATACGGTACACTTTTTTTGCACGACACGTGCCTGTAATTGCCAATATGCTGAAAATATTTCATTTTGCTACTGTTTGCGACTTTATAACTTTGACATTCCATTTATCGATGGACCGTTTTTAAGTACCTTGCGAATATTGGTTTTAAAAACTAGTGTGCTAAATACCCTGGTTTCCTTGATACAAGAGCATAACTTGCATAAACCCCTGAGTGGTCCAAAACAAACATTTGCCTTTTTCTTGCCTTTAAGTGTATTAGCCCTGGCTTGCGAGTCATACTTACATCTGCACCCTGGCTTACGTAGACAAGCACCAACAAGACCAGGGCGTGGCTGCATATGAAACCTGAATCTGAAAACATAAAAATAGCATTTATCATATGACGTCGCATCTGAGAGTGTAATAAAGCCATGCATTAAAAACTTTAATCCACTAGTGGATTAAATATGCAAATTATGTCGTAACGTTGTACGTTGACGTCCATAAAACGTCGCGTTTTCTAATGGCAAAATTGTGACGTTTAGTGCAAATTTTGCTAATAAAATGCGATTTTAGTGTCATATGATAAATAGAATCTTGCATTCGTGCTCCTTTATTGAATTTATTAAACTCGTTGGGGAAAACCGATAAGATGCTCGGCAAAGCCTCGCATCTTATCTTTTTCCCCAACTCGTTTATAAATTCAATAATACATGAGCACTCATGTAAGATCCTCTATTAAGATCAACAGGCGCACTTTGAGGGAAAGTTACTCTAACTCTTTTAAATTTCCTTTCCCTTCTCAATGGAGATCAACTCGAAAACTCATTCCATTGAAAGTTGAATACATTTTGAAAGGGTTTTAAAAGGTTAGGCATAAACGGTTCGGTAAATGCTGAGACGGACAAACTGTAAGGTTAAGCCTCATCTTGCCGTTTTATTCCCGGGAATGACTAGACTGCTACACTTGAAGCTTTAAGTATGTCCATGTAAGTTCCACAGACAAACTGTCGCATTTTTCATTGGTCAAGTAAATGATCAACCGAGACCCATCAGCAGACACTTAGAAAATATAAACAAGAGGGAAAATATCAATTTGTCTTTGAACAGAAACAACTTTGACATTTTTTTAAAATATTCAATAGGTTTCTTATAATACTTTTATCTTTTGATCAGAGAGAAAAGTAAAGCGAAATATGCGTCAACTTACATGTTATCGAAAAGCCCATCTTTCTTTTGGAAATACTCAAACTGTTTGCAATATATTTTGATACTGTCACCCCAGTAGCTTAGCTTGGTTGTGTACAGAATATCTCATTGTATGCTTGCTTTGATTTCCTTTGGGCGAAGTTATTCCTCTCGATTAAATTAATAGTAGAGATATCATTGTCTAAATCTTTTAAAATGATAAACAATATTTCTGAAATCCATATTAGAGCCGCGACGTGACAAAACCAATGTGGTTGTGCGCCCAGCGCAGACTCAGATCAGCCTGGGCATCCGCCCAGTCAGATCAGAGTCTTCGCTGTCCGCATGAGGGAAGCTGAGACCCTTAGCTACCCTTTAAGCGCTTAGGAAAGACTCTGCGCAGACTAGGCGGATGCTGATGCTGATCTGAGTCTGCACTGGGCGCACGACCACATTGTTGGTTTTCTCGCGTCGCGGCTCAATTATTTCTGAAATCCATATTAGAAGCATAGGTAGAATTACAAGTGCATTTAATATGGACTATAGAAATATTAAGATGATCTTTCAAAAGTCAACTAACAGAAATGTTATGAAGAAACTAATGTATGGAGCCTGCTAGAATGGAATAACTGTACTCAAAACTGTCATATGGGGAGATAAATCGTCAGAATTATAGTCGCAAAGTTTGCCTTATGGTGAGGCCGTAGAAGTACGACAATTTTCTTCCACCAACTACAAATTTCAATACCATAATCCATATTCCAATGCATTTTTCCACATGTTCAACTTTCAAAATGCACTATTTTGCATCCAAAGTTGCTGTTTGTTGTTGTCTAGTCGCGCTTGTATAACGAGGCTATGGTTTCTGTGACGTTAACCATATCAGGCGCGTTAACGACATTGCATGTTGTGTTTTGCGTGCTGATGCAGTTTTATCGGTTTGATAAGGCGTACGCCACCACCGAGGTTCAATGCCACTGCCATCACCGACCGCCACCCTAAAATCACTTTCCAGCCCAGAGCAAACCTGGTCTGTTGGATTGGAAAAATCTATCGAATCTGGTGGCACACTACCATTGACGTCACATTGTTTTGGTACGGTGTAAAGTAGTTCCTAAGAAAACAACAAGATCCTAATTTGTCAAGGGAAAAGATGGTGGCGAAGGTATGGTGAAAGTATGCAGGATCTGTTTGAGTCTGATTGTCCTAAACACTGAAACAGGAAGGAGGCGTCAGCAGATTTGGGATGGGCATCATTCTGTAAGTATTCAAATCTTAATAAGTTCGCATGTAAGTCAATGGAAGGATTTAATGGCTGTGCCTTTTAGAAATGCAAACACCCTATTCACTAGGCCAGGCGGTCTGCTGTTTTGCAAACAAAGCAAGCATTTTCAGCTTTTAAAACCAGACGTCAAGCAGGGGCGTAACTAGGGATAATTACATATAACACATAATTACGTGAATACCCTTTGAGAGCAGGAATAAGAGGTAAGCCCCAAAGATATTTGAACCGCGACACGAGAAAAACAACAAAGTGGTTGTGCGACCAGCGCAGACTCGGATCAGCCTGGGCATCCGCCCAGTCTAATCAGACGCTTCGCTAAGCACTGAAAGGATAGCTAAGGGTCTTAGCTAGCTGTATGCGGACAGCGAAGACTCTGATCAGACTGGGCGGATGCCAGGCTGATCTGAGTCTGCGCTGGGCGCACAACCACTTTGTTGGTTTTGTCGGGTCGTGGCTCATTTTGTGTTGTCTGCTTGCTTGAAATCTTTTTCAATTTACAAATACCAGCATCATCAAATATGCAGATACGTGTTGAAATTTGGTCAATTTGACAATGTTTCAATACGCATCTGAGTATTTGCGTATAGGCAGTTACGCCTTTGTCAGGCAAAGAGAAGCAGCGTTTTGTAACCGAAAGCATACCAAACGACTTACTGTTGAAAAGTTTTGAAGTTCTCCAATCAGACGATGCTCTGTATGCATTTGTAAGCGCATTAGAATTGTCAATAAGGTTAGATTTACAGGTTAAATATGATTATAAGTATCAATCAACTGATGGTAATGTGCACAAACATGGTGAATGTAGAATAATCAGTTTCTGGTGCCAGAAGGAATGTATTGGAATGAAATTGGTCATTTCTTGTAGAATGATGCATATTTTTTTTATCAAACTACACCATGTGGTTAAGAGTTATGAGCAATTTCACTCACTGACTACAGCGGAAGCACAAACAGACTGATGGACTTGCACAGCGATTAAAGTGCACACCCGTGGGTCGTGCAATACTGTATACCGTTTTGCATGCCGATGGCTGGACAATGTTAAAATACATAAGTATACAGAATTTGAACCATATATACCACGGGGTTCAAGAGTTATGAGCATTTTCACTACTTGACCGTAAATTTTCAACTTGTGCTCAGCAAAGCCTCGTCCATAAAAAAAAGACGGTTGTGCATGTGAGTCGTTAGATAATGTTGACATGTATAAGTATGCAAAATTTTATCAAAATATAGAATGCGATGCAAGAGTTATAAGCGTTTTCGCTGACTGATAACGGACGGACGGACTCACACAGTGATTATAGTGCAAACCTGCGGGTTGTGCAATTGACCTAAATACAGTTGCACTGATATATCGACAGCCATGTGCGCATGACCATATCTTACGTCAGTATCGCGTACGGAAGCCATATCATATGTCCGTAACACATACTTGACTAGTTGCGAGATCACCGTGCTCTAGTGTACAGCTCGATATGATAGACAGAACTATTATGGTTTTAGAAGCTCTCTTGAGCAACTTTAAGAATGCAAGAATGGCATTATCTATACAATTAATAATTTCATCCTATGACAATAACCTATCTGATTCTCAAAGTATTTCATTTTCATAAGAAAACTGATATCATTGTTGCGTTGTCTTTTAATTGACTATTATCACAAAACAGATCGAAAACACGAGACACTGTGGATAGTTAATAGAGTTTAACCAAATGCTACATTTGACACAGGTCGAACGATATGATCCAAACTTTGACTACAGGATTTTACTTCTCTCTGCTACGTAAGTACTAGTAAACAAATAAAACTACTAATGAGTATATATGGTTAACCTCGAAGTATGTATAGTTAACCGAACTGAATTACTTGAATGTAAGCTGGATAAACAATATTATTCAATAAAAATCTTTGAAAGGTGAAAAATTATTTGGAAAAAAGCGGCTTTTCTTTTTAAAATAAATGCTATGCTACCTTCCGTCACATACTTCCGTCACATACATTTGAGCCACGACACGACAAAACAATGTGGCTGTGCGCCCAGTGCATACTCAGATCAGCCTGGGCATCCGCCTAGTTTGATCAGAGTCTTCGGTAAGCGCTTAGAGGGCAGCTAAGGGTCTACGCTACCCCCCATGCGGACAGCGAACACTCTGATCAGACTGGGCGGATGCCCAGGCTGATCTGAGTCTGCGCTGGGCGCACAACCACACTGTTGGTTTTGTCGTGTCGCGGCTCATTTCTATAGTTAGGACCATGAACAAGTAGTATGAATTAAAGTTTGGTTCCTGGAGTTTCGAATGTTTCATAATTGTGCCGATTATGTTTTCTAGATCGGCGGAAAACACTTGTAGCAAAGACATAAATAAGTTTCATTCAAAAAAATATGAAGTGAGAGGTACTTGCGAGGTAAAAACGAATAATATTAGTGCGGTCATTTTTAGCAAACCAATTACTACCTACATCCAACAGCTGAATTTTCAGTACCGTGCTTGTCTATTTCTATGTGAGAAAATTGTTGTGAACGAATTTACTACACGTCATGTTGCAGTTCATTTTGGGATTCTGTTTACCCATTTTTTGCGACGGGATCTCAAGAAAAATTCATTATTAGATAAATATTAACTTTTCGTGAATGAAATCAGAAGTCACCCACATATGGATATGTAATAAAATTATTTTTAATGTAAAAAGATAGGCAATGATAAAGAATTAATACAACCAAATCCCACATTCCGCTCTCAATACCAATAGGGAAAAAAGCACATAACACAGAAACTGACGCAAGTTTCCGAAAGACTCAAACAGTAAACCGAATGCGCAGCTCTTTCGCAAACAGATGGTCATTCATCTACCACTACAACAGCATCAGCATCTAATTTTTACTTATTATTTTAAAAACAAAACTGAACACAAAAGAAGGCAGATTCGGCAGCAATACAGGTTGTCAAATCGCAAGAGACCATAGACAAGCGGACACTGCACTGTATAACATCAAGGAACTGCAACAGAAGTACCGCCTTGGAACAGTCAGCAAAAGACACTGGGAGGCTTAAACTAACTTTACTGGGCCCAAACCTCGCCCTCTGCATTTGCAGTGGTTTGAAACATTAAGTTAGCTGTTCGGTCCGCATAAAGGTTTCCTAAATCATCAATGAATCATCACCGGAAACAAACAAATTACGGATAAGGCCTATGATAAACAAGGCATCGCAGGCAATACAAATCCCCTCGCACAAGACCACAGTGACCTTGACTTTGAGCCCAGCACCCTTAAGTCGAACTTTCCCGAGATATTGTCATGCCCTACATTTGTGCGAATTTTTTCATAATCCATTGAGAAATGTAGGCGCTAGAGCGCTGACAAAGTATTTCTAAAAATAGCCACAGTGACCTTGATCTTCGGCGCAGCACCCTAAAAGTCGAACTTGCTAGAGATATTGTCATACCCTACATTTGTTTGAAGTCATTTTAAAATCCGTTGAGAAATGTAGGCGCTAGAGCGCTGACAAAGTTTCTCTAAAAATAGCCACAGTGACCTTGACCTTAGGCGCAGCATCCTGAAAGTCGAACTTGCTCGAGATAATGTCATACCCTACATTTTTGTAAAGTTATTTTAAACTCTGTTGAGAAATGTAGATGCTAGAGCGCTGACAAAGTTTTTGCTCGAGATATTGTCATGCCCTACATTTGTGTGAAGTTATTTTAAAATCCATTGAGAAATGAAGGCGCTAGAGCGCTGACAAAGTTTTTCTAAAATAGCCACAGTGACCTTGAAATTGGGCGCAGCAACCTGAAAGTCGAACTTGCTCGAGATATTGTCATACCCTACATTTGTGTGAAGTTATTTCAAAATCCGTTGAGAAATGTAGGCGCTAGAGCGATGACAAAAGGGGAACATACGTACGTACTTACGTACGGGACATAAACCTATATCCCCTCGCCACTTCGTGGTGCGAGGGGATAATAAAAGATGAGGATCCAACGGAGAGAACGTATAGCGACACCAGGAGACTCCTAGGAAGTCAGACAACACTACTGAAATACCGGAGCAAAGGAAAAAATCCCGAATAATCAAGCAACAGACAAGGCAAACTCCGGCCTTTACAAGCTAAATTAAACAGTTTTATGTCAGGCCCATCACTGAGTCTGATGGCAGACCAACCGGCGTGCAATTAAAGAGTGAAGCAAAGTTTGGGCTAACTACTTAAGATGTAGACTGTAGCATTACATTCATATTACATCCAATACGTTTGTAACGAACGATAATTTTCCTGAACTGATCAGAAATATCAGACTTACCTACATTATATTTTTGAATTTATAGACTGAGTCACCATAATCTTCTCGTTCCGAAAGGCCTTGTTGCAAAAGACCTTTTAATCCAACTTTGAATTTAGAAACCACTTCATAGTGTCGGCGAAAGAATTTTCAAAATGCTTTTCGAAGTTTATGATATCTATAGCACTGTTGGAGAAGCTTAGCAGTTAAATTTATTACGGACCTTAAGTCAGTCACATGATTAGACACTCTAGCAAACCGAAAAAGTTGAGACATGCAAACCCGTAAGAGGTAGAATGGAGAACATCACAATCCAAAAAATTGAAAATTTACCATGTAAAAATCAAAGTCATCGCGTTTATCATAAATTTTGGATGAAACAAATCCGTTTGAAACAGATAATGGAAATCCAAAACTGGGGCTTCAGTAAAGGCTGCATTAGCTTTGTTTAACTGCAGCTCAGGTGGATATGTTTGATTCACCATGCCTTCATAGTAAGGATTGTCAATATTCAAGAGATCATCAAGATATCTAGGTGTATAGTTTAAAGCTTCAATAATTTCAGATTGTTTATAATTAGACAGAGAAGCCATGAAATCTCTTCATAGCAAAATAAAACAAAGCCGCTGTAAGAGGAGCTCAATTAGTACCCATCGGAATACCAACCAAAATTCCAACACATTTGCGCAAAGAAAACAAACAAAAGAAAACTGACAATTTTTTAAAAAATCCGACAATTTTCTCGGCAGCAACATATCTGAAAATAACAGTTTTGAAGTACCATGCAAAAGTAGACAAAAATATTTGTTGAAAAGAATTGCGCAGGAACCCACCGAAAATATATATAAAAAATCAATCAAACATTCGTTTTTAAAGGGCCACGCATTTTTTTCACTAAATGTCACCTACCGATAAAGGTTGTAATCTTTGCACAAAAATCCGATCATGGCTCCGATATGAAGGGGGCAAGTGGTGTTGGAACCAATCTTAAAAGAGTCAGGAATTAGTTCTCCAAGGACCAATAACTCATTTGCAGTAAAATAAAATGTATAAACGACACACGCATTTGATTTGCATTATAATTTTCTTTCTTAGTAGCCATATTCTTTGGAAATATCAAACATGACAAAAATGATAAAATGTGATTTTCTGACCATATGGTTGGTTTTGCAGTATTTAATGTAAAGTTTGCTTGTAAAGGTCTGCAAAATGCCAGTCGAATAGCCCTGGATTAGTAAAAATGTGTTATGTATGTTATCTGCGGACGTTTCTTTATACATACCCACTTAATTGGTGTAGGTTGGGCGGGTTGATTGAGCTACTGTGCATTGGTTTGGTTATGCCTTTTTCTGTAACACTGTTATAATTAAGAAATAGATCAGCTCTAGCAGTGAATTGTTGAGTAATAATTCACTGTTTGGAGGTCAGTTGTAAAGTAGATTATATCACGAGCGCGGAGCGCGAGTGATATATCTACTTACAACTGACCGACAAACAATGAATTAGTACTCAACAATTCAATGCTAGAGCTGAACTATTTCGATTCTAACACTCAAAAACGCTGAAAATTATTATTTTCATCAAATTCTCCCAACCATCTTACCAGCGCGTTCATGTTCCCGCTAATTTTCGAAACTGTATCTAATATAAATGTACATTTTATGGCGTTTTTAGATAGAAAAAGCGACGTTACACCGTCTAACGTCTCAAAACGTCACAGGATTACGTCAGTATTGCCAGTGACGTCAGCAATTAGACTCACGCGCTCCTTAACAGTGAATTGTTGCAGAATAAAACACGAAAACTTTCCATTGCTTCTATAGGCGCACTGTGTTAGAATGTTGGACTAATAATCATTATTATATTAAATGCTACATACGTAAATCCTATTGGAGGAAGTAAGTATTAACAGTGTGTGATAAGGGTCATCTCGATAACCGCCTACTATGTACACACGATTGAATCAACCTTGGTGACGTTGAATCAAGGTTGATTAAAGGCTGATTGAACCTTGTGTGCCTGCTGGACTTACTCTGAGAAATTTTCCTCCTGCTTTCTTTCTTCCAAGTTGTGATACATATTCGATCTAAAGCCTTGGCGGAAGTACCAGATCTGGACATAGATGTAGAGCCTTGCACTACAGAAGGAGACAGTCCATCGGATATAGGTAAATACCACAGTTTAAAGTCGGAAATGTTAAACCAGTCCACTTATTTTTCCCGCCACCAAGGCTACATTTGTAACCGCGATATTTCTTTTTAACCACTTATACATCTTGCCATGCCATATAAATTAAATTTTTTATTGTTAGCTACAGTTAGCCATCAAATTAATAGATTAAACTAAACTCAATTTCTGTAACTTCGACCGAGTGAGCGTGGACATGGAATTCAAGGTACATTATACGATTATTGACTGTTGATGCATGAGACATGAAGTGATGTCAACCAGAGAATCCCAATTATGACCGATGCGCCATCGGAGGTCACTTTTGCCAGCCTTTTGGACGTTGCCCCCTTTCTGCTAATTTATATGACGTCAGTAAGGTTTGCAGAGAATTTGACGTCATGAAAGTTTGGTGAAAATACGCAGTTGGTTCTCGGATCCACAGACCTATTAAAAAACAGCGCCAAATATTGCTAACACAAGTCTGCCAAATTGCAGGAAATCTTTTTTAGAAAGTAATGTTGCATCCCAAGCCAGTAGATAACAAATATGTGAAGAGGTATTTGTTACGCATCGATGAAAATCAGTTTATTTTTAGATTATAAAGTAATGCTGGTCATCTAATTTTACATCAACCAATTGAAGAGGCCGATATCAATGTTCCTGATTGACCATTTAATATTATGCAATTATTATTGACCAATGAGGCATTAGACATGATGTGATGTCAGTCAGAGAATTACAATATTGACGGACGCGACAGGCCAATATCTTATCATATAAAAAAGTCGTTCATGAAACACACGTGCTTATCTGAGAGCACTACGCCTAGTTGTACCCCAGTCGCAACTACGCCTTACGTACGCACACTTCGTGCGGTTGGATTTTAAAATACGCCGGCGTAGTTTACCTTACCCCTCCTCTTTGCACTCGGCCCCTGCTTATTAATTTTGATGGTGAAGAGTTTTATAAAGATACGTATGGAAATCTTATACAGTGCTCTTGTAAATATTTTGAGCGGAATGTTTATACAATTTAGGTAGTTTAAATGTTTACTGTGTTAGTACATGTCAGTATCAGGCCCAAATGAGCAACACTTCTCTTGTAGCTGGAGTAAGTATAATTAATGTATTTATATGAAATGTGATAAAAAAACTATTGCTCCTATACAGGTTGTATTTTTCTTGAAAAAAATATATAAAATTTTGTCTAAGAGTCTAGACATTTTATGAAATCCAGTAAAGTAGATTTTCAGGACAACCCTGTGTCTGAAGAGATACCTCCTTTTTTTTATTTCTTACTCGAAACTGACGGCAAAGGGGAACTTGCAATAAACAATTGAGTGCAAAATATATATTTTATAAGCAACTTATTTCCGTATTTTGTCATTAATATTCTTTCCTGTCCAGCACATTATATAATCATTTCGCAATTGTTTTACACTCACTGAATCATTTGAGCCGCGACACGAGAAAACCAACAAAGTGATTGTGCACCCAGCAAAGACTCAGATCAGCCTGGGCATCCGCCCAGTCTGATCAATGTCTTAGCTGTCCGCATGGAGGTAGCTTAGACCCTTAGGTACCCTTTAAGCACTCAGTTAAGTGTCTGATCAGACCAGGCAAATGCTTAGGCTCATCTGAGTCTTCGCTGGTCGCACAACCACTTTATTGGTTTTTTACGTCGCGGCCCATTTTATATGGTCAGGGTCAGCAGCTCTGCAATTTACATTTTGTCCCCTTTTGAATGGAGGTTGACTCTTAAAGGAAAGACTCTGCGCTTATGGAGCTAAAAGAAAGTCTCAAAAGCTGATTTCCATTTGGGAAAATAGAGCAATTATCAGTAAGGAAGTACAAAATAAAAAAGGATTATACACAATAATCCCTTTTTTGTAGGGAAAATCGGCATTTTCGGTACCATAAAATAAGCTTCGAACGAAGGTATTTTTCTCATTATCTCTTTCATGTTTGATAAAAACATAACAAAATCGGTGGTATAAAACAAGATTACTAAAAAATTGCTGGAATATTCCTACAATTTGAAACCTTGAAAGCAGCTAGAATGTTGGGCAAATAAGTGAATCGAAAGCCAAATCGTTGGTATATTCGCAGTATTCTGAGCAGGTTGTCCTGTTGAATGCTGGAATATTCCATTGATTTTCCCACCAAATTCAAGCTGAATGAAATAATAATACAAAAACAACCTGTCAATACAATTTATTCATTCATCATTTATAAACTGTTTGACTAATAGAAACTTACCCTGTATATAGAATGCTTGTCTCAGGAAATATAGCATCGTAAATTGCAGGAATATTCCCATGATTTCAAATATTTTCACTTGAATGTTTATGAGTAAAAATAGTTGGGTTAAAACTTTAAATTCTGCAATCCTTCTCAGTACATGAGTGGGACTAAATCATAGGAATATTCCTGCAATTTCAAACTCCTTGTGAAAAGCAGAACGTTCCAGTTAAACAAAGCCAAACAAATTTTATGAATATATATTTAAGGGGCAAAATTATTAGTAATTTCTATCATTCTCTAAAATTGCTGGAATATTCCAATGATTTCAATTATCTCTCAAATCATCAGACATTTAAATCTAACAATTAGACGGTACTAAATCCTTGGAATATTCTTACAATTTCACATGAGTTGCCATTATTTGAAAGTTCAGGTAAAGTAAGATGGGTCAGCTAAATTAAATGAGCATATTTAAAGACTGAAGCAAACAAATGGTAGTTTTTCTGAATGTTAAAATTGCAGGAATATTCGAATGATTTCAGTTTATGATCAGACTGATGATAGGAGCAACGGAAATATATGATCCAAACCTACTGAGCTTAAAGTGCTTAAATCCTAGGAATATTCCAGTGATGTTATACTCAGAATTTGAAAAGTTTAGTCAATCAAAGTTTAAACATACTCAAATATAATTTGTGTCATTTTAAAATTGCAGGAATATTCCAACAATTTCAGTTTATTATCCGCCTGTATGATAGAGATAGATGATCTTAACCTAATATTTAGAAGGTGCTTAAATCCTAGGAATATTCCAGCAATTTCAAACACGCAATCGTTGAAGTTTAATCAGTCCAAGTTCAAACAAAATCAAATAGAATTTGTGCAACTTTAAAATTGCAGGAATATTCCCACAATTTCAGTTCATTGTCAAACTATGATAAAGATATATGATCTTAACCTAATATTTAGTAGGTGCTTAAATCCTATGAATATTCCAGCAATTTCAAACTCGGAATTGTTGAAAAGTTTAATCAGTCCAAGTTCAAAAAATATCAAATAGAATTTGTGCCACTTTAAAATTGCAGGAATATTCCAACAATTTCACTTTATTGTCCGAGTATGATAGAGATATATGATCTTAACCTAATATTTAGAAGGTGCTTAAATCCTAGGAATATTCCAGCAATTTCAAACTCGAAATTGTTGAAAAGTTTAATCAGTCCAAGTTCAAACAAAATCAAATAGAATTTGTGCCACTTTAAAATTGCAGGAATATTCCCACAATTTCAGTTCATTGTCCGACTATGATAGAGATATATGATCTTAACCTAATATTTAGAAGGTGCTTAAATCCTAGGAATATTCCAGCAATTTCAAACTCGGAATTGTTGAAAAGTTTAATCAGTCCCAGTTCAAACAAAATCAAATAGAATTTGTGCCACTTTAAAATTGCAGGAATATTCCAACAATTTCAGTTCATTGTCCGACTATGATAGAGATATATGATCTTAACTTAATATTTAGAAGGTGCTTAAATCCTAGGAATATTCCAGCAAGTTCAAACTCGGAATTTTTTAAAAGTTTTATCAATCCCAGTTCAAACAATATTAAATAGAATTTGTGCCATTTTAAAATTGCAGGAATATTCCAATAAATTCAGTTTATTACCAGACTATGATACAGATATATGATCTTAACCTAATATTTAGAAGGTGCTTAAATCCTAGGAATATTCCAGCAATTTCAAACTCGGAATTGTTGACAAGTTTAATCAGTCCCAGTTCAAACAAAATCAAATAGAATTTGTGCCACTTTAAAATTGCAGGAATATTCCAACAATTTCAGTTCATTGTCCGACTATGATAGAGATATATGATCTAAACTTAATATTTAGAAGGTGCTTAAATCCTAGGAATATTCCAGCAATTTCAAACTCGGAATTTTTGAAAAGTTTTATCAATCCCAGTTCAAACAATATTAAATAGAATTTGTGCAATTTTAAAATTGCAGGAATATTCCAACAATTTCAGTTTATTATCAGACTATGATAGAGATATATGATCTTAACCCAATACTAAGTTTAGAAGGTGCTTAAATCCTAGGAATATTCCAGCACTTTCAAACTCGGAACTGTTGAAAAGTTTAATCAGTCTTAGTTCAAACACAATCAATGATTTCTTTTTTTTTTTTTTTTTTTTTGCCAGTTGGAAAAAAATAGCAGGAATATTCCAACAATTTCAGATTATCATTTTATCAGTCTGTATGATAGTCAAATATGATCTTAACCTATTATCTAGAAGGCGCTTAAAACCTAGGAATATTCCAGCAATTTCAAACTCGGAATTGTTGAAAAGTTTAATCAGTCCTAATTCAAACAAAATCAATGATAACTTAGACACTTTAAAATTGCTGGAATATTCCAACAATTTCGGTAAATTATCAGACTGTTTGATAGTGATACATGTATATGATCTAAACATAATACTTAAAAGGTGCTTAAATCCTAGGAATATTCCATCAATTTTAGTCTCTGAATTGTTAACAAGAGGGCCATGAGGCCCTGAATCGCTCACCTGGGCAATTGGCAAGGTGGCTTTTTCTTATCATGTCTGAAATTGTCAAAATATGAGTCTTGGGTCAAAAGTCGGTCAAAAGTCAAAGAATGACCATGACCGCTTTTACTCATAAATCTTCATGTACTCATTAAGACAACCATATATACCATTTTTAGGCCAAAATCTTCAAAACTTTCCACGAAAACTTATGTTCTAGCATTTTCCCATATTTCACCATGCCGCAAAAAAAGGTCAAGGTAAACCCAAGGTCACCATTTGAACAGTCTTGGTGGTACTCTAGTACTCCATGCTACTTACCAAGTTTCAAGGCCATAGGTGTACTGGTTCTGAAGAAGAAAAATATTAAAGATTTATACCATAAGTGGTAATGATGGCCATGTTGGTCATGTGACCTGGACCGTTGGAACAAATTTTTATTCAATCAACCCTTGGAGGCTCTATATGAAATGTGTTTACAATTGGCCTGTTGGCTTTTGAGGAATGTCAAAATATGAGCAATCTGGATCAAATGTCAAGAAATGACCTTGATCTCTTGTACTCATAATTCTTCATGACCTCATTAAGACAACTGTATATACCAATTTTTAGGTCAAAATCTTCAAAACTTTCCATGAAATCTTATGTTCTAGCATTTTCCAGTGTTTGACCTTGCTGTAAAAGGTCAAGGTCAACACAAGGTCATAATTTTAACACTCTTGATAGTACTCAAGTACCCAATGCTACATACCAAGTCTCAAGGCCATCGGTCAATCGGTTCTGGAGAAGAAAATTTTTAAAGGTTTTTACCATATATGGGCATAGTGGCCATGTTGGTCATGTGACCAGGACCGTTGGAAAATTCTTTCATTCCCTCAACCCCTGGAGGCTCTATATAAAATTTGGTCACAATTGGCCTAGTGGTTTTCGAGGAGATTGTTTAAAATTGTCAAAATATGAGCGTTCTGGGTCAAAGGTCACAGAATGACCTTGACCTCTTGTACTCACACATCTTCATATACTCATTAAGATGACTGGATATACCAATTTTTAGGCCAAAATCTTCAAAACTTATCATGAAATCTCATGTTCTAGCATTTTCCCATATTTGACCTTGCCGTAAAAAAGGTCAAGGTCAACACAAGGTCATAATTTGAACACTCTTGATAGTACTCAAGTACCCAATGCTATATACCAAGTCTCAAGGCCATCGATCAACTAGTTATGGAGAAGAAGATTTTTAAAGGTTTTTACCATATATGGGGGTTGTGGCCATGTTGGTCATGTGACCTGGACCGTATGAATAAATTTTTGTTCCCTCAACCCCTGAAGGCTCCATATGAAATTTGGTTTCAATTGGCCCAGTGGCTTTTGAGAAGATTGTTAGAACTTATCAACATATGAGAGTTCAGGGTCAAAGAATGACTTTGACCTCTTGTACTTGTAAATCTTCATGTAGTCATTAAGATGACTGTATATACCAATTTTTAGGCCAAAATCTTCAAAACTTATCATGAAATCTCATGTTCTAGCATTTTCCCATATTTGACCTTGCCGTAAAAAAGGTCAAGGTCAACCCAAGGTCATAATTTGAACAATCTTGATAGTACTCAAGTACCCAATGCTATATACCAAGTCTCAAGGCCATCGGTCTACTAGTTATGGAGAAGAAGATTTTTAAAGGTTTTTACCATATATGGGCGTGGTGGCCATGTTGGTCATGTGACCTGGACCGTATGAATAAATTTTTGTTCCCTCAACCCCAAAAGGCTCCATATGAAATTTGGTTTCAATTGGCCAAGTGGCTTTTGAGAAGATTGTTAGAACTTATCAAAATATGAGAGAACAGGGTCAAAGGTCAAAGAATGACCTTGACCTCTTGTACTCATAAATCTTCATGAAGTCATTAAGATGACTGTAGATACCAATTTTTAGCCCAAAATCTTCAAAAGTTTCCAAGATATCTTATGTTGTAGCATCTTGCCATATAAAAGCATAAGGAAGCAAATTTGACCTTACCGTAAAAAAGGTCAAGGTCAACCCAAGGTCATAATTTGAACAATCTTGGTAATACTCGCATGCCCGATGCTACATACCAAGTTTCAAGGCCATCGGCCTATCGCTTCTGGAGAAGAAGATTTTTCTAGGTTTTTACCATATATGGGCGTGGCGGCCATGTTGGTCATGTGACCAGGACCGTTTGAACAACTTTTCGTTCCTAAGTTCCCTAGAGGCTGCATATGAAATTTGGTTATAATTGGCCCAGCGGTTTCAGAGGAGAAGTCGTTTGAAATTGTGGACGGACGACGGACGGACGGACGGACGGACGGACGGACGGACGGACGACGACGGACGACGGAGCCTTACCATCCTATAAGCTCCCCCGGAGCCGCTGGCTCTGGTGAGCTAAAAAGTTCAATCAGTCCAAGTTTTAACAAATTTCATGATAATTTGTACCACTTCAATTCATTTGCAGGAATATTCTAACAAATTCAGTTTATTATCAGACAGTTTGATAGTAATACATGATCTAAACCAATACAAATACTATGAAGGTGCTTAAATCCTAGAAATATTCCTGCAATATCATACTCGGGATTATGGAAAATTCTAACACAGTGCGCCTATAGAAGCAAAGGAAAGTTACCGAGTTTTATTCTGCAACAATTCACTGTCTCGAGGTGCGTGAATCTACTTGCATTACTGACGTAATTTTGTGACGTTTCGAGACGTTAGACGGTGTAAAGTCTCTTTTTCATTTTAAAATCGCCATAATAACGTACATTTACGTTAGATACAGTTAAGAATATTGGCGGGAGCATGAACGCGCTGGCATGAAGGATGGGAGAGTTTGAATGTAAAGAATAATTTTTCAGCGTTATTGAGTGTTAGAATCGAAATAGTTCAGCTCTAGCATTGAATTGTTGAGTAATAATTCACTCTTTGTCGGTCAGTTGTAAGTAGATATATCACTCGCGCTCCGCGCTCGTGATATGATCTACTTTACAACTGTCCTCCAAACAGTGAATTATTACTCAACAATTCACTGCTAGGGCTGATCTATTTCTTAAGTTTAATGAGTCCAAGGTTAAACAAAATCAATGATAATTTGTGCCACTCAAAAATTTCTGGAACATTCCAATAATTTCAGATTATTATCAGACTGTATGGTAGAAACATTGATATTTATCTAAACCTAATATATAGAAGGTACTAAAATCCTAGGAATATTCCTGCAATTTCAAACTCAGTGTAATTGTTGAAGGTCAGGGTATTATGACATATATGAAAAACATTCGAAAAGCAAAATTAATATACACTTGAACCATTCTTTAATTGCTGGAATAATCCAATGATTTTAATCCTTTTAGAAGCGAAGATTTTATTCATGTACATAAATCTAAAACTGTGAAGGCATTTAAATGCTACCTTATTTCAATGTATGCATACAAGAAGAAGATAAATGAATTTTAATTTGTGTATGTCAAACGTTGCAGGCATATTCCAACGATGTAAGTTTAATTTTTCAATATTTGATGGACACAATGAGTAATGTTCTTATATCTGCAGGTGAAAGGTGTTTAAATCCTAGGAATTTTCCTGCAATTTCAAACTCGTTGTCATTGTTGGAAATTCTGACGAAACCAAGCTCCCCTCTTAATATAATGAACACATTTAATAAGCAAAAGTAATTTACATGTCAACCATTTCAAATTTGCTGGACTATCCCAATGATTTTAATCTGTTTTGTAACAAATTTTTTATTCATGTATATAAATCTAGGTAAAATAAAGTTATCAGATGTTTGGAGCTAACATTTATTTCCTATAATCTACAAAGTTTGAAGGTGTTTAATCAATCTAAGTTTAAACAAAATCAATTTTGTGCCACTCAAACATTGTTGGAATATTTCAACAATTCCAGTTTATCATCAGACTGCATAAAAAACAATATAAAAAAACAATGATATATAATCTAAATCTTATATGTAGAAGGTGATAAAATCCTAGGAAACTTCCTGCAATTACAAACTATGTCTGAAAGTAGCATTTTATGTTACACTTAAAAAATAAATCCTATGAATGTTCTGCTATTTGTCGATCAAGAGGTCCCGGGCTCGATACCCAGTCCTGCCACTTACTTTCGTTTTTCCTTCAAGAGTTACTGGCGAAAGTATGTGCACTTAGTTCTGGTTAACCGCTTAGGAGGTCTAAGCCTGCCCAGGCATAGTGTTGTTAGGTCAACTGTCTGTCCCGACATAACCGGAGCTGTTTACCATGGACGTAAAGCAACAACACAACAACAACAAAGTCCGTTTCATGTGATGCGAAACGGCGCACATCTAAATGAAATGAGAGGTAATCCGATGCCAAGCTTGTATGATAGCCCACTTGGTGATAACACCAGAACCAACCCTCTCACCCCCGCCCCTCCCCCCTCTTCGAAATTGGGTTGATCCACTCGGGCGATGGTGCTGCGTGGCTTTCGTTGCCTATGCGTCCTAAAGGTCCGGCTGAGCTTGCAGCAGGTGCGGGATGTGGGTTACTTAAAGGTTCCACTGCTCTATCAGTGATATAGATTTATAAAATATTTTTATCATTGAGGTATCGCTGCAAGCTTCTCGCTACAGTTCAGTTATTGTAAATGACCGTGGTTAGCCAAACTTAAACAAACCACAGAAAAAGTCGTTTTTTTTTCTTTTCAATGACTTCGGTCATTTAACTGGCAATGAAATGACCTTCTTTCGATATCATAACTTAAATCAAATGATAAAAATACAACGCACAGGTATGATCCAATTTATTGACGCCCTGTCATTTATATTGCATCGACCAACGGGAAACCAGAGTGGAATTGTCTTTTTGAGAAATTTGTCTTTTTCAACAAAATGTTTCCCATGTTTTAGCCTGTTATATGACTCACACAATGCACATTTTACCCCAAATATGAAGATTGAACCGCTTTCATAATGTAATAATGCTTTCTGTTTAGACGTTTTTTGTTGTTGTTTATTTTTTTTTGTTTATAACAGGTAAGACTGTTTTACTCTGATATATTCTGAATTTCTTTTCTTTCTCAGTCCCTCTTTGAGACGGCACGGTACATACTAAAAAATACTGTCTCACGGAACTGCTAAACCCCAAACAAACAGTTGTGAATCAGTGACCCTTTCCGTAGTCGCTTCCTTGTTTATGGTCGGCAAAATACACATATACACTGAGAGACCATATTTCTGCGTACCCAAATCGACCGTAGCTCACTCTGCTTATTAAGATGGCCACTCAAAATGGCCGCCGGACTAATATGATGTCGGTGTTCCGCTTGTATTGTGCCGCCACATGCAATAACGGCATTTGTTGCATATGCAGTCCTCAAATGCTCAGTGCAGCCTTTGCATTTGCGTTATGCAAGCTTTGTTTGCCGAAAATTTGAGCATCGTGTGCTGTTTGAATACACCATGATTGGATCCTGAGGAATCTATCTGCACAAACCAGAGCTCTTGCAGAATCACACCGTCTCGCAGACTGCTTTGAGTTGTATTGATCTTTTCTAATGGCTAGGCACAAGCTGATCTCTCAGTGCTTCTTGAGTGTGCCTGCAATAAGAAACATTTGCACGCAACACCAATCAAATCTTAATATCTTAAATCGTATTTATCAAATCATCTAAATTGACAAATTGACTTTATTATTTCATTTTATAATTTTTTTCGCCTTTTCCAGTCGTATAAGTTAAGATAATTACTGTTTGTAATAACGTCTCGCATAGACGGGGTCACAATATACTTTTTCTAAGAAATACCAGGACAAGATAAGAAGAGAAAACAGGGCCAGTTTAGGGATAATTTCCCTTACTTTTTCCATAAAACATATGAGTTCCTCATTAGCGCCTTCTCGCATAGACGGGGTCACGTAGACTTTTCTGCAGTGAGAATTATCAGGCACATATATGGGAAAACAGGGCTAATTCAGGGATAAGTTTTCTCTTATTTTGTTACATAAAACATATGTTAATATCCCTCATTTAAGCAGACTCGCAGTGTCGGTTACAAATAGGGGTCACGACATTTTTTTTTCAGTCAGAAATAAGAGGTCCGGATAAAAAGAGGTAACAGGGATCATTTAGGGATATTTCCCTATTTTTTATTAAAAAAAAAAAAGAAAAAGAAAAACATTGTAACCCCACATTAGAACCGTCTCGCATAAACAGTTCTAATGATGAGAGAATGAGAGGCCACAATGTGCCGCGAAACGAGAAAACCAACAAAGTGGTTATGCGCCCAGCGCAGACTCAGATCAGCCTGGGCATGTCTGATCAGACTCTTTGCTAAGCGCTTAAACGGTAGCTAAGGGTCTAAGCAGACAGCGAAGTCTCTGATCAGTCTGGGCGGATGCCCAGGCTGATCTGATGCTGCCCTGGGCGCACAACCACTTTGTTGGTTTTCTCGCGTCGCGGCTCATATGTTTTAGTGAAAAATAATAGGCCCTGATAAGAAGGGATAACAGACGTCATTTTTTTATTATTGTTTTTTTTTTTTTTTTTTCCTTCATAAAAACATACGTTGTAACTCCACATTAGAACCGTCTCGCATAGACGGTTTTAATAGAGATGATCCGCATAAGCCTTTCGTATAACCTTAATCACGCTATTGACGATAAAAAGAAACTACTGAAGCACAGAAATGATATACCAGTAGATAATAGCGATGGATGGTTGACTTGCGATTTTACGTCCATTTTAACAGTATTTTAGTTATATCAGGACGATGGGTGGGTGATAATGAAAGGCTGTGTGCAATGGAACTCCGTTAATGTTTGAAAAAATTCGCGCTTATACGGGGGCTCGAACCCGGGACCGCTAAATCCTCAAGCCAGAGGTAATAGCGTTTCATGTGATTTATGAATTTAATATTAATTTGTGAAGAATAAACTAAAGTGTGAAGTATCATCTGTGAGTATGAAGTATGATTTGTGAACTCAGAAGTGTGAAGTACGAAGTATGAAGTGTGAAGTATTAACAGGAAAATTTCATGTCATTTTTACATGGTAAAACACAAGGTACAAGAGGTAGAAATACAAGGTACAAGGCGCTTAAACAGGTGATAAAAATACAATGTACAAATATGTAAGGCAAGGATCCCATTGACTGTGCCGCTGTTGCATTATTTCATTGCCTACCCGGGAACCAGAGACGAAACCCGTATTTTTATGGAGAGGCTTTTCTCCCACCTATGCACATATAAGGTAGGCTTTCAGCTCATATAAGAATATACATGTAAGTATCTTTCATGGGCATGAGGTGTGGATAGAAAAATCCGTCATGAGTGCCACTGTTCGGCGTCACGAGGCTTGCCGAGTGATGCCGAACAGTGATCCCGAGTGAAGGATTTTTCTATCCGCACCTCACACCCATGATAGATACTTTTTCTTGCACACCACGTTTTGTATTATCTTTAAAACTTGTTAAAATGCGTAATTTAGTGCCTCAGAGCTTTCTATTTGACTCTAAAACAAGGCGCCGCTTTCAACGATCGTCATTCGGTTCTTTCCGTCAACGTCTGGCATGCATAAACTGACGTCATTTTGCCGTCTTCGTGACGTAATCATCTAAAACGCCAACGTCACTTGACGACGCAGATACGTGACCTCCATTACAACCAATGCATTGGATGCTCGTGATTTTTATCCGGTCCTGGGTGAGATAACATGGGTGAGATAACATTTGTAGGTACAGGGGAAGCACGCGGATATCATTATCCTGTGTGCAAGAATATAAGTATCTATCATGGGTGTGAAGTGTGGATAGAAAAATCCGTCACGAGGGTCACTGTTCGGCATCACGAGGCTTGCCGTGTGATGCCGAAAAGTGATCCCGAGTGACGGATTTTTCTATCCACACCTCACACCCATGGTAGATACTTTTTCTTGCACACCACGTTTTGTTTTAACTTCAGACCTTGTTAAAATGCGTAATTCTAGTGCTTGAGAGGTTTCAATTTGATTTTAAAAGAAGGCGCCGCTTTCAACATGTTCAACGACCGCCACTCGTTTTTTTTACGTCAACATCTGGCGTGCATAAACTGACGTCATTTTTGCCTTCTTCGTGACGTCATCATCTAAAAATCCAACGTCACTTGACGACGCAGGTACGTGACCTCCAATACAACCAATAATGCATTGAAATCGCATGATTTTATCCGGTCCTGGGTAAGAACACTAGGGTAAGACGAGATTTTCTATCCCAGGTGAAAAGAATGGCATTGTCTATCCGGTGTGCAAGAAACTTCTATCTTACACCTGGCAACGTCTTTCTTATATTAGCAACCAGTCTTTTTCAATTTTTGACTTATATTTTAATTTTAAATAAACAAAATGGACACGCATGCATCTCGGATGACGTTGGATAGCAGGTCATAGGTTTGTGGCGTCATTCAATTTTAATGACGTCACTAAACCGGTTATAAAACGTCGCTGGCAAACTTGACGCACGTGACGTGAGAGTCTAAGTTGCATTTTGTTTTTGCCCTCTGGAAGATAAAATAGTTCACATGTCGTGTTTTCCGTCTATTTTTAAGGTGCAAGCTGTGTTTAAACCCATTTTAGGACCCGTTAAACACTCTGGACTGCTCAAAATTTACTTCAGATCACTGGTTAAAAAGTTAAATTTTTCCTGTTCTGTAGCCTTATCCGACTTTAGGTCTATAATCCGCTAACAGTGGAAGAAAAATAGTCCATCTTGAGCCAGTCCATGTAGGATAGAAAATCTCACCCTATCCTACATGGACACTCATGATGGATTGTTATAATCTTTTCTTTTTTTTTTTTTTTTTTTTTTTTTTTTTTTTTTTTTTTTTTAATATACCTTTTATACACATATTCTTGGGGCAGAGGAGAGAAGTTTATAGGTAGGAATGAAGGATTGTTTAGCTATGCACACAGGCAGACAGGCAGATAGGGAGGACAAATTGACTAATTTCACGAAATCCAGTGGTTCTCTAGGTAAATCGGTCGTTCCGCATGAAAAAAAATCAAACGTAGGTCTGATAATCGACAAACATATGTACAGTCATACGAGTTAAACGACAGATTTTTTTTTTATCTGTAAACAACTATCCTCCCCGGCACCCTACCTCTCCCCCGCCCGCTCCGTCCACCCAATCCAATACTCTAGGGTCACGACCAAATTACTCTCGTACATCAAACCTGTTTCATTTTACACATCAAAACATAAAAATACAATCAAAACTAAACATGCTGTCGGGGATATTGGCTGCTGTTTTTCTGGATTTTTTTTTCTTTTTTGCGTAAGATATTTTCGCGCTTAAGCTGCCTAAAATGTTTCCGACTGGATAAACTCGCGCTCCAGACTGGTTTGACAATCAATTAGAACGTAAAACTGATATTTCGTGCAAGTGCAGAGGTCTGCGCCTAAATAATACATTTACATCACTTTGAAGCCTCCGTAGTATTCGTGTAGGTAGTTCGTCAATTATATACGTTAAGCTTATGCGGAACATCTCTAATGACAAGTCACAATATATGAGCCGCGACATGAGAAAACCAACAATGTGGTTGTGCGCCCGCATGGTGGTAGCTTAGGCCCTCAGCTACACTTCAAGCGCAAAGTGAAGACTCTGATCTGACTAGGCGGATGCCCAGGCTGATCTGGGTCTGCGATGGGCGCACAACCACATTGTTGGTTTTCTCGTGTCGCGGCTCATATCTTTTTCCCCTCTTAAGAAATAAGAGTTCCAGATAAGAAGGAGTAACAACGATCATTTAGGGATATTTCCCTTCTTTCTTTTCATAAAATACATACGTGACCCAAAGTAGAATTGTCTCGCATAGACGATTCTAACCAGAGGACACAACATATGTTTTTATTTAGAAATAAGAGGCCCAGATAAGAAAGGATAACAGATATCATTTACGGATATTTCGCTTTTTCTTTCATGGAAAACATACATTGTAACACCACATTAGAATCGTCTATTCAAATGAGAGGACCCAACATATGTTTTCTTTTCTTTCGGAGCGGAAAATTAAAAAAAAATCTCCAATTATCTTATTTCCCCTTTTTATCTAAAGCTCTGAAGATGGTTCAAAATAACAGCATAAAAAATAAGATAAACAAGAAAAAGGAACAAATATCCTTGTTCATTGGGTGCCTTAGCCCTATTGACAAATGCACGTTTCTCACCATGTCATATAACTTTCCCAGTGCGAATGCGTGTGCTAAATTAAACATTGAATCTGTACTGCGGCGAGGGAAGTAGGTCTTACGGAAAAACGCTAACTCGACATGCTAAGTCTAGACTCTGCATATGCGCAGTCTGTTCAGAGACTTTATGGCAGCAAACATATTATGGCAGCAAAAACACTAAATATGTTTATAATAACAGAGTAGACTATGGTAAAAGGGTCGATAGCACCGATACGGGTCGACCCGTACTTTTGAAATATTTCAGATACTGGTCGACCCGTAAATTTCTGGTCGACCCGTAAATATACGGGTCGATCCGTAAAAATACGGGTCGATCCTTATATTTACGGGTTGACCCCTATTTTCTGGGACCCGTATTATACGGGTCCACCCGTGATTTATCTACCCGACCCCCCCCCCCCCCAAATAAACTGACCAATCAGAAGATGGCTTCTATCGGTTCTTCGGCACCCCAGATATAGTGCTTCAATCCATGCTGTGGAGTCGCACTAGTAATACCTGTTATGATACCTGCATATATGGCAAACGATTTCTTGGGTTTGCTTTACTAATGCTCAGTATGTCAGGATCTGCTAATATATTTTAAGTTAAACTTAAAATAATATCGACCCTTAAAAGTATATTTTTTTAATTATCATCCAAAACTGTTACCAAAAGAGGGAAATATCCAATACGGAACGTTGCCTATTTTACCTCTAAAATGTGTGTAACCGGCCAATCCAAACTGGTTATCCGCGTGAGATCATTTGTTTATTGCTGCTGTGTATATATTCAGAAGCTTATTCGTCATGTTCGTATGTGTAGTAAATCCATCACTACTGTTTGTTATATGTTGTCAGTAAAAGGAAAAGTTATATTCAAACCTTTAATCTGGACGTTCTTTCGAATTCTGAGATTTTTTCTGAATTCTTATTATTTCATTTTATGCTGCAATTAAAAGGAGAAAATAACAGCGTCAGAAATGATTTTATAATAAAAATAAAAACAGTAAAAATGGTAATAAAATATTTATGAAAATAATAAAAATATTTTTAAGCATTCTCTGACAATATCAAATAAAAGAAAAAAAAGAAACGGTCAGATTTTTTTTTCTAAACTATTTTTCTATCTTTTATTATTATTATTATTATTATTATCTTGTGCTGTTCGCTGTTTTAAATTACGTCAGATTAAACAATCGTTATCATGAGCTACACATGTTCTGATCCGACTTTGCTTGTGCGTTTTCCTATCCAAGCATGCAGGGTGACCTACTTCATCATCGCCAAAATCTGTTACAAAAAAAACAACCTAACACCTGTACAATAGCTGTTTTATCCAAAAATTATATGACACAGTTACCATTTGTTTACATAAGCATGTTTCATATTGTACACTGTAAAAAATCCGTAGATTTTACGGTAGTATACATGGCAACCAACTGCCAGTTTATTTCCTGTTCTTTTTACGGGTGTCTGCCTGTAGAACATTTTTTTAAATCACAATATGGTAGAGTTATGTTAACTGACCCCACTCGAAAATATTTTTATACTGTTGAATGGCTGTGTGACCAAAACAATACCTATCGTATTCTACCCTACTCTGCGTGGTGATTCCTGCAAATGTTTACGGGCGCCCGTAAAAATAACGGGAAATGGACTGGTAGTTGGTTGCCAGGTATTCTACCGTAAAGTCTACGAAATGTTTTTTCATTGTATACAACAGCTGCTGTTTGTTATCTCTTCTCATTAAAGATTGTCTCACTCGTTTATTTCATGTTTTCAGAGACAAATATTTTAATTAACAAAATCTCGTTAGACAATATGGAATATTCTCATAATTAACCGTACAAGTTTTGAGAAACTGCATGTTTTTTTTTTTTTTTTTGATAAATGTGGAATGAAAAATAATCTTCAAATAAAAATGCAAATACCTAACGGCATGTAAGAATATCGATTTTGACCACGCGTGTCATGTGATCATGTACAGGTATTTTTCTTATTCGTGCACGTGACAGTGACGCATGAATATTTTTTTTTTGTCCAATCATGCGATTTCCAGCGCGGTCCGCGATAGTTTAAATTTATATTAATTTTTGTTTAAAGCTAGTTTTATTAAACATTATCATCTAAACTCTATTTCAAATGTATAGTTAGAGGTATTGCATGAAATATTTCATCAAATCATTTTTTGTAATTATTATCAAGGGAGTATATCTTTAAATCGAAAAGATGAAATACTATCTTTACTTTCGGCGTCATGCGTTATTACATAGAACTTCTTTCTTTTTGGCCCTTCTTTCCTCTATTTTTTTTATTTATTATCTATTTATGTCTGAGAACCTTTGGCATAACTAAACAAAACGAACAGCATCATCGACTGTTTATGATAATGATAATAATAATGATGATATAGTAAAACAGAACGTCTTATTTTTATTTGTTATGCCAGGGAATGTTTCGCTGTTATTATCATCATTATTATTATAATTATTATTATAAAGGATTTTATTATTGTTATCATTATTAATGTTAATATTTCTGAATTATGCAAAATCGAACACTCGTTATCGTAACTACACGCAGGTTCTGATACTACTTTCATATGCGCTTGCCGATCCGAGCATTCACGGGTTGCAGACGTGATCATCACCAAAATCCTTTCATTAAAAAACACAGAACGATGCTTCTCATACGTATAAAGTGCCTCATCGGTCCTTTAAGGCAGTATCTGTTTATCTGAGAGAAATCATTTGTTTTAATGCTACTGTATATTAAAGACAGGACTTCTCTGCCGTGAGGTGGTGGTGGTGGTGGTGGGTGGGGGGGGGGGGGGGGGCGGGGGTCTGCTTCCCACCAAAACCAAATCTTACCTGTACAGATAAATGTGTGAAAAATTATTCAACCAACCAGCGGACCAGAATTACTCGTTATAATAATTTCATTGGCTGAATGGAGGTGTTGACACTATGTGATCAAGAGACAGAATGACACTGTGACAACCGGTGTTTTCAACGTGATATGGCCGAATGACACTATGACACTATGGCGGTTAATCCTCCTTATATAGTATCACTACTGTCTTTAAGGCCCCATTGCTCTATCAGCATGAAATATTTTTATCAGGAGGTATCGCTGCAAGCTTCTCACTATAGTTTCGCCATTGTAAATGACCGTGATCAGCCAGCTTTAAACAAATAAAACATCCTCGAGTTTCACATAAAAAGTGATTGAAAACTTATTTAAGTCATTTTAGTTGGCAAGTAAAATGACCTACTTTCGATTTCAGTAAGTTGAATATAATGGTAAAAATACAATGTACAAGCAAGAAGCCCCAGTCATTATCCCGCCTATGTTTATATAGCATTGCTGGACGGGAACCAGACCAGGAAACTGTATTTTGTGGAGTGATTTTTTTTTTCTCAAAAACTTGTTTTCTCTCCTTTTTGCCAGTTATATGACTCAGTATATGCACGTCAATCCACATTTTATTACCAATCGCGAAGGTTGAACGCTAGGAGTTGTCAATATGACGTGTTTTTCTCTTGACATTTTCTGTAGTTAAGACAAATGTGTGTTCCCTGATGAGATGCCGAGTTCAGCGGCATCTGATCTGGGTCTACACTGTTTGCGCTGTTTTGTGGCATTCACGAGTTAAATCCCGAAACTGAAAATGGGGCAGGTAGTGGAGATGTGCCGAGAATCTCACAACCAAACCTTCATGGAAAAAACGCTGCCTGTCACGCTGTCAGTGCCATTTAACATCGCTCCTCCTTGCCCCCCCCCCCCCAACCCCACCCCACCCCCTCCCTTCCTTCTCTTGCTGAAGGAACCGTTTCTTTACCACAAATTCTGAAAATCCGGCCTTCCTTTGAACCCCCGCTGCCCCACCAAAAAACAATATAACTAATTTTTGTACATGTCAACGACTAAAACTCTACAAAGTAACATCATCAGTTTGCATCAGTGATGGTGTCCCAATACTTAGAGTACATATGGATACTCTGGTAATACCAAAAACGATGTAATAGATAGCACCCGTTTTGAACTCAGTCAATAAACAGAACTTGTCTGTAGAGGAGTTTTCCTGGGGCAGACACCAATACCACTAACGCTTACGATATTTGAACACACCCTAAAAATTACAGCAAATTGATGACCTTAGTTTACTATGTTTTACCGGGGCTCAACTGGTGACCTTCTTTTGCTTCAGATTTCCAGTGGGGTTGTTTGGCAGGACAGGGATCTCCACCTGTCAGACGGCCCGTTGTATCTGTTGAGTCCTCGTCTTTGCTTCTTCATGGTGTTGAAATTTGATTTATGTGTTTACCGTGATGATTCATTGACGAGTTAGAGGGTTATCATGCGAACCGAACAACCAACTGAATGTTTTGTACCACTTCAGAAACTGAGGGTGAGGTTGGGCCTGTAAAATCGATTTAAGCCCCCCAGTAATTCATTACTGACCGTTCCAAGGCGGTAGTTCTGTTGTGGTTCTTTGTTGCCTGTTTTTGGTGTCAGAGTTTCTGTGATGTTTTACCTTATGTATGTTATTATTATTTTTGGTTCGGTTTGGGTTGCTGAGTGGCCGCCTTTTGGGAACAAGCTGCTCACTCGGTTGGCCATATGTTCTCTGTATCTTGATTATTTGTAATCTTAGTTGTTTCCAACTATGGTTTGAGGGCTGGATTTGGATTTTGATTGTTTCAGTTCCTGGTCTTTGCATACTTTTTACTTTTATTGAGAAATTGCTAGTAGAGACAAAATCCAACAGGACCATTTGACCTGAGTCTAGACTTTGCACTGTGCATATCCTGATCGGGCTGGATGTTAAAATCCTCAAATGCCATTCCTACTGGTATTTTTTCGGTGATTGTGGTTGCGTGGCTTCTGGTATGGCTCTGTTTCAGCGGAGACAGCTGAGCGAGACACAGCATTCAACGAAAGTCTTTTGCCGTCAAAGCCACTACTTATTACCCGAAACATTGGGACAAAGTTAAACTAAAATTCTATGATGGATGACACCGACTTACAATCATTTATGCTTACTATAGAATCGAGGGTGTATGCGAAAGTCTGGATCTAATGGCTGTGTCTACACTAGCCGCATTGTCTTAATGCACTATTTTGCTGTCCCAGTGGACTGGACACAAATCAACCGTTTATTTCACACGTTTCAATCGGAGTAGTCACTTTCCGGTCGAAGAAGCGTTGGCTCAAAAAAGTGCCCAGGGGAGCATGTGACCAGACTGCACGGGCTTGATTTGAGCCTTTATTAGCCGGACATGTATTGTTTGGACTGAATTTTTGGGCTCGCATTGCACATAGCTCTTCATTTATCACCCCCCCCCTCCCCCCACCTTGGTATGATTGAAATATTGTTGAAAAGAGTTAAACCAACTGTCCATAATTTAGGAGTCAAACTTGAAGGTTATATTGATGATCTCTTGACATGGCACTTTGAGACACCGTTGTATATTGTCAAAATATTTGCGGCAATTCTTTTGCCGTATCGATAAAATGATGAGTTGTCAGCTGCCTTCGCACCCGCACAGTCTGGTTAGTTGTGTTACTGTATAATACATATAATTAATTATCATAACTGATTTTTGAAAGTTTCTTCGAGCATAAAATGCACAGATCAGTGTATTAATAGCAATAATGATCTTTTTAAGTTATTAAACTCGTTTTATTTCGTCCTAAAACCTATATTTTTAGTTAAAGTAAATTGATTATATTCTTATCGTCCACTTGAAATACGGTCACTTGTCCAATATTTGCATATAATCTGTAGTGGTCTAATGCGATATGGTATAATATGCAATAAATCAGCGCGTGCCCGCGGCACGTGGTCACTAAATGACAGCCATGACAAAACGTGCAACGGATTATTATTATATTATTATAGGAGTTGGGATATGAGCCGCATCATGAGAAAACCAGCTTTTTGCATATGCGAAAACTACATGAATAAATACAAAAAAAGGACAAATAAACCGACAGCACATCAATAAGTCAACAAGTAAATAATCAAATAAATTTTTAACGGAATGAGCTCCCATTCAGATAAGCAGGTATTATGTGAACAAGGACATTTAATGATAAGTATGCGACAACTTGTCAAGTTCTCCATCATATGTCTCTGGCAGAACTGCTCGTCTTTGAATTGGAACACGTCGGGCTGAAATCTTCTCTCCTTCGTTGAGTTCTCTATAGTTCACCTTCCTTTATTTTTTGTCTTAGATTAGCAATGGCTGGTGACAGAACGCTTTACGACTATGTGCCAATTAAGGTTGCATCTTGAGTAATATTGTTTCACCACGTTTCAATAAATTTAAACAATAGGACTACCCTAAGTGCAAAAAATCAGATACCCTGGCGACTTTCAGACCAATTAGGAGGACACACTTAATAAATATGTTTGGATAACAATTATAAATAATTGATACCGATTAGTTTGATGGTCATCTCAATTTTTGAATAAAAGAACGGGCCGCGCACTGTAAATCGGTTAAACATTTTTAACGGTCTATTTTATATGACTGACTTCAATGTCGGTCTAACTTTCCGACAAGACAGAAAGAAATGATTGCTATTATCATCATTTATGCTTATTACTATTAAGCATCTGTATGCGTGTCATCCGCGAATATGGCCGTTATCCGATTTCACTGAAATCGATATATACTACGTGTATTTCACGGGCCCGATTTAAAGTAAAAAAAAATAAAAAAAAATGTTCTGTCCTTTAGGAATTATTCTAGTTTGACCTAACTTAAATATATTGTAGATGCATGTAAAATATATCTTGAGAAAGGTACTTAAATTGGCTAATAGGATCCATCAAAGATGTTGTAATTAAAAGAAAACATAATGTTTTCCTAGGCATTCATCTCAACAGGGGGTGCTTCTTTTTGTGATTTCCTCTATCATTTAATAGAAACGCGGGTATGAAATTTGTAACTTCAAAAGACCTCGAATTTAAAAAAAAAAAAAATATCATCTTAAAGAGGTTGTAATGTAGATTAGACTGCCTAGTTGTATTTCCCAAAGCTCTGGGTCGGGTTGTTCAAAACTAACGGCGTCGTTAGTTAACGTTTTGTTAAAATTTCAAACATTAATATTTCAAAAACACCAATATTTTTTTTCAACAAAAAAATATCAGTGAGTTTGGTTATGAAGTCATAAAACACTTAACGAGTTGACCTCTTAACGAGCTCGTTAGGCTAACGATGCTTTGAACAACTGAGCCCTGATCTTGACAGCACATGTGCACAAGTCGGTCTAGGTTTGTACAGTTCGCACATCCCTAATAAGGCTTCCCAGCATCTTTCGTATTTCCGGGTCGCAGGCGGTTATCAGCCCAGGAGAAACATGATGTCGTAATGACGTCGCACAGACGTCGATGCGACAAACGACGTCGCATCAACGTCAGTACGACATCATTTCGAGGTTATGTGCCCGCTGGGAGTACTTTAGATGACAGAGTGATTATCAAAAAGCGCTGTAGATTACAACAGACTGCGCTCAACCCCGCCGCAAAATTATTCGAAGTAGGCGGCTAGAATTACTCGGCCACGGGGTTAATAGGGGTATTAGCAACAAGTATAAGCTTTCACAAAAAAAAAAAAAAACCGTTGGCAACAAATTTTACCGAGGACCATGAAAAGCACTTAAATCAATTCCTGGATTGTCATGAGGTTTGTACTTGCTTGAACTTTAGACAGGACGTCCTAAATTAGCAGCATGGTGTAGCTCTCTCTGTACAACTGGTGAAGCTTAGGGACCAAAGAAACAACCTGTAATCAGGATTTCAGATTCTAACCTTATGGAATAGCACCTCTAATTATAATCAGGTGCTCCTTATAACCTACATTCCTGCATCATATTGGACACAGAGCCCCAGGTGGCGGGACTTATGACCCAAAGACTACCCCCGCTGGGTCCAGGGCTGAGCTGGCCCCAAATGTAACTGACCTCCCTCTGGGCACACAACATTAAAGTAAACATTGAATCAACTACTCGCTAGAGGCGGAAATCTTTCCAACCGTAAACGGGGGTTCACTGCTTTGTATGTGTGTGCGCAGATTGCACACAGCCTTTCATTAACACCCCATGGTCCTGATACGGCAGAAATACTGTTGAAAAGGATGTAAATTCACAGTAAGTCATCCGTCCATCAGATGTGGGTACTTTTCGAAAAATGTGTCATCATAAATTGGAAACGTTACCACCGCTAAGTAATTTAACTCTTTTGACATCCATTATATCGTTGAAAAGGAACTACAGAGATGTATTATTGGAACTAGGGAGAGAGAGAGAGAGATAAAGCTTTGACCAAAATTTAAAATCAAGATCAAGATTGCCTTTTTACTTTATAAACTAGAGATGAGGAAACGGATGCATAGATTCAGCGAGCTGATATCATCATAATGAAAAGAGAGAGAGAGAGCGAGAGAGAGAGAGTAGTGAAAAGGTGGGTAAACTTTTATCAAAATCACACGAAATTAATTAACAGAAGGATAAAGATATTATGATGCGGTCAGAGAGAGAGAGAGAGAGAGAGAGAGAAGTTAGTTAGTTCGTAAATAATAGTTTATTTATAAAAAATGATAAAAAAAATAAAACACGTAAAAAATGGTGGTTGCCAGAGAGAAAGAGAGAGAGAGAGAGAGAGAGAGAGTGGACCAGTTTGGGTTATAGAGCATTATATCTGTTACATAAAGACAGAAAAATACTGTTGAATATTGTAATCATACTTATGCTCTGGTGAAGTGAAAAATCCAATAGATTTAAAGACTAATAAGTAATGAGTAAATAACAAAATAACAATATTTATCAAATGAAATAGCGGGTGGGGGGGGGGGAGGGGGGGGAGAGAGAGAGAGAGAATTTAAAACATCACATAAATAACTACATAAATACCTCGTACATATAATGAAAATCCAAAAGATTTTAAAACATCACATAAATACCTACATAAATACCTCGTACATATAATGAAAATCCATGTGTCAGTTTCAAATTGTGTATTAAAATGAAATGCCTCGTGTAAACGACACTAACCAGATGCCCCTTGTTTATTGCAACCGCTTGGGGCATGTCCAGGTGGTGTATATGTCTGTTATTTAGAGGATTCTTTCATAAGATTATGACTGATTGCGGGTCGTGAAAAAAAAAAAAAAAAAAAAAAGTTGATTATTTGTGCTTTGGTCAGAAATGGACATACCGTATATGTAAAACTCCAAAGACCGGCATATGGACATTTGGAAATATCCGCCAAGAAGGGTAAGCTGAAAAACATGTTTTAGACGCGCCACGATCGCTAGAAACAATTATCTGCGTAGACTGATCGGAGATGACCAGTGCAAGTACCGTGTCTATGCTTTTCACTCTGCTTATACAAAAGATACATGGACTGTTGTTAAGTTTATGTCCGAATGCGCATGCTGATCCGTATCTTCCAGGCCCAAGCGATTAACGCTTCAAGCGATGAACTTATTACAACGAAAACAGAAACGCCTCAGATCAGCCTACACATCTGCTCACATTTGGACCGTATTACACGCTACGCCGTATTCACGCTATTCTTATGGCATTCTTATGGTAATATAAAAAAAAAATCTTAAAATTGGGAAACTTAAAATAATTACCGTAACAGAAAGTTTTTTGTTTCATTTTAGCCATGCATCTGCAAGATGCAGATGGAATGACAGACAGTATAGACGCTGACCAGGCTGCTCTAAGTCTGCACTTTTTTGGCTCAGACTTTACGATAGACCATGTGTGTCTGCATAAAATATCCAGCTAGATCTGTTTTTCATTTTAGTCTTCAAGCTAAAAACTGAATGCAATATTTCTCCATTCGGAATTTAACAAAAAATCCTCTTTGTATATTCTTTATTTGTTCTGTAGCATTATTTGAGGTTAGTTGTATTTCTTGTCCATTGCACTGTCTGTCATAAATTGTATAATATGTTTGTATCCTCATGGCCCTATGGCCTACTGGATTTAGAAATAAAGATTTTTCCTCTTTTTTTTCCATTTCCATATTTCGTCACCATATTTCAATAATGTCCCGTAGTTTTAAATTTTCAGATATATTATACCAGAGTGATCATGGGATCGAAATCTACATGGTCAGTTGCTTTAAAATATGGTAAGAGTGGGAATTCTAAAATGCGACTCAAGTTAATAGGCTATAAGGTCAAGGAAATCAACGCTGTCTTTTTTATACTATTTTGCCTCCTTCTCAATAGGGGACAAATATTCTCTACTGTATAGAACACCCCCCCCCCCCCCCCCCCCCCAGTATTTATTGGTTTTATGACCCTGTTATGTCATTACCTATGTGAGAAGAGTATTACCTTTGAAGAAATAGCAGTGTCACTGGACTGTTACATAACAGAATTATGACACCAAAAGAATTTGCTCCAGTCAAAAGCAAGTTCCTTCTTTTAATAGTAGAACTTTTTCTTGCACCTGGCTTCCTCATCCAGGGAAACAAACAGGAATTCACCAAAGTTGTTCTCCTTTATCAAAGTTGTGGAACAACATGTAGGTGTAGCCATACACAATAGGTCGTTTGTAAATTGAAGATTCAATCAGCATACCATTGATATGCAGTCAGAGTATTCTCTTTTCACTTTTAAGATTCGTCAGGATGAATAAAAGGTATTAGTTTTAAAATTATTTTGAGCATCATTTTCGAGTTTTAAGAGCAACATTTAAAAAATTTGCGACGAAAAGCTATCACTAAGCAACAGGGAAGGGGATGGTTGGGTGGTGCGGTGGTGCTGGGTATAACTTACAGTGCCAGGGCATCCTACTGATCTGGATAACAGTAGGACAAGAACCTACTGTGCTTGCAGTAGGTGCGGGTGGATTTGTTTGGACATTTTTCTCTCGTCCATCATTTCTTTCTTCTTTCTTCCTCTTTTTGGGAGACGGCCCGACAAAAACTGATCTACTGTCTCAAAGGGCCGTTAAACCCAAAACAACCAACCAAAAGGTAGGCCGCTTAAGTTAATTGGCCGTCGCTTTGAAGTCGATTAGTGATATAAACGATGTATTTACGTGTGAATAATAACCGCACTCGAGCAATATAAGGCTCCTTTAATATCGAAAAACTTTGCTTTGCGAGGAATCGAAAAACTTTGCTTTGGATTTGGACGGACGAACAGCGCCCCGTTACTGCGGCTTTGGATACATTCCTCTGAGGCGCGGATGGGGCGCGGGGATACAACGTCGTTACGAGAATTGAAATACACACAATAAATATAAATTTATGAAAAACAAGGATCAAACTAGTATCCGATCATCCGTTTCTCTATCCCAAAGACATGCACCTAACGCCCAGGTGTGAACGCGCGGCGTCGATTAATCAGTGACATGCGACATTGATTGATTTTAATGTAAATAATAAACAAACGTACTCGAGAATATAAGGCGTCTTTAACGTTGCAAAATATTGCTGGCTGGATATAAGGCAGAGGAGAATAATGGATTTTGAAATAAAGATTATCATTATGATGAATTCATGTTTGAGCCTTACAAGAGCACACGGGTTATCCCGAGACAACGGACGCGACAGAAGACAACCAACGCAGTTCGATTTGGTGACGCCATAGGACTATCTAAGGTAAGAAAACAGCAATTTTTAACCTTGAACATGAATACTTTTAAAAGTTCTTTGGCAGAGGGCAAGCAGACTAATATTGGTACCAACCAATGAAGTTTCACGGAGATTTGTTCATGTAAATGAGAGATAAACCTCGTAACTTTTAATTTCGTTCAATTTCACCTACCCCTCTCTATTTCGGTTGTAGTTTTTGGCTATGTAAGACCTCTTATTTCTGTTTTTTTTTTCTTATGTAGATATAGTATATTGTCTATGGTTCTAATTCATCGCAAGCATTCGTCTGAAAAATCATTGTCGATTGTTCAAATGCATGGAACAGTGAACATTGGGTTTGTTCCTGGATACAAAATACCACGGTTCATGGTACAACTGAACGCGATTCGTCAGCATACTTCGTGAACAACGAACGCAGTCTGTAAAATATCAAGTCCTTGGAAAAAAATCGATGTTACCACTCACGATTTTCTTGAAACTGCATTATTTGCGATGCAGATATTTGTGATATCCAGCACACACCTAACAGATACCCTTTAAATGGTAGATGCGAGTTCAGCAGTGTGAGTGGTTGTTGGTGGCCAGAGTTATTCAGCTGAGCGCCCGATAGCGCTGGGGCTGCTGAACTCGCCTCTGTCGGGTATAAACTACTGAGTGACATATTTGGCATAAGCAATATGGCTTAGTTACACTTACGAAATCTGAATCGATGAATTGGTTAGTTGGAGTAAATTGGAGAACCATAATATTATTACAGCATTTTCAAGTGATAGAATCGTAAATGTTCAGCTTTCAAAATGAGTTGTCGAGTTATACATGTAATGCGCTCTTCGTCTATCAGTTGCAAGACGGTCTGGACATATTTCTCGTGCTCCGTTCTAAAGATGCTGTCTACTAAACAACTGACTATTCTGTTCTATTCTATTCTCTTCTATTCTATCCCTTAACCTTACTAGGTCGTTGGGGCACCACAGATGACTTCGAAACAATCCCTTTCCACATTGTCCTGTTTTCAGCTGTCCTAGTTGAGCTGGCAAAATCCATCCCTGTCCACTCTTTAATATTGTCCTCCCACCTCTTCTTCTGTCTACCTTTTCTCCTTTTTCCTTTCACCCTTTGCCCTGTAGAATCATCTTTGCTAAACCAGAAGACCTTGAGACGTGGCCAAAACCACCTTAGTTTCTGTTTCTTGACCAGCGTCAGGAGTTCATCATGTTCTCCAATGGCTGCTTGGATCTTTCTGCGAACCTCCTCATTGATTATATGGTCCATGTACGTAATGTTCAGTAACCTTCGGTAGCATCTAATCTCAAAGGCCTGCGTTGTTTTCTCTAACTCTGTTGTCAAGGTCCACGATTCACAGGTATACAGAAATAATAAAATGGCAAGGGAGCGCACAAGTTTGCCTTTTATCCAAGAGATATGTTGTTATCTCTCCAAATTGGTTTCAGCTTGGTAAGAGCTGAAGTGGCTTGTGCAATCCTTAAGAGAACCTCCTGTTTTGAGCCATCGTCTGAGACAATTGCCCCGAGGTATTTGAAGCTTATTACGGTACCCAGCTTCTGCCATTTACCGTGATCTCCCTCTGGATGCCATCTGCGTTGTTTGTCATCAGTCTGGTCTTCTCAGCACTGATCTTCATCTTATACATTGTGCAGGTTTTGTCGAGACTTTCAACTAGGGCTTCTAGTTCCTGCTCTTCCTCAGCTAGAGCGTATGTGTTATCGGCAAACCGCAGATTGGTAATGTTTCTGCCGCATATGCTGACCTTTCCGTCATGTTCTTCCAGAGCATCAGACATGATCCGTTCGAGAAAAATGTTGAAGAGGGCGGGTGAAAGATGACATCCTTGCCTTACTCCAACTGTTGTTCTAATCCATTCTCCTGTGTTGCCATTCATCAGGACTGCACTTGTAGCCTTGTCGTATAGCTGCTCAAAAGTGCGAACTAGATTTGCACTGATATTGTACTTCCGCACGGTGGGCCATAAGCCTACCAAAGGCTTTCTTGAAATCAATGAAGACATTGTACGGATTCTGCTGACGTTGGAGATACTTTTCACACAGGATTCTAAGGTTGAAGATCTGCTCTGTGGTGCTTCTTCCGGCTCTGAACCCATCTTTCTCATCTTGGTAATATTACTCATCTCATCTTGGTAATATTACGCTGACAAGATCGTGCTAAGGTTGACACTAAAAGCCGCATTTAGATGGACAAAATACACCCGGATGTAAATTTGAGCCTGGGGTGCAAAATTGCACCCGGGGTATAATTTGTCCATGTAAACGCTGTTTTTAGGTAGAATCAGTCATCTTAGGGATGTACTTTGTCGATCTAAAAAGGTTTTAAGCAAAATCGGGGTTGCCAATTTGCACCAGGGTGCAATTACACGCCCAGGTGTATTTTGTCCGTCCAAACACGGCTTACGACTGGTTGTAACATATTTCTTTTTTGTTGACACAGATGCAAATTATGCTGATACTGTGTGAGAGCTGGCTCTATAGTTTGACCTGTATGCAAACGATGACGGCCATTCTTGACTGCTTCCTACCGTAAACGCGGTTCCATTGCACACAGCCTTTCATTATCACCCACCCATCGTCCTGATATGACTAAAATACTGTTCAAAAGGACATAAAATCGCAAATTATCCATCCATCCATCTTGGCTGCTGGACTTTGCACGTGCTCCTTAGTCATCGAACTTCATATATGCGATAATGTTTCAGGCGCGACGTATTAAATCGTGATTTATTCCATATGCGAATAACGAAGACACAAATTATCCTGCGCACCCGCACAGTCTTAGCGTCTTTAGTGTTCACTGCATGGATAGAACAAAGTCTCCAAAAGGGTCATTCCAAATAGCTAGCCTCAAACCAGCATGAGTAACTCTACTCTGGCTTGTGTCTACGCTGGTCGGAACTCCTGAAGACACCATTTCTCATGAACCGGCTCATTTGTTTTCACTATGAGCCGTTGGTTTGTGTGACTGTTTGGATAAGATGGGGTTGGTTTTGTTGGTTCGATAAGGTTTCTCAGAAATTCAAGTGTACACTCTGGGAATAAGGCTAACATGCAATTTTCATCAAATAAGAACCTTGTGAAGTTTATGCATAGACATTCAAACGTTCATGCACAGTAAAGCGTTCGCAAGTGTCACCCCCGGTTAACTATATACAAAGGCTGTTACGAAACTAAAAAAGAGATGTTACGAAACGTAAAAAAAAGTCGGAGTTACCAAACGGCCTGATGACCAGGTGGTTTGATAACTATAACTCTTTTTTGTTTCGTAACAGCTCCTTTTCGTTTGGTAACATCCGTGAAAACATAGTTAACCAGGTGTGATTGTATGTAAGTTTGGGGTTCAGACCCACTTATACATTGTAATCATGCTTTTGAGACGGGACGTCTTTCCCAAAATATAACAGAAGAAATGGATTGAACATGTGACCCTTATATTGCTATTTTGCTAGGTGATTGCATGGTGAATGGCTTCTTCAGCTTGGAAAGCGCTGGTGAGTGTAACGTTTTAATGCCTTTCAACAATATTTATGATGTATCATAACGTCTTTCACCTGTGTGTGGCAGAGAACTTAATGCTTTTTCTTAGGCTGATGTTAGTACTGCATTGATTTCTCATTTGTATAAAATAGCAAGTGCAGGAATAGTAGACAAGCGGTTTCGGTGAGATATTTCAATCACTCAAAAGATACGCGCATATGTAGAGACCAGTTCAGATACAGCAAGATGTGTGCATCAAATGAGACAATACGCGATGCCGCACGGATCGAGTAGTGCCCATCTGCAAGCATGAGGCAAAATATGTTACTTACAACAATAAAAAGTAGGAATGGAATGGGTAAGAGACAGTAGGGTATGGATTTTCTTTGGTTTAAAACTGCGTTGGTTGTTTCTGGCGAACCGTGTTTATTATACCTGGCCTAAAGTGTGAACCGTGGTAAGTTGTTGCCAGAAGAAAAGACAGTACCTAACTTCAAATGCTTATAATTTCATTCTACAAAGTAAATTATGATTTATTACAGCTGGCATGTTTTCTGTAATCCCTGGTAGCATTGAAACTGTCGGAATCCCCAAGTTTGTACATTTGGTAAACCGTTCACGGCCCTCTAAAATAAAATATTTATTTGTTTTTTGCTTCGTCGCTGACATTTCAAAGTTTCTTGTCGCTTTGTTGATTGTGCTAGAACCCTGGATTTCTCCATGACATGTAGAAAACTCCCCCCTCTCTTAATATGGAAACCACAATTTTTTATTCAGTCTAATTAAGGAGAAAATAAGGGAAAACGGCTACTCACTCCTGTTTTTCGCCTTACCTGTTGAACTGCGTTAGTTGTCTTCTGTCGCGGTCGTTGTCTCGGGATAACCCGTGTGAAGAGGATGCATTTGATATTAACGTATGTACCCTTTGGAATGCGCATTTTCATGCAACTTATAAACCAATGCGTCCAGCGATAGGTAGCAAAATGTGACACGACACGTATGTAAAATTTAAATAAGATACAAGTATTTATCCCAAATATTCAGGGGGCGGGGTGAGGGGGGAATGAGCATTAAAATAACCGTTCCTTTATAAAGACAGACAAGAAAATATACTATTTCCAAGAATTTTAATAACGTTTTATTTTCCCAATATTTTGTGTCAATACGGTAACAGGACTTTGATCAGGTAATTAATGCCGCTTTTTTTGCATATTAATAAGTATAACCCATTCTGTACTCAAATACACCTTTTTCATTATTATCATGGGCATAAGTAAATTGTCAATTGAACTCAAGAGTAAATGAGTGAGAAATCATTAAAGCGTATTACGAGAACTTTACTGAAGCTTTCAACAAGGTACAAAAGATAAAGATCATAGTTTAAGATAAATTACTATTACATGTATAAAGTTGCAAAAGAAGACAGGAAAACATTCCAAAAGGGTTTGTTTAATTGTGAAATACTTTATCAGCAGTTCAGCGTTTTAGACTCAATTTGCTGATCAGCAAGTTGCTGAATTCAGCAAGAAATTCAGCGTTTTAGTTCGACCCCGTCGTGTGTCGCTGTTTACTCGATAGTGCCTTTGTTTATTTAACATCACACCAAAGTAAATCGTTTGATTATCAATCGATGTCGCGTGTCGCTGATTAATCGATATGACAAATACTGTTCGGATGAGTATATGTTGTTTGTTTTATCCCTGATCGCTAACTCTAAAGAGGCAATAGGAACTTACAACGTTCTGACGCCTTTGAGACTCATTTCCGACGTTGTTGCCGAAAATAAAATCCAGTCCCAACAGTCCTTCTGTTCTGGTCATCAAATTCTTTTAACTAGCTTTAGTGTGCGCGAATAATCCCGCAAATGATCTTGATTGTGGCAAGTGTAAATGCATTCAATATTTTTTCGTGCGTGTTTTTCGAAAAAAAACACACACCAAAAAACAAACATACAAAAGCCGTAAAACATAGAGGGAAACTTGGTCTGACTGTAAATATTGCATTGGGCTTTGAACTACGCGTGAAATGATTGCGTTAACTACAGCGCAAGAAAGCAATTTCAGGCCTTCTAATGGCGAAATCATTAAGCAATATCCTAAAACATTTCATCTTCTAGTCCGGCCAATGTCACAGGGTATAATCGATTCTGCTAATTTTCGCTTCCTGCAGAGACTGTCCGCGTGATTCTGCTTCCTGCCGAGGCTCGGACAGTCTCGGCAGGAAGCCATTTTTCGAGGACATTAGTCTCTGCAGGAAGCAAGAGTTCGCGGACTGTCTCGGCGGAAGCCAAATATTACGAACAGTCTCTGCAGGTAGCGAAAATTGGCGGAATCGATTATACCTTGTGAATGTGCATACAGCCTGGCAAATAATAGCTAAACGTTGCGGGAAAAGGTTTCTTTGAAAGCGACACCCTTTTTTTAAACAGGCTCCTTGCTGGACAATGAAAAATACACAACTCAAGACGATGAATGATAGCAATCGCCTCTATATTCCAGTTTTATCATATATTCAAAATCAACGGCATTTTGAGACAGTATTTCAGTCTATATCGGGCTGTAGTATAGCAGGTAGGAAAGCAGTTAACACTGCTTTATTAGAAAAATGAAGGATGTTTTATTTAAATGTTTAAATCATGATCATTTACAATAACGACACTGTACTGACCAAATGGCATAGAAAACATGATAAAGCCATGAATTAGTACAACTGAAGTAGTAATGGAATTAGAATATCGTCAAGAAAAGAAATTTTGGCGGAGAAGGTATTTATCTCGAAACGACAAGCTCGCTCAGCGTGCAAAATAACGTCGTATCAACGTCGAGGAAACACTTAGCAAAATCTGAAACATGGCCTTGCAAGGATTCCTTTTAATGGAATTGTAGGAATAGCAGGAATAGCAGTCGTGCTGTAGATGTCTGACGTTCACACTGATGTCAGAAAAAATTGTAACGGCTATAACCACCGAAATGATTTAGCTTCCAGTCAGAAGCCTCATTACTCATACAGTTTATTGTGTTGTTATGGAGTGTGACAATGTAATACATTCATCAACTACATAATCGTCTGCACCTAGAATGATCGTTGTCGCGTGTCGTTATTTTTTATCACAGTCTTCTAGCGTAATCGATAATTTGATCACAATTCTTTCGCTGTTACCCGATTAAGTGTAACTCAGTTAGCTAAGAAAAACAAGAAAAAACAGAATGCAACTACAATGTGAGACGGGAGATATTAACAGATCACATGGTTTTAAAGCACGCGTATTGGTATTTCTTCAAGAAAACACAGTTTATAACATCAAATCTTGGGCTATTATGTAGATCTAAATATCCTATAAGTCAAACGCCTAAATTCTGTACCCACCGGCAAACATGGCAAAGGACTAAACTACTTTTTGAGTCTATAAATGGGCGGGGCTACTATCTTATTGATAAGATTAGTCCCAATCAGTTAGATGTCTAATCGGATGTCAAACATTCCACAGGTATATTCTACTTCGCCAGCCACAACCAATCAGATTAAAGTATTGAAATTTTATGTCCTATTGAAGACTTTTACCCTTAGGTGTCTAGAGAAATACTGAGAAAAGTGTGTGTGTATTTCAACTAACGTGTATAACTGCCAATGCCGGGGCGTCTTACTGACATAGAACATTGTAGGACAGGGGCCTACTATGCTTGCAGTAGGTACGGGTGGTGGTTTAGGACATTTCTTCTCTCGTCTGTCGTTTCTCTTCTTTCTCCCTCTCTCTGGGAGATGGGTCGATATAGACTGAAATACTGCCTCAAAGAGGCGTTAAATGCCAAACAATCAATACATCAATCTCGTAACGACGTTACCTCCTGCACTTCAGCGGACGTATCCATAGCCGCAATAACGTTCGCCCATCCATTACCATCTATCCATTACTGAGGACAGCCACCTAATTATGCCCAGGCATTTGAATAAAGCGTAAATATATATATAAAAAAAAAGACTTGGCCACGTCTTTCTTTTATTTAGATATATGTAAGAAAGTATTGTACGGTCAATACTTATAACGATTTCAGTTTCGTTTCCGTATAACAACAACCACAAATTAAAAAAAAACTCGTGGATACAAACAAAATATGTGTCAGTCATAGAACAATTTACTCATCCTCTTCCATAAGCTCCGAATGCATATATACCAGTAGGGTCCATTTCCCGATCGGGAAACAGGAAGGAAGTGCTTCGGAGATGCATGCCGGTATTATTTGAACTGCATGCTGGTCTAGTTTGTTTCCCGAATGGGAAACATTTTAGGCATTTTTATGTCTTTATGTCTGAAATTTATACCTCTGAAAACTACATTATTTTTTCTAAAATTTGTCCTAGTTGGAGTTTTCTCAGTTTTGTTTCCCGTTCGGGAAACACTCCCGGCTTTCTCGTTTCTCGTTTTGTAGTAAGATATGGATTGTGTCACAATAAAAGATACCGCACAGACCAGTCAAGACTCAGATCAGATGGTGTTTTTACGCTTTTCAGTATATGAGTTCAGGGTCTAAAGACTTTATTTTTGATAAGACTCATAAGTTTCCTTTTAATGTAATTCCGATCATGTATGTTTAGAAATATAGTTTTAATTATGCCACTCAGATGAATCTGAAACTATTTCACGATATCTCCTGTATCATTTACTCCCTGCATGCGGCCTCAACCTTAATCTCGCGGTAAGAAGCGATAGCAATAAAACTTCTCCAACATGATATCAACACTTGAATTGACAGATTTCAGTTTGAACAAATTAGATCTATGTGAATGATTCCCCTAAGTAATCGTACGGGCGATTCGAGGTTATAGCCATATATTTTGGGCCGCATCACTGAAACTGCTTTATGCAATATGCTGCCAATGCGAAAAGCATCGGAATATGAAGCGGAAATAGCCCAAAAGACCCAAGACTTGTCCGACTTGTCTGGAATAAACTTAACTGAACGTGCATGTAAGTATGCCATGAAATAAGAAAATATGTTGTGCGACATTAACAAACAGCGGAGACTCAGATTAGCTTTTGCATGTACGAAGTTCTCCACATATGCAACAACAGACTGTCAACTAATAAATCAAATTATTCTAGTGAAGAACATTACAGCTGAAATATGCGGAGTCTGAGCTGAGACTTTTTACCATTTCTAACCATAATGATTAACATGATAATAATAGACATTTAATATTCGTATTTGAAGAGTTTGTATATCCGGATGGGACGCCTCAAAAAAGCTGTCTTACGGTATCTACATTGTCTTCTAGCTTTGAGAATCATGTTACAGAATATTTTGTTTTGTTCTACCATCAGATGTATGGAGGCGTCTCCGTTCCAATTTTACAAGGGAGGCAACTTTTGTGACTTTCTGATTGCTTCCCCGGGCGGCGTGACACTCTGCTCTTTAGGGAGGGCATTTGCTCCTAGAGGAGCAAATTCTCTCATTTAGAGTAGGTTCTGCGGAGATGGGGGCGGCGGAGTTGCTTGCCCTGGAGGTATGCCCATTCACCTTGATCTATATTGTTACTTATACCGAAATGGTTTACTGTTGACATATGGTTTGCCGTTTTGTAGAGAGCTGCACTGTGTTGTAAACATATTATTTAAACTTTATTTAGTCAGTATCACTGCCAGACAGCCTCATGCCTTTAAATGATAAAATATATCGTAGGGTGGCGGTTGGTCTATCGCTCTAACCATGTTGCGACCCTATGGATTGGTCTGTGACACAGTGGTTTACCCTACGGCTTACGTAACCCAAAGGGGCGCAGGGCGTTTGATCAGTGTTGGGTCGACTAAGATTGAGCGGCCTCGGTTGTCAACATCTCCCTCGGGACCTGGCTAACGTTAATACATGAAAAACCATGTTTGATCCCTTGATTGGTTCGACGTCGTGTGCCCGGGGGACTTAACTGATTAGCCATGTGGCTGTCCGCTCTCATGAGAGCGGGAATTTTGGATTGAGCTGTGAGTACAAACCCTATTTGTGGGGCGATTTTGCACTTGTGTGGTGCACCTCATGAGTCGAAGTTTTCTGACACCTTCTGTGTGATGGTGAGGGGTAGATGGGTCATTTAAAATTATTTGTTTTCACAAGTTTCGGCCAATCTGATGATTGGACAAAATTTGTAGGTTAATGTGTACAGAGGGCACATGTACATGTGAGCTGTGATCAACCCGCAAGTGCACACTGTACGATTCTGCCCATAAAAGATAACCCCCAAGTCTGGGATGCAACCCACAACACCACCCTCATGCGCCCGTCCGTCCGGTTTTTACCTGTTAGGCAATTGACACATTCTAAATGTGCTGTGTTGTGTTTGAAGTCCCTGTAGAAAATTTGTTTTTTTTAGTATCCATAAGTTAAGAAACTGAATCACTGACACCTTAGTTAGGTTACTGGCACGTGCCAAGTGGGATTAGATGTCTGGGGCATTGTATGGTGCACCGCTTTTACCCTTGTGCTAAATGTAAACACTTGCTATAAAATTTTATCAGCTTGACGTTAGGATATTTACAATGAGAATATTTATGGCATCACCAAAAAACATATTGTACCTTATATTTTGTTATAGGCCGGAGGCCCTTATTGAAGAATGAAATTATTGTATTGCAGTATAATCGTTTTATAATGTTTGTTTAGTTCTCAAACAACTCAACTGACATAACATCAAACACATAGGATATTGCTGAGAAATGTCGAGTATTTTACTTAAAATTTTCAGTGTCCAAATAAAAAAAAACATTGAGTAGCCAGTCATACGTCTGAGCAATTTCTAGTGAACAGAATAAAGATTGAGACTCAACGATTTCTCAGACGATCCGAGGCTGCGAAAATTAGAACGCTCACAGTAGACCCTATTTAAAATGCAACTTTTCATGGTGCTGCATCGTCGTATTGTCCACTAGAATTTTTAAATAAGGTGAATGCACACACTTTCAGGGGCAGCAACTCTGCCATTTTCAATTTTGCCTGCCTTCTACAAAGATGCGAACACTATAAGGAAAAACCAAGTTCTGCCGTTGGAGGTTAGGTGTCCCCCCCCCCTCCCGAGAGCTCCGGTTTTCGCCTACCCTTGCTTAAAGACCCCATCGCTCTATCAGCATGAAAAATTTCATCATGAGCTATCGCTGCAAGCTTTTCACTATAGTTTCGCCACTGTCAATGACCGTGATTACCCAGCTTTAGACATATAAACATCCTTTTAAGTTTCACATAAAAAGAGTTTGAAAACTTATTTGGGTCATTTTAGTTGCCTACTTTCTATTTCAATATGTTGAATAAAATGGTAAAAATACAATGTACATGCGTGGAGTCCCAATCACTATCCCGCCGATGTTTATATAGCATCGCTAGACGGGAAACCAGAACTGGAAATTGTATTTTGTGCAGCGATTTGTTATTTTTCAAAAACCTGTTTTCTCTACTTTATGCCAGTTATATGACTCAGTATATGCACATCAGCCAACATTTTATTACCAAACATGAAGACTGAACCGCTTTTTACAGTGACTTGAGTTTAGATCTTTTTAACACTAATAGGACTATGGAGACTTTAACAAATGATGTTGTTTCACAACAATAGTCGGCTTGACATAAGTGAAATCTTTTGAAAGGGCCATAAAAACAATCTTGCTTCTAGCAGAAAATCGTTTCTTGTAAGAATAGACCCCTTTCTTAATTGGTTTCCTTCTTCAGGGGGGAAAACATGAAGACAGAAAAGTTGTTCCCTTTCGTAAAATTTGTAGAAAACAAGTTGTGTTCATGCACTTTTTTATCCTTTAAGATATGAAGCGAACTGGAGAACTGAGACCGCCAGTGATCAGGCGGCCAGGCCATCCAGACATGCCATACTGGAGAAAAGTCACACCGTGATTCAATGTTTTGACTTAAAAATACACAAAAAACTGAGATTAGAATTGTCAGTTTTCTTTTCAGTAGAATTTGCAGTCCTTCGTCAATTGACAACTGTATGCTGAAAAAAACCTAGGAATTCAGTTTACCACTTTTCTTGTTAAACATTAGATGTACTTGAGCATGCTGGGGTGGTTGGGTGGTGTGATGGGGCTGGGTATAACTTCCAGTGCCGGGGCGTCCTGCTAATTTGAATAATAGTAGGGCAAGGGCCTACTGTGTTTGCAGTAGGTGCGGGTGGGGGTTGTTTGGACATTTTTCTCTCGTCTATCATTTCCCTCTTCTTTCTCCCTCTGTATGGGACACGGCCCGATATAGACTGAAATATTGTCTCAAAGGGCCGTTAAACCCAAAACAACCAACCAACCAACTTGAACATGCGACATAAGTGTAACAGTAGGCACTGCACAAGACAATTTCGCATACACTTCCATTTTACCTCCCCTAATCCCCCAATCCCCCCATCCCTTCTCCTCTCCCCCCTCCCCCAACAAACACAAAATGATTAAAAAACTACATGACAGGAATTCTAAAAAAGTGGCACTAGATTTTATCTATTAACATCCCAGATCCCAGTCACACTTGTTCGGAGCTCCTAACGCGGAAAGATACGGCACAAAGAACAAGAGCAAACCGGAAATGTTTCCCGAGCGGGAAACAAAACTGAGTAAACTTTCAGTATAGAAACTGCTCTCAATTTTTTTAAAAGGCCGTTATAAAAAATCCGACTCGGACAAATTTTAGAAAAATTAAAGTAGTTTTCAAAGGTATGAATTTCAAAGACATTGGTTCAAAAATGAGACGCACAAGCCATGTCCAAGAAAGGTACCCTCAAGACATAAAAATGTCAAAAATGTTTCCCGTTCGGGAAACAAACTAGACCGGCATGCAGTTGAAAATATACCGGCATGCATCTCCGAAGCACTTCCTTCCTGTTTCCCGATCGGGAAATCAACCCTACTGTATACAGGTAGCCTTCTCTATCTTCAGTTACCTTTAAGATATCTATAAAAGTCACTGCTACCGGGGCTCCTTTACTCCTCTCGGCAAACACTTTCAGATTACATAGATTAGATTAGGATTACATAACTTACGAATGACAAAAATCCAGGTCTTTAAGTCCCTGAGCCTAAAAAATTCCGCAATCTACAGCCTGTACACATGCGGAATATTAATATTTGGCAGTTCACATAAAGGCCATAGTTTCGTTAACGTAAATGACCGTGACTAGCCAACTTTAAACAAAGAAATATTCTTGATTTTCATATGACACGGGGGTAATACCATTATCGCTACCTGTGCTTTCGACCGAGACGGTACTATACAAAGTGGCTGTCGACCGAGTATTACGGATTTCGACCAAGTAGTACTGCTGTCGACAGAGGTTTTTGAGCTAGCTAGGTAAGTTTCGGTCACGTTTTTGCTTTAGATATTCACGAAATTCGAACATTTCTCGTTCAGGATAATTGTCCATGAAGTACTCTATGCTGCACACGTAAGATAAGAGAGGTTGGCCACGTAATATTTTGCTCGGGATGTCGAGTTTGAGAGATAATGTCAACTACTACTACAAACGTGCAAATTATATGAGATACAGGGCTCTGAACCCAGCTTAATTTTATTTTAATAAATGAATAAACAGAGAAAAAAACTTAATAGAAAATTACAGAATTGTATACAATTCAAATCCAGAGTCAGAGGGTTTATTAGGAACAGCTTGGTCTTGGTATTTATTGGTTCAGATACTACTGTCCCAATATTTAGACGAACTGAGGTGTCAATGGGTTTTACCAGGCAACTTCAGATAAATCAAGTCCCGGTCTCAGACCATTGCCTGTGCTGTCATGAATGGTTTCGGTAAATGAGGAGCAAATGGTTTGTTGACTCTCAAGGTGACGCGTGACAAACTTCCCTGCTGATTTTGAAGTATCTGATAAAAAGGAATATGGAGTAATCCTTGTTTTACAAATTAACCTCAAGTTTGTAATAAATTCTGTTTGCAATAAATGGTTATCGGAAAATCTAATACGCCAATACCAATTCACTTTAATCATGTTTTAAACTGAAAATACGATAAATAAAATGAACGGCGTTGGCAAAGATTTTCAAGTGGCTCGTAATCTCTTGTGTAAATAATAGCTAAAATGTCACAAAAGGACATTTACAAAATCCCCCCCACACCCCCCCCCCCCCCCGCGACTATTTCACTTTCATACTTTCAGAATCTGAGGTAAGCTATTTAGAAAACGGACTTGTATGAATCTTTCCAAGACGTGTGAGGGCACCCTGCAGGCACCCACTGTTGAACCAGCATTGAATCCACGTTGAATAAACGTCATAAAGTTAATTAACGTGAATTCAGTGTTGATTTACCGTTTTTTCCCGATGGGAAGAATGTTTGAGAAAGACACATGTATACTTTTGTTCGTCCACTTGTATGGAAAGATATTCCACGGGCTTTAGAGAATGAATTGTCGGCTGGATGGATGGGTTGCGATTTTACGTTCCTTTTAACAATATTTCAGTCATATCAGTACGATGGGTGGGTGATAATGAAAAGCTGTGTGCAATGGAACCCCGTTTAGTCTCGAACCCAATACCACTAGATCAGTAGGCCAGAGCTTAACCAACTGCTTTCGGGGCACCTAATTATCGACTCTGTGTGTGTGTGTGTGTGTGTGTGTGTGTGTGTGTGTGTGAGAGAGAGAGAGAGAGAGAATTAATGAGATTTGATAAGGCTACTCAGTCGCGCTATTTAACCACCTGTAATTTGCAAAAAGTTTGAACTTGTTGACATCGGACACCAATGTAAATGTAGATCAGACTGCTGAAATCTTGATCTACACTATTTATGAAAGTCTTTCAAAATATTTGGGATCATTAACCCCCCACTAATCACACGACGTTGACTAAACATTGAATCAACGTTGATGCAACGTTATAGCGTTGAATCAACGTTGACTCAGTGTTGAGTCAATGTTGTGTGCCTTCGGTGTAATTTAACGAATACAATCATTCAGACGAAATTGTAAGCATGATGACGGAGATCGCAAGACCGTTTTCTGATGCTATGTTTAGCGTTCTTGGCCGAAATATGTCAGTATATCAGCCTATTGCAGCTATGCACGGCCCGTACAGTCTGTTTTCAGTCTGGTTGTTGTTGTTATGCCCCCGCCATGAAATGGCGGAAGGGCATATAGATTTTATCCTGTATGTATGTATGTATGTATGTATGTATGTATGTTACCGAAATCGTGTCCGATCCATAACTTTGGATTGCATGGTGGGATTCAAAAATTATTTGGCAAAAATGATTATTATGACAAGACGGTGTGTCGCGTGCAAGAACCATGTCGCTATCTCAGAGGTCAAGGTCACAGTCAGCACTTAAACTTTGTACATAAGCTATTTTGAAATATGTTCGTGTCCAACCCATAACTTTAGACTGCATGATGGGATTTAAAAATTGTTTGGCCCGAATGATCATCATGACAGGACAATGTGTCGCGTGCAAGAACAATGTGGCTATCTTAGAGGTCAAGGTCACAGTCCACTGTTAAACTTTATACATAGGCTATAATGAAATATGTTCGTGTCCGACCCATAACTTTGGACTGCATGGTGGGGTTTAACAATTATTTGGCACAAATGATCATCATGACAAGACGATGTGTCGCGTGCAAGAACCATGCCACTACTTTAAAGGTCAAGGTCACAGTCGGCACTTTAACGTTGTGCATAAGCTATAATAAATTTGTTTATGTCTGGTCCATAACTGTCCTGCATGGTGGGGTAACAAAATTATTTAGCATAATAAATTGTCATGATAAAACAGCGTGTCGTGTGCAAAAACCACGCTGCTAGTTTGAAGGTCAAGGTCACAGTCAGCACTTGAGCTTTGTGCATAGGCTGTGGTGAAATTTTGCCCTGCATGATGGGATTTCAAAATTATCTGGCATAAATAATTAGCATAACAAGTTAATGTGTCACATGCAACAATCGTATCGTTAGCTCAAAGGTCAAGGTCATTGTCTGCACTTAAACTTTATGCATAGGCTTCAGTGAAACATGTTTATGTCCTGTCCATAATTTTATCCTGCATGGTGGGATTCAAATTATAAATTCTCATAAATGACCATCATGACAAACGCCTAGCTTGAAGGCCAAGGTCACACTGCGCATGTAAACTTTATGTATAGGCTATAGTGAAAGCATTTTTGTGTCCGGCCTATAACTTAGTCCTGCATAGGTTGTTTTGATATTTCGTGTCTCTTTATTTGCCATTTATATTGTACAAGTCTGCCTCTATGAACCTAGTTATCCTACAAGTGCCAGTAGCTTAATCGAGGTGCCATCTCACTCATGGCATTAGGCGGGGGCATCCGTGTCCTATGGACATATTTGTAGTTGTTTTATTGCTTTACGTCCACAGTAAACATATGTGGCCATGTCGGGACGGTCAGTTATCCTAACCACACTATTCCTGGGCAGGCTTAGACCGCCTAAGTGGTTAACCAGTACTAAGTAAACATACTTTCGCCGGTAACTGACAACTGCCCTTCTCAGCGGAAGAAGAAACGAATTCAAAGCATGTGGCCGGACCAGGTATCAAACCTGGGACCTCTGACTGTTGAGTCAGACGCGCTACCGATTGCGCTACGCGGTCCAACAAATCGGGTTAATATGTCAGAGTAGAAACACTTTCATTATTTATCCATATGTTGTGTTTTTGTAATGAATCAAAATTATTTGGCTCAAGTTGAGAAAATGTGGATAGGGTTGAAATTATTTGACTAGTAAAATGCAAAATGTACCTTAAAAAGTGACTTTAAGATTATCGGCGTGGGCGTGGGTATTACTGAAAGAAACTTTGGACCTATATCTATATGAACCAAATCCATCATATGGTTGAGAAAATATGAGCTCTTAAAAAAACTTTAACGTAAATGTGGACTCCAACTCAGAAGACTTCCTGGACATCGTCGAGGGGAGCTAAAAAAGCTAGAATTGCTTCCTCTGAAACTGTACCCATCTGTCATAAAAGAAAGTTCCGCGTATGAATACATACCTCCAAAGCAGATCACTCTGATAGACAAATATTATCTCCTTTCTTCTCCAGCTAACTCTAAAGAGGATTATTAGAGTGGGTCTAAGGATGATTCTGATATAATATTTCTTATTTCTCAATGAAAACATTCGTTGTGACCCCTCGTTAAATGAAAACATATATTATTACCCCTCATTAGAACCATCTCTATGAGATAGTTCTAACGAGGGGTCAAATCGTATTTTTATGAAGACTTACGGGAAATTATCCCTTTCGCCCCTTCTTATCTGTAACACTTGTTATAACATATATATTCCATGCAATATGAAGAGAAATTGTCATCAAAACTCATCCTTATCTGGACCTTTGAGTCATACAAAGAGTCTATGACCATGTTTATCCAAAGCCTGGACAATAATTGCAAAAATAACCCTTCTATGGGTTTCGCCTAATGATAAAATTGTGTAAACAACCGAAATCTATTTTGAGGCTAACGAGCAACAGACAAAATGCAGTCGCCGCTGAAGACGGACCAAGATATTCAACGACTCTGATTTCTTTCACAGCCGCATATTTCGATCGAATTCGTCACCCTGCACTTTGTCATTGGTCTTACTTGATGACTGTATTATAATGATAAAATATTTGCTTCATTTGTGAGAAAAATGGGTGATAATGTATAAGTGATACGATATTGTCGACGATCCGATACTAACGAGTCCACTGTAAGACCGTGCCACTTAGACTTTAATCCGTTGCTTTAGGGGTACAAAACTTAAATAGCAGCGGTGCTCCCGAAAATGTACCCATTCATCCTCAAACATTTTTTTCAGCCACGCCGATCTTGCGGCCAATGTGGGACTTTTATTTGTCGCCTCCAAATATCAGCAACTGCTGTTTGGATATTAAAGTACATTATTTCGATCAAACTGCTTGGTTTTTGTTTCGGATTTAACAGTTTTTTACCAATTTCAGCTTACATCGAGCCGTCACCATAAAGAGGGAGAAAGAAAAGGAAAAGAAAAAATAGTACGAGGATAGAGGAGACCATGAAAAAAACAAAAAAGACAAACAGCCCCCATTCTGCACCTGCTGCAAGCAGAGCCAGTCCTTGCCCTTGTTATTCCGGTTCTACCATAAAGTGATGCCTATAAAAATGCACATACGGAATGGCATTTGTATAGATCCTGATCAGACTAGTTCCTAAGGAGCAGTCTGATCTCGGTTTCCACTGTTTTTACATACATACCTGCCCGAAAATTTAGGATCTTTGCGTGTATGTTATATACCTGTACAACTCCACTGTTGACCGATTTCATTATGAACAATAACTCTGCTTTGTTTTTTACAAATAAAAAGAAAACAGAGTTATTCACAATCCTTCTGCCTTAATTTTAGATTGGCGCTGGATTTTACTGGACGTTTCCATATGCATTACGAATTTGTAATTGAAGGAGCATTCCTAAAATCTAAACAATTTCAAACTTGTAGATTTACGGACATAAATCATCATATTTTTCAATATAGTGATCAAACACGATTTTTCATGCATTAACGTTTGCCAGGTTCCGAGGAAAATGTGGACAACCGTGGCCGAAGGCCGAGGTTTTCAAACCCTCCCGAGGGACCTAGCAAACGTTAATGCAATGCAAAAATGTTTGATCACTGTTTTGCACAAATTCAACGAAATATTCGTTAAAATTTGCAAAACAATATGGCACTATATTTTGTCACCGTTTGATAGCCAACGCGCTAGTGCATATTTTTATTAATATCCGCCTTCCTGGCCCGTGAGCATCAAGCTATTAAAATGGTTGCCATCATCCTGTTCAATCTCAGTATTTCTGAAAAGTGTCCGAGATGGTCGCTCGTTGCAAATTCATCAATAAAAAGCAGATACTTTGGTCAAAGCAATAATTGATGTAAACGATTGATGTGGCTCTGCTCACGATTGATGTGGATCTGCTCACCGAGGGCTCCCCTAAGGACACCAATTTGTGAGAGCTCTTTCTCTTATTCTACTTATTTCTCTTTTGCTAATATTCTTCTTATTTTATTCTATTTTCAGCTTTCTTTTCCAGCTTAGCCAGGTCCTATATACCTTATTTCATATGCATTATATAGGTATTACTTACTGAAATTTATATTTGCATATCATCCTTCAAATTGGTAATATGTTAATATTGGTAGAGCCGGTTACTATATGATAGTGACCTTGATCATAAGTCGTTTATTCTCCACAATGACTGTTAAGAGGAGACGAATTCATATAAGCTTTTTTGCTTTTTTCGAATCCGATTTGTATACATGTATTGATACATTAACTACTGTGTATTTTTCTTGTATTGTTAGACATATTATACAAATAAACCAGTTTAAACCAAAGCAATAATTTCCATGCAGAACAAGCCTGGTCAATTCATGTACCATCCTACAGTTCTTGATTGCCACTGAAAGCTTGGGACACATCTTTTTTTAACACTTATTTACTCTCCATTTGGCATCGTAAGAATGAAAACAACATGGCTTTGAAACCTGTGTCAGTACTTGATGACGTAATAAGAGTACAAAGCTTGATGACGTCATAAGAATACATAGGTAGCACACCACCATTGTTTGTAAATTAACCGAAAGGGGAGAGACAAGGGTATTTTAATGGCCCAGGTACGAGCCTATTGAAAGTTGCGTACCCGTGCATCAACAGCGCGTGATACATGACTTTTCGCCGGTTGATGCACGGCTGTTAATACCATACGGTACTGCTTTTTACGCAATAACATCTGATAACAAATGAAATAATCAGAATATTCTAGCAACTTTAGAATGGTCATAATTAATATACGTTTTGCATATATATTGTGTTAATTTAATTAGGATGAGATGCCTTTTTATCGGTATGTACACTGAAAACGTTGGACCATTCCTGCAATTTTAAAGTGGCAAAAGTAATCATTGATGTAGTTTGAACTTGGATTGATAAAACTTTTCAACTATTTCGAGTTTGAAATTGCTGGAATATTCCTAGGTTTTAAGCACCTTCTAAATATTAGGTTAAGATCATATTTATCTATCATACAGTCTGATAATAAACTGAATTTGTTGGAATATTCATGCATTTTTTTCAACTGGCAAAAAGTATCATTGTTTTTGTTTGAACTTGGACTGATTAAACTTTTCACTAGTTCCGAGTTTGAAATTGCTGGAATATGCCTAGGATTTAAGCACCTTCTAAATATTAGGTTAAGATCATATCTCTCTATCATAGTCTGATAATAAACTGAAATTGTTGGAATATTCCTGCAATCTTAAAGTGGCACAAATTCTATTTGATTTTTTTTAACTTGGACTGATTAAACTTTTCAACAATTTCGATTTTGAAATTGCTGGAATATTCCTAGGATTTAAGCATCTTTCAAATATAATGTTAAGATCATATATCTCTATCATAGTCTGATAATAAACTTAAATTGTTGGAATATTCCTGCAATTTTAAAGTGGCACAAAATCTATTTGATTTTTTTTTGAACTTGGACTGATTAAACTTTTCAACAATTTCATGTTTGAAATTGCTGGAATATTCCTAGGATTTAAGCATCTTCTAAATATAATGTTAAGATCATATATCTCTATCATAGACTGATAATAAACTGAAATTGTTGGAATATTCCTGCAATTTTAAAGTGGCACAAAATCTATTTGATTTTTTTTGAACTTGGACTGATTAAACTTTTCAACAATTTCGAGTTTGATATTGCTGGAATATTCCTAGGATTTAAGCACCTTTTAAATATTAGGTTAAGATCATATATCTCTATCATAGTCGGATAATAAACTGAAATTGTTGGAATATTCCTGCAATTTTAAAGTGGCACAAATTCTATTTGGTATTGTTTGAACTCGGACTGATTAAACTTTTCAACAGTTCCGAGTTTGAAATTGCTGGAATATTCCTAGGATTTAAGCATCTACTAAATATTAGGTTAAGATCATATATCTCTATCATATTCTGATAATAAAATGAAATTGTTGGAATATTCCTGCAATTTTAAAGTGGCACATATTCTATCTGATTTTATTTGAACTTGGACTGATTAAACTTTTCAGCAATTTCGAGTTTGAAATTGCTGGAATATTCCTAGGATTTAAGCACCTTCTAAATATTAGGTTAAGATCATATATCTCTGTCATACTCGGACAATAAAGTGAAATTGTTGGAATATTCCTGCAATTTTAAAGTGGCACAGATTCTATTTGATTTTATTTGAACTTGGACTGATTAAACTTTTCAACAATTTCGAATTTGAAATTGCTGGAATATTCCTAGGATTTAAACACCTTTTAAATATTAGGTTAAGATCATATATCTCTGTCATACTCGGACAATAAAGTGAAATTGTTGGAATATTCCTGCAATTTTAAAGTGGCACAGATTCTATTTGATTTTATTTGAACTTGGACTGATTAAACTTTTCAACAATTTCGAGTTTGAAATTGCTGGAATATTCCTAGGATTTAAGCACCTTTTAAATATTAGGTTAAGATCATATATCTCTATCATACAGTTCAATAACAATAATGAAATTGTTGGAATATTCCTGCAATTATAAAGTGGCACAAAGTATATTTGATTATGTTTAAACCTTGATTGACTAAACTCTTCAAAATCCGAGTATGAAAGTCACTGGAATATTCCTAGGATTTAAGCACCTTATGCTCAGTAGATTTGGATCATATATTTTCGCTGTTTCATAAGTCAGATCATAAACTGAAATCATTGGAATATTCCTGCAATTTTAACATTTAGAAAAAAGGTACCATTGGTGTGCTGCAGTCTTTAAATGTGCTCATTGAAGTTAGATGGCCCATCTTACTTTACCTGAAGTTTCAAATAATGGCAACTCATGTGAAATTGTAGGAATATTCCAAGGATTTATTACCGCTTAATTGTTAGATTTAAGTACAGAAATCAGTGATTATGTCTGATGATTTGAGAGATGATTGAAATCATTGGAGTATTCCAGCAATTTTAGAGAATGATAGAAATTACTAATAATTATGCCCCTTAAATATATATTCATAAAATTAGTTTCCCTTTGTTTAACTTGAACGTTCTGTTTTTCACAAAAGTTTAAAATTGCAGGAATATTCCTATGATTAAGCCCCACTCATGTACTGAAAAAGATTTCAGAATTTAAAGTTTTTACTCAACTAATGTTACTCTTAAACATTCGAGTGAAAATATTTAAAATCATGGGAATATTCCTGCAATTTAAGATGCTATATTTCCTAAGACACGCATTGTATATAGCGGGTAAGTTTCTATTAGTCAAACAGTTTATAAATGTTGCATGAATAAATTGTATTGACAGGTTGTTTTTGTATTATTATTTCATTCAGCTTGAATTCGATGGGAAAATCAATGGAATATTCCAGCATTCAACAGGACAATCTGTTCAGAATATTGCGAATATACCAACGATCTGGCTTTAGATTCACTTATTTGCCCAACTTTCTCGCTGCTTTCAAGGTTTCAAATTGTAGGAATATTCCAGCAATTTTTTTAGTAATCTTGTTTTATACCACCGATTTTGTTATGTTTTTATCAAACATGAAAGAGATAATGAGAAAAATACCTTCGTTCAAAGCTTATTTTATGGTACCGAAAATGCCGATTTTCCCTACAAAAAAGGGATTATTGTGTATAATCCTTTTTTATTTTGTACTTCCTTCAGTGTGATGTACCTCACTCTTCTTCATTGTTTTATATTTTGCAAGTTCGAAAACTATTTTGCGAAAATCAATTTTAAAAGAATGTTTAGCTTGCAGTGTTCTATTTATCCGGAGCTCTGGAGGATATCCATTGATCATTTTCTTGCGTTTTAGGCGTATAGAAACAGCACCTTGTTATTTTTACTTTAATGCCAAGTTTATCAAAGCGATATAATATTTAAAAGCTCCTGTGTGCTTCTTTGGACGTCAAAGCTCTTCCAATAGTGCTCTGCTCTTACAGAAAAGCATTTGCTTCTGGATAAAAGAGTTATTTATTTTAGTATTTCTCCCCCGTTGAAAAGAAAGACACAAATGAAAATGACAGAGTTGTTTTTTCTTTTCCTGTTTTTAATTAAGCCTATTTTATAAACTGTTAACACATTTACAAATTAACATATATTTACAATACTTAACTATCTCCAAAGGTCACACACAGCCGAATCAGCCCCGTGCTGACATCGTTGTACCGTCATCAACGTCAGCATGACGCTTCAACGCGGTGTACCGCTGGAAACAGGTAAAAAAGCGAATGATAAATGAATTCCAACACCCTGACGCGTTTAATTTAGCCCATTTTATAAACTGTTAACATATTTACACATTAACATATTAACACCTATTTACAATACTTAGCTATCTCCAAAGGTCACACACAGCCGAACCAGCCCCGTGATAACACCGATGTACCGTCATCAACGTCAGCATGACGCTTCAACGCGGTGTAACCGCTGGAAACAGGTAAAAAAGCGAATGATAAATGAGTTTCAACACCCTGACGCGTTTAGAGGGTTAGAACTTGTGATGTGATACCGTTAACAGAGCAATGCGTTTAATCGTCTTTAATGCGGTGTCATCGACGTCGATAGGACGCCCCAACTCTTTATAAGAAGTCCAATATACATGTTATGACAGGGCTGTTGTCGCTGAAAGTATATCAATTTATCATAACTTGCAGGGGACGGAGACAATGGTAATTCGTTTGAAACTCAAGACGATATGGGTGAAGTTCTGCCTGTTCTGAAAAAGGTTAGCAAAAAATAACAAAAAAAAAAACAAAAAAAAAAACCAAACAAAAGACAAAATCTATGTACCATTACCCGAAAAACAACAAATTTTAATGATTATTTTTTCTCGAAAAATCGAAGTAAATATTTACAGTCTGCGGCATATATATAAATACGACGCTGAAAGAAGCTGATATTGACCTTGTTGACTGTATATTTTAGAAGGGTTTGGGATCAAAGATATCTTTGTTTGTTATGCGAGTCTGAGGATCTTAAATCGCCACAAAAACTCTGTTGGTAATGATTATCAAAAAGAAAAAAAAAGAAAAGAGAAAAGCTAAAAACAAAAATGAAATAAAATGAAAAATAAGTAATAAGAAAACAGCACATGTTTTACACGTAACAATTTCTGAGGTAAGGTGTGAGGGTTGAACAATTCTGATAATCCACCGATATTCAGATAGATCGCCAACCAAAGACTCAGTTCAGCCTGGGCATCCACTCATTCTGATTAGAGTCTTTGCTGCAGGCGTGGAAGTAGACCCTAAGCTACCCTAAATGTGCAAACCGAAGACCAATCAGACTGGGCAGATGCTCAGGCTGATCTTAGTCTTGGCGCTGCGCACATCTCACTTTGTTGGTTTTGTCGTGTCGCAGTTGAGACAATCATACCTGCAGATGAGTAGTAATATTGAAATCATGCTTTTCAGGCCTTAACTCATTGGAGTCTCTTGGACTATTCCGTCCTTATAAATTTGATGAATCTATTTGTCAATTAAGGGATGCTTGATATAGTTAATGATTTTTTATTTTCATTTTATTTCAAGGAAAAATACCTATTTGTTTTATGCCAATAGTGTAGATCCTAGGGTCGTATTTATTAAATGACTTAAAGACAGGGATGGTACTACATAAGGAGGATTAACTTCCACAGTGTCATTCTGTCTCTTGATCACATAGTGTCAACACCTCCAGTCAGCCAATAAAATCATCAGACATGTTATTCTGGTCCACTGATTGGTTGACTAAATTTTCACACCTTTACCTATACAGGTTTGATTGCTTCGTGCTGGGAACCAGACCCCCCGGCAGAGAAGTCCTGTCTTTAAGTGGTTGCTTTGCTGTTGCTAAGGCTGAATTTCTATAAAGGAGATTCCCTACGACTACAAAATTTGCTCTGGAGGAACAGTCTGAAAAAGACTGTTTCTCTATAGCAAATTTTATAGTTGTAGGGAATCTCCTTCATAGAAATTTAGCCTTAGCAACAGCATAGCAACGACTTAAGTTGTTTTATAAATCAGATCAGATTCCACGTATTACGCTGTCTGATATGGACTTGGACTGTATCTTAACGTCCCTCTTATTGGATGTTAGGTGTAAGTTGAATAATACTTGAATGGTTTGAACTGTATTTCATCGTTGGGCTCATATGTTTGTGACTTTTTTTTGCCTTTCAGAGCGTGGTCTGTTATGAGTTTATTTGTTATGGTGAAAACTGTTTACATGGTAATATTACGGAAGGTAACTCGTCCGTAAAGACTTGTACAACTACTGGACTGTGTTACGTACGTAAACCATTGCATCTATGTTAGATTTTGGAAAAGTTTGTCTTGTCTTTCAGTCAAAAGTCAATAAAAAGTAAAATACTAGAAACAAATATGTCATTCATTTGTATTAAATGTTTTTATATGAAGTACCGGTACAAATTTTTTCAAAGAGTTATTTTTTTTTCTTCGTCAAAATAATTAAATACTTTTATTTTCTGAATCTGTTAATGTCTGGAAAACAGCCAAGTTTTTTTGAAGGCAGCTTTTTTCCCCTTGTTCAGTTTCTTCGCACAAACAGCATGCTGGGATTTCTGAACCTAAATAACTTTGGCACATGCTAAGAAATGCGTGTCTCTGATGTCATGGTTCACAATTCTATTTCTCTCTAACCGTGAGCTGGGGCGGAGGTCATGGCATGTCGGAGGGGTAAACGCTATCCCACCGAGCTGTGCAGCACGTTGGCAGTCACATTGTCAATGTTTGGCGCAAGATGAAAGATAGTGCAAGCCGATGTATGAAGCAGACGCAACTTTGGACAGTCCCTTGGAAAACAACTATTCTAAAACGATTCACTTTCTATTTTTAAGTATAACTATTCATTTCCTTGTTATGAATGCTTTCTAGCAATTTTTTAAAAAAAAGTAGCAGGCCTTTTATGCATATGAACCTCCAGATAACAATCTTCTAAATGATGTTTTCAAAAGATGAATGTTTCTTATACAGTATTTGATGCAAATGGGCATTTTTTGCAATTACGGTTAAACTCAGATTTACAAATAATTGCGTTTAGTTCATTTAAGTTTGAGTTAAGGTCTTGAAATTGACTGTTTCTCTTCAGCTTTTACGTTGTTTTATCTTGATACAGTCGCTGAATATTTCTCAATGTACTGTATTTGGAGTCCTTTTATTTTGCCAGATCGGTCAACAGGAAAGCATTTTGTTTGCAAAATGAGGGTCGAACTTCTTGCAAACGTCTATCCAACCCCAATCTAAAAGATTTACTCCATTTATAATAATAACAAATAATAATTTGATGAAATAGTCCATGCAATAACTCCGACATGGTCTAACTATACATTTAAAATAGAGTTTAGATAATAATATTTGATAAAAGTGACATTAAACAAAAATAGGATAAAATTTTAAAAGATCGCGGACCGCGCTCGAAATCGCATTATTGGACAAAAATAATTCATTCATACGTCACAATCACGTGCACGAATAAGAAAAATACCTGTACGTGATCTCAAGACACGCAGTCAAAATCGATATTCTGTCAGGCCGTGAGGAAATAGGTAATTTGCAATTTAATTTGAAGAGTATTTTTCATTCCACATTTACCGAAAAAGCATGCATTTTCTCAAAATTTGTACGTTTATTATTATGAGATTATTACATATTTTCTTACGAAACTTTGTTAAATAATTGTTTCTGACAACTAGAAATAAACGAGGGAGACAATCTTTAACATTTCTTCATATATCACGGATAGTTTTGTGGAGGGATAGATGATCGACGACTCTATTATACTAATTACATGTACTAACATTTCATAGTCCGCAAGGCTAGAGTTTCAAATATCAAGACTTTGTTGGTAGAGGTGAGATTGTTGTAACGGGGAAATTGCAATTGTTGTAACGGGGTAATCGCAATTGTTGTAACGGGGTTATCACAGAACAAGACTTGTGTCAACAAGATACGATAAGATTAATTTAAAGTCGGCAAGTTTACATCAAAGCAACATAAGCTCTTGCGAGCGTTTGAACCGACTGCTGTTACCAAGATATAAATATTCAACAAGAGTTAACAACTTTAAGACTGACTAAGCTAATTAGTATGCAACTTAGCTACTTGACAACCTAAACAAACATGTAAAATGTTGAAACATACCTGGACAGAGCAAGGTTTGCAACTTGGGTCTATCAGAACTGGAGGGTAGTGCTTCAAAAGTGGCAGCCCAATTGCTAAATATCAAACACTGCACCACCCTCCAGTCAATGTGAAGGAAACCTCTACCCGTCCTGGTTACTCTACTAACAGCTTGCAGCTACAATTTAGAGAAAGACATACATAAAAATTTAGCACAGGTTAAATGAACACATGTATATGAGCCGCGACACGACAAAACCGACAATGTGGTTGTGCGCCCAGAGCAGACTTAGATTAACCTGGGCATCCTCGAAGTTTGATCAGACTCTTCGTTAAGTGCTCAAAGGGTACCTAAGGGTCTAAGCTACCTCCATGCGGACAGCGAAGGCTCTGATCAGACTGAGCGGATGCCCAGGCTAATCTGAGTCTGCGCTGGCCGCACAACCACTTTGTTGGTTTTCTCGCGTCGCGGCTCATAAAGTATTTGAATAAATTAAAATGAGCATATGCCAGGATAAAGCAGGTTCACAATTGAGAGCTGTCAAATACTGAACAGGCGGTAGTGCTTTACAAGTGGCAGCTCAATTGTTAAACATCAAGCTCCACACCGCCCCTAGTCAGTGTGAAAAGTACTCCACCCCATCCTGTGCAATACTGTGTTTACCCTGAAAAACAATGCAACAATAAAAGCACAACAAACATTTAGGACAGGGACAAATACAACGCAGCTAATACGCGGAGATATTAGTAAATGCATACAGAACAAAAGCAAATAAGCCAGGTTACAAAAAGCAAACAAGAAAAGCATAAAAACATAGGAACTGATTTAAATAAGACTTCGCTGATCCGACACTGATATCCAGGAGTTTTGTTAAAATTTAGTATCATAGGCTGAGCATTTATAATTTAGATATTTTTGCCTTTCCAATTTGATAAGTATCAAACCCTTAGCTATCTATTAAGCGCCCAGCGAAGACTCTGATCAGACTGGGCGGATGCCCAGGCTGATCTGAGTCTTCGCTGGGCGCACGTGCCACTTTGCTGGTTTTGTCGTATCGCGGCTCATTTAATGATGTCAGATTTGTCTCTCAAGGAATGGCAGTCAGCACAATTTACAATTTTGGTTCACACTTTACATATATGAGATTACTAAGCAGATACTTAAAGGTATACTTCCTCGTATGTCATTATGAAATAACCACAAAAGAATTAAACGGATTAGTTGTATGCACCACAATTAAGAATTGTGCAAAAAATCTTCACCCCAAAAGTCTTTGGTACGGAGGCAGAGACGATATATCACTGCGAACCCTTCTTGAATATTCATGAACATTTTTCGCCATAAATTGATTGACTCCTTAATGGGAATAAAAAGGCGTTTCTGCAAGCACGCTTTGCATTTTATGAATAGTGGAGTAAATAACCTTACAATAGCATTAATCTCTAATCCGTGCACGTGAGATCTTTTCAGCCAATAACTGTCCGATGTTGATTAATGAAAGGGCTTAAAATTAATCATGATATAACGTTTCCCTGATTTACCATGATTACTGGGCGTAATAAGTATTCGTTTTTGGCGGGAATGACGACCCGCTATTCGCGCGTTTTTATATATTTTCTTAAATTCCCCTACTTCCAGTGACCTGAACAAATTATAAATTTGGTAGATAAAAGTACTTTTACTATAAATCATTTTTATGTCTTTGATACGATTTTTCTTGAGAAATTTGAAATTTAACAGAAACATATCAGGGCGTATATCTTTAACATGCGGTTGCTATATCTTACGGACTGTGACAGTAGGTGTGTTTAAAGTTGACATTTTTTGTAACCCATCTTCATCAAGTCTTGAGATCAGCATCTCTCTCAAGAACACCAATGCGTACTTCTATCATTAAAGATTGAATTTCATTCACTGGAGATACCTCATCTTTCTGCCTGTGTCATATCATTGCTTATCAAAAATTGTATAAGCGAATAGCGAGAGCACTTTGTCTATACGCTGGGGTATATGTTCTTAGTTGGTATCTAAAACCTTTCTGAGTTGACTGAAAACGCCTTACTCCTGAGTTATACTCAGCACCTACATCTAAAGAGATCCTGTTATAACTTCTAAAGACTTACCTTTCAGTGACACACTTATTATGTATATGACCCATTCGTCCTTTAAAAGTATAAGCAGAGCTCCGCTAGCGGGGTAATATACGCACGTTTCTGAATGGTTTTTTTGCACCGTTTCATCCTTGTCTACATTGCTTTCAAGTTTATTAAGACATTCCAAACACTAAGGTTCTCAAAAGCCTTAAAACAGTAATCAAAATGATGTAATAAAAAAATAGGGAAGGGGAAGCAATTTTTCTTTCATTAGACATACTGTCTCAACCTAATAAACATTGCTATAAAGTTTCGTCAAGATATTCCATACGGTTACCTAGCAATGACTTGCCCAAGAATAGCCGTAGAAATTCATCAAAGGGATGTAACTCCATAAATAATGAAGGAAGAGCAATTATTCTTATATAAGACACACAGCCTCAACCTAATACACATTGCTATAAATTTTCATCAAGATATTCCATATGGTTGCCTATTTATCGCTTGCAAAAGAATAGCCTTAAAAATATTCAAAGGGAGGTTACTAAAAAAATAAGTAAGGGGAGGCACTCGTTCTTATATGTGATATATTGTGTCAACCTAATATACATCACTATCAAGTTTCATCACAATAGTCCAAAGGGTTAGTTAGAAATGAGGTGTACAAATTTAGTCTGACAAAATAATCAGAGGGATGTAACTCAAAATCTAAGTCAAGAGGAGTAACCATTTTTGTACGAGACACGTTGTCTTAACCTCATATACATTGTTATAAAGTTTCATCATGACATTCTAAAGAGTAACCAAGTTATGGAATGCTAAAGAATTGCCATAGAAACTGCCATAGACGAGTTTTTTTCAAAGGGCTGTAACTCCGCAAAATATCATCGGAGCAAAATTTCCATATAATATGCGCTACTCCACATCGTAGTCTTACTGTTTACAAAGTTTCAGCTTAATTGAATGAAAACTATAGGAGGAGTTATCCGACAACGAACACCCCAAGAAGTCTAAGTAAAGGGCTGTAACTCCGCTAAAAACCATTGGAGCGTAACTTCGAAACGATATGCTCTGGTCCATCTCATAGTCTTGCTATATACCAAGTTTCAGCTCGATCAGATGTAAACTGAAGGAGGAGTTATCCGGAAACGAAAAGTTTACGCCGGACGGAAAGACAGACGGACGCCAGCGCCATAACAATATACATCCTGTTTTTCAAACGGCCATATAAAAATTGGTCAAATAATTGGCCATATAATCATTTTTTTCTTATCAAAAATGAGGCAGGTAAACCTTCTTCTTTTGTTTTCTATGTATAATTATAGATTCATCATATATTTGTATGTTTTAATCCTTTCCAGTCGCACGTCATTTTCTAGAAGCTTATTTTTATATTAGCTGGTTCTATAGTTGTACATTAGATGTCTTTTCTCTTGCTTGTTAATCTCTTTCATAATGTTCTTCTGCTTACTTTTCTTTTGTCTTAATCTTTATTTCTGTAATTTTATTTGTTTTGTATCTATCTCTCTCTTTTCTCTATTCTGTTTTATTCCCCTGGTTCCATCTAATTAAGCGTTTCCCTAGCTTCCTTCCTTGTTTTATAATACATGACTCTATTCCAGTCCTCATGATCTACCTTTATGAATTTTCTTTGACAATGCACCTTACCATTTATCTAAACCAATAAATACATAATTATATAATGTAAACTAAATCCGTTAACATAAATGTCAACGTGTTTCTTTTTTCCCCCAGTTTATACGTATATAAAACATTTAGGGTTACTTTCAAGTTCATCTATGTCATATAGCACTTAAAGTTTATCTGTACAAACAGGCTTTCCCATCTATTTGGGAAAGAGCTGCTGACTCGGCTTATCACTTGTAATTTATTGTTTGCTGGGATGTCTTTGTCAATCTTTCCCTTTGATGTTGGGGATAGGGTTTGGGATCTGATTCAGTCAGTTCCTGAAGTGTAGTTACTCTTTAAATTTTCATGAATGTCATCACCCATGAAAAAGTCAACGTTTCTGCTTTAAAGAAAAATCTAAATATCTATCTAACAGTTTGTATATATAAGGGTGTGTTTGCCAAAATTCTATGACAGAGTTGTATCTTATTCTTTCTGATTTAGGTATATAAAAAAGGCACAGAATATGGATTAGGAGTATATGCTGGGTGCCGTAGTGATTGCGAGATTCGAGATGTAGATATGCCCACAGATATTACGACAGAATACACGAATACAGAGGTGCCTTGGATATCAGGGTCAACCATCTTGCCCAAAAGACGACGAAAGCGGTCCTCTAATGCTTCAACTGGCATTTGTTGTAATACAGCTCTGTGTAATCATGATAGTCCATGTGGGGAGCGCCTCTGTGAAAAGCAAAATATAAATGTAAGATTCGCTCTGTAAATGGCTGGCTCGTTCAGGGTCTATGCCATTTTCAAAGTAGTTTAGTCATTTTCAGGGCTTGAAGAACGTGAATGAAGATGGTATAAACCGGGGCTAGAGAAGAACTAAGAGCTGGATGTATCTTATTCACACGACAAAAAACGTGTCTATTTATTTTCTGTTATATAGACTTGATTTGATAGAGAACGTGCCGAAACAAACAAAACAAAAAGAACGTCTTTCATCTTCTTAAAGTATATTGTTATAGTGGAAAAAAATTGAGCAATAATTAGCCTAGCTAATCTTTAAATGTTTGCAAGGTGTTTGAGACATTGTGTATATGCTTTCAGACAGGTTGACTGATAATGTTACGGTTATGACGAGACAAACATTTGAAGGTTACAATATTATATTAACATTCTGTTAAGCATTAGACATTCTGCATTCTTTAAGACAGATTGTTCTAGTACTGTATTAGTTATGATTCAGAAGGACTACAGATATTTCTGGCATGTTAAAGTTAATACAATTGCCACAGCACTGGTTATGTCATGATACTGATTTTTCAGGTTGTTGGGGCGTGCATTCTGCTTATGCTTTAGGCCAGGTCTCCACGACTTTGTTTAGTAAAGAAACTGGCTCGACTAAACAGGCTGTTTGGCATGCACAGTATGCATGTGATTCAGACAATTTGCCAGGTGTCTGTTTATTTTATGATCCTGGCTTGACTTTTGAGACTGTTTTAGTATACACAAGACGCATACAATTTAAAATGATTTGGCACGACCTTAGTAATGTTACGATTCGTGCAAGGCTGTTTTGGCATGTTCTTTCTACACGTGATTTAAGACAAGTAGCAAAGACCAGATTTCATGATTAAACAATACACAGGAGTAACCACAACCACTAGGCACAAGTCACCAAACACATCTGTTAAGTCTAAGTTTATGTTTTGCATTTGCGCAGATGAACATCAGTTGACAAATTGCAGATGCTCAAGATTGATAAAGATAATTTATTTTACATGTCAACATCCAATATCTGCATTACGATAAGAATGTTTATCTGCTCTGAATGTGAGTGGAATCATACATTTAGAATTTGCGCACTAATGTATGCGTCGTTTAGTAAGCTGACCATTTGGAAGTAGCCGCTAGATAAACACTTTCAGTCTCATTAACCGTTTTCTGCAGATTAGAATGCGACTTCGTTGCGGCTGCATTTGTTTTATGTTCGGTGCTGTTTAATTTATTGTGTTCTCATTTTAACCCTTCGAAATTCAAAATAGAAAATAGGTAAAGATAGTTATTAAATGTTTTTCGAATAATTTGCTTAGTCTGTTGTAACCCTTCTGTTGGTCTACTAAATTATTTAGTTCAGTAAAGATAGCTGAGTTGCCACCTTTTTGGGAAAGAGCTGCTGACTCGGCTTATCACTTGTAATTTATTGTTTGTTGGGATGTCTTTGTCAATTTTTCCCTTTGATGTTGGGGATAGAGTTTGGGATCTGATTCAGTCAGTTCCTGAAGAGTACTCTTTAAATACTTATTCTGTGCATGAAAACACTGCTAGCGCAGACGTTGAATGCGTAACGTTTATTTGACGCGACGTCACGATCAAACGTTAGCGCCACAGTTGAGATGATGTTCTTCTAGCATTTTACGCTTTTCATATAAATTGATAAATGTTCCCCTCAAATACTATTTTAAGAGTTAATGTTTTTTTTCTGTTATTCTCCAATACCTGACCTTTTTCAATTTTTACTTTGATCTCTGCCTATTCAAACAAGGTGTCAGCTTTCCCATTTTTTCGAGTGCCCTATTGTTTTTCAGACTGAAGTAAAATGAACAATTTATCAATTTCAAATCATACAACCCTGTTTGATTCTAATAAATGCAAAACATAAGTTCTCAACAGAAGGTTTCTGACGTTCCCGAGTATATTTAAATAAATCAAGAAAATAGTGAATGTTTGTACCATGCAACAACGTTCGCCTAGTCCCTCAGGACTATTGATTACCTCGGGCGAAGGCTGATTGGTTTTCAGGGTTTAAATGGTGGTGTTCCTTAAACGTTTGCTCCTGTATTTCAGTGTATTGTTTGCACCCCAGAGATCTACAGGTGTCACAATATGGTGTTCTTGTCGAGTCTTTGTCTCTGATTCATCATATGTCTTATTTGTAATATTTAAAATAGGTAAAAATAGATGTTGCTGCTGTTTTCAATAAGAGTAGCTGAATGACCACACGTTTTACGAAAAATGTTGTTCATTTGTTTTACCTTGCCCGTCTTTCGTGAACTTTTGTCAATTTGCGTGTGCGTTTTTTCCATTTTGTTGTTGCGGGCGGGATTTGGGATTCGATTGTATTTGAGCTGCGACACGAGAAAACCAACAAAGAGGTTGTGCGCCCAGCGCATTCTCAGATCAGCCTGGGCATCTACCAAATCTGATCAGACTCTTCGCTAAGCGCTTAAAGGGTAGCTAAGGGTAAGAGCTACCTTCATCCGGATAGCAAAGACTCTGATTAGACTGGGCAGATGCCCAGGCTGATCTGAGTCTGCGCTGGGCGCACAACCACTTTGTTGGTTTTCTCGTGTCGCGGCTCATTTTATGATGCACGTTGCACATGTGAAGGTTACCTATATTGATGCAAGTTATATTCCATTAGTTTTTTTCAGATTGACTTTGATTTTAGTTTTTGGTCATTCTTTTTGCTCGGGAGAAGATTGTTTATTTGAGGTTCATTGTTTTCAATTATTTTGTTTCTGACTGACTTTGATGTGAATATGCTATCTTGTTATATATGATATTCATTGTTTCTCAAAACTTGGTTTTGACAGACTTTGATAATTATGTTATTATGTTATGATTCACGTGGAGGTTTGCTTAGATAATGCTCTTTGTTTCTCATGATTTGGAGTTTGGCTGACTTTGACTTGTTATAATATTATGAAGCACGTTGTGCGGGAGAGGTTTGTTTTATACAAGTATGATGTTGATTGTTTCTCATTATCATGTTTCTTACAGATTTTTATATGTCTTTATGTTTTGCTGACGGGAGAGCAAGGCAAGGTTGAATATTTGATTTTAATTAAGTATTATTTTGTTTCTGACAAGCATTGACATATCTGAGGTACGGCACACTGGAAGAGGCTGATTTTGTTTCTACCAGGCATTGGTATATTGTGCTGTGCATTGCGCTTGAGAAGGATGAGTGTATGATAGTAGTTTTTGGTTCTAAAAGATTTCGGAATGTTATGATGCACGTAACACTCAGTCTGGAAAAATTCTTGTCTGGTGCTTAATGTCTCCCAGCATTCTGTTGCCTTCAGGCTTTGGTATGTTATTATACTCGTGTTACTCGGAAAGTTTGTTCTTATGACGCTAATTGTCTCCAATAGTTTTTCATTTTTTACAGGACTTGGTGTGTGTTCAAGTAAGTTGCACTGGGGAAGGTTGTTTGTATGATTTTATCTTCAAAGCTGGCTTTACATTCCCAACTTGTACTGCTGACGAGAATTCAGTTTGCTATGTAAGTTTGTAATTTACCTCAATTACCCTTAACATTCGCACATCTTATATAGCTGCTGTTTTAACAGCTGTCTTAAAATTTGAACAAGTTTATTTAACAATCATTTGTCAAAAACTCCTGGCGGTATTTTTAGTAAACTTCTAAAGATTTACTTCTAGAACCGAGAAAGCATTCAAAAGAAGGAGCATGGGCCATACTGACCTGGTTTTATTCCGCTTGCCCAGGTCCTCTACCTCTTTGTAAAAACTTTGGTCTTTGTAAATACCTGAGAGAAGGCACCAGCTTTACATTGGAATGTGATCGCGACTTTGACGTAAAAACAAACAGATCATGTGACTTTAAAATGTTATGTATGTTATACAATACAGAGGCTATGACTTAGAAATACGGTGCATCACATTCTAATTATATGATAACACACATAATAACATGCTAATGTGTCTTTTCTACGCTTTGCACACACTTAATAGCAGTCTGTTGGATCTGTATATACTTTCCAAACATATTTTTGCATGTTATTGTGCTCTGCATACTAATAAAAAGCAATCAATGTAGTATGGAGTATATAGTTTGCAGGAACAGTTGCATATGGGCTTCAGTATTATTACCCCAAACCCACTCCCAGCCTAATACGTTTGAAAAAATCGTATAATAATTGTAGATTAGAAAAGAACAGACTTCAGAGGAACTTTCTGTGAGTGCTGGATGTGGTCCACCCTGTGATACAAATGTTGATCCTGGCTCTTCAGAAACACCAACGACTCAGCTGACGGAATTCGAACCTAGACGACGGCGGGCAACAATTACCAACCCCAGAGAATGCTGTAGCACATATCTATGTAATCATGACAGCCCGTGTGGAAACTTAACGTGTGATCAAGCGATGCCTGTCTTTTCAAATGTAAACTATTAATATTAGATGGCAGATCAATTTTGACTTGAATGGCGAAAATATATTACTCGCTAAAGTAGTTCATCAGTCCATTTACATATCGGGACATACATAATAAACTCAGAAAGTTTCGTGAAAACTTTATTTTTGCTAAATAGAGAAAATGGCAATGATCAGGAATAGACACAATTGTTAAGCACATCCTGCTCCAAACACCAAATGGGAAAAGAAAACAATCTGGGGCCGTATTTATAAAACGACTTAAGTGGTTGCTATGCTGCTGCTAAGGCTGAATTTCTATAAAGGGGATTCCCTACAACTATGAAATTTCCTCTGGAGGAACAACCTGAAACAGACTGTTCCTCCAGAGCAAATTCCATAGTTGCAGGGAATCTCCAACATAGAAATTTAGCCTTAGCAACACCATAGCAACGACTAAAGTGGTTTTATAAATACGACCCCTGTACGGCACACAAATCAAACCAAGACAAGTGATAAACCGAGAAGACAACTCTTTACCGGCAGATGGTCGCGGTGCTTAAATAGGTGAAAACGCTAAAGGTTAATAGAAAACCGACTAACATGACAATAATCGTAACAAACACACCAGAAGCTCCGCCGTTGAACGGTTAGTAATACATTACTGGTCGGCTTAAACTGGTTTTACACAAACCTTGATATTTAGAGAACTACTATTTAGGATTAAATACTAAGCTGGAACAAGATTAACAGTCAAGATAACACGGAAACGCTGGCTCAGAACAAGTCCAACAGTTCCAAAGAAGTCAAAACTAAAGTGAAACAATGAAATGTTAAAATTTTGAGATAACCTGTAGATCTATATAACAACTTATAAGATAATACAAACACAACCTAGTTGCACAACCCGCAGGTTTGCACTATAATCACTGTGTGAGTCCATCTGTCCGTCCGTCCGTTATCAGTTAGCGTAAACCGTTATCATTTAGCGAAAATGCTTATAACTCTTGAACCGCATGGGATATTTTGACAAAATTTTGCATACTTATACATGTCAACATTGTCTAACGACTCGCATGCATAACAACCTTATTTGTGATTGTTTCAGTTCCTGGTCTTTGCATACTTTTTACTTTTGTTGAGCACAAGTTGAAAATTTACGGCCAACTACTGAAAATGCTCATAACTCTTGAACACCGTGGTAAATATGGTTCAAAATATGTATGCTCATGTATTAAAACATAGTCTAGCCACCGGCATGCAAAACAGTGACGAGGCTTCATCGAGCAACAATTTGGCCGGTCAAGCTCTTTTATAGAAAATGCTCATAACTCTTGGACCGCTCGGTATATTTGCTTCAAATTTTGTATACTTATGTAATTTAACATCGCCCAGCCACTGGTATGCAAACCAGTGACGACGCTTCACCGAGCATCAATTTGGCCTGTCAAGCTCTTTTATTGAAAATGCTCATAACTCTTGGACCGCTTGGTATATTTGCTTCAAATTTTGTATACTTATGTAATTTAACATTGCCCAGCCACTGGTATGCTAAACAGTGACGAGGCTTCACCGAGAATTAATTTGGCCTGTCGAGCTCTTTTATTGAAAATGCTCATAACTCTTGGACCGCTTGGTATATTTGCTTCAAATTTTGTATACTTATGTAATTTAACATTGCCCAGCCACTGGTATGCAAAACTTCTTATTGCATAACCCGCAGGCTTGCACTATAATCACTGTGTGGGTCCGTCCGTCCGTTATCTGAGTTAGCGAAAACGCTTATAACTCTTGAAGCGCATTCTATATTTTGATAAAATGTTGCATACTTATACATGTCAACATTATCTAACGACTCGCATGCATAACCGTCTTTTTTGATGAACGAGGCTTTGCTGAGCACAAGTTGAAAATTTACGGTCAAGTAGTGAAAATGCTTATAACTCTTGAACCCCGTGGTATATATGGTTCAAATTTTGTATACTTATGTATTTTAAAATTTTCCAGCCACCGGCATGCAAAACGGTGACGACAGTCTAATCAGTATTGCACGACCCACAGGTGTGCACTTTAATCGTTGTGCAAGTCCATCAGTCTGTTTGTCCTTCCGCTGTAATCAGTGAGTGAAATTGCTCATAACTCTTAACAACATGGAGTAGTTTGATAAAATATTCATCATTCTACAAGAAATGACCAATTTTATTTCCATACATTCCATTTGGCACCAGAAACTAATTATTCCAACAATCACCACGGGTTGTGCACATTACCATCTATCTATCTATCTATCTATCTATCTATCTATCTATCTATCTATCTATCTATCTATCTATCTATCTATCTATCTTTCTTTCTTTCTTTCTTTCTTTCTATACTGCAGCACCCTCTTTTGAGTATTATTTGCAGCTGCGCTGTTACCATCAGTTGAATCTATTTTGCAATGGATATTCATCGCTTTTTCTGATTGTCTAAATACGCTTACTTAAAAGGGCAAAAGCAAAATATTACACATTGCAAGATTTTATTGTAAAATTCAGTTTGAATGTGCAACCATTTGGAGTCGTTTCGAACGGTAATACATACATTACTATGTAGGCGGCGTCGTGGCCTTGAGAATCACATACGTACTCGCGTAAATGAGTACTAACACTAGCTTATGCATCTTCGCAAACCAATCAGAATGTTATAGTACGCAAACAGGACAGACCTTAAACTGACCTCGCAGACGCATTTTTCAATATGGTATCCTCTGTTCGCATATGCCATAGTTATAGCAGATTTACACATGAAGCTGCTCAAACCACACACCTACTGGTAATACATGCCAGAAGGTCTAGTAAAGCAGTACGCAAATGATTAATAGAATCTATGATGGGGTTGAGGCCAAGACAAGAAATCCCAGACTAGTTTTTAGATTATTTAGTCTTATGCGAGGCTTGCCGAGCATAAGACTTAAATAATCTGAAAACGAGCCCGAGATTTTCTTGTCGATGCCTCAACCCCACCATTGATAATTTTTCTCACCCATTATATTTTATGGAACAGAATATTCATTGTATACCTTTTTTTCTTGTTGAAGCCATTCCTATAAACTTGAAGCTTATTTTCTATTAATAGTTTTACATGTGAGTTAATTTCACCTTGTGCATGCATTTTTCATGAATGGCAGCTTAAATCAGAAATCTACAGAGACACTTCCTGTACATCACTGGGTGTCAATTTCATATTCTGCATGCAATTTACTTGACAGCTAGTAAGTTGATTTGTTAAATTAAAGTGTGTTATTAATTAGGCTGTATTATATAGCAATGATTGACATTTTGAGACAACTTTCTGAGCCTAGGCTTAGATAGCAGGCTGAGATAGAAAAATCTCAGACATCTCTAGAAAGGGATATTCTTGTCCAATGGGTGAGAATATAAGGATCTGTCATGGGTGTGCGGTGCGGATAGAAAAATCTGTCACGAGGGTCACTGTTCGGCATCACGAGGCTTGCCGAGTGATGCCGAACAGTGATCCCGAGTGACAGATTTTTCTATCCGCACCTCACACCAATGATAGATACTTTTTCTTGCACACCATGTTTTGTTTTAACTTCAGAACTTCTTAAAATGCGTAATTCTAGTGCTTGAGAGGTTTCAATTTGATTTTGAAAGAAGGCGCCGCTTTCAACGACCGACATTCGGCTCTTTACGTCAACGACTGGCGTGCATAAACTGACGTCATTTTTACCGTCTTCGTGACGTCATCATCTAAAATGCCAACGTCACTTGACGACGCAGGTACGTGAGCTCCTATACAACCAATGCATTGATAGCTCGTGATTTTTTTTCCGGTCCTGGGTCAGAACACCAGGGTAAGATGAGATTATCTATCCCAGGTGAAAAGAATGGCATTTTCTATCCGGTGTGCAAGAATACGTTATCTCATCTTATTCCCATAAATACATGGATTTGCAGCTTTCAATTTTCTTACCCAGGGAGTCTGCGAATTCAAGACATGCTCGTTCTTACTATACCCTGCCGATCTCATTCTACCATCCAGAACTTTTTCTGTCATGACTGAAGATCTTGATTTGTGACCATACCACTTTCTTCTGCGGTTCTCGATAATGGGCTCGTTCGACTAATTACTTGGTTAAAGCCGAGTAAAATCTTGATTAGCCCGAGGAGTACTTGGGTTTGCTCGCATGTACCCAAGTTATTAAGCCGACCGTGCTAAAGTAGATATTCTGCTGCTCATGGATCTTACGTACATACTCATTCGTGTTGTGTTCATTTTATCAGCTGATCGGGAGCTGACTCTTAGGTCTGCATTCTTTTGAGTTTTTCTGGCAGGGTTAACAGTTCGCCAACTTACATGAAAGGCGATATCACAAGACAGTGCATCAGCTTTAGTTAGCTTCAAATAAAAGCAAACATTTATGTGCTGCTTGTTGGCTTCAGGTTCAGATTAATCATCGTTGCTGTTGTCTGTGCAAATTTGAAAACCTCAGATTACAGGGACCGGATAAATTGTTTGTTTTTGTTCCTCAACAGAATCCAGGGCAATGGTTACTATCACTTAAGCTCCCCCACCTAGTAATTGAGCCACGACAAAACAAACAATGTGGTTGTGCACCCAGCGCAGACTCAGATTAGCCTGGACATCCGCCAAGTCTGATCAGAGTCTTCGCTGTCCGCATGGAGGTAGCATAGACCCTTAGCTACCATTTGAGCACTTAATAAAGAGCCTGATCAAACTAGGCGGATGCCCAGGCTGATCCGAGTCTGCGCTCGGCGCACAACCACATTGTTAGTTTTGTCGTGTCGCGGCTCAATTCTTATTGCTGTCAGTTCCATGGCGATGCTTCTGTTATGGTATTATAGGATTTTGACGTTTTGTATATTGCTTACTAAACTCTCGGTGATCTGCTGGGAAACAGATGAGCATCTGCTTTTTTCGCATGTCTTGTTTGCTTTGTTTGCTGTCCGTACAGTTTTCCTTTCCCATCTGGTTCTTACAGTAAGATGTGGAAGTCGATGACGTCAGTTCCCGACCAGTGCCTTCGCATCTGCTTTGTAACTTCCTGTATGCAACATTACGTTTTCGTATTACTGATATCGATTTGATGAACAAACCTTTAAACTCTGGATATCATCGCAGAGCCAAGTTCGTCTGTTGCTTTGTCTTTTGAAATTGTTGTTTGAGCTACGAGGATCGTCAAAAAGTTCTGTCACTGGTTTTATATTTCAAAAAAGAAAGATGAAATTCATCCTAATTGAAATCGTTCAGAAACTCTGTTTTTATCACATAGCTGTAGTTAACTTTCCCTTGCATCATTAACATAACCCTCACAATCTGCTCAAATAGAAGGCTACCCTCACCCTACTGGCAAACAACCAGATGCAACTCCGGTAATTCCCAGAATGCGATGCCTGTTATGGCTGCCTGGTGCCTACGATTTCTCAGGTGTATGCCTCGTTTGTTTATTTTCATATTTTGACAGACTTTGGTATGTTATGACATACAATGCAATGGCGAAGGTTGTTTGTACGCTGCTATCACCAAAGCTGGTTCTGAGGTCCCAAGGTGTTATGCTAATGGAGGGCATGTTTGTTATGTACGTATCACAGTGGGAAACTCTTAAAGAATGAATTTCGTTTTTCTGATGTTTCTCGAAGTATAAACTACACTGGGTCGCGTGCAAAGTAACTTTGCACGCGATTCGATGTAGTTTATACTTCGATAAACATCAGAAAAATGAAGTTTTTGCTTATATTTACATTCTTTTCTATCTATTATTTGACCACAAATTTGCGCTAGGGGCTACAGTTGAAACAGAAATTCATTTATACACAGTTTCTGTGCTGAAAGCGGAATAGCTTCATTGACGTCATAACGCCACCTACGTCCAATCAGATGTAGAGAACCATGTTTTTTTTGGCGTCACTGAACGGCTTGTAACGCCACGTGAGCCGATGTAGATATTGAAGTATAAAGTACATTAAGTCCGATGGTTTACCATAGGGCTTTTAAGAGTCATTCTCTGTAAGCATTAAAGTGGCCGGGAAATGGCATCTCTCAGAATTTGATAAAACTTATCATATAAACTTGTTGTGTCATATAACCGGTAAAAACGACATCATTTCCGATCAGTGGTGCTTTGCATGGCAACGCAAAGTTCACTTTTTTCTCAAAAATGACTATTTTCCTTCTTTTACATGTACAAAAAGCATGAAATTCAGACAATCATAACATGAACATAGAACATGATTTTACCAAACATCTTTATACTAGACCAAAGCATAAACCTTGATTTTGAAAATAACTATAGTCTTAGACGCATAGTTCTGAAGATATGTTTAGCTTTTAGGTGCTGAAGTTAAGCTGTATTCACAAAAACACCAAAACAAAAAATTGCTCAAAAATGGGATAATTTGAAACAAAATATGTAAAAAACGCAGCAATAGATTTTTATAATTTTTCAATATGTTGTAGCTCCACTATCACTGATTCATATATGTAAAAATTGGAATGGGTATATCTAACAAACTAGAATAAAGAAAGTCAAAAGATGACTACCATTTCAAAAATCCAAAATATGGATTTTTCACAAACTTGTAAACAACAGCAGATTTCTTTATTTTTTCAATACCAGTTCTGTAGATTGACTGAAAATACACATAGACTTCAGTTGAAATACCTAAATTTGTGCCGGGCCGGGTAGCGCGATCGGTAGGGCACCTGACTCGTAAGTCAGAGGTCCTGGGTTCGAATCCCGGTCTGGCCACATACTTTCGTTTCTCCTTCCGCTGATTCAAGAAGGGCAGTTGTCAGTTACTGGCGAAAGTATGTGCACTTAGTACTGGTTAACCGCTTAGGAGGTCTAAGCCTGCCAAGGAATAGTGTGGTTAGGTTAACTGACCGTCCCGACATGACCTTAGTTGTTTACCGTGGACGTTAAGCATCAAATGAACCAACAACCAACCAACCTAAATTTGTAAAAAAAAAATATGATAGGCATGAAAATAACGTATAATACAGGGGGTAAATTACCCCACCCACTTGGAACACAATGAAAAATTGAGTGAGATATGCAGTTGATTTGGTCAGCTTTGAGCTATACATGTACTTATATTGAACTACAAGGACTCATTTATGCAATCAGTTGAAACACACATGTATTATTGTCCATAGCAACCAGTCTTAGCCCTTAGCAACAGTCCTTTAAACAATGTAAGACTAAGGACTGAGCTATGCATGGAATGACCATTGTGAGCAATAAACTCTGAAGGCACGTAAATGATATTTGATGTCCAGTAGGCTGTTGATTTTTTTTCGAATCAGTTTAAAAGTATGTGCACATATTTGTCCTTGGCAACCATTTTGAGCCCTTAGCAACCATAACTTTTAACAGATTTGGAACTTTGAATAAAATTAACACAACAATGTCTTCCTTTGCAATGTTTAATGTAGACAATTCCACTTTATAGTTTTAAGCACACATCATATTTTTATAAATAATGCTTAGAAACTCTGTTTAGACTCGTCCATAGCAACCACTATTTGCCCTTAGCAACCACCTTCTATCAGATGTGAAGTTTTTGACGGAATTCGATGAGAAATATCTTTATTGAGCACAGACTCAGAAATATCTGAAGCACAGCTGCTTGACCTGTAAAACTTGTCGTATGATACATGTATGTGTATTTAATTATCCTTAGCAACAAATTGGGGCCCTTAGCAACAATATATTTGCAGATTTTAAACCTTTTACTGGATTCACAAAGAACACTACTTAAGCTTAACAAGATATTTGGACCTTTATAAATAAGGTTTAAAGCACAGTTGTTTGACTTTTAGACTTTAGCAACCAGTGTTAGCCCTTTGCAACCATCTTCATATTTGAAAATAGTAACTGTATTTCAAAAAATATCCGTGTGCAACGGAATATATGAATTAAGGAGACAACTGTAAGTTAAAATTAAAATAAAGCTATGTAACTGTTTAATCAACAGCTCAGATAAGGATCAAACATTGCCCACATTAACATATGCATATTTGTTGTAATTCTAGCATTAAGGGCTCCTGATTTGCTGCAAGCTTTGTTTTTTTTTTCTGTCTTGTTTTATAATTATGAAATATAGAAAATAGGTAGAAATAGATGGTCATTAACTATTATGTTTACTGCGACGTTTTGGTTTAACTTGTTACACACAGAAGGTATTATTTTTTAAATGCAGTAACCATTTTTAAAAGTCTGTTAGTAGGTGGTTGCTTAGGGCTATATATCCACATGGTTTTCAACAGATCTTGAAAATCAAAAAACCGTGCTTTAAACTTTATTTAGTAAGGTCTGAATTCCTTGTCGGATATGAACAATATTATTCGTGAATCCAATAAAAGGTTCTAAATCTGCAAAGAAATGGTTGATTTAGGCTTCGTCTAGCTTCAAAGGATATGTCCGTTGACAGGTTTTAGCTGTGCTTCAGAGATTTCAAAGTTTGATGGTGAATAAAGATATTCAACATGGAATTCCATCGAAACTTTCACATCCGATAGAAGGTCATTGCTAGGGGCCAAAACTTAGCTCATAATTATTTACTCTGAACACTGCAAAGTAACAAATCTGTTAACAGTTGGTTTGCTTGGGGCTCAAAAAGGTTGCCAAGGACGGGAGGACAAATATATAGATTTTTCTTAACTGATTCGAAAATTCACTGGGCTGCTGGGCTTGCAATATCATTCAGAAATGTCTTCAGAGTTCACAAACAACATTTCTTGATCCTTAGTCTCACACCATTTAAAGGGCCATTGCTAGGGGCTCATACTGGTTGCTATGGACAATAATACATACCCGTTTGTGTTTCAACATACTGCAAGAGCAAGAGTCCTTGTGCTTCAAGTTAACTTACACATGCTGACAAAGTAAACATAAAAGAGAAAATATTTGGGTGGGGATTCCCTCTAAAGTGACAAATCTGTTAGAGTTGGTTGCTAAGAGCACAAATTGGTTGCTAAGGATGCATAAATAATTTTTTTGAAACAAAATTTAAAAGTCAATCTGACGTGCTTTTAACTTTACTGATAGCTATTGTCATAGTTTGTTGCATATAATAGATATTCTTTTTGAAATGCACCCATTTTTTCAAATTTGTTAATTGTTGGTTGCTGAGGGCCCAAACCCTGAGTCAAATATATATACATATGTTTTTCGACTGATATTATAAGTCAGTCAAGCGTGCTTTGAACATTACTCGATTGATGCATGACTTGTCCTTTTCAGCAGTATATCAGTCATATCAGGATGATGAAAATAGGATAATGAAAGTCTTGTATGCAATGGAACCCCATTTATAGTAGGAAAAATTCTCGCCTCAAGCGGGATTCGAATCCGGTTCGCTAAATCAGTAGGCCAGCGCTTAACCCACTGAGCTACCAGAGCTAAACATTACTCAAAGTTCTCGTCATGGTTTCTTTCTGGTAAAAGATATTCCTTATATGCAGATCAGTCAAAGCTTCCAAATATGTTAAAAGTTGGTTGCTAAGGGCTCAAAATGATAGCTAAGTGCAAATATATCAACTGGATTGAAAAGTAAGTCAGCTGCCTTGCTTCATATATTATCAACAATTGTCTTCATAGTTTACTGCTCATAAAAGGCAACAAGAGTTCAACACCAGCATCACACTTTTGACTTTGATGTGTTTAGTGGTATCCTCAGGACTTCTAAACATTCTATTATATTGACGTAGGCATGAAAGGTGATACTCTGAAGTATGAGGTGATACTCTGAAATATTTGATGCCTAGACCTATCATTACCACTCATAAGCAGCAATGAAAACTGCAAAAAAAACTTTCTGTACAAAATCTTCGAAATTATGATAAGAGAAAATACTCTTTTCAAATGCATATCAGCATTCAACTTTGTTGAAAGTTAATCAGGTCTATTTTTTTGTGTGTGTCTCCCTCTTTGAAAATTGTTGTCGTCGTTTGATATGGAATTTATGAAATAAACTTTCGGTGAGTTTCATAATTTTTTTATGAAATGACCAAGTGTATAACATTTGTTTATCATGTGAAGTTATTAGACCATGCCACACGTTAGTGGCGGGATATTATGCTTTCAAACTGGCTGTCCGTGTGTCTCTCCGTCCATTTCTCGGACGTACGTACGCGCGTCTGTCTGTCCGTTCGATAACTTGAGTAGTTTTCTTCAAACTTGGCATGTGCATTAGTCTCGGAAATATCTTGGTTGGGATTGTTAATGAGCGAATTTCGAAATCTTCGGACAGAGTTATTGCCCTTGTCAATGTTTCAAAAATTGCTTTTGGTCTGTAGTTCCTTTACTCATTGAGATATCGTCTTGAAAATTCACAGAAAAGATTGAAACAATATATCCTTTCTGTTGCAAGCAGAATTTTGTCCACCAGGATTATCTGCCCCTGCCCCAGGGCTATATACATGCATAAAATCATGAAAAAATCTACAAAAAAATCAGGGTTGAAAGTGATTCTCCTGAAACTTGCAACAACTTATTGAAACGATAAAAGCTTCCTGCATGATCAAAATTTTCTCTCCAAGGGTTATCTTCCCCTGGCACAGCCCTATATACATGTATAAAATCATGAAAAAAAATCAGAGTTTTGGTATATCTTTATGAGATTTCACAGAAATGATATAAATATTATTTACAGCTGTTTTTTACAACCAGAATCTAGTCCAACAGGTTTATCTACCCCTGCCATGGGGATATATACATGTATAAAATCATGCAAAAAATTTAATATAAAATCAGAATTGCAAGAGATTTTCTGGAAACTTGCAGCAAATTATCAAATTAATACAAGCTTCCTGATGTGATCAAAATTTTGTCTCAAGGGTTTATATGCCCCTGACCCAGGGCTATATACAGGTATGTAATCATGAAAAAAAAAATCTGTATAAAATCATCAGAACTGAAAGGGATTTTCCTGAAATATGTATTAAATAATCAAAGCAATAACAGCTTCCACTGATGGTATTTTTTTTTTCATCTCAGTATAGTTATCTGCCCCCTGACCAGTATGAAATCATAAAAAAGCTGTATCTGGTATGCAGTGGCGGGGTATTACCCAGTCTTTTAGTGTGCTTTTATTAAGCCTGTTTTTTTTTCTCTCTGAAAAATGACATTATTTGAACATTTTTGTCACATAAGGCATCACGGCGTTTTGTGCCAGTATCAAAGTCTAGTGTAACGCATATCAAATTTTAAACGCCCATTTTGAAAAAAAATATGTCATGGCGCTGTCTTTCCGTGTGTCTGTCCGTCGGTGTGTCTGTCCGTCACAATTCTTGTGCGCACCATAACTCAGTAACCCTTTGGGATATCTTCTTGCAATTTCATAGGAGTGAGTGAGTGAGTGAACTCGGGTTTAACGTCCCAACAACAACGAGGTCATATGGAGACGGGACCTCGGTTTAAAGTCTCATCCGAAAGACCGGAGAAGCGGGGGATCGAACTTGCGACCCCTGGATTGGTAGTGCGGAGTGTTATCCACTACGCTACAGCCGCTCCTAATTTCGTAGGAAGAATATGAATTAGGATAGGGCAAAGTGACACGTACAATAATAGTTGCTCTCCCTTTCTTAGTTTCCAAGTTATGCCATTTTTGATGATTGTTTTTCACGACTAGTCTTGTGCGTGCGGTAACTAGATAACCATTTAGGACATCTTCTTGAAACTTCATAGCAATGCGTATGAAGTCCCAACAATGTGTAGCATTTAACAATAGTTGCTCTCTCTTACTTAGTTTCAGAGTTACATCCTTTTGATAGTTTTTAGGCTTTTTGTGTACACTAATCTTGTGCATACCATAACTTGGTAATCGTTTAAAATGTCTTGATGAAACTTTACAGCAATGCGCATTATTACAAGATAATGTGTTGCATTCAAGTATAGTTGCTCCACCTTACTTAATTTTGGAGTACCTTCCGTTTGATTTGTTGCTTAAGGCTACTCCCATTTTCTCCTTAACCCATTGAAATATTTTGCTGGAATTTGTAGGAACAGGTATAATAATAGGGCAATGCATTTTGAGTAAAAAACACAACTCTGGCTAACTTCCTGAATAATCTGCCCTTGCATAAATTTCCCGTTTACTCTGTAACTCCTTAATAGTTGAAAATATTTTCACGAAACTCTACGGTTATGTGTATATTCACACTGGTAACAAGGACAACGTACAGGAAACTTGCTTGCTCTGCTCATCAGGATAAGTTTGTTTCAGAAGTATAGTCTCCCAGAACATCCACCTCCCGACTCTTGAGATAGGAATAAAAAGTTTTACTAAATTGATATGCGTATTCAAGAAATGCTTGAAACATTTTTTGGACAACAACGACCATGACAACCTTATTCAAGCACTGCATTGATACCGGACGGAATTTCTTAGAAAAAACTGGTCTGACTAAGAGGTCTAACAAACTGCGGGGTCCGTAAGAATGACAATTTGAAATTAATCTAAGAGGTATGCGAAAACAATCGAGTTCTATAGTACATTGCCTTCGTTGCCTGTGTTGAATGCCAGATCTGTGTGATAAGGTACACATGTAAGGGAATGTTTTAGGACCAAGAATGGTAACTCAAGTTTATCAGATCCGCCTGTTTATCTTTCTGTTAACAATCTTGTTCATTCTGTAACTCCTTCATGGCACTAGATCGGGTGTATAATGGGCCGCTTAAAAAGCTCTTTTTTTTAATGATGTTAGCCTCTGAATAAAAGCCATGTCATATGATAAACACAAATATGGCTAATTTGAAATTATAATTTTCAAATGAAAAAGATATATTCATTCTTTCCACTTCATATCTGATGTTTTCTTTTCGAGAAAACTTTTGATGGCAACTCTCTTATTATTGCTGGCCAATGTGGGTGGGGTAATTAGACCCCATTAGATCAGTTAATTAGAGCTTTTAGCACACCTTTCTTTAACAATTATGTCAGTCATCATCGACGAAATATCGAGTAGACATAAATGAATAAGAATACATCTTTTCAAACATTTTTGTAGTGTTTTCATTGTAATATCTTTTATATTATACAATTCAAATGATGTTAATTGGTTCCTTCCCTAGACAAAATTCCTTTTGTTTTATATTTCATAGCTCTATAGCAAAAAATGCATGTTTTTTCTTCCCAAAGTTGGTCAAAAAGGTTCCAATACTTAGCAAATTGTAGAAAGAAAACACACCTTAAGTTATCTGTTGTAAGAAGTGGGTGGGGTAAGTAGACCCCATAAATTTTGATGTGAGACAGCTTCTGTATGCAAAGTTTAGCAAGGATACCTAACTGTGGTAATATTTCTTGTTAATTTGTTGATTTTGGATCTTTCAAACAGATATATGAGTAAAAGAAATGTATTTGCTTTGGTATTTGTAACTTTTATATTTCCTGCAAACCAGTGACGGTAGACAACTTTGAAGCAATTTATTTTTTGAACAACAAATATACCCATTCCAAATTTTTGATATTATTTAGTATGAAAACTAATCTAAAAAATATAAGAAATTAAAAAAAAAGTTATTGCTGCGATTTTGTGTAAATTCAATTCAAAATTTGATAATTTTGTCATTTTTCAAAAAAATCAAAAACTTAAAATCATGCCTAGTTTCCACGTGACCTACCGTCAGAATGGAACTACATATCGGCAATGTCAGCAATCAGCCATACTGAGAAAATAACAAATATTTATTATCTATTGCTGGTTTAATTATATCTGCCTGATCAAATCATATGTACAAGTGCAAAAAGGCTTTAAATTCACGAAAATTTCATACACAGATCAGGCAATTCTGGCCTATTTCACTTTATTGCTGTTGCCATGGTAACGGGGCAGTGAATGAAAAAAATAAATACTGATTTGATGGTCCTGGGTGGATGTCTTGATGTACACCAAGTTTCATCAGAATCTGAGAGATGTCATTTCCAGCCTATATGGGAGGCACTTTGATGCTTACAGAGAATGACTCTTAAATAAGTGCACTGAAAATGTAAATATTATAAAATTACATCTTGTAATCAGTGTATGCAATAAATGAAGCTATCTAGTAAAGGACGACGATGGCCTTTTTCGTTTGACAAAGTACTGTCCGAACTCGCCTCCCTTTGAAAATATGTTGTTGTTTTTTTTTGTCAAAAGCCTTCGCTTGTCTATTATTCACTCGCCCGACATATATTGGATTTGTTCAGAAGCAACAAATTAATTTAGAGTTCTAAGCCGATAAGCACATACATCAAGTACTAAAATTTCATAACATCCGCAACTGCTGTGATAAGCGGAAAAAAAGATAAAACAAAATTCTATTTTAATTTAAGGTTCAGGAAGAACGTTCATCAGTCGGGGTCTATTTTACAGCTGGTTGTGGTTTAGACTGTGACATATCAACAAATGCTGACCAGTTTGTTACATCAACCGTCAAAGGAGAACCGACAAGTACGAATCAGAATCACCTACCCCCATCCAGACGACGTAAGCGGTCCGAAACTGCTGCCAGCGACAGAAAATGTTGTAAAACAGACCTCTGTAATCACAACAGCCCGTGTGGGAGTCTCGCTTGTGGAGCAGAACTAACAGCTTTCAAAAACTATTCGAGTGTCCTCATACTAGCACTTTTCAGCTTGATAAATCAATGTTAAGGAGTATGGGTACTTATCCATGTTTTTTTCGGCATGTGTACAGAGGGAAACAACTATCATAACTTCCTGGTTGCTTCCCTGGACAATGTAGCCCTTCAAAAGCGGGATCTACTCTTAAACGAAAAAAACGAATTCCTACACAGAGCTCTAGATAAGAGGGAGTATTTGATGATAATTAAGTATATTTTTTTTTATTTCTCATTGAAACCATATGTTGTGACCCCTCATCTGAACCGTCTCGTCGAGACGGTTCTGATGAGGGGTCACAACATATATTTTTTAATGCAGAATTCACAAAAATTATTCCTAATTATCACCAAATACTCCCTCTTATCTAGAGCTCTGCTACAGGAGCAAAGTCCTTCCTTTGAGAGTTAACCCATATTGAAAAGGCAAATAATGGCACAGTTGCCTTCACTGGAGGTGTACCCATTCACATTTAAGATTTTGGTATTGGACTGGCTTCCCGTCACACAAATGGAAATTTCTCATATGACAGCGCTGTTATTCAGTGGATAAAGTTTTTTCATAAAGATCGTATAAACACACGTGTAAAACACTTTGGCGCGTACACGTAACGTCATTTCCAACGTCTGTGTCACCAATGCATTTTCTTATTGAAATAACGTTCATTTTGAAGGCCGAAAAATCCATTTTGAGTGTCATATGATAAACAGAATCTTACACTCGTGGTCATTTCGTATGGAATTATGAAACTCGCCGAAGGCTCGTTTCATAAATTTCATATGAAACGACAACTCATGTAAGAATCTCTATGTACATCATCAAGACTAGGATTTGTGTCACTGCTTGTCGTGGAAAACAAAGAACTGCAAAATGCTTGTCACAAAAGATATCACCGCAATTTAAATTATTTAGAATTTTGAAGCATATGTAACGTTGGCACACAATGTTGAAAGTTGTGTCATGCCGTTGCATCGGCGTTGACACGACATTTTTTGACGTCCCACTGATTTTAGTTCGACAATTTATTACGATTTTGAATATTCTATGATATTTCAAAAACTAAAATGCGTCGTTTCTTACTTTATGGCAACAGTATTTCAAAATTTCTTCCTCCTCTCAACGTGTATCCATTCACATATTAAAATATGTGAATGGATACACGTTTAGAGGAGGAAATTTTGTCATTTTCCATCTTGCCTCCTTTCGTAATGGAAGCAGTCTAGGAAGAGCCTAGGGGTAAACCCTTCCGTTTAGTGTAAACCTCTTCTTTTCGAGGGGCTGTGTCCTTCAGGGATGCAACAGGAAGTCAAAAAGATGTGCCTTGTTTGCAAAAAATGGCATAAAAGCATGAATATGTACACATACACCTCAACAATTTAAATGCTTAGTTTCTTTGCGGGGTTATCTCTGTTAAATGCGAGGGACAGTTAAAACACAAGTTTAAGAACATTTTGAACAAGACATAAACAAACACAACTTTATCAAAATTCATTTTTTGTTTATTTATACCGTTGATAACTCGTTAAATATTTTAAAAAATTAATAACGATTCTCTTTAAATGCTGCTGAGTGACGCCTGTTTAAAAATAGTACCTGACTAGGGGCTGGCGTATGAACATTTCGTTAGAATGAAAAGAAATTAAGTAGTTAGAAAGATTTGGCTTGGTTTATCTATATTTTCTGAACGATTTTATTATAAGGTATTCGTTACCGTCCGAGTTTACTGAATAATCCTTTCCTATAGGAAACTTATTTAAGTAGTACATGCTGGTGAGTTCATGCCGAATTGGAAACGTATGAAGACACACGGAAACAGACTGATACTATTTATAACAAGCATAGGCTTTGTCAACACGTAATAATCATCTTCACAACTTTTGACTGTTGTCATCACTCGCTGTATGCTGCCCAAGGCACAGGTTGCTCAGGTGACTCGTGAAACTATTATAGTGCATTTGATAACACGCAAACACGACTAATACACTAGCCCCAAAAACCTGGAAATACAGCCGGTGGATTAAAGTATTCGTCGCGAAAAGACGTCGCCGTTTAAATCAATGTACATGTATTTACAGGAATTTTGTAAACATTATTATCACAAAACAACGACAGTAATCACCATGCAAATTTCGACAGATAAACATGTATGCAAATTGGTTTCCGGAGTAAACAAGTTTACAAGCAATTCGATTGTTGTTACGATTATTTTTCACCAAAGTTATAATAGGAAAATTAAAGCTTTCATTTTTTTTTACCGGTGACGTTAACATTGACATCAATGGGTATCAATTAAAATTTATTGAATAAACAACAACAACAACAACAACAACAAAAACGAAAAAAAAACAAAAAACAAAAAACAAAAAAACGTTTATTTTAAACACATTTTACTCCTATAATTAACATAAAATCATCTAAATTATGCCTCCCCCTCCCCCCCCCCAACCAAAGGTGAAGGGGGACATATTGTTTTCAGTGCGGATCCCGGGCGCCGGCGTCCCTGTGACAGATTTCTTGCGTGCGCGATATATCTTGAATCAAGTGGATGGAATTTTACCAAACTTGCATGGATACATCATTGGGACAAGTTTAAGAGCTGATTAGATTTTGGTGACCTTGACCTCATTTTCAAGGTCACTGGAGGACTTAGATGGCAATTTCTTGTACGCAATATATCTAATGAACCAATGGATGGAATTTCACCAAACTGGCATTGATACATCATTGGGACTTAAGAGGTGATTAGGTTTTGGGTGACTTTGACTTCATTTTCAAGGTCACTGGAGGACTTAAATGACAATTTCTTGAACCAGTGATATCTCTTGAATCAATGGATGGAATTTCACCAAACTTGCATGGATACATAACTGGGACAAGATTAAGAGGTGATCAGATTTTGGTGACCATGACCTCATTTTCAAGGTCACTGGAGGACTTAGATGACAATTTCTTTACCCACAATATCTCCTGAACCAACGGATGAAATTTCTACTAACTTGCATGAATAGATCATTTGGACAAGTTCAAAAGCTGATTATATTTTGGTGTCCTTGACCTCATTTTCAAGGTCACTGGAGGACTTACATGACAATATCTTGTACCCACTATATCTGCTAAACCAATGAATGGAATTTGTCCAAACTTGCCGAGATACATTGTTGCAGCATGTTTAAGAGCTGATTAGATTTTGGTGACCTTGATCTCATTTTCAAGGTCACTGGAGGACTTTGACAATTTCTTGTACCAGTGATATCTCCTGAACCATTTCACCAAACTTCCATGGATACATCAAATGGACAAGTTTAAGAGGTGATTTGAAATTGGTGACTTTGATCTCATTTTCAAGGTCATAGTCATCTATGTAGGATATCTTTAGAACCAGTGGCTGGATTTTCTCCAAACTTGCCTAGATATTTTACTTGGTCAGGCTTTTTATTCATTTGAGGGGATGGGAAATGGGCCGATGGGAGGGGGGTGGGGGGGGGGGAGGACATCAGTTTTTCTCCGAAAAACATTCTAGTATTTCATTTTAAATTGATATTTTGATTCCCTTTTTATCCCTGCATGTTTCATAACACGAGCTTTAAAAACTTTCCGACAGTATGTTTGAAAAGAATTATGGAACTACAAAAAAAAACAAAAACAAAAACAATTAAACGGTGATGTTACTTTGTGACGCATATATTTGTCCACATACTGTACTTGGTATTATTTTTGGCTGCGGTCTCTGAGGTATACGATGTCGCCAACAATTTGGGATACAAATGAACGAATGGGAAGTAAACATTATTATCATATGACGTCACCGTTATTCAGTGAATAACGTCGTGGCATTAAAATCGTATGATTACACGTGTAATAACACTTTGATGCGTACACGTAACGCCATTGACACCGTGTGTGCCAACAATGCATTTGCTTATTGAAATAACGTTCATTTTGAAGGCGATAAAATCCCATTTGAAAGGATCATATAATAAACAGAATCTTACACTCGTGATTATTTCTATTGAAATTTATGCAACTCGCCAAATTTCATAATTATGAAATGACCACTCGTGTAAGAGCCTCTAAGAGCTTAGTGTGTAAACTCCGGCAAATCGATCGAGTGCTTCGTGATTTTGTTTTAGAGTGATTCGCCGGAGTCTTATCATTGATAAAATATACAAAACTACAATTCACTTATAACTGAGCTTCAAAAGGCGTAACATAATGTCAGCAAAACCTTAATTTTAAGCCATGAAAGTTTGGTGCATTTCAATAAATTCGTACGAAAATATACAACTGCCATAAACTTTTCGAGTTAATGTACCGGGATTATGGTGCCTTGGGATATGTTTGTTGGAATAGTTCTGAAACATTATTGATATTAACATTAAATTAAACACATGTGTCCATTAATGACTGAGACAAAACAATTATTTGCATCAGTGTCTAACATTTGTAGTTATTATGTTTAAATCAATTTTATACAGGCTCATGCCCAAGGGGCAGGCCACAAACGGACTGAAGTTGTTTCTAATAACTGAAAAGTGAAAGGATGCATTAGCTGAGACCGACTTGATTTCAAATATAAATAAAAAAAAATGAATACGGACATGCCTCTTCATTTACAGACCAAACGTAAGCACTATAATTTTAGATATGACCACAAACTACAAACGTTAATACAAAATATTTGAGAAATAAATGTAGGTTGTACATTAATAACCCGCACGAAGGGACAGGAGTAAAGGCTTTATATAACAAGGCATTACAATTAATGTGTACACTCAAGAGATATAAAAAACGCTACAATGAATATCTAAAGTCTTACCGTAAAAAAGGTCAAGGTCAACCCAAGGTCATAATTTGAACAATCTTGGTAGTACTTGTGTACCCGATGCTACATACCAAGTTTCAAGGCCATCGCCCTATTGGTTCTGGAGAAGAAGATTTTTTCAGGTTTTTACCATTTATGGGCATGGCGGCCATGTTGGTCATGTGACCAGGACCGTTTGAACAACTTTTCGTTCCTAAGGTCCCAGGAGGCTCTATATGAAATTTGCTTACAATCGGCCCAGCGGTTTTAGAGGAGAAGTTGTTTGAAAGTGTGGACGGACGACGGACGGACGGACGGACGGACGGACGGACGACGGACGACGGACAACGGAGCCTTACCATCCTATAAGCTCCCCCGGAGCCGCTGGCTCAGGTGAGCTAAAAACCTTAATGCGGTGCATGCTATGACGTCAATTGACGTCATGAGTATGTAAATTAGTTCCATTACAAATCATTCTACTTCTATAGGCCACGTATACGTGAAACTAATATAAAAAGTGCTGACGTCGCAATAACATGAATGCAACGGACGTCACATGAATAACATGAAAGCAACTGACTGACGTCACTGGACGTCAAATAGACGCACACCATTGCAACCAACATCAGTGACATAAACTATTGCCGTAATTTACAAAACTTTCTTATATACAAATACTATGCGCAGCATGATCATTATCAACAAAATCCTAATATACAAATATCATGCGCAGCATGATCATTATCAACAAAATCAGTCGACACATTTAATCATATCATATCAATCAGAAGTCACATTTTTCATTCTTAGCCAAATCTTACCCCTCAGGTCTTAACACTGAACCTAGGTACACGACAACATAACATCCTTCATCTTAGAATTAAAAAGCCACGTCTAATTTTTCAATAATAGATACGAGTATAAATACTATGCGTCTCACTTTTAAATCATGTGACTCGAATTAAGCATGCAGGTATTCATTTTAAAATCATGCAACACGCTGTACAGTGAAAACTGACACGTGAGGTATTCACCAATAACCCATGCATGACCAAGCCACAATTTCCGTAAATATTCTATTACCATAGTTACCCTAAAAACTGTAGCCCTACTGATTGAAAGGATTAAAATGATTTCGACGACATAGTCGACGATCCGATTCATTTCGTAACATAGGTTTCCCCTTAGGGAGAAAAAAACATAACAATGTTTCTTTTCTGAAATAGTACAAAATGCGATCGAATCGTAGGCTATGTCAAAACTGGAAAAGTAGTTATATACACAACAACGGTGCGATGCATAATGTGGCCAAACTATTTACTAAGGTAGTCCGCCCCCATATTATCTTGGCAACTGATTTACCTAATCCCAAAGTCAATCAGTTCTCTGTGTCGTACCTGTCGTGCCTCAAATGGAATGGGGAAGTATGGGTTAGTCTGAGCGAACAGTAGGTGGAAATCGCCACCTTTACGTGTATCATATGTAAAATTAACACTGTCTTCGACGTTACACCTACTTCGCACGACAGATCCCACAAGATCCGTTGCCTCTGCCTCTAATCTACTATCGCCACCGTGTTCACTTTCTAAGTCGACGTTACGTCGTCGGGCTTTACGTTTTCACGTATGAAGTCATATTGGGAAACGTCCTCTGACGTACAAATGTTAACTCTTTGGACATTCGGATCACTGTGATCCTCCGATCCAACATTGTCACGTGCATTAACAACTGCAGACGACACGTTTTTTTGGCTTTGAACTTACTGCTTTATCATGTTAGCAGGATAAGTATTCACGACGCCCTTGACGTTAATCTTGTAGTTCATTACATTGACTACTTCGACAACTTCATATGGCCCGTTCCATTAAAGTAACAATTTATTGCTCTCATTCGGGAGTAGCAAAACTACTTTGTCTCCGACGTCAAACTTACGCAACCTCGCGCGATTATCATAATAAGCATTCTGCTTTAAGTCCATTTTCCGGACAATATCCTGTGCTAACTTACATGTTCATTCTAAACAATCTTTCAAATCAATAACGTACTGATACGTCAATAACGCACGTTGGTCAGTTTCCTCTACAGACCACAACTCCTTTGATATTTGCATAGGACCCCTAACATTACAGTTCAAACGGGGAAAATCCTAACGATTATTGCGGAACTTCCCTTACTGCGAATAATAATGCTGGGAGATACCTGTCCCAGTCATTCGAACGTTCTACGCACATTTCACGTAATATCTGTTTCAATGTATCATGGAATTTCTCCACGGGTCCTTTACCAGTAGATTGATAAGGAATAGTTGTCAGATCTTGACGCGACAACAACCTACTAACCTCTCTCATGACGTCAATCGTGATCTTACTATCATGCTCGATTAGCATTTCACTCGGTATTCCTAATCTACTCAACATTTCAACTAACGCTTCGGCTACGCGTTCCGTCTCAATGCCGGGTAAAGCTACCGCCTCGGGATATCTCTTTGCATAGTCTATCATTGTTAAAATATAGCGGGATTTCCTGTCAGAACGAGGTTCTATCGGTCCGACAATATCAACAGCGACTCGTTAAAATGGTGTGTCAATCTGTGGCAGCTTTCCTAAAGGTACCTTAGTGACACGACCTTTTTGAATAGTCCTTTGACATATGTCATAAGATTTACAAAACCTTGCCACATCACCACAAACTCCAGGCCAAAAGAACTCAGTTAACACTCTATCCATCGTTTTCTTTATGCCCAAATGTCCTGATATCAAAGTTTCGTGCGCCAATCTTAACACCTTTTCACGAAAACCTTCAGGGATAATAAGCTGCAAAGTGACCTTATTTCCCTTAGTAAACTGCCTATGCAATAAATCTTTCTTTCGGATAAACTTAGTTTCACCTCGGTTCAATCCACGACTAATAGTCACATTCCCAGATTCCACTCTTTACCTTATGCCATTCAATTTAGGGTCAACAACTTGGGCTTGCCTCAACGCCTCCTTATCACTAGCAATAATGTGGTCAGGAACCTTCAGTTTCCTATAGACCTCTTCACCTTGCTTAGCTTGTGACCTAGTCACTGCCGCCATTGCAAATGGGACATATCGGGAAGTTTTGACCCGTCAATATTTCCAATAACCAGGTCATACAATGTATCTTCCATGCACAATGCCTTAGTTTTGCCTGTGAAAAATGGACAATCTATGTCAACCATTGCTAAGGGATTCGTTTTGGTAGATTCATCAATCAAAGTTACATCAAATTCTCTACCAAGTAAGTGATCATTAGAAACCAAGTTTCTACGAACGACACACCCAGTACAAACTGTGTCCCTTAAAACTACAACTGTCTAACCATTAACCGTACCCTGCGCTGTTGGTAATCGTGACCTTAAAAAGTAACAGACACCTTCCCTATCCACGTTATCATCGATTAATGAACTTCTTCCTTACTCTTATAGAGAACTTCAATTTCATGAGACCTATTCATTGTAGTTTTACAAAAGTTCATTTGATGTCCGCCACCCCGACCACGTCCGCGAGAGTAACCTCGACCGCGGCCACGATCTGAATTAATACCCTTCGTCTGCACAGAATCGCTCTTACTCTGTGATTTTTGTGTCTCATCTTTCGGTGCATAACTACTCCCCTTATTTCCGCTATATCCGCTTGCACTTGCACCTACCTCCGCACTATATGCTTGCTTCCTATCGGAATCTTTATAACATTTATATGTTAAATGTCCCTTACCACAAATACTACATTTTATCTCTGGTTTCGCACTCGGCTTATTATCAGATCTACTCTGAGTTACGCCCTTACTATCACGCTGCCCCTTATTAACACAAGCGTAGAGACCGCCACGTGCTTCTGCAAATAAATCTGCTTTTCTAGCCATCTCACCTAGATGCGTGAATGTTTTCGGTTTCAAATGAACATATAGTTCTTTACTACAGGATTCTAAAAGCTGGTCTCTAGCGAAAAAATCGCAAACAGATTCTTAAGACTGGTGTACCTTCGCCATTTTCAACCATTTATTAAGATGCGACTTACGTCTACTACTAAACTGAATATACGTTTCGGACTTTTCAGGCCTGTCATAGCGAAATTTCTTCCTAAAACTGCGTTCAGTCATATCGAAATTCTTTAACAACGCATCTTTCAACTTGTCATAATCTGCTGCATAATCAACGGACAATCTATCATATACATCAAGCGCGCGACCCTTAATTTTTTTGCGCTTAAATATGCAGCCCAAATGTTTTTATCCCATTTTTTCGCCGTCGCGTATTTCTCAACCCTTGCTAAGTAACTATCCATTTTGTCCTTACTTTCATCAAAATACGGTACCTTCGGATCTCGCGTATACGCTAACTTTTCAGCCTTCTGCTTTTCTAATTCAACTCTAAACGTTACCTTCTGCAAATCTATCTGATTCTTTAACTCGCGTTGCTGCAACTCAAAACTATACTTCAACTTTTCTAACTCAACTTCGCTCGACAACTTCGCTTCCTTGTCGCTTTCGACTTGAGATAACCTAACTTCCCTATCTTTCTCGGCTTGCCGCTCTATACTTTATATCCGCGCCATTTCGATTTCCCTATCCGCCGCAATCTTAGCTTCTTCCGTCGCGAGCCTAGCCAATTCAATTTGCCTATCTTTTTCGGCCTGCGCGATTCTCTCTTTTTACGCCGCGATTCTCTCTTTACCAAGTTCCCTTACTGCGTGCCTTTCTGCCTTCTCAGTCTCTTGCTGTTGTTTCACAAATTCCTGCAAAGCCTGCCCCTCATAACCTAACTCCTTTCCCGTCTTAACTAAGTGATCCATGGCGCTTAATGTATTGCTCACGTTAACTTAACTGAAAGCGACGTTCACTTATAGTCACACACGTTAACTAAAACGTTAACAATAATAATAACGAACTAATCCAACTTAAACGTTGATTAATTAGTATACTCGCGATCTGGACGTAGCTATTAAGGTTCATAACATACCGGAAATGACGTAATAAACTGACGTTTACTTTGCCAAGAATTACTTTCCACTATCAAATGACGTAATTAGGTGACGTAAATAACCCACATTACAATTACGCCCAACTTGATCTAGCGTATCGGATATACAAACGTATCGTATGTAACGCAACGTATCAACACTGGCATGACAACTGTACGTCCTACATTACAAAACCTTATAAGATACCTACGGTAAATCAAACTTAAGATTCTGCTATTAGGTTTAATTCATAGTAACGATATTATACAACGTTACGGGTTACCTACGTTACTCAATCAGGACATAAAATGGACCTCAGTAACGGTTACGATACAACGTACAAACGTTTAAATTAATTAACTAACAGATTGTAATGCAACAGCAGTGCCAAGGTACTCAAATGGACCTTAAAACTAAATATGTATCATCCGTGCCAAGACAATTATTCAGGTCCATAAACCTCAGTTTCCCCACTCAGATATGTAACCTGTTACATTCTATCAAAATTAATGCATGGGCTATCGCACTTCATCAGGTAGGGAATAAGGATAGTTGACCTTAATTGAGTGTAGGTTACATTTACAAAGAATTTAGAGGCAAAATTGCTCCCCTAAAATTCACATCAATGCAAACAGCCTTACGTCACCTTAGAAAAGAACAACCAGAAAGTCGATAAAAAATGACTGACAAAATTGTGCATAGATTCTATATATTATATTGTCAATGTCTTACACTGGCAGATATCAACCGGAAACCAATCCCACCTCTGACCCCATGTTACGCAGAAGGTTTTACACACGGTTGACACGGGTGTAGAGCCTTATGCATTGCCAGGACGGCGGATGGTGACTTCCGGTTAAAGGGTTATCGACCAGTGTATTACATTAACAAGGAAACTCTTACAACATTAGAATTTTTGGAGTTTATATATATAGTTATGTAAATTCTATATACAGACAAGACAATTTACAACTGTCACAATTAGAATAATATACAACACATATCAGTTCATGTCGCTGGCCCAAGTAAGGTGTTTGTTTCAGATCTGTAATCGATTTGCGTACGATACACAAATAGATTACCGTCTGACGTGAACACCGAACTCGGCTCAGCGCCATGAACTAAAGGAAACTGCAAAGAACAAAAACGTTGACCGAGCTCATAAAAAAAATAAGGCCTTATGCTGGCTGCGTAATACTGGTCGCTCCTTGGATCCTACCATGGGCCAGTCCATATATTATGGGAATCACCCACTTATATTATATCGCGCACGTACTTATATACTGGTCGCTCCCTGGATCGTACCAGGGACCAGTCTATATATAATAAGAAACACTTTAGTGGACGAACACTGTCCCACTTTCACCTCCGCAGCAATCACGTAACCGGCCGACTTCGCCTATTTTTTGTGCTCCCCGCCTCGGCTACGAAACATGCACAAGCGGCGTTGTAACTGCCTCTACCCGGGTTAGTATTAACCTGGAGATGTATAAAGAATCTCCAGGTGAGACATGGCTCTAAGCCCTAACAGCTGACTGCCGGACTTGATGTGCCTAAAAATAACGAACTTACACTTAATACATCATAACTACATAATAACAATACGTAGGACTTGGGCCTGTCTTGGAAATACCATACAACGCCCTCGGCGAATGCCGAGCATAACGTGCACACGCCAGCCGTGTCACTAGACACAACTCGCGATCACGATGTAAAGCCAAAACTGTGCTTACCACTTCCGCCAATGAAGAAACGTAGATCCTACCACGCATGTTCGTCGAAGGATCTGACGTCAAACATTGTCAAGAAGTATACTGACGTCAACAGGTATAACCATGACATACCCCTCTAGACAATGACTTATCTACATTAAATTGATTTACCAAAAATCTAACTCGCATATGTATTAATTCATTTCTTTAAACTAAGCGTATTACCATTTACCATTGAATACTATAACTTAATAAGCGTTTCTTACACATTTGGCATCATAACGTTTGATCTGACATCATGACGTCAATGATGTGATACCATATGACGTCATCTAGTTAAGGCATATCAAAGAGTTTTGCTAAATCAATTTAATGTAGATAGGTCTTTGTCTAGATTGTTCATGTTTTATGTGGGGTATGTCATGGCAATACCTGTTTACGTCAGTATACTTCTTGACAATGTTTGACGTCAGATCCTTCGACGCACATGCGTCGTAGGATCTACGTTTTTTCATTGGCGGAAGTGGTGAGCACAATTTTGGCTTTACATCGTGAGCTCGAGTTGTGTCTAGTGACACGGCTGGCATGTGCACGTTATGCTCGGCATTCGTCGAGGGCGTTTTACGGTATTTCCAAGACAGGCCCAAGTCTTACGTAATGTTATTACGTAGTTATAATGTATTAAGTGTAAGTTCGTTATTTTTAGGCACTCCGGCAGTCAGCTGTTTGGGCTAGAGCCACGTCTCACCTGGAGATTCTATATACATCTCCAGGTTAATACTAACCCGGGTAGAGGCAGTTACAACGCCGCTTGTGCGTGTTTCCTAGCAGAGGCGGGAAGCACAAAAATATAGGCGAAGTCGATGTGTTTATTGCGGAGGTGAAAGTGGGACAGTATTCGTCCAGTAAAGTGTTTATTATATAAAGACTGGTCCCTGGTACGATCCAGCGAGCGACCAGTATATAAGCGTGCACAATATGATATAAGTTGGTGTTACTCATGATATATGGACTGGCCCATGGTAGGATCCAGGGAGCGACCAATTGAAGTCAACCAGCATAAGGCCTTGTTTTTTTATGAGCTCAAGTTAACGTTTTTGTTCTTTGTATTTTCCTTTAGTTCATGCCGCTGAGCCGAGTACGGTGTAGACGTCAGACGGTAATATATTTGCGTATCGTGCGCAAATCGATTAGAGATTTGAAACAAACATCTTACTTGGGCCAGCGACATGAACTGATATGTGTTGTATATTATTGTAATTGTGATAGTTGTGTATATAAACTCCAAAAATTCTAACGTTGTTAGAGTTTCCTTGTTAATGTAATACACTGGTCGATAACTCTTTAACCGGAAGTCACCCTCCGCCGTCCTGGCGACGCATAAGGCGCTACACCCGTGTCAACCGTGTGTCAAACGTTCAGCGTAACACTAAATAGGTAGGTCATTGGAAGCAGGGAATACACAAAAGATACGAAAATATTAGACTGTTGAACTGAGTTTATTCATGACCAGTAATGAAATGTGTGACAACCGATCACGCCCCTTGCACCGGTTTAATCAAAATTTTATCTCTAAAAGGGGGAGGGGTATCAATAAGTTTAGATGTTCTGTTAATCATTTTATCAAATCCTGTCTGTATGCTGTACTCTTCTACCAAATGAGAATGTTTTTACAAGACAGGCTAAAACCATGTTGGATTACCCCACCCACTTCTGTTGACCCATTACTCGGTAAGTAGGGCTTTCCGACCAAAGTCACATATAGTCCAATACACTAGACTCATTGGAGTATACCATCAGTTAAAAAAAACTTTGGTAGGATGCAGAAAACCCACCTTATTGATAACCCCTTTCTAAATGGAGTCATTGATCCCAAAAGGACAAGAAAATATATAACCTTGTGACCATCTATTGGAAAAGAGCTGTCCCCTTGGCTTTTCGCTGTTGCTGTTTATTTTAGTACCGTCTTACCTGTAGATGTCTCTTTCCAATTGGTGTTTAGGGCTGGTTGTGGAATTCGATTAAGTCCGTTCTTGAGTATTGCCTTTTTATGTACACTGTGATGATGTATGAGGAGACGCCTTACGACCGCCACACAGCATAACATCAGAAGCAGTAAAGATAAATAAGCTATGAATAGTTAGATCCTTTGGTAGCAAGGGATAAAAAAATCATACTTAAATAGCAGACTCGGTTTTGATTACACCTGCTCATGACCAGTTATGAAATGTAACCCCTAACATATCTTGCGTTTAGGTTTGCCCTAACGTCCAGGGCATTGCCTCTTGACCGAGCAGCATGAATATTTATTGTCATATGATGTCGCATCTGAGAGTGTAATAAAGCCATGCATTAAATGCGATATGCAAATTACGTCGTAACGTTATACGTTTACGTCCATAAAACGTCACGTTTTCTAATGGCGAAATCGTGACGTTTTAGTGTAAATTCTGCTGAAAAATTGCGGTTTTAGTGTCATATGATAAATAGAATCTAGCATTCGTTCTCCTGTATTATTGAATTTATTAAACTCGTTGGAAAAAACCGATAAGATGCTCGGCAAAGCCTCGCATCTTATCTTTTTCCCCAACTCGTTTAATAAATTCAATAATACATTAGCACTCATGTAAGATCCTCTATGTCAATTAAGAGTAGACTATTAAAATTCTTTTCGGACAGTTGTTGAAGTATGACACCATTTTGAGCAGTTCCTGTCTGAATTGGATGTGAGTATATGATTACCCCTGCTTTGGAGTCCATATCTAAGTATCTAAAATATCTCGATATTGTCAGTGCATATATGACTTAGGGCTTTGGACTAATGATTTGGGTACTTGCACCGCTTGAACTTATGACAATTTTACAGTCAAATTGTGCTTGCAAGTGCATATTTATTTGTCGTAGACATATCAGAGCATGCATGACCTGCATCCGGGTTTTTATTGTATGGGGGATAATAAACACAATCTACCATTTGTGAAAAGAAACAGTTTTAAAATGACGTTTTATGAATATAAACTTTATCTTGGCTTCGTTTCCTTTCTAATTTAATCGCCGTTATTTGCGGATAGACGTGTTTTATTCAATAATAACGAATGACGAAATGTGTATTTGCAAATTTCATGACCCGTTTTAGCAGCCGTAAATCAGGCGCATTCGAGTTTTCCAATCGTGTATTTAAAGGTCTAGTATGAAAGCCATAACCGCGCCGCGCTTCCGATCTGCCGCGCCAGAAATCAGTTTTCTTTAACAACTGATGTATTTCTAACTAAAATTACAAGGAAACAAACAGTGCTTCCACTAGTGGAAGTCTGGGGGTCTGTGACTTCTAAAACTGAATGCCAGGAAGTCAGTGACTTCCATTTTTTATCATAACCTACCATTTATAGAGTGAATATTGACTTAAATAATGAGTTAGATTTGTTGTAATAATGGTATTTCACCCATAAATGAAAGAGAAAGCAATATAAATATGGACATTCTGGAAGAAACCAAGTCTGTCCTTCAGCATGACTTCCAAATGACAAACCTTGGAAGTCATATGACTTCCTGATTTTGATGGTTAGTGCCAGAATTCTGGTTCCGATAGGCCTTCATGTGAAAGTGATTTTAACCTGACATTGAGTTTTGAAACCAATTCATTGCATCGGCGATATAATTTTCTAGATAAGGAATTATTTCGATGCAGGCTTATCTTGATACTCATTCGCTCAATTGCACACACGCTCACTCACTCACAAACTCACGAATTCACTCCCTTAGCAATTGGGCCAAACGAAGTCAGGGAAAATCATGAAAATATGAGGCAGAAAAAGCTAAGAAATAGACTATTAATAAGTGTTCCCCAGGTTACAGCTAGCTCCTGGAGAGGTATCGGTATTTTTGCAGTTCAGTCATGCCATTGAATCTTACTTGTGGCAAATAAACTAGGATATCGAAGTTGTATGAAAATGAGTAAGGAAAATATCAGTTTTGGCCATGGTGCCGCATGGTTATATATCTATGCGCCAGTTATTTGTATCCACACACCCCAGCTACAGAAATAGAATTTTTACATTTCAGAGACCTGTGATGATTAGCAGATGGTAACAACCTTGCTCTTATTTCGACCCTATACTACAGAAAATCTCACAGGGTAAATGACCCCAATCTTAAAACTCCGGCAATACGTAAACAATTAAAATATAATTGCCCTGCACCTTGGTCCGGCTATCCCAGCGCCATTGTATTATTGTAGGCCCGGAACATCCCGTTACCATAGTCTAGCTGCAGTTGCAGTTATCCGTTGAGGGATTATTGGGTTGCCCTTTATATTAATTCATGTTTTGTCCACCATTTTGAAGGACTTCTTATTAAATCAACATCCCAACAAACTCTATTCATTTATTGTGGTTCCGTTCATTCCTGGCGCAGCCCATCTTCGTAGGTTGGGGCGAGGATGCAAATGACAGCAGGCCGAATTGACCCGGACGAGTTGAATGGAGGCCGAGTTGACCCAGGAGCCGTGAAGACCCCAGGCGGACAGAAAGCAGGCCGAGTTGACCCGCTTCCTCCATGACATACTATCGTCAGACAATAGTTGTAATCGAACTCGACCAAGGCTGATCACGATAATCCTCACTCGGGAATTCATGTTTTGTCCTTGAGCAAGACACATTTACTTTACAAAAGTACTGATAATACCGAGGAAGCGGTGGATCCGTCCTGACATGACTAAAAAGTTGTTCTTTAAAAACGAATTTCATCTTCGACAATTATCTTTTTTAAAGATATTTCTTGTTTAAAAATGTGAGTAGGCTTTCATTTTTCTGCCATAATTACAAGAGGGTGGGGCAACTTTTACGAATTCATGTGCACTTCATTGGACTGCAAAGCGCTTTCAAAAAGGGGTCTACAGATGTACTATTAAAAGAATGGAGTTGCTCTTTGAATGGGAATGCTTAGCTTCTAGAGTTCAGCCTACTTAAATGGGAGGCATTGATGAAAATGCCAGAGTTGCTATTCCTGAATGTAAAGTATGGTCATTCACCTCATTGGAGTAATGACCCTTTTTCTTATCACTCAGGTCTGTGTTCTTCTGGTGTTTATCGAAGTGTAAACTACATTGGGTCGCGTGCAAAGTAAGTGAACCCCAAAGGGGTTCATGTAAACTTTTCTAGCGACCCGATGTAGTTAATACTTCTATAATCACCAGAAAAATTAAGTCCATTGCTTATATTTACATTTTTTTTGCTATCTATGTACTAACCACAAATTGGCGGTAGGCGCTAAAGATGAAGCAGAAAAACATTTATGCGCAGTTCTTTTTCTATAAACAGCGAAACAGCGTCAACGTCGCCTAAGTTCAATCAGACTGAAGAGAACCATGGTTTATATTGACGTCACTTAACCTCACGTAACGTCGCATGAACCGATGTTGCTACTGAAGTATAAACTACATTGCGTTCTAATGGTTTTCCATAGAGCCCTTCAATAAATGCACTGAGAATGTAAATATTAATTTATGATAAAACAGAAGCTTTTTCAGACAAAACGTTGCTTCTCAAATAACTAAATATTGTTCTATAAACATTGGTTCATTTTTGACAACATTTACACTTTGACACCATTTGGAAAAATTCTTGTCTAAATTTGAATCCTATCAAGATATACAGAAAGAAATTTACACTGTTGTTCACAAGCATAACCATTGACAGTAGGATGGTAATTAACTCCACAACTCCATCATGGTACATATACAAAGAGTCATTGGGCCACTCATATAGGAACACGGTGCCAGAAGCGCATACGGGCAACATACATATAAGATAAACAACGTTGACCACAACAACTCGCTTAGTGACAATTGATACTCTGTACACACGGACATCAATTCCTGTCTTCTGTGTCGTACCAGAAAGTCCATACTTCTTTTGTCTTCTGAGTTTGTATATAATCAAGCCGTTTCCCAGAGTGATAAATGCACATGGTATAATAAATCCAACAGCTATATCCATCCATGGCCAAATTACAAGAGAGAAAAAGTCAGTTTTCTCCCTTTTCCAGCAGTTGTGTTCCGTGTCAATGTTCTCAAATCGAGTCAGAAAATGAGCATTTAGGCCAAGAATTGAAATAACCATTAAAACCACTGATAGTAGCGCTCTGAATGGAGAAAAAAGTATCCGCACCTTATGAGGGTACATCACACTGCACAGCCTCTCTGTTGTAACAAGGACTAGCATCCATGAGGAAATATACAGACTTGAATAATAAACAAATGCTTGCACCTTACAAAACATGGCATAAGCTCCCGTTTGTATTTCTAACAGATTTGTGAGCCACTCAACAAATACAGAACCACACAAAACGACCAAGTCTGGGACAGCTAAACAAACAAGATACGTTGATTGTTGACTTTTCCTCAATCTAAACAGAATTATGATTGACAAAATGTTCCCTGGTATTCCAAAGGCCATTAAAACTGGTGGAATAATCAGTCCAATTTTGTGGGCAACTAGAGATTCGGCTGATTCCGAGACATTCATATTGATGCACAAATAATTCTGTTAGAAACCTGCTCTGAAACCAGTCTTTGAAAGATTTGACTATGTGTAATCAGCATACAGAGCAATATCTCAATTAATATCGATGATTGGACAGTTAAACTTATACTCCAGGGGCCGTATTCATAAAGCCACTTAAGTCGCTGCTATGCGGTTGCTAAGGCTAAATATCTATAAAGGAGATTCCCTACAACTATGAAATTTGCTCTGGAGGAACAGTCTTTGTAAGACTGTTCCTCCAGAGCAAATTTCATAGTTGTAGAGAATCTCCTTTATAGAAATTCAGTCTTAGCAACAGCATAGCAACCACTGAAGTTGTTTTATAAATATGGCCCCAGGGACACGCCATACAAAGGTGATAATAGCCTTTAATTGATTCCGCACAAGTTGCCTTCTATAGAACCATTCAGGTATCGATGCTGGCTGACCAACTTGTGGTTTTACGGCTTTTTACCAGTATTTCAGTCATATCGAGCCATCGGAAAGGTAATGATGAAATATTGTGTGCAATTGAACCCTGTTTACGATTGAAATGTTTTCCGCCTCTAGCGTGACTCGAACCCGATCCAACAGCTTAGCAGGTTAGGGCTTAACCCATCGAGCCACCGGGGCACCTTCAGTTATTAAAGATAACCGTTAATACATAGATTAGGAATTTTGTCAGCTACTGGCTGCACTTTTTATTGAGACTAATCCTGTAAACTGTTTATATAATCTTACTTTACTGTCCGGGCTGTATTGGAAAAGGATAATAGGAGTGGTCATATACGGATCACATGATCAGCTCTAAAATGAGCCGCGACACAAGAAAACCAACAATGTGATTGTGCGCACAGCGCAGACTCAGATCAGCCTGGGCATCTGCTCAGTTTGATAAGACTCTTTGTTAAGAGCTGAAATGGTAGCTAAGGGTCTAAGCTACCTCCATGCGGACAGCGAAGACTCTGATCAGACTGGGCGGATGCCCAGGCTGATCTGAGTCTGCGCTGGGCGCACAACCACATTGTTGGTTTTGTCGTGTTGCGGCTCAAATCTTATACAATGGACACGACAGTATCGGATCATCGACAGTATCGGATCACTCGTAAGTTATCACCCATTTTTCTCACAAATGAAGCAAATATTTTTTACCATTTTATTACAGTCATAAAGTTAGACCAATGGCAAAGTGCATGGTGAAAAATTCGATCGAAATCAGCGACTGTGAAACCAATCGGAGTTGTTGAAAAGCTTGGCCCCTCTTCAGCGGCGCTTGCATTTTCCCTGTTGCTCGGTACCCCACCCCCCCTCCCAAATAGATTTCGGTTATTTGCCCTATTTATTATAAGGCGATTGAAACCAATTTTGCTTTGTAATGTGTCCTAGCATCCCTAAAATTGCAGGCAGTCATTATTTTTGTGACAACCCAGTATTTGATGAAACAAATGACCTGAAAAGTGCGGCACCTATGTGCGACAGTATCGAATCATTATGTAATTTGAACTGAAATACAGGCCTCAGCTGGAAAAATGTATGTCGGATGTATGGTCTGATGCTGAAAACAAGTCATAAATCGACTACCTGAGTGGCTGCTGTGTCTTCTTTCAAATAAGATCAGTATAAAACTAAGACAACCTCTTTTTTTTATTTTTATAAAATACCCACCATCCCACGCCCAACACGCTAGCGTATGATAATGAACGTTATGTGTAGCACAACTAAGCTTCTGCTAAACACTTTGAAGAAACATTCGAGCTTAGCTCGCATGTGTTTTAACCCAATAATGACTGGCGTTCATCGGATGGACATCTGTACACATTGTAGGCTCAGATTAATGCCGGAGAACTCGTTGAATGACCGAGTAGTGTTTTTCTAAATTCTATCGCAGACACCATGAATTGGTTTCAAAATTTGATGTCGGATTAAAATTTCTTTTACACCAAGGCCTATGGGAACCAGAATTTTATGGTGACTTAGTATACAAATTCAAAAAGATTAAGGGTAGGACTGATTTTTCTGATCAATTCCGAAAAATAATAATACGTCACAAACGTATTGGCTATAATTTAAATGTTATGCGACAGTCTGCATGCTTAGTGATTAACCCAATCACGGTTGATAACTTTGCTGCACTCTTTAATTGCACACCGGGGGATCGGGCGTCAGACTCTATGATGGCCCCGACCTAAAGCTATATATTTTAGTTGGTTGGGACCGGAGACTTTTTGTCTGTTGCTTGGTCCACCGGGGCTCAACTGGTGACCTTCTTTTGCTTCAGATTTCCAGTGGTGTTGTTTGGCAGGACAGGGATCTCCACCTGTCAGACGGCCCGTTGTATCTGTTGAGTCCTCGTCTTTGCTTCTTAAGGTGTTTAAATTTGATTTATGTGTTTACCGTGATGATTCATTGACGAGTTAGAGGGTTATCATGCGAACCGAACAACCAACTAAATGTTTTGTACCACTTCAGATACTGAGGGTGAGGTTGGGCCTGTAAAATCGATTTAAGCCCCCCAGTAATTCATTACTGACCGTTCCATGGCGGTAGTTCTGTTGTGGTTCTCTGTTGCCTGTTTTTGGTGTCAGAGTTTCTGTAATGTTTAACCCTATGTATGTTCTTATTATTTTTGGTTCGGTTTGGGTTGCTGAGTGGCCACCTTTTTGGGAACAAGCTGCTCACTCGGTTGGCCATATGTTCTCTGTATCTTGATTATTTGTAATCTTAGTTGTTTCCAACTATGGTTTGAGGGCTGGATTTGGATTTTGATTGTTTCAGTTCCTGGTCTTTGCATACTTTTTACTTTTATACACTGATTGCATTGAAACATCGTTAAGGCGGAAAATCACCGTAAATTTGTCAATCCTGATCAGACACTACGGTCTCATCAGGGTCTACACTTTGCAAAGACAGATTATTTTCTTTACTGTTAGATTAGTTCCGTGCTATGGGGCGCAGGGAATTTTTGAGTTAAGAATTTTTGGCATGCTTGTACTTTTGTATTCACTTCAACTTTTACTTAACAGACATAACTGTAGCTGGTGAAGGACCACATGAAAAATATCGTTGAAAGGCCGTAAATGTTTTCTCTGAGAGTTTAATAGGACCAACTGTTTATGTAGCAAAATTATTGAAGCCAAGAAGATTGGCAGAATACCTCGGAGGAATTCTTCTATAAAATAACATCATATGATCCGATACTGTCGCACCCGATTCGTTACTGCCGTAAGACCCTCCTGTAAGTCTCAATAGGTTACCTGCCCTTAAAGGAATAAATTTAGTAATATTTTGATATGGATAGATAGAAGGGATATTTTGTAACTGTTATGAGTAATGACGTACATACCTTTAGCATTCACATACAACAAAACAGGAGTTTTATTGAACTTGATCCGATACTGTCGAGTCCACTGTATCTCACCGATTGTTCCTAGTGCTAGGATTAATATATTAATATTAGCGTACAAGAAATATATGTAAGTGGTAATTTTACCTACCTTAACTAATAAACAAGAATCATTCAGAATCTATTGCTGATAAATGAATTTGCTGGTAACTGAAGCAGATTTATACCAAACAAAAAAAGAAACGCACACAGTATTATTTTGGTATTTTCTTGGGAATAACAAATAATTTAAAACAATAATTCATATAGTGTTACAGGTAAACAATCGGACAGTTCAACAAAAAAAAATTCATTTAATTGTGTCGATTCAGTACTTCGTGACGCGTCTCTGAACAAGGCAGGCGTCAGTTTTCTTTGTCACAGTCTTCAATAAGAGGCCATTGTCAGCGATTTCATTATTGCGTATTTTTATGCATATGGAAGGTACAGATACTCATCTATGCCATGATGAAGTCTGAGCAAGATTTGATCAGAAATACGGATTTTTAGACATTTTCTAACCATGCTATAAAAGGTAAATTAAATGGGAAAATCTTACTGTGTCCGATTCTTTTTTTGTTTGGTATATAAAAAGAAAATACTCAATTTTCTGCTTGGAACCTTGATATAATCATTGGTAGGATATACATTTTGTGACTGTTGCAAACTGACAGGACTATCACGATCTTTTCTATTGAGGGTTTGCCAGATGAGCCGCGACACGACAAATCCAACAATGTGGTTGTGCGCCCAGTGCAGACTCGGATCAGCCTGGGCATATACCCAGTTTGATCAAACTCTTCGCTACACGTTCAAAGGGTAGCTAAGGCTCTAAGCTACCTCCGTGCGGACAGCGAAGACTCTGATCAGGCTGGGCGGATGCCCAGGCTGATCTGAGTCTGCGCTGGGCGCACAACCACATTGTTGGTAATGTCGTGCCAGGGCTCACATTATATTTATGAGTACATTTAAAGTCGATTCAAATATCCCATCAAAAGATTCAGCAAGCATGGGGGAAAGGAGACTGAAGAAAACCACTGCCTTTGCTCTCAATTAATTTAGATTGAGGTTAAAAGTTAAGGTGTATGAAAAAACTTTAATAGAAACAAGTTTGTTACTTAAACCATTTAATGTCTATTGGCTCATAATACGGACATTGACAAACAGTGCAGTCCCAGATCAGACGCCGCAAAACGCGGCGTCTGTTCAGGGTCTACACTATTTGCATCAGACAAATGGGCATTTTACCTTAAAATAAATTATAAATTATAAAAATACAGTTAACCAGACATCCCTTACTGGACATATCAAATTTATAAGGGCAGAAATATTCATCAGGCATTAATGGATTGGTTTCAGCCTCCATTCTGAAAGGAAGGAATATGCGCGTCTAGGGCGGACTTCTCTCCTTTAAGAATAGATACCATGTCTAAAGGGCTATGTCGGCTATCACAGCAAATAAAGCAGTTACGTATGTTGCCCCCCCCCCCACCCCCCCCCCCCCCCCCTCACACACACCCTTTGCAAATTTGCAAATATTACGAAAAGAGCTTAAAGGTTTAAATACACAGTTTTAATTGAAAATTTAAATTTGTAGAGCATGCAAAACTGTCTAAGATTACTTACAAAGTTGTTAAGTTTCAACCATGAGTTTATTAAGTGTATTGTGGGGTAGTGGCTAATAGGGCAATAAGTAACTCCTTCTTCGAAAGTATCATCTGGGTCTGATTTGTTTGCACATCTGTTATCATCATAACAGGTTAATATTTATAGCAGGCCTTCTTCTAAAATACAGGTTTCATCCGCATGTTATCATACCCTACTTAATTCCTACAATAATTTCAAGGTTGTTGCAAGTCGCTGGTCAACGCATTTCTACAGTCCGTAGCAGACAAAGCAGTTGCCAATACATGAAACTGTCATCAACAAGCTATTTTATTTTATTTTCCATAGGGAAATTCCCTGGCTTATATGAAAAATCTTACATGAAATTGTTCTCAAGGGCAAATAAAATTTCAGTATTTTCTGTTCCTCATGGAAATTTTATGTTTTTAATATATGAAGCAATGAGTAATTACTTAAGAGACATGATCACGGCATGTAGTGTCATGCATGTGAGGTTGATGTTTGAATATGAAGCAGTCAGTTATTATTATAGTGCATCTGAAAGCTCATCCATTAGTGGTTCTATGATTTATAGTTATCTGTTGTTTTATTTTTTCTCTTAAATCAAAAGTAGTAACTTCTGTAAATGCGAAATGATTATATACATTTTCTAGTATACCATTAAGATACGACATAAAAGTTGTTTATGCAGCATTTAGATAAAAACAAGGCATACTGAGCACATAAACCTTAACGGCACAGACATCCGTTAATAATTCTAAATATTGGAACAGATAGAAGTGAACAAACAATGCGGACCCTGATCAGACTGCTCCTTGGGTCCACATTGTTTGCCAGTTCATCTGCATCGTTTGGACGTCTATCTGCATTGTTTATCCAAACTGTTCCATTTCCATGACAATTACGGTAGATATTTTAGGTGTCTTAATTTTCAGAATGTTTACCTTATAACTGATGACACCTTATGTTTATGGAAGTGTAAATAAAACTTCACATTCTAACGCTAATAGGCCTTCTCTGGAGTTTTCAACTGTGATACCATGGTGACGTCATAGTAACGTTACTTTTTCATCAAAAGGGTGCCACAATACTGTCGCCATCATGAAGGGACTGTAACGTTTTTACTGATACCTATACTTGTTGTACATTCCAGAATGCAAATATATTCCAAGTTCAAAATAAGTCTGCACACTTTAAACGGGCCAACAGCCTGGTGCCAAATTATTTGCAGATACAATTTAGGAATCAATGGGCGTTTTGAAAAAGGCAAGTCTCCTGGGCTAAATAAACATATAATATCCATTTTAGAACAAAAATAAAATCAGGCTTGCAATATTTACATACGGGGCCCAGCCATAACCAAGCCTATCACTGACAGCTATCGGACCCAGGAATATCTCTTACCATTGCTAGTACTGAGGCCAGTAAAATGCAGTTTCATAAAAAATCAAAACACCAAACAAATAATCCTTTCTCTAATGAAGGAAGAAATAAAGTAACCAGAAAAATTCACAGTCAGAAAGCACAGATAATCCTGGTCATTATTTTCTTAAATTACACTGATCATAAGACGACAAATGTATATACTATCAACTATACTGAACCAAAAAAGTTAAGGATCAAACATTAGAATGAAATCTTTATATTAAAAAAGTACTTTTCAATCATTTTCTTCTGTTTAATACATCTAACACTGCTTCACAAGATTGCATCACACATATTGGAAACTGATCACAACACACAGCAGCAGAAATGAATAAACAGGCATACGCTTAAAATCAAAGTGAAAACTGGCATTAACACAAAACTGAATGTCCATTATTTTTGACTTTATCCATGCAAAATCATTTTCAGTTCTCAGTGTGACCTCCAACGGCCTGAATAACTGCATGACAGCCACTCGGTATGCTTCTGGTAAATTCCGAGAGGCCCATTTAGAGACTCGCTTGCCATTTTTCACGAAAGGCCTGAATGAGCTCTCCTTGAGTTTCAGGAAGCCTCTCGTGATCAGGATTAGCGGTGTGGAATGTCCAAAGAATGCTCAATCTGATTTGAAATTTGTGATCAAACTGACATGTCAATGCGGGCGATTGTTTCTGTCGCTAGGTAATGGTCCATCACATTGGCCCTGTGATTCGATGATGTCATCGCCAAAAACTTCAGTAAACGGTCTCGTAATTGGATAAAACGTGTCATTCCTAGCTCGAACACCAATCAGAGCGCCTCTGTCTGGCATGCACAAGTCCACACAGCTGCCAATCCAGATGCTGCACCATACCATCACCCACCCTCCTTGAGACGTATCATATTCTGCAACACGATTTAATTCATAGTCTACACGACGTGTACCTGGCAGGCGTCACACCCTTCTCCTATCATCATGGATATCTACATTCAAACCTGGACTCATCTGTGAAAAGAACATGAGTCCAATGTGCCAGCTGCCAATTTGTGTCACTGTTTGCCGACTGTCGCATTTCTATGGAATCGCAGCAATCCTGGCCTCATTACCAGTATGCAAGTGAGGAAATTAGCTTTGTAAAGTCTGTTTCTAACCTTTTTCGCTAAAAGTGGCCGATTAAATCATTTAATGGACAAACATGCAGGTCCTCACAGTGTTATTGTCATTAACCAGTAGCGTGGGACAGGGACTATCGTCCGCATGGACAAGTCTAGTTAATCGCAAGTTTTAAATCTGATTGAACATGCTTGACAGATGTTACAAAACACCAAATTCTAATCACCAGAGGCTTCAGGAAACTCCTGGAGGGCTAATTCAGGCATTTCACGAAAAAAGGCAAACGAGTCCCCAAATGAGCCTCTAGCGCTTTACAAAAAGAATATCGAGTAGCTGTCATGCAGTTATTCAGACCCCCAGAGATATCGATGAGCACTGGCAATGGTTTTACATGGATAAAGCCAAGAATCACGGACATTCAATTTTGTGGTGATGCCAATTTTCACTTCAGTCTTAGGGGTATATGTGTTTATTCGTTTTTACTTGTGTGTCACGCGATCCGATTCCAATATTTTTCATGCAGTTCTGTGCCGCTTTGACAGCTGTATTGAACAGGAGAAAATTATTTTTGGATGATTTACTTTTCATGATTTACGCTTCAGTCAAATATTTGATCCCTAACTTTTTTGTCCAGTATATTAATAGTTCCGTTTAATACTCGAAAACATAGTATTACGCTTTTAACAATCACTTTTATTATAACAACAGAACGTCGGTCTTTGCGAATTCTTAATGTCCTTCGCCAATTTGAAAACTCTTGATACACATGGGCTGTAAATGATATAATGTAATATTCGTAATAAAGTTTTGACAGCCAAACTTCTAAAATAAGGTTATATATCATAAACTTCGTAAAGCGTTTTTAATATTTTATCGGCGGCATTTCGACTTAGTGGTATAATGTCGGATTGAAAACACAACCTAAGCAAGGCCTCCCGGAATTTGAATTTAATGGCGACGTGGTGTATAAATTTAGAAAAAATAATCTGTAAAATGACTTTCTTTATCATTTTAAATAGATAATAATTCGATATAAAAAGAATGGTTATAGAGTGGAAGTTTTGTGATAAACTGCTTGCTTGGTGGTTAACACACTTAAGGTTGACAGCTTAGCTTCCCTCTTCGATTGCACGACGGTGGGTCGGGCCACAGACTTTATGAAGGCGCCAACCTAAACCTCACTTAATAGATGCATAAATGGCTAGCGCCTAACACCCGTTTCGGGTCGTCTTGGGACGGGCCCACCGTGGTTTAACTGGTAGGTTTCTTCTGCTCCAAAAGTTCAGTGTTGATATTTCTGTGAGACCTCATGTTTGTTTAATTGAGCCGCGACACGACAAAACCAACAATGTGGTTCTGCGCCCAGCGCAGACTCAGATCAGCCTGGGCATCCGCCAAAACTGAGCAGACTCTTCACTTAGAGCTTAAAGGGTAGCTAAGGTCTAAGCTACCTTCATGCGGACAGCGAAGACTCTGATCAGACTGGGCGGATGCCCAGGCTGATCTGAGTCTGCGCCGGGCGCACAACCACATTGTTGGTTTTCTCGCGTCGCGGCTCATATTTTTTTCTATGTTCCTGAGATATTACACTTGTGAGTTAGGAGTCTTCAACGCAAACCGAACAACTAAGTGTATGATGAACCAAAGCAGAAGCAATGGCTCGATCGCTAACCTGTGCAGCCCTCTGTAATTTCATTGCTGGCCGTCCCAAGGTGGCAATTCTGTTTTGGTTCTTCTTAGTTATTTCATGTGTTGTTTGTCGCTTTGACTGTTTTGTTATAATGGTTTGTTATGTTAAGGCTAGACCTGACATTTAAAAAAATGAAACTAGGTGAAAATAGTTTAATGTTTTACGTATACTTTGTTCTTAATGTCAGGGTTGGTCCTTTTTGTAAGACTGTTGTGTGGACTGTAGTTGTTTTTGTTGGGTTGACAACTAAATATCTGATAAACCAATGCAGAACAAAGGAGAGGGTTGATCGACCACAAACTGGTTAAGCCCCCCAGTATTTGCATTACTGACCGTTCCAAGGCGGCAGTTCTGTTTTGGTTATTCTTGGTTGTTTTTTGTGTTGTTAGTTGTTATGTCTGTTACTGATACATTGTTTATGATGTTCATGCTAGCCCGTTGACCACCTACATGAGAAATAACTGTTCACATGACTGCCGCTGGTGTTGTCTTTGGTGGTGACTAATTTTGTGTTGTCTCTTTCCCACATGGTATTTTAGGTTGGATCTGGGATTGAACTGTGTCAGTTCCTGAGAATTTTCCTCCTGTCTTCTAAACTAATGTCATGTAAACGCTTATTACGGGCTCACAAAAAGCAAAGTAAGCAACCATACATAAGGTAGCAAATAGGTAAACCTAATGATAGGTATGCTTTCATTTACAACCGGCCTATATTCAAAACTTCAAGCTCAGTGCCAAGTTGTTCAAAGCATCGTTATCTCAACGAAGTCATCAGTAAAGGGTTCGTGAAGGCGTCTATAACCTTCGAAATCAAATGTGCTAATTTTTTGCTGGAAAGATGGGAGAAGGTTTTGCGTTGCAAAAGCTCCACTCATTTTCCAGCAAGAAATGGCAGTGTTTGGAGTATAATACATTGGAAACAGTTTTACATTTGAAAACAATAAAAAAATATCTCTCGTAAACGAACGACGTTGTTGGTTGTTAACAACCACACCGAGGTTCATCTCACCAGACATGCTCCCAATTATCCAAAATACATAAATCATAACCTTCTTCTATAAACCCTGATAATGAGATGAGCAGTGAAACAGTATACAGAAGCTGGTACATTCTCTTATCTACATATCGTCTTAGAAAGATGTGGCTTCTTTCAAACGGAAACATTTACTTTTAAACTGTGTCCATTTACGTTTGAGCAAATCCATTTGCTCAAACTGGCTCTATGATTTTGGATAAGACGTTTGTTGGTTCAAAATTTGGATTAATATCTCTGCAGGAAATATACTGTACTTTAGTTAACTGATGAGTAATAATTAGAATTAGATCTAATCCATTTTGTCCAAAATTTGGATAAGCCAAATAGCCTGGGATAAGAAAACACCCTGCCTATGCCTTACACTGTATGAAAATACATGGCCGAAAATTTTATCCAAAATTTGGATAAGCGACAGTGCAGGCAATACAATGCAGCGTATAAACGGACTGAAATACATTAAATTTTATTTTATCCAAAATTTGGATAAAACCAAACTAGCTGGGAGAAACAAACACCCTGTCTTGCCCCACACATTATGCAAACACACGGCCAAAAGTTTTATCCAAAATTTGGATAAGCAGGAAATGCAGTACAACGAATACGCAGAAATAATTTTATCCAAAATTTGGATAAAACCAAACTAGCTGGGAAAAGCAAAACCCCTGTCTTAAAATTCGCTGTTCCAAAACACAGTTGTAAGTTTTATCCAAAATTTGGATAAAACTTTTAGTTAAAATACGCAGTGAATGTTATCGAAGTTTTATCCATAATTCGGATAAACCACATTATGGTTATTGCAAAAAAATACCATGAACAAAACTATGTCGAAATTCAGACGAATAAAATGTATAAGAATCTTATTTGAAAAAAAAATAACGTCTTTGTACACCTAACTTATTCTAATTTTGTCATTTAATCAATTAGTATAACTGTCAGAAAACAACTGTTTCTAAGTGTTTCAGCAAAATATTTTTATCGAAAAGGTGTTTGATTTATTTTAGTGTTATTATTTAATTTTTATTTATTTATTTTTATTAGTTTTTTTTTTGGTTCGATTTAGATGCTACGCGAAAAGTTGCTCGCAAAAACATGACAACTTATGTTTCATCTTTATTATACTGAGTACATTGTAACTGATTAATGACGCAGTTAGATAATAAAGAATAAGTATGTATGCATAAGACATACATAAGGCATGCATCGGTAGTCAGGTTTTGTTTTCAGTGAACGGAAATGGGATTTAAATCGTAAACGTGCATATGAAATAAATTCTATTTTCATCATTCAAAGTATTTGTATTTAGATTTCTCTACAAAATTTTTTTTACTGAGTCCTTAGAATACGTTATAAATGCATGCCAAAGTCCATTACATATATTTTTTTAAGTTGAATCACATTAAATTAGAATGCAGCACTTTTGATTTGGGTTTTTTTTTCTTTTTTTTTTTTCTTCTTCTTTCGTTGTGTTGTGTGATCTGAAATGACAAAACATACGTGTTAATGACTGATAATATGTGTTTATGTTATTTATAAAGGACCTCTGACAGTAATAATGTTAATTTGCCTATAAAATTAGTCAAAATTAAATTTTTGATATACCCAAGAATTTTTCTTGAAATTTGTTGCTCTCAACTTCCCCTAACTGGCTATGAATTTAATTTCTGATTTTTTAGTACATGGACTTCAATTCTGGTTGAAAAAGCCAAATTTTATAATTAAACGTAATCGAAACAGGAAAAGTTTTACCCCCCCCCCCGTGCCTCAGCTAGCCACTTTGCATGTATGAGTGTACTATCATAATACACATTATATGTGAGTGGCTTGCTGAGGCACGTGGCGGGGGGGGGGCGAGATAGTCTACAGCTGAAAAACTGAAAAAGTGGGTAGGGTACTTACACCCTTTATATCTACAAATAGGCTAAAGTCCTTATTATTGAAAACATATTGCATACTATCAGTAACAGTAGTGTGTACTTTAGTTTTAGCATAGTTATCAATTAAAATTTCGATATATTAGAAATCCCATAAATGGACTTATTTTCAGAGTCTGAAACATTCACGTACCCCCTCTTGATGAAACTGGTTAAAGTTAGTCTAGATGCCTGATAATTTTTCAAAATCACTGTTAAATGCCTTTATAGTACACAGGCCTACATATTGATGCCAAATATTTCAACTTTTGCTGCCCGAGGAAGGTGCAATAATTTGTCGAATAATAGGCAAATATGCATTGATACTGTCAGAGGTCCTTTTCTTTATGCACACTCTGAGTCTCGGAGTCCGGTACCGGACTCTTAGGCGCTCACTGAGGACTGTCTCCGGGTCCAGCATGTCTCAATACGGGTAATATATGTCTCAAATGGAAAGAAATACACAGTAATCGTTAAATTCTTATTAGATTTTGATCTTTTCTACGTATATCGCCATTTGTACAAGCGGTATTACGGTATGACCAAAGGTCATACTAAACTAACCAAAACTGAAATGAATTACAAAGCGGGATCACAGTAATTGTTGGTACTGTAAATAATAATATATTGTTCTTATTTTTATTTTAGTTATTTATTTATCATATTTTAATATATTTGTTTATTTGTCTGTATATTGGTTTAACAGGGGCGAGGTATTGAGTTTTCCAATTGGCCGTCCGTGTGTTCGCCCGTCCGTTACACGTATGTTGCATGAAAGTGAAATTGTGAATAAAATATGTTTAACAATTTAAAGTAACAACCGCTAATTAACATACTACCGGACCCCGAGCCATTCTTAACAGGTGAGGCTCCGGGTCAGGTACCGGACGCCGAGACTGGCAGGCTAGGGATCCGGTACCGGACCCCGAGACACTGCTTTTCTTTAAAATTGATATCGAGACAGTAATGATATATTTAGTTCCCTGTATCTCAGGAATTCCAGCCTATAGAGACTCACCACCCGCATGTCACAAGAGGAGTAAATTGTTACCAAGACTGAATACGAGTCATCCGGAGATGAACAAACGTACAACAAACTGCCATAAACATTGTGGAGTTTGATATGAGCGTCTAACTGTCCGACATTCACGAACTTCCGTTCCCGTGTAAAGTTCGGAGTCTGTATTTCATGTGGAAGAAGAACATTGCAGGTTTATTCAGTATATAGACAGAACCGCAAAAGACTAAGTCGCATCTTCCTTAGGTGTCATGAACCAGCGGTCTGCTGTCGCAGGTCGAACACCTTGACAAACAAGCTGCCTCGGAGCAGAAGAGGAGTACACCGCTTCACTGAAAGGTCTTCCGCGACAGCCTGCATCATAGAGGGTTTAGTAGTCCGACCGCCTTCAAAATAAATTCGAAAGAAGTAAGTCTTGCTGTCCACTTTCAATGAATCCAATATTTCATGGCTGAACAGACGTACTCTTTATATCTCCAACCTACATTTGATAGAGTTAAAATATTACAAGTCGCTCAGGTTGCTGCACAACTGCTAGAAAACAAGTAAAAAGGTTGCTGCAGGGTGCAGCAAAAGATAATGCACGGCAAAAGAAATAAGCTTTTTCAGTTTTTGACGATGGAAAATATTTGACCAATGGTCCTGTTTCTAATTTTCATACTTCAATTAGGTATGTTTATTCACAAAAAGGAAAAGAAAATCATAGTGTCAAATGGGGAAATAGACATGGTAATGTGAAGTTTAGGATCAATATCTATCATTGTGCCAAATGTGAACTATATCTATCTCAGGATTTGGAACAAAATTCTTAGTATATTATGTGACCTTGACGTTCAAGCCATCTAGGAAGTGGGGATGGGAATCATCCAAAAATTATGGTCACTTTTCGTGAACTGTTGTCAGTTTAATGAAAATATGCCTTTCCCTTTAATATGGGGTCTGAATGAATATATATGTTCCCTATCATTGCATTTTACTTTGTAAAACCAACCGATGATCGACTAATAGTCGACATAAATTGTTCCTTATCTCATTTTTTTTCTGGGCTTATTGCAGGACTATTTCTTTTTATCAAATTTCTAAACATTTCTATTGCTAACCTAAATTTTACATTGACTTACTCAAATAAACATTATATCCTTTATTTTACATGACTTTAAAAAAATGAACATATGCACACGCTGTGCCCAAGATATAGTGGGCTTCTTTTCCTCACTACCCTTATGGCTACCATGCTATTGGCAACGTCAACGTCAAAGCTACTGATCTGAATACTGTGGTTAAATGTATGAAGCTCTACAAAGCTACAAAAATGTTAATGTATGGACAGATGAACAAACAGACGAAAAGACAGACGCATGGAGGGCACATGTTACGAACCATCTTAGAGCGGCGTATAAAAAATAACTTCGAGTTCACAATGGCGGACACATGTGAAATCAGAGCATGATGCTGAGCACGTGCTAAAAACTTCGCACATTTTACAAACAACAAACTCCTTCCAAAAGGTAAAACGCGGTTCAATAAACACAGAGTCAAAAGCAACAACTCTTAAGCTCTTAAAATAAGTAGGCGAAATTAAATTATCCTAGTTATATATATAAAAAAAAAATTCAATGGCAAAAATGCGCCCATCACTCATGTAATATCAACGTGCATATCTGTGACCTACTGGTTTTAGGGAATGGAATGCAGCTTTATCCCTCTTAGATACTTTCAAGGCTATTAGCATGACAGTGATGAAGTGTTAGTAGCCTCCGGACAAACAGGCTATAATTACTGATAACATCTTCGGTCCTTGAAAGTAAATCGTCGATTAAAAAGTTATTCCAGTGAACTCAATATTAGAGGAATTACGCACAGACTAGGGAACTATTATGATTTTTTCTGCCTCAAAATGCGATTCGGCATGATTCCATGACCCTGATCTATTATTTTGGGCACTGAGTTTGAACAAACTTAGATAATTATACACTGCTCATGCAGACTGGTCCGGTTTCAGAGGCTACATGACAGGTATTTAGCAACCAAAAGGACTCACCCACTAGACTGTTTGGTGTCAGCTACTTTATGAAGCAGTCATTCTTTTCCTAGAAGATCAGTAATGCAATAAGTGCTATGGCTGTAATGAGTGATATTTTATATACAGAGCAGTACATTCGCAACAAAAAGCGGTTCAGTCCCATAAATGGTCATACGGCTACGTGTCCTAGACCCACGATTTAAAATTATCCTGTTGAGGAAAGGATGTCTGATAGCTTAACACAAAGACGGTTGTAAGAAAAATACTTGCAAGATTTGTAAAATAATAATAATACATGTAACAAATAAATACATAAATATATGATACTTAATGATACATACTCGCTATTAGAATATGGCAGTTTCTGCATGAATTTGTTACATTTTGTTACTTTGTGGTACTTATATATTTACAGATGTTCTCATATTTAGAACAATGCTTTACCAATCATTTTGAAATTAAGGACAGTTATGCAATGTTTTATCTAGATAACTGTATAAGCGCAGGTGAACAATAACGTCGTTAACATGCTACCAGCCTTTTGATAAGTTTTGCGAAACAAGCTAGTAAGGGAAAAATTACAAAAAGCGATATCACAATATCAGCTATAAGATACCAGATATGACGTGTCAGCTTGACACACAATTGATCTGTAAGGGTATTGAAAAGCATGGGCATTATCAGAACAACAGGAATCTGCCAGATTTAAGAGTGCATATCACAGAAAATGAGTCTTATGCCCCGAGACAAAGTTATATGTTGGAAATCTATTTGTTTTATATTAAGGTGAGTGGGTACACTTTCAGGGATTGAGACTTCTCCATTTTCGTTTTTTGTCTCCCTTCTCAATAGGGTTCAACTCTTAAAAGGAATAATTTGCTCCTGCAAATTAAACTCTTACTTTTAGGAGTAGACTCCATTTTTGAAGAGTTACGTCATTCAGGGAGGCAAACATGATGTAATGGAAGTTGTTTCTCTTTTTAAAAAGTGCAGAAAAATACGGAGCTATACCCATACACTTTAAGCTGATTTTAATAGTTGGAAAAGACAAACAATGAAGATATTGATAAGCCTGCTTATTTCAGGTGCAGTCTGATATGGGTTTACACTGACCGCTATAGCATCCATCTCCCGGCATTTAGTTTCATACATTGGTAATTTGGGGCTTTAGGCCTCCCAATTTTTATTTTTATACAGTCGGAACTCAAGAGAATGGCAAGAGGTAATTTACATGATATCTCACAACATATATTTATTTGTAAAGTTTTGATTTTAAGCAAAGAACAAGTCAACTCCAACATTTTAATTCATCTTATAGCTCGGCAATGGGCTTTTTGACACCCTTCAAGTGATTCATAGGTTGTAAATGTGTTTTGCTTTGTTTTTGTGTTTTCTTTCCCCAGCAGCCTTTGTTTGTGTTAACAATTTTATGTTCAGCAAGGTCTATGCATGGTAAAGGTAAAAAGGTAAATGTTTCTCATACATGTAGCCTAATAGCCGTAGGGGCAGTGGGGGTTAGAGACTCACTGTATCTTGGGCACAACAGATGAAAGGCGGAGCCCATCACTCTCCTTTTGCTGCCTTATCCTTCCCTGATTCAAAAGAGTTACCCATTTATTGCTGGATTGACAGAGAGAGTTTTCCCAGTCGTCGAAACGCGGGCGCGATCTCGTGAGCTTCCGGCGACTTTCTGCAGCATAACCGAGTTACTATAACCACTCGACCACAGGAGGGTTTCTTTATTACAGTCTCGAGTTTCAAGTAATAAAAAGAGAGTTTCGAGTTATAAAAGGCAAGTATCGAGTTATAAAAAGCGAGTTTCGACTTGTAAAAAGGGAGTATCGAGTTCCCAGCATGCTGGTGTTATTTTTTTTATTTTTATATTTATTTATTTTTTTTTCTTCAATTTTATGTATCATTAATGAGCTGAACGCACTGCTTTTGGCATATTTATGCATTAAGGTCTACACCGCAGAATTTTCACTTTCATTTTCATCTGATTTGTCAAAGACATCAAAGGAGTTAATTTTGCCAATTGAATTCTCCAGACTATATACCATTACATGTTTTAAGCAGGTTTTGATTTCTTGCATCTGGAGATGTGCAGCTGGAGATATGGCCAATCAGCTGACAGTTTTTGTGTGATAGACAGAAAAGTTCCTTTTTTCTCTTAAATATTACATGTCACTTGTTTAAATATCATATTTCATCTATGTGTAGCCTGACATGTTTACCTACATAGATGCGCTTTTGTTCTTTTCTGTTCTGTTCCGCAAAATGAATTATAATTTCGAATGCCGCCATGTAGTCGGATTGCTCTGCTTTTAATTGATTAGGTGTTCTGAGTGTGTGAGCGTGTTTTTTTTTTTCTTTCGTTTTGACAACATGAAAAGTACAAGAAAGAAGAATACAAAAGTTTTATCCGGAATTTCGGCCTTCGTCCGGGCACGTACACATCTGAGTAAGTATATATAATCATGGCAAGAAATCAAAATGGCAATGCAGCGCACACAGTGGGCCTAGACAAAAATTGCTTAGAACACTGCAGGACATTACATACGCAGGTAACCTTGTCTCGACAAGCTTGTTGGGAACAAAATCTCAAGAAGTAAGGGAAGCTATATTTCAGTATATTAGAGATACCCAGTATGAGGAAAAAATATAGGGCCGTGCACAAACCTATCATTTGCGACAGTGTCATGGGTGAGGGGCATTCGAACGGACAGTTCAGGCAGGCCAATCCTACCCACTATTTCAACTGGAACAATACAGACATAGACAACGGACATACAATACTAGGAGTCACCGGGGTGTGTGATTACAGGGGTCTGTTCCATCGGACGTAGCGAAGCGAGGTCCGATGGAGGCTTACAGATCTGGGAATATAGAGCGGATGTTGACAATGGCCCGAAGAGGCCTCACATGCCATCCGTCTCCTGACGCCCTGAGATGTATTGCTAAGGCCTGCATAAATGGGACGCGGGGACCCTGTATATAGGATGTGTTTTATGCTGAAATGTGCATGGGTCCATTTGGGTACGATCCCATATTGCATAACGACGCGCGCCAACATGTCGCAACCCTACCTGGCCCTGTCTGGCGGTCTGGACTGGCTGTGGGACTGCGGGCGACTTTGGATTACAGGTTTGGAATGGCCAGATCGGATGAAGCGGTTTCCTAGCCACGACTATGGCCTCTCCCGGCTGCCTAGGCATCGCTCGGGGGATGCGCGAAGTGGGGAAAGTAAAACAAAGTGGACATAATGGCTAACATTAATAATAACAACCCCACACGTGTTGGCGCAGTCCGATCCTACACCTACATCGAAGGCAGAGTATTAGAAAAAAGACAGACATACGAACCATTATATTACAGACATTCACAGACTAGACTCGACGAGCGGTTGCATAACGACGCGCGCCAACATGTCGCCACCCTACCTGGCCCTGTCTGGCGGTCTGGCCTGGCTGTGGGACGGCAGGCGACTTTGGATTACAGGTTTGGGCGAGAGCCAGATCGGATGAAGCGGTTCCCTTGCCACGACTATGGCCTCTCCCGGCTGCCTAGGCATCGCTCGGGGGTGCGCGAAGTGGGGAAAGTAAAACAAAGTGGACATAATGGCTAATAGTATTAATAATAAACCCTACACGTGTTGGCGCAGTCCGATCCTACACCTACACCTCGGAGGCAGAGTATTAGAAAAAGACAGACATACGAACCATTATATTACAGACATTTACAGACTAGACTCGACGAGCGGTGGCATAGTGTTCAGCGAACTCAAAATGATGTGCGGAGCCGGTCACATGCTAGGTGGGGCTCCTTCCCAATCACTTGCTGGCCGGCTCTGAGTAACATCCAGGATATAAAAGTCTCGAACGCATGTGCCACCGACCGCCGAGCCAATAGCAGACTAGACATAATCGTACACTACAGTAAACAGACGTACAGACGTACAGAGAGGCGAGCAGTGGAGGTGGATCAAAAGCTCTTATACATACTCGGACATTACCGAAAACCCCAATCAAATCCGAAGCCCGAAACAGAAAATACAGCATCCAACATTTTTAGACCACAAAATTTGGTGCGCGTTATTAATATTTATTTTACAACAAAAATCAATATCGCGAGCTCTCACGGCTTAATGGCATTCCACGGGAAGCTCAGGTGTGGAAGCACGAGATAATTCAACAAAAGCGCAACTGGCCAATTATAGGGTCAATGATCTCCACTGCGAGTTTCTAACATACAACTTACCGTGTGCACCGGAAGTGTCTGGGCGGTTTATAAAGGTAGGGCTTAATATGAACTCGTCCATGCTTGTAAATGGACTAGTCTGGAAGGCGGGTAGGATAGCATATCACTGAGTCGGCACGTAAGGAGCGTCTGATCGGGGTCTACGTGTGATAGGAAGAGAACCGCCCGGACATTTTTGGGGAGCACAACGACGACTTACATTTAAGCCAGATCAAGGGAAAATGTTTAATATGCAGTCGTATCAAGAAAAAAGGCAAAAAAACAACAACATAAGAATTACTTTCATGGAATTTGTTGAATTTAGGAATTTTAGGAATTTAGTTAGGATCACAGAGCGAAATTGCAACTCCGAAATTAATAAATCACAGGCACTCGAATGAAGAAAGAAGAAGAAGTATTACAGCATAAAATGAATTTAGGAATTTAGGAATTTAGTTAATTATATTAGGAATTTAGAGTAATATAGGGAATTAGTAATCTACATCAGACGCTAAACCCTACCAAAATAAAAGAGACAACAAAAGGCAAACATTAGTATGGGTTAAAGTTCTTTCAAAAATTTCTTTATAAACCCCTTTTTGTAACGAAGCATAAATTTCAAAATACAATAATAGAACAAATAAATACATAAATCGCTTAAATATGGGTTGGCCCCCTTCCCACTACCTGCAGGGAGGGGGGTGTGCCAATTATAAATGTGGACGACTCCACTCCGCAGGCGGGGGAGGGGAAGGACGCATAGACTATTTTTTGAATAAAAAAAGGCGACAAAAAATGGAAATTCCGTCCTTTAACTCGGAGAATCCTCTCGGGGGGGGGGGGCGGGGCGATGGTGGGCTTCATAAGGGTTAGTAATTATTCCCCGGGTGTATAAGGAATGGAACCATCCCCCTTAGGGAGGTAATCCCATCGGTGCCCCGACGGGGGGAGACGCCTCGGCTATTTCGCCATTGAAAAAAAAAATAGAGGGGAAGAAAGATGTGCCATGAAAAGGCTGACGCATGAGGGGCCAAAACATAGGTGAGCAACACATATTATATTTCAATAAGACTAGGGTAAAATAACCTACACACCTAGGCATCTAAATTGGTATTTTTGCAACAAAATGAGTAACAGGAATTTAAGCAATAACCAATTAAGGACCGTCCTTGTCTCTCTGGGTAATGACACTCCGCCAGTCTTACCTTAGCATGCCTGTTAAAGTTACGACGCGGCAGCGAAACAACGATGGATGCAGGACACAACAAAGTGGAGACATCCCAGAAGAAGAGGATGGAGACGGACAGACGGACAGATACGCAATCACAAACATAAACACACAAACACGCACGCAAGCCGGCATACACGCAAACACGCATGCACGCAAAAATAACAAGTACACGCACATTGTGCTAGCACAAAATAAGTAGGCACACACACACGCAAAACATACTAACAACCAAACTTGATGCTCTGCCACCCCTGGGTGAGGCGTGTTTTTAATAGCGACAGCCCTATGGTGGCATCATCATACTCACAAGAAAACTTACTAACGGCCCATCAACTTATCAATATTATATACCTAACTAACTGGGGTTAGTATATAACAGCCACATCTTTATTATATATGCTTGACCATACAGTGCGAGACCCATCCCTATGCAAAAAAAACTTTAAGCCATTCCCAACTAATTTCTGCTCTTTTTAATATCCTTTAGGATCATAAATGATTAATGAGCAAGGCGCTAGCATCCTAAAGCCGGCACCACGCTAGATGCTCACTTTTGACGGGGGAGTTCAAAATTCAAACTTAATGTTGCACTCATCACTTGGCAAAATTACTCGACCAAAATAACTGAAGTGCAACAGCCCTAAAGGTACCTGAAAAGGTCCCTACCTGTGACTGCGTCAATCCCCACCTAAGGGTAAGGTCAGAATAAGGGACCTCCATCCGGAACCAAATTACTTGGATACGGGGGAGGGTTAAAATTAAGGGCTGTAAGTAATATGGGACCCCAACAGGTCCCATCCTTGAAACCTAAGGAACGCCTGCGTGTTCTCTCGTTGGGACCTGGGTTTCGGTGTGCTCCTCCTCTGCGGGCGGGGTTGGCCTGTGTTTCCCTGGACTTTCCGCTGGGGTGGCTTTCATGTGGCGCGCGCCTCCTTCTCCGGACAGAACCTGACTTGGAGCCGTAGAAGGCAAACATCTATGCATAAATACTGGTTAGGCAGCACTGACCGACGAGACATTTACAGACTGAATGACATTGGACGGACACACGGCGCCAAATGTGTGCAACTATGGTTACGTACCGTTGAGCCACTTGGGTAACGTCGATACGAGAATTGAACAGAACAGAACAGAACAGAAAATGGCAGATCATATCAAAACTAAACACAAGTACAAGCACTGGATCATACCAAATGAAGTTCTTTTGAAAATACGTTACGTTCTGGTGACGTGGGTTGTAAGGGTTTCTGAATGACCACTGTCTGGTTTGATTTACCATGCGTGTGTTTCGTGAACTTTGGCAGTTTTTGTATGTACTTTTTGCGTTTCAACCCCACATTTTCGTCAAGATTTTCAAAACGAACGCCTAGTGATGGAACGCACAAGAATAGCCTTAAAAAACTGTAGTTAACATTTTAGTTTAAGTGCCGAAACTGTACTAAACCCATTGGTGCATAACATTGAAAAGATAATAATAATAATAATAATAATAATAATAATAAATGATAATAAAACTTTATTTTCAGTGGGTGACACAATTAGTTACAAGCTACTCTTATTTGAGGCCCACTTAAAAATATGTACAAATCAAAAGATCTATCAAATACAAATATACAACAGACACTGGTCAGCGAAACAAAACATTTACTGTTTCAGGCCTCATGACTCAAGAAAAGAAAAAGCACTGGCAGCAATCAGTACTACCGTAAAATTCTAAATATTGGGACACCAAAAATAATCGCCGCAACTGTCCCAAACACGGAACAGCCTGGTTTTACAAAGCGGTAGCCAAAAGATTCAGGCGGAATAGCAAACAATGTAGACACTGATCAGACTGCTCCTCTAGGATAGCCTGATAGGAGTCTACACTGTCCGCTCAGACCTATCTATCCCAATACATAGAATTTTTTATGGTATAACGGGATGAAAAGAAAGAAGCCCAATCCAGTAGCCTACCCTACCCGAAAACGAAAAGCAAAAACGAGCCCCGGTTTCTGGGTATCTTCAAAAAAAAAAAAAAAAAAAAAACGGGTCACTTTAAATGTACATTAAAGTAAATCGATCATATGCCATATGTACGCTCAAAAACAATCACACAAAATATGAATTTACATAGTTTTACAATATATGCGCTACGCAACATCTGACGGTACCCTTGCAAGGGGAAGTCTGATCACAATCAACGCTGTTTTTCCATTCCACTGGCATCTGTTGGGCGCATTGCAGCACTTTAAAATATATATAACTTTACATTTTTTTCGAGTAATTTTTGTAATTAGTTTTGGTGTCCCAATGTTTATTATAATTTTTGGTACCAAATATACGGAATACCAGACCACGCTTTCAGCTGCACTGCTCAGCGTCAGTTACACTTCAGAGTCGTTTAAAATGCTATAATTTTACAATCTATGTTGTTATAGGCGGTTCATTGACAGATTAAAAACAATGCCATGAAAATTAGCGAATTATCCCATTGGTCGGACCTAGAAAGACCTATTACACTCCCAGTTATGGCCTGCCATCCAAAATGTGGCTATTTAGCAAATTCTTCGTGATTTTTATCACTGATTAATCTGTCTCTGGGTAATTAATTGCATATTAGATGTTTGCAGGGTACGAAAGATCTGTACCATGTATTAACTTTGATAAGAGATAATTTTCTTATAACACATATGAAAAATTTTCTAGAGAAACAAAGTTGTGTTTGTACGAATATATAATTTAATCCGTATCATCATAAACGCATTGTGCAGGGCCTAATTTGACACCATTTTGCTTTAAAGACAAACGTTTTCAGGCTCTACCTTCGCTTTGCGCAAGTCCCTCAAAGCCAGTCCCTCTTTGTTTTCAAGTCTTTCAACAATCGTCATACCAAAATGTCCAGCAGTCGTCGTCGTCTTTATTTATTTACCATTTATAGTATCAAACTATCTAAAGCGAGTTTCAAGGAATCAAAAGCGAGTAATATAAAAAGAAAGCAGTTATAGACAGTATGGAGTAAAGAAGTGATTAAAATTTATATACAGAACTCTACAAAATTATCATATTACGAATGAATATCATTTGATACTGATTTGATTTCTTTCATTACTGGCAATGCAACTACGCATCAGAGAAACAATAAATGGGATCCTTGTCTTACATTTTATTACCATCTATTTAACGCGTTCACCTTGTATTTATCTTCATGTACATTGAAGTTTTACCATGTCATAAAGTTTGTGAAATCGAAAAATAGGTCATTGAAGTCTTTTTTTTTTATGATTAATCAAGAACGGTTTAATGTTTTAAAGCCGGTGTCTGCCTAGGATAGCTTGCGCACATGCGCAGTCTGGTATGTAGACTAGCTCCTTGTCTGATACTAATGATTTTTACAGCCCTGCTAAGGCAATAATTTTTCCTGGCCGCATGGGTAAAATTGTACTCAAAGAAAAACTTCAGACAGAATCCGCAATTAAGCATGTAGCAAAGTTACCATATACGAAGTTTAACGTATTTTCAATATATCAATCCGTCAAAAATGATTTCGCAGAACTGAAAGTAATCACAGTTTATTTATCAATAAGATCCGCCTCCTTTCAGCCAGTAGCAAACTGCAGAAGCCTGACAGACTGCGCATATGCTGACGATGGTCTGGGCATGCGCACATTTTATGACTCGAGAGATATTCCCCGGACATAGCTCATATTGAAAATCAAGATAAACTTGCGCATCTGTCCAGTCCGAAATCACAACCCATATATCCTACTGCCATATGCTGCACCAATTTCGCTCAGGCTAGTGGAATGATCCTTGTTTTCTTCTTTCCACGGACAGAGAGAGAGAGAATTTCGCTCAGGCAAATGGAATGATTCGTCTTTCCAGAGAGAGAAGGAGAGAGAGAGAGAGAGAGTGAGGGAAAGATACTGCATATAGAAACATATGTCTTTGCTTTGTAGAGGTATTTTATCAGACTTCCCTTGAATGACGTAACTCTTCCAAAATGGAGTCTACTCTAAAAGGAAATCTTCTCTAAGAATATAAGAGTTGAACCATATTGAAAAGGGAGACAAAAACAAAAGTGCCAGAGTTTCAATCCCTGAAATTGTACCCACTCACCTTAAGATAAAACAAATCGCCTTCCTATAGCTAATTACGTCTTGGGACATAAAACTCATTTTTCAATCTGGCAGATTCCAGATGTTCATGCTTTTCAACACTTTTACCGGTCAATTGTGTGTCAGTCTGGGTCAAGTTTAAATGTCATATCTGATATTGTAATGTCACCTTTTATCAATTCCCGACTTATTATTATAAGCGTAATTCCATTCCCACCGATAAAGCTTTTGCAAATAAATAACCAAAATATGTCGATGCTATTTGACTTTTATGCATGTAAAACGCATTGTGCAAACTTTCTGTTTTGAGTTAAAAAAAGAAAGAAAAAAATAATGGTAACGAAGTTATCACAAAACTCTTGAGAGTTGCTAAACCAAAATTTTGCATGGGCAACTTTCCTATTCAGGCCTTGCATAAGCGGTTTGAATTAACATGAATTATTTTGTGGAAAATCGTTCTTTTCCTCCATTAATATTGCGTTAAGTTATTACAGGACAAGGTGTGGTTGGCTTCGGCGATGGTGCTGTCCCTACTGTGTCTTATAAACGTCCCGAAGAGAGTCCGATGTACACATTTATACATACACTAAAATTTGACACTAAAATTTGACAATCTCGTGTTAAGTTAAAAAAAACTGTACTCATACGTATGCGAAATGTTTGTCGTACACCAACCTATTCGCAATCAACTTGCGCACGTGAAGACTGAGTTGTATCGTTCTTTGTTGGACGAATTGTGATGCCTCAAACAGATTTCGCATATGCACAAGCTATCCTAGACATGCACAGTTTTATATTATGAATGTAAAAAGATCATATCATGATTAATGATATAAATATACGTAATACATGTAAGGGAATTTAACTAAGAAATAGATTAGCTCTAGCAGTGAATTGTTGAGTAATAATGCACTGTTTGGAGGTCAGTTGTGAAGTAGAGCATATCACGAGAGCGGAGCGCGAATGGTATATCTACTTACAACAGACCGACAAACAGTGAATTATTACACAATAATTCAATCCTAGAGCTGAACTATCTTGATTCTAACACTAAAAAACGCTGCAAAAGTATTCTTTTCATTCAAATTCTCTCAACCTTCTTGCCAGCGCGTTAATGCTCCCGCCAATTTTCTTAACTGTATTTAAGATAAATGTACATTTTTAAGGCGAATTTAGAAAGAAAAAGAGACATAACACCGTCTAACGTCTCAAAACGTCACAAAATGACGTCAGTATCGCTAGTGACGTCAGTAGTTAGACTCACGTGCTCCGAAACAGCGAATCGTTGCAGAATAAAGCACAGGAACTTTCCATTGCTTCCATAGGCGCACTGTGATAGAATAAGAACCAAAATAAGAAAAACGTATAACATGACTTTATTTTATAATGCAGGCGGATTGTTTGGTATACTTATGCGTGTTGCCGGACATGGGTTATTAGCTCGCCTGGACGAAGTCCAGGAAGAGCTATTGCACAACCCCCGGCGTCGGCATCGGCGTCAGCGTCGGAGTCGGCGGCGGCGTCCGCATTTACGCTAAAAGTTTTAAGAGCTTATATTTTCTAAATTATTTGATGGATCTGGTTCCTATTTAGTATGATGATAGACATAGGTCCAAATTTTCTTTCAACAATACTCTTGCCCAAGCCTATGATCTCAAAGTCAGAGCGTCATGGGAACAGAAAGCTTCTGATCACACTGGACGGAAACAAAGGCTGATGTGAGATTTTGCTGGGCCTATATGCCACTTCTTGGTTTTGTCATGTCGTGGCTCATATTTGGTATTAACACATTGACCAAATATACTCTAACATTTTCTACTTGCTGTCAGAATAAGTACTTCACTTTACTATTTAAAACAAGAGGACCAAGAGGCCCTAAATCGCTCATTTGAGCGAAAAAGTTAAAGGTCAAACAAGGGTCATCATTTGAACAAACCTGATAGTTTGCAACCATTTCCAAATTTTGAATATTTTCCTATGTATTGCTATGGTTCAAACCCATTGAACAAACTTGGTAAAGGACCAATAGACAATGCTACATACTAAATTTCAAGCATCTGAGCCAAGTGGTTCTGAAGAAGAAGATTTTTGAATATTTTTCTATGTTTTCTATGTTTCAAACACACGACTCCCTACCGCGAGGTCATTTTAAACCCTGGGGGCCATCATTTGTATAAAGTGGATAAACGACTACAAGGCAATGCTACATACCAAATTTCAAGCATCTGAGCCAAGTGGTTCTGAAAGTGAAGATTTTTGAATATTTTCTCTATGTATTTCTATGGTTCAATCTTATGACCTCTGGGGTGGGGCCATTTAGACCCTGGGGTCATCATTTGAACAAACTAGGTAAAGTACTACTAGGCAATACCACGTACCAAATTTCAAGCATCTGAGCCAAGTGATTCTGAAAAAAAAGTTTTTTTCCCATACTTTTCTATGTATTTATATGGTTCAAACTTAGGACACCCTGCCGTGGGGCTATTGTGGACCCTGGGGCCACCATTAGAACAAACATGGTAAAGGACTATTAGGCAATGCTACATACCGAATTTCAAGCATCTGAGCCTTGCGGCTCTGAAGAAGAAGATTTTTGAATATTTGTCTATGGTTCAAACCTCGGACTCCATGCCATTGAGCCATTTTGGACCCTGGGCCCATTATTTGAACAAGCTTGATATAAGATTATTAGGCAATGCTACATAAAAAAATTCAAGCAACTAAGCCAAATGGTTCTGAACAAGAAGATTATTTAATATTTTTCTATGTATTTCTATGGTTCAATCCCATGGCCCCTGGGCCGGGACCATTTTAGACCCTGGGGCCATCATTTGAACAAACTTGGTAAAAGACCACTAGGCAATGCTACAAGCAGAATTTCAATCACCTGCACCGAGTGGTTCTTCAGAAGAAGATTTCTAAGTATATTTGAATTTCGAACCCAAGACCCCCCGGGCCTTTTTGGACCACAGGGCCAGTGTTTGAACAAAACTTGGTAGAGGTCCACTAGACAATGCTTCATAACAAATATCAAAGCCCTAGGCCTAGTGGTTCCAGAGAAGATGTCATTTAAAGCAAATTGACGCACGACGCATGACGATCGACGGACACCGACTGATCACAATAGCTCACCCTGAGCCTATATGGCTCATGTGAGCTAAAAAGCGCAAGAAATTTCAAAATTTAAATTTAATTTTCAATTCTATTCTCTATTTTATAATTACGAAAGCAAACACAATAGTTACCTATCAATAAATTTCCTCAAGTTATATTATTAACCACATGGAAAAACAAGTTTTCGCCACCTGCTGAGAAATTTGAAATTCCTTTTCTGCTGCGCATGCGCCGTTTATAAACATGCGCAATCAATGGTTGGCGCATCAAGCGGCCAAATTAAAAAAATCGTGTCAGTGTTTTGAATTATTGTGAGAAATGTTGTCTGAGAAAAACATCTTTTTGGATAGTTAACTAGATTATCGTGATAAAACAATTAAAACTGTTAATGACATCGTGTCGCTCATGTCATCGTCTCGTATGGTAAGTAACACAATGTTTATTTTTATTCTTTCCTTCGTATTTAAACGTTGAATACATTATCATCATTGTGCTAGAATTCTTCGCGCTACTTGTTTCTGTGTGCAAAATGTAGAATATTGTTTGTCTGATTAGAACAGCCTCACTGAGACGGTTAAAATGAGTTACCACAATAAATATTTTTGAGCTGTGAGTAGAAGACGTATGCCCCTTATAACCCTTTGTCTGTTATTTTTATAGGTAAATGCATAGAAAATCCAAGCTGCAGAAGTGATATTGTCCTACGCGTGATACTGGATTGCGATGAAGATTTGTGACACAGCGTATGATGATTTCGTGTCTCATACTGTATCGCCCGTGTAAACGTCACAGATGGTAAGTAACACAATGTGTTTTTCTGTTCTTTGTTGTTTTTCCCTTTTATATTGTGCATAAACGATGAAAAACTCATGATTGTGCTAGCATGCTTTTGTTACGGCGCTTGTAGATGATAATTTATGATATTTTACTTGTTTCTGCTCGCTACATGTAAAAGGAATTAGAACAGTCTCAACGAGTCTGTTCAAATGAGTAACCACTTTTAGCAGTGTGCAGAAAACGAATGCCCCTTATAACCCTAGTTCAATTGATATTACACGTTAATGCATGGACTTATCAAAATATAGCTAATATAGTCATTTGGTTATGGTTTGGAATTCAGGCGAGAAAAGCGATATTCGTCGTTCTAGTACGCTTTTTCACTAATTTAAAGACTGCTGGTAATTCACTAATTTAAAGACTGCTGGTAATTGATGCAGAGAGGACAAAAAATAATAATGAATAGATAAAAGGTGAACAAAATGAATCCGTGCAAAACTAGTTAATCGACAATTTTTAACTCCCTTTCTGTAAATAATTCTTAAATGGGGTGGTCAAAAGATTGAACCTGTTTGGGAACTCTAGATTGCTGTCTTATCCCATCGAATTCATGTTACAGTATGTGTTGTAGTTGAAATAAAACATTGTTTACACCCAAGGCCACAGTATGAAAAGCAGGCTCCGCCCTCAAACTATCAATCGTGGTTAATTCAAAATCATTTCAGATTTGGATACATCTTTTTCACTGAAACATTAAACCATTATTTTTTCAAAATAATTTCAGTGGAAGTTGAATTATTCTTCTTCTACATATACACTGATTTAACTGTTCTTACGGATGCTTTCAACACCCTGAAGTTTAAATGTATTGTGCAGATTTCTAGCTAGTCAAGAAGAAAAAATGACAGTTTGAATGTTTACCTTTGACCAAGTCATGTGATTTAAACAGTAGCTATGCTACTGTCCTGGTGAACCCTATTAGTCTCTTTGACAGAGAGAGCCCAGTAACTTCTATTAAGCCACACCCTCATATTCATTGTATGGCCTACATGAAACTGGGCCTTAAACTAAACCGAAAAAGAACAATAAATATACGGTATACGCAATATTATTTTCTTGGCGAGAGGCTTAATGAGCATTTTTTCACAGAAAATAATTAAGGTGAGTGAAACCCAAACACATTTGCTGGGGTACGCTTCCGATACTTTAGCTCCGCCCACTGACTTCATCACTCGACGAACGCTGAAAAATCGAATTTTAATTTATATATTTACATTTTATTTTTAGACTCTTTTTAAACTTCATTTTACTGGGTCCCAAATGAACGCAATATGGAGGATTTATGGGAACATAACAGCGATTAACAATTATAACAATCGCAGGGGTCTGGTTATGCTTCGTACTTAATGTACTGAATATGTGATTACATAGCACTAATGTCTAAATCATAGCGATTTACTCATGGCACGTTGTCTGTTTCATTTCCCAAACGCAACGAATTTAAGTTGCAATAGAGACATGTTCAAGTGATTTGTAACAACATTTCAAGAAAATCGTTTTTGTGGAAAAAAAATACGCGAGGTTGTTAGTTTAAACGGTTTTTTATTCAACATGTAGACATACACAATCAATACATACAAGAATAATATGAAATGATTCGATAACAAGCTAACTAGCTAATAAACATCGTCGCCTACTTAACATGTATTTGCAATGACATATTAGTGCATAAGATTTCTAAGCAACAGACAATCAAGACACGTTTATATGAACATATACATCATTGTATTAGGACTGAAAAGTTTTGATGTGAGAACAGCATTCAATAAGAATCAATCGAACCATATTTAAGATGTAAGCTTTGTAAGAGAGAGAGAGAGAGAGAGAGAGAGAGAGAGAGAGAGAGAAAGAGAAACAACAGATGTTTCAATTCATTTCCGTTGTCTGAACCGCTTCCCGACAAAAATGTACCATCAGCGTAGCAAAATACTTGGTTTCGTAGTTGCAGATAATTTGGACAATCGTAAACAAACAGATAATGTTTTACTGTTTCTGTTCGACCACAACAAGAACACGTTGAACGCGAGGTTGTAAACTTGGCTGACCCATTTTAGGCTTGAAAAAGGGGCTCGGTAAAGTTAGCAGAACGAAAATTCTGCAGAATTTTCTGCAGAAAAAGTGGTAAAGTTAGTGAAATGAATATTCTGCAAAATTTTCTGCAGAATTTTCTGCAGAAAAAGTGGTAAAGTTAGCGAAATGGATATTCTTCAAAATTTTCTGCAAAATTTTCTGCAGAAAAAGTGGTAAGGATAGCGAATTGAAAATTCTGCAGAATTTAGCAATTTTTATTTCTTTGTTTTGTCAATTACGGACTACAAAATGTGAGTGCGCACCGATTACCGCACTACCCTATTTCATATGAGAACCGAGATATTCACAAAAATTGCACAGTTTCTTCTGCTGGAAAGTAGCAGAACGACATTAAAGAAACCCGTAGTAAGCAAAGTTTAATTTCCATGTTCTGTCATCTGGAGGCCACAAAATATGAGTGAGCACCGTTTACCGCACTACTCTATCTCATATGTGGACCGAGATATTCACAAAAATTGCATATTTTCTTCGGCTGGAAAGTAGCAGAACGAAATTTCAGAAACCCTTTGTGAGCAAAATTTGATGTCTATGTTCTGTTATCTGGAGGCCACAAAATGTGAGTGAGCGCCGTTTACCGCACTACTCTATCTCATAAAAGGACCGAGATATTCACAAAAATCGCATATTTTCTTCTGCTGGAAAGTAGCAGAACGAAATTTAAAAATCTCTTTGTTAGCAAAGATTAATTTCTGTGATCTGTCATCTGGTGGCCACAAAATGTGAGTGAGCGCCGTTTTCCGCACTACTCTATCTCATAAATGGACCGAGATATTCTCAAAAATCGCATATTTTCTTCTGCTGGAAAGTAGCATAACGAAATTTCAGAAACCCTTTGTTAGCAAAGATTGATTTGTATGTTCTGACATCTGGTGGCCACAAAATGTGAGTGAGCGCCGTTTACCGCACTTCTATTCTCATAAGTGGACCGAGATATTCACAAAAATCGCTTATTTTCTTCTGCTGGAAAGTAGCAGAACGAAATTTCAGAAACCTTTTGTGAGCAAAGTTTGATTTCTATGTTCTGATATCTGGTGGCCACAAAAAGTGAGTGAGCGCCGTTTACCGCACTACTCTATCTAATAAGTGGATCGAGGTATTCACAAAAATCGCATATTTTCTTATACTGGAAATTAGCAGAACGAAATTTCAGAAACCCTTTGTTAACAAAGACTGATTTTATGTTCTGTCATCTGGTGGCCACAAAATGTGAGTGAATGCCGCTTACCGCACTACTCTATCTCATAAGTGGACCGGGATATTCACAAAAATCGCATATTTTCTACTGCTGGAAAGTAGCAGAACGAAATTTCAGAAACCCTTTGTTAGCAAAGATTAATTTCTATGTTCTGTCATCTGGTGGCCACAAAATGTGAGTGAGCGCCGTTTACCGAACTACTCTTTCTCATAAATGGACCGAGATATTCACAAAAATCGCATATTTTCTTCTGCTGGAAAGTAGCGAAACGAAATTTCAGAAACCCTTTGTTAGCAAAGATTGATTTCTATGTTCTGTCATCTGGAGGCCACAAAATGTGACTGAGCGCCGTTTACCGCACTACTCTATCTCATAAGTGCACCGAGATATTCACAAAAATCGCATATTTTCTTCTGCTGGAAAGTAGCAGAACGAAATTTCAGAAACCCTTTGTCAGCAAAGTTTGTTTTCTATGTTCGGTCATCTACAGGCCATAAAATGTGAGTGGGCATCGTTTTGCGCACTTATCTATCTTAAAATCGGACCAAGATATTCCCAAAAATCGCATATTTTCTTCTGCTGGAAAGTAGCATAACGAAATTTCAGAAACCCTTTGTTAGCATAGTTTGATTTCTATGTTCTGTCATCTGGAGGCCACAAAATGTGAGTTAGCGCCGTTTACCGCACTACTCTATCTCATAAATGGACCGAGATATTAAAAAAATCGCATATTTTCTTCTGCTGGAAAGTAGTAGAACGAAATTTCAGAAACCCTTTGTTAGCAAAGATTGATTTCTATGTTCTGTCATCTGGAGGCCACAAAATGTGAGTGAGCGCCGTTTACCGCACTACTCTATCTCATAAGTAGTGCGGTAAACGGTGCTCACTCATATTTTGTGGCCTCCAGATGACAGAACAGGGAAATTAAACTTTGCTTACAACGGGTTTCTTTAGTGTCGTCCTGCTATTTTCCAGCGGAAAAAACTATGCAATTTTTGTGAATATCTAGGTTCTCATATAAAATAGGGTAGTGCGGTAATCGGTGCGCACTCACATTTTGTGGTCCGTATTTAACAAAACAAAGAAATAAAAATTGCTAAATTCTGCAGAATTTTCAATTCGCTATCCTTACCACTTTTTCTGCAGAAAATTTTGCAGAAAATTTTGCAGAATATCCATTTCGCTAACTTTACCACTTTTTCTGCAGAAAATTTTGCAGAATATTCATTTCACTAACTTTACCACTTTTTCTGCAGAAATTCTGCAGAATCTTCTGCAGTATTTTCGTTCTGCTAACTTTACCGAGCCGGCCTTTTTTGAAAAAGGCCTACATCTGTCACTGTTTTTTCCCGCATTCACTAACATTTAAAACACCATGCGCAGATTAGGAATGCCACCAACAATATTAAGACTTAATATGCATAAGATGTAAGATACCGTTCCTATTTTAAACTATTTCGCCAAAAGAAAATATCAATTCATTTGTCTCTGGAATTAGTTTCGACACGTGAATGTGTTAACATAACCTGTCAGCTAGCAGCATGTACTTGCAATATTGCTCTCTGGGGAGAAGCGGAGGGGCATGCAGATTATATGCTTAGTTTTAGTAATGTTGCGCACTGTAAATACCTTAAAATTGGGACACCATGAGCAACATCTCTTAAAATTTGAACGAATTGATTGCACTGTGTGGTAATGTTCCTATTATGTCCTGGCGGAAAGGCAAATGGTGTAGACCCTGAACAGGCTGCTCCTGATAGGGTTCTGTCTACACTATTTGTTCAGACATGTCCGCCCAAAAATTAAAGATAAAAACTAGTCTCCAAGATTCCGCCTCATGTTTTATACCATGCCCTCCTAGGAGGGCTGGGTGTCACTTTATCAACAAACATGTAAATTTGTAAGTTCGATACTCGCTTTTTATCCCCCGACCGAAAGGTTCCGAGGATAAAGCGATGAGCCTGGCGTCCCTCCTTCCATCCGTAAACATTTTCTTGTCCGCTCAAAATCTTGAGCACCCTTTGGAATATTTTCATGATACTTCAAAATTATGTAGAACAGGTCATGACGATGTGTCGCGAACAAGAATGATAACTCTTGCTATTGTACTTTATGAGTTATCTCTCCTTTGGTGATTTTTTGGCAGATTCGTGTCCGCTCTGAAACTTGACAACGCTATGAAATATATACATGGTACTTCATATTTATGTAGAACAGGTCATGATAATGTGTCGCGAACAAGAGTGACAACTCTTGCTTTCTAACTTTTTGAGTTATTTCCCCTTGATGGTTTAAGGTGTGATTTCGTGTCCCCTCTATAGCTTAAATACCTTTAAAAATATTTTCATGATACTTCACAGATATGTAGAACAAGTCATGCCGATGTGTAGCGAACAAGAATGACAACTCTTGCTTTTTACCTTTTTGAGTTATTTGCCCTTGATGGTTTTAGATGTGATCTCGCGTCCGCTCTATAACATTAATACATAATGAAATATTTTCATGATACTTCATAGATATGTAGCACAGGTCATGACGATGTGTCGCAAACAAGAATGGCAGCTCTTGCTTTTTCACTTTTAAAGTTACTTCACCTCTATGCTTTATGTGTGATTCCGTGTCTGCTCTATAACTTGAATACCCTTTAAAATATTTTCATGATACTTCTCAGATATGTAGAACTAAGCATGACGATATGTCGCGAATAAGAATGACAACGCTTGCTTTCTTACTTTTTGTTATTCCCCTTGATGGTTTAAGGTGTCCACTCTATAAGTTGAATACCCTTTGAAATAGTTTCATGATACTTCACAGATATGCAGAACAGGTCATAACGATCTTTCTCGTACATGAATGATAACTCTTGCATTCACACTTTCCAAGTTATTTCCCTTTAGAAGTTTGAGCTGCAGTTGGTGCCTCTGCTCCGTATCTGTATTACCCTGGCCCGATCCATAATTTTAGTACCCGTACACCAGTTGTGTGCGATAACAGAAGACTCATGTTAGCCTGTGCCGCTGCGTAAGTCAGTTTGCGTTAAAAATATAAAGGACGTAAGATCACGGTAAACATATACATTTTCACATTGAGAAAGAAATTCAGAATGCCAAAACATATGAATGATCAATGTGACGAAAGAAAGTGCGTTTCAGCGTTGCACAACCTCTGTTTAGGCCAGCAGTTTATTGATCCTTATGAATATGGATCCTTATTAACATAGTAATGACCAGCGAACATCAATGTCTCTGATGTTCGCTTTTGCAATAAGCGGAAGGTAATCAATGGCAGTTTGATATTTCGGTGATAGATATTTTTCCCCTGCTGCGTTTTGCAGCACACGGCCATTTGCACTCTACGGGGCCACTTATGCGCTGATAGCATTTCTCCAGATCTTGCGGTTACATCAAAGATGAAATTAAAAACCTGTGAAATTGGTAGCCCATTGAATGAAATGAGCCGCGACGTGACAAAACCAACAATGTGGTTGTGCGCCCAGCGCAGACTCAGATCAGCCTGGGCATCCGCCCAGTCTGATCAGAGTCTTCGCTGTCCGCATGGAGGTAGCTAAGACCCTTAGCTATCCTTTGAGCATTTAACGAAGAGTCTGGTCAAAATGGGCGGGTGTCCAGACTGATCTGAGTCTGCTCTGGGCGCACAACCACATTGTTGGTTTTGTCACGTCGAGGCTCAAATTACCTGTTCTTACAGGCATAATATAATATATGGAGGAGTCTCGTTAGAGGGTGATTAAAAGCACTTCAGAAACAATCAAATCAGCATATTTAATGTCTTATATTTCTTGCAGACCACATGTTTCAGATGATGTAAAATGTACCAGCAGTTGAACTTATGAAGGTCATTGAAAAGTCATAGTCAAAATCTATGTTTTCGTATCGGTTATAAGTTATTAAGAAATTTCTTCACAATTTAGAAATTACTTAATGACTTCTAACCGGCTTAGACTGCTGTCAGTTTTCTTGAAAAATGTCCATTACTGGCTCTATTGCTTGTCTCTAGAGACTGCATCAAAGATCAATGCTCTTTTGCACAAAAGATCTTTATTGTACCTGCTCTATTTATCCATTCACATTTTAGTTTTTTGAAGTGTAGATCATACTGCTGTTTTGAGTTTCAAATTGATAATAATAATAATAATAATAATAATAATAATAATAATAATAATAATAAATAAATAAATACCAAGTAGACGGTTTAAAGAGAATTCGTATTCTTGTGGAGTTTCAGATGACACTTGTGTTAATTAGTTACCATTCTAGTGTGAAGAAAATTATTCTAGTAAAGGTGATTAAAAGATAATACTAGAAATGTGAAAAGAGAATGAAAGAATGCACTAGCAAACATAATTGTACTGGATAGGAACATGTGACCTAAAAGACATAGATCAGACTGCATGCGTTTAGTAATTGCTTGCAGGCTGCTTAAAACTCTCTGCTTTTTTACACAGATAAAACTTTTTTTCGTGCTGTTAGATATTTTATATATGAAAAAAAGTTCTAATGTTGTTAATTTATTGTATTTAAGGTATTGTTGTAACTGAATGCATTTATGCTTTGTATCGGTTCCCCATTTCTATTGATCTGTCAGGGGTCTTTTTCTGCTAATTACCTTGTGATTTAATAGAAAAAGAAATAACAGACCATATATAATTCAATGGACATTAAGATTACAAGGGCCATTTTCTCAGACAGGTTGAAGGGAAAGTTTTATTACTTTCATTCAGTCAGAAGTTTCATTGCTGATTTATGTCTTAAAGTCTCCATAGTCCTACCAATGATAAAAATCGTCAAATAAAAATCATTTTGAAACCTGTACAGCCATCAGAATTAATGAAAATATTTCGGTTGATCTGCTTTTTTGTATCATATAACTGACAAAAGAGAAGAAACAAGGTATTTTGGAAAAATGATATTTCTCTCCATAAAAATACGGTTTTCGTCTCTGGTTCCCCGTTAAGCAATGAAATAATGCAACCGCGGCACAATCAATGGGATCCTTGCTTAACAGTTTTGTACGTTGTATTTTTATCTTTTTATCAGTTGTAAAAACGCCTGTACCTTGTATTTTTATCTCGTGTACCTTGTGTTTTTACCATGAAATATAGCTAGGGAAATCGAAAGTAGGTCATTTTAGTTGGCAACTAAAATGACCTAGTTATTTTTTCAAATCTATTCTATGGTAAATTCAAGGACGTTTTGATTTTTCAAAGCCGGCCAATCACGATAATAATCAATGATGAAACTGTAGTGAAAAGTTTGCAGCGATACTTCACGACAAAATATTCCATGCTGATAGAGCTATAGGGCCTTTAAGAACTTTTCTTAATGGCTAAGAGTTTCTGTCTAAGTCATTGAGAGGACCTCTTCACAACATAGTCAGCTCTCAAAATTGCTTATGATTGGCTGAAAGGATGGACAATTTAAAACCTGCAGTCTAAAATATACTCTAATTCCCCTAAATTCTGGCACAGACTAGCCAATTGAATAATTGTCTCAATATCTGAACACGATTAATATGCAGTAACTATCAAATAATTTGTCAAAAGTCACTGTCGGACTAGCAAGAAGTGCAAACTATAGTCAAACTTCTCTTTCTTGATACGTATCATCTGTCTACACTGTTTGCTCCCATTATTCTTTTGATGTGATCAATTCAAACAAACAGAGTATCAGCATGTAAGAAGAGACTCATTCCAACAGGCACAACGTTGAATCAACACTGAGTCAACATTGACTCAATGTCATGGTGTAGTCCAGCTCCGGACCGAAATTATTTCAGAAACAAAGTTTCTAATTTAGGTCCAGCACCTGTAAGTCTTCCTCAGTGTGGGTATTTCAGATGCCGATAAAATCATTTTGGCACATTGTAAACTGTGCATTAATCAATATATTATGTTTTCTTTTTGATAAATAACAGCCTTTTTCTTCTTCTGACCTTCCCAAAGTGTCTTATTTAATATTTACTGGCGATTTTTCCTTCGTAGCTGTGAGAATGTTTACGAAGACCGCCATGTTTGCTTGGGATTTTCCCAGTTACCGGATGACGTCATTGGGTGATAAAAATGGCAAGGATATAAAACACAGTACCTTAGGAGATATGAGTTTCGCAATTACATACATCTGTGAATATTGTTTGCAATACCTATATATGCATTTATTTTATGCCTGGTGTCCAAATTTCATTTAAGCACGCGTCAGTGTGCTTCTGTGAAAAGGCTGAGCACTTTTAGATTTAACTAAGTACCGCAATAAAATTAACCATTATCAATGTTCAATTACCATGCGGACACCGAATGTCCGAACACAATTTCACTTTTAATGAATGTTTGCGCACACAAGAAACAAAGGGAATGCTGTTTAATTCAGCTATCAATTTTATAATAGATCTAGTCCATGTCAAAACGTAACATTGGTACAAAAAAGTAAACCTAAACACTTCACAACATATGAAACACCTTTTGTGTGTTTGAAGTCGCGTACAGGCCTGTATACTTTCAACTATCATAAGAGAGGACGCGATTAAAAGAAATTACGTGCTGTTATGCTTAAACACATTGCAAAAAGTCTTCAGACAAATGCTGTAATCAGACTGCAAAAGAACGATCACAATATTTTATATCCGCGCAACTTACGTAATAAGAATCTTTTAAGATCTCAAGCGTTAACGCCGGGCCGGGTAGCGCAATCGGTAGGGCACCTGACTCGTAAGTCAGAGGTCCTGGGTTCGAATCCCGGTCTGGCCACATACTTTCGTTTCTCCTTCCGCTGATTCAAGAAGGGCAGTTGTCAGTTACTGGCGAATGTATGTGCACTTAGTACTGGTTAACCGCTTAGGAGGTCTAAGCCTGCCCAGGAATAGTGTGGTTAGGTTAACTGACCGTCCCGACATGACCTTAGTTGTTTACCGTTAACCGTTAAGCGTTAACAGCGATATAGTCAAACCGCGAGGACGTTTTCTTAAGATGTTGCGATCGGAACCGTGATTATGTACAAATGCGGTACTTCTTTGAAATTCTTAAAGTCTCCATAGTCCTATCAGCGGTAAAAACGCCTAAACTCAAATCATTGTAAAAAGCTGTTCAACCTTCACGTTTAGTAATAAAATGTGGGTTGGTGTGCATATATTGAGTCATATAACTGGCAAAAAGTAGAGAAAACAAGTTTTTGAAAAATAACATTTCGCTACACAAAATACAGTTTCCTGTTCTGGTTTCCCGTCTAGCAATGCTATATAAACATAGGCGGTATATTGATTGGGAATCCACATTGTACATTGTATTTTTACTATTTTTTGAAATCGAAAGTAGGTCATTTAGTTGCCAACTAAAATGACCCAAAAAAGTTTTCGAATCCCTTTTTTGAGAAACTGAATGATGTTTTATTATTTTAAAGCTGGCTAATACCGGTCATTTACAATGACGAAACTATAGTGAGACGCTTGCAGCGATACCTCATGATGAAAACTTTCATGCTGATAGAGCAATGGGGCCTTTAAAACTATCTGTATGATTTTAAAATTAGCTGCGTATAAAAAATATAATATTTCTTGGGAAAATACGCATTTTCTTTGCAAAGGACAGGACCTACTATAGAACCAATATTTAACTGGTCTGGGCCTGCAGTTAGACGTGTTTTGCTATGGCGCGATTTGTTCTCGTCTGCGTATATTTCACTTAATTTCAACAATTGAAACTATGGAAAATAAAACTTCGCCGAAGCCACTGACTTTCTTCGAATCCGTTTCAAATACCGATGACGGACGAGGCAATACTACTGTTAGCGAGCTGGTAATAAAAATCTTATAAGTTCTTGGTTCATTGAAATTAATATAAAAACATTTAATGCGTCGGAACAGTTGTGAAAGTTTGGGTAAGTAGGTATATGTGGCAGGAAATAACCTCGACATCATCACATTCTTTTGGCAACGTAAATGTCCTTGCTAGTTTTCTCTTTGATCGATACATCGAACATACTATTGATCGGTAAATTTCCTATGTACTGTTATTCTACGCAAAAAAAAAACAACAAACAAACAAAACAAAAAACAACAAAAACAAACAAACTAGAAATATAGTCAGGCAGACGTAAGGCGTAACTGGGAGCAGATATCAAACAACCGACTCCCCCCCACCCGCCACACACACACAAAGAAAGAATAAAAGAAAGTAGAAATTAAACAAACAAAACAAAAATCACAGTCAGGGAGGCGTAAGGCGATCGTGGTGGGGGGGGGGGGGGGGGTGAAAGACAAAAAATATCAAAGAACCGCCGACTATTAGGATATGACACTTCCTAGGATATATGACACTTCCTTACTTTCTCCCCCCCCCCCTACCCCCCTCCCCTCCGATGCAATTTGTAACTAAAAAGCGTTTCTGCAGTGCAGCTATAAGATAAAGTTTTCCGACCACTCGGACAGGGGATGCTCGTTATGATACAAACAACACTGGATACAGGAATAACAACACACGTTTCATGTTTAACAAGATTCAAATATGTCTGTAAGGTGCAAACAGCCGTCGTATAAATATTCTGTTATCGTTTAAGCCCAGAAGTTAGTCGCTTAGCTTGGGTTATCTGGAGTGCGCCTGTCTTTGCAATTCTGGTACTGGATTTTATCATTTGACATATGGCGTCATCACGTGACCTCCACGTGCTCATTTACATATCCTGTCAACATGTCCGTTGAAACGCAATTTCTTTTCACCCCTCTTGAGGAAAATATTTCTAGGCCAGCCCAATGTCTCTTAGAAAAGGTAAAACTGGTGGCAGTCATGATCCAAAATGGCCAAAGAACACAACCGCTAATGTTTTTTTCCTAAGTGATTAAAAAATAATGATTTTATCTGTGTATAGAAATTCCCCGGTAGCATTTACCGGCAAAAACCCAGCAGTAGCGGAATAGGTGAGGCCTGGGCCGTGGAAATTGAAACTTGTTTCTGGGCATTTTCCGGCCCAGAGCTGGGCTATGTCATGGTGTTGAATTCAGTGGTGATTCAACGTTGTGTGCCCAGTGGGATAATTGCTGCATTTCAGTATTCTGTTATATCACTGTGTTGTGTGTAAATATGTAACAGCATCAAATAATCGTCAGCCGAATTGCTTACTATCAGTAATGATAATGATAAAAATAAAAATAAATAAAAATAAATAACACTTCTTTGAAATATTTACACCATACTTTCAAAATTATACAATTTAGCATCTGAAAATTGTTACGAAGGAAATACTCTTTAGGCCAAGATAGATGTGGTTGGTAGGTTGGTTGTTTTGGGTTTAACGGTCCTTTGAGACAGTATTTGAGTCTAATAGCGCCGTCTCCCAAAGAGAGGGAGAAAGAAGGGAGAAATGATAGACGAGGAAAACTGTACAAACAACCCCCACCCGCACCTACTGCAAGCACAGTAGGCCCTTGTCCCACTAGTATCCAAATCAGTAGAACGGCCCGGCACTGGAAGTTATAACCAGCATGATCGCACCACCCAACCACCCCTAAAATATTTGAACTCGCGGCGATTGTAAATTTTACTCAAATTTAAAAGAATTAATTTGCACTAGCGTCGGGATACTGTTCACAAATCAGAAAAATGCTTTTTTTCCTGCCTAATTTTCATAACGATGTTTCCCAGGAGGCTCTGAGGGTTCATCTCTTGGCACCGAGTCTGTTCATGTCCTTTATATGACCACATCATATACAAAAGCCAAAACCAATATTTTATCGTAACGATATAAACAATTTGCATTTCGGGTTGACGATATTTTGTTTTATTAAAACAGAAATTTTTTCAAAACTTTGACAGTTGATTTTGAACAATAACTTATTGTTAAATGAATAATCGATAATCTGGGTTTGCACTGTTTGCCTTTGTCCCATTTATGGATGGATGCAACTTGTGCTATCAATTTTCAAAAAAATACAAACTTACCTGTTCTCTTCTTTCACTCAGTAGCTCGAAAAGGGTCAACAGATACGAAAGAGTGATCCGATAGACTGATCTGGGTATTTACTGTTTCACTGGCACAATATGTTTCGGCCAGGCTATGGCATTTTCTCCAAATTTCAGACAGGCTTTTACTGCTCCATGTTTTCATAATTGATGAGCCTTCAAATTCTGTCGCTATTAACAGTGGCTAAAAACCAATTTTAATTATTACTGACATGTTTATGGCTTCATTCTTGAAGGAATCTAGGACTAAGATTAACGACCGAGGCCATTTCAGACCTTTCATATTTATTTTCATCTGATTGGCCACAGAGATCAAAGTATACTGACGGCCAATTGAATTCTCGAGGGCCATAAAGCATTATTTGTCTGTAACAAATTTCGACTTCCCTGAGTGGTTTTAGCATCTAAAGCATTGACCAATTGGCCCACAGTATTTGTGAGAAGCTAAGAACTGTGAATTTATTTTATCATTTCTATTTTTTTTATACATACATATATACTGAAGAACAAAAAAAAAAGAAAGAAAGAGAAACGTTATACATTAACGCTAAAATTTCATGGGATGCAAAAAATCTAAAATAAACTTTAAACTGTTTGTCTGTTTTGTTATCTGAATCTGTTGGTATTTGTAAAGAACTCCTGGCAAGGTTTTAGCCGTGATTATTTTTTTATTTTATTTATTTATTTTTTTTCGATCGAAATGTTAGAAGATTTACATATATTTGTAACCATTATTCTATTTTTTTGTAAACCTAAAAATGCTAGTTACATTTATTGAAATTAGTATAGATATAATATCAAAACGTTTGCAGTATGACTTGTAGAGATAAACTCTATGACTAGTAGTGATAAACTCTATAACAATATGTAAATAAATTCACGCATATCCATTTCTTCGTTCATTGCTTCGTACATAATATGCATTGTGATTACATTGATACTTTCAATCGAATGCTGCGTTGCACAAAAAGCTGTGTATCTTAATTAATCCGTGAAACATTTCTTACAATTGAAAAACATAAACATTTCTACAATCGTATATGTACATTATTTCTTTGCGGATGTATACTTTATAGGCGGTAAAGCCACATTTCGGCATGTGATACCTTCGCGCGATGTCTCCGTAATTGGCAGTTACATTTTTCATGTATACTTTTCGGCCAGATTATTGTATTCCCACCTCGCTACTATCTGGTTTGTTTTGTACTGGTAGTTTACCCTTTGCATCCTAACAGAAAACGGATTAACGTTGACGTCATTTGAATCAGTAACGCTTCACAGAAACTACCTTATTCTAATCTGAAGGAAGCAAAGAAAAACATTCCATTTAAACCAGCGAAAACAATCAACCGTCAGTAGGTAAGCAAATATGCAATGCTACTCATGTCTAACAAAGCGTATGCGACATCGTCTTTCATCTTATCTAAGTAACGTCATAAAATACGTCATTTCTAATTGTTACATGATGGCTCTAAAATGATTGTTATTCCAAATTCTAAAAACTATTATCTATAAATATTTCAAGCTTTTGAAGCAGACATATTAAGGTTTTTTCCCGAATTCTGACATGGTTACAAATATAGCCACTTTTAGCGGCGTGGAGTCGGGCGTGTCAGGGCTGGTCTTGAAAGGGTCTGTTTGTATTCGAGTGTTATGTGTATGATAGGTATTACGTAATAAAAAATACTTTGTAAACTAAATTCCTAAGGCATATTGCTTATGTTCGGCCTTTCTCTCGCCTGCAACTAGCAGAAACGAACTGGTTTGGCTGCAATTTGTGACAAATTGATTGCGCTCCAGGCGAGACACAGTATTCCCCAGACATCGTCTTCCTTTTAATGCCCCCAGCTTCGTTTTGGCTCAGCTGCCTATACATCCGTAAATAATATTACTCTCTTGCAAAAATCGTAACTGCTGGGGCATTGATATTTCATTAAAAAACTAGTGGTCACGTAAATTTTCATGTCTATCGGCCTTGCACTTACAGTGTTAACCTCATTTTCTTGAAAATAATATTTGATTGTTTGTTCCCAAATATCCTAGGAAAACCACTGATGCTAGGATGAATATATTGTAGATAGACCTTGAAAAAAATGGACCCATGTTTTATTTTTCTTTTCTGTCGGCCTTATACGTCTCCCCGTGCATCATCATAGTGCAGATTATTTTTTTCTGGTCCTTTTGGAATACTGAGTTCATATAAAGTCATTTTGAAACTAGAGTTCTGCTTCAGCCAGGGCCAGGCCAGTGTTGCATATTGCATTCCTGGTCTTGAAAGATTCAGTTAAACCGAGTCTGCTATTTTCATTTCTTTGGTGTATTCCTTGCTCCCAAAGGATCAAACAATTCAGAACTTAAATATTTACTTTTAAATATGTATCTTATATGAAAAATCTTTGATTGCTGCTTCCCGCAGCCCGAATAATAGTTAGTTTGCAAAGGCCATAGAAACTGTGAAAATGTCATGTATTGTAAGTTTGGCCAGATAACTATGGTACACGGTAAAATATCCGTCGATTTTAACGGAATAATACCCGGCAACCAGCTGCCAGACCTTAACCCGTTTTTTTACGGGCGCCTGTAAACAGGCGCAGGAATCATCGCGCAGAGCAGAGTATAATAAGACAGGTATTGTTTTGGTCATATAGCTCTTCGACACTATCAAAGTATTCTCGAGTACAATCAGTTTACGTAACTCTACTATATCGTGATTTCAAAAAAAATTTCTACAGACAGGTGCCCGTTAAAATAACGGGAATGGACTGACAGCTGATTGTCAGGTATTCAACCGTAAAATCTACGGAAATTATTTAACATGTACAGTTTTCCAAAAAGACGATCCGACATGATTCTGTGTCCAAAATAAGTCAATAAAATTCTGTACTTTCTTGGACCCTGAAATTAACGCCCAAATTTTGTTTTTAACATGTCAGGTTTTCGATTACTGGGTGTTTATCTGAAGAAAACCCGTAAGTTAAAAAAATCAAACTAAAGGATCATTTCAGATATTGGGCCTTTATGGCCGTTCTTTCTATTGAATATCTTTACAGTTGATTCACTAAGTGCGAAAAATTCAATCCTTTGTTGCAGTTAATTGTAGTATGCAAAGCTCTGTCACAAACACGCAAGGCATGCAGACTCTAAGTTTTATTGCTTGCCTGTTTTTTAAATGCATTAATGAGGAAATACAGTGAAACACGCAGCCACTCCCCATAGCATGCCTGCATAATGAGTGCTTGGTTGGTTGGTTGTCTTGGATTTAACGACCCTTTGAGACAGTATTTCAGTCTATATCAGGCTGTCTCCTAAAGAGAGGGAGATAGGCGAGAGAAAAATGTCCAAACATTCCACATCCGCACCTACAGCAAACACAGTAAGACCATGCACTACTTTTATCCAAATAAGTAGGACGCCCCGGCACTGGAAGTTATACCCAGCACCATCGCCCGACCCGACCATCCTCTAATGCATCACTTGTGATAGTTAAACTATATAGATAATGCTATGATGCAATAAGCAATTATATAAAGTATATATTAAGGTAATACCATATGTCTATACTTTTATTTTATACTTCCTACACAAAACATATATTAAAGAAAGAGTAAGATACTGCAAGAGCTATCCTTCCTATGCATGTGGAATTCCAGACATCTTACAATCTTTCATAATGTAAAGGCTTAACTTTTAGAATCTTTTTTCTATTGTCGTTAAAATTTATTATGCTATGTCTATTTCAGTGACTGGTAATAATATTTATTTTCATTAGTTCTTCACTGATATAAACTGCTTCGAAAGGAAAATTTATTTGTCCTGTAGTATGTCACGATTGTTACATTTTCTGTCATCTCGTAAATAGTGACAACAAATTATATTTTAGTCCGCCCATTGTCCGTCTAAAGTCTTCGAGAAGCTTAAACATTTGCGAAATTAACCGAACAGCAGTTTGTCTAAATAATTTTGATAATGAACACAATGACTACTGAATTTCAGCTCATGAAGGTTATGCTAACTGGCATGCCATCCTTGTAAAACTTAAATACTCTTAACTCTTAACGTAAATATGTTTATTAAGGTGGTGATTATCACTGATTTGGGACAAAGACATAAATCTGCATAAAATGCTGAAAATACAACAGATCTTCCCAAACCTTAGCCCTCTTTATGTTAATTCTCACAATTCAGCAAACCCAAAATGCAGGACTTGTTGAAGTTAAAAAGAATTTATATAAGAAAAGACCAAAGGGTAATTTTGTGCGCAAAAATCTAAAAAATGACCATCATTATTCAAAATGAAAGTAGGTCTGAACATAAATTAATGCATTATGAAGAGCATCCTAGCAATTATTTTTTCCAATTTTTTTGCACATTATCAGGCTGTGCAGATAAATAAAGATGTAGCCTGTGTCCAAATATTTGTCTAAAATACACAGTAGAGTCTATTTTCAAGATTGAAGAATTTCAATAACACACCTGTCTTGGTCATTGTAATGTATATTTATACTGTGAGTATGACACATGGATTGGTTTGGTTGGTTTGGGTTTAACGGCCCTTTGAGACAGTATTTCAGTCTATATCGGACCGTCTCCCGAAGAGAAGGAGAAAGACAGAAATGGTAGATGAGAGAAAAAAAATGTCCAAAAAACCCCACCCGCACCTACTGTAAGCACAGTTGGCCTTTGCCCTTCTGTCATCCAAATCAGTAGGAATGATACAGGTATAACTGCCCTACCTGTATTTAATGATTGCAACCATTATACATGTACGATATACATGGTCAGAAATTTGAGAAAAAGTTACTGTTTTTACCTGGTCTAGCTTACAAAAATTATTTGAGACAGAGCTGGAACAAATAATTGCTAGGACGTTCTTTTTAATGCACTAAAGTACCTTCAGAGCTAAGTACAATTTCAACAATGAATTTAAGTTTTTAGATTTCTGCGCAGAAAATTACCCTTTGATCTTTCTATGTAAAACACTTTTTTAAACAGCTTGTCCCTCTGTTTTGTATTCTACACTGTAGAGAACAACAAAAGTAAGAAACCTGCTAATTTTCGGGGAGATATGTTAAATTTTTTATGGTTTTATTCAGATTTTTGTATATACCAAAAATCACCACCTTAAAAAAGAAGCAGTCCCGCCATTGGCATTGCAACTTGAGACAAGTAAGTAGAATCAAAGGAAATGTAGTTAATACTGTAAGACACTGAAAATTACAAAGCGCTGTCGGCTATTACTTTAGGATTAAATATTATGCACAGATGAAAGGTCTAAAAAATATGAAACACCAAGTATCGTTTTTTACAAAATTGTATATTTTGTTATTTCAGATTGCACGACAGAACGATGAAAGGAAACAACAGTGCCAGGATTCTGAATTAATGCACCCGAACTCCACAAATATGCTATGGAATCTAGGATGCAGCTATGAATTTTAAGGACACATTCTAACAATTTCTGTAGAGAAATCTAGGCACAAATACTAAGGATGAGATTTTAAAAAAAAAGGAGAGTTTTCTTCTAGCACTGTCAAAAGAGAATGGTTTAAATCGAGCTACCGTTATGACTACCAAAGTATGTCTTATGCAGAAGAAATCATTTTGTTATTACTGCATTTACTGATAATCCTAAGTTATTTACAATGCACTCATTGTATATTCCTATTATAAGTCACTATATTCATGCCAAACAACTCCTGACAAAGAACTCATACAGAAAAGAAACTGTAGTGTGAGAATAATTTTTATTAGAGTATCCATTCAGTTTGTAATTGACTATCAAAACTATAACAAGAATAATTTATCGTACAACAGTCATGTCGGTGTTATGCGTCTGTGCTTTGATACAGTCATGTTGATGACAGTTGTTGGCAAAAAGCATTGAGGTAGCTAAATTTTGATAAAACTGCTATGATAACCGATGCGAATTTTCAACAAATGATTTGTAAGGTGATTTATCCAAATTTTGGATAAGACTTACGGCTGTTCATTGGTACAGAGTATTTCAAGGCAGGAATATCATTTCTCCTAGCCAGTTTGATTTTATCCAAATTTTGGATAAAATGAACACATTACTGAATAATTGGTGTATTGCTTTCCTTGCACAATAATTAATCCAAATTTTGGATAAAATTTTAAGTTCTGCGTTTGGGTGCAGTGTAGGTCAAGACAGGGTGTTTCTTTGTCCCGGCTGGTTTGATTTTTATCCAAAATTTGGATAACGGCAAGCTATAGCAAAAGTCTAGTGAGAAATCAATATAATCAATGAAAGTATAGGTGGTGTCTCTTCTGCAAAGTTTTATCCAAATTTTGGATAAAGCGTTCCCGGCTTTCACAGTTGATTTTCGAACAAGGATTTCAGTCACGTAAAGTGTCAGTGTTTGGACACAATTAACTTTATGCCATATAGCATGTAGTTTTATGCAAATTTTGGATAAAAATTCTATGTTAATGATCGCCCATTTTATCAGAAGTTTTGTTTATCCGAATTTTGGATAACACTTCTATGATAAAGTCTGTGTCCGAACATTTTTATTCTTATCCAAAAGCATAGAGCCAGTTTGAGCAAATGGATTTGCTCAAACGTAAATGGACACAGTTTTTATCTGTTGTGTAAGTAAACTTAATTATCGTAATTAAGCCTGATCAAATAAATGCCAAGCGTTTAGACAACGTTTTAACCACTTTGTATCGACGTCAGTAAATTACGCAGTAGGATTACATCGTTAAACCACGTCGTATTAACATTGAAACGACTGACTTAATTACGATGGCCCAATGGGCTCAATTTTCATTTCCATACTACTTCACAATGCCGAATTCCGAAATTCGTTGGACGATTGATTATTCTTACTTATTTCATATCGTCAAACAACCTTCAAATAAAGTGATTGATATATACAGCATTTAACAAATACGATTCACAATACAAAATGACTCTTTGGAAATTAAATTCAATTAAAACGTCATGAAACTCTAGAAACAACAGAAAATTTAGCCCAAAACTACTTTTTTTTCTTTTTTTTTTTTTCATCTGCCTGCTGCCAAATTTAGCGGAGGATAGTTTAATAGAAAACTATTATTCTTAATATAAACAATCTTACATCACAGTCCCTAGATACCCCCTCCCCCCCACCCAGTTTTAGCAAGAAGTACTTACTACAGAACAAGACCTACACTGATGCCTGTAGTATATAGGAGACCCGGTAGCTCAGTAGGTTCAACACAGCCTTTCATTATCACCCACCCATCGTCCTGATATGTCTTAAATACTGTTAAAAAGGACGTAAAATCACAAGCCATCCATCCATCCTTTGGTAAATGTAAGCTATAGATAAAGCGATGGCCTGCTGATCTTGCGGTCCTGGGTTCGAGACTCGCTGGAGGTGGGAAAGTTTTCAATCGTAAACGGGGTTCCATTGCACACAGCCTTTTATTTGGACCCTCCCATTGTCCTGATATGACTGAAATACTGTTGAAAAGGATGAAAAAGCGCAAGTCATCCATCCATCTATCAGTTGATAATCCTCTAGCTAAATCATCTTCTCGAACAAGCGGATAAACCTTGCGCTATCTTCTTTTTGGAACTGCCTTGAAATTAAACTGGAAAAGATATGACACATGGTGTCATATCAATAGACTCGACGGGTCTATATAAAAACGTTTATTTTTCTGTCCATTTAAGTCATTGCGGCCCTTTGTTTTCGTTTGTGAGTTTAAAATAGCTTCTAAAGTAAATTAAGTATTACCACTTGTACCTATACCACATTCATCACAATTCCGAATTCCAAATTCTGAATTCCGAATTCCGATTTCCGAATTCAAAAATTCGTAGAACATACTAAACGCTTGATTATAATGACTCTTTACATTTTGTCAAACCTCTACATGATATGGATGATTGCTTATATATAATGTTAATCCTTAAATTTGACTTAGACTAAATTAAGAAGATATATCAGATAAAAGGCTAGGTACCAGAGAGAGAGAGAGAGAGAGAGAGAGAGAGAGAGAGAGAGAGAGAGAGAGAGAGACTCTGTCCTATCACGATCCACAGTTTGGAAGCGCTCCAATCAGTATAAGTGACCTTGCTAGAGTGCAGGGATTACTCAGATCAGCCTGCGCATCTTCGCAATCTAATCACAGTCTTCCCTTTTCGCATATGTGATCTAAGATTGATGAAAATTTGGTAGAATCTGTGGTTTAAAGTCTTTTCCAACAGTATTCCAGTCTTATCAGGAGATGGGAGGGTGGTTACGAAGGGCTCCAAATACCTTTTAGGCTTTGAAGAATCTCGCCTCCAGTGACACTCGAACACGCAACCCCGCAACCGATGCGCTTACAATATTGCCATGCATTATGCTTTACGATCTATTACTTTACGGAAAACTAAACAGAACTGTCTATCGTTTTGCAGAAATGAACGTCTCCGCCAGTGGTCTGTGTTTCTCGCTTTGCATATATGATCTATTGATCCTGACAGCAAAGCATCTGATCAGTTACTACAAAGGCGCATCTGCACAACCTATTCAGAGTTATCCCTTTCCAAATGACACTGGGGACCTAACAACTAACAAACGAAAAATCAGATCGGTCAGAACACATGTGCAGACTGATTTGAGTATTAATTGTGCTCAAATGACTTAAATGGCCCCTTTACATGTGACACTGATCATTCATCGTCTTCCTTGTAGAATTAGTTGGTTCAGAGGAACACCTATGGTTAGTAGTCATTGGCTAAGATGTTCTTTTTTATACGTAGGTTTGATTAAAAATTATATAAAAATATAATTCAGTTAAAATAACAGAACTAATAATCTGCTCATTGAATTGAAGGTTCAGGGTGGATCAACATGTTTATTTCAACAGAGTAGACAGACTCCATATAAAAATTCTACTTTTGTAAATGGATACAAAACGGTTCGCAATTTAGTTAGTATATTATACCAAATCACAAATAGACCTGTCCATATAATAATGAAGAAATCTCGATCATAAAAAAAAGTATAAACTAAAAATACGTAGACAAATAAATCAGTCAAAAATTGTCTACGATTGCTGAATATTAATGAACAGTAAATACATGTATAGATTTATATTACTCATAGTGTGGCATGCATGACGTCTGGGCTTTCACAATGCAGTCTACAGAGTATTACTGAAAATACCCCAAATAAGACAATTTTAGAATTGCTTTGTAGATTACAGACTATCAAAGCACCAAGAGAAAGAGCAAAGAGAAATCCTTCTAACATAACATAACATAACAGAAAGCAAAACAACCAAGACTCTTTTATCCAACGAGATGATCTAAATAGCAGATAACACTTAAAAAGCCTGTTGCGAGGGGCTACAAAGCCATCCACAAAGTGAAAAATATCTCCCTTTACTGACTTACGTAAGGAAACAAAATTGTTCCATGGATAAGGAAAGCCATAAAGGTATCCGAAATAAAAGTTTACGTATTGTATCCCTATAAAGACAATTTACGAAGTTTGAGGATGGCTTTGTTGCCGGTTGCGGGGGTGGGGGACTCAAAGCCGTCCATAAACTGAAAATATCAAAGCCAGGGCACAGATGATCCAATAATGCCTTCCACCAACATATAGGTCATACGGAGAAAAATTAGATATAAAAAAAAATAAAACAGTCTTTCTTCCGCCTATCATCAGAAGCATACAAACCTGAATATACCCTACACACTTTCACGTTGGCTGAAAACCACTGTTTTGAACACCACATTCTTGAAAGAAGAATGATAGAACTGAAATTATTGTTACTGAATAAAATTATAGTCGTTTCCGTAAATATCGCGGGTTCGTGAATATCGCCGTAATTGGAATTTCCACTGACGTCATCTCGTAGCACCATCTAGCATCCGTTCCAATCGAAAGATTCGCAACCCGGAAGTCAAGGTTTGTTTTCAAAACAAATATAAACAGAAAATGAATACTTTACAAGTAAATTAACTAAAAACTTATTTTTCTGATAGTATGCTACCTTATCGGATAATTCAAAACCCCTGTGCTCGTAAATCTATTGCTAGGAATCTAAAAAATTATTGAAAGTTTTCAAGATTTCGCTAAATGATCGTCTGCTGACCCCTTTCAAAATGGCAGTTTGTTGCGGTCACGTGATGACGCTAGGATGCGCGCGCACTACTGCCAAAGTTTACCCGAAAATTAAGGCTCCGTAGGGGCAAATTGTATAATTGGCAATTAAGAACTTATGTTTGGAGACTGTGTGCAAATTAATCAGTGATAATAGCAAAGATTTCCTTTTGCAGATCTTTGAATAACTTTATACCCTTAAATTTATAAAAACAATTACAAAACAGAAACAAGATAAAAGATTGAAAAATAAACAAATAAATTATGACTGTCAAAACAGTGAGAGAAAAGTCCTGTGACCTGTAAATAAGTATGGTTAGTGTTTATGAGTTAATACTTCATGTTCAAACACTTTTAATTTTTTCCATTTTTATTAGAATCAAACTACTAATAAGTGACATAGTCTGGGAACAATGACGATTTATTAAGCTAGATTTATTCTCCCCGTATGGAGCCCCAACTATTTACCGCGATGTTAAGATAATCTCCCTTGACAGGATCTCTTCAATATGGCTGATGGTTGCTTCCGGTTTACTCCACGCACATAGATTTGCAGACGATAATTTTTATATGGACTTTTATGCAACCAAGGCCCAGAAAATTTAGCCGTAGCTCGAAAGTTTGATTAGGGGATAACTGTACTCAAAATTATCATTTGGGGAGGTAGATCGTCGGTTTTATGGTCGAAAATTTCGTTTTACGTTGCACCCGTAGCAAACACTTTCAGCGAGGTAAAACCAGATGTGAGCCAATAAGAAGCGACGTTACGTAATGACGTCGGGTTTCCGATAGTATATCGCAGAATACACTGTCGCAAATATGTGACCTTATCCAATCAGACGTCGAGTTACCTATGTAAGTGCATTAAAATGATTTTAGCTCACCTGAACCGACGGTCCGGGACCTTATTGGATAAGCGGGCTCCGTTGTCCGACGTCGTCGTCGTCTTCATCTACCGTCCACAATTTCAAATGACTCCTCCTCTAAAACCGCTGAGCCAATTTTAACCAAATTTCATATGTAGCCTCCAGGGTTCTTAGGAACAAAAAATTGTTTTAACGGTTCTGGTCACATGACCAACATGGCCGCCATGCCCATATATGCTAATAACCTTATAAATCTTCCTTCTCTAGAACCAATATGCCGATGGTCTTGAAACTTGGAAAATAGCATTGGGTACGCGAGTACTACCAATTTGAAATTACTTCAAATTATGATTTTGGGTTTACCTTGACCTTTATTATGGTAACGTCAAATGCTTCCTTGTGCTTTCATATGGCAAAATGTTACAACATAGGATATCTCGGAAACTTCGAAGCTGTTGAAGGTTTTGGGCTAAAAATCGGTATCTACAGTCATCTTAATGAGTATGTGAAAATTTATGAGCACAAGAGGTTAACGTCATTCTTTGACCTTTGACCAGCAACACTCATATTTTGACAATTTGAAACAATCTCCTCGAAAGCCACTTGGCCAATTGAAACCAAATTTCATATAGAGCCTCCAGGGGTTGAGGGAACAAACATTTATTTATATGATCCAGGTCACATGACCTACATGGCCGCCACGCCCATAAATGGTAAAAACCATTAAAAATGTTTTCATCCAGAACTAATTGAGTGATGGCCTTGAAACTTGTTATATAAAATTCAGTGATTATTTTCACTATTTTGAGAATGGTGCCGGTGCACATGGAATTGGGAAAAATCGCGTCGTATTCTCCTTAAATTTGGAATTTAGGAACATCTTTATTTAGCCTCAAGTGGTGGGATAGGGGACATGATACTGAATATATAATATTTACATTCAGTTTTAGCTATATATCTGCCAGTTGTCCAAGCAAGCAAGTAAATTTATGCGTGTAAGATGAGCCCTAGAAAAGGAAATTTTCAACTTGCAATGGGGAAAAAGATACTTTTTTGAACTGGGACTGGTGCCTTTTATGGGCACCCCTTATATAGAGAAAAAAATCACTGTGGGTACTCGAGTGTTTTCAAGATTGTTCTACTTAGGACCTTGGGTTGACTTTGACCTTTTTACGGCAAGGTCAAACATGGGAAACTGCTAGAACATAAGATTTCATGGAAAATTTTGAAGATTTAGGTCTGATAATTTGTATATTCAGTCATCTTAATATGTACATGAAGATTTGTGAGCAAAAAGAGGTCATCGGTCATTCTTTGACCTTTGACCCAGAACTCTCATGTTTTGAAAATTTCAAATAATCTGCTCAAAAACCACTAGGCCAATTGTAACCAAATTTTATATAGCTCCTCCAGGGGCTGGGGGAATGAAAATTTGTTCAAATGGTTCAAGTCACATGACCAACGTGGCCGCCACGCCAATATACGGTAAAAGCTTAAAAAACTCTTCTTCTCCAGAACTAATTGACCGATGACCTTGATACTTGGTATGTAGCATTGGGTACTCCAGCATTGGGTTGACATTGACCATTTTACGGCAAGGTCAAATATGGGAAAATGCTAGAACTAAAGATTTCATGGAAAAAATTGAAGATTTAGGCCTAACAATTGGTAAATACATACATCTTAATGAATACATCAAGATTCATGAGTTTAAGAGGTCAAGGTCATTCTTTGACCTTTGACCCTGAATTCTCATAGTTTGACAATTTTAAATTTCTTCTCTTAAAAGCCACTGAGCCAATTGTAACCAAATATCATATAGAGCCTTCAGGGGTTAAGGAAACGAAAATTTCTTCAAATGGTCTGGGTCACATGATCAACATGGCCGCCATGCCCATATATGATAAAAACCTTTAAAAATCTTCTGCCCCAGAACCAATTGACTGTTGGCCTCGAAACTTGGTATGTATCATTGGGTACTCCAGTACTATCACAATTATTCAAATTATGACCTTGGGTTGTTCTTGACCTTTTAACAACAAGGTTGAATATGGGAAAATTCTAGAACATAAGATTTCATGGGAAGTTTTGAAGATTTTGGCTTAGAAATTGGAATATACAGTCGTCTGAATGAGGTCATGAAGATTTATGAGTACAAGGGGTCAAGGTCATTCTTTGACCTTAGACCCAGACCTCTCATAGTTTGACGTTTTCAAACATTTCCTCAATAGCCAAAGGGCCAATTGGAAGCACATTTCATATAGAAGTAAAAAGTATGCAAAGACCAGGAACTGAAACAATCAAAAGCCTCCAGGGGTTGATTGAACAAAAATGTGTTCAAACGGTCCAGGTCACATGACCAACATGGCCGCCATACCAATTTATGGTATAAATCTTAATATCTTTCTTCCCCAGAACCAGTAAACCTATGGCTTTGAAATTTGGTAAGTAGCATGGAGTACTAGAGTTCTACCAAGACTGTTCAAATGATGACCTTCAGTTTACCTTGGCCTTTTTTGCGGCATGGTCAAGTATGGGAAAATACTAAAACATACGATTTCATGGAAAGTTTGGAAGACTTTTGCCTACAAAATGGTATATATGGTTGTCTTAATGAGTACATGAAGATTTATGTGTACAAGAGGTCATGGTCAGTCTTTGGCTTTTGACCCAAGACTCATATTTGGATAAAATCAGACATAAGAAAAAAAGCCACTTTGCCAATTGCTCATGTGAGCGATTCAACGCCTCAGGGCCCTCTTCTCTGTTTAGAATTCACGATTTTTTTTATTCATGTCAGATATGCTCGCTGTCATGTGCAAGTTTCTTTAAAATGAGCATATATATTTATGATGTATAATTATGTAACTACATTTCTTTGAGTACATACTGAACATCTTTAGGTATGTTTGGTCGTTTGGAAGACCTTGAAAGTACATCGGTTGGAGTGGAAATGAACGACAACAGTTTAGTAAAGCAGCTCGGGGCAATGGAAACAAGCGAACTGAAGTCGGACATTCAACAGGTAAAAGCATATCATTCTGATATGTCACAAGAATTAATGGCTTATAGTTTATGCGAAAAGAGCAGTCTCATAAAAGTTAGCACAACCTGATCAGAGAAGTTGCTCAGCTGCTGTTCTCCGGACAGGAAAAAATGCATGATTACTAATTTTTAATTTTGTTCAGATACGGAAAGCTGTCAGAAATATTTGTATGTTAAGACTACTTAACTAATCGAGACGTGTTCATGATAGCTTTATTCCTGCTAACATTTGCAGTTTTGCCAAATATGCGTTCAATAAACTGTCTATACTGAATTTAGTGCGGCAGATGTGCATTGGCGTATTTAGCTTATAAAAAATAGGTGATTAGCTGGCTTTTAAACAGCGATCATTTACTCTAAAATCACATGTTATTTTTTTCAATAACAAGATGTCAATCATATACCTCACTTTTAATTGTCAATTAACATCATGGTCCATAAGCATTTATCAAAAATGTTTCTTATTTCTTCCATATAAATATTAATAATATTTGCCGCATGAATATGAAAGAAAACTATGCTTTCAATCTCCTTTTTGTTACAATTTTCTCAACAGAACTTAACATGCTATGATGTACGGTGTGCTGGGAAAGGCTGTTTGCATAGGTTTATCCTAAGAGCGGGCCTGGACGTCATGACTTGTACTGCAGCAGGAACTGATGTGTGTTTCGTAAGTAGAATTTTGCAGTATTATTAAAATCTTAAAAAGTTCCTTCAAGAGCAGAGAATACAAACAGAAGTAGGAACATGGGCCAGACTACGTAGTTTCGGCTAATAAATGTTTTAGCAAAATTTAGTATATATTGCACAAGATTATCGCAAAATTATTTCGGTTCGCTCAAGTTCAGATATGCCGCAAGCTCACTGAGCATACGAGTCGCATCAAGAATAATAACTAAACATACGCGAGTATGTGCATGACCTCGTCAGAATTAAAACAAGCTTATATCTATATATGTTATAATATAAGGGGCTAAGTTTGTTATATGTCAACTGCATATACTTTAATCAGGCTGTGCATGTTCATAGATTGGGTTGAATAAAACGGTTTGAACACATCCCAAGACATTCTTCGCTTTAGGCGTGGCTCATCAGCCATTTGCTAGATTACTTTCCCTGAGCTGTTCATCATCCCAGAGCACAATTTGATTAATATCTTCCATAACCAAAATAAACAAGTGATTGATTTATTGATTTGTTGTTTAACGTCCTCGGATAACAGCTATGGTCATGTTGTGACGGTCAGTTAACCTAACCACATCATTCATGGGTAGGATTAGACTTCCAAAGCGGTTAACCAGTACTAAGTGCACATACTTTCGCCAGTAACTGACAACTGTCCTTCTTGAATCAGCGGAAGGAGGAACGAAAGTATGTGGACCGAGTTTTAAAACAAGGACCTCTAACTTATGAGTCAGGTGCCCTGCCGATTACGCTACGCGGCCCGGCGCTAAATAAGTAAGTGAAGTCATTACTTTGGTAACACTAGTGAACTTTTAGATACCGTTTTTTCTTAACTTATAAGTCGGGGTTTTCTTTAAAAACAATTCAAAGCTTCTAGATCCCTCTTATAAGACTGATCTAGTTTTTTAGATGTTTTGATTGCTTTGGAAGAGAAACCACATCTTATAACTGAATTAAACAATTTACATATTTGGGGCAATTTTGGTAGGGACACGCTTCGTCTTATAGTCGAATATTACGGTGAGAAATATAAAAAGAATTTTTATCAATTAGTAAACAAACTACAATACACAATTAGCTTACTATTTCACACTTTTTATAGTTTTATAAACGGTCATTTTAAATGGATTTGTTTGTAACAATGTAGGTTCAAGAAGAATCAACCGAATCTGGTGTAGCTTTTACGGCTGGATGTGGCATAAATTGTGAGCATGACAGCGGTCACTTATTGGATACCCCTACATCCACGACTGCCCATAAAACTGCAACGGATGGAATTTTTGAAAATACTTATGGTACGCATCGCTCTATGTCTACAGAATATACAGGTTTTAATCCAAAGCGACGTAAGCGGTCATTAACTGGTGATGGCCTGAGAAAGTGCTGTGAGGAAAACTTCTGCAATCACGACAGTGATTGTGGTCAGCTTACATGTGGAGCAAATCAGCCTACATTCCCAGCGATTTTGTCATATATTATGTTAGCACTTGTCTACTGATATTTTGGTTCGATTGTTATTTCAGTATACAGTGATGTGAAACAGTAGCACTGTTTTTGTTTAGCTCGCTCATGTTAAACATTTTCTGTCTGTATAGATTGTGGTTTTTTATTCTAGTACTCAACATGAAGAAAAAAAAAAAAGAGAAATAAAAAGTAAATAAAAATAATAAAATAAAAATTATAGGAACCCTTTCGAGATTTCAGATTCTTAGTTTACATCAATCAAACATCATAATTTAAAAATATTCCTGATATCAGAAGAATTATTTGATATAAATATTTTAAAATGTGTCTATGTAAAGCACATTTCAAACTAAAGGATATTTACATAGCAGACAGGTGGTCAAAAAAGACATCATTTATGCCTGTTACGAAATACGGCTTACTTTACTTGTAAAGACCAAAGACGATATAAACTTTGACACTATCCTTGGTATTACAATGGACCCTAATTGTGATCCTCATGTAGCTGATTTGTTTTTATATTGTATTTTTACTACAAAAGGGAGTTTATCACATCTCTTTCTAATGATAATCAAGCAAAACTAGATGGCTGTTTTTTTAAAGACAAAAACAGATGTCCCTCACTCCCCCCTTCCCTCACTTCTATCCCCTCATAAAGAAAATTGGATAAATTATGGTTCTTATTTCCTGAACACCAACTTACAATGATTTATATTGGTACCAAGTTTTGTGAAATATCGACAAAAATTTTAAAGTTATAGAAAGCACCGGTTTCCATACTAAAATTACAAACCGACAAATTCTGTAAAAATAATAGCTGGCGTTAAGATTCTTGTTCTATGCATATTGTCTGATGACGTTTAATTTGTTCACATTATCAACAATATGTAGATGACGGTTTGAAAGATATGGAGGGGACTTAATTTCAATAAAAAAATTATCACAGGACTCAATTCCGTCAAAAATGTAAAATTTATGAAGTTATTATTCTTGATCTCTGCAGATTATTTAATGATGCTATACATGTATATTTGTACTAAGCTCTGTGAAAATATCTTCGACCGTTTTTAAATTATAAAGCCGACAACATCTCAATACTGAAATCTACAAAGATGCCTATTAATTCCAATAAAATCACTGCCTATCTTTTGACTTTTGTAAATAGTATAAATGGTATTTCCTCCTTACTTTTACGACTATTTTTCTTTCTGCACATCATCTGATGACGCTTTATATTTGTGCTGTGCAATATTTTAAGGCAAATATCTTTGCCGGTTTTGAAGTTATAGAGAGGATACGATTTCTATACGCAAAATTGCAAAGGGGCATTACATGTATTCCGTAAAAGCTTATGCTGAGTTATATTCTTTTCTCTGCACATTGTCTGGTGATGTTTTATACTTGTCAAAAGCTTTGTGAAATTATCTTCACAGTTTTTAAGTTATAGAGCGGAAACAAATTATATACTGTTGATCACAAAAGAACATAATTCCTATAAAAATGTAGGTGGAGTCACGGGGTTGTCTTTCTGCATAGTGCTTGACGATGTTTTATATTTGTACAAAGTTTCATGAAAATATCTTTTATTGTTTTAAAGTTAGAATACGGACACCATTTATCATTCTAAAAATTACAAAGGGACATAAATACGTAAAATGTAGGAGAAGTTACGTTTCTTCTTTTCTGCAAAGTGTCTAATATTGTTTTATATTTGTCTTGAGTTTTGCAAAAACAACATCAATTTACGAAAATGGTTTAAGAGTTAAGAAGCAGACACCATTTTTATAATTTATTTAATTTTTCAAAGTGACATACTTTCATAAGAATGTAAGTGGAGATATGGTTCTTCTATTCTGTGCATTGTGTGATGATGTTTTATATTCGTGTCAAGTTTCGTGAAAATATCTTAGATAATTTCAAAGTTATTGAGCTGACACGATTTGTGACGGACCGACGGACAGACAACTATGGGAAAATCAATGAGTCTCACCTAGATGAGGAGGAGACATAAATTATTGAAACATATAACACGTACTAAGCATCTAGATATCTGGACGAACTCTTAAATATTGACAATCCTTTTTTCGAAAGCATGTTCAAACAAATTTATTTAAGTTCAACAAAGCTAATATCTTCGATATTGAAAATCTATTCTGGATTGACATTTACCCATTTGAAGGATTGTTTCAGCCAAAATCTATGATAAGCGTGGTGACTTTGATTTTTATGTAGTGAATTTTCCTCGGTTGGCCTGCAACGGTCCCCGTTCTACAAGTACAATGTACGAGGCTTAAAATGGGGTGGTTGGGTGGTGCGACGGCGCTGCGTGAAACTTTTAGTGCCAAGACGTCCTACTGATTTGGATAATAGTAGGTAAAAGCTCCTCTGTGCTTGCAGTAGGTGCGGTTGGGGTTTGTTTGGACACTTTTTCTCTCGTCTATCACTTCTCTCTTTTTTCTCCCTCTCTCTGGGAGACGGCCCGATATAGATTAAAATACTGTCTCAAAGGGCCGTTAAACCAAAAACAACAAACCAATCAACGAGGTTAACATTTCTCAACTTACTCGGTGGTCACCTAACTTATTTCCAGAGCCCGCTTTAACTTTTTAACTTCAATTCTAAGGGCTATCGTTGTTTTTAACTTCGAAAGGCAATCACAAAATTCTATCACCGAAACTATTCATTGGTTTCTTAATTACTATTCAGATTGGCATTGCTTTCGTAACAAGGCCTATCTGAACCGGAATTTCATTTTAATTTAGCAATTATAAAAAAGGAGGGATTTGTATCTGATCCATTCGGAAACAATTATCATGCTTTGCCATTGGCTATAACATCAATAAAATGCTATAGTCTACATGCTTAGTGGCTAACCTAATAATGATTAATTATTTGCTGCCCTTTAATTGCACGCTGGTGAGAAGGGAATCAAACTAAATGACGGCACGCCATAAAGATATTCCTTTTAGCTGTTTAGGGCAAGGGCTTTTGCTTTCTTTTTCGCTTAGCCAACTTGGCCTATCTGTTTACTTTCCTATGCTCCAGTTTTTTCAGTGGTGTTGTCTGACACCCGGGACCTCCAGGTGTCGTAACACATTGTCTCTGTAGACTCACCATCTTTGCTCCGCCATGTATTCGTTTCCCGTAATGATTCACTGGTTACTTAGAAAACCTCCATGCAGGCCGTACAACCAGCCATTAAAAAGCCTAGGGCTAGAGTTTGTTTTCTGTGAAGATCCATTGATGGGTGAAGAAACCTTTATGCAGACCAAACAGCTTTAAAGGAAATGTTTCGAATCGCTGCAAAAGCAGAGGGCAAGGGTTTAAACCAAGCGAGGCAAGTAAAAGACCCATCCATTAGCAATCTGCTTTTACCCATTCCTAGACAGTATTTCTGTTGTTGGTCTTCTCATGTCTGCTTTTATGTTGTCTTCTATCACCTGTAAAGCCACCCAATATACCAAATATATACTAGAGAAAAGAGTAGATGTTACTGTTGCTTTAACGTGGGTAGCTGAATGACAACCTGTCAGGGAAAGACCAGGGGCCGTATTTATAAAACGACTTAAGTGGTTGCTATGCTGTTGCTAAGGCTGAAATTCTATGAAGGAGATTCCCTACAACTATGAGATTTGCTCTAGAGGAACAGTCTTATTGAGACTGTTCCTCTAGAGCAAATTTCATAGTTGTAGGGAGTCTCCAACAGAGAAATTTAGCCTTAGCAACAGCATAGCAACGAGTTAAGTGGTTTTATAAATACGACCCCTGTTCGTTTGACTTACCTTGCCTGTAGTCCGTGAAATGCTCTCAATTTATGTTACAGACTTTGCTTCTTCCATTTTGGTTTCCATTGTCTGATTGTGGTATCTCATATTAGTTCCTGATCATTGCCTATCTTTGGCTTTAAGGGCGGGATATATGATCTGCATACATTCCGGATAACTTTTCATCCTTTTACTTTACCTATATTACTCAAATGATAGTGGTCAAGGTACCCAAATCATAAGTCCGAACTCGTAAGTCATTTAAACATAGACAATTCCGGAATATTTTAGATACACAGACATGGACCCCAAAACAGAGGTGTGATCAGGTGCCCGCGGGATAGTAAGCATCACCTGCCTATTATAATACACCCACCATATCTATGTATCTGTGGAAAAAGTCAGTGAAAATGAAAGTCCGGTATTTGAAAACTTAACTAAGCTTCGGCTGAGGCCATCAAATTGGAGATTAGTTTAGAAACGGCCACATTGTAGGGATCAACAAGGTCATGGTGTCTCCCATAAAACCTTTTAACTGTCGACACAAGCTTTGCTTTATGATAACCCTGCTTCAACAGTTTCTGAGTGAGTAGATTCCCTCTTTCAACAAAGTCTTGATATTTGAAACAGGCCCTAGCATAGCGGACTAGTTGAGAAACATAAACTCCGTATGCAGGTGCCGAAGGGATATTACTACTCAGAAATGGAAAGTTAACTATGGGAAAGTTGAAGTCGTCCCGCTTGTCATAAAGCCTAGTAACAAGCTTTCCATTGTCAATATAGAGATAGCAATCTAAGTATGAAGCAGATGAACTGGACTCTGTGGTATCTTTAATTTCAAGTTCACATGGATAGATGAGGTCAATATACTCTGAAATCTTTGGATTATTCAGAGACAGAACATCATCTATGTACCTGTAGGTGAAGTTGAATTTCTGTGCAAGGTGTTTATTACCTTCTTTTAAGAGCCCTTGTATAAACTCCGCCTCATACCCGTAAAGAAACAAGTCGGCAAGTAAGGGGGCGCAGTTAGTGCCCATTGGAATGCCAACTGTCTGTTGAAATATCTGTCCGCTAAACTCCACGTAAATATTGTCGATAAGAAATTTCAGCATTTTAATGATATCATCTTCAGAATATTGTGTATGAACCTCAGAGTGGTCCTTAACAAAATATGTATGCATATACCCAAGAACAATGTATTTGTACCGACAATTTCCGTTTTTGTGAAAGAAACAATTGTTAACAATTTCTGTTAATTTAGATTTTAATTTGTCATGTGGTATTGTTGTATAAAGCGTAGAGAAATCGAAGGTTTTTATGCTATCTACTTCAAAAAGTGCTTGGGCTTTTAAACTTTCCAAAAGTTCTTTAGAATTTTTTAGGATCCACATCTGATTTACGCCACTTCTTGCGTAAGATAGATCACAATATTTCTGAAGACCATCCTTAACTGCCGTTAGGACTCTTGTAAGAATCTGAGAGAGAGACTTAGTTGAGCACTTAGCTGAACCCGCAATATATCGTTGCTTATATGGATCTTTATGTAACTTAGGGATCCAATACAGTTTTGGAAGATCAAGATCTTCCTCTGCTGTGGATATACCAAAGGAAAGTAGAACCGTCTTGTGGTTTCTTAGAATTTCCTCTTTGGACAACGAAGTGCATGTATATGTAGGGTACCTTCCGAAGTTTTCAAACCAAGCTCCTCTCTCAAGCAGTTGATGTAGTGTGTCTTGCAAACAAACACAATGTTGTTAGATGCTTTGTCTGCTGGAACTACGACTTATTAATCATGGAGATCAGCTAGCTCAGCAGCGACGTCAGGAGTGTAAGACCGATTTACATCGGGTAGACATAGTCGCACTTAAGATAGAAATCCGCCTGTTGACCAAAGACGCTATCGATTTGACCCACTCAGATAGTGTGTCAACTTCAGCTTCCTCCTGCTTAGCCCAGCGTCTAGCGTATTCTTCAACAGAATCCATAATTAATGTTGAATTCTGTTTCCAACTAAACGACTTAGGCTCCCTATATTTAGGGCCTTTGGAGAGTAACTCCCTCAAGTTGTTATTCTTAACGATGCTAAGATCACCAGTTATAATGTGACCTGCTGGTTGGTAACAGTACTTAGAGGAGGTACAGGTGCAAGCAGGAAGATCACCGACAACATCTTCAGTGTTTAGGCGGCGCAGCACATCCCTGTAATTAAAGATTTCGGTTGCAATAGGTGACGTGTAACTGTAGGAAATTAGTGGAGGATTCTGATTTTTAAAGTAAGGTGGAATAGCTGCTTTGACATCTTATTGATTTAGTATATTGCTTATATTAATTGCGTCTAGGCCCTTGTTACGAAACTCAATTTTCATAAAGTTTCGTTTGGTATCCTCAGTGGAACCAGTGCGAACGGGTCTAAACAGTCTGTATTTAGCAATATCTAAAATAATGCCGGTCAGCTTATACCCAGGAGTGTTTTGCGGAAAGGACCTCATATTCAGAACCTCTGTGCGAAGTAACTGCAACTGAGATCAAAGCGATGACCTGTGAAGGGCAGTTATAGTGCCGTCTGGATCTTATTCCTTATTGATTGATTTTTGCACAAATATTTATTTTGATTGCGGAGATGCATCATTAGATTAGTCGATTCCCTATTTCGATAATCATCTCGTTGTTTACATACCTTTACCGATCAAGAAATAAAGTAAAATAAATCAATTTGTTATGAATGAATTCAGAACTGGATTGCTAAACATGCTAAAATACGGCAGTTAAAAGCATGATTATGATCAGTCGGACAAACATGTATCTAGTTATTATATATAATTTTGATAATGGAAAATCACTTAATACAAAAACTTCGAACCAGCCATGGATTAAAAAATAGAAATTCTGAATTCCAAACGAATGCCCCGCCCCCAGCCCTCTCTCTCTCGCTCTCTCTGACGCTTGTTTACTTGTTCGTAATAATGGTTTGATATTCTTTGTGAACATCCATTCACGCATACTTAATTTTTCAGACTGCTTCAGTAGATGGCTTATATACAGCTATTTTCATTACTTACACGTATATACTTATATGTAATTTCCTACAAAAAAATATTGTTTAAACCAAAAGAATGCCCGTTACTTTATGAAATAAAAAATTATGCCCATGATTGTCCAGTTTATTTACCCTTTGTTTGCCAGCCCGCGAAATTGTTCAAAGATGTTTCCGCTTCGTTGGCTGACATGTTCTAGTTTATCATGCAGTAGAACGTTTTGTACTCTCTCATTAGATAAACTGTAATTCTTTTGTTATGGAGTCGCTCATTTATGGAGTTTCTCATTTAGTGTTCCTTCACTGTTGTCACATGAGCAAATGAGACCTTTCCAATTCCTGGAGAAGCTACATATGCTGAACCGAAAATGCATAAGTACTAATATGATTTTATGCGTAGGATAATATACTGCTTGCGAAGGTTGAATGAAATGCAATTTTCAAAGCTTAGATAACCCTATTGCACTTATTACCTTCAACATGAAATATTCCAAAGCAGTCATTAGTTCCATTTGCTCATTTGCTATTAGCGCAGAAATTTTGGGCATGAGACATAAAACGGTCGTACATACAAAGGCCAGAACAAAAAATATTGAGTCATATTTTATATATCTGCATAAACATATAAATGTATAGACAAGCGCAAAACGTTTGTCAATCGAAAAAAATCTTAGATAAGCAAAAATATACTGAGGAAAATAAATTAAATTTAGCAAGTTTTTACAAATCAGCGTGTAAATCAGACTGATTTAAAAAGTTTGAAATCGTATTGTTTCCGTTGTGTAAGGTTTAATTTTGGATATCAGAAACCAAATAATTAAGGTCGAAAGTTTATTTATAGAGCAGCATCGCGTCGCATTTGTTCCCAAGGGTTTAACCCAAAAAATGTCATAAATCTTTTATGCAACTCGTCTTTTTTTCAGGCGCTGTTTTCTCTTCAAATCTTATACCAGGGCCAATTTGCAGGGATGTGGACATTTGTGAACAAGGACACAGTGTTGTGTGCTAAAAGATTATTACCATGATAAACGTAAATGTGCTTATGACGCCGTTAAAATTGGCATTCACAAAGCAATTGTGACTGAGCAAAAGTCACCGTTAACGAATTGTTCCAAAATCTTGAACTAAACTGTAATGGCTTTGCCTCTAAATGACCAAAACACTTTAAAGCAATTTGTTGCTGTAAATTGGCGCTCTCCGCAGATTTAACCACACCAGGTTCGACAGTTACGTCATTCTGACGTCAGTTTTTAAAACCATCAAAAACCCTTTTGACATCAGCAATTTTGAACTTAAAGTGTCTTTTCTCTAAGTGCGCATAAGGGTAATTGCGTATGCACAGATTTTGTCAATTTCCGTCATAACGTAAACTTGACGACCCCATTCAAATATTGAAAGGTTCTGGTCGTTGCATTAAAAGTAATGAATTAACCGGTGTAATCTTTTTGCATGATACTGTTCCCCAGGTTGATAGTAATGAAGTGCGAAAAGATTCGAGTCGAAACGTCAATTGATAATGTTTAAAATGGCGGTTGAATTTTTCGGCAAGTTAACGTCAAACTAACGTGCCCCATTGCCGGCTTCTAATGCGTTTATTTGCAAACCCGTATACGGGTTTCTTGTTCAAGGACCCGGTTACAACCTTCCAAAAGCATTTTGACAATTTTCTTTGTTCAATTGTTTGTCAGTCCACACAAAGAGTGAATTCATTGAAAGTGACGTCAAACGTGCGTTAAGTCACTTTTTTCGTCCAAGTTTGATGTAATCGCAGTCTCTTAATTTAAACTAACTATATGCTATTAACAACTTGGGAATACTATCCCTAAAGAAAATTTCACAACCCTTTGGAAAACTTGCTAAATATTTATTTTTCTCAGTATAGGTAAGTAAATTTAAAGAGTAACTACACATCAGGAACTGACTGAATCAGATCTAAAACCCTATCCCCAACATCAAAGGAAAAGATTGACAAAGACATAACAAACAATACATTACAAGTAATAAGCCGAGTCAGCAGCTCTTTCCCAAATAGGTGGCAACTCACGCATCTTTACTGAACTAAATAATTTAGACCAACAGAACGGTTACAACAGACTAAGCTAATTGCAAAACAAAATCCCCTGCAAAAATTTCTCGTCTTAGAATATACATTATGATATATAAAAGGAAAAAGAACAATGGTTAATAATTTTCTCTCCTCTTTTTAATCATCTGTGTATCAGAAGCTTAAACCTGAGTATTGAGTTAATATGTCCTTTTTAATCGAAAGTGATCACACGAGCTTGATCAGTCGATTTGAGGAAAATATTTCCTGTTTTTTTTTTTTTTTTTTTTTTTTTTTTTTAAACTGAAGGCGTATTAACTTATACATAATATCTCAACGTATTTGTCTTTTATAAAAATATTTTAGAGTTCCTTCAAGAACAGCGAACGCATTCAAAAGAAGAACATGAGCCATACTTCGAAGCTGCGGTTTCTAAAGCCGCATCTTGAAAAGCATATAGCATTTGTGAAAGTAAGAAACATTTTCTAGGCTATCGCACATATCTTCACATACACAAACTGTGACCAGCTATTTGTCTTATGACGTCAGCTTGAAGGTACAGTTATGCAAATATACAAAAGTTGTGCAAGTATACAAGATAGCCTCTCACAGTTACAAGGCTAAATAAATGCAGACATAAGCCAAACAGGAATTTTTTCAAGCTTCCGGGTATTATCATTATGAAATAAAAGTGTATTACCCGTGAGAAAAATTTTTCAAGTAAATTTCACACTTGAATCATTTAAATATTCGAAAAATGATAGGAAAAGAAAGAAAAGAAAAGAAAAAATGATAATAATAATAAGAGAGAAATAAAACAATAAAGATAAAAATGATAATAAAGAAAACACTTGATTGCTTTTTAGAAATAATTCTTTCTATTTTCAGTCACTTGCTATCATAGTTGTTTCCGGTACCGGGAATATTTCCTCTTAGAATTCTTTAATCCTACATATTATTTCACTGAGTCAATACGTCCTCGCGTAAATGTTATATTGAATTAAATGTATGTCTTTTGTTTCTATCCAGTTTAAAAAGCTACAGTACGTGTGTATAGTGAAACGTAAGTAAGCATATTGCCTAAAAAGAGCCATTTAAAGCGACATAAAGCGATTAAAGTGAAGATTTGTGGTACAAACATCTAAATAAAACCATAATACTACGACATATCTCTCCCAAAATGAAGCAGGCTAATTCCTTTTCAGAATGTATTAGCTTCTCACTTTTTACAAACGGATTTTTGTGGAATCCTTGTTTTCTTCCTTTGAAGCTCTTCCTAAGTGAGGTCTACTCTTAAAATAGGGTAGCAAACCTTTTTGTAAATGTCGGATTTCATTGAGAAGCAAGGCGACAAACATTAATTCAAAAAGACAGATTTACTTCTCTTGAAAGTGTAAACATTCCCTTTTATTAAGACGAATATCCTCCATCAGTACTTTTGCCCCCTAAACCGAACTGTCTCTGACTAATAAAGCCTTTTGATAAAATTGATTGGCGGATTTTGACTTAAAGCCGCCAACAGCTAAAAGCCGCTAACCAAAATTGTCAAAAGGCCTTTGTCAAGTAAGGAATGCTCGGATAACTTTATTCTTCCCCTGCCCCCTGCCCCAACTACCCCTGCAAACTCACAATCGCTAAATTGGTTTAAATATATATTTTTGTTACTCTGTGTTTAGAACTGACAATTCAGAATATTGCTAGAAAATGTCAAACAATTACAGACTTTTTGAGATTGCTCCTCTGATCAGTATCATCTCGTTTACACTGATTGCACGGAAGGTATAGCTCTTACATTTAAGGTCAATATTGTTATTAAAATACTCGTAACAATAAAATGTTTATTTTTACTATCAAGTTAGCATTGAAAGTATTTTCTTTGTCTTTCATATTGTCCGTCTACTGGACTGAGAAATTAGAATATTCGCTGAATTGTTGAATATAAGTCAGCACCACCTCGTGACAGAACTGGAACTGCTCCTAGAAAAGATATAAAGTACAACTAATAATATTTGAAATGACAAAAACAGACAAACACTTACATTTTAACCCATTTTTTGCCCCAGTAGAATTTTATGTGCATATCAAAGGGATGATCCATTTGTAAATAAAGAGGTGATTGCATTGACTTGTTTCGATCATTTTTGTTTTATTTCTAAGAGAAATACCCATTTGACATAAACAAATAGTGTAGACCCAGATCAGATGCGCCGTTTTGCGGTGTCTGGTCTGGGTCTGCACTGTTTGTCTACGCCTATATATGGGACGCCAGGCATTAATGGGTTAAACATGTCCAAAGCCAAGCTGAAACGCATTAAAATGATAATTCAATATTGTTGTATAATTCTCTTTCGTACACTTTCTTAATGAACATACAAAAGTTTCATCTAACTCAGCTCAGACCTAAACCATATTGAATGACGTCAGCATTCCGTTTAATTCAAGTATGCATCCATATAAGGAGAAATATTAGCGCGAGTAATACATATAGCAGAATCCTACTTAGAAGCAGTGTAATCAGGGTCAAATTCGTTTACCATTCAGTCATACTTTTCATTAAACAATTCTTAATGCTAAATGTTTTTCAGCAGGGAAAGAACTAAAGCAGTGTAAAAAGAGCGGAATCTGACTGCAATTTTTAATGGGTCGACATGTTAACCTTAATTTCGGGGTAAAACGTCCATTACGATTTACCTAAGATAGATAAAGACTAATATGATATATCATTGAATTACTTTTTTGTGTGTGTTTAAGGTGATGTTTACTACCCGCGAGCACATGATCACATCTCTTTATAGTGGTCCATGTCTGAGTATCTAACTCTGTGGCTTACGAGTTCAGACTTATGATTTGGGTACATTGACCAATTATACGCTAAGCATGTACAACTCACCAGTGACGGTATAATTTGATCTCTGCAACATCTCATTTGTTCTATGACTTGGGTTATTGCCACATCTTGTTCTACCTTTAGTCTTTCGATGACAGCGTACATTACACAGAACAGACCACTACGGTCAACACCATTCCTATACAAACAAAGGTACCTCTCTTTGAAGAACAAATTGATAAGAAAGGCGTTTTACGACATGTGCTAACAGAAGAAAGGCGATGATCTGAATGAATTAAGAATTTTCAGCCAATAATTCGTGTGTTAACTGCTTAATACAGCATAAGCCAATGAATCTTGATTCTACTATCGCAGATAAAATTTGTGTAGTCCCATATGCCATAACACCTCCTTTGGCACAGTTTATTTTCGTATCCACATCTTCTTGATTTTGACCTTAGTTAAATAGATCTAGGTAACTATTAAATGGGATTTGGTTTCATTCCTACTATGGTGTAAAAGGTAAACGTTTTTATATTCACGGACTGCCAGAGATGCCGACTAAAAACTGACCTTAAGTTCGATAATATAAATAATGGTCAAAGAAAATAAAACTTTGCTTTATTATGTTCTGTATTTGTTTGCTTGTAGTGCAGTTGTCTTTGAGAACATGTACACCAGAATATAAGGCACCGGTTAAGTTATATACATGTGAATTGCCTGGCTATTATTTTAGTGCATGAGCCGAGTACAAAAAACCTTAACCTTGGTAGTCAAAGCATTAACAACAATTAGCGCAGGAAATTATTATTCTGATCGTATCACGTAGCAAAGTGGCTAATGCGAACCGTTTGGTTCGCACACGCCGTTTGGTATCGTATAACTAGAAAATTGTGTCTGTAAAACACAGATGGTGCCCCCGTGCTGTGCCTGTCTCTCTTTTCCCTCTTCTCTCTCTACGCCATATATTGCACTTCATAATGTCATGCCCATATGTTTAACAATCAAGACCTGTGAAAATTTTCATAGTGATTATTTAAAAACTGTTAACAAGGTTGATATACAAACTTGTCATTCTGTATCAGCAAGAACTTGAAGAGTTTGTAACTTCAGTAAGACTGTTATTTTGTAAAAAATGAATTTTTACTAAAATGGTGGGTGAACTCGACACCCTGTATTAGGAAAAACGCAAATATATTTCAAAGTTTGAAACGCTAATTATTTTGTCCAGAAAAAACCTAACTTTTCGCTTAAAACAATAGACATTGCACATCTTGAGTTTATTTGTAACGTCTGTGCAAAGTTTCAAATTAATTGCATAAGAACTTAGAAATGAGCTAATTATACAACTATGTCATCCTCTATTAGCCACAACACAAAAATAGCTAAGTTTAAAAAGACAGTAATTTTGTCGAAACTTATTTTTTTCCTATACAAAAAGCACATGCATATCTTCTATATGTCTGACACATATGTGCAAATAGCAAATTTATGGCCTAAAATTGTTGGAGGAGTTGATTATACAAATGTTCCATGCTGTTTTAGCCAGAACCTGTAAAATGTCCAAATCTGAAAAGGACCTTTGTTTTTTATTAAAAAATATTTTTTCTCCTCAAAAAAAAGGCACAAGCATATTTTCAAGTGTCTATTCCAACTCTCAATATATAAAAAACGTATATACAAAGTATCTAATTGATACCTCAAAACTATGGGAGGAAGTATTTATACAAACTTGCCATTCTGTTCTAGCCAAAGCTTGTAAAATTTCAAGTCCGAAAAGGCCAGATTTTTGTCAAAAATGATTTTTCTCTCTAAAAAGGCACATGCACATCTTCAATATACCTGCCACATTAGTACGAAGTTTCAAACTGATTGCAAAATAACTGAGCAGTTGATTATACAAACTTTTTTAGGTGGAACGGACGACCAGACGGACAGGGGTAAAATATAATGGCCCCTGACTATCGTCATTGGGGCAGTTTTATTATGTTAAGCTATTTTACCAGCAGACACAATACTGAACAACAAAGTCACGACATTGAATCAATGTTGGTTAAGTGTTGACTCAACGTTGTGTGCCCAGTGGGATTGCATTGAAAAAAACGACTTTATTTAGAAGCCGTCAAAAGTCTAAGGAAATAGAACGCGCATGCAACGACGAAACCATTTTTACTGTCGCAACAATATTTGATAGAGAATTCTGAACAACAAGATTCAGGTGAACCTGTGCATATACATGTGCAAGACTGACTGGAGCATATGCTTTTACTTAAATATTTTTTCAAGAAGCACCTTTTTCCTAACAGTAAATGCTTTAAAATTCTAAAAATTCGAACACCTAAAACAATGGCTGTTACTGCCCCGTAAACATGGATAGTAAAGATTTACAAAGGAAGTATGTGCCCAAAGGATGCAGGTGCAATGGCAAACATTTAGACCTTGCAGTCTTAGCTTGGTCTGCTCTGTTTGCTCAGATATGTCTGCCCCCAAACCTAGATGTTTAACAATACACTGACCAAACTGCTTGGATGTACAGGCTGATCTGAGTTTCTGCTGTTTGGAAAATGTCTTTGATCCCATACACTGTTAAAATTTTATTAAAAGTGATTCTATTTACATGCAATGAACAATTATCGGATGGTTGCCGGACTGTTGTTGAAATGTCTGGACCAACTCCAATGTCTCTAATATATCTGATGGAGATTTCGGTAGTCTCTGAGAAGGCGGCCAGTACACACACTGGATTAGTTTGACTGTGCGGTCAAACTCCTGAAATATTATATGAGTTTTAGAGCACAGATACATGCATTTTAATACGAGGGGTGATCATTAAATAATGGAAACAACTTTGTAAATTTGTTGATTTTATACAGATACAAGTATCCTTCATGTGATACCAAAGAATTTATTTTTAGCTTTCGAATCCATGTTTGAAATTGAAATTATAACGTGTTACCATAGCAGCATATGACGTCACGTTCATGTCGGGTACCGCATGCGATTTTTTGACGTCATTTTGGTAAGGAGATGCTTGTATAATGCTTATTATGTACGATATCTAAAGAGAAACTGAAACTTTTGGAACACCTTCCGTTTAAGTTAGGTTTTGGATTTGAAACACACACATAACGATTATTAATAAAACTAACCTGAAATCTGGCATGAACTAAAGCTAAAGCAGTGGTTAAAATAATTATTTTTTAGGGAGTTGGACATTATATTTCGTAACTTTCAGTATTATGCTAAAGTTAATTGATCAGTTGTCAAGTACAGGATAATTTTGGTTCTTTCCGCTATACAATTCTACCAAGACTCTGCTTGTTAAAGTGCAATGACGTCACAATTTTGGTCCCTTCGGCTTAAAATCGGCAAAAAACGTCATAGTTTGCTCGATCAAAGGTCTTTCGCGGTCTGTATTTCTGCCAGGTTGGAAAGCAAGTCATGAATAACTATATGTTTCTTTTAGTATCTGAGACTTGCATCAAGTAATCACACTATCACAAACTTTTATTCATTCTTTGTTACTTATTAGTAGCAAATATACATGTAAAAATACAAAAAAATAGAAACTAAACCCTTATAAGTTTGAAGCATCGTCGTAATTTAGAACTTAATTATATGTCATATGTTTGCTTCTTAAGTATTATATACCTAGAATACTGATCTGACACACAGCTAAGGAGATAAATGGTAGTTTCCAATATTTAATGATCAACCCTCGTATGGTCACCTAAAACATGCCATACCAGAGCCAAATCGCACGCGCAAGAAAGGCGACATATGATCTGATTGAAACTTTGCTGTTCGGAAATTGACATTCCATCCTTTGCTCTATTGAAGCTAAACATGTGAGCCGATTGATTGACCGTTCTCAATCATGCCTCGAAAGGTCGTAGTGCTACCGTAACAGTTATTGAATTTTCTCCTAACCTCTAGGCCATTAAATTTCCTTTTAGCTTTGATCATAACGCTCATTTACCATTCGCACATTATACCAGAATGTTATATTACAACTGCCAAAAAAAAAAGAAATAAAACAAACGAATAAGCCGTATGGCGAGTCGTTGATGTAAATTAAAAGACGATATCATTTCGTGTTGGCAATTTACAAAACTATATTACAAATGTATAATCCACGCGATATCTAAAATTATAAATTAAGCACACATCCTTTTGTCGCGTCCATCTTATTGTCATTACGGACACTCTGGCATCACACCGACCTCTAAAGATCCATACAAAACAACTGATGCATAAGTATACGACAGTTATACAGATAATCTGTCACAGTGTAACAGTGTCAGATATATCAAACACTGGAACTGCCTTGCGGTACAAGCCGGCTTCGACAGGGTTCGAACCTTGGCCTGGGCATCTTAGAAATTTTTTAGAGCCCGTGACAAATGGCGCAAATCTTAAATAATCCACATGTGCGTTAGAACCCTTAAGTCTCATTTCAAGTGATGATTGCACTCCTGAAAATTCGAGGAAGAATTAAATATGGAGGGGGCGATTAGTTAACTTAAAAGGGGTAAAAGTTAGTTATATATAATAAACTTGTACTACATTGATGTAAAAGCCAGCTTTTACCGCGAAATGGTAGAGTGTTCGCCTTTAGATCAAAGGGCTCCAGGTTCGATTTCCGGCCTGGGCATCTGAGATTTCTAAGAGTCTGTGGCAACTAGTTTGTCACTTGCATACAGTAACAAATTGGAAGGCAGGTACACAGTATACTTTTCAAGATATTTTCGTTTGTTTAAGCATACAGGCAAAAAAGGTAGGCCGGGAATTCACACACGGTTGACGGTCTTTTTTAATAAAACGTCTAGGTTGAAGAGGAAACACATTCTATATTTAATGCAGATACGTGCTTAAACTTGTCAGATTGTGATTGCTGATGCCTAATTAGACTTGTATTTGACTTGAAAAAACAAAACTTATGTATTGATACCAAATCTGCTACAGATACAGGAAAGCCCAACTAATACTATGAAGCAAATGTGCTGTTGTAGCATCCTGCCTGAAGTTCGAAATGTAGGGACTTATTTAAAAAAAAGTAAAAAGTATGCAAAGACCAGGAACTGAAACAATCCAAATCCAAATCCAGCCCTCAAACCATAACCCTTCATTCCCTAATCATAACTCTTTTCAGTGTTTGGCGCGCTTTGTGTTGCGAGCAGTCAGGGGTTTGCTGAGGTAGGCTGACTTGTTCATTTGATTTTTTTTTGGTTTTTCGAAGGGAGTGATTTAAGGAAAAAATCTCTCAATCGAAATCTTTAATTACTACAATCATGTCCGTATCTGCATTACACAAACGTATTAGTAAACGTAAACTATCAAATAAAAATATAAAATTGATGCTTCATCAGCAAGAATAAGTAATTTGGACATATTCATTTTTCAGTTGATAATTTCTTGTCTAACAATCACAAATCTGTAATCGCTGGCCTATTGAATAAGACAACGTAGCACAAAGTAGAGCTATCAAAGTACCAAAACCATAATTAGGAACTCAAAATCCATATAAACATTGACAAAAATCCGAAATAGTTTGATACACAGATATTGACCTCCAGAAAAGAAGCGTGGTCAGGTGCTCGCGATTAAAAAGCTTCACGTTTTAAAACTACACTCGCAATGTCTATGTATCAAAGCGAAACCCAGCAATCTGGCGTTAACGTTACATGTATATAGTATGCCATGTGATTGAAACAGGTCGATTAGCTATATAGATCTATAGACTTACATTCAGCTTTCAATACTTTATAAACATGTGAAATTTGTTATAAAATAATAAATTATCAATTTTCTTGTTATTACAGCATTTGTTTTATAGGATAACGATATTTTTCGTTTTTCCAGGATTTAGGTGCACTGGGTTGATTATGACCAGCTTTGCTGGGTTATGTTAAGTATTTCAGCTTTATTGCACAATTTGCATTTGAATAAGGTTAAAGGCATCATACAATTATATCAAATATCTAATAATTAGTGAGGTTTCAGTCAGTCAGGAAGATGTTTGCCCTATCTGAAATTAATTTGCTTACCAAATATTTATCATTCATTTTCATAGTAACTACTTTATGCTGACCAATAGTCTCCTTTTCCACAGATTCTATATCCACGTTATTAAATGACACAGTTTCGTTCAGATCAGGCCAGTAGACTTCTTCTCTCTAAAACAAAATTAAACAACGAACTACCATCATAACGACGCCTGTGACACCATTCTATCTTCTCGATATCATAGTATAGACTAAGAAGTTTAGAATAGTTTATGAATTCGGTACTTTGTCTTATGTTGGTAGCAAGTTTCTTTAAATCAAAACGCCGATTAATTGTCGCTGAAGTATAAATATACGTTTAAACAACTATTTTCATTTCGAGACGTAATATTAAACATTCAACAATAAATAATTTGATTTGTATGATCCATTATATTAAGCGTCGTACTGCGATATAAAAGGCAAATATAGGCATAAAACTTAATACTTAATCAAGCGCTTGTGTTTGTAAAACGAAATCCAAAAATCCAAATGTAATACGCATGCTATGCTGTGAGCAAGAAAACAGCGATCATTTATCATCTGCGAAACGCTTACGTTATTGAAAGTTAAATCAAGATATCATTATTCAAATAATCTATGGACCGGATAACTCAGTTTAAGAATTGAGCAAATAAATTCTTAAGGCAGATCTTGTGGATGCAGTTAACGGTTTAGAGAGAATCAGGCCCCAGAAATTTAAAACATATATTTCCTGAGAGACTTATATGAACAATAACTCTTTCCTAACCTAAACTATGCGATTACCAGTTTAAGATGGGAAACAGATGCTAGATTTTAGATACATACCTTGACAACAGAGAAGAATATTATGTGCATCTGCCCAACAATACCTCGGTTCGTAAAGATAAAAATAATAAATCAGTTTAGTTTCAAAACGAGACAAAAAGAAATTGAAGCTGTGAACAACTTAATGCTTGTACAAACTTTCTAAAATACAGCCACATATACCATATGTGTGCACTTGTCTATATGTATAAGGGTATGCATGCATACGCAAATAATTGCCGCGATATAGGTATTACTAATTGTCTAACATGACAGTTTTTCGCTTATACCTCAACTTCTGCTATGGTATTCATCATCACAACTGTACGAACATTTTGTGCTTGCACAAGCGCCCAGAAGTCTGCTTTGGTGTCCTTCAGAGGCATCTGTGTCAAAATAAGTGCTTTCTTCTCCTTGTAACTCTGATTTCAAAGGACAAAAATACAAGCTTGTCAGGAAGGTTGAGAAATATAATATGTATACGTCGTTCCTGGCGAAACCTTACTCTAAAACCTTATACCCAGCAGACACACAACCGAAATACTACATCAAAAGTATAAAATAGTCAACCAGAAGCCAAAATATATGGACTTAATGTCCAGTATTTTTGTCTGAAGATATTTAAAGGCATGACTAAACTAAAATACTTAAAGAAGCAAAACAGTTTATGAAGTCCCTGGAAGTATGTACAGGTCTACAACAGGTACGTTCTAAACATTAGAAAGACATAACTTCTGAGCGACATTTATAAGCACTATTAACTTTCCTGCGATATTGAAAGTAAAAAGTATGCAAAGACCAGGAACTGAAACAATCAAAATCCAAATCCAGCCCTCAAACCATAGTTGGAAACAACTAAGATTACAAATAATCAAGATACAGAGAACATATGGCCAACCGAGTGAGCAGCTTGTTCCCAAAAGGTGGCCACTCAGCAAGCCAAACCGAACCAAAAATAATAAGAACATACATAAGGTAAAACATCACAGAAACTCTGACACCAAAAACAGGCAACAGAGAACCAAAACAGAACAACCGCCTTGGAACGGTCAGTAATGAATTACTTGGGGGCTTAAATCGATTTTACAGGCCCAACCTCAATCTTAGTATCTGAAGTGGTACAAAACATTTAGCTGGTTGTTCGGTTCGCATGATAACCCTCTAACTCGTCAATGAATCATCACGGTAAACACATAAATCAAATTTCAACACCATGAAGAAGCAAAGATGAGAACTCAACAGATACAACGGGCCGTCTGACAGGTGGAGATCCTTGTCCTGCCAAACAACCCCACTGGAAATCTGAAGCAAAAGAAGGTCACCAGCTGAGCCCCGTTGGACCAAGCAACAGACAAAAAGGCTCCGGTCCTAACCAACTAAAATATATAGCTTTAGGTCGGGGCCATCATAGAGTCTGACGCCCGATCCCCCGGTGTGCAATTAAAGAGTGCAGCAAAGTTATCAACCGTGATTGGGTTAATCACTAAGCATGCAGACTGTCGCATAACATTTAAATTATAGCCAATACGTTTGTGACGTATTATTATTTTTCGGAATTGATCAGAAAAATCAGTCCTACCCTTAATCTTTTTGAATTTGTATACTAAGTCACCATAAAATTCTGGTTCCCATAGGCCTTGGTGTAAAAGAAATTTTAATCCGACATCAAATTTTGAAACCAATTCATGGTGTCTGCGATAGAATTTAGAAAAAAGCCTTTCTAAGCTTATGATACCGATAGCCCCGTTGAAGAAGTTTAGCAGTTAAACATTTATTCAATGGCCCTATCACGATAAAAGCCTCTGCGTTGGTCATTAGAAGGAATGGCACTTCTCGCTGTAGGAGAACAAATGCTTTCGGAAACATAACCAATTCACAACGCTAGTCGTAAATTGATACGTCGGGCTTCTGTTCGGCAAAAAAGAATGTAAATAACAAATCGTTTTGATGTCTTCTACTTACAGGTAAATACACTGCGTTTATGTATCTGTCTTTTGAAGATCCAAGCAAAGATGGTATAAATTCTGAAACTATCAAAAATATTAATAAATAGTTTCTTTAAGCTGTTAACATATAATCTGAAATGAAAAAAAAATGTTTAATCCGACCTCATATTTTCTTAATATATTTATCTGTCCCACATTCTATGTTATTGTGACGTGTCACAAAGAAACTCTTTAGGTCAGCAGATGCAGAACGGAAACAATCTCTAAACACATTTTAATACATAAGCAATTATGCTAAAATAGTTTTTGAAGAATACTAAGTCTTGTCTTATACATAAAGTGTTCTATAAAACTCACTATAAAGTACCAGATTATAAAAAAGCGGGCCCAAAAAATCATAACCATAAATGATAGAAAATGGTCAATGCCGGCAACATTGGTTGCGTAAAAATCGATAGACTGCCTCACAGTTTGAAAACATGCTTGTGATATTGTAATAGAAGTGACAACATAACGTCTCCATGAGTTGTGTGTTCTTGCCCAGGGACTAATTTCAATTTTTAAAAAGGATAATACATATCCATTCTTAAATATTATTTCGGAAATTTCTGATTCAAGAAAGGGAAAGAATGCACCCTTAAAGTCGAAGTAAATTTTTGAATGGTTAGGGCCTACAGAGAAACTATGCTCGAACTTTCAAACTGAAAAACGAGATGCACAGCCCATGTAGTAGAAATGTGAAGTCTTGGGTTAGAGTTTAGCGTACGACAATTGTCAATACTGGTTGTAATCAGATCAGAATACTGTGGATGAAGTTGCTGAAACCGGCGAACTATGCACCACTTGTATGCCACTAACGAAATTGTGGTATCGTAACTGTTTGCGCTCTTGGTTGGGAATGGAATGCTGTTTTACACATATCTAAAAAAATAACTATCCTTCAAAGTGAGCCTATCCTTGCAGCTTATGTAGATATAATTTGTTTGAAATACATTTCTCGTCCTTTTATATTTGCTTGAAAAACGTATGAGTCTGAACATTAATTTTTTGACATGGCTATATCGGCGCAATAAATGTATGAGTGATAGTGATGTTATATCGCTTTAGTACCATTAAAATGTAATACTTAATTTGAAGATTTAAAAAGCATACCACCTGTTTTTATTGCTGTTTAAAATAATAGAAAAAAACAACTAATTTCAGATATAGCGGCAAGAAGCAGAAGGAGGTAATTAGCAAATTCAATACCAACTTTCTTTGGGACTGATAAAATCAAATTGCACTCATATTCCCCACAAACCCCCTTTCCGCACCTCACAATACAACACAACAACACAGTGAGAAACATATGGAACTTGACAACACTAAATGCAAGAAACCCACAAGCGGAAAACTACCTGGACAGCTACTGCCCAGATGCGCGGAAACCAATATAGCCTCCACAACAGCATTAAATTGTCAAAGAAAATTAGAATAGCACACAGATCTAACAATAGAAAAAAACTTAAAATTAACCAAAACAGAACACTGCATTGGAACGGTCAGTAAATAATTCACAGGACAGGGGTGCTAAAACAGGCGTTCGACATCTTTTGCCTCGCCCTTGTTTCGGCGATGGGTAATGAAAGACGTAGTTGCTTGGTTCCGATGTTAGCATCTACCTTATGAAAGAATAATAACTGAAATCATTTAAATCAGCAATAAACAATAAGATTAAGGTCTCGACAGAAACACCAACATTGGACCTCCGAAGCAAAAAGAATCAAAGATTAAACCCCAGTGGGTCTACCATTAACAAGTATGAATAACACGGCAACCAAGTTCATAAGCTATAAGTCGGAGCCTTCATAAAGTCTTGGGCCGGACCCGCCGGTGGCCATTGTGCAATCAAAGATGGAGGCAATTCTGTTAATCTTCAAGTTGTTATTCGTGAAAAACCAAATCATGCAGTGTATCGCAAAAAGGTGTGTTTCGATTTCTCATTTATAAAACTTTCAGTTTGAAGATGAATTTATGGTCAAAACACATTCTGATACGTTCAAATGCGATAGAGTTCATAAGTGAGGTTAAAATTATAACAAAAAGTGTTCAAAGGCTCGTTTAAATAAACTGATAAAGTGCGAAAGACGCATCGTGTTTTTAATTACACCTACCAGGCAAAACGTTTGAATATCTGTTCCGCTTCCTATTTCTGACCTCTCTTGCACAGCTATACTGGTTTTCGTCAGCAACAGGGGACATATTCTTCAGCATCTGTAGGAAATAATAATAAGAAAGGCAAGAGTACAGGGAAGACAAAAAATAGGCATTTGATAAGATGAAACTTATTGTAGGATAAAATACTGAACTATAAAGTTGCAGCAAACTTTCAGACAGCAGGCAATGTATCATTTTTTTATTTGCGTCCGTCCATTGTAACATGAAACTTATTGTAAGATACAATATGGAACTATAAAATGTCAGCAAATTTTCAGAAAGAAGGTCCAATCTCAATATTTTATTTGCATCAATCTGTTGTAAGTATAATTTGCATAACTTAAATCTACTAAGATAATATTTCTTCTACCCCATAGATTTTGTCCAAACTCTTAATTATTTGCTCACGTGCGAATGATCCGACAGAGTTTATGATCTTTGACAGGCGTCCGTTGTCTTCCGTCCGCCTGTCTACATTTTTAATCGACTGAGCAAAACCTACAAGCCCAGTTGTAAGCACCTTAAAAGTAAAAAGTATGCAAAGACCAGGAACTAAAACAATCAAAATCCAAATCCAGCCCTCAAGGCTATGGGAATTGAAATTTTGTTCAAACTGCTCCTGTACACATAAAAATCATGGCCGTATAAAGTATACAATTGAAATTACCCGTCTACGGAACCTAATAACCGATGACATTAAAACTTTGCATATGACATTTACTTCTCATTGACTTTGCGCCTGACACCTTACTACTGTTCTGGGATGTAATGGGTCGGGCTCGCCGTGGTTTAACTGGTAGGTTTCTTCTGCTCCGGAATTTCAGTGTTGCTCTTTCTGTGAGTCCTCATGCTTGTTTTATTTTAGTTTTAATTATTATTTCTATGATTTCTATGTTCTTGAGATATTAAACTTATGAGCTACGAATCTTTCACGCAAACCGACCAAATAAGTGTCTGATAAACCAAAGCAGAACCAAGGGCTCGACAACAAATCGTTTAGCCCACACCGGTAGTAATTACATTGCTGGTCGTCCCAAAGTGGCATTTCTATTTTTGTTTGTTTAGTGTGTTGTTTGTTTCTTTGTCTGTTATTGATAAAATGTATGTGATGTTACTGATAGTCCTTTAAAAAGACGATATAGTTGTTAAATGTGTTCGTATAAATTATTCTAGTTTTCAAAATTGATGCCGTTGTTGGTACGTTTTGTGGGGTGGTAGTTGTTTTGGTTGGGTTGAACAATTAAGTCTCTGAGGCATCAATGAAGAACCAAGGGCGAGAGATCGTCAAGCACAAACTGGTTAAGTTCCCCTTCCCCACCCCCCTCCCGCCCCACACCAGTCCATACACACACACACCAGTTATTTTGTTACTGGCCATCCCAAGACGGCACTTTTGTCCTGGTTCTTCTTGTTTTTTATGAATTGTTTATTGCTTGTCTGTTATTGATATATTGTTTGTGATGTTAAGGCTAGCCCGGTGACTATCTACAAGGGAAATGGCTGTTCTTACAGCTGCCGCTGGCGACGTCCTTAGCAGTCACTCATTTTGTGATGTCAGTTTCCCACAAGGTGAATTTTGTGGGGTCTGAGATTGAATTGCGTCAGTTCCTACTGGACCAGACTTGATCAGTCGCTCTAGACCAAGCCCTCCAAGCCCACCCCCAATCCACCCTCACCCCTCCATCCCCACCCCAAATCCAAGAGTGAAATTTAAGATCCTCTGTTGAAACAAAAAGGCAATTATAGTTAGAACCTCAGAAAACACGTTCTTGACAGCTACATTCAAAGATATTTCCAAATCAGGTATAATGCCTGCACCGGTTTGTACAAACACGAACAGAGAGAGATAAAGGGCCAAAAACAAAATCAAAAGAGTATGATTTGCTATGTGGTTCAAATAAATTTGAGGCATTCGGTTTCCGTTTAGTGGTCGTAACAATAGTCTCATTCATGTTATATTACTATCGAGTTGATAAGAATAAATCGTAAAATTTATTGTGTGCACTTAAGAAGCAATGCGATGGTATTTGAAAATGCATATATAAAACTAGGTGGCCAGAGTCAGCTTTGTGGCTCTTGTGACTGATGTCGTCAAAGATTGTTAGTCAAGGCTGAAAGATGCAGAAAACACCTACATCAAACGTGGCTTCAATATTTCTCTTTCGCTTGACAGGATCCACCTGTAACAACTCCCTGTATAGCTCCGGGAATTTTGCAGCTGATGTTGCTGACGACGATAACATAAGTGCTTCTGTAAGAGCGCTATGGAGAAATACATACTGGTCCTGAAAAAAGTTACAGAAAAGACAAGTATATCATAATTAAAAGGTTCCGTTGGAAAATAAATACATGTTGAGGATCACTGATGAAGCTCTATGGTCCCAAAACGAAATAGTCTACTCCATTTTCACTTTAAAATTTAGTAAATGAACCGGTCAATTAAATTGCAGCGAAAAACAGTAGCCTACTTTGTTAAAATGTTATAAACACTTTTTTTTTGTCAGCCTTGTGTATTTATGTAATTACGTTGAATCTTATTAAGATCCCCTATGTCCAAGGACACGACAAGAACCTTGATCAAATAGTATTTTGATGTTAGTTGCATTCACTATGCTATTGAAATCACATAATATGTTAACGAGGAGACGATCACTATAAGTTCCCTGAGCTTGTTTGCATTTGTATGCAGTATATATGATATGTATGTAAAATGAAATAGAAACAAAATGTTTAAATCAAACGAGGGGAAAGAGACGGTGATAATATGCCCGACTATAGGTCGGAAGACTTAAAAACCGTTTCGTTTCCGAAACAGTATTTGCACATCGTTCAGTCTTTTCTGATACGCACCACTCTTCATCGCACTTAGTAGTAAAAAAACAAAACAAGACGGCCATGTGGCCCCGAATCGCTCACCTGAGTAAAACGGTCAAACATCAAATTAGGGCCATCATATGAACAAACCTTTCAGTTAAAAAACCATACAAATATGAGAGACATTAGTTAAAGGTCAAACAATGACCTTGACCTCTATTGCTAAAATGTTCATGTACTCATTTATTTTACTGTATTTATCAACTTTTGCACCAAAAGCCTATGCAAGTTCCATAAACTCTTATATTTAAGCATTTCCCAAAATAAAAGCACCAGAAAGCAAATTTGACATTGTAGTAAGAATATTAAGCTCAACCTAAGGTCATCATTTGAACAATCTTGGGCCAAAATCTTCAAAACTTTCCACGAAATATTATGTTCTCGCAATTGCCCATATTTGACCTTGCTGTAAGTCCAAGGTCAACCCAAGGCCATTACTTGAACAATCTTGGAAGTACTTGAATACCAAATTCTACATACCAAGTTTTAAGGCCATCAGTCTAATGGTGTATGAGAATAAGATCTTTAAATGTTTTACCATATATCGCTATTGCGGCCATGCTGGTCAAGTGACCTACACCATTTGAACACATTTTTGTTCCTTCAGCCCCTGGAGGCTCTTTATGAAATTTATTTACCACTGGCCATGTGGCTTTTGAGGAAAGAAAAGTTTGAAATTGTCAAAATATTAGAGCCCTGGGTCAAAGGTCAAAGAATGACCTTGACCTCTTGTACTCATAAACCTTCATTTACTCATTAGGATGACTGTATATAACGATTTCTAGTCCAAAATCTTCAAAACTTTCCATGAAATCTTATGTTCAAGTATATTTTCCATATTTAACCTTGCCGTAAAAAAAGATCAAGGTTGACCCAATGATCTTGGAAGTACTAAGGTCTCTAATGCTACATACCAAGTTTCAGGACCATTGTCCTATTGGTTCTGGAGTAGCAGATATTTCAAGGATTTAACTATATGTGGGCGTTGCGGCCATGTTGTCATGTGAACAGGACCGTTTGAACAACGTTTCGTTCCTAAGTCCCCTGGAGGCTCTATACGAAATTTGGTTACAATCTGCCCAGCACTTTCAGAGGAGAAGTCATTTGAAATTAATTACGGACGGACGGACGACGGATGACGGAGCCTGCCTATTCTAAAAGCTCCCCGGAGCTGCTGGCTGGCCCAGCTTAATTAAAAAACTGCGAGTGACCATCCAACATACCCTTATAAATTATTGATTATTGATAAATTAACAATAAGCCCACAACGACTATCACAAAAACGAACTAGCCGTAAAGGGCGGCAACTTTGTTTAGTTTCAACATATCTTATTCAAAATTTCATCTGACATGTAACATAAGCTATTAAGTAAATGGGATTGGAATTAAAGTGAAATTCTTATAGAATTCCTTTCCGTAAACGGCAGGACCTTGATTTTATTTGTTTATTATATAGATCGTAGACAATGATCTTCAAATGTGTACATTCAGACGTTACGATTCTAATATTAACACATATAGGTTAGCATATCAATAGAAGTTATGTAAGCCGACTTGAAACAAGAAAAAAGTCCATGATTTTGCTTGTTAGTTGTTTACACTCTTTACTTCCTGACGTTTCGGCCTGTACCGGCTTCTATATTTCCTGACGTTTCGGCCTGTACCGGCCCTTTATTTCCTGACGTTTCGGCCTGTACCGTTTATTTCCTGACGTTTCGGCATGTAACGTTTATTTCAACCTGTACCTTTATTTCCTGACGTTTCGGCCTGTACCGGCTTCTTTATTTCCTGACGTTTCGGCCTGTACCTGACGTTTCGGCCTGTGTAAACAACTAAAAAGCATTTATTGATTCTTCCTAAGAAGAAACCAGAGCCATGATTTTGTTTAAGAAATGTATCAGTTTCTCCTACTAAATTACTTTGTCATATGATAATCCCATAAGAATAACAATTTCTCAGAAATATATAAAAAGAAAAAAACAAACAAACATAGGAAATAAAGAAAGCACAACAAATTAGGTTAGTAAATGTACATATATAAAAATGTCCTATCCGATTATCTAAGCTTCATTTTGCTAGACCAGGTGTGGCTGCAATACAGAAAAAACGTCAGATGACGTCGCCGCTATTTAGTGGATAACATCGTGTCATAAAAATCATATGACTAGACGTATAACAAAATTTTAGCAATTACATGCAACGTCATTGACAACGTCCGCGCCAACAATGCGTTACATTGAATTAATGTGAATTTTGAAGATGATAAAATCCTATTTTCAAGGGTCATATGATAAACACAATCTTCACTCGAGGTCATTTCATATCAATTTAATAATACTGAAACAGTTTTGACGGTGGGATTTGGATCTGATTTTATCAGCTTCTGATCAGTGTAACTTTGCATAGTTTTAGCTGTTTTTAAATTGCTAATGCAAAACAGTTTGGTTGCATCTGTATAGAATTTGAAAGTGTAGTTAGTGCTTATCGCTATATTCAGTTCAATTCTCCTAACGACGTTCCCCAAGTAACTCAGCGGTACGTAACCATAGTTTTATATACGGAACGATTGTTTTTAAACGTTTGGTCTCGATTCCGTACGTCTCAGTAGATAATACACTCACCTAATTTTTACTGAATTGTCTTGTGGTTTATTAACAGCCTACACTGTTATGCCCCAGTCACACACACACACACATTACGAACTGGGCGGATAGTTGTGGATAAAATCCACAATAATCCGCAGAATTTGTGGGCGTGGCTTATTTTCTTGATTAATTTACGGATACAGTTACCTACAGATGCGTATGATTAAGGATACATGCGGATGTCTGCGGTCTGATAGTTTCCCTTTGAATCAATCGGTGAGAGATGATACGAATGTATACGTACTACTTACCTTTCATTACCTTCTGTTACTTCTTGATGCGGAAAGATGTTGTTGATGCTACGGATGGCCCGTTCGTATATGTCCGGTTTTATGCGTAATGGTCCGTATTGCATCTGCGGATGGCCCATCCGTATCTGTCCGGTGTCATTCGTAAAGGTCCGTATCGCATCCGCAGAGCCTGTAACTGTCCGTATCGTATCCGTAGGGTCCCCAGGATCCGATTCCAAATTTTGAAAATTTTCAAAATTCAGTCGCGGACGAGTAAACCGTATTGGTCAGTAACAAAAGGTAACTGAAGGCATTCATTCGCATTTATCCATATATAATCCGTATCTAATCCGTATCTTATCCGTATATAAACCTATCATTCCGCAGCCCAACCCAAAGTTGTGGACTGATACGGTTTCGCGCAGATAGTTACTTTCAATTACGGTTAGTTACGGGTCTCGTTCGGAGTTTTTTTTATGGACTTTTACCTTCAGATACGTTTCTATACGGATAACTTACACTTCAATACTGACAGATACGTATTGATGAGGATAATTGCGAAAAGCTAATCTGACTGGGGCATTGGTCCGTAACAATACGCAGAACGACACCCGTAACTAACCGTTACAATCCGCATGAAACCGTATTTGTCCAAAATTTTGGATAGACCGCGGAACGATAGGTCGAGATACGGATTAGATACGGATTAGATATGCATGAATGCGAATAAATGCCTTCAGTTACGGATCATTATGGTTAACTCGTCCGCGCCTGAATATTTAAACTTTTCAAAATTTGGTGGCATATCCTGCGGACCTTGGGGATACCATACGGATACGATACGGATTCGATATGGAGAGAGACCACGCCCACAAATTGTGTGGATTTAAAGTCCGCAACTATCCACCCAATCCGTAATGTGTGTGTGTGACTGGGGCATAAGAGAGTCATCTTACTTTTTGCCCTACAGGGCCAGCTCTGTCAGGTGTTTACAGAGGAAATATTTTGTTGAAAGCAACACGGAAGCACATTAATATCACATCCCTTGGAGATAACTTGATTTTGTATTACGTCTATGACAATATGTAACAATACAAAATTCTTGGAGCATAATATGTTGTTAATATGTGAACTAATTTTACCAGAGTTTGAATCATATTCACACGCTGGCGTCTAAGATCGCCGACACACTTAACAACATCAACATAACCCAGCTGTGTTCCTTGTTCTGTCAGTATATCGAGAGCTATATATGTCCCTGTGCGACCAATACCAGCACTAAAAATATATATATAGATTCATCCTTCAAGAATGCCCGATAAAATACGTGTCTTTTCGTTAATTGTGTTCCAAAAGTAAAAATTAATTAATAAAACGTACTGACACAACATACTCTTTACTTAGTTTGGCTCACTGAATTTCTACGGCAAAGTTTTCCAAAAGATGGGAGTGGTTACATGGGGGACCATATATATCTAGATTTGTTGTTCCAATCTCGCGGAGACACTCTAAAAATATGTTTGTATTCCATTGAAAGCATAGGTTCCCTAAACCATATCAATTCATAATAACTAGTATTTTATATTTTTTCCAATTTAGACGAAATACGAGCTGCATGGTACAATAGACTCCAGAAAAAAATTAAAATCACATTTACCTACAATGAACTACTGTCGGGCCCGTTTCTCTGATGTTTTTGTTTCTGACCTTGTTGCGGAAATTCACAATAGCTGAGGAAAATTTAGGGACACCTTTATCTGGCCAGGCTGTAAAATGGAACTGGTAAACAACCCGTTCTTGTCCTTGGCCCTGGAATATAAACCATCAAATATATTACGGTGTTGAGGGCAATAATATATATCAATACTATTGTACTCTAATCTTTTCTATCCCATACACTTTGGGCACCACAGCTGACTTCGAAATGTTCCCTTTCCACCTACTGCCCTAGCTGAGCTGGCAAAATCCATTTTTAATTATTGTCGTCCCACCTCTTCTTATATAAATGCAGAGCTTGCGAATTTAATACGGTGAAGTGGGTGTTGAAGTATTTTCAGAGTTTGATTTATTTTTCAAATAATCAGGACTATATCAAATTAATTTGTGTCTTGCCAGTGTGCGATTATTATTATAACTGTTTAATGCAATTTAATTGGATTGGTTCATTCAGAAAAGTTACTTTAACATCAGTCTAATGCCTAAGTATGCTTTTAAAAAAAAATGTATTGCAATTTTTGTTTTCTTTGGACTAAATCGGTTTCTAAATATTTCTTGTTTTCTTTAAACAGGCTGAGATAAATTTCATAGATATGCACTTTACTTATGCTTAGTACTATAACTTTTGAGATGAATGTGTTCATTCAGCATCAGTTAGAAAATGAAGTCTTGCTAAAACCGATGCAGGGGGGTGTAGTCGGTGCCGCACATTTCATTACTGGTCATGAGCAGACTCAATTTAGCCGAATCTGCTTTTCGGGTTTTCTGGTATATTTCTTGCTTCAAAAGGATATAACTACATTCAGAACGTATTTGTGACTTAGAAGAAACATCGTTGATGCATAATATATCGACATGAATGTGTTTCTTTTGTTTGTATCGGGGTCTGTCTGAAAATGTCTAATTTTACCCTATAATATACGTAAAACTTCCTCTCCATTCACTTTACATAAGAGCAACCGTGCAATATTTTCTGCATATTGCACGGGGTCAAGTGCATATTTCATTGAGTTAAGGAGTCCCTTTTCCAAGAGCCACTTTTGGTTTGAGAGAAGATAAAATTTCTTTTTAAAAGAAACGCTTGCCCAGCTAAGACAGTGAAATTTTCATGAGTTGTTATTGAAGTGAACCAAATCGTTAGTGCACTTTTTGTTGCTAACTTTTATTTAGCAAAGTATTGAATTTCTTAACTTCTTGAATGATGGCATTATCCACAGGTGTGAGGTAAAAAACAAATGTAGAATTTAACTGAAAAAAAAAACACAAACAGAGAAAAATATTTAAATACACACACACACACACACACACACACACACACACACACACACACACAAAGTTTTCCAACGTTTTGGCCGTTAGGCATGTTGCATGAGTGAGTGTTGTTCATGCATGTATGAACATCGCCAGCCCAGTATAGGTTTATCTAAGGAAATCGACGACGAGTGTAAATATTTCTCTTAACATTTGTATAGGTGAAGTAAAACGGCAACATTAGAGAGTGTTATAAAAGCAAGAAAAATGTTCACACAACCCCCACCCGCACCTACTGCAAGCACAGTAGGCCCTGGCCCTTCTATAGTCAAAATGAATAGGACGCCCCGGCACTGGAAGTTATACCCAGCATCATCGCACCATCCAACCAGCCCCTCCATTGTCATAAAGCTGTCAATGAATGCCTAACAATCGGCCTCAACGAGATTCAAATTTTAACAATTCTGAATTGTCCACTTTTTCTGTACCTGTATCATTGTTAGAGGTTTCCAGTTCAGCTATTCATGAACATGTTGATGGCCAATAGGAAATTTATCAGATGCTGAAAATGTGTACATTATATCGCTTTTTGCCATGGAAACGCCTGTTGCAATGCGTAATATTACTCACAGATATTACCGACTTTTACATACATAACACGGTCAGTTGTCCTAGTATATAAGCCACACTCACGGATAGATGGGATACTTTTTGTCAGTAAATGAGTTGAGTGGTAAGGGGAAAATCGTCAAAAGTGCCTGTTTCTAAATTTAAACAATGAATTTGAACTTCGCTATTTTTCTGCTCTTTTAGGTTTTACAGATACACAGATCAGCCCACCCCGGAATAAGCGCTGTCCTATCAGTCTATTCTCAGCATGAAAGATGTCTGCATCATAAAGACTATATATGCCGAAAAAGACTGATAAGACCCCACGAATGCACCGGCTCAGGACAGTGTGCCGGCTGCTCTGACTATTCAGTTTATGCGATGCCCTAAGGTCTATTTCTGATGACGCCGCTACTTGTGTGCTACGCTATATATAAACACAGTTTCCTGCACAAGTTTTGGTATATTTCTTAGGATGCAAAGCCAAATATTTTGCATTAAATTCGGAGTTTTATTTTTTATGCAATTAGTTTATAAAAAAACAAAACATATATGGCAAAGTTCAAGGCACTTGCAAAAGAAACGTGTTTTAACGGAAATATCAAAATAAAGTACATGTACTATCAAAAATAGAATAGATTTTTCATCTGTTATTTTTAGCAGATGAGGTAAATCGGCTATGGATAAAAACAGACAAAATCGGACGAGTTCTTTGTTTGTTATAAAGAAATGTTCGGGTTTGTGAAGAAATTCATGAAGAAATGAGGTCTCAAACCGGAACGAGCTTTCCAATCTATATGGCTTGCGTCCCTAAAAAAGTTTAGAACGAATCGTTGCAGTACGAACTCTCTTGGTAGCTTCCGACTAGGTGTGACGTATTGTTTTTTCCGAAAATAACTCGGTATCACTAAACCACATGAATACTGACTTGCGGCCGTCTCCGCAAGCCCAAAAGGTTGGCGGCCATTTTGTCGTCAACTGCAGTTCAAAAGCGAGTAGAATAATGACGCAAGTGTCAGTTTCATTTAATATTATGCGATCATGCCGGAGATTTTCGTCAGAGCTGATAAGAGTTCTCCTGGTGAATGATTGTCCTTGGACGTATCATCAGTAAACAATTCTGATTCTGATTCTGAGAGTAAGACTCGAAAATGGCGCCCAGTTCTTGTAAACGTCAACGTTTGTTTACTGACGTCACGTCCGATATCAAAACGGCATTTTCACTTTCGCGCATTCAGGTGAGACTTTTAGCGTGTATTAAGACATCGAATGGCATAATGTAATTTCAAATTTAAAACAAATTGTGGTTGCCTTACCGACATTATATTTTTATTTCGTACGTAGAGAAAACTGATGATACTAGCAGATTTATAACAAAGGTATATACTAAAATAATATTGAATTCATATTGAAAAATATTCGGCACTCGTTCGTATGGCAGAGACTCACTCGCAATGTTACAGATGCTTTTTTTTTAAAACGGAATTAAACCAAGATTTCCGTTTCTTTGGTGTATTCAGTGCTTTCAAAGGATTTAACTATTCATAGATTATTTAATCAAGGTAGCTGAATTACCACTTATTTGGGAAAGAGCTGCTCATTCATTTTTCTATGCAAGTCTTTCGTAAAATTTTTGAATTTGCGTGTGTTTTCTTTCCTTTTGATATTGAGAGCGGGATATGGGATTTGATTGTATTATTTCCTGATAAATACCTGGTTCTTTACTCGTATATTTTCCATGTTTGTGTTATTTGCCTCCACTTAATGTAACATTGATTATTTTAAAAAGAGAGAAAAAAAAAAACACTGAAAACACTGCCTCATCAACTTTAAATATAGGGTATGAACATTGACAGCAGTTAAATCGATTATACTAATTTTACGAGAATAACTAATTGTTTACATTTAGTATCACATCAAGTTATACGACAATTAATAATTAAACTGTGTGGTTCTTCCAATATATCAAATACTTATGTCACCAGAACAAGACTTTAGCCGATATTTCTTCGATCATATGCTGTCTAAAAACTTAGCACAACACACCAAAGAAGTGACGTGAATAATGATGAGTGAGTGTATCCGAACCCCAAAAACATAGCTGAAATAAAAGACAGGTTATACTAAACAACAACATATGGTGTACTTCTTATGGATACCTGCTTGATTCCCATATTCTTTATTACAAAGTCGGAATATATCTCTGTGTCTCTGATTGTGACTGTGACACCTCCATACTGATGAGAACCTTCATCAGGCCAGTATTGTAAACATTTCATCTATCAAATATAGAATGGATGACTGAGTGAAATGAATATGTTTCTGGTATATAATTTGAGCTCATATGCTTACCATCACAGCCTTTATGTATACAAAATAATTGTATATAATATTACATTCAACCGTTGAACCGCGACACGTTAAAACAAACAATGTGCCAAGTTCGCCAAGCGAAGACTCAGATCAGCCTTGGCATCCGCCCGGTCTGATCAGAGTCTTCGCCGTCCGCATACAGGTAGCTGAGACCCTAATTTACCCTTTAAACGAACAGCAAAGACTCTAGTACTCAGTACCCAGTACCCAGTACTCTAGTACCCAGTAATAGTACTCTAGTACCCAGTAATTCATTACTGACCGTTCCAAGGCGGTAGTTCTGTTGTGGTTCTCTGTTGCCTGTTTTTGGTGTCAGAGTTTCTGTGATGTTTTACCTTATGTATGTTCTTATTATTTTTGGTTCGGTTTGGGTTGCTGAGTGGCCACCTTTTGGGAACAAGCTGCTCACTCGGTTGGCCATATGTTCTCTGTATCTTGATTATTTGTAATCTTAGTTGTTTCCAACTATGGTTTGAGGGCTGGATTTGGATTTTGATTGTTTCAGTTCCTGGTCTTTGCATACTTTTTACTTCTAATCAGACTGGGCGGACGCTCAGGCTGATCTGAGTCTTTGCTAGGCGCACATGCCACTTTTTGGTTTTCTCGTGTCGCAGCTCAGTTGTTACTTTCAAAGTAAAATATTTATAATTATATTTTGCATAGATTATCAGAAAAATCAAACCATGGCATGGAAATGAGGTTCTTAGTGCACATAGCATGTGCGTCTGCACAGCTAGGTCTTTACATTTGTATTGCTCCGTAACATAATGATTTAAGCAACAGTATTTTTATTTACAGGCTGGCTCAAGTCTTCGTTTTTTTGTAAATCTGCGGATTACACGTATTGCATTATTGCATGTACATTATCTGGCCCGCCTCCACTCAAAAACGGTTCAAATGAAATAATACTGTACACGGTATAATAACTGGGTACTAGAGTACTGGGTACTGGGTACTGAGTACTAGAGTCTTTGCTGTTCGTTTAAAGGGTAAATTAGGGTCTCAGCTACCTGTATGCGGACGGCGAAGACTCTGATCAGACCGGGCGGATGCCAAGGCTGATCTGAGTCTTCGCTTGGCGAACTTGGCACATTGTTTGTTTTAACGTGTCGCGGTTCAACGGTTGAATGTAATATTATATACAATTATTTTGTATACATAAAGGCTGTGATGGTAAGCATATGAGCTCAAATTATATACCAGAAACATATTCATTTCACTCAGTCATCCATTCTATATTTGATAGATGAAATGTTTACAATACTGGCCTGATGAAGGTTCTCATCAGTATGGAGGTGTCACAGTCACAATCAGAGACACAGAGATATATTACCCAGTAATTCATTACTGACCGTTCCAAGGCGGTAGTTCTGTTGTGGTTCTCTGTTGCCTGTTTTTGGTGTCAGAGTTTCTGTGATGTTTTACCTTATGTATGTTCTTATTATTTTTGGTTCGGTTTGGGTTGCTGAGTGGCCACCTTTTGGGAACAAGCTGCTCACTCGGTTGGCCATATGTTCTCTGTATCTTGATTATTTGTAATCTTAGTTGTTTCCAACTATGGTTTGAGGGCTGGATTTGGATTTTGATTGTTTCAGTTCCTGGTCTTTGCATACTTTTTACTTCTAATCAGACTGGGCGGACGCTCAGGCTGATCTGAGTCTTTGCTAGGCGCACATGCCACTTTTTGGTTTTCTCGTGTCGCAGCTCAGTTGTTACTTTCAAAGTAAAATATTTATAATTATATTTTGCATAGATTATCAGAAAAATCAAACCATGGCATGGAAATGAGGTTCTTAGTGCACATAGCATGTGCGTCTGCACAGCTAGGTCTTTACATTTGTATTGCTCCGTAACATAATGATTTAAGCAACAGTATTTTTATTTACAGGCTGGCTCAAGTCTTCGTTTTTTTGTAAATCTGCGGATTACACGTATTGCATTATTGCATGTACATTATCTGGCCCGCCTCCACTCAAAAACGGTTCAAATGAAATAATACTGTACACGGTATAATAAATATGTACTATCATAAGCAACTGAAATTGATGCTTTCACCGAATGTGTTGATTGCTCTCAATTATAAAACATTTCAGAACCGCCTCCAATTTATTTCCACATATACAGTCGCCACTTGGAATGAAACAAAACGCATTTAAGTTGTTTGATAGAAAAGCCAGACTATAATACATATTAATCGAAACAAGAGATTTCCTGAAAGAATTGATACACGTACTGCCACAAGCATAGCAGTAATGAACTAGAAAATTGATCTGTAATACACTAATGATGCCTCCTTGTAGCGCTTATCACAAGCCAGTGGACACACTTAAAGTATCTCTGAAGGTAGACGAATAGTGAATAAAAATATTGGTGGGGCACTCATTTCATTATACCAGCTGAATAACCCAAAGGGCTATAAAACATTTGGATAAGAAAAGAAAATTTTTCACCGTTTTGTTTTCTTAAAAAACAAACTTTTGTATTTATACATATTTGTTTTACACATTTTCCATTAAAGTTCATGTCTCCAGCACATGGATGCACTTTCATTTCTGCAAATCATATAATCTTTAATATAGGGTATGTGAACAAACTGGTAAGAAAAATTGCAATTATCTTGATAATAAGTATATTTTTACATTTTTTAAAAACATGCAAGAAAATTGAATTTCATGAAAAGTGTCATGAAAAATATATTCATTCGATGGGGTATGCTTATGCATATTGTTTTAGTAAAACTTACATTGTATGAAACAGAATAAAACAAAACAACAAACAAACATTTCACCGTTTTGTTTCCTAGAAAAACAATGTTTAAGTTAAAAAATATACCAAACAAATACTGCCCAAATACTGCACCTGCTGCAAGCACAGTCGGTCCTTGCCCTGTTGTTTATTTTCCTGTTGTTCCGGGTCTACCAAAGAGTAATGCCTCAAAAATGCGCAGATGGAATTGAAATTGTAAAGACCATGATCATTCTGGTTCCTAAGGAACAGTCTGATCACGGTTTCCACTGTTTGTACAGACGTATCTGCCCGACAATTTAGGATCTTTATGGTAGACATTGTAAGTGTGTATATATTCCATAGTTGATCGATTTTCACCATGAACAATAACTCTGTTATGTGTTTTAACAAGTCAATACAGAGTTATTGTGTATCTAAATACCTTAAGCACTAACACTATCAAAAACGAATCCATTGAAAACTGAAGGAGAAGCCGTTTACACAATGGCCTTATCGTATAATGCAAAAAAATCACGAATAACTAAGTTCAAAAGGTCGTAACTCTGTCACAAATTAATTTTATCTGTATCAGAAAGCCACATGCACATTTTCGTTATGCCCTAACATGTGTTCAAAGTTTTAAAATAATCCACTGAAAACTGTAGAAGATGTTACTTACACAGCTTCATAGCCTATAGTGCACAAATGTGCCCAAAATGACTAAGTTTAAAAGGCCATAATTATGTTAACATTTATTTGTTCTGCATCAAGAACCCACATGCACATTTTAATTTGGTCAACAATAATATGCAAGGATTGATAAGACTGATTGGAAACTGTGGGAGGAGTTGATTACACAAACTCCGTACCTTAAAATGTAAAAAAGCTACTTAAAATGACTAAGTTTGAAAAACCATAATTCTGTCAAAATAAATTTATCTCTACGTAACTCTTTAAAGTTATGTTAAAAAAAAGTTTATCTCTAAGTTACTCTTTAAATTTGATTTCACAACTCTATACCAAATTTTGTCCTCAATAATATGCAAGGATTATAAGATTAATTGGAAACTGTGGGAGGAGTTGATTTCACAAACTCCATACCTTAAATGTAAAAAAGCTACTCAAAATGACTAAGTTTAAAAAGCCGTAATTCTGTCAAAATGAATCTATCTCTATCAAAACTCTCCATGCACATGTTATCATGTCCATAAGATGTTTACAAGGCTCGAAAAAGATCGACTGGAAACTATGGGAGGTGTTGATTCCGCAAAATCTATACCAAAAAGTGTGATGAACGGACGGACGAACAGACAGACAGGCATGGGCAAATCTTAATGCCTCATGACTATCATCATCATCGAGGGGAGGGCATAAACATAGCTTTTGTTTACTGAAGTCGAAAGAAACATACTTAGTACAGCAAATTAAGGCAGCCGTGTATATTTGTTACCTTAGAATCTTCTTCCAGGTTAGTAAGCATAACAATTTTGGATGAGTTCTGTTGCCAAACCATTCTCCAGAAATCGTTCATCATATCTTTTGTAGGGCCTTAAAATAATAAATATTTGATGAAATACAGTGCATTAGCTTTCCAAAGATATATCCTGATGAGAAAGTGAAAGGAAACCAATTATCTTGCTACTATAATGTATAATACTCATCCAAACAATTCTTTTTAGTGTAGATGAGTGCGCAGTTTCTATTTTGGTGCCTATAGATTAAAATGACTGAACAGAGGCGAATTAAAACTGGTTAATATAACAAGTAAACTACACTGAAGCGAATGACAATGTGAATATATATAATATTGGAACTCACCTTGTGATGCAATGTATGCCCGAACCGTGTCAAAACCCTAAAAGTGCAAACACAAAAGAATTAAATTAACGTATTCATGAGAACTGTAACTTCATGACGTAATAGATCAAGTAAATGGAGATAGATAGATGAATAGAGTATAAAACTATAATGTTCACAAAAAGATGAAATAAATTTCAGGTAATTTGCTATTTCTCTGACTTCCGGGCCATATCAAACAGTTTAACTTAGCGCCTTTAAATAAATAATGGGTACCTGCATTGGGCTACTCTACAACAAATCAATATGTCGCGTCGCCGCGAGTCGTGAGGCGACGCCTCTTATAGTTAACATTTTTGGCCGGATAAGTCGGGCATTAGATTGCTCTTTGGGAGAATTTAAAGAAAATGAACAGTTTTCTGTAATTTTGTAAGCTTGAATCGCAATAGATCAGAGATTTGCATATCACTGTTTGACGGTCGCTGCTAGGTTGATTTATGCGTTCCGCGCTCCTGATAAGGGCTACATTTTCACATCTGCCCATCATAAAGATTTATGAAGTTAAAAGATGAGCAATGATCAAGCATTTATACAATCAGCTCCCACATACTGCCCTCAATACCAAAAGGAAAATAAGAACATGTGAATACATAAACTGATAACAGTTCACGATAGGCAAACACGATAAACTGAACGAAAAGCCCTTTTCAAGACAGGCGGTAAATTAACTAGCGTAACTTAACTAAATTGTCACCCATGCATTATTGCGAACAAAGGTAGTTATATAAAAACACCATCAAATATAAGTAAGGAACCACTACAGAAGTATCGGCTTGGAACGGTCAGTAATAACACTCATTGTGACAGCTGTTTCTTCTAAATTTCCTGGTTTCTGAGACGTAAATTTCTATAACGCGTAAAACCACGTTAATTAAGAAGCCAATGTGTTTCAATGGCCAATGTTTTAATTGGTATATACAGTCGTTTTAATGAGTACATCGAAATTTGTGAGTACAAGAGGTCCACGTCATATTTCGACCTTTGAGCTTGGACTCATATTTTGAGAATTCCAATTATCTCCCCCGTACCCACTCACCAGTTGTAACTAAATTTCATGTAGAGTCCAGGGGCTGAGGGAACGAAAATTTGTTCAAACGGCCTAGGTCACATGGCCAACATGGCCGCCATGTCCATATATGGTAAAACACCATTAAAAACTTCTTCTCCAGAACCACTTGAGCCATGGCCTTGGATTTTGGTACGTTGCATTGAGTACCAAAGCACTTCCAAGAGTGTGCAAATGATGAACTTGGATTAACTTTGACATTTTTACGACAAGATCAAATATGGGAAAATGCAAAATAATAATATGATTCCATGGAAGGTTTTAAAGATTTTGGTTTTAAAATTGTATATCCTTTCAGCTAAATGAGTACTTGAAGATTTTGTGAGTACAGGAGGTCTACATCATTATTTTTCTTTGACCCAGGACTGTCATATTTTGACAATTTCAAATATCTCCGGGAGAGCAACTAGGCCAATATTTCTGGTGCTTATGGACACCTGTTTTGGAAAGAGCTGCCCATTCGGTTTACAGTGGGTGTCTTTCGTGAACTTGCGCATTTTTGTGTGTGTGCGTCTTTCCCATGTCCAGCTATCGACTTCATAGAGGCGGAAATAGCCGAAGATTATCCGTTTCCGTGAAAAGGTGTGAACTGACTTACCTGTCCAATATTTTACATTAAAAGTATAGGGATTTTTTTTTTAAACCCATATAAATCCATATTCTATAAAAGTTACAATTTTTTTCCTGTTATATTCGGACAGGGAATTTTAATACCTCTGTGTTGGTAAAAATTTTATAAAATTATTTTGTTATCTTCTTGCTTCCCTATAGGTATTAAGAGTCTGGATAGCAGCTCGGCAAGGAAGATAGGCAGAGTTGGCTGAAACGCAATGTTTCTCATTTTTAACAATCAAAAACATTTTTTCTGTTAAGATGTGATATTTTTTCCTGTTATAAATACTCCTTTTGCTTTCCTAGCTTTACATTGATGTATAATTCATAAATGTGAGTTTTGATCTTCTTGCTTCCAAATCCTTCAGAAAATCAAGTTCCATGGCGTTTCATCAAAAGAGAAGAACAAGCAGCGAAATTTTCTAAGTCCGCATATAAACATTTAGGTGCTGGATTCTTAGAGTGATATTTGTCGGCTTAAACATCTCTTTTATCTATTTATTTATTTAGAAACCAATATTAGAACATTTCTTGAATTAGTTTTTATTTTCATCTTTATTTATTTCATTTTTTATTTCTGGATTAAAGCGACGCATCAAAGGCAACCCGAATAATCAGGCTAAATAAAAGAACGTAACGCGGGACTGCTAATCCCTTTTCGACTAGGACCTTTCAACATTATGAATAGACAACACTTTTAATTGTAAATGACTTAATGTAATCTGCTAACCACTATTATGCTTGAAAAAAAAAAAAAAGTATTTTTTTCTCTTTTTTTTTTCTGTTTAGTTTATGATTGAATATGCTCATCAACGCCTAAAAAAAAATGAGCATCTAGCTTGATAAGCGCTAATCTTCCCATCCGCACAGTGAAGTAATTTTGCTGTTTACAAATAAAACAATGAAAAAAAAATCCAAAGAATCTCCGATCTCAAGGTTCAGATCAGCCTGAGCATCGGTGCAACCTGATCAGAGTCTCATTAGCGCTTTATGTTAAGCATGCCGAAGCCTGATAAGCACCAGTTTGCAAAGTGTGTTAATTTGCTGATTACAAATAACTAAATAATATCTTAGTTGGAGTTTCAGATCAGCATGCACTTCGGCGCAGCCTGATCTGTCTCGCAAGCGCATTGTGGACTTTGCGCTGACTGCTGCAGGCAGAGACTGCCAAGGTTTAAAAGACTGACCGTTTTCAAGTAAAAAAAAAACAAAGAAAAGGAATCTTTTATAGAAAAAAAAGAAAAATACATGTTTGACGATAATTGCAAACTGTGTCTTCAAATTCAAGTGGCAAATGCCTCAAGTGCACTGAATTAATTTTTTTCACATTCTGAATAACATAAAGCACTTTCATTAAACTGATGACCTAACTGTGTTTTAAAGCCGTATATATAAATGAATTTCAGTAAACCTGCATATATAAAAATCTCTTTGAAATACAAATGTGTATTTTCGAGAGTGTATGCTAAACAAGAGCGTCGGATAAGGGACGGCATGACAGGCCATCGCCGATCCAATATTAATGCTTCCTAGCGTAAAAGCGAAAGAAACAAGGACAGAGAGAGAGAGAGAGAGAGAGAGAGAGAGAGAGAGAGAGAGAGAGAGAGAGAAAACGGACACTTTCACAGCTCGCAGTTTTGCACAGCCACAACAGGTGTCATGTTGGATCACATGTTAATTGCTAGAAGCGTAAAGGATTATCGATGACAGCTGTAAACGGGTGTCAATGAAGACGTACTTTCACACCTGATTATCATCAAACAGTAGCTTATGAGATAATATTCTAAATTATGACTAAAATAAAGTCGGATGTCAAGCCCAAATGCAAATAGCATCGTGTTAAAATGTATCTAACGACATGTGCGAGCAGGAGGCTTCCAGATCAGCTGAGCGTGTGCATCCGTACAGCCTGATCAGACTTTACCCTTTTTCACCAGTACAATGTATGAATCCCATGAAGAGTAATGGTTTTGATCAGTCGCGACTGATCTAAATTACAATACTTTTATGGTGTAAGATACCTTTCAATTTTAAGTTCTTATGGTCAGTTACTGGACACGGTCCATGATGGGAAAAAATAGACGTTATGAGCTAATTTTGAGCAGTTAGTGAGATGTCGGCACGCCTTTTGGCTAATTATTTTCACAGTTTTCAGACCAGTAAAATGAAACCGTTCTTGGTTGTCGGCAAAATCTCATTAAAAATAATTTAAAAATAGAACAATGTCACAAAAAACAAAAAGGAGCGCGCTGCAATTAATTTAACAGAACAAAATAAGTGTTTTGTCATGTAAATGGTTTATTTAAAATCAAAGAATCTACCGATTCACAGTTTAGGTGTTAATTTAATAGAACTTGATTGTGTACAATTATGGGGAAAGTAAATGAATAAATAAATAAAAGTTTCAGACAAATTTCAACCGTATTTCACTTGTCACTTAGCACTGCGATGACTGTTTACCTAGTTACCTAGGCAACTAACACTGACTGCAGAAAAAGAAGGGTAGTGTATTTCACTTTTAAGAACGACTAATCTATCTATTTATCTATCTATCTATGGTTATTCACTACGGACGGCGAAAAATATGCTGAAAAGTGATACATATTTTGTTTACTATTAGTTGCTTTGTTGTACATGTATGTCAAACCTACATTTGTTAAAAATGGCGGCATTTTTCGCACATTCTTATCTTTTACCTCGTCATATATGCACACAGTTTTTAGCATAAGTTAGCAGCACGGAAAACCACCTTTGAAATTTCAGTCCAAAGCGTAAGATATTACATCTTTCTATAGCATATAATGACAGAAAATGATTCGAATTAATACATGACGGTAAAAATAGCAAGCTCATTAGTGAGTTAAGGAGCACCCGAGAAACAAACAAACTGGCATGTCAGCCAGGCGTAGACACAGATCAGCCGCATATACGACTTTTACTGTACCATCACGATAATTGAATAAAATCTACTCTTGTAAATTATGCCAGTCGAGAAACATACTTGATTGCTTTAACCAGCTGAGCAACGTCATGAGAAAACCGGTTTTATCATGCAAGCAGTACAGGCGCAGATCAGACTGCGCATCTGATAGCACAACTGTTGTTCGCTGTTTAAAAAGTTTAATATCTCCTGTAATAATATACAGGGAGGTGGGGGGGGGGCACGAAATGAGCCACCGCATGACATTGCCTACTATTATAAATGGGCGCCCAGCCAAGACTCAGATCAGCCTGCGAATCCGCGCAGTATGATCTGAGTCTTCGCTATGAGCAATTTGGATAGCTACAAAAAGAAAGCTTCTTCAGGTGGTCATTGAAGACTCTCATTGCACTGTGTGGATTTGCAGGCCGATCTGAGCCTTTACTGAGCGCATTTTTGAAATTGTAGGAAATGTCATGCGCTCGATCAAATTACAATCGGAGCACCATTGGAACAACATTAACGTGCGCACAACAATGTCGCAAAAGATCTAAAACACGAGAAAAAAAGTGATCATTTTAAGTCTAGCCTTAGACAATGCATAAAAGAATGCAAAGGAATAGTTCCCGTTTTATATTATATTTACTTGCTCATGTATTTCTACACAAATTGAAAGTGTAAAATAAAAACGTGTATAATAACGCAAAATACGTACGATTATATAAATTAAATAATATTCTTGAATCTTAAAGATAACAACTGACTTCGTAAATTGATCAATTTCAAATTGCCCAGTCCTATTAGATACACAGGTAGACTCTATAATACTGAATTCATATAGGAAATGCCACACGCTTCTTCTACTATAGGTTACAGGTTATAGTGATGTTTGAATATGTAATTGGTATGCCAAGAAGACAAATCTATGAATAATAGTGGTTTTAATTTGGACTATATAAATATCTTACATGGATGTAAGATGCATTGATATAATCAGTGTCAGCAGCATCTTTACAGTCCGTCAGAACCACACGAGTGTCATCGTCTGAAATGTATGTTATGACCAATAAAAGTTATTACATTTATAATAGTAATAAAACACGAAACACAACCTACTAACGTTCCTAAAAAATAAAATAATAATAATAATGCCCAAATAACTTTCTGGGGCTGCAACAAATTGTTACGAAATGGATCTAATCGTCCACTATGTCGTCGAGATTATTTTAATCCTTTAAATCAGTAGAGCTACAGTTTTTAGAGCAACTGTGGTAATAAAACATTTACGGAAATTGTGGCTACGTTATGCATGGGTTGTTTGTGAATACCTCTCGTGGACAGCGTGTTGCATGATTTTAATGTGAGTACCTGCACACTTTGATTCGAGTCCCATGATTTAAAAGTGAGACGCTTAGTATTTATACTGCTATTCTTTAATGAAAAATTAGACGTGGCTGAATTCTAATACGGAGTATGTTAAAATATTGTTGTGTGCCCAGATTCTGAGTTTTAGACCAGAACGGTAAGATTTTATTATATTTATTTTAGAATTGTTTGGCTAAGAATGAAAAATGTGACTTCTGATTGATATGGTATGATTATATGTGTCGACTGATGTGATTTTGTTGGCAGTGATCAGGCTGCGCATGTGTCGACCGATTTTGTTAGTAAGCATGCTGCGCATGGTATTTATATATTAGGAAGTTTTGTAAATTACGGAAATAGTTTATATCACTGATGTTGGTTGCAATGGTGTGCGTCTATTTGACGTCCAGTGACGTCAGTTGTATTCATGTTATTCATGTGACGTCAGTTGCATTCATGTTATTCATGTGACGTCAGTTGCATTCATGTTATTGCGACGTCAGCACTTTTTATATTAGTTTCACGTATACGTGGCCTATAGAAGTAGATTGATTTGTAATGGAACTAATTTATATACTCGTGACGTCAATTGACGCCATAGCATGCACCGCATTAAGGGTTTTTTCCATACATTATAATGGTTACATTTGGTCATCATGCGTTTGATTTGCCTTCATTAGACGGCGTCATATGGTATAACATCATTGATGTCATGATGTCAGATCAAACGTTATGATCCCAAATGTGTGAGAAACGCTTATTCAGCTATTATATTCTATGGCAAATCGTATTACGCTTAGTTTAAAGAAATGAATTAATACATATGCGAGTTAGATTTTGGTCAATCAATTTATGTAAATAGGTCATTGTTTAGATTATTCATGTTTTATGTGGGGTATGTCATGGTAATGCCTGTTGACGTCAGTATACTTTTTGACAATGTTTGACGTCAGATCCTTCGACGCACATGCGTAGTAGGATCTACGTTTCTTCATTGGCGGAAGTGGTAAGCACACTTTTAGCTTTACATCGTGAGCGCGAGTCGTGTCTAGTGACACGGCTGGCGTGTGCACGTTATGCTCGGCATTCGCCGAGGGCGTTGTATGGTATTTCCAAGACAGGCCCAAGTCTTACGTATTGTTATTATGTAGTTACAATGTATTAAGTGTAAGTTCGTTATTTTTAGGCACATCAAGTCCGGCAGTCAGCTGTTAGGGCTTAGAGCCACGTCTCACCTGGAGATGCGATATACGTCTCCAGGTTAATACCAACCCGGGTAGAGGCAGTTACAACGCCGTTTGTGCAAGGTTCCCAAGCAGAGGCGGGAAGCACAAAATGTAGGCGGAAGTGGTTAGCACAGTTTTGCCAGATTCTGTGATAAGATCTGAAGGTCACATCAAGTGTGGGACAGTGTTCGTCCACTAAGGTGTATTAATATATAAATAGACTGGTCCCTGGTACGATCCAGGGAGCGACCAGTATATAATCGTGCACGTGTTAAAATAAGTTAGTGTTCCTCATAATATATGGACTGGCCCATGACATGATCCAGGGAACGACGAATTGAAGTCTACCAACATAAGGCCTTGTTTTTTTTGTATGAGCTCAAACTAACGTTTTTTTGTTCTTTGTGTTTTCCTTTAGTTCATGGCGCTGAGCCGAGTACGGTGTTGACGTCAGACGGTAATCTATTTGCGTATTGCGCGCAAATCGATTACAGATTTGAAACAAACACCTTACTTGGGCCAGCGACATGAACTAATATGTGTTGTATATTATTGTAATTGTGGATTGTTGTAAATTGTATTGTTGTATATAGAATTTACATTATATATAAACTTAAAAAATTCTAACGTTGTTAGAGTTTCCTTGTTAGTGTATTACACTAGTAGATAACCCTTTAACCGGAAGTCACCCTCCGCCGTCCTGGCGACGCATAAGGCTCTACACCCGTGTCGACCGAGTGTAAAACCTTCTGCGTAACATGGTGTCATGAAGTAACGGGATTTGACTTCTGGTTAATATCTGCCAGTGTAAGACATTGACAATATATACAGAATCTAGGCACAATTTTGTCAGTCATTTTTTTTATTATTATTGACTTTCTGATTGTTCTTTTCTAAGGTGACGTAAGGCTGTGAATTTTAGGGCAGCAATTTTGCCACTAAATTCTTTGTAAATGTAACCTACACTCAATTAAGGTCAACTATCCTTATTCCCTGCGTGATGAAGTGCGATAGCCCTTGCATTAATTTGTGATAGAATGTAACAGGTTGCATATCTGAGTGGGGAAACTGAGGTATATAGACCTGAATTGTCTTGGCACGGATAATACATATTTAGTTTTAAGGTCCGTTCGAGTACCTTGGCACTGCTGTTGCATGACAATCTGTTAGTTCATTAATTCAAACGTTTGTACGTTCTGTCGTAACCGTTACTGAGGTCCATTTTATGTCCTGATTTAGTAACGTAGGTTACTCGTAACGTAATATAATATCGTTACAATAAAACCTAATAGCGGAATCTTAAGTTTGATTTACCGTTGGTATCTTATAAGGTTTTGTAATGTAGGACGTACAGTTGTCATGTCAGTGTAAATACGTTGCGTTACATACGTTACGTTTGTATATCCGATACGCTAGATCAAGTTGGGCGTAATTGTAATGTGGGTTATTTACGTCATCTAATTACGTCATTTAATTCTGAAAAGTAATTCTCGGCAAAGTCAACGTCAGTTTATGACGTCATTTCCGGTCTGTTATGAACGTAACTTTAATAGCTACGTCCAGATCGCGAGTATACTAATTAATCAACGTTTTAGTTGGATTAGTTTGTTATTATTATTGTTAACGTTTTAGTTAACGTGTGTGACTATAAGTGAACGTCGGTTTCGGTTAAGTTAACGTGAGCATTACGTTAAGCGTCATGGATCAGTTAGTTAAGACGGGAAAGGAGTTAGGTTATGAGGGGCAGGCATTGCAGGAATTTGTTAAGCAACAGCAAGAGACTGAGAGGGCAGAAAGGCACGCGGTAAGGGAACTTGATAAAGAGAGGATCGCGCAGGCTGAAAAAGATAGGGAAGTTGAATTGGCTAAGATTGCGGCAGATAGGGAAATCGAGATGGCGCGAATTGAAAGTATAGAGCGGCAAGCCGAGAAAGATAGGGAAGCTAAGTTGATTCAAGTCGAAAGCGATAAGGAAGCAAAGTTGTCGAGCGAAGTTGAGTTAGAAAAGTTGAAGTATAGTTTTGAATTGCAGCAACGCGAGTTGAAGAATCAGATAGATTTGCAGAAGGTAACGTTTAGGGTTGAATTAGAAAAACAGAAGTCTGAAAAGTTAGCGCATGCGCGAGATCCCAAGTTACCGTATTTTGATGAAAGTAAGGACAAAATGGATAGTTACTTATCAAGGTTTGAGAAATACGCGACGGCGAATAAATGGGATAAAAACGTTTGGGCTGCATATTTAAGCGCATTACTTAAAGGTCGCGCGCTTGATGTCTATGATAGATTGTCTGTAGATGATGCAGCAGATTATGACAAGTTGAAAGATGCGTTGTTAAAGAATTTTGATATGACTGAACGCGGATTTAGGAAGAAATTTCGCTATGATAGGCCTGAAAAGTCCGAAACGTTTATTCAGTTTAGTAGTAGACTTAGGTCGTATCTTAATAAATGGTTGAAAATGGCGAAGGTAGACCAGTCTTATGAATCTGTTTGCGATTTTTTCGCTAGAGATCAGTTTTTAGAATCTTGTAGTAAAGAACTGTATGTTCATTTGAAACCGAAAACATTCACGAATCTAGGTGAGATGGCTAGGGAAGCAGATTTATTTGCAGAAGCACGTGGCGGTGTCTACGCTTGTGTTAATAAGGGGCAGCGTGATAGTAAGGGCGTAACTCAGAGTAGACCTGATAATAAGCCGAGTGCGAAGCCAGAGATAAAATGTAGTATTTGTGGTAAGGGACATTTAACATATAAATGTTTTAAGAATCCCGATAGGAAGCAAGCATATAGTGCGGAGGTAGGTGCAAGTGCAAGCGGGTATAGCGGAAGTAAGCTGAGTAGTTATGCACCGAAAGATGAGACACAAAGATCACAGAGTAAGAGCGATACTGTACAGACGAAGGGTAGTAATTCAGATCGTGGCCGTGGTCGGGGTTATTCCCGCGGACGTGGTCGGGGTGGCGGACATCAAATGAGCTTTTGTAAAACTACAATGAATAGGTCTCATGAAATTGAAGGTCTCTATAAGAGTAAGGAAGAAAGTCCATTAATCAATGATAACGTGGATAGGGAAGGTGTCTGTTACTTTTTAAGGTCGCGATTACCAACAGCGCAGGGTACGGTTAATGGTAAGACTGTTGTAGTTTTAAGGGACACAGGTTGTACTGGGTGTGTCGTTCGTAGAAACTTGGTTTCTAATGATCAGTTACTTGGTAGAGAATCTGATGTAACTTTGATTGATGAATCTACCCAAAGGTATCCCTTAGCAATGGTTGACATAGATTGTCCATTTTTCACAGGAAAAACTGAGGCATTGTGCATGGAAGATACATTGTATGACCTGGTTATTGGAAATATTGATGGGTCAAAACTTCCCGATATGTCCCATTTTGCAATGGCGGCAGTGACTAGGTCACAAACTAAGCAAGGTGAAGAGGTCTATAGGAAACTTAAAGTTCCTGATCAAATTATTGCTAGTGATAAGGAGGCATTGAAGCAGGCCCAAATTGTTGACCCTAAATTGAATGGCATAAGGCAAAGAGTGGAATCTGGGAATGTGACTATTAGTCGTGGATTGAACCGGGGTGAAACTAAGTTTATCCGAAAGAAAGATTTATTGTATAGGCAGTTTACTAAGGGAAACAAGGTCACTTTGCAACTTATTATCCCTGAAGGTTTTCGTGAAAAGGTGTTAAGATTGGCACACGAAACCTTGATGTCAGGTCATTTGGGCATAAAGAAAACTATGGATAGAGTGTTAACTGAGTTCTTTTGGCCTGGAGTTTGTGGGGATGTGGCAAGGTTTTGTAAATCTTGTGACATATGTCAAAGGACTATTCAAAAAGGTCGTGTCACTAAGGTTCCTTTAGGAAAGTTGCCACAGATTGACACACCATTTAAACGAGTCGCTCTTGATATAGTTGGACCGATAGAACCTCGTTCTGACAGGAAATCCCGCTATATTTTAACAATGATAGATTATGCGACGAGATATCCCGAGGCGGTAGCGTTACCCGGCATTGAAACGGAACGCGTAGCAGAAGCGTTAGTTGAGATGTTTAGTAGAGTTGGCATACCTGATGAAATGTTAACAGATTGCGGAAGTCAGTTTACTGCTGAAGTTATGAAAGAAGTAAGCAGGCTGTTATCACTCCAGCAGTTAACCACGACGCCGTATCATCCTATCTGCAACGGTCTCGTAGAGCGTTTTCACGCGACGTTGAAGCAAATGCTACGTAGGATGTGCGCAGAACGTCCAAAGGACTGGGATAAATATCTCCCAGCACTACTGTTTGCAATAAGGGAGGTTCCGCAGGAGTCATTAGGGTTTTCTCCGTTCGAATTGTTATACGGACGTAACGTTAAGGGCCCCATGGCAATATTACGTGAATTATGGTCTGAAGAGGTACAGGATGAGCAGGTTCTGTCTACGTACCAGTACGTAATTGAGTTGAGAGAACGGTTAGAGCAGACGTGTAAGTTAGCACATGATAATTTACGGAAAGTACAGGTAAAGCAAAAGGCGTATTATGACAAACGCGCTAGGTCGCGTAAATTTAACGTGGGAGATAAAGTACTGTTATTACTGCCAACTGACAGTAATAAACTGTTATTGCAGTGGAAGGGTCCATATGAAGTAGTAGAGGTGGTGAATAGAATGGACTATAAAATCGACGTCAATGGTGTCGTGAGTACATATCATGCTAATATGCTGAAACAGTATGTCGAACGTCGTACTGTGCCGTCACATTGTTTATTGTCGACTGAGACTACAGAGTCGGTTGATGACGATGGTAGTGATGAATTTTCTCTTGATGATTGTGCTTTTCCGACAGCTAAAGAGCCGGAAACTTATAAGGACGTCAGTATTTCAGATACGTTAACGTCAGAACAACGTATGGAGGTTGAAGCGTTGATTAAACAGTACCCGGATGTACTTTCAAGTTTACCCGGTCGAACTGATCAAATACAGCACGATATCAAACTACTCACGTCAGAACCCATACGGACGAAGGGTTATTCTATCCCGTATAAGACGCGTAACGTCATGGAGACGGAGATACAGGATATGTTGGATTTAGGGGTAATCGAGCCGTCGATTTCACCGTATTCATCTCCTGTTGTCCTAGTTCCGAAGAAAGACGGATCAGTTAGATTCTGTATCGACTTCCGGAAGCTTAACAAAGTGACGGAATTCGATGCAGAACCTATGCCAAATATGGAGGAGGTTATCAATAAAATGTCGGGACATAAATTCTTTACAAAGATGGACCTGAGTAAGGGTTATTGGCAAGTCAGTCTTACTGAAAGGTCTAAACCTTTGACGGCATTTGAAACGCCTAAGGGTTTATTCCAGTTTAAAACTATGCCCTTCGGTTTGGTCAATTCGGGAGCCTCTTTTTGTAGGTTAATGAGAATCATATTGTCCAATCTCCCAAATGTTGACAGCTTTGTTGATGACATGTGGATATTTACTGAAACATGGAAGGATCATGTGACGTCATTACGTCAAGTGTTAGATCGGCTCAGGTCGGCCAAATTGACGGCAAAACCATCTAAATGCATGATCGGTTATGGCAGTATCGAGTGCCTTGGTCACAATATCGTCGGACAGACGGTACGACCGCAAGAGGACAAGATACAGGCTATCAGAGATGCTCCTCGTCCATGTACGAAAAGGCAAATTAAATCTTTTCTGGGATTAGCTGGGTTTTACCGTCGTTTTATCCCAAATTTCTCATCCATAGCTTCTCCTCTGACTGATTTAACTAAACGGGATAGACCTAATTCTATCAAAGATTGGCAAGATCAGCATGAAAGGGCATTTCAAACCCTGAAGAGTAGGCTCACGTCTAGTCCTATTCTTCGCTTACCTGTTTTTCAAGAAGGTAACCCGTTTGTACTTCGAACAGACGCTTCAGACGTTGGTCTTGGAGCTATTTTGCTTCAGGAGTTCGAAGGTGAAGGTCGTTTGCCGATTGCTTATGCTAGCAAGAAATTGTTACCTCGGGAAAAGAACTACTCTGTAATTGAGAAGGAATGTTTGGGTATTATCTGGGGTGTTGAGAAATTTCGTAAGTACCTGTATGGGGCGGAGTTCCTACTTGAAACTGACCACAAACCTTTGTCTTATATGCAGACAGCTAAGGTGCTCAATCCCCGAATCATGCGTTGGGCCATGAAATTACAGCCGTACAGATTCAGGATCGTTGCTATCCGCGGCCAAGATAATTTGGGGGCGGACTACCTTAGTAGATAGTTTGGCCACGTTATGCATCGCACCGTTGTTGTGTATATAGCTAGTTTTCCAGTTTTGACATAGCCTGCGATTCGATTGCATTTCGTACTATTTCAGAAAAGAAACATTGTTATGTTTTTTTCTCCCTAAGGGGAAACCTATGTTACGAAATGGATCTAATCGTCCACTATGTCGTCGAGATTATTTTAATCCTTTAAATCAGTAGAGCTACAGTTTTTAGAGCAACTGTGGTAATAAAACATTTACGGAAATTGTGGCTACGTTATGCATGGGTTGTTTGTGAATACCTCTCGTGGACAGCGTGTTGCATGATTTTAATGTGAGTACCTGCACACTTTGATTCGAGTCCCATGATTTAAAAGTGAGACGCTTAGTATTTATACTGCTATTCTTTAATGAAAAATTAGACGTGGCTGAATTCTAATACGGAGTATGTTAAAATATTGTTGTGTGCCCAGATTCTGAGTTTTAGACCAGAACGGTAAGATTTTATTATATTTATTTTAGAATTGTTTGGCTAAGAATGAAAAATGTGACTTCTGATTGATATGGTATGATTATATGTGTCGACTGATGTGATTTTGTTGGCAGTGATCAGGCTGCGCATGTGTCGACCGATTTTGTTAGTAAGCATGCTGCGCATGGTATTTATATATTAGGAAGTTTTGTAAATTACGGAAATAGTTTATATCACTGATGTTGGTTGCAATGGTGTGCGTCTATTTGACGTCCAGTGACGTCAGTTGTATTCATGTTATTCATGTGACGTCAGTTGCATTCATGTTATTCATGTGACGTCAGTTGCATTCATGTTATTGCGACGTCAGCACTTTTTATATTAGTTTCACGTATACGTGGCCTATAGAAGTAGATTGATTTGTAATGGAACTAATTTATATACTCGTGACGTCAATTGACGCCATAGCATGCACCGCATTAAGGGTTTTTTCCATACATTATAATGGTTACATTTGGTCATCATGCGTTTGATTTGCCTTCATTAGACGGCGTCATATGGTATAACATCATTGATGTCATGATGTCAGATCAAACGTTATGATCCCAAATGTGTGAGAAACGCTTATTCAGCTATTATATTCTATGGCAAATCGTATTACGCTTAGTTTAAAGAAATGAATTAATACATATGCGAGTTAGATTTTGGTCAATCAATTTATGTAAATAGGTCATTGTTTAGATTATTCATGTTTTATGTGGGGTATGTCATGGTAATGCCTGTTGACGTCAGTATACTTTTTGACAATGTTTGACGTCAGATCCTTCGACGCACATGCGTAGTAGGATCTACGTTTCTTCATTGGCGGAAGTGGTAAGCACACTTTTAGCTTTACATCGTGAGCGCGAGTCGTGTCTAGTGACACGGCTGGCGTGTGCACGTTATGCTCGGCATTCGCCGAGGGCGTTGTATGGTATTTCCAAGACAGGCCCAAGTCTTACGTATTGTTATTATGTAGTTACAATGTATTAAGTGTAAGTTCGTTATTTTTAGGCACATCAAGTCCGGCAGTCAGCTGTTAGGGCTTAGAGCCACGTCTCACCTGGAGATGCGATATACGTCTCCAGGTTAATACCAACCCGGGTAGAGGCAGTTACAACGCCGTTTGTGCAAGGTTCCCAAGCAGAGGCGGGAAGCACAAAATGTAGGCGGAAGTGGTTAGCACAGTTTTGCCAGATTCTGTGATAAGATCTGATGGTCACATCAAGTGTGGGACAGTGTTCGTCCACTAAGGTGTATTAATATATAAATAGACTGGTCCCTGGTACGATCCAGGGAGCGACCAGTATATAATCGTGCACGTGTTAAAATAAGTTGGTGTTCCTCATAATATATGGACTGGCCCATGACATGATCCAGGGAACGACGAATTGAAGTCTACCAACATAAGGCCTTGTTTTTTTTGTATGAGCTCAAACTAACGTTTTTTTGTTCTTTGTGTTTTCCTTTAGTTCATGGCGCTGAGCCGAGTACGGTGTTGACGTCAGACGGTAATCTATTTGCGTATTGCGCGCAAATCGATTACAGATTTGAAACAAACACCTTACTTGGGCCAGCGACATGAACTAATATGTGTTGTATATTATTGTAATTGTGGATTGTTGTAAATTGTATTGTTGTATATAGAATTTACATTATATATAAACTTAAAAAATTCTAACGTTGTTAGAGTTTCCTTGTTAGTGTATTACACTAGTAGATAACCCTTTAACCGGAAGTCACCCTCCGCCGTCCTGGCGACGCATAAGGCTCTACACCCGTGTCGACCGAGTGTAAAACCTTCTGCGTAACACAAATCGATTACTAGATTATTTATATAACTTAGGGAAAACCGATAGGCCTTGTGGAAGACATAAGCTGTTTTGCAGAAAGACGCCGTTTGTTCGTCTGCCCATGTCGTTTTTAGAAAGTTGTAAAGCTTGCTAGCTGCATCACGTGTGCACCTACCTGCTGCCGATCAAGAAATATAATTCGTGTCACCAATAAACAGGTGCCGAGAAGCCGCAGTGAAGAGGTAAGGTTATTTTCTCTTCGAGCTGTACGGCCTTCTAGCCGAATTCTGACGATCATCAGGGGATTTTGTTTGGAACACATGCGCGAGTAGCCAGGGAAGTGGCGGAGGAAGTTCAGGAATTTATTTTCGTCCAAAAAAATGCAAGCGTCTCATTTCTCCCAAGAAAAAAAAACGCCTACCGGAAATTCAGTGACACAAAAAATTCGAAGCCTTAGTGGTACGGGACAGAATAGAATAGATCAGAAATACGCCTTTTATCGTAAAGCAACCAACACTCGATTCGGCGGCAAACAACTCGTTGGGTGCTTGCTATTAAACGAGACTTTAACAGAGATTTGATTTTCTTGAAACGAAATGAACTGAAATTTTGAATTAAACACAGTCTGTTCCAGCACATATACAGTAAAGAATTTATCACATATTTTTAACAGTTGTTACAGAATATTTCAGATGAGACCAGCACTCATGGATGTTACAAGGACACCCTGTCTTTTAAGTCGCTTACTTTGAGACATACTGTTTCAGAGGTCCAAACACTCATAAAAAATTGTGACAAAAATGACCCATCAACGTATATCATCAAGTTTCAAAATCAAGTGTGTTGTTGTTTTCATAGTACATAACTGCTTCGGATAGGATCCATAATCACACATTTTTTACTTATAAGAAGTCGCCTTTATCAGTTATTTCTGCTACTAACTTCACAAATAATTATGCTAAACTTTTGGCGAGGAGTATATTATAAAAACGTGTTCTTTAACCATTGTAGTTAGTACGGTTCGAATACCTTAGATAGAGCCATTCTATCATGCATGTAAACTCTTGATATTCGTAAAGTTGCAATGGGGAGCAATCAAACACAAAGATAAACCCCAACGGAAGCACGCCTTTGAACTGTTAGTACTGAATCACTCGGAGTGCCTTACCATAAGTTACTTCACCGCATTACGTTTAGTTTCACTTCCGCACATTAACAGAGGGTGAGTTTGCCTTGCCTAAATTATGTATGTTTTTATATCTTATTCGGGAAAGCATTGCGAGTGCCACGCTAAGCGAATTGAGAAATGATGTCAAAAAATTTCCAAGGCCTTGGAATAATAAGATCAATTACTGATCCATTAATAAACGTTTAGATCATAACATTAATGTTTTTAATTTTAATACGAGACAGAAAGGTATATCTTACATGCATAAATCAGCCTGTATCTGTTTTTCTTTCTATTTGCTGGCTGGAGAGCGGTTTTATGGCTTTCAACCAATCCCGATGGAAATTTCTGTAAGATTAAGGCTGATGAAACATTATCATTTTACATCAATTATATGTTCTTCTTGAAATACTACTATCTATTTCTTAGGTAAAAAATCATCTTTTTAAAACAGATTCAAAGTTAAATATATACTATAAGAACTTCAGCTTTCTGGATTGCATATCGTACCACGAAACGCTAACGGTAAATAATTATGCGTCTTATGTCTAGTATTTTACGCAACCATGTGTCCCATACTAGCGAAATATTTTACGTTTACATTTGTTTGTTTTAAGTACGGTTGTTCTTTATTGAAAATGAAAGAACCGAATCAGCTAGCATGCATACACCTAAAAGCGCCCGGTAGCATTCCTCAATTTGTGCGGTTATCATAACCTCATATCCTCATAATATGAGGAATACTTACCGAACTCGTTTACGTACTTGCATGCATAGGTGGATAATCGACTATATCTGCAAGAGTGGTGCATTATCGCTTAGACTGTTAACACACGAGAACAAAAACAATCTACTTCGTACTCAATCTGGCGTATTACATTGTATTGTATATGAACCGAGTCATGGCTGAAGTTTCTTGGTTAAACGAGCTGACAATATTCAAGACAGCTGCGCACAATCTCTTTCGGGTCAAGAATTGCCCACTTGGCTGCTTTTTGAAGCCTAAATGAATTGTACATACAAATTAAGGCGCTCGGGATCTCAACCTTGACCGCCATAATATACCAGCAAATACGAAGCACCATATCTTCCCGGGCACGAAGGCCTAAGGGTCTCGCAAATTAATCAAACTCTCTACCAACTCAGCTTTAAAGTATACCATCAAGCGTTTACATAAGCAAAAGTCATTTATTGAAAACCAAGAATGCAAATACTGGTACAGTGGTTGAGAATTCTAAGGAGCATCAAGTAATGCTGAGCACTTTATAAGTAAATGAAACAAAATGACATCGCTAAGTACTGCTAGTAGAAAGTAGTTGTTTAGCAATTACCTTAAACTCTGATTCCATTATATCATGTGTTGTCTTTCCGGTCAATACAAAGTCAGTCAGATTGTCTAACATGATGACCGTAGATGATTTCTTGTCAAAGGAAGATACATTATAGTATTCTTCAGGTCTGACGTTTTGTGCTTCATTTAAATAATTCTCTTTCTGGGTGTTGCATTTGTCCTCTGTATCTGTTACAGTTAGAAACAGAAACATGCCGATTCACAAATTTCACATAGTCTAAAAATCAAAATAAACTAAACATTGAGTATAATTCTTCAAAATTAGAGTGAAAACTATTTATACGTAACTGTAAGAAAAAAGCAAAAGCAAACAAAAAAAAAAAAAAAAAAAAAGAAAAAAAAAAAAAAAAAAAAAAAGTAATTCTTTATCGAGGACCGAAAATATCACCTACCTTCAAAATAAACCCGCATTGCGTTATTGTTAGGCATGATAATTTTTCAAATTCACTATTAAAACTTTTTTTAACAATGCATAAGTCTACATTCAAGTACCAAATATTTTTTTTTATCCCCGAGAGACAGCTGCAATGATTTTAGGAAATAGGCAAATTAACATTGATGCATTCACAGATCCTTTACAAAGTGACAGGTATTTGGATTTTACAACAACATCATCAATGGAAATGTTATACAATAAAAGCTATGAAATACCCGCTTGAAGTAAACAGCAGCTACGTTACCTCTGAGTAGGCAGATACTTGTACAAGAGAAGTTGTACTATTATCGTGATATAAACTGTAACAGTCACAATTCCATAAATTACCAAAATGATAATATGTATATAAGAATGATTGCATGCAGTGCGTATAGATGTTCATATCCATTCACCATGGTGATCTTCTTATACAAGTCAAAACTTAAAAATTGTGCAAGAGTTTTACAGGCTGGACTATACTTGCGTTAACATACGTACCTGGCAGGGACATTTTACGGTTGTCAACAAAACTATATTCTGAGGCCCCTCCGGTATCCATTTGCAAGGTATTTTCATAAGAAGTATTGACGTTGCTGTAGACTCGTTCTTCTATATTATCAAGTTTTTCAGCCTGAAGTCGATATGTCTTATTACTTTGGTAGGAAGTGTTGCCTTTAAGCTTATGTCTTAAAATAAAGAGACAATGTTTAAGTTTAATTATTCAGAGAAACAATAATAACGGCGACCCAATTAAATGAAGTTTTGCCAGTACATTTTACTCATTAGTCAAGATGTATCCAAAACAACGTGCTACTATACACTTATTATATTCGCATCGTAATGAGGTCTTTATTCTCTTAAGATATGTAAGTCCAAAGTATTAAATTGTTTGAATACAGGTATCTTAGATCAAGCTCGTTATGTTTTATTCTTTACACCAGATGTTTCTAATATATCAAAACGTCAACGTCCAAATCAGTTCGTAGTATGAACAGTATCTCAGTTCAATTATTAAGAGTCATTCTCTGTAAGCACCAAAAAATTGCAATAGGGGATGAAAATGACATATCTCAGATTTTCATGAACCTTAGTGTCTTTTTTGCTTATGTCAAGTGCTAAACAAAAATACAATTTTTTCTCCAATCAAACTGTCCGTTTCCATGGCCACGAGGATTTTCTGTTCTTTTTGCCTAATGTGGTGATTTTTCATATAAAAATGCCAGATTTGACACCAGTTGCATTGACAGTATTTCTCAACAAATGCTATTAACACTCATATCTTTTAAGAGACCCATGTAGGTGATGTGTACGGATAGAAAATTGTTTCTTTATATAGCTATGGTCAAGGAGTTGGTGATCTTGACTTCTATCTAGTAAAGCGTCTCTTTAAAAACATCAAAAATTGGATAATTTTGAAAGCACTTTGTTAGCAAATGTGACTATAGTTTTTTTTCATTCTCTTGGTACAGGGAGTATAACATCTAGCTCTGAATATATCAAAAAATGGAGATGGTATATTTTTTAAATTGAAAATAATTTTCTTTGAATTTAGTTACTATCAGGAAAATTAGAAGAAACTGTCACAGCAGAAAAACTGTTATAAGAGATAATATCTGGAGAATGTTAAGCAAATAGGAGCAGAAATACAAATAAATACATTGAATACAGTGGAGGGAAGCTACATAAATACTTTTCTCATACAGGAGTATGTTTAAAATTTACAGTTTGGGGTGCAATTACCCCACCCACTTCAGTTACATGTCATGGATAACATATCTCAAGTTTCCATAATTGTGAGTAAACTGAAACATTTTTAAAAGATCATCACATGTTTGCTGTCATTTTAACATTATCATTTCGTAACCATGGTAACTGTTATTCTATTATGGGTTAGTGTTCGTTTACACGGATATTTACAGAAAATCGTTTCAATGCTGATGAAACGTATTCCTTGTTATTTACTTTTTACATATGCATACGCATTCTAAGTGTTGAATTTGTTAGATAATATACGATAAATCAGTATTCTTATAGATGCTATGACAAAAACCACTCATTCCTTCCACATAGAAATTAGGCAATCTGAGTGTGGGTAGTACTATGTAGAGAGAGAACAGCAACTGAGCATAAATAGAGATAGTTACATGCATTGGAGAAGAAAAGAAATAAACCACATATACAATGTTTATATTTTTTCATTCACTAATATGTTTAATCTGTATATCTAGGGATAGAGTTACCCCACCCACCTCATTTAGTTATACAACCAATTCATAAGTTACATACTATGAGTTTTGATGATAAAATAGCACTTGGTACACTTGTTTTAAAGTTGCTCATCACATGTCTAGTCTGCAGAAGCTTTCTTGTCTACTGTAATTTGTTTTTGTTATTTCAATATGTGATTTCCAATTTTCCATGGCAACTATATTCTGTTCTGGGGTTGTGTATTGAAATTCAAAGCAGCATACGCACAAGTTTGATTGAAAATTGTTGATGCTGATTTTTCTTTCTATTTTAACATGATTTGTGATGCAAAGGAGGCGCTAATGTGATACACTTGCGTGCATCGACGTGTACGTGTAAATATTTGAGCGTAATAGCAAAAGAATCGCCTGTTGCATGTAGCTCGGTATCTAAGTAACTAAAAGTGATAGAATCTTTAAACATGCAATACAACATCTTGGGTATATCAACTGAATGCCGTGATGCATCATTGAACCATTGAACCTTAAGGATCATTGAACATAGAAACGTTTGGTTCATTATTTGCGTTTAACTCAGTATTCAGGTAACCTAATGAGATTCAATCTTCAAACTTGCTACTCAGATACATCTGGAAAAGATCAACTGAATGCAGTGATGCAATTTGGACTATGACCTATATTTTATAGATTATTAAACACAGAAAAGTTAGGGGTACCAGTCGGGTTTAGGTACCTTCTAAGTAATCAAAATGATTCAAACTTGCTACACAATAACATCAGGGGGAGATCAACTGAATGCAGTGATACATACTGGGCCATGACCTATATTTCATGGATCATTGAACATAGAATTTGTTTACCAACTGCATTTAGCTCCAATTGTGCTAGCTCAGTTTCCATGTAACCAGTTAGTATATAGCCTTCACACTTGCTTCACAGAAACATATGGGGAAGGTCAACGGAATGCGGTATTGCATACTGGGTCATGTCCTATAATTAATGGATCAATGATCATAGATAATTTTGGTTCACCAGTTGCGCTTAGCGCAGTTTCTTAGCAAGCAAAAGTGATAGAGTCTTGGAATGTGTTACACGGGAACATCTGGGAAAAACAGTCAACTGAATGCAGTGATGCGTATTGGGCCACAGCCTATAATTCATGGATCAACGAACATAGAAAATTTGGTTCATCACTTGGGTTTAGCTCAGTTTCTAAGTAACCAAATGAGATACAAACTTCATTCTGAGAATACAGTTACATCTGGGGAAGAAAATCTAAATGCGGTGAGCCATGTCTGATGTTGCCCTATACTTCATGGTTCACTGCACTTTGAAAAAAAACTTCTTCAACTGTGTTTTTTGTTAGTTTCTCAGTAAAGACAAGAGGTAAGTTGTAATTTTTGCCATATAGTTACGTCTGAGAAAGGTCAACTATATGCAGTAAACAATAGCTAATGTTGCCCAATATTTTATGGTTCACTGCATCCAGAATAAAAGCTTCATATAACTGTGTTTAAGCATGTTTTTCAGTAACTACAAGGTACAAATTGTGTAATGATGTTTTACTTTTGTACCAAGTTTTGTGATTATATCTCAAACGGTTTCAGAGTAATGGAGCGGAAACGATTTCCGTACTGAAAATTACACAGAGGCTTAATTCAGTGAAAAATGTAGAAGGAGTTACACTTCTTGTTCTCTGCATATCGTCTGTGATGCTTTACATTTGTACCAAGTTTCGTGAAAATATCTCAAACAGTGTCAAAATTATGGAGCGGACAAGATTTCCGTACTAAAAATTACAAAGGGGCATTATTCAGTAAACAATGTAGGTGGAGTTGTGTTTTTTTCTCTCCGCATATTGTCTGATAATGCTTTACATTTGTACCAAGTTTCATGAAAATATCAAAAAGAGTTTCAGAGTTATGGAGCGGACACGATTTGTGTACCAAAAAAATTACAAAATTACAAATTACTTCGTCTGGCGGTGCCCTAATAATCAGTTATGAATCTTCTCCAAATGATGATTTCGGGCTAGTTTAGCATAATTCGAATAAATGCTTCGGAATATAGGGTGCAGATAAGCCATTTTTTAAGAATTTAAGACCACCTTTGACCTTCAAAACAGAATAAATTCAACCAATCGATTTAGCAGCTTCTGTGACTTCCTGGGACCTTTAAAAGAAGTGGTCAAGGTTACCAAATCCTTATTGTCGAGCCCGTTTGTGTTGAGCGAGACATAGTTGTTTGCGCATTAGTGCATGTGTACATCCGTCCGAATTTGTCCAGGCCATAACCTCTATATTTATGGATGGATTTCAAAACAATTGTGCACAGTTGTTCTCCCTGATGAGCAGAAGTGCCATTTAAACATTCGTTCAGGTAGGTCCAAGGTCAAGGTCACACTTAAAGATCAAATGGTAAAATGGTTATATATTGAGCTTGTCCGAGCCATTACTTCTACATTTATAGATAGATTTAAAAACGATTTTGGCACAAATGTTCTCCTTTATAAATAGAAGTGCCATTTGGAACATTTGGTCAGGTAAGGCCAAGGTCAAGCACACATTCGAAGGTCAAATGATAAAAAATGTCATAAATTGAGCTTGTCCGGGCCATAACAGCTACATTTATGCATGGATGTAAGAAAAAACGGCACAGTTGTTCTTGATGACTTCAAATACAATTTGAAACATCTGCAGGTATATCCAGGGTCAAGGTCACACTTGAAGGTCAAATGATGAAAATGTCAAAAAGGCCAATACATCTACATTTATGGATGAATTTTAAAACAGTTTGGCACACCTGTTTTCTTTGATGAGTAGAAGTGGCATGTAAAATTTAAGGTATGTCTAAGTTCAAGGTCCCACTTGATGGTCAAATGATAAAAAACTGTCATGAACTGAGCTTGTCCAGGCCATATAATTTATACATTTATGCATGAATTTCAAAATAATTTGGCACAATTGTTCTCCTTGATGAGTAGAAATGTTTAATCAGGTTGGTCTAAGGTCAAGGTTATACTTTAAGGGCAAATAATAAAATTGTCTTAATGTGTGCTTGTCATGGCCATAGTTTCATTTGTTTTCCTTCATAAGAAAAACAAAATAAAAAAAGACATAGGCAGTATCATGATCTTTCTAACAAATCAATGAAACAGTTAGTCTTGACATACTTATAGGTCACTAAAGCAAACAGTGGTATCGACAAGTTGTCCCTGGACAAACATCTAATTAATTCTATTCCATGTCCCAGTGGTGTGTCTGTGCAATTTGGTCACGCTCGATCTGTTCATTCCGGAGATATGGTGCAAGCAAGCCATTTTTAACACTGTAAATCCTCATGTGACCTTGAACATAAGGTCAATGTCACCAAAGTCTAACATTAGTGTTTCCCCACCTCCTTGTACCATATGAGTACCTGTGCAAGTTTGATCAAAATTGATAAATCTCTTCAGAAGATATGGTGCATACAAACCATTTTTACTGTTTTTGGCCTCCTGTGACGTTGAAAATATGGTCATGGTCACCAACTTATTTCAGTTTTTTTCCACTTCCCTGTGCAAGTTTAATCTAAATCTATCTACCCTTTCAGGACATATGGCGCCAACAAGCCATTCAGATAATTCCTATGACCTTGAATTGGGGTCAATGTCACTAAAATCTAATCAGCTCTTTTTCCCCACCCAAAGACGTATCTTTGCAAGTTTGGTGAAAATGCATTGATCCCTTCAGGAGATAGAGTGCAGACATGAAGTTGTGCTGACACACAAACACCAACACCAGTGCAGGCGGGATTTGCACCAAAACAACATACCTGCCTTCCCTTTCCACCTTTGTATCCATAGCAACTACAATATACCGAAATATTGTCCTATTTGAGACTTATTTGGCAAATAGAAAGTAAAAAAATACAATCAACGCTTTTCAACGAAATTTGAATGTTTTTGTATACATGTATCCAGGAGCCCTGATAGCTCAGTGGGTTAAGCGCTGGCCTACTGATGTAGCGGACCGGGTTCGAAACCCACTTGAGGGGAGAATCTTTCCTACCGTAAACGGGGTTCCATTGCACACAGCCTTTAATTATCACTGTCCCATCGTCCTGATATGACTGAAATGCTGTTGAAAAGGACATAAAATCGCAAGTCATCCATCCATCCTTTTTATATATTTGTTTCCAACAAAAACAGACCAGTTATACAGTATTGGTTGCCATGGTTACTACGTGATAAATAGAATAAACTAGAAATGTTTTTTTTTTACAATAGCAGATAAAACCCATCTTATCCTTTCTCAGCTGTATCATTTTCCCTTAATATTACACAGTTAGGATCTCTTGTAAATCTTGAAAATTATGTCCAGGTCACCACCATCTGATCAGTACTTTTCCACCTCCTGATTATAAACTTCTTACATAAACACAAGAGGGCCAAGAGGCCCTGAATCGCTCACCTGACCAAAAAGGTTAAAGGTCAAACAAGGGTCATCATTTAACGAACCTGATAGTTTGCAACCACTTCCAAATGGTTTTGAAGAAGATTTTTGAATATTTTTCTATGTATTGCTATACTTCAAGCCCTGGACCCCCTGGGGCAGGGCCATTTGGACCCTGTGGCCATCATTTGAATAATTTTGGTAAAGTGGTTCTGAAGAAGAAGATTTTTGAATTTTTTTCTATGGTTCAAACCCAGGACCCCCTAGGGTGGGGCCATTTTAGACCCTGGGGTCATCATTTGAACAAACTTGGTAAAAGACTACTAGGCAAAGCTACATACCAAATTTCAAGCATCTGAGCCTTGCGGTTCTGAAGTAGATGATTTTTTTTTAAATTTTTCTATGTATATCTATTGTTCAAACCTGGGACTCCCTGCCCCGGGGCCATTTTGGACCCTGGGGCCACCATTTGAACAAACTTGGTAGAGGGCCACTAGGCAATGTGACATACCTAATTTCAAGCATATGAGGCAAGCAGTTCTGGTGAAGAAGATTTTTAAGTATTTTTTAGTTTCGAACCAAAGAACCCCTGCCTCAGGGCCATTTTGGACCCTGGGGCCACCATTTGAACAAATTTGGTAGAGGACCACTAGACAATGCTACATACCAAATTTCAAGCAGCTGAGCCTTGCGGTTCTGAAGTGGATGATTTTTGAGTATTTTTTAGTTCCGAAACCCAAGACCCCTTGCCCCAGGGCCAATTTGGACCCTGGGGCCACCATTTAAACAAACTAGGTAGAGGACCACTAGGCAATGTTCCATACCAAATTTCAAGCATCTGAGCCACGCAGTTCTGGAGAAGAAGATTTTTAAGTATTTTTTAGTTTCGAACCCAAGACCCCCCTGCCCCAGGGCCAATTTGGACCCTGGGGCCACCATTTGAACAAACTTGGTAGACGACCACTAGACAATGCATCATACCAAATTTCAAGCCTCTGAGCCAAGCAGTTCTGGAGAAGAAGATTTTTAAGTATCTTTTAGTTTCAAACCCAAGACCCCCTGCCCCAGGGCCATTTTTGACCATGGGGCCACCATTTGAACAAACTTGGTAGAGGACCACTAGGTAATGTTACATACCGAATTTCAAGCATCTGAGCCAAGCAGTTCTGGAGAAGAAAATTTTTAAGTATTTTTTAGTTTCGAACCCAAGACCCCCTGCCCTAGGGCCATTTTGGACCCTGGGGCCACCATTTGAACAAACTTGGTAGAGGACCACTAGACAATGCTTCATACCAAATTTCAAGCCTCTGAGCCAAGCACTTCTGGAGAAGAAGATTTTTAAGTATTTTTTAGTTTCAAACCGAAGACCCCCTGCCCCAGGGCCATTTTGGACCCTGTGGCCACCATTTGAACAAACTTGGTAGAGGACCACTAGGCAATGTTACATACCAAATTTCAAGCATCTGAGCCAAGCGGTTCTGGAGAAGAAGATTTTTAAGTATTTTCTAGTTTCGAACCAAAGACCCCCTGCCCCAGGGCCATTTTGGACCCTAGGGCCACCATTTGAACAAACTTGGTAGAGGATTACTAGGCAATGCTACATACCAAATATCAAAGCCCTAGGCCTAGCGGTTTCAGAGAAGATGTCATTTAAAGCAAATTGTTGACGACGCACGACGCACGACGGACGACGGACGACGCACGACGGACGACGGACACTGGGTGATCACAATAGCTCACCTGAGCCTAATCGCACGACGCACGACGGACGACGGACGACGCACGACGGACGACGGACACTGGGTGATCACAATAGCTCACCTGAGCCTAATACGACGCACGACGGACGACGGACACTGGGTGATCACAATAGCTCACCTGAGCCATTAGGCTCAGGTGAGCTATTGTGATCACCCAGTGTCCGTCGTCCGTCGTGCGTCGTCCGTCAATGGCTCAGGTGAGCTATTGTGATCACCCAGTGTCCGTCGTCCGTCGTGCGTCGTCCGTCGTCCGTCGTGCGTCGGACGACGGACGACGCACGACGGACGACGGACACTGGGTGATCACAATAGCTCACCTGAGCCATTAGGCTCAGGTGAGCTATTGTGATCACCCAGTGTCCGTCGTGCGTCGTGCGTCGTCCGTCGTCCGTCGTGCGTCGTGCGTCGTCAACAATTTGCTTTAAATGACATCTTAACCTCCTGTGACATCGAAAATGAGGTCAAGGTTACTAAAATCTAATCAGTTTCTTTTCCATCTCCCAGTGACATATTTATGCAAGTTTGGTTAAAATCCATCCATCCATTCAGGAGATAGGGTTCAGACAAGCCATTTTTTAACATTTCTGACCTCCTGTGACCAAGGTCACCAAAATCTAATCAGTTCTTTTCTATTTCAAAGTGATATATCTGTGCAGGTTTGCTTTAAATCCATCCATCCATTCAGAAGATATCATGCTGACAAGCCATTTTTTCCAGCACTCATTGGCCTCCCGTGACCTTGAAAATAAGGTCTAGGTCAGCAAAATCTAGCCAGTTCTATTCCATTTCACAATGATATATTTGTGCGAGTCTGGTAAAAATCAATAAATCAATTTAGGAGATACGGTGCAGAAAAGCCATTTATCATCATTCTTTGACCTTCTGTGACCTTGAAAATAGGGTCAAGGTCACCAAAATCTAATCAGTTCTTTACCCCTACCTAAGCATGTATGCATGCAAGTATGGTCAAAATCTATTTATTCAAAGACATAGAGTGCAGGCAAGGGCTAAGCAGACGCCGATTGGATCCACACAAAAATAAACAATGTCCCCCATCCCGCCCCCACCCACCAACCACTGTGGGAATATTATGTAAAAAAGAAAAACGACAGATATAATGAGCTTGTAGAAGCCCCCCCAGACCATTCAAAATCAGCAAAGACTGAGATATATTCATTGTAGCATGCAACTTTTTATTTGGTTTCGCATTGAAAGAAAGTGGGTGGGGTAATCTAACCCCAAATTGTAAGGTACTTACGTATTTTTGAGGGTGAAAACTCACATTGTAGTTTTTTTTCAGTGGTTAATCATGCATCAACTTTTATTTTGGCTCATATTTCTTGAAAATGTTGGAGATATTGTATTTTATCTCAGAATTTCAATTATGAAAGTTTCTTCTGATTTCTCTGACGGTGACTTAATTCAAAGAAAAATATTTTCAATTCAAAATATTTGCCATATAAAATTTTTGGATATATCAACAACTAGGTTTTGTACTCCCTGCACCAAGAGAAAGAAAAAATCCATAGCCGCATTTTTTAGTAAAACGTCTTGAAAATATGCTAATTTTTGATGTTTTGAAATAGACCCTTACTAGCTAGATGTCAAGGTCACTGACTGCTTGACCATAGCAATATGAAGAAAATTTTGTGTATTTGTAAGCAGCACTTACATGGTTCTCTTGTAAAAAAGTAAGTGTCAATACCATTTGTTGTGGATTATTACAAGAACAATTGGAGTCAAATCTTGCATTTTTCATTTGAAAAATCACAAGACTAGGCTGAAAAACAGAAAATCCTGGTTGCCATGGCAACGGATAGATTGATCGAAGAAAAACTTTTACTTTTGTTCATCACTTGACATAAGCAAAAAAGACACTGAGTTTCGTGAAAATCTGAGACATGTCATTTTCACCTGATTTTGGTGCTTACAGAGAATGACTTAAGTAACAAAGTGTACCTGTTTCGCCTCCTGAAAACGACAACAACAACTATTACCACTACAACAACTGCAGCTATAACCCCGCCAACAGAACCACCTAGAGCAGCAGCATTGTCCGACGATGATTTATCTGGGTTTCTTATTGCTGAAACAGGGGTAATTGTCACCTTTCAACTATTTCGATTAATTGGAAACTGAGAATCTCTATAAGGTTTTTATAATTATTATGCTTTCTATGTTGACTTGCTCGAACCGATTATATAAGAGCTTTCTCACATTCTTGAAATAAATACAGACAGACAGATGCAAACTTTCACAACTTGCTTTATAACTGTTCGTCTTTCGCTTCAGCTGCCTGCGTAGTGCTACACGCTTCCAGTAAGGTCGCTATGCCAGAGCGTTTACCCTTTATGAAGCATAAATTTAGAAGGACAGCTTATTACTTTGAAGCTGTTAACTCAATGTTTAAGATTATGATGCAGATGCTTCGTCGTTCACTGAAGGAAGTAAAAACGTTGTCTCTCTTTGAAGAAATAGCTAAAATGGCAGTTAGCAGACTCAACTTTATAATTAAAATCTTAAAGAGTAACATAACCAGAGGACCAATGGTCCTGTAGCTCATCTGAGACGTTACTGTCAGAAGACAAAATTTGTCAGTTCCCTCATTTGTTACAAATTTTAAACCAGTGCTTACAGAGGAGAGCATATTTTCTTTACGAGGATCGTCCAAAAAGTTCTGTCACTGGACTCATAACTTTGCTCACAGACGTCATAGCTTACCACGGTTTGCAACAATCAAAAGAACAATTTTTTATCTTTATACTGATAGCCGGTAAATGGTGAAAACATGCCATCTGGTTTAGTTATAAGCTCAGATACAGACCTTATATTTGACACTGGCCTATAATCAGGACTTTTTTTCTGCTGGCTTGCTTCATGCTGCATATCTCGTCATTTACATATCGTAGGATTCTGAAATTTTCAGGGTTGCTGTCTGTTGCATTTTGTGGGACACTACACAAAAATCAGTATATGCGATGCAAAATATTGATATATGATTTATGGTGAAATTCACAGTCACGTGATTTTCAAGGGGCCACTGTGCCTTCATTTTAGGGATCTTTTCTGTTATTTTGATTGAGAACACATTGTCATGATCTACTGCAGTAAAGATATACTTCAGAATTTGAAATATTATACGTTTATGAAGCTTTTGAACTTAGAACATGACCTAGTCGATTTTCCTATGGCGTTGTTTGCATAAAGTTGAGGTTACGAAATGCTGTAAACACTTTAAAATGGACAGAATTTTTTCGTTGTGTTTATTAGCACCTGAGATATCGTAGGCACCGGGTAGCGAGACTAGACATCCCTTCATTGATTATTGCCGGAGTTGCATCTACAAATTTGCCAGTAGGGTGAGGGTACCCTTCTTTTGATGCAGATTGTGAATGTTAATTGATTGTTGATTGTGTTAATTGTTGATTGTGAATTGATACAAGAATCAGTTTTTTACAGCTATGTAATAAAAAAACAGGGTTTCTGAACGGTTTTTATTTTAGTTGAATAGCACATTTCGTTTTCGATATATAAGCCAGTGACAGAACGTTTTAGATGACCCTCGTATAAAAAATCTCATTGACCGTTAAAAAGTTCAAAGAATGATTCTGGCATTCTCTTGCGCTTCATGTATTCATTTAGTTAACCATAATTTACAGTCATCATATCTGGTGTAAAAAAATTCCATTACACCCTCTATTTAAGCATTTTCTATATATAAGCATAAAGAACCAAAGTTGACCTCATCATAAATTAGAACAAGGTCCATGCAGGGTCATCATTTGAACACTCTTGATAGTACTCGAATACCCAATGCTACATACCAAGTTTCAAGGTCTTTAGTCAATTGGTTACGGAGAAGATTTATTGAAAGTTTTTACCATATACGGGCGTGGCGGCCATCTTGGTCATATGACCATTTGGACCGCTCTGAACCGTTCCTTCAGCACCTGGAGGTTCTAAATGAAATCTGGTTATAATTGGCCCAATGGCGTTTGAGGAGATGTTTGAAATTGGCAAAATATGATGTTCTGGGTCAAAAGTCAAAGAATGACCTTGATCTTTTGTACTCACATATCTTCATTTACTCATTACGATGACTCTATATACCAATCTTCAGAAAAACTTCAACATTTTTGATGAAATCTTAAGTTCTAATATTTTCTTATATTTCACTTGCCGTAAAAAGGGTCAAGGTCATCCAAAGGTCATTATTTAAACAAAGTGGCAGTACTCCCGTACCCAGTGCTACATCCTTACTTTCAAGGTCTTTTGTCGACTGGTTGTTGAGAACAAGATTTTTTTTAAAGTTTGCACCATATATGGGCGTGGCAACCATGTTGGTCATGTGAACTGGTTTGAACAATTTTCGTTCCCTCAGGTCCAAGAGGTTCTTAATGAAATCTGGTTACAATTTGCCCAATGGCTTTTGATGAAATATTTATAATTGGCACATATGATGTTCTGGGTCAAAGATCAAATAATGACCTTGACCTCTTGTACTCAGAAATCTTCATATACCCATATACCAATTTTAGTGCAAAATCTTCAAAAAGTGACATGATATCTTAAGTTCTGGCCTTTTCTCATTTTGGACTATGCCTTTAAAAGAGTAAAGGTCAACCGAAGGTCATTTTTTAACAGCCTCGGACGTACTCCAGGGCCCAATGCTTTATATAAAGTTTCAAGGTCTTTGGTCAACTGGTTGTGGAGAAGAACATTTTATAAGGTTTTTTACCATATATGGGCCTGGTTGTCATGTTGGTCATGTGAACTGGACCGTTTGAACAAATCTTCGTTCCCTCAGCCCCTGGAGGTTCTAAAAGGAAATTGGTTAAAATTTTGCCCAGTGGCTTTAGAGGAGATGTTTTGAAATTGCCAGAATATGAGAGTCCTGGGTCATAGGTCAAAGAATGCCCTTGACCTCTTGTACTTATAGATCTTCGAATACTCATCAAGATTATTATTACTATATATACCAATAATCTTAGTCTAAAATAATCAAAACTCTTTATGAAATCTTAAGTTCAAGCACTTTCTAATATTTGACCTTGTCGTAAAAAGGGAAAATGTCTACCAAAGGTCATCCTTTGAACAATCTTGGTAGTACTACAGTAACCAATGCTAACACCGAGTTCAAGGTCTTTGGTCAACTGGTTTTGGTGAAGAAGACTTTTGAAGATTTATAACATATATGGGCTTTGCGGCTATGTTGGTCATTTGACCTGGACAGTTGGAACAAAGTTTCGTTCCCTCAGCCTCTGGAGGTTCTAAATGAAATCCGGTGAAAGTTTGCCCAATGGCTTTTGAAGAGATATTTGGAAATTGTCAAAATATGAGAGACCTGGGTCAAAGGTCAACAAATGACCTTGACCTCTTGTACTCAGAAATATTCTTGAACTCATTAAGCTGACTGTTTATACCAATTTTAAGGCCAAAAGCTTCAACAGCTTATGTTCTAGCTTTTTCCCATATAGAAGCACCAGAAAGCAAATTTGACCTTACCGTAAAAAGAGTCTAGGCCAACGCAAGGTCATAATTTGAAAAATCTTTGTAATACTCATGTACTTGATGCTACATACTCACTTTCAAGGCCATACGCTTATTGGTTCTGGAGAAACAGATTTTTAAAGGGTTAAGACCATATATGCGCATGGTTGCCATTTTTTGTCTTGTGACCAATACCATTTGAACAAACTTTTGTTCGCCCGACCCAGGGAGACTCCATATGAAATATGACTTCAATCGATCCAGTGATTTCAGAGGAGAAGATGTTTTAAGAGTGTGGACGACGGACGACGGAAGACGGAGGCCTGCCACTATTATAAGCTCACCTTTGAACCTTCGGCTCAAGTGAGCTCAAAATGTTGGGAAAACATGGCAATTCATACATTCACACTTAATTTAATTAATCGTTTTAAGAGTAGCCTATATGAAAAACAAAGCTGGTGAAGTTATAGCAAAATTGTATCAATCTTTTGTATGTCCAGGTTGCCATTTTAACATAAAATATGCAATTATAAAGCTTGCTTGCGTCTCATTGTAAACGCGTTTTGACTCGATCAACATTATAATAATGTAACAAGACATAAAAATGAAGGCCGTAAAAGCTTCGACAACAACAGGAAAAAGGAAAAAGGAAGAAGAAGAAAAAAATGAAATAATAAAATAAATAATTAAATATAAATAAAAAAATTACAATAACAATAAAATAGATAAATAAATGAAATTTTGCAGGTGCAGTGTCAATAATTGTCTGAGGAAGTGTTATTTTCTTAAAATTTCTTTAGAGCTATTTATGAAAGTGTACCATATGAAATGAGGTTTAAAGTACGCTGTAACACTTTGAACAGGAACGGACATATTCCATTACTAACATTAACAGCACTAAAACAACTATACAATAAATGAGATGCTATTAGAAAAAAAGGGTCATGCAAAAATGAACATCATTATTCACTGACCTGTACAATTAGGCTCTTCGCCAGACCAGTCACCACTAGCTAGACATTGTCTGGTCAAATTGCCACTTGACAGCTCGAAACCTTCGTTACACTGATATGCCAAAATATCTTGATATATGAAAGCCACTGCCTCGTTCTTTATCAGGTTATTTTTGCCTCCATTTAAAGGCGCTGGGCACTTTATAACTGCAAAAGCAACAAAAAACAAGACGTATTGTCCCTAGTAAGTTGCTGCATTATAATGCAAATCAGATATGCATTTGTGTCCTTCATCTCATCAGCCGAGAAACGAATTTAAGCGGTGTTTGGCTTCTGATTTAAGGATTTATTTTTCTTATTATAATTCTCGCAGCAATGGATTTCTCTTTCATGATGCTCATTGCTGTCAACTGTGGACCAAGAGGGCTGGGGCAGGGCGAGGGGTAGGGGTTTCTGCAGGTTTCTAAGTAAGCACTTAGTTTGGAACTGAGGGCGGGGTGGACTTCTTGTGTTCTTTGGTCGTTTGTTTCAGGCGTATCCTACTTGCTGCAAGCTGCTTTGTGTCGCAAAACGCGTTATCAAAACAGAGAAAAATATTACTCGCTTTGGTGTGTACTTTGCTTACTTTTCTTCTGTCTCATCATTTTAATACCCTTAAACTTATGATGTTTAAATCCATTTATCATTGCGCTCTAGGAACCAGGCTATGGAGCTTGTGTGAAGATTTACATTTAAATGCTGCTCAGACACAGCCTTAGTAGCCCGGAATCGGCTAATTGTAGTTCATCTAAGGTGTAAGGATAAACTTTAAGAGACAGAACTCAAGTGTTGTTTTTGCCTCCCTTTATAAATAGGGGTCAGGTCTTACAAAATAGAATTTTCTCTTTGACAGCATTTTTTATCTTCAATATTACAATGTACATCCTAAGTTGGAAGGGCTACGTCCTCCAGAGAAGCACACAGGAAGTCACAAACGTTGCTCACCTTTGGAAGATGGCGGAAAACAAAATCGAGATGTACCCATGCACAGTGTTTGTTGCTTTCAGAGTGTCCACTTGTTCAGAATTAGTCTATTGTTACTTAGACATCGGCAGTGACATCTTACGTACGAGGGGTGATCAAAATACGTGGAAATTTGCTGTGGCGGTAAAGTTAATGCAGTTATATGTATTTTTCTAATATCACAGAAAACAGAAAAGCTCAATCTTTTTGCTACATTTTGTGAAATTTTGAAGCAATTTCAACGAAATGTAAGTATTTTCTTCTATTTTATATAAAGTAGGTATAGCTTCAGCGGAGTACCACATTAATGTCATTTGACGTTTTGTCCCGTTTTAACATGCAGTGGTTAATTTGGATCTCCGTTTTCACAAGCTATCAAATTTGAAATCTTTTTCATACTAATCAGTCTTTGAATCGACTGCCCAGTTAAACTTAAGAAAGTATGTTTTTCTCTGGTTTCGTCATCAGATACTGTTAGGCTCACTGAGGAGGGTTTATTAACCAAAACTATGTAGTCTGGCCCACGTTCCTTCTTCTGAATGTGTGTTCTGTAGTCTGGCCCACGTTCCTTCTTCTGAATGTGTGTTCTGTAGTCTGGCCCACGTTCCTTCTTCTGAATGTGTGCTCTTCTCTCAAAGGAACTCTTTTAAGATTTTAATTTAAATCCAAGCCGAACTTTTGCTTTCAATGTCGTGTCAACGAGCATTCCTTTTATGGTGAATGTCTAAATGCAGGTGTGTATCCCTCTAATCTGTGCTAACAGCAGATGAAACTAACAAACAAGGATCCAATGATATTAAATTTGATCATTTAATACATTTCTTTGATTTTGCTTTCATAAATTTTATAATTATGTACAAAAATTTGAACCTGCATAAAATACCCGGTATAATGGTTGACGTCATATCGTCATCCTTGTATAATCCGCATCCCATATTTTATTTTGCTTGTGCAAGCATAGCACTTTCTGACGACAATAATTTCTTGACATTGAAAAGCGGTAACCATATAGAAATACCGTACCAAATATCAAGCAATTTGACTTTCTGCAAATGTTAGACATTTATGAAGACAAAACAAAAAATTCGTATAAAGAGACAATTTTTACCGGGCTCCGCAGTACCATCATTATATTACTATGACGACGCATATATACCCTTTTCCAGAGGGTGACCGGTAAAAATAACCTCTTTGGATACATAAAAGACGATTCTGTATTTACGGCATATTAAATGGGTTTACTATCAATAATAAAAGTTCTACAGCAAGTCTACGTATTTTTAAATCAACTCTCTTAGTGGCTGCTTAAGTTTTTTCCTGCCGTACACGGGGCTCCATTACACAAAACCTTTCGTTATCAACCTCCCATCGTCCTGATCTGACCGACATACTGTTAAAAACGTAAAATTGAATTCATCTATCCATCCGTCATAAATGTTAGACGGACACTGCAGTGCTAGGCGGGTTTATTGCATTAATCTTGGAACTGAATTTCTGTCGCAGACAAGACGTTCCTCAAAGAGTTGTTTTCTCCTCATATATTTATACACGAGTAGCACAGATAATATGTATCAACTTGAAACTTTTAAACAGCTTACCAGTGCAGTTAGGCTCTTTACCAGACCATTCCCCACTAGCAAGACAGTATCGGGTTAAATTGCCAATTAATAGCTCGAAACCTTCGATGCACTGAGATGCCAACAAGTCTTCATATATGAACTTGGTTGTTTCATTTTTAATTATATAGTTCATTCCTTCATACTGAGGTCTTGTGCATGCTATGACTGCAAAATAGTAAAACCAAAAAACATACTCATATATTATATCATTGTAATTTATTTGTAGTGTTACTTTCTGTGTTGTAAGGGTAAATGATAATTTGAGCGCCTTGGGTATGCATAGACCAAGTCCAGACTCAAATCTGCGCAACTTATGAGATTATTTGCTGTGCATTTGTTCTTTTTTGAAATTTGTAACAGTTATTTTTTACGACTGCAGATCATTCCATAAAAAAAGCATACTATGTAAAAGAGGTGAAGGTTTCCAATAACCTAGTGGCCGTAGGGGCAGTACGGGTTAGAGGCCCACTGCAAATTGGACACACCATATGAAAGGTGGAGCCCATTCATCTCCCTTCGCTGCCCTACGCTTCTCTATTTTCAAAATTGATACCCTTTTACTGCATGGTTGACAGAGAGAGTTACCCAGTTGACCAACCTGCGACCTTCCGCACCATAACCGAATCACTCTAACCACTCAACCACGGCGCCTCTTTCTAAAATGTACTAGCTTCGCTGAATATATATTCTGATGACAGTTGCCGACTGTCGGTTTGTGTGAGTCTGACTGTCTCTTATTATATAAATTTACATTCGAACTGAGTGTTACAATAAAAACTATGCCAATACTTTCACTTACAGATTTACCTTGTTCATTATATTTAAAGATTTACACCCTCAATATTTCTATTAACTTCTAAACTTCTCACAAAAAATTATATCCTAGGCATGATAATGATTGCTATCAAAAGTAAATTTATCTACCAAATTTATGATTTGTGATTGTCACTGAAAATAGGAGAATTTAAAAAAATACATTAAAAGAGCGGCAATAGTATACCTTTAAGTTCAACTAAAATGTTCTTACTTGTGCAGTTTGGCTCAGTTCCAGACCACGTCCCGTTTGCTAGGCATGTGCGGTTAAGATCTCCAGATGAAAGCTCATAGCCGTTAAGACAAACAGCAGTTAAAAGTAAAAAGTATGCAAAGACCAGGAACTGAAACAATCAAAATCCAAATCCAGCCCTCAAACCATAGTTGGAAACAACTAAGATTACAAATAATCAAGATACAGAGAACATATGGCCAACCGAGTGAGCAGCTTGTTCCCAAAAGGTGGCCACTCAGCGACCCAAACCGAACCAAAAATAATAATAACATACATAAGGTAAAACATCACAGAAACTCTGACATCAAAAACAGGCAACAAAGAACCACAACAGAACTACCGCCTTGGAACGGTCAGTAATGAATTACCGGGGGGCTTAAATCGATTTTACAGGCCCAACCTCACCCTTAGTTTCTGAAGTGGTACAAAACATTTAGTTGGTTGTTCGGTTCGCATGATAACCCTCTAACTCGTCAATGAATCATCACGCTAAACACATAAATCAAATTTCAACACCATGAAGAAGCAAAAACGAGGACTCAACAGATACAACGGGCCGTCTGACAGGTGGAGATCCCTGTCCTGCCAAACAACCCCACTGGAAATCTGAAGCAAAAGAAGGTCACCAGTTGAGCCCCGGTGGACCAAGCAACAGACAAAAAGGCTCCGGTCCCAACCAACTAAAATATATAGCTTTAGGTCGGGGCCATCATAGAGTCTGACGACCGATCCCCCGTTGTGCAATTAAAGAGTGCAGCAAAGCTATCAACCGTGATTGGGTTAATCACTAAGCATGCAGACTGTCGCATAACATTTAAATTATAGCCAATACGTTTGTGACGTATTATTATTTTTCGGAATTGATCAGAAAAATCAGTCCTACCCTTAATCTTTTTGAATTTGTATACTAAGTCACCATAAAATTCTGGTTCCGATAGGCCTTGGTGTAAAAGACATTTTATTCCGACATCAAATTTTGAAACCAATTCATGGTGTCTGCGATAGAATTTAGAAAAAGCCTTTCTAAGCTTATGATACCGATAGCCCTGCTGAAGAAGTTTAGCAGTTAAACATTTATTACGAGCATTAAAGTCATCTACATGACTACACACTCTAGAAAATCTTATAAGTTGAGAAATATACACTCCATAAGATGGACGACGTGGAACGTCACCATCCAAAAATGGAAAATTAACTATATCAAAGTCAAAGTCATCACGTTTATCATAAATTTTAGAAGATACAAAACCGTTAGAAATAGATAGATGTAAATCCAAAAAGGGGGCCTCGGTATCTGAAGTAGTAGCTTTATTCAATTTAAGTTCAGGTGGGTAAATTTGGTTAACCATGCTTTCAAAATAAGGATTATCAATATTCAGAAGATCGTCTAAATATCTAGAGGTTGAGTTAAATGCCTCAATGATATCAGCTTGATTATCAACAGAAAGAGAAGTCATGAAATCTCTTTCATAACAAAATAAAAACAAATCGGCCACAAGAGGAGCACAATTTGTACCCATCGGAATACCAACAATTTGTCTGTATAACTTATTACCAAATCTGATGTAAATATTATCTAAGAGATATGATAAGGCGTCACATACATTCTGACATGACCAAAGATTATATCCTCTATATATTTTACGGTCAGTAGAAGTGAAAAACACTTTCTTATCGTTACAGGCAATATAAAGGGTATCTTCATTTTTGGAGAAAAAATGAAGATACAATTCTGTATTGTAAGTGGTTCTGTCAAGTGAGCTTGTCACCACGTAGTTTGTGTGATTTCCAGTTAATATCGGACATTCTATGGCTAAATATATAGAACGGAATATAAATTAGACCTAAAATTATGTCTTTGCAAATATTGGATAGAAGACAGGCTTGCTCCTCCCCTCATGTTTGTGATTGACATGCTACAATCATAGAGGCTGTTGCAGAAGGGGTTCTGATCACTCTTTTTTAGGTGACAGGTGCATTCAGTGAAATATTTGAGGTATATGTTCTGGACAAATACTCACAATAAAATTCTGTAACTAATGTTGTCTTGTTCCTTAGTTTGTAAAATATTTCTATGCGTTATGACTAGCAGGACTTTAGCATAGAAATATATTTATCTAATTAACTAACGCAGTGCGCCTACATAGTGTAGCGGAGCTATCCAATGATGTGACCCGGCGCTCGGAATGTAGAATTGATGCTAGTTTACCTTCATGTTATCTAAGACTGTGACATTTTTGAGTTCTTTATGAAGATTGAACACACTGAGACATTACAGTAGCGGACTATTCAGGTATTAGATAAGCATCATTATTTGTCAGACTGGACACAAGTTCCATTTTATTTTCCAAGTAAATTTCTGCGATGTTGATGCTTACTGCTAGGTTTAGTTTAACCAGATACGGCTGATGTTTGGGAGTGGTAAATCTGGGTATTGTTGTTAGTCTATCGCTCCACGCATTGGTCAAAAGAGATAAAACACTTTTACAAAGGATGGCACCGGGCAAGTCTAACTTATACACTTATTATAAGCAGCATTTGAAATTTTAAGGAGTAACTACACTTCAGGAACTGACTGAATCAGATCCCAGACCGTATCCCAAACATCAAAGGGAAAGATTGACAAAGACATCTCAACAAACAATAAATTACAAGTGATAAGCCGAGTCAGCAGCTCTTTCCCAAATAGATGGCAACTCAGCTATCTTTATTGAACTAAATAAGTTAGACCAACAGACGGGTTACAACGGACTAAGCAAGTTATATGAAAAACATTTAACAATTATTTTCACCTATTTTCTATTTTTATGATAGAAGGATTAAACTGAGAACACAATAAATTAAACAGCACCGAACATTTTTTGAAGTAGCTGCTTTGATGTAAATGCTCCTTCTTTTTCTCGATGTCTTGAGTTATGCTTGCTTTGTTGCCGTAGCGTGATCAGGGTAACTCTATTTATACTTTTTCATGGCCACTAAACTCACTCTCAGTTCAGACACATCGTCAAATACAAATAAGAAGTCCATTCCATTTTCCCATCTGCAAAGTATCATCGTGCAAATTGCGACAACCAAACTATCAACAAGCCGTTTTAGGTTCCATAATTGCCATCTGCTTTACATAGTAGAGAGGTTGCGCTTGTGCCGTGAGGTGGCTCTTAGAAGTGACACCTTACACTCAGTTAATGCTCTTATTATTCTAACGATTCCTATCATTTTTATGTTAATTAACATCAGACAAATCCACGGTTAGGGTTACGCGATTTTATAACTAGTTCAAGCCTCCCCGACTCCCCCAGCAATTCATTACTAACCTCTTTTGTGATTTATTATAATTGTCATTGCCGGCTTTCTGTTAGTCTGTGACTGCTTTATTATATATTTTTTGGATATCCTTGTGATATTTTGATCGGAGAGAGCTGACCTCTTGGCCTTTTGATTGTTTGGCCTTGTGTGCCGTCTTAAGAGTAATTCTTTGAAAGCACCAAAAATTGCAAAAGGGGGTAAAAATGACATATCTCAAATTTTCATATAACTAAGCGTCTGATGAACAAAAATTATTTTTTCCAATCAAATTGTACATTTCCATGCAACGAGGATTTTCTGTTGTTGTTTTTTTTTTTTTTTTTTTTTTTTTGCCTAATTTGGTGATTTTTTATATAAAAATGCCACATTTGACACCAGTTGTATTGACAGTATTTCTCAACAAATGTTATTGACACTCATATCTCTTAAGAGACCCATGTAGGTGTGTAGGGATAGAGGAAATTTTATTTACATTGCTAGGGTCAAGGAGTTAGTGACTTTGACTTCTATCTAGTAGATCGTCTCTTTAACAACACGAAAATTTGGCCAATTTTGAAACCATTATGTTAAAAAATGCGACTATAGCATTTAACTCAGTATACAGGTAACCAAACGAGATTCAGTCTCCAAACCTGCTACACAGATACGTCTGGAAAAAATCAACTGAATGCAGTGATTGAATTTGGACTAGGTCCTATATCTTATGGATCATTGAACACAGAAAAGTTAGGGGTACCAGTTGGGTTTAGGCACTTCTAAGTCATCAAAAGGATTCAAACTTGTTACACAATAACATCTGGGGAAGATCAACTGAATGCAGTGATGCATACTGGGCCACGACCTAGATTTCATGGATCAACGAACATAGAAACATTTGGTTCACCAGTTGGGTTTAGCTCAGTTTCTAAGTAACCATGGATCACTGACCATAGAAAATGTTTACCGACTGCGTCTAGCTCCAATTTCGTATAGCTCAGTTTCTATGTAACCAGTTAGGATATAGCCTTCACACTTGCTGCACAGAAACATCAGGGAAAGGTCAACGGAATGCGGTGATGCATATCGGGTCATGACCTATAATTTATTGATCAATGAACATAGAATATTTTGGTTCACCAGTTGCGTTTAGCTCAGTTTCTAAGCAATCGAAAAATGGGGAAAATATCAACTGAATGCAGAGATGCATATTGGGCCACGACCTATCACTCATGGATCAATGAACATAGAAAAAATTGGTTCACCAGTTGGGGGTTTAGCTCAGTTTCTAAGTAACCAAATGATATACAGACTTCATTCTCGGTATACAGTTACATCTTGGGAAGAAACTCTAAATGCGGTGAACCATGTCTGATGTTGACCTATACTTCATGGTTCGCTACACTTTGAAAAAAAGCCCTTCTCCAACTGTGTTTAAGTTAGTTTTCCAGTAAATACAAGCGGAAAACTATAATTTTTGCCATAGCGTAACATATGGGAAAGGACAACTAAATGCAGTAAAGAAACATCTGACGATGACCAATATTTTATGGTTTACTGCAGATAGAAGCTTCATATAACTGTGTTTAAGCAAGTTTTTCAGTAACTACAAGGTGAGGAGTCGTAATATTTGACATACCTTTACATCTGGGAAAGACCAACTGCATGCTATGATTGACATTTTTACCATGGTCCGGTGCTTTTGTCACATATTTCTACCACAATTTCATAGATTTGAGTTATACTTGGGTTACCGGTTTAAGCTGACACTGACACCGAGTGACCTTATACTAACTATAGACCATTGTGACCTATACTTTATGGTCCAGTGATCTTAGCTAATACCTCTTCCACTGTTTTCTGACTTGTATCATACTAAGTATAATGGTACATTCAGATATAGTGATTGACCTCACATCAATTATTGGTCACTGTGCCCCTTATTTCACAATTAAGTGATATTGTTATATATCTGGCAATATTTTAGAGGTTTGAATAATTCGTAGCTTAATTTATGACAATTTCATCATTTGACCATAAAGCGTGACCTTGACCTTCGACCTACCTGACATGACATTTCTTATCATCAAGGAGAGCAATTGTGCCAAATTATTTTGAAATCCATGCATTAATTTAGAAGAACTGGCCAGGACAAGCTCTTCTTATGACAGTTATATCATTTGACCTTCAAGTGAGACCTTGACATAGCATCCACCTGAATAGTTGTTTTTCATGACACATCTACTCACTAAGGAGAACAATTGTACCAAATTATATTGAAATCCATGCAAAAATGTAGAAACGGCCCAGGCAAACTCAGGTTATGGCCATTTTACCGGTATCATTTGACCTTCAAGTGTGTTGTTGTGAAATGTTATTGTTTGACGTCCACGGTAAACAGCTATGGTCATATCGAGATGGCCAGTAAACCTAACCACACTATTCCTGGACAGGCTTTGACCTCATAAGTGGTTAACCAGTACTAAGTGCACTTACTTGGCAACTGCCCTTCTTGAATCAACAAAAGGAGAAATTAAATTAAGAGTGCCGGACCGGGTATCGAACCCAGGCATGACCTCAGGCTTATAAGTCAAACGCCTTACCGATTGCGCTATGCCACCCTTTATCTTCAACCTTCCTGAGCAAAAGCTTCAAATGACACTTCTACTCATCAAGGAGGACACTCTTACCAAACTTTTTGCAATCCCTGCATAAATGTAGACGAAATGGCACCGACAAGTTCTGTTTGTGACCGTTTTATCATTTTGACGTTGATGTGTGGTTTGACCGTCAACATGCCTGTTCCATTGTTTCAGATGGCACTTCTATCCAACAAAGAAAACAGTTGCTTCAAATTATATTGAAATCCATCCGTAAATGTAAAAGTTCTGGACGGAGGCACGCATGCACGCACATACACCGAACTGAAGTTGTGACGACTGCCTTGCATACGGCAAACTTACTCAACTAAATACTCCTACGACCTCGAAAATGGCATCAAGGTCGCCAAATTCTAAGTCTTTGTCTTGCCAAAAGGTTGATCTTTGCAAGTTTGGTAAAAATGAATCCACTGGTTCAAGATACGACTTCGTTTTTCAGGACAAATTTAAAAAATAACCTTAAAAATAGGGTCGAAGTCACCAAAACCTAATCAGTTATTAATCTTCTCCAAATGATGATTTAGTGTAACTAAGCATAATTCTAACAAATGTTTCGGAATATAGGGTGCAGATAAGCCATTTGTTAAACATTTTAAGACAACCTCTGATCTTCAAAACAAAATCAAGGTCAAACTATCCATTTACCAGCTTTCTGGGACTTCCTGTGATCTTTAAAAAAAGTGGCCAAGGTTACCAAATCCTTATTAATTCCTTCCCATGTCCCAGTGGTGTGTCTGTACAAGTTTAGTCTTAATAGATCTGTTCATTCTGGAGATATGGTGCAAGCAAGTCAATTTTAACATTGTAACCCCTTATGTGACCTTGAACATAAGGTCAATGTCACCGAAATCTAGAATTGTATCCCCACCACCCAATAATATATCTGTGCAAGTTTTGTATCCCCACCTCCCAATAATATATCTGTGCAAGTTTGATCAAAATTAAGAATTCCCTTCAGAAACCATGGTGCATACAAACCATTTTCACTGTTTTTGACCTCCTGTGACCTTGAAAATATGGTCAAGGTCACCAACTTTTTTCAGTTCTTTTCCAAATCCCTGTGATACATTTGATCGAAATCTTTCCTCCCCTTCAGGACATTTGGCACCGACAAGCCATTCAGATACCTCCTATGACCTTAAAATAGGGTTCACGTCATCAATTTAATCAGCTCTTTTTCCCCTCCCAAAGATATTGGTGGAAATACATTTATCCCTTCATGAGATATAGCGCAGACATGAAGGTATGCTGACACACAGATACTGACGCCAATGCAGGAGGGTTCTGCTTCAAAACAACATGCCCGCCTTACATTTTCTCTTCCCCCCAACCCTCCCCCCTATAGTTGAGGGAACATAAATATGTTTATCAATATGATAAATACATAAGCAAATTTTCTTCTCCATTATGAAATATTTACGTGTATTTCTGCTCATTTTATGTCCTTTAGGACCTGGTATGATAAGGGCCGTTTTTGGCCCCCATTCAAATTCTCTTAAAAATGCATGGTTTCTATTGCTTATTATTTGTGCGTATTGGAACAAGCAAAAATAATATGTTTCGTGTTTGTTAATTCTCAGAATAACATGATTTCTGACATGCCTACGTTGTTTCAATAAAATGAAGGAAAATTGCGAGAAAATTTGAGTTTGATACATATTCCTTTCAAGAAATAAGTCATTTACAATAACTTTTGAAAGCTCTTAACAACAGGCTTTTGATGAACTGCTCATATGTAAGATTGCACTGCTAATTTCCTGTGCACTGCACAAGGCCTCTCCAGGTACCCCACCCACTCAAGTTTGCAAGTCCAGAGACGCTAACCAAAAAATTCCAACAGATCAAAATGAAATGTATACCAGATTATTCCTTGTGTTCTAACTAAGAAAATGAATACCCACAACATATGTTTATTTTGTCTATGAGCGGAGATATGGGCGTTTTTATGTTGAGAACGCTGGGAAAATGTTCCAAACGCTGCCAGTTTGGTAACAAATAGTTAAAAATAAATATTGAGCCCGGTCTCCAGCACATTTAATATTTTCATGGCATGTAAATATATTAAAATTTTATCTGTATACAAAATATTAAATGTGCTGGAAACCGGGCTAATATATTTTGAAAGCCACAAAGGCTACCAAATTCGTCATTTTCGTCAGAATCCGCTGGGGGGTATGGGTATGTTCAGTACAATATCACAAATATTTTGTGCAAGAACTGGTTAAATTTGTGTTTGCTGTTACATTCATTGTTTGAACTTTCATATGAATATATTTTTATTATGGAAATAAGACTTTTGAAAAATGAGTTTTCTGGGGCCAAATATGGGCCTTATCATACCAGGTCCTTTGCTTGCTGCCAGATGTACTCAGATTGTCAATTGCTGTTTTGATGGAAAATGTGGTTGTATCCATGGCAACTGAAATATACCGAATTGTTATCTAAAATGAGAATAATGCAGCAAATAGAAAGTGTATATGAAGATAGAAAAACACAATCAACACTTCTCAACTAAATTTGAATGGTGTTCTTGAATATCCGTTTCCAACAAAAACAGACCAGTGATAGAGTATTGGTCGCCATGTTTACTACGTAATAAAGAAAGTACACTAGAAATGTTTCTTTTACAAAAAAAGATGTCCCCTCCTATTCGTTCTCAGCTGTATCATTTTTCCTAAATATTGCAAAGTTAGGATCTCTTGTGACCTTGAAAATCGTGTCCATTTCACCACCATCTAATCAGTACTTTTCCATTTCCCGATTATACACTTATCTATGTTTGGTCATAATCCATCAATCCTGTCAGGAGTTATCGTGCAGACAAGCCATTTTTCAACACTGTTTAACCTCCTGTGAGCTTAGAAATAAGGTCAAGGTCACCAAAATCTAATCAGTTATTTTTCCATCTCTTAGTGATATATTTATGCGAGTTTGATTACAATCCATCCATTCATTCAGGAGATACAATCCATCCATTCATTCAGAAGATAAGGTACAGACAAGCCATTTTTCAACATTTGTGACCTCCTGTAGGCTTGTAAAAAGGGCCAAGTTACCAAGGTTAAACTATGGTTTGAGGGCTGGATTTGGATTTTGATTGTGTCAGTTCCTGGTCTTTGCATACTTTTTACTTTTACCAAAATCTAATCACTTCTTTTTCAGTTCAGAATTACAAATATCTGTGCATGTTTGCTGTTAATCCATCCATCCATTCAGAAAAACAATTGTTCATTATTCTTTGACTTCCTGTGACCTTGAAAATATGGTCCAGGTAACCAAAATCGTATCAGTTATTTATTCCTTCCCAATTATGTATGCATGCAAGTATGGTCAAAATCCATTAATCCCTACAGGACATAGAGTGCAGGCAAGGGCTATGCAGATGCCGATGGGATCCGCACCAAAAACAATATGTCCCCCTTTCCCAAAACCACTGTGTGGAGATATTATAAAAAAGGAAGACAGCATAAATAACGAGCCTGTAGAAGCCCACCAGACTATTTAAAATCAGCAAAGACTGAGATATATTTTTTGTAGCATGCAATTTTTAAATTGGTTTCGCATTTATAGAAAGTGGGTGGAGTAATTTAACCCCAAATTGTAAAGCATTAACGTATTTTTGAGGGTGAAAACTCTCTATGTAGGTTTTTTTTTCTGTTGTAAGTTATGCATCAGTTCGAATTTCTGCTCATATTTCTTGAACATGTTTAAGATATTGTATTTTATCTCAGAGTTTCAATAATGAAGTATCTTCTGATTTCTCTGACGGTGACTAAATACAAAGAAAAATATTTTCAAATTAAAAATATACAATCTCCAATATTTTGATAGATCAACAACTAGGCTTTATACTCTTTGCACAAAGAGAAAGAAAACATGCTATAGCCGCATGTTTTAGTAAAACGTCGTACAATTTTGCTAATTTTTGATGTTTTGAAATAGACGCCTTACTACTTGGAATTCAAGGTCACTGACTGCTTGACCATAGCAATATAAAGACACTTTTCTGTATTCCTAAGCAGCACTTACATGGTTCTCTTGTAAAATGTAAATTTTAGGAGTAACTACACTTCGGGAACTGACTGAATCAGATCCCAAACCCTATCCCAACATCAAAGGGAAAGATTGACAAAGACAAATTACAAGTGATAAGCCGAGTCAGCAGCTCTTTCCCAAATAGATGGCAACTCAGCTATCTTTATCGAACTAAATAATTTAGACCAACAGAAGGGCTACAACAGACCAAGCAAACTATACGAAAAACATTTAACAATTATTTTTACCGATTTTCTATTTTTATTATAGAAGGGTTAAAATGAGAACACAATAAATTGAACAGCACCGAACATAAAACAAATGCAACCGCAACGAAAGTACCGCCTTGGGACGGTCAGTAATAGCTACTGGGGGGTTTAAACCGGTTTTACTGGGCCCAAACCTTCACCCTCCCCCTCCGCCGCAGTGCACACAATTAGTTGGTAGTTCGGTTCGTATGGAGGTCCCCTAACTCATCAGAGGGTCATCACGGTCAACAATTAAAATCAAGAAAAGACCATGATGACGCAAGGATGAGGACTCGACAGCCGAAACTTGTTGAGACACCTGGAGATCCCTGAGGCGTCAGCAAAACCACTGGAGCACTGGAGCAAAAGAAGACCACCAGTTGAACCCCGGTGGACCAAGAAACAGACAAACATCCGGCCCCAACCAAGTGTCAGTACCATTTGTTGTGAATTACTATCAGAACAATTGGGGTCAAATCTTGCATTTTTTATTTGAAAAATCACCAGATTAGGATGAAAAACAGAAAATCCTGGTTGCCATGGTGGCGGATGGTTTGATTGAAGAAAAACTTAAATTTTTGTTCATCACGACATAAGTTTTTTTTAAAAAAGACACTGAGATTCGTAAAAAACCTGAGACATGTTATTTTCACCTGATTTTGGTGCTTTCAGAGAATGACTCTTAAAAGTTTTCCTTTTCTATTTGGTGTTTGTGTCAGGATCAGTTGTGTCGGTTTCTAATCATAACATGAGGAATGATCAAAAAATTTCCGGAAAAGTGCTGTATTCTGTTTACTGTTTTACTTTTTTCAATGAAATTTCACACTATCCGACACTGATGTATTTGTGATTCATATCACACACAAAACAACTGACTTATGTCTAACCAGTTTCATGGTCGCGCCACTAACTTTACGACCGGTAATGCGGCACGGCCCAGCTTCCGTTACGTTGCATTTTCATCGTTTCTAATAGCAATTTCAGAACGTTGTTTAGCCATCTATTGTGTATAAAAAGGTTAATTAATTTATCTAACTTAGAAATAAATATCATATCTTGAAGTTCATTACAAATTTTGTAAGCTGCTTTGATCTGTTCTACGAAATAATGTCTAAGTCCAATACATCCCCTAAAAATTAAATGTGTGGGGCTAGAGTAATTCAAGGGCAGATTATTTGCTTAACGTTACGAAAGGGAATTCTTATGATCAAGTTTTATAAACTTTAGATAATGGCGATTAGTTAGACATTCCCTTTCGGTAAAACTATTCCAGTAATACGATAACGCAACCTGATATCTGCAGCAGCATTAGCTGTCTATTAAAAGTCTTAGACCAACTACCAGCAAGGCTACATTGGCAAGCTTTGTCAAAATTCAGCCATAGTATTAGGATAAATTCCTTGTATAAGTAGTTAATATACCACACTCTTCTTAATGCTACATATCGTAATAAATTCATATGACATTAATTATGACAAAGATGGCCGATACTTCACTGCTGCTGGGTGAGTTGGACTTTTGCTGGAAGCTTATCATGCTGCCGAATTCAGATTGTGTTGTCGTATTGCTAGAATGGTTCAACTGAAAGGCAAAACCACATATCTAACGACTTGTCATTATCTCTAGTATATAAAACTTTATCATAGCACTTCCGTTCTATCAGGTTTAGTAAGTTTCCTGCCCTTGAATTACCCCACCCTCCACATATATAGTGATTAAAATGCATGTTTGACTTAGCCATCATTTCGTAGAAAGAATCAAAACAATTTACAAAATTTGTCATGAACATCAGGATAAGATATATTTTTTAAGTTTACATAAATTAATTCACGTTTATGAAAATAATATGTGATTAAGAAGCATTTGAATTTTGCTATTAGAAACGATCAAATAAAACGTAACGTTAGCTGGGCCGGGTGACGTTACTTACTGGTCATTGCGTTGGTAGCGCGTGCAATCAACTGGTTAGACATAATTTAATAATTTTGTATGATATGAATCACAATTACAATAAAGTTGCCTTGGGCGAGCTTTTGTTGAACAAAGTACATTAGTTAAGAGAATACAGCACTTTTCCGAGAACTTTTTGATCATCCCTCGTATTAAACTACTTAGGATGGCGACGATATTGTGTTATCTTCACATTTAAAATTTAAAGTAAAACTTGGTCGCCAATCACGCAAATGGAAGTGCAATGCCCTCAGTGAGCACATTTCATTCATTTTTGTTATTTTTTCTGCAGAAGAGTAATGGTAGTTCCCGAGCGCAGATTTACAGTCATTGTCGGCTTTTAAAAGTAATTTGAAGCGCACTATTCGTATTTGATAAAATAAATCACGAATCTTATGCAAAACCTAAAGCTCTGTGTCATTATCCAGTCTGGTTCCTCCAATAACCAAAATGCAAAAGCATATTTCCTATATATTGGATAGCCGTTGATTACAGTACAAAGTGTTTTTAAATTTACGTGTTGTGTGCTTTTGCGACCGGCTGTATCGACAGTGTATTCTATTACTATGAAGATAAAAAAATCGGTTTGTCATTCTATCTTTGCGATATTATACACCTGATACTGAAAGAATTATTTATAGTAATCATTTCTGACAAAGTGGTTCAACTGCAACTCTACCTTGGCAAGATCCTGCAGGTGTTGTCCATATTCCAACTGAACTACAAGATGTTATGATTGTGTCTGTTCCACTGTTATTATATCCTTGTGCACAGGAGAAGGCGTAGGAACATCTATAGTAGTAGCAGCTACGTGCATTACGTGGTGTCCAGATTCCATTTGACATGGTTGGGAGATTGTAGCTGCAATATCTCACTGAAAGAGTGGACAGTTTAGTAGTGTTTTTTGCCCAATTTTCTGACCTCTAAAGGAGTTAGATTAACGCACACTTTTAACAAATTACAATCTAAATAAAAAACTGTAGGCTTTAGTTACAAACGCGGCGTTATTCTTAATTTGTTTGAGTGGAAATAGATTCAGGCCATGTCAACAATGAATTATTGAAACGTGAAGGATCAACGATTCTTACCTATTCAATTCTAGCTATGCTCTTGTTACTTTTATTCCAGTACATGTAGTAAACTAGCAACTTAGGCGCAATATTTTATAACAGATATTGTAATTCACATGTCGAATGATCTCAATATTCATTTGCAAATAATCTATTTGCTTGACATTTATGATCAATGATTCCTGTTTTGGACAAGGCCAGTTTTAGAAACGAATATATCCTTGTCCTTTTATTATTTCTCCGACGACAATTTTCTGCACAGCATTGTACTTTCTCTATTCTTCTTTTCACAGAATGACCAGTGCTAGTACATTCATGGAATTAAACACCCTAGTTGCATGACATCTTTAAAATGCAGTACACTGTACACCATTCATGAGGAGCGGTAAGTTTGCTTAAATTAAATAGATGTACCATTTTGTCGCTCCATCAATGAGAAGGCATTATGAAATCTTTATTGATCATACTGATATAAATTTACCTTTACCAAATTTAGCAAACTCAACAAATTATCCACCAGAAGTGATGTCGGCCAAGTGTTTTTGGTATGTGTTTCAGCGCGATATATGTTTCGGAGTTCAAACTGTAACCATAGATTGCACATGGTGGAGCATTTGTATAAAGACAATAAATTGTTATATTTCACAGAAGGTCTTGTTCCTCACTATTTAAAAAAATTGGTCTAAACTATCGTCTGGGAGAGAAGAAATCCCCAAGAAAAATTGTATGTGCTTTAAATAGCAACTTTTTAATGCGTTTTTGATATTGTTACTCTGAAGTTGTTTAATTGGCAAATTTTTAGTAACCGAAACTTACCGTCTGTTACCGGTATGCTTAATATCGTCAATGCCATGCAATAGTAGGGGCTAACTTATTGTATATAAGTCTTTTTTTTCAAAACAAATTTCTGACAAGAAGGTCCTTATTTCCCAATGCAATGTTTAACAGTACCAGTAAGTAAAGGAAACTTGTATTATTTTTGTTTATAATCTGAGTTGTAAATATCAAAAGGTGTTTTTTTCTTTTGTAGTTTTATCACACGGTCCAGTTGTTACATGTTCATATAAATCTTTAACACAGAAGTTCAGAACTCTACAGACATTTTTGACTTGAGCCAGTGTGTTAAAAGTAAAAAGTATGCAAAGACCAGGAACTGAAACAATCAAAATCCAAATCCAGCCCTCAAACCATAGTTGGAAACAACTAAGATTACAAATAATCAAGATACAGAGAACATATGGCCAACCGAGTGAGCAGCTTGTTCCCAAACGGTGGCCACTCAGCAACCCAAACCGAACCAAAAATAATAATTACATACATAAGGTAAAACATCACAGAAACTCTGACACTAAAAACAGGCAACAAAGAACCACAACAGAACTACCGCCTTGGAACGGTCAGTAATGAATTACTGGGGGGCTTAAATCGATTTTACAGGCCCAACCTCACCCTCAGTTTCTGAAGTGGTACAAAACATTTAGTTGGTTGTTCGGTTCGCATGATAACCCTCTAACCCTCTAACCCTCATGTTAACTTTGAAGACAGGCGGTCAGTGCACCACAATGTGCCATATTGCCTAAAATTATTATGGCCATCTCAAGAAAGTTTTATTGTTGATCGATATGTTTTATAATATGGCGTCAACAGTAATATTCCAACTCCCACAACCCATATTTTCTCCTCAGGCATCAAAACAAGATATTTTTACTATAAGGTTTTAAATGGAGCTCTGAAGCACATACAGCGCTTGAAGGATTGGTAAAATAGGTTTTCTCATCAAACACGCAACCCTGGTTTTAATTTCTATACACTATGTAAAATGAAAAACTGAAATGGTGGGCTAAACATAACAGAGGTCTTGAAATATGTTTTGGGGACAGCTTTGCTGCTGCGTATATATTAAAGGCATTGATTTTAATCTTAAATTTTCTGAAACTGTTGTCACTGAGATATGAATTATATTTTTCAAATTTTGCTCGATTGATGCGCATTTCTTCATTTACGTTCTTCAGGATTTAACGCCCCAAAGTTTAAAACATGTCTCCGCATGAAATGAGACCACAATTTATGATGCAATTCGTGAGACCAAGCATTCGCAGACGTCAAGTAAGAAATTCTTCAGGTGTTCTCAAACAGGCTACCTTATCCTCCCATACCCGAGAAAGACGATATGCATGAACATCAGGAAGGATATGTCTGATGCAGCAGAATCTACAACAAGCCGAAATAATCTAAAAAATGGACCCCATTCCACTTAGAATCATATCGCTATGACACTGATATTTAAGACAATCTATACCATACTGAAAAAGTTTGAAAAAGTTTTTTGTTTTTAAATCAGCATATAAGTACTGTCCCAAACGACAAAGGACTATAATGAGTGTAATAATTTCCGAAAGTAGTTTATTTGAACAGTAATGATGAAAAAATCTAGAGCTCTTACATCACAGCCTGTTCGTGATACTAGCAGTTAAGACTAAAAGATAATCATAATAATATTAAAAACACACAAAACTAAGTCTACCTTGGCAAGCTCCCTCAGGTGTTGTCCATTTTCCATCGGAACCACAATAGGTTAAGATTGGGTTTGTTCCTCTGAGGAAATATCCTGTTTCACAGAAGAACCTGTAGGAACATGTATAGTAGTAACAGCTAACGTCTGTATCACGTGATATCCAGTTTCCGTTTGACATGGGTGGGAGACTGGAGCCGCATGACCTGGCTAAAAGAGTGATCAAACTACCAGAGTCTTGGATAAATAAAAGTATAAAGCCGAACATTTAGAGTAATTAGTTTATTGCGAGAGAAGACGTTGACCAAAGTTCTCAAAATTCGAAGATCAGTAGTTTTAAATACGAACGCTGTGCAAGTATTAAATTCATAGTATTTGTTTACAATAAAGAAAACTAAGCAAATATTTCTTATTCATCGTTGAAATGTAGCATAGACTGTAAAATCTGCACCGATAAATGTAACTATATTACTCTATTCGGGGAAATTATGATGACTGTCATTCTCTCTCTTTTAAAAGTAAAAGTATATTTGGTCCAATGCTATAAAGGAAAGGAAATCGAACATTTTCAAAACTGTAAATAAACACAATTCAGGCTATTTTAAGCATCCTACCTTTCAACACATAAACACAAAGAGCACAGAATCTAAGTCTTTTATAACAACTAAGTCTTATGAACAGCGTTTGAGATTATTTTAAATCTATATTCAGAGATACTAGCTTTAAAAGTATTTGATGACCTTCAAACCTATGTCAAGGTAATCAAATTCGTATTAATCAATTTTTATATCTTAAAAGGCATAGAAGCGTCAGCATACTAATTCAGTATGTATCTGCTGATCGGCTTGTTGAGAAAATATAAAAACTCTATCATTAAACCCTGTTTAATCTTAAGTTCACTTTGACATTAAATTTGATGCCAATGTCACTAAAATTATAATTGTGTTTTAATTTTTGACTAATCCTTAATAAAGTCACTTCGATCAGAGTATTATCTAATTCAAAAGATAATGCGAAGAAAATAGCATATTCAAAATACGAAAATTACCTCTTTGAACGAAAGAAATTAAAAAAAAAAATGCAGTATAGACATTATTTTAACTACTTAAGAAGGATAATTTCGAGTATCATAAAATTAAAATCGCAAAAAGTTCCTTCAAGACCAGAGAACACATACAGCCTGAAAGAATAATAGAGCTAAAAATACGACTACACTTGTTCAAAATGACTTTAAAACCCAAATTTATTATGCGTTCAGTATAGCGGACGCTCTAAGTTAATTACCTGCTGAAGACAAAAGTTTTTGCTGGTAAGCAGAAAAATGGCCAAACTGGCATCCCAACACACAGACCCCCACATTAAAACCCTGTAAGATGATAGGCAGTAAGTCCTGTGTAACTTTCTGACAAAGAATGTGGATTACAATTCAAGCCTACCAAGGCACCTTCCTACAGGTGTTGTCCATGAACCATTTTCAGAGCACGTTGTTGTTATTGTAGCAGAACCACTTTGAGTGTATCCAGTTGCACAGTTGCCAGTATAGGAACAGCCATAGAAGTAGCAGTCACTAATAGCATTTGCAGATGTCCAGTTGCCGTTTGTTAGGGTTGGAAAATTGATGCCGCATGACCTACCTGAAACTATATATTCCCTATATAACACTCTAATTCGTTAAAAGTAACATTTATATGTATGGTAGCCTTCATTGGATGATGTTGGACTGATTCCTTACATGATTCCATCGAGTTTCACATGTATTCATTTCCCGTGAGTTTTTCTCGCGTTTGGCATTTAATTGTATTTGAATGATTTTATCAACATGCTCTTATCAATGGGTGTTGAAATATTGATACCGAAATTACATGCATTTGAAACATTTCATTGCCCGCGAAAGAGCCTTCCAAAAATCGCTTTGTGACAAAGTAAAAGGACTTCCACCGATAAGACTAGGTTTTCAATGGTAGATTTGTATAACAAAATCCTGTATCTGTAGTTTTGAATAACCTGTATTGAAAGGACTTGGTATTATCAGGACCATTTTGGACACTTTCAAATTCTCTTAAAATTGCAAGAATTATATTGCTTATCATTCGTGTGTATGGGCAAAAACCGAAACAATATGTTTCAATTTTGTTTATTCTTATAATAAAATTATTTCTGACATGCTTATGTTGTTCAATCACATGAAGAAAAATTGCAAGAAAATTTGAGTTTAACATATTTTCCTTTAAAGAGATAAGTCATTTACAAAAGCTTTTGAAAGCTATCGATAATAGGCTTTTGATGAAATGCTTATATGCTAGATAGCTCTGCTTATTACCCGTGCATTGCACAAGGTCTCCCCAGGTACCCAACCCACTCAAATTTGCAAGTCCAGAGACGCTAACAAAAACTTCCAACAGATCGAAATGAAATGTGTTCCGAATTATTTCCTGTGTTCTAATAAAGAAAATGAATACCCACAACATATGTTTGTAGGACTCACAACGAGGGCCAGCCCCTAATCGAGGGCCGATTGTCACATCGGGGGCCGATATCATCGCAGATAGAGGGCCGATTGCTAATTCCACATCGACAGCTGAAAAACTTATCACAGATCGAGGGCCGATTTATTTTTTCACATCAAGGGCCGAAATTGTGACTAATGCGCGATAACGTTGCGTTGATTTATGTGACGTCTATGTGTTTGGCGCCGTAACGTCACGCCCAAACAAACTGCCAGCTGCTCAAGATGGCTGCGACTAAGAAGGAAAAGTTCTGTTGACAATCAAATATCAAAAGATTTCTGGTTGAAGAGAATTTTTTTTCTTCGGCAAAAAGAGGTATTACTATAATTCTCATCATCGTTCATCAGAATTTGTGTTCTACCTATAATGATCGGCTAATTAACATGAAACGCATTAATAAATACATCAAGGCTTATCAGACCATAGACCGACAAAATAGGGCCTTCGAAGCCGCTACCGTTACTCTACCGCTACTTCACAGTAGTGTATCGGAGCGCAACGCAACGTCAGGATTCGCATAACCAATCAGACCACAGGATAATGACGTTCTATCAATACGAAACCATTCAAAGAACCTTTACAACCAATATTATTATATAGAAATGCACAGTAATGGATAGTTTTGTTGTTACTGTTGTTGATGTCATATTGTTTAACGTCCACAGTAAACAGCTATGGTCATGTCGGGACGGTCAGTTAACCTAATCACACTATTCATGGGCAGGCTTAGACTTAAGCGGTTAACCAGTACCAAGTGCACTTACTTTCACCAGTAACTGACAACTGCTCTTCTTGGATCAGCGGAAGGAGAAGAGAAAGTAAGTGGTCGGACCGGGTATCGAACATAAGATCTCTGGCTTATAAGCCAGGCGCCCTACCGAAACTTTTGTATTGATTCCATAGATGCAGTGTCAACTTCCTGTGATCAGACATGAAGATTGAATAAAAATTCAAATTTACAGAAAACAGATAGGCATACGTGGTATTTCTTTTGGAAACAGTGATTTCAACAATGCACTTACACACACAAACTTCAGCTGAAACATGTTAATGATGCTGTTAGCCTCATCCATTAAACCAGAAAATTTTACAGCCTCAAAAGTTTTAAATAACGCCAATTCATTTCATTTCTAATATGAAAATAGGCACTGCCTATTGGCGAGCATCGCTGTAGCCCTTATGAAGGGCCGTTTATTCTATTCTGTACTATGTCGATGCAGGATTGTTTTTACGGTAACCCGTCAACGTCGCAGCAATCGGACATCCTCGGCTATGGAACTGACCGAAGTGTTACGATTGCATCAAGGCTTATTTTTCAACTTCCGGTCGAACGTTAAAATTATTTACATACACATATCAGCTTTGTGAATAAGAATGTGTTTATCTTTGTGTCTACGGAGAATAGCAACCATGAAATCGCTCAAACTTCCTGTTCATTCATAATGGCAGCCCCCATATGGAGGTAAATTCCGGTCGAGAAATCGAACGATGGTTTTCTGAAGCAACATATGCAACATCATCTACATTTTCTTTTGACTAATGTCCTACCATAAGAGCTCGCCCTTCGGGCTAGCGGGCCCTTCGGGCCCGCTCGCGATGCTCGCTACTAAAACACACACTCACGTACACCTGAGCCAAAAAAATGTATAATAACTGACCGCCAAAATATATTATAATAAATGAGCTGCAATACGCAAAATGCTGCTTTTGACTTATGCGAGTAATAAAGACTAAAACCAGCTTGCGCATCTGTATAGTCTGATAAGATTCATTATTGTTCGCAAAGCTATATTTGCTCCGAAAACCGAATGCTTTAACTAGACTACCTAATCTGAGTCTTACCTATTTACATATACGCTAAGCAGCCAATTTCGCGTGAAACGACTCATTATTGCCTTTATTTTTAAATAGGGGACCATCTCGCGCCAACTGTTTTAAGATGGTGACCATCGAGATTCGGAAGATGCTGGGATAGCCAATAATAAAGTAAATAAGGTACAGAAAGGTAACGAACGGCCAAACGACGTAGCTGCATTTGTTTCATTCTGTGAGGAACTTGTCTGGGAGCCACCTAACCGGAATGAAACATACACTGCCTTCTGCAAATCGGATCAAGCAGGCAGTTGCCAGTCATTTTTTTCACAACCACCAGTCCTATCTCACCGCTATCAGTGACATTGTCAGTATTAAGTGCTGGCGGTGAGTACTGACTGCCAGCAGTGAGCAATGACTGCTGACCTGACATTCAATAAGACCTTCGCATAAAACTGCAAACAACAAACACATTCGTCGGCATGGAGAGAAAAGGACACAATAAATTTTGCAAACAACTCAGTCACATAACCACACTTTTCTCACGCAGTCTCATCACGACTTTAGACTCGCCTAGCCTATAGAGATTGGTATGGAAAGCAAAGACTTCGATCAGACTCACTAATGATAGATTGTAAGCTTGGTTGTACGCTTGTACGCTTGGTCCCTCTTGGTTTACAAAAGTGGTTTAATCTGCTTAGCATCAGACTATTGATATTGTTTCCAACTATTTTCGTTTCAGGAGATGAATGCTAACCAATGGTGAAAAGAAAAACGGACGAATAAATAAAAATTGTACATGCAGCGTCATTATACAGAAGTTATATAACGACATAGTTTGTACACGCATTAGATTATTAATATTGCCTTCAAAATGTACGTGCAAGTAAGCTGCACAATTATTCTAACAATCTGTTCATGAATTTTATCGATGGCACATTACGAGACGAGCCTACAGAACTAAAATTACTTTGATTGATGGCTAACATCGGCCCCTGTATATGACTGGCTTTGACCGAATCGCTCCAAGATTTTTCCGTGTTCGCATGCATTTCAAGCCATTGGATTAAGCACTTGTTCAGTATCTGTCATAAGCTATTTCTCTGAATTGACCATCAAACCCTATTTTCGACGAACTATATCGAAACAACGCCAACTAACTGAAAGGAAAACGTGTTTACAGCGAAAAGTGAAATCGGCCGTGGATGTGGGATGGCTCTGTCAGATTCGGCCCCCGATGTTAAATTGGCCCTCGATCTGGGAATTGGCCCTCGATTAGGGACTAACCCTCGATCTGAGTCCAACATGTTTATTTTGTCTATGAGCGGAAATATGGGCGTATCTTTGTTGAGAAAACAGGGCAGTGGTTCCAAACGCAGCCAAGTTGGTAGAACAAGCCACGAATAAACATAGAGCGCGGTCTCCAGCACATTTAATATTTTCGTAGCATTTAAATATATTAAATTTGTATTTTTACCAAATATAAATGTGCTGGAGGCTGAGCTCATATATTTTGAAAGGCGTAAACGCTACCAATGTCGTAATTTTTGTCAGAATCCGCTGGGGTATGGTTATGTTCAAGATAGAAACACAAACATTTTATACAAGAACTGGTTATTTTTGTGGTTGTCGTTAGATTCAAGGTGAATAGATTTTATTATTGAAACAGAACTTTTAAACATTGAGTTTTCTGGGGGCTAAATATGGGCCTTATCCTACCAGGTCCTTTTACATGTTTTCCACACCAAGAAATACCTTATCATATTCTTAAGTAAAGGATTTGCCAGCTTAGAATATGTTGCGAAATGTTAAAATAATTTGGTCTAATTCCGTAATTTCTATTTTGAGAGATACAAAAGAACAACATATTTAGGATTATAAGGATATTTAGGATATTTTTTGGATACCATGTTCTTCCCCTTTTACCCACTTTTCTTCTTACTTACATTTCGTATATTCGTAAATATTACATGAAAATTTAAGGTAGACAGCAAAGGAACCAGCCTGCAGAAAGCACCAAAATACTGCACAATGCGAAAGAGAAACAACAAAACAGAATAGCACAGTTTTCATATTGAACTCGTTTACTAATATAGTACGTAAAGACTAACATACGACACATTGGTATAAACTTTGGATTTGTGGATTGCGATGCTGTTCTGTTTTTTTTGGCATACGAGGTTTCATTCAAGAATTAATTACAATAGCGTTATATTATAGATTTAGAGAACTTCAACATAATGTCCCCCGCGTTCAGGAACAGACTTCCGTCTTCCAGGCAAGCTGGTGATTCCGGTTGTAGGCAACCGAAGTTAATGCGTCCAACACTGTTGGCAGAACAGAATAGGCCGCGGTGTCTTAAAGTTAATAAATGTCGTTGCAGCGGGTTATTTTAATTGGTGCGTTCAGCTTTCGGAAGAAGGTAAAGTCACATGGACTCAAATACGAAGAATACGGCGGATGTCACATTATTTCCCATCCGTAATGATCTATTAGTGACGTCATCACTGCAGATTTTTGCGGCATTGCGTTGTCGTGTAGAAGTATAGGCAACGCATCTTAGAACCCTCTTCATTTTTTTTTCTTTTTACAGGACGGAGGATTTCTTAAAGAACATACTTATTGTCCATTCACTGTATGGCAAGTTGGATTGGTTGTTTAGTTGTTACGGGTTTAATGGTTGTTGGAGACATGAGACAGTAATTCAGCCTAAACTAAGCCGTCTCCAAGAAAAAAGAGGAAGGAAATGAGATATGATAGGGGAGAAGAAATGTCCGGATAACCCCAAACCGTACCGACTGCAAGTAGAGTAGGTAATTACCCTACTAGCCAAATAAGTAGGACGCCCTGGCATCGAAAGTAACTGAGCACCATTGCCAGACAACGATCATCGCCACTGGCAAGTTTGAACAAAATGTGATGACAGAATGCCGTGCGTGTGGTAGGAAAAAAATAGCCAGCATATTCATGTTTCCCTGCTTACGGCGAGATTTCACAGACCTTCAGGCCTTTTGGAAGCTGGGGTGTGCCATTCTGCAGAATGTGACTTTAATTCTGGCACTTTCGATTGTACCCATGTTGCATATATGGCCACAATAGCGTTTTAGGTGTTTTAGCGCACTCTTCCATACATGTATAAGCATCTTTAAGGTGGTAGGGTACCATCGCGCGGCGATCTTTCTCAAATTGAAGTGATCTGAGTAATAAGGGCAGGGCCGATACTAATATCAGCATGTAAGTTTATTTCTTCACATATGTATCGTCTGTCGGATTAAAGTACTTTTTTCTCTATTTCGTCATGATAATCATCAAATAAAGTGGAAATTCGGCTCCTTCCCGGCTCATTTAAAATGTCAACTTTCCATTACGAAAACGTACGATCCGCCTGTAGAAGGGTTTGGTGGATACTGTAATGTCCCTGCAAGCTTCAAGCAGAAATGATATATTTCCTGACCCGACTGGACTTTTGATATATGCTCTCTGCTCCGCGACCCTGACGGCAGCCATGAAGTACGACACTCGTGCAGATGACGTCCCATATCTGACGTGACGTCGATGTTTTTGCTGATTTTGATTGACGTAAAAAAGGACATGATTTTTTTCTATGAAAGTTTTATTTTCATATGTTTATCAGTGTTTGAAATATGATGTAATTATCATAATGGTTGAATGACCCAGGTATGATTGTTTGTCGCTTTATATGCATTTGAAACAACGTTACAGGAGTTTGTTTTGAATGTGTTTATTTTAAGGTAGTTCGCGGGTTTCACGTAAATTCTACGATATAAATCATCCATTATATGTTACACTCAACATGCTCTTCGTCTTTTATTCGATTCTGAAACAAATCACAATAGGTATTTCATTAAAGTTCTTTTATAAATAAAGGAATTTAATTGATTGACTTACATAGTATATCTAAGGTTAGATCCGTCACTTCCTCCATACCTACATATTTTCAAAACTCTGAAACACCAATAAATATTTTATAAATATAAAAAGGCCGTTAGGAGCACTATATTTGTTTTCAATCAATTTGTTTCAGATCCTGACGTTCATGCTGGCACCCCTGAGTCATGAGACTGTAAAGATTCTAATTTTATTAATCCGGCAGCTGATAATTTTATAACTGGAAATTTCAAAATTATTTTAGATTCAAGAATTCGTTACATAATTTCTAAGGGTACAAAATACAGATTTCTTTCCCGCACCGATTTCAATAAATGTAGGGAAGAAAAAGCATCTGCATTAAATGTTTTCAGTGATCGATGGTGTAAACGAGATTATGATGAGTTTCATGCCTTAAAGGCATGGAAAGTAAGCCTCTTCAAAATAGTAGATAAACGTATTAAATTTTATTTGCAAAACATTCACCTTTTACCCCCTAAACCTAAATCTTCTTTTCGACAGTTACAGCGAGGTACCCTAGAATTTCAAGGAAAGTATATTTTGGTTCGAGCAGACAAGGCCGCAAAGGGCGTTGTTGTTGTTTGACGATTATCTTACATTAACACCTTAAACCAGGAACGTGGCGGTACAAGGGCCTACAAAGAGACACCTGCAGAGGAGAGTTCTGTAGTTAACCAACATTGCAGCCGTTTACCCCTGTAGTTTTCTGTTAATATTAATAAACGCCTATACAAACTTCCTATGATGTATTGGTTACCTAAGCTTCATAAAAACGTATAAAGCCTGATTTATTGCCAGTTCTAATTTTTGTACTACAACTGAACTTTCCAAATTATTAACTTCTTGCCACACTGCTGTCAAAAACCATGTCATAAGGTAATGTGAAAAAAATTAATGAAAGGTAAGGTAAAAATTATTTTGGTCTTTTAAGAATTCTTGAGAGGTAATTAATAAATTGAAGATAAGAGGGTTCCGTGCGACCAGTTTGTCAACTTATGATTTCTCTACGCTCTATTCTATTTTGGTCTATTAAAAATTCTGGTGAGGTAATTAATAACTTGCAGTTGAGAGGGTTCCGTGAGACCAGTTTGTGAACTTATGAGTTTTCTACACTCTATACTACTTTGACACATAATTTGATCAAGGCAAAACTTATAGATTTAATTGAGTGGACCTTCCAAAGGGAAGGTTCGCCTTTTCTTGCCTGTAACGAAAGAAACGCTTTCTTCGCCTCTGAACACCAAAATCGATATAAACTTTGGTCATGTAAAAATATGTGTGAAGCATTAACGTACCTTTATTAGATTTGGTACTAAGTTATACAGACAAATTGTTGGTATTGTGATGGGTACTAATTGCGCTCCTCTTATAGCGGATTTGTTTTTATTTTGCTATGAAAGAGATTTCATTGCGTTTCTTTCTAATGATATTCAATCTGAAATTATTGAAGCTTTTAACTCTACATCCAGATATCTAGATGATCTTTTAAATATTGACAATCCTTACTTTAAAGCCATGGTGAATCAAATTAATCCACCAGAGCTGCAGTTAAACAAAGCTTATGCAGCCGATACTGAAGTCCAATATTTGGATTAACATTTATCTGTTTCAAATGGTTTTGTTTCATCCAAAAGTTATCATAAACGCGATGACTTTGATTTTGACATGGTAAATTTTCCATTATTGGAAGGTGATGTTCCCCGTTCTACCTCTTACAGGGTTACCATTTCTCAACTTATTCGGTTTGCTAGAAATTGCTAAAACCGGTTTAACCCCTAGTAGTTATTACTGACCGCCCCAAGGCGGTACTTTCGTTGCGGTTGCATTTGTTTTATGTTCGGTGCTGTTTAATTTATTGTGTTCTCATTTTAACCCTTCCATAATAAAAATAGAAAATAGGTAAAAATAATTGTTAAATGTTTTCGTATGGTTTGCTTAGTCTGTTTTTACCCTTCCGTTGGTCTAAATTATTTAGTTTAATAAAGATAGCTGAGTTGCCACCTATTTGGGAAAGAGCTGCTGACTCGGCTTATCACTTGTAATTTATTGTTTGTTGGGATGTCTTTGTCAATCTTTCCCTTTGATGTTGGGGATAGGGTTTGGCATCTGATTTAGTCAGTTCCTGAAGTGTAGTTACTCTTTAAATTTGCCAGAGTGTCTAATCATGTGACTAACACCAATGCCCGTAATAAAGTAACAACGCTTAAGCTTCTCCAAAAGGGCTATAGCTATCATAAACCTCAAAAAGCATTTTCAAAATTCTTTCGCCGACACTATGAATTGGTTTCTAAATTCAATGTCGGATTAAAAAATCTTTTGCAAAAAGGCATATCGGAACAAGAATTTTATGGTGACTTAGTCTATAAATTATAAAAAAATTGTATGTCTGATTTTTCTGATCAGTTCAAGAAAATTATCGTTCGCTACAAACGTATTGGGTATAATATAAATGTAATGCTACAGTCTGCATGTTTAGCGGTTAACCCAATTATGGTTGTTTCCCTCTTTAATTGCACTCCGGTTGGTCAGGCATCAGACTCAATGATGGGCTCGACATAAAGCTACTTAATTTAGTTGGTTGGGGCCGGAGTTTGCCTTGTCTGTTGTTTGTTTATTCGGGGTTCAACTGATAGTTTTGTTTTGCTCCGGTATTTCAGTGGTGTTGTCTGACTTCCAAGGGGTGTCCTAGTGTGGCAATACGTTCTTACCGTTGAGTCCTCATCTTTGGTTCATCATAGGCTTACCAATGGCAATATTTTAATTGGTAATTTAGGCCACCGGCCCTTAATACATTTCATCGGCAGATGAAACATCATAGAGCGCCAATCACAGAATTTGAGATATTCAAGATCTGAGTGAGAGGGGAAATATAGACTAATAAAGGCATGCAGCATTGCGTAAAACACACTGCTATCAGAGTTACAGCAGTTCATAGACTAACAGAACAATTAAGTAGCGCACAAGTACAGTGAACTCTGAGTTACTACAGGTCACCAACGTGTCCCACAATCCTCCATACGCTCCCTGCCAGTCCAGCACCTAGACTGGCATGAAGCGCATAGAGGATCAATCGTTCCAACCCGGCGTTGACTAGATCGTGACCGGCGAGGATCGACTCCGCCAAAATAGAGGGCGATTCGACGACTCATAGTATATAACAAGTAATATTAAATAGGTACGAGTACTGTGACTTTCAGGTACTATTTTGTAAAGCAGTAGGTCGCCTTTGAAAAGCAACAATAAGATAGTGTGTTAATCGAGTTTCATTAGATAGTTAGATTCATTTCTACACTGCATTAGTGCACAAAAATCATCGGGACAAGGGTACCTCTTAATAAAACGTTTAGGAATATGTCTTAGCATTAGATCGTTATAAAACGGACATTGTAATACAAAATGCAGCTCGTCTTCAACCTGGTTATTTTCACACAAACTACAAGTACGCTGAAGGTACGGAATACCAGTAAGTCTGCCTTTCTCAACATTTAGGTCGTGAGCTGAACAACGTAACTTTGCAAGAACTCTTAAGAGATGTGTTGGTATGTCAATTCTAATGTAAAATTGAACCGTAAATGTATCATAAAAATTCCTATAACGTTTAGCCCTACTATTATTATTTATATCCGAAAACCACTCTTGTATCAAATTATCTCTTAATCTTTGTTTAACCATACACATAAATTGTTTTTCTTTTCCGACATTTTGGGTGTGCCATGCGTAACCAAACCATATCTGCATAACAAATTTCTAACTTTTGTAACCCATGTAACTCTCTCGGCATCATCTAAACGCCTAAGCATTATATAACATTGTCGCGGATATCTGCTTTCGTTCATTCGTGTCAGTATTACCCTGTACTTAATAGCTTTACAAAAATAAGAATACCAAAGGGGCATTCTCCTGGTATCTCCTCGAGATAAAGCCGAAAAAGTGTGTCTCGGAAGTTTCAGAAAATTGTTACAGAACCGGCCATGCACTTTTTCAATCGGGGTTGAGTATTCATAACCCCTGATTTCGGCAGCATAAGTAAATATCGGAACTATCACAGTATCGAAAAATTTAATTGCTTCAGCCTGTGATAATGTTCCTAAATTATTTTGTACAGTCATTATATAAGGTAAATAGTGCCCTTTTGGCTTGCGCCGCTAACTCTTCTTTCGCTTTTGTCCAACTCAACTTCGAAGTAAATAAAAGGCCCATATACTTATAACTAGATTCAGTTTCAACCCGTTGCCCCTGATAAAACCATTTTTCGTTTCTCCGTAAAAAACCACCGTTTCTAAATACTATGATGTTTGTTTTCCTCAGGTTTACACGCATCCCCGTCCTGGCACAAAAAGATTGAATAAGGTTCAGTTGTAATTGAAGGGAGACAACCGTATCAACGCAGTTCACTATATCATCGGCATATAACAATGCGAATATATCAGATATTTCCTGACTAATAAAAATACCATTTAGACATATAGATTTGTACATCCGTGACAAGTTCGTTAATAAACAAACTGAAAAGCATAGGGCTTAAAATACAGCCTTTTCTGGTTCCTACATTACATATGAAAAAAGTCGGTGTAACGTCCATTATTCTGTACGCTCGAGCGTAAATTACAATACATTGACTTTAAGACTCTAAGCAATTTGCCCACCACCCCTTTATCTGCTAAACATGTCAATAATTTCACATGATCAATTGTATCGAATTATTTGGAAAAGTCTACAAAGAGACAATAGAATTGACCACTCTTTTTTGATAAATACTTTTGAGCCATAGCTTGAAGACAAAACAGATTATCAATGGCAGAATAGCCCTTTCGAAACCCAGCTTGGGCTTCGTCAATCATCTGATTTGCGTCAGCCGAGGTTTTAATGCGTTCATTTAGAATACTGGTGAAAACTTTATTAAGAACATCAATAAGAGAAATCCCACTAAAAGTGTTTGGGTCGTCTAACGGGCCTTTCTTATGAATCGGACAGATTCTACCCCACTGCTTCGGAAAATCACCCAAATCAAATTGTGTATTAAATAATACGACTAAAATGTAAAAGTATTTTTTAACAATTCTGAAATTATCCCATCAGGGCCGCCAGATTTCTCGGACTTCAGTTTCATAATACCCTTCCGAACCTCTGCGTCAGATATGGGGCTTTGAAAAAGCTCGTTTTCAGACTCCAAATTCAAAATTCGAAATATCATCCTTAGTTTCATCATATAAGAGTCATATAAATTGGTCATGCCATTCACTACCTTTTATCTGATCATATTACTTTTTGCTTGCGCGCGTTTGCTTAATTAATTTCCACAATTTTGCTGGATTTGACCGCGAGTAAATAAGTTCTTTCTTTTTCTTACGATAATTTGCCTTTTTAGAACGTGTAACATTTTTAAAGCGATTTCTGTTCATTTTATATTTCCGTAAATGATCAACAGAGTTATACAATCGAAACCCATGAAGAGATGACATTTTATCCCTCTTTAAAACTTGACACTGTTTATCCCACCATGGTGGATATGGCTTTCGCTGTTCACGACCCCGCACCAACATACAGTTGGCGCGTGTTTGGTACAAATCAATAATACTTTGCAAAGCAGTATTAACACCGTGTAACAATGAAACTTTGAAAACACTAAAAAATGTAAACATTTCATTTCTAAATTGATAAAAGAACTCATTTTTCTTCTCCTCATTCCATTTAAATCTAGAAAATGTCTGACCCGAGCAAATATCTTCCTCGGGATTGCCACTACTTGGTGTTTTGTGGACAACTCCGCATATAACAGGAAAATGAACAGATTTGGTTCGATCCCCGATTCAAATAATTCAACACCGTTTATTTGCGACGATGGTAAGTCATAAATGGCAGGTCCATCAGGGGACAAGTAAACGAAACATAATACTATATCATTCGTAAAACCTAAATAAAGCCCTTTTAAGAGTAAACAAACACAGTCTTCAAAATCTGAAAAAATTCGCTTAACCATACCATATTCGGTTAATTTAGTGTTTACAAAAACCGTCACACCACTAGAATATCGGCCTACAGTATGTTTTCGCTTTCGAGTTTTACTAATCTGTATAGCCCTGAATGAAATCGTTGAACTGGGACTCTTGTTTACTCCATGTTTCTAAAAAATGCACAAATATCAAAATTTCTAAAAAAAAGTTCAGTCACAATTGTCTTTATATTTATAGAGCCCCTCAATATTCCACGAACAAATACGCAATTTTGTATCGTTTACTACGCTATTTACTATAGTGTTTCTATTGATCACGTACGAGCCTTGACCGCATTTTTATCTCTGTTCGAGGTTATCCGATTGACTTTGGCCGACTTATAGCTGGTCTCTGTTACCTATATAGTCACGCCCGGCATCACGCTCACGTGGTGTACTGTCAACATGGCCATGTGCTTGGCCACGTGTTAGCTCTACATTTCCGAAAAGCCTACTATAGCGTTTTGCGTATGCTTGGTCCGATTTGCGTTCCGCATTCAATTCACCAGACATTTGGTTGTACAGAAAGGATTTGCCATCGATCACAAGTATGGTAAAAGATAAGTAGGCCCTTTTCTCAGCGGCCCAAGCGTTTCTTAGAAACGGTGTTAATGCTTTCCTCTGATCTCTAACACCCTCTGTATAGTCCTCAATAACTCTGTGTGGGTTTTCCCATTCTTCCTGACCTCCTGTCAGTTTTTCCTTTATACGATTTTTAATTTTCTGTTTATCCTTAAAATTCAGAATTTGGCGAATATAGGGCTCGGTCTGTTGGTTCCTTTGCCAAGCCTGTGAGCACGTTCTATTTCTATATTTTTCGGGTCAATTTCCAGGTCATTGGTCATATATGTTTTGATTGTCGTTTCGCAGTCCTCCCAAGTTTCATTGCTACCGTCGTCGAAACCATAGAAAACAAGATTATTGCGACGAGATTGAGATTCAAGATAATCCCTAAGACAATATATTGAGATTTTAGTTCTTCATGGACCAAGCGTAATTGTTCATGGTCTTCATTCAACTTATTGAACGCAGAGTTCACTTTGGTATTCATACGAGTAAAATTACGGTTCGGTTATTTCAGCTCATCTTTCATATTTTGCAAAGTTCGATATAATTCCGAACTCGGACCACCACTGCTTTCCTCGTTTTCTTGACCACCACTTGCTAGACTCAGACCCCGTTCCTCATTAACTGTAAGCCTTGCCTGGCTTGACTGACTTTGTCTTTGCTGAGTCCTTCTCGGTAGGCCTGGGTTTCGTTCAACACCGGCCATTACAAGCCAAGTGCTAACAAAATTCTAATAGAAGTCCTTACTTGAGCCCCAGAGAGTTTTAAAGTCCCGACACGAGTTTTCCGTTTGTCTGGTTGTACAAAATATCCTATCTTGCACCTCCAAAGTTCTAATGAAATCCCCATAATGTTCAAGTTTAAAAGTATTTGGCACGTCCGATTTATCTCACCGCTAGGTGGCGCTCTCATCATAGGCTTATCCGTGATTTGTATGTTTCCGGTGATTATTCATTGATGAGTTAGGAAATCTTCAAGCGGACCAAACAGCTAACATCATTGTTTCAAACTACTGCAGAAGCAGAGGGCGAGGTTTTGGCCCAGTAAAACTAGTTTAAGCCCCAAGTAATCTTTTTGCTGATCGTTCCAAGGCAGTACTTCTATTGCGGTTCCTTGATGCAATATTGTGCTGTCTCCGCTTGTCTATGGTCTCTCGCGGTTTGGTCGCGTGTATTCCTGTGCAATCTGTCGTCTGTTTTGTTTTGTTGTGTAATTAAAATTGAAAAATAAGTAAAAACAGATGTTGATGCTGTTATTGGGGTCGCTGATGGACCATCTGTTGGGGAAAGAGCTGCTCATTCCGTTTACTATGTGTGTCTTTCGTAAACTTGTGTCAATTTCTGTGTGTGTGTGCTTCTTTTCCTTTGGTTTTGAGAGCGGAAGTGGGATTTGCTTGTATCAATTCCTAATCATTGCCTATCTTTTTACTTTGCCACATAATTTGATCAAGGAAAAACTCATAAATTTCATTGAGTGGCCGTTTAACAGGGAAGGATACCCTTTCCTTGCCGGTAACGAAAGAAACGCTTTCTTTACTTCTGAACACCAAAATTGATATAAACGTTGGTCATGTCAAAATATGTGTGAAGCCTTAACACATCTTTAAGATAATATTTACATTAGATTTGGTACTAAGTTATACAGACAAATTATTGTTATTCCGATGGGTACTAATTGTGATCCTCTTGTAGCGGATTTGCTTTTGTTTAGCTATGAAAGAGATTTCAAGGCTTCTCAGAATTTCTAATGATTAAAAATCTAACATTATTGAGGCTTTGAATTCTATTTCTAGATGTGTAGATGGCCTTTCAAATATTAACAATCCTTACTTTGAAGGCATGTTGAATAGAATTTATCCACCTGAGCTGCAGTTTGAAAAAAGCTGATAGAGCCGATACTGAAGCTCCATTTTTGGATTTACATTCATCGATTTCAAAAAGATTAGTTTCAACCAAAATTTATTATAAACGCCATGAATTTGATTTTGACATAGTGAATTTTCCATTTTTAAAGGTCATGTTTCCCGTTCTACCCCTTCTTGGTTTAACATTTCTGATCTTTTTCGGTTTCTTAAAGTGTCTAGTCATGTGACTGACTTCATTGACCGTGATTAAATTCTAACTGCTCAGCTTCTCCAACAGGGCCATCGGTATCATAAACTTCGAAACGCTTGTTCAAAATTCTATCGCCGACACTATTAATTGATATATAAATTCAAGGTTGTATTATAAAGTCTTGCTTGCAACAGGGCCTATCGGAACCAGAATTTTATAGTGACTTAGTTTATAAATTAAAAAAATGTAGGTAGCTCTGATTTTTCTGATCAGTTCAGAATTATTGTCGTCCGTTACAAACGTACAAGATCTAAAATAAATGTAATGCTACAGTCTGTATGTTTAGTATTTAGCCCAGTCATGGTTAATAAGTTTGCTTCCCTCTTTAATTGCACGCCGTTGGTCAGGTATCGGACTCAATGATGGGCCCGACGTAAAGCTACTTAGTTTAGTTGGTTGGGGCCGGAGTTTGCCTTGACTGTTGCTTGGTTATTCGGGGTCTAACTGATGGTTTTGTTTTGCTCCGGTATTTCAGTGGTGTTGTTTGATTTCCCAGGGGTTTCCTGATGTTGCAATATGATACTTCCGTCGAGTTCTCATCTCTGATTCATAAAACGTCTTATACGTGATTTGTTTGTTTCCGATGAGGTTTCATTGACAGGTTAAGAAACATTCACGCGGGCCAAACAGCTAACTAAATGTTTCGAACCATTGCAGAAGCAGAGGGCGAGGTTTGTATCCAGTAAAACATGTTTAAGGTGGACGTATACGGAACAACTCTGTTCTTACTTGTTTAAAAAACTAAACAGAGTTATTGTGAATGATAAAATCGATTAACTGTGGAGTATATACAGTTATAACACACACTTACAATGTCTACCGTGAAGATCCTAAGTTTCCGGGCATATAGGTTTGTAAAAACAGTGGAAACCGAGATCAGACTGTTCCTTAGGAACAAGAATGATCAAGATCTTCATAGTTGCCATTCCATCTGCGCATATTTGTCGACATTACTCCATGGTTGATCCGAATAAGAGGAAAATAAAAAATAGGGCTAGGACCGGCTGTGCTTGTAGCAGGTGCAGAATTTTGGCAGTCTGTTTTGGGGGATATTTTTGAACTTAAACATTGTTTATCAAGACAACAAAACGGTGAAATTTTTTTTTGTTTGTTTTATTCTTTAACATACAATCTAAGTGTTACTAAAATAATATGCATAAGCATGCCTCATCGACTGAATATATTTTTCATGACGTTTTTCACGAAATTCAATTTTCTTGCATTTTTTTAAAAGTAAAAAATATGCAAAGACCAGGAACTGAAACAATCAAAATCCAAATCCAGCCCTCAAACCATAGTTGGAAACAACTAAGATTACAAATAATCAAGATACAGAGAACATATTGCCAACCGAATGAGGTCACCAGTTGAGCCCCGGTGGACCAAGCAACAGACAAAAAGGCTCCGGTCCCAACCAACTAAAATATATAGCTTTAGGTCGGGGCCATCATAGAGTCTGACGACCGATCCCCCGGTGTGCAATTAAAGAGTGCAGCAAAGTTATCAACCGTGATTGGGTTAATCACTAAGCATGCAGACTGTCGCATAACATTTAAATTATAGCCAATACGTTTGTGACGTATTATTATTTTTTGGAATTGATCAGAAAAATCAGTCCTACTCTTAATCTTTTTGAATTTGTATACTAAGTCACCATAAAATTCTGGTTCCGATAGGCCTTGGTGTAAAAGAAATTTTAATCCGACATCAAATTTTGAAACCAATTCATGGTGTCTGCGATAGAATTTAGAAAAAGCCTTTCTAAGCTTATGATACCGATAGCCCTGTTGAAGAAGTTTAGCAGTTAAACATTTATTACGAGCATTCAAGTCATCTACATGACTACACACTCTAGCAAATCTTATAAGTTGAGAAATATACACTCCATAAGAGGGACGACGTGGAACGTCACCATCCAAAAATGGAAAATTAACTATATCAAAGTCAAAGTCATCACGTTTATCATAAATTTTAGAAGATACAAAACCGTTAGAAATAGATAGATGTAAATCCCAAAAGGGGGCCTCGGTATCAGAAGTATTAGCTTTATTCAAGTTAAGTTCAGGTGGGTAAATTTGGTTAACCATGCTTTCAAAATAAGGATTATCAATATTCAGAAGATCGTCTAAATATCTAGAGGTTGAGTTAAATGCCTCAATGATATCAGCTTGATTATCAACAGAAAGAGAAGTCATGAAATCTCTTTCATAACAAAATAAAAACAAATCGGCCACAAGAGGAGCACAAATTGTACCCATCGGAATACCAACAATTTGTCTTTATAACTTATTACCAAATCTGATGTAAATATTATCTAAGAGATATGATAAGGCGTCACATACATTCTGACATGACCAAAGACTATATCCTCTATATATTTTACGGTCAGTAGAAGTGAAAAAAGCTTTCTTATCGTTACAGGCAATATAAAGGGTATCTTCATGTTACGCAGAAGGTTTTACACTCGGTCGACACGGGTGTAGAGCCTTATGCGTCGCCAGGACGGCGGAGGGTGACTTCCGGTTAAAGGGTTATCTACTAGTGTAATACACTAACAAGGAAACTCTAACAACGTTAGAATTTTTTAAGTTTATATATAATGTAAATTCTATATACAACAATACAATTTACAACTGTCACAATTGCAATAATATACAACACATATCAGTTCATGTCGCTGGCCCAAGTAAGGTGTTTGTTTCAAATCTGCAATCGATTTGCGTACAATACGCAAATAGATTACCGTCTGACGTCAACACCGTACTCGGCTCAGCGCCATGAACTGAATGAAAACACAAAGAACAAAAAACGTTAGTTTGAGCTCATACAAAAAACCAAGGCCTTATGTTGGTAGACTTCGATTCGTCGTTCCCTGGATCATGTCATGGGCCAGTCCATATATCATGAGGAACACCAACTTATATTAACACGTGCACGATTATATACTGGTCGCTCCCTGGATCGTACCAGGGACCAGTCTATATATATTAACACACTTTAGTGGCTACACTGTCCCACACTTGATGTGACCTTCAGATCTTATCACAGAATCTGGCAAAACTGTGCTAACCACTTCCGCCTACATTTTGTGCTTCCCGCCTCTGCTTAGGAACCATGCACAAACGGCGTTGTAACTGCCTCTACCCGGGTTGGTATTAACCTGGAGACGTATATCGAATCTCCAGGTGAGACGTGGCTCTAAGCCCTAACAGCTGACTGCCGGACTTGATGTGCCTAAAAATAACGAACTTACACTTAATACATTGTAACTACATAATAACAATACGTAAGACTTGGGCCTGTCTTGGAAATACCATACAACGCCCTCGGCGAATGCCGAGCATAACGTGCACACGCCAGCCGTGTCACTAGACACGACTCGCGCTCACGATGTAGAGCTAAAAGTGTGCTTACCACTTCCGCCAATAAAAAAACGTAGATCCTACCATGCATGTGCGTCGAAGGATCTGACGTCAAACATTGTCAAGAAGTATACTGACGTCAACAGGCATTACCATGACATACCCCACATAAAACATGAATAATCTAAACAATGACTTATTTACATTAAATTGATTGACCAAAATCTAACTCGCATATGTATTAATTCATTTCTTTAAACTAAGCGTAATACCATTTGCCATAGAATATAATAGCTGAATAAGCGTTTCTCACACATTTGGGATCATAACGTTTGATCTGACATCATGACATCAATGATGTTATACCATATGACGCCGTCTAATGAAGGCAAATCAAACGCATGATGAACAAATGTTACCATTATAACTTATGGAAAAAACCCTTAATGCGGTGCATGCTATGGCGTCAATTGACGTCACGAGTATATAAATTAGTTCCATTACAAATCAATCTACTTCTATAGGCCACGTATACGTGAAACTAATATAAAAAGTGCTGACGTCGCAATAACATGAATGCAACTGACGTCACATGAATAACATGAATGCAATTGACGTGACTGGACGTCAAATAGATGCACACCAGTGAAACTAATGTAAAAAGTGCTGACGTCGCAATAACATGAATGCAACTGACGTCACATGAATAACATGAATGCAACTGACGTCACTGGACGTCAAATAGACGCACACCATTGCAACCAACATCAGTGATATAAACTATCTCCGTAATTTACAAAACTTCCTAATATACAAATACCATGTGCAGCATGGTCAGTATAAACAAAATTGGTCGACATATGCACAGCCTGATCACTGTCAACAAAATCAAATCAGTCGACACATATAATCATACCATATCAATCAGAAGTCACATTTTTCATTCTTAGCCAAACTATTCTAAATAAATATAATAAAATCTTACCGTTCTGGTCTAAACTCAGAATCTGGGCACACAACAATATAACATCCTCAGTATAAGAATTAAACAGCCACGTCTAACTTTTCAATAAAAGATAGGCGTATAAATAGTATGCGTCTCACATTTAAATCATGGGACTCGAATATAAGCGTGCAGGTACTCACATTAAAATCATGCAACACGCTGTCCACAATCAAAAGACTCGTGCAGGTATTCACCTTAAAATCATGCAATACGCTGTCCACGAGAGGTATTCACAAACAACCCATGCATAACGTAGTCACAATTTCCGTAAACGTTTTATTACCACAGTTGCCCTAAAAACTGTAGCCCTACTGATTTGAAAGGATTAAAATAATTCGACGACAAAGTCGACGATCGGATCCATTTCGTAACACTTCATTTTTGGAGAACTTTTTGAATGCCCTCTCAATCAAATCAACACGTTTTTCCTTTATTAAATTATGGGGTAATGTGGTATAAAGAGTAGAAAAATCATAAGTGGACAAACCAGTCGCACGGAACCCTCTTGACTTCAGTTTACTAAGTACCTCACCAGAATTTTTTATAGACCAAAACATATTTTTCCCTGACCTCTCATACACTGTCTCATAGTACCAAATGACACGAGATTTCACAGCAGTGAGGCAAGAAGTTAATAATTTAGATAATTCTGTAGTAGTACAAGAGCTAGAGTTGGCAATGAATCTAGCTTTATACGGTTTTTTGTGAAGCTTAGGTAACCAATACATCGTAGGAAGTTTGTCTTGGCGTTCCTTAACGTTTACAGCAAACTTTAAAGGCAAATTATTTGAGTGGCTATTAACGACAGTCTTCTCATCTGTAAAAGTCTCTTCGTAAGCCGTGGTGCCGTTAAGTTCCTGCTTCAAAGTGTTAATATAGTGCATCCGACAACAACAACAATGTTGTTTGCGGCCTTGTCAGCAGGAACCAAAACATGAGCCCGTCCAGATAGAAATCGACCTAATGACATAAAAAATCGATTTTTAGGTTTTCTGTTATCTGAATGCGCATGCCATTATAGAACAAAAAAGTAAAAACCGTTTGAAGTTATCTTGACTTTTAACGATGTTATGGCTATTTTCAACACACTGGTATCTAATGGCCAGAATTAATAACGTTACGTGACGTCACGTTACACTGTTATGGATAACGCCATTACCAATGTTTTCCCTTGAAATGCATAACGTTAACACAGCAAACGCATGTAATCAGTATGAGTCACTTTTTCCGTAACACAGCTCTAGACTTTGGTCCTACCCTGGGACATGCCTCTTGGGACAGGTGGAAAAGATGGGAAGATTTTGGTCCAGATAAATGTCATACCAAACATGATTCTTTTACCTCGAATGGTAAAAGCAGCTTTAACAAAAAATATACTTAATATTCGGACTGACCGACATGCTTAAGTGTTGTCGCACGTACGGACAAGCCGGAAACTTCATACCTCCGGTGCTCCTATGGCTGCGAGTGCTTAAAGCAAAAAAAAATATTTTGATGTTTTGAAATACCTCAAAAGTTTCTAAAGATAAATAAGCAATGAACTAAAAATTTGTAATTTTCTTTTGAATAAAGCAATGAATTTGTTGTTCCTGTGCCAGAGTCCTTCAGCAGCATTTTAACTTTAAGGGTAGACAGCATTTCGGAAGAACTACGTCGTCCGAGGAAGCAAAAAAAAAAAAAAACAAGAAAAAAGAAAGTCGCAAAAGTTGTTTCCCTTTGTTTCCCTTTGTAAAAATGGTGGGAAATCATAGACACGTACCATATGCCACGTCGCAAGAATTATTTTCTACTTTGGAGCATCTGTTCACCACACAATTTACCAGGCCCAAAGGCCGATATTGATGCGAAGGCTGAGTTTATTTGCATACAAATGATTGCATGCATGTTAGAACTATTAAAGTCTCCATATTCCTATCAGTTGTAAAATCGCATAAACACGAATTGTTTTGAAAATCAGTTCTACCTTCATGATTGGTGACGAAATGTGGGTTGATGAGCACCTACTGTGCCAGATACATGTAATGGCAAAATATTTTGAAAACTGTCTAACTGCTCAGCAAAACAATTCTTGTTCTAGTTTCTCGTCCAGCAATGCAATATAAACAAAGGTAAGACAATAAATTGGGTTCCCTGGCTTGTATGTTGTATTTTTTACCATTTTGTTCGAGCTAAAAACACTCGAAAGAAGGTCATTTTACTTGCCAGCTTAAAAGGCTAAAATAATTTTCAACCCTTTTATGTGAAATTCAGTGGCGTTTTATTACGAGTTCCTCCCCTCCCGCTTTTCAACCTCCACACCTATGCCAGCTTTTGGTTAAAACGGATTTTTTGATCATATAGGCGTCTCTTTATGTCCGTAACAAAAATAAAATCGCCACTATGGTATCAGGTATGGACTTTGAGTTACCAAACAGCGGTAAAGCAAACAAATCACAATTTTAAACAAAAGTAAAATATCATTTTTTTTTAATTTCTTAAAAGCCCCATAGCTCTATCAGCATCGTGAGGTATCTCTGCAAGCTTCTCACTACAGTTTCGCCCCATGAGTTTTGCCATTGAGTATTATCTTTAAAAAAATCAAAACGTCCTTGAGTATACCATATTTTTTTTTTAAATAACTAGGTCATTTTAGTTGGCAACTTAAATGACCTACTTTCGATTTCACAAGATTTATTATATGGTAAAAACACAAGGTACAGGTGATAAAAATACAATGTACAAAAATGTAAGGCAAGGTTCCCATTGATTATATTTCAAAGACCGTATTTTAACGGAGCGACTTATTATTTTTTTCAAAATACCTTGTTCCTTCTTTTTTGCCAGTTATATGATACAAAAAAGCATATCAAATGACATATTAGCACACATTCTGAAGGCCGTACAGTTTTATAATGATTTGTTTTTTGACGGATTTTACCACTGGTAGGACCATGGAGTCTTTAATTTATTTTACAAACCGTTATAATCCACCAACCACAAGCAATATAAACAGGGAAAAGATAAAAATAAACAAAATGTATAAGCTTAAGGGAAAAACAAAACAACCAGACGGACTTTTGACTTAAACTCGCAATTTTCATCTTATTGGACATGGAATTGTAAGTAGATCAAAATGGTTCAGGATCTCCAAAAACTGTGTGAAAATTGGAAAGCGTTTTGTCTTCCACCATTTAGATACATTAAAATTCAGACGACATTTCTTTAAGCCGCCCTTTGCCGTCTGTCACCCGGCATTCGTCAGCGCTGACAGGCAGGATTGATTGATTATTATTTTATTATTTTTTTTATTTATTTATTTTTTTTTGGGGGGAGGGGGCTAACAGCCCTTTGAGACAGTATTTCAGTCTATATTATCGGGCCGTCTCCCAGAGAGAGGGAGAAAGAAGAAAAATGATAGACGAGAGAAAAAAAGCCCAAACAACCCCCACCGCACCTACTGCAAGCACAGTAGGCCCTTGCCGTATAATGTTCCCAATCAGTAGGACGCCCCGGCACTACAGGAGTGGGAAAAAAATCGTATTGCAAATTTACCTTCGATGTGGCAGTCTGTGGTATAGAAAACAAGCAGTGCATGAAAACTTGAAATTGCTTTTTCACAAGAGTTTATCTACATTTTGATTGTTGTCTTGTAGTTTAGACCGAAAAACTGTAAACAATGTCAGTGAATGCATGAACACGTTGACGACGTTTGTATACCTATACAAAGCTATAGGCTTGGGATGTTTGGGTTTTTTTTTATGTTTTTTTCGGTTTGGGATTTTACTTTTGATAAAATAATATAATAATTATTATTATTATCCGAGATTGAAAATTATTTTCTCTATATTAGAACTGAAAATTTATGAACAGGAACTAAATCGAGACCATAGCTGTCGCAAGTCTCAACCTTTTTTTACGCATCTGCGAATAAAATACTTTTTTGTTTAATTTATTAAATTCGGTTTTAAACGCAAACTGCACTTTTGGTGATGCATAATGCTCCAGAGAATCATATTTCCGGATTCCTGACAACCAATATGCGCCTACGGTGGTTTCCCACACTTTAAATATTCATATTAAAATTCTATCATATGCCGTGTGAAACAGCGGGAAAATCGTCTGACGTAACGTCAAACTTTGACGTCATTTTTCTCAGTTTAACGTCGCGTGTCATAAGGTCGATTTCTATCTGAACGGGCTCACATACTTCCTATGAAAATCCTGGATACCCTGCTTCAAATATCTAAAGGAAAATTTAGGCTTAGGAGGTAAAAGATTAGTATTGTGTGAATAAAACTTTATACGTTTATCCACAATATTAAAGATACTTAGTTTCCATTTCTTTAAAGCGTTACTTTCAACACCCTCTCGTTTACACCAACGATTACCAAAATCATTTAATGCAGATGCAATTTCTTCCCTACATCTGTTGAAATCGATATGGGAAGGGAATCTATACTTAGGACCCTAAGAAACAATGTTACGAATTCTAGAATCCGGGATTATCTTCAAATTTCCAGTCACAACATGACCTGCTGTTGGGTAAATAAATTTGGAATCTTTACAATCTCATGAATCAGGAGTATTAGCATCGATGTCAAGATCAGACACAAGTTTATTGAAATTAAATATGATACTTATAATCGGTTTGTTATACTTATAACAAATAATAGGTGGTTCAGAATTTTGGAAATAATCAGGTATGGAAGATGTAACAGATTTATCCTGAAATATACTAGGTAAATCTATAAAGTCAATACCTTTGTTAATGAAAGGGATTTTAATGAAAGAATGTAAAAATATACTTATTAACAAGATAACTGCAATTTTTTGATACAAGTTTGTTTCAACTATCCTGTATTACAGATTATATAATTCGCTGAAATGAAAGTGCGTTCATGTGCTAGAGATATGAATTTTAATGGAAAACGTGTAAAAAATATGAAGTAATACAAAATATTGTTTTTAGGAAAACGATGAATGTTTTGTTTTTCTTATCCAAATATTTTATAGCTCTTTGGGTTATTTAGACGGAATAATGGTTTGAATGCCCCGCCAATATTTCTATTCAATATTCGTCTACCTTAGGCTCCCCCCGCCCCCAGTAATCATTTAATGACCGTTCCAAGGCGGTACTTCTGTTGTGGTTTCTTGATGCTACATTGTGCTATGTCCGCTTGTCTACGTTATTATCCGGTTTAGTCACCTGTTTTGCTACCCAATCTGCCATTTGTTTTGTGTAAAGTTACAAATAAAAAAAATAAAAAATTGATGTCGAGGCTGTTTTTTGATTAGGGTAGCTGAATGACCACCTGTTTGGGAAAGAGGTGCTCATTCGGTTTACCGTGCGTGTCTTTCGTGAACTTGTGTCAATTTTTCCGTGTGTGTGTGCTTCTTTCCCCGTTGGTTTTGATATGGGATATGGGATTTGATTGTATTTATTCCTAATCATTGTCTATCTTTTTTACTTTCCTCGAAAGTTTTTAAGTCGTTGACCGGAAAACAATTTCTTGTAGAAGTTGTAGAATAATACCTCTCACTTCAGATACAGCTTTCTGATATAATCACTTTAAATGTGGCGCTCTCCGGTGGAACCCATTATTTTGACCGTATTTGTACGTTTCTGTATAATAGCTGGGAAAAACTCGAGCAAAATTTCCAGATAGCTATAGTTATGGGAACTACTTTCTCTACTCGGTTTAAAAGACTAGTATCAGATACTGATTAACGTTACTAAATTACTACGGAAATGTCCAAAAAATTACAACTTTTGCGCCCACTTAAAAATGTATCTCGAAAACTGTGAAGTACAGCCGTTTGTCTTTTAAGAATGTTCATTTTTGTCAACCGACAAACGTCTCCGTTGCCCGACAAACGAAAACATAAAAATAAAACCTCGGGGTCTTCACGCTTAATTGTTTGCATTTTACTTTTATAACGAAAAAAAAAATCAAAGTAGAATTGCGACGCCTATTGCAATGCTATTGGTTTCGACTTTTGCTTTGTAATTTGAAACCAATGTCTTGGCTGTATGGATTGTCGTCATTTCATCATTTGTTTTTGCACTTCAATTAAGGTGTTTAATCAGTCGCTGCTCGTGTTATTGTTCCTTGCCGCTAGTTTTGAAAAATCGCTGGAGTTCAATTATGCTAAGCGACTTCATGATTAAAGGGGGCGTATGACGAGAATTCTACAGCTTCTGTATCCGTGCAGTTTGGCCAGACATAAATGTAGCGTCAATTACCGTGCGATTCAAGTCTATGCTTTGATAATGTACCGACATTTTAATCCTCACCAGGGCTACCGATCAGCTTGCATATCCCTGGCAGTCTGATCAGAGTTCGCTTTTAGCTGTTTTTGCACTTCAATTAAGGTGTTTAATCAGTCGCTGCTCGTTTTATTGTTCCTTGCCGCTAGTTTTGAAAAATCGCTGGAGTTCAATTATGCTAACGACTTCATGATTAAAGGGGGCGTATGACGAGAATTCTACAGATTCTGTATCCGTGCAGTTTGGCCAGACATAAATGTAGCGTCAATTACCGTTGGATTCAAGTCTATGCTTTGATAATGTACCGATATTTTAATCCTCACCAGGGCTACCGATCAGCTTGCATATCCCTGGCAGTCTGATCAGAGTTCGCTTTTAGCAAGGAAAATTGGTGAATGTAAGAAATACATTTTGTAACATCTCTGACTTAAGAACATGATTCTTGCGATATCTCTTTGCGCTTTGAGAAGTTTGTTGATTCAAGAGGATAATAAAGTAATCAGTATTTTCGTTATTGCTATATTTCGTTATTGCTCTTTAGTTATCTAGATTGTTTATATTCACAAGCTTAGCTGTCTCCTTGTCCTTTTTTTTTCACGCGAAAGTCGATGATGAATAGATGATAGAAATTTTACGACACTTTCAACAATAGTTGAGTCCTGTAGGGATAATTTGGGAATGGGTAAAATACTGTTCGTTTGTCCACTGATATTTCAAATTATTTCTTCCGAAACTAGTGGCCCGAGCGAATGCATGTAAGATGTCTTCAAGAGAAACATATCTTATTCCAATTCTCCAAAACCGAAAACAATACCACTCAAGGTTGTACCAGTCATATCCCGTATGTTTAATTATGACCTAAAGCTTAGGCTGCGAGTGTTGTAAAAGTCGTGTCCGGAAAATTTGCCTGCTTTCCAGAACCTCCAATATCTGAATGGAGCCGTTTGGAAATATGAGCCCCATTACCTCAGTGGGTTAAGCGTTGATCTGCTAAACTTTTGGTTTACGCTTGAAACCCGCTGGAAGCAAAATTCTTCAACCCTGAACAGGGTTTCCTTGCACACAGCATTTCAAAATTACATTTCAGCCGGTCCGAAACGGGTAAAATACTATTCAAAAGGCTATAAAACTGTAAGACGTCAGTCCATCGTTTTTTAAATGATAAGCCTAAGAAGCCAACAGTTAAAAGACAGGCAAAGTGTAGAAATCAATAAAGGAAATATTTTTTATGTCTAAATTAACGAAAGTTTACGACAAGCACGCGCGTTAAACCGAATGAACGGCTCTTTCCCTGTCTGACGGTCATTGAGCTATTCACCAACTACAAACACCAGCCATACAACAGACGAACGATGGAGCCGACACGAACAACAAGAAAAATAACAACAATGAACCACAACAGAAACACCATCTCGAGAGAGGCAGCAACCGAAATTAGCTCCACGGGATCAAAGTCCTTGCCCTTTCAATGATTCAAACTTATAGCAGCTGTTTGGGGTTGCATGGAGTTAAATAATAAGCAATAATTAGGAATTGAAACAATTAGGTCCCTAATCCCGCCATTAAAACCAGAAGGGAAAGAAACACATACATACATTAACAAAAGTTCACGAAGACACGCACGGTAAAGCAAATGCGCTGTACTGTCCCAAACAAGTGGTCATTCAACCGACCCAAATTAAAAATTTTAACTTTTTTTCTATTTTAAATTATAAAATAAAAAAAGAAACAAAATAGGCACATTTTCAGGTGACCATATTGCTAGACGACCATGGACAAGCGGACAACAATATGTAACACTGAGAAACCTCAACAGAAGTACCGCCTTGGATCGGTCAGTAATAAATAAATGTGCGACTCGAAATTCGTTTAACCGGATCAAAACCCTCGCCGTCGTCTTTTGCAGTGCTTCGAAACTCTGGTTAGCTGCTTGGTCCACACGAAGGTTTCTTAGCCCATCAATGAACCATCACAAGAAACAAACAAATCACGGATAAGACCTATGATGAATCAGGAAAAGTACTGGACAGACACAACATATTTCGACACCTAGAGATCGTTGGGGTGCCAAACAACAACGATGAAATACGGGAGAATAGGAAAACTTTTAATTGCACTCCGAATAACTTACAGCAAGAAACAATAAAGTTTTGGCGCCAGCCAACTAAAACCCATGTTGAAAACCCCTTGTTGATATAGCTAAATCTTCACTAGTTGTTACCAAACTACAGTCGAGAAATGCCTAACGTATTTCAAATTAACGGTTGCTGCTACAGGACGCCACATATAAGTCGTACTGCATCTTTATTAAAATAAAAGCAGCAGAAACTGAAAGCCAATGTGGGACTAGTGTTGTTCCGATGATCATCAATATCCGATTCGGATCTTTGTTGGCAGTTGCTAGTATTTAGATTCAAGGGACTGATAACTCGAATGAATTCCAATTGTAGCCGAAGAAATTATTTTGCCGGAAGTGGCTGATATGAATGCTGCCAAAACGTATGATGAAGAGATGTAATCATTCCTGGGCAACACCCACTCGCGCACGTGGCATGGGATTATTTCGATTTCTGAAAAATTAAAGGGTACCTGGCAATATTGTTCTTGTTCTTGGTTGAAACCTCATTCAAGGGAGAACCGCACAAAAGTGCGACGTCATTTAGGTAGAGTATCCATAATGCCGAGGTCTAAATATTATTACTGCACTGCCGAATTATATTGTAAAGATAAAAACTATCTGGAAGCTGCTGCATTCAATTAATTAGAAATATCATAACTTTACCCGCCCCATTACTACCAGGCATAGATCTTTTTATTTAAAAAAGATAAAAAAATATGAGATGATTCCCTGCTTGAATGTCTTGATTTGTCACTGATTCCATCTATGAAAATTAAAGTTAAAAAAGGGGTATTATAATCGCTTTCAACAATTTGTCTGTGATATCATGACCGTAAAAAGGACTTTACATGATTCCACACCTCTGGTTATTTCCGATGATCGATTATGAAATTCCATAATCGAACACAAGTAAGGAGGAAAACTCTCAGGAACAAGCACAATTCAATTCCAGTTCCAACCCAAGACACCATGTGGGAAAGAGACAACACAAAACTAGTCATCACCAAAGACAACACCAGCGGCAGCCATGTGAACAGCCATTTCCCATGTAGGTGATCAACCGGCTAGCCAGAACACCGCAAACAATATATCGATAACAGACATAGCAACTAACATCACATGAAACAACCAAGAAGAAACAAAAGAGAACTGCCGCCTTGTGTCGGCCAGTAATGAAATTACTCGTGTGTGTGTGTGGGGGGGGGGGGCGTAACCGGTTTGTGGTCAACCAATCCTTGCCCTTTGTTCTGCCCTGGTTCATCATACACTTAGTGATTCATCCAAACCCACACAACCACGACCCACGCAACAGGATAAAGAAAGCACCAATCCTGACAATAAGAACAAATTATACGTAAAACATTAAACATCTATTTTCACTATTTTCAATTTTATAAAGTCATAACAAACCATATATCAAAACAGTGAAAGCGACAAACAACACATGAAACAACTAAGAAGAACCAAAATATAAGTGCTGCCTCGGGACGGCCATCAATGAAATTACTACCCTATGTGGGACTCTTACATATTTGCAAATTTTGTTTTCTTGTCATTAACTTCAAGAAAAAAATCGAAGAACCTGGGAACTATCTTAAATTTAAATTATCATTTCTAGACCTAAATTAGTTTCTTAGCGCCAACATTGTGTCATTCACATCACTAATAATCATATGGCGATGAATTGTAATTCATCTCATGAGCACCGTATCGGAAGTTACAGTACTTCGTCTGACAAAAATTCATGCATGAAATTCTGAACAAAAAGCTATTAGAAGCGACTTTCTCAAAAGTATAACAAATGATCGAGGTTTGAATATATTCCCATTACAACTGAATGTTTTTTGAAACAGGGCTATTAGACCCAACGTAGACTGAGCTCTTATTGATCACCATGTTCTTTTTCTTAATAAAATAATCAGTTGCCAAATGGAATCTTTTTAACTTCAATTCTTTTCTTATAATTATAGATCTTAAAAATTAAAAAAGAAAATCCGGGTTTCTAATTATAATAAAATTAAAATCTTAGAGTGTTCCTTCAAGAGCAGGTAAAGAATTCATAAGAAGGAACATGGGTCATATTCCGAAGTTTCTGCTACTCAAGCCATATCATTAACCCTGATAATATTTGGTGACGAAAACCAGAGAATGCATACTGTTATTTCTCGACTGGAAGACTGATTAACCTGAATTCCGCTGTTCAAAAGTGCATTTCTTGGACATTCAGTGTCGTTACCGTTGCTTCGTTCGCCATCCTGTCCGTTATTTTAAGTAATTGTTGTTTTCAAGTCAAGTTCAACTTGGTTAATCAATCCCCCTAAAGTATATGCAGACACTTAATCATATTTCTATCTCGTAAACTAAAGAAGGTATGGCTGATGTATGCTTTGGCGGCCATCTTGTCTGCAATTTTGTGTAATTGATACGTTTCAAATAAACTTTGACATGCTTAACCAATTTGTCGACCTTAAAACCCATACAAAGCGACAAAAGGTAAGTTTCTAGCCCATATCTTTAAGAAGATATTGAGGTTCCATCCCTTAGCGGTCATCTTGGACGCCATCTTGTATATGTAAATTTCGCCAAGGAGGCAAAGATGTACTGCATGATGGAGAACCCATTTATGTAAAATCATCAAGTGCGGACTATTTTTTGGAATTACACACAAAATCTTAATTTGACAATCGGACTTAAACTCAATATTATAGATTGTTTAGCCAATTTTTAGTCAGAGCATAAAATAAACGCAAAATGCTTACCTAAATACACCTGAACTTCACATAATGTTAGGAATGACCCGGGAACAGAAATATGAATCCCTGAAAACTTGATGTCACTCAGCGGTTCAGGCACTGTAATACTTATATCTGTTTCGCTGCCGACATAAAATGGAAAGCCATCATTAAATATCGTCTGGTCTCCCGGTTTGCCTTTGATAGAGACTCCGTCCATCCTACCGCTGCAGCAGCCGGCACCAGCTGGAAACAAACAGAATATATTCCTAGCGGTATATATGCATGGCCACCAGTGATATGATTATAAAGAATAGCTGTTGAAAAGGCAAACACAAAGCACCAGGAGCGTCATTCTGTTAGCAAGCTATAGTGGATGAAGCCGGAGAACACCGAGAAAGCCACCAATCTTGAATGGCTTACCACAACCCTGCCATTTGCCCAAGCCGGGCAGCAAGCTCGAAACTGAAGCAAATGACACACTACCTCTGCACTTTCCAGGCATCCTTTGCATTATTCAGTTGTTAATTCCCATATTTTTGGCGAACTACTTAGAAATGTTTTTATCATAGACTACCCCAGAAACAGCATTAACGCCCAGACAGCTCGAGATGTGCCTCGATAGTGCAATCGGCATTGATCTTGCACAACAGCTAGTTTTATACTTCGAATCCGGCTTGGTATTTCTGCGTGTCATCATGTTTGTTTTATCTGAGTTTTAACTTTGATTTCAATATTTCTGAGATATTACATTTATTTATCTAAATTTAACTCTGATTTCCAAAATTCTGTGATGAGCTTGGACTCTTCCACGCAAACCTAACAACTAAGTGTATGATTAATCAAATCAGAATCAAGAGAGAGGGTTGGTCGACCGCAAACCGGTACAAGAACCCATAACCCCGGTAATTTCATTGCTGGTCGTCCAAAAGCCGCACTTCTGTTCTGGTTTTCTTGGTTGCTTTGATGTGTTGTTGTTGCTATATCCGTTATTAATATATTGTTTATGTCTGTTAGTGATACATTGTTAAGGCTAGACGGAGAAATGGCTGTTCTTATGGTTGCTGCTGCTGATGTCTTTCGTGGTGACTATTTTTCTGTATTTTTCCCACATGGTGGCTTGGGTGGGATCTGGGATTGAATTGTGTCAGTTCCTGAGAATTTTCCTACTTACTTTTGGTGCATTAGCACTTGTAAGTAAGAACAGGCGGGTTTTCCATTCCGAGGGTGGGTTGTTTAAGACAGCGTTTCTAGGGTCTAATACAGCTGATATAACGATTTATGGCTTTCTTCCACCACAGAACAGTCCTCTGATATAATGATCAGATTCGATCAAATCAGAGAAGGAAATCATCATTTTCTAAAACCTCAACTACATTGCAAACTATCACGACAGACATGAACAAACTTGATTTTTTGTCAAAATGCATAATATAATATTTCAAACCTACAGTGTTTATATCTACTTGTAACACGTCAGTGGGTTTCGATAACTATAGTTTTCGAATTATAATATTTAAATTAACATAACTGTAAAATATTGTTTAACTAGGCTCTCAAACCCAAGTCGAGCCAATAGTAAATTACGATTCTGATACGTCATGGATAGCCAATGCGTAACTCTATGGAGCTTTGTTTTGCCAAATAGTATACCAAATATGTGCCGATCAACACTCTGCACATAAAAGGTAAATTTTGTACTCTCAAGACTTGTCTTACATCGGAAACAATAGGATCCAGGACAAGGGTAATGATCACGTAGAAATGTTGATATAAGCAGCCCCCACTTTCCACGCCCCCGCAGCTATTTATTTCTGACCGTTACAAAGCGACGCTTCTGTTGTGGTTTATTTTTATTTATTGCATGCCGTCATCTGCTTCACTGTCTATCTCTTATTTGTGATTGTAAAGCTACAGAAGTAGGTAAAGATATATGTTTTTGTGTGTCCTTTGACGTTTTCGTTTAACATTTTGGTCCAGAAATACTTCGTAATCTAGAGCGAGGATTTTGTTCACTTGACCCCGATATAAGCACCACAAATATGTATTACCGATCATACTAAAGCTGTGCTAACGTAATTGCTATTGTTTACTATAATTATTGTTATTGTTTGGCGATTTGTCCATTAAACTTTGACATTTGTGTACATTATTTAGAGTAGTCCCCCACCCCCTCCAAAACACGGCCGTCTGCTTAGAAACAGCTGATTTTCTGGCTTTTAGCTCGCCTAGCTTTTCTCTGTGTGCCGTTTTAAGTTGTTCGTTTCCTTTTTGGGTTTCAGGGCAGAATATGTTAAGCGATTGTCTTAGGCCTTTGATTCTTTTCTATTTTTTTTTTCATTTTGTTATTTTGTTGTCATATCATCTGATTTGTATACACTCAGCTCTAAAAAAAAACACATTATGTTCTCGTGCATGCTGAAACGGAGCCTTAGTAAAAGCTATGTTTTCATTGTTTTCTTTACCATCGTGACTAAAGGTCGAAACAATTTTGTATTTGGCGGTTAAATGAGCGTCCTTATGTGACTGCCAACAGTGTGACAGTTTTGGCCTGTGCTTTCCGATCATCCTGTCGGATTTACTCCTAGGTCTATAGAGGCCACACTGTTGGCTGTGTGACTTAAATCAATTCCATAGATAGCTGATGTGACAAGTGAAGGCTATGATCAGTCTGAACTCAAGTGCAGTCTGATCAAAGGCTTTGCTTGTCACTAATGCCACATTGTTTAAAAACACATGATGTGGCTAAAATACTTTGTAATTGACCCTTTACAAAGTATCCCAAGATACCGCTTGCACTACCAGGGGTATTCCAAAGGCCAAAATAAAAAAAATAAAAAATCGCCTATACCACTAAAATGTGATACATAGTTTTGGAAAATTACGGCAATTAACATAGCAACCATAGTTGTCAAGTGATTTGCATAAAGTATGTCATTGAATCAATGACAAACATATGCTACGAAAGCACCTTGAATGCGATTTCTCAAGATTTACCTTGAAAAACACTGACGGATAGAATACTACAGAAAAATCACTTGCAACAACGGATAATTGAGCGTTCCTGTCTCAAAGGCTCTCAAAGAGCAAAGAACATCTGCCACTTAAATTGGTCTCAGCTTACAAATTCTTGCTAAATGGGACCAGCAGAATGAACCTAAATTTATAAAATTGGCTAGGTGTACATAACAATTAGGTATACTAGTCAAAAGTTCTACCCGGCCACGTGCATTTTATCGATTTCTTCAAACCCTCAAACAATCTTATCATTCTATTTACACCCCCAAATAGGCAGATGTGTCAGTCAACTAAGCCATCAAACGGTTTGACAAAATTCTTAAAATTACAGCAAGGATACGCCGATGAACACAAATACCCCATTTTTAAAATTCACAAAATTCAGCATTTCGTCACAATTTGTGAAAAATCACTTTTTGAAATATCCCATTTACGGGAGCAAAACCACTTTATCACTTAAGCAATTGACTGAATAAACAGATTTATGCAGAAATGAACTCTCTTCCTGCATGACAGTGGTCGCTTTGAGTTAAAATGTTGAAACTTACCCCACCACTCAATGTAAATTCTTGTTATTTTAAAAATGGGGGTACCCGTATTCTTCTGTGCCTCCTGGATTCAATGCACTTAATAATGCTAAACCTTTTAGTGGTGTGATTTATCGACATACTCACCTATCCATGGCTGAAAACTGAACTGTGAGATTTTTAATAGCAGTGAGGAAAATGATAAAAACTAAATGGCCGGTTAGAAGTTTTGGCTAGTATATATTCGATAACCGATGTCTGAATAGATACTAATCCATCTTACCATTAGATCTGCGTAATATTCTTATCCATGCTAAAAGGTAGTGGCCCTGAAAATCAACACTCCACCAGGATCCTTGTATCGTACCAGAACCTGTCGTATGTGAACAGTGTCCGTTCTTGACGTCTTGATCAAAATCACCATCAACAGCAAGATCTGAGGTACAACATCCCTTTGGAATGCCACAGTAGTCTGCTGGACCCTGGTCAGTAGGCTTTCCAAGTGCAATATTGTAAGGTTCTACAAAAAATAAAAGACAATAATGATAAATTGTCAATTATTCTTATTGAAATCGTTCAAATTCTTTATTACATACATGGTAGCAAAGCGAACAACATGAAGAAATAATTGAATTACACTGTCATATCTTCTGTTCGGCATGGATTTCAATTAAATATATAGGCAAGTACTATGATACTTCATGCTTCAAAGATAAAAAAATATTGAGGGGCGTTCCGTTGACAAGGACTTTGGCCATATGCAAACCACATCCTTCAAATTTGCACAAAAGGAGGAGTGTCTTAACTTTATAATAACCAAGGTTTCGTAAATTATTCATTAACAAAGAGACACTAGGCGGCCTCCAGGAACTCACAGACTTATCTGTTTTCATGTTTGCTTATGATGTAAAGTAATTTTTAAGCCGATCACAAGAATATTTAGGGCTGCGTGGATCGGTGTTCGGTTGGAATCTAAATGTTCACACTCACTGAAGTTAAAGTGCTTATAGCGAATATGTAGGTCAGTAAAAAGAGCTTGATATTTCTCGTATCTCGTATGTAACATAGTTAAATGCCGTTTCTTCTAACAGACATAAGTTGTATAGTTAGATTCTTTATATGTGGATAGCGATAGGTATTGAGAATTACTTTTAAATCTAAATATATTTCAACTATAACGAGCATCGGTGATTCGGCAAGTTTTTAATATTTACGAAAATAGCTGGTAACAAACAGGCTTGTACCGCCGGTTCGTGTAACCCCACCTTGGCAGTTACCTCGTTACAACCTGCAACCTTAGTGTAACGAGGTAAAGGTAAGAGTCACATCAAGAACACTCAGGCCAGATTTAACGTCACAGTTAGTAATCAGATGAAGAAATTCGTGGTTTAATTTACCGTAAGGTGCAATGTAAAACTTTGGTGTTCCGAATGCTGATACGTGTACTAAGTGCGACGTGGAATCGGGCCTAAGTAATACCCTTGAAGACTTAGAAGCGTTTAAGTATCAACACTTACTGCTAACCTAAACACGAAGCATCACAACTGTAGGGTCTATAATGCCAAAAGTAGCTGTTTTACTTGGTTGGTTGTTTTGAGTTTAACGGCCCAGTGAGACAGTATTTCAATCTGCATTTTTGTATAGCGGGCCGTGACAAGAGAAAAATGTCCAAGCAACACCCACCCGCACCTACCGCAGATACAGTAGGCCCTTGTCCTACTATTAACCAAATCATTAGGACGCTTCGGCACTGGAAGTTATACCCAGCACCATCGAACCATCCAACTATCATATGATCTATGAACTCGACTGAATTGCAGTTTATAACTCGATAGCACGGCATGAGAAACATTTTGTTCATAAACTCACACGAATAAGATCATAATTGCTCAAGTTATATGACAGGATATGATATACAGTGAACTGTTTTCACGGCTTTTACCTTTATCTTGCAGATTATTTATTGTGAATGTTTTACACTTAAAATTATAGTTAAGTGTACGATTATAACAGACATTATAAACTTTTTAGGTCATATGACAGGCATTTTTCTTTCAGTGATTTACCTCATCACTTGACGACTGTTGATAAATATACACCAAACTTGAGAGAACAGTTTATTTTGTGATGATAGAGGGGCAGTAGTGTAGTGAATTACGCGCTGGACTACCAATCAAGGGGTCGCAAACTTAATCCCCCGCTTCTCCAGTCTTACGCATGATACTTTAAACCTAGGTCCCGCCCCCGTATGACCTAGTTGTTGGTGGGACGTTAAACCCGAGATCACTCACTCACTCACTCATTTACTCACTCACTCACTCATTACTTTAAGATAAAAATCGGCTGCTGATAGCATATGTAAGAGACGTATATACGAGGGGCGTTCGAAAAGTAATGCAAATGACGTAATTTCTCGGAAACTAATATAAAAACAGACTTTCTGATTGCAAAAACATATAAAGCTATGATATGTGTAGGACAGTCTGTAAACACGGTGTATTTTTTTTATTTTTGAAAGGGCGCATTTTTAACTTCTTTGAAAGAGGTGTACCCTAAAGACACTGCAGAATTTTAGTTTAGTTGGCCGTAATTTATATATCGGCAGTCTTTGATTTTTCATTTTTTTTTTTTGGCTACTTAGAGACAATGCCCAGGCCATGTTGTCCTGTAAATATCGCGGAAATTACTTTTCATATTGTGGTGAAAGTACGTACCATACTGGCCCGGGAATATGGATTATGTAGGGGCAACCCCCCCCCCCCTTTCTACTAAAATTAAATGTTTTTGTAATGAAAACAAGTGTATTAGCATTCAAAATCTTGTCAGCAAAAGCATTTACATGGGTCAACGAAAACCTGTCAATAAAATCAAATTAATGCCAAAAACGAAGCCTCTGCAAGCTTTCAAAAATGACATTAACGTATATTTCAATAACGCCATAAGAATTGCATATTGCTTTGCAAGGAATAAATCGATAACAGTTGCTACCCTTCTAAAGGGGGGTCTCCATAAGAGCCATTTTCTGGTTACAAATGGATTTGCACCAAATCTCACCAGTCTCTACTTGTAAGTGATGGCTTTCATATACTGAAATACTGATCTCATCGAAAGCGCATTTTGAGTGCAGCGCAGTGTCAAAGCGGGTGGGGTAATTCCACCCCATACCTTACTATGTATCATTTTTTCAATTATCTCAATAAGTAATAATGACAATTGACCATTATGATTTGAAATAATACAAGCATATATGCTTATTAACTGGGTTATATAACTTACCCTTGTTTGCTTATTCAATACCAATATATGAGCTTATAAGTGGTAACAGGAATTTTACTTATTTTTGCTTCCCCAACTTTACGAAAAACCATAATTATTTTTCTTTATTTGTCCAGATATATACCGGAAACTTTGTAATTATATTGACATGAAAGTATGCATTGCAGAATTATGAGAAAACTATCCTAGGCTTATCAATACCTGAATTATCTGCCCTTGATTCAAGAAAATATAAGTAATTCAACCTAAAATGAAAGATCGAAATTTCACACTGGTAGGTATATTTTTGATAACTCTTTTGCTCATGTTTCTAATACTATACTGATTGTTCAGCTTTAAATGCCATACAGTGCCTGTGATATCACACAAGAACTGTAACTGGACAGCAGAGCTCATCCTGTTAGGAGCTTATATGTGGTAACAGGAATTTTACTTATTTTTGCTTCTCCAACTTTATGAAAAACCTAAATTTTTCATTATTTATCCAGATATATAAAGGAAACTTTGTAATTATATTGATATGATAGTGTGTATTGCAGAATTATGAGAAAACTATCCTAGGCATATCAAAACATGAATTATCTGCCCTTGATTAAAGAAAATATAAGTAATTAAATTGAAAATGTAAGACCGATATTCTACACTGGAAGGTATATTTTTGATGACATTTTTGCTCATGTTTTTAACATTATACTGATTGTTGAGCTTTCAAACAGATACAATTTTAACAGTATTTTAGACTTGACTTTTCTTGTAAAATATTATTTCTGCTGTCACAGTTTGAAAATACTTTTTATATACACAAAAACACAAAATTATATTAAATTCCGAGTTATCAAGCATGACCCGTCTATGTGAAAGCTCCTTCTGACTGCTTCGCAACATGTAAATCTCAAACTGAAACTGATGTACAAACTGTGATTTATTTTATCAGAAGAACATTTCACTAGGCTGTCATACTGCTATCCACCTGAATGACTCGCATGAAAAAAGTTCTATGCTAAATAGTAACAAGAACCAAAACATTTAGTTATGATCTCAAAATATCTGGATAGCAATCAAGATCCATCAAGACCAAAGAAGTCAACAGACTATCAGTAGGTTTCTGTAACCATTTTAGACACTGATTTGTGTTATTGGTGTGTGGCTATGACAGTGCTCTTGAGTATGCCCCAGTGATTGTGTTACATGATCAAGAATGCCTTTACTTGGAATTTTTCTCAGCAGACCATTCAAGTTGTTCCAAACATGCTCTGTGCCTCATGTCTTTGTGTAAAAAATACCGATTTTACAATGCTAAACTGGTGGTATGAAATCGGCTCATGCGAATCACATTTGGATTTAAACTGCGAATTTCTACCCATTTCGAAGTGCGGTGTTTACTGCAGCTGAGATAACAACAACATTTAAAATCTTGTAATTGCATCAACAATTTTCCACGAATTTGTCTTCAGGCTAAAAATCGTAGACTTGAGGACTGCTTGTCATTAATCACGCCTTGCTTTCTACTATCAGTTTCGAAACGAATGGTTTACAGTCCATCTATGTTCCGTGCATTAGACAGACTATTTCAGGAGTAAAATATTTAAAACCAGTCAGCTTCTCGGTAACTGCGACGCACAAGGAAGCTCAGTCATCTTGATGATATTATAATGCAAGCGTCTATGTGAACTCATCTAGGTGAAACGGTTTACCGAAAAATGAACCGTAACGGCTACAAAGCATCCGTACCGGGTACTGATAAAATTTATAATCGTTCCACAAATGATCCGTAATATACGTAGATACGGACGCCATTTGGAGCACTGGCGGTGCCGTGGTCGAGTGGTTAAAGATGCTCGGTTATGGTGCAGAAAGTTGCCGGAAGGATCGCGCCCGGGTTTCGCATTCCGACGACTGGAAAACTCTCAGTCAACCCAGCAGTAATTGTGTACCTGCTTAGAATCAAGGAAGTATAAGGCAGCGAAAAGGAGAGGGATGGGCTCCGCTTTTCAGACGACGTGCCCAGGACACGGTGGGCCTCTATCCCCCACTGCCCTACGGTTACCAGGTTATAGGAAACCTTTAACTTTTTTAAATTGTTGAAATACGTTTTGTAAGGTAAAATTAAGCTCCAGGACAAATATCGGACTCTTTCAACATTATTCTATTTGTTTTTGGAACGTTTATTAAGGTATTTGGGTAAGCAATATTTTCCGTCATTTAAGCAAAAAGAAAAATCTTTTGTGACCTTCTGTTTGCTAACCGAAACGACGCTTTATTTCAAAAATTGGTCTATTCTTAGCGCATATAAAAAACTATATTTCTTGGAGAAAGCACTCATGTTTCAAGATCTTGCCCTTTTGGGAACTTGGAAAATGGCGGAATTGTTCCCTATGAATGTGTAGTCATTTATCTATACAACTAGATGCAGGTTCAAGTATTAGGCACTACACAAATAAAATTGGATCCATGAATTATGCTACTATTTTACTCGCATTTGGTTTTCTTTTTTTGAGATTTAAAAAAATTCAGTGAAATTTGTAAGAAGAGTGAAACAATGCCTTCTTCCATGACAATTTCAACTCTGATTTTTTTTATCAAACCTTGATAAAATCTAACGAGAACGACAGTACACGTCGAATGTCATCCGAAATATTTTATAGTGGTTTGTCGACCACAAATTGGTTAAGCCCTCCACCCCCTCCCACCCCACCCCTGTAATTCCATTACTGGCCGTCCTAAGGCGACAGTTCTGTTTTGGTTCTTCTTGATCCTTTTATGTGTTGTTAGGTGCTATGTCTGTTATTGATAAATTGTTTGTGATGTTCAGGCTAACCCGTTGACCACCTACATGAGAAATGGCTGTTCACATGATTGCCGCTGTTGTTGTCTTTGGTGATGACTAGTTTTGTGTTGTCACTTTCCCACATGGTGTCTTGGGTTGGATCTGGAATTGAATTGTGTTAGTTCTTGAGAATTTTCCACCTCACTGTAACGTGTCATTTCTATGACAAATCCATGGCGGTATTTCTGTTGTGGTTCTCACTGTTACTGTTCTATGTCCGCTTGTTTGTGGTTCTAGCATTGAGGTCACCTGTACAGCTGTCATTTTACTATTTTACTGTCCGTTTTGTTTTTGGGAGCGGGATTGATTGTATTAATTCCTAATCATTGCCTATCATTTTATAATTGATAAAATTCTAATAGAACTATATCGAGTCATTTTCTCCTGGCAGTAAATTAAATATAAAACTAGAACTTTACCTAAAGTCATATTTAGTTTGTTAAGCCTTGCAGTTTTGAAATCGGTCGCTACCCTTTTCACCAATATTCCAAGTTAATATATTAAAGGATTAGGAGTTGCATACCTAAAACAGATAAGTAGCATCCAACCTGATCCAGGTTGGGCACACCCTACACGTAAATTCAGCTCATGCCGGTGTCTGACCAACCTTGTCATCAAATATTCGGCTATGGCAGTTTCTAAAAATAGCAGAGAGCTTGCCTTCCGCTTTGCTGTGCAAGGCAATGTCGAAAATTTATTTAGCGTTTGCATGTCAATCTAGAAATAGAATTTCTTTAATAAATGTCTAAATGTCTAAATATAATCCACACGTATTTCTATATTAACAATGTTATGCAGGTTAAAATGCTTGCCAAACAAATACCACCGTCCTAATAGAAGTTTCATATAAGAATATTAAGCACACCTCAAAACAAACAATCTCCTACCTGCGTTTATATCACAAAGGTGGTTTACGCAGCAAATATATATGCAACCAAGGTATACACTGTAAGAAAAATATTCAAACACAAACTTCATTTTTCACTGAAATTATATACACATACGCTTCTGTTCCATTTTCGTTAAAAATGTCGATATTTTGCGAGTCAGAATTGTAAAGTAATCGTTTTATCTGAGTGTGTACTTTGTTTTCTATACTTCCTTATTCTAAACAATTAAAAAAGTTTAACCGGCCAAGATAAAATGACACGCAAAATCATCAAAGGAATGTCGGAACGTCAACGTGATAAGCGTCGCTAAAAAGGATCCTTACGCCATATACATTCAATAATCATCAAACTCAGCTTTCACATATGCGCAAACTGATCAGCATCTACATTATTCACTGGTCAGCTTCCTAGGAGATAATGAGACGTTTTAGCTTCATCGAGTCTCCAAAGCTACTGTCTTTTCAGGCGGAAGAAAATCTTAACAGAAGAAGTCAACGGCCATGGCTGAGTTCCTGACCAAGGCGAGCCATATGTAATTTATCAGTTCAACCTTACGATTTTTGTTCTTTGACCAATTTAACTTATTTTGGGATTTGGATGAGGTCAACATAATACGCTTGGTAAAGATGAGCTCCGTCAGGCTGACTTTTGTCAAAGTCCTTATGAAGAACAGTCTTTAAGCATGATCGAATACTCTGACGGAGGTGATAAGTATCAGAAGAGTAGGGGAGACAATATTGAAATGTGAACAGGGATGGAGTTTGTCAGAATAACAAGAGCAGCGAAAACTGGAAGGTTGTCTATGGTGCCAAAACAACCTTGCAACTTCAGGGCACAGAATCTACTGTATTACTGAATAAATAAATTAGTGAAATTGACACAACGGCGGTACAATTCCCTTCGATTTGTCGTTTTTCATCAATCATGGCATAGATGTTATTAATGATTAATACAAAATTAAGGCATTGCCTTTTAAGCGACACCAATCCTCAAAGTATATAAAAGGAGGTACACCATGGTACTGTTGCCAATGAATGAACTTGATATCATTTAACAATGTTTTTTTTTTGAGGGGAGGGGGGCGTGTTCAGAAATTCGATAATTACCTATTATGTATATTATGTATATATATGTTTGATATATGCCAGTTTCATATTGTGTTAAAAGAGAACTGTGTATGTCCCATTTGACTCTGATGCAGTAAAACTTTTCTATACTTCTTTGTTTCCAGATGCTACTTCAAGTTTTCTACGTCTCGAAATCTGGCAAATGTTTGCAGCATGATTTAAACATCAGCTGCATGTTTATGAAATACTGATCTAAACTACAATGCCTTCATGCACATGCAGCTAACTTTTAGTGTTTTGTTTTGTTGATGATGTTCAAAATACATCGCAAGAAGCTTGAAGCTCAACTATGATATTGATGACAGGTTATCACAGTTTATGTTGCAATCCCGTGTTGATTCCCCCGTGATGGAAATATCACTATCGCTTACACTTGCATGAAAACCTTGTTTCTGACAAAAATTAGTTGGATTCAAAATTGTTCAGGATCAGAATTAAGAGCAATTTCTTCCCTGTGTGAGTGCCATCCCATATCAATGGAGGGATGGTGAGGAGATTATGCCTGCCAGTCTTTTAGATTCCACTCCAAGTTTTAATCGATGCTCCTGAAAAGACTTGACTGTCCAGGGTAAAATTAACATGATGTGCACAACCACCTGTGTGAAGGTTATTTGTTTTCAATACTGTGTTTGTTTGCGTCCAATTCGACTGCAGAACTGAGAGCTTGTTGATTACTGACACAATTTGAAATCTGAGTGTATGCACAGGTAAGCAATCAGTAAATTGGATTCGCGCAATATCATAAGGGATCGCATAAACTTCTAATTATCTCTTTCGGCTTAATTAAATCGCATAAACATGAAGTCACAGGTGTAAGAAACAAGGGCACATAAACTAGTCAGAGTCAGAATTAGAATTGTTTACTGGCGATACGTCCGAGGATAATCGTTCACCTGAAGGACCTGTGATCAGGGAAGCTAGTACCCAGCCAAGAGAAGTAAACTTAAAACTCGGGGTATGGTTCCATATGGAAAACCAGCTTCTAGGGATACACTACCGTACCTAGAGACACTTCCTATCCTGTATGAATTGACTTCATAATAGTTCAGTGATGCTGTACTGAAAAAAGTCTGTGGACGATTACGGGCAAATATTAAGGCGCCCCGATAGCTCAGTCAGCAGCGACGTTTACCTATAAACCGTAGACTGGCTACATACCTCTGCCGCGTATGTTCAAAACCTGCGCTGGCAAATATGAATGGTTGGCTGTTCCCTTCGGGGCTGGGGTGGTTTCACTGAGTGTTTCCCAGCCCCTATACAGCTGAGAACTGCCTATGGCTTTCTTCCACCACTGAACAGTCCTCTGATGTAATGATTAGGTATGATCGAATCGGAGTAAGAAGGAAAAAAAATGATATATCCCAATCCATGCACGCTAAGCAATCAAATATTTCCCATCAAGAGATTAGATTAAAGCAACATTACAACGGTTCGAAATAATCTACTCATTAAATTACCTTTTAAGACTTCATTAAATCTCATATAAAACGTACAAAGAAGTCCCTGAAACCGCCAGAAACGCAGTAGAAATCGACGTTCTTTCTGTGACTGAAAATTCGAAGAAAGAACGGGTAGACAATTTAGCGATAAAGCTAATGACATAGCAACCGTGCATGCAAACCGCCATGACAGGCCACCGGTCACCATATCATTGTAGAATACCACATGATTTGATTGTTTTAACGAGAACTACAGGTCTGCCATCTTGTCAATTCAATATGGAAGAAAAAAACAACCATAGCAACATATAGCATCGCGAAGCATTTTCATTGGCCACATAAAACCACCTGACTCAATCGGAAGCCTTGCACTTATTCACCAGAAACTTATCATTCGTCAAGATTAGAATTTTTTTTCAGTTGGTCCGTACACAGATTTCTATATTTAACATACGCGTTACCATTTGACGAAACCGTCGTGGCTGCCCTTAAGCCACCGATGTTGCTATAAACTTTTTTTTCCAGGGGAGTTTCATTGAGTATTATCATATTTTCCAATAACAGATACATGAAATTTGCTAACATTTTAATTTTCCAAGATTTTCATAATTGGCGGATTATACTACCACTAACTGAGTAGCCAACTTCTTATTTATTCTTATTATTCTTATGAGGCTTCGTAAAGACCGTGAAACACCTTCTCCAATTAACGCATTGACAAATCGCTTGCAATTACTCTAATGACCGTAAGTATTGAGACACACGTGACTGACAATGCCGTGAAGGGTAAGATCAGGAGGCAGAGCATTTCAAATGAATATCATAAATAAATGAGCAAGGAAAACAGCCACAAGAATAAATGTAGATCGTTCCCCAAAGTTTCTGCTAATAGAGCCTCATCAGTGACTCTGTGAGAGCTATGAAAACGTTGGTACAGCATACTGAAACTTTGTAATATGAAATACGCACTCCATTCAAAGACTAGCATATACCACTAAGGGTCAAAACAATAAAACTCGGCCTAGAATATGTGTCTAAACAGTTATTAAATCCGATTTCTCAGACTATTTCCGCTGAGCTCAAAGGACATCAAGTAAAATACAAACTGCACTAGGGTTGATCCCCGGTCATAGTACTTTTAACCTCTTTGCGAAGGTTAATGACAATTCGTGAAGATGAAAATAACGACGAATTCTTCTCCCCCGCCCGCCCCACCACACCTATAAAAGTAGCTCCAAGTACCGAACGCAAACCCCCCCACACACACACACGCACACACACAGAGTGAGACATAAAATAGTCACTCAAAGTTCCGAAAGCATCAATGGTTCATATTCCATTAATTTTAATCTGACACGTATTGAAATATTAAAAAAATCATTTTGCTAACATTTAAAAATGATAGAAAGGCTTGGCTGTTTATTTTTGTGAAAAGGTAGCTGTTGACACCGATTCCTCGTAATTCTTGGTCGCAGAATTATTATACGATTAATACGCTCTTTTACTTTGCTATTTTGGACATATACTTTTTCAAAATAAATGTATTCTTGCAAATCTTTAACACTAGAAATCTTGACGGTGCGGTACTTATTATATGGGTTAGACATACAGTGATTTGTTTGTAATGCTTTTGTACTATAGAAAACAGTAGACAACAAAACATCAATGTACCTTTGTATATTTTGTCAAGGTTTGTATGTACTTCGTTTCGCAAAACTACTTTTATTTTGAAGACTTGTCTATATGTGGTGAAATAAAAAACAAGAGGGCCATGGTGGCCCTGAATCGCTCACCTGAGTATCATCTGCACCAAGAATATAAGAGTTATCTTACTGACCTTGGCATGAAATAGGTCATGGTCAACACAGGGTCATAATTTGAAAGGAGCTGTGTTAGTGTAGTGGATAACACGCTGGATGACCAATTCAGGGGTCGCAAGATGGTTTGCCCACATCTGCACTCCTTTGGATGAGACTTTAAACTGCGGTCCTGTCCCCGTATGACCTAGTTGTTGGTTGGACGTTAAACCTGAGTTAACTCACTCACTCATAATATGAAGAAACTATGATGAGACCGAGTCCCTAATGCCATATACCAAGTTTCATTGCAGTTGGCCAATCAACTTAGTGACCTAGTTTTTGAACCAATATAATCCATATTCAAACATAAGCTTGATACTATTTAAACAAACATTCTGACAAAGTATCATGAATATTCAATGGGAAATGAAGCCTCTTATTGCATAAACAAGGGCTTTCTAAGACATGACCTAGTGACCTAGTTTTTAAACTAAAATGACCCAATTTCAATCTTCGCCTGATATCAGTGAGATAAACATTCTGACAAAGATTCATGAAGATTGAATCAAAACTATGCCCTATGGAATGTAAGTAAGGTTTTTCTCAGATATGACCTAGTAACCTTATTTTTGGCCTGACGACCCAGTTTTAAGAAGACTGGATCAAAACTGTGCCTTCTAGAGTAACCACCCGTTTTTTTCTAAGTTTAGACCTCGTGACCTAGGTCTTGACCAGACAATACTCAGTTTCAATCTTGGCCTATATTTTATGGATATAAACATTCTGACAAAGTTTCATGAAGACTGGATAAAAATGCCCTCTAGAGTGCACATAAGGTTTTTATAAGATCTGACCTTGTGATCTAATTTTTGACCCGACATGACTCAGTTTCAACCTTGAACTAGTTTAATTGAGATAAACATTCTGACAAAGTTTCATTAAGATTGGATCAAAACTGTGCCCTCTAGAGTGTACGAAAGGTTTTTTGTTGAGATTTGACCTAGTGACCTATTCTGAGAAATCTAAAATTTGAGATTGATTTAGACTCTTATTCAAGATCATCGTCTTTTATATTATTTGGATCCTTTTTGATACTAATCAGTCTTTGAAGCGACTACCCTTTTAAAATTAAGAAATTACAGTGTGTTGTTTTTCTCTGGTTTCGTCACCAGATTTTGTCAGGGTCACTGACGAGGCTATATTAGCCGAAACTACGTAGTCTGGCCCATGTTCCTTCTTCTGACTGTATTCTCTGCTCTTGAAGGAACTATTTCAGATTGAATTTGAGCCGACATAAACCAGTTTCAGATCTGGCATTGATATTATGGAAATAAACATTCTGGCTAAGTTTCATGAAGATTGAATAAAAAACTGTGCTCTATGGAGTGTACATAAGATTTTTCTAAGATTTTACATAGTGACCTAGTTTTTGATAAGACAATACCCATTTTCAATTTAATACTAGATTTTTTGGCGATAAACATTCTGACAAATTTTCATGAAGATTGGATCAAAATTCTGCTCTCTAAAGTGTACACAATGTTTTTCTCAGATTTGACCAAGTGACCTAGTTTTTCACCCGACTTGATCCAGTTTCAAAGTTGGCCTAGAGAAAAAAACATTCTGACATAGTTTTGTGAAGGTTAGCTCAAAACTGCGACCTCTAGAGCGTACACAAGGTCTTTCTTATATCTGACCTAGTGACCTAGTTTTAGACCAGACATAACCACTTTAAACTTTGCCCTAGATATTGTGACCAAGAACATTCTGACAAAGTTTAAAAAAGATTGGATCAAAATTGTGCCCTCTAGAGCGTAAAAAAGGCTTTTCTAAGATTTGACCTTGTGATCTAGTTTTTAATCTGACATGATCAAGTTTCATAATTGGCCTAGATATTGTGACGATAAACATTTTGACAAAGTTGCATGAAGATTGGATCAAAACTGTGATCTGAGAGCATACACAAGCTTTTTCTAATTTTTGACCTAGTGACCTAGTTTTTGACTGGACATGACCCTGTTTCGAATTTGGCCAAAATTTTTTAAAGACTTACATTTTAATATAGTTTCTTGAAGATTGGATGAACACTATGCCTACTAATGTGTACTCAAGGTTTAAGATTTGCCCCTGTGACCTTATTTTTAATTAGACATAACCCAGTTTGAAATTTGACCTAGATTTACTAGAGATGATCATTCTGACAAAGATTCATGAAGATTGGATCAAAACTGTGCTCCCTAAACAGTGCACAATGTTTTTCTCAGATTTGACCTGGTGATCTAGTTTTTCACCCGACTTGACCCAGTTTGAAACATGACCTAGATAATGAAAGGATAAACATTCTGACAAAGTTTCATGAAGGTTGGCTCAAAACTGCGACCTCTAGGGCTTAAACAAGGTCTTTCTTATATCTGACCTTGTGACCTAGTTTTTGACCAGGCATGACCCACTTTCAAATTTAACCTAGATATTGTGACCATTAACATTCTGACAAAGTTTCAAACAGATTGAATTAAAACTGTGCCCTCTAGAGCATACACAATGATTTTCTAAGATTTTATCTAGTGACCAGGTTTTTGATCCGACATGACCCAGTTTCCAAATCATCCTAGATATTTTGACGAAAAACATTTTGGCAAAGTTTCATCAGGAATTGATCAAAACTGTGACCTTAAGAGCATACACAAGCGTTTTCCAATATTTGACATGGTGACCTAGTTTTCGACTGGACATGGCCCTATTTCAAACTTGGCCAAGATTTTTAAAGACTAATTTTTTGGTATAGTTTCATGAAGATTGGATCAAAACTGTGCCCTCTAAAGTGTACACTAGGTTTTTTTAAGATTTGACCCTGTGACCTTATTTTCGACTAGACATGACCCACTTTCAAACTTGGCCTAGATTGTATGGAGATAAACATTCTGACAAAGATTTATGAAGATTGGATCAAAATTGTGCCCTCTAGGGCGTACACAAGGTTTTCTAAGATTTGTTCTAGTGACCTAGTTTTTCACCCGAAATGACCCAGTTTCAAACTTGGCCTAGATATTGAGAGGATAAACATTCTGGCAAAGCTTATGAAGGTTTGGCTCAAATCTGTGCCCACTAGAGTGTACAAAATGTCTTTCTAATATTTGACATAATGACCTAGTTTTTGATCTGACATGACCCACTTTCAAATTTGTCCTAGATATTGTAACGATAAACATTCTAACAAAGTTTCAAAAATATTGGATAAAAACTGTGCCCTTTACAGCGTACGCAAGGTTTTGCTAAGATTTGACCTAGTGACCTGGGTTTTGAGCCGACATGACCCAGTGCCAAACTCGACCTAGATATTGTGACGATAAATATTCTGACAAGGTTTCTTGAAGATTGTAGAAAAACTATGCCCTCTAGATATTGTGACCATTAACAGTCTGACAAAGTTTCAAAAAGATTGAATTAAAACTGTGCCCTCTAGAGCGTACACAATGATTTTTAAGATTTGATCTAGTGAACAGGTTTTTGATCCGACATGAACCAGTTTCAAAATTGTCAAAGATATTTTGATAAAAAACATTTTGACAAAGTTTCATGAGGATTTGATCAAAACTGTAACCTTAAGAGCATACACAAGCTTTCTTTAATATTTGACCTAGTGACCTAGTTTTGACTGGACATGACCCAGTTTCGAACTTGGCCAATATTTTTTAAAGACTAATATTTTGGTATAGTTTCATGAAGACTTGATCAAAACTGTGCCCTCTGAAATGTGCACACTATGTTTTTCTAAGATTTGACCCTGTGACCTTATTTTTAATTAGACATGACCCCGTTTCAAACTTGGCCTAGATTGTATGGAGATAAACATTCTGACAAAGATCTATGAAAATTGGATTAAAATAGTGCCCTCTAGGGTGCACACAAAGTTTTTCTAAGATTTGTTCTAGTGACCTACTTTTTCACCCGAAATGACCCAGTTTACAACTTGGCCTAGATATTGAGAGGATAAACATTCTGACAAAGTTTCATGAAGGTTGGCGTAAATCTGTCCCCACTAGAGTGTACAAAATGTATTTCTAATATTTGACATTATGACCTAGTTTTTGATCTGACATGACCCACTTTCGAACTTGTCCTAGATATTGTCATGATAAACATTCTAACAAAGTTTCAAAAATATTGGATAAAAACTGTGCCCTTTACAGCGGACACAAGGTTTTGCTAAGAATTGACCTAGTGACCTGGGTTTTGACCCTACATGACACAGTTTCAAACTTGGCCAAGATTTTCAAAGATAAACATTCTGATAAAGTTTCATGAATATTGTATCAAAACTATGCCCTCTAGAGCGTACACAACCTTTTTCTAATATTTGACCTAGTGACCTCGTTGTGCGACCCGACATGATCCAGATGCAAAACCTGGCCTAGACTTTTTGTTTAAAATCTAACATTCCGACAGTTTCATGAAGATTGGATCGAAAGTGTGCCCTCCAGGATGTACACAATTTTTTTTCTAAGATTTGACCTAGTGACCTAGTTTATCACCCGAAATGACCCAGTTTCAAACTTGGCCTAGATATTGAGAGGGTAAACATTCTGACAAAGTTTCACGAAGGCTGGCTCAAAACTGTGTCCTCCAGAGTGTACACAAGGTCTTTCTAATATTTGACATAATGACCTAGTTTTTGATCTGACATGACCAACTTTCAAACTTGTCCTAGATATTGTAACGATAATCTTTCTAACAAAGATTTAAAAAGATTGGATAAAAACTGAGCCCTTTACAGCGTACACAAAGTTTTGCTAAGATTTGACCTAGTGAGCTGGGTTTTGAGCCGACCTGTCCCACTTTCAAACTTGGCCTAGATATTGTGACGATAAACGTTCTGACAAGGTTTCATGAAGATTGTATCAAAACTGTGCCCTCTAGAGCGTACACAACGTTTTTCTAAGATTTGACATAATGACCTAGTTTTTGATCTGACATGACCAACTTTCAAACTTGTCCTGGATATTGTAACGATAATCTTTCTAACAAGGATTCAAAAAGATTGGATAAAAACTGAGCCCTTTACAGCGTACACAAAGTTTTGCTAAGATTTGACCTAGTGAGCTGGGTTTTGAGCCGACCTGTCCCACTTTCAAACTTGGCCTAGATATTGTGACGATAAACATTCTGACAAGGTTTCATGAAGATTGTATCAAAACTGTGCCCTCTAGAGCGTACACAACGTTTTTCTAAGATTTGACAAAGTGACCCGACATGACCCAGTTTCAGATCTGGCATTGATATTATAGAAATAAACATTCTTGCGGAAGATTGAATAAACATGTACTCTAGGGAGTGTACACAAGGTTTTTTTAAGATTTGACATAGTGACCTAGTGTTTGATCAGACAAAACCCATTTTCAATTTTATTCTAGATTTCATGATGATAAATGTTCTAACAAAGTTTCATCAAGATTGGATCAAAACTGTGCTCCCTAAACAGTGCACAATGTTTTTCTCAGATTTGAACTAGTGACCTAGTTTTTCACCCGACTTGATCCAGTTTAAAACATTACCTAGATATTAAGAGGATAAACATTCTGACAAAGTTTCATGAAGGTTGGCTCAAAACTGCGACCTCTAGAGCTTAAACAAGGTCTTTCTTATATCTGACCTTGTGACCTAGTTTTTGACCAGGCATGACCCACTTTCAAATTTAACCTAGATATTGTGACCATTAACATTCTGACAAAGTTTCAAAAAGATTGAATTAAAACTGTGCCCTCTAGAGCGTACACAATGATTTTCTAAGATTTGATCTAGTGACCAGGTTTTTGATCCGACATAAACCAGTTTCCACATTGTCAAAGATATTTTGACGAAAAATATTCTGACAAAGTTTCATGAGGATTTGATCAAAACTGTGATCTTAAGAGCATACACAAGCTTTTTTTAATATTTGACCTAGTGACCTAGTTTTTGACTTGACATGACCCAGTTTCGAACTTGGCCAATATTTTTTAAAGACTAATATTTTGGTATAGTTTCATGAAGACTGGATCAAAACTGTGCCCTCTAAAGTGTACACAATGTTTTTCTAAGATTTGACCCTGTGACTTTATTTTTAATTAGACATGACCCAGTTTCAAATTTGGCCTAGATTGTATGGAGATAAAAATTCTGACAAAGATTTATGAAGATTGGATCAAAATAGTGCCCTCTAGGGTGCACACAAAGTTTTTCTAAGATTTGTTCTAGTGACCTACTTTTTCACCCGAAATGACCCAGTTTACAACTTGGCCTAGATATTGAGAGGATAAACATTCTGACAAAGTTTCATGAAGGTTGGCTCAAATCTGTGCCCACTAGAGTGTACAAAATGTATTTCTAATATTTGACATAATGACCTAGTTTTTGATCTGACATGACCCACCTTCGAACTTGTCCTTGAAATTGTAATGATAAACATTCTAACAAAGTTTCAAAAAGATTGGATAAAAACTGCGCCCTCTACAGCGTACACAAGGTTTTGCTAAGAATTGACCTAGTGACCTGGGTTTTGACCCTACATGACACAGTTTCAAACTTGGCCTAGATATTGTGACGATAAACATTCTGACAAAGTTTCATGAATATTGTATCAAACCTATGCCCTCTAGAGCGTACACAACCTTTTTCTAATATTTGACCTAGTGACCTCGTTGTGCGACCCGACATGACCCAGATGCAAAACCTGGCCTAGACTTTTTGTTTAAAATCTAACATTCTGACAGTTTCATGAAGATTGGATCGAAAGTGTGCCCTCTAGGATGTACACAATTTTTTTTCTAAGATTTGACCTAGTGACCTAGTTTATCAACCGAAATGACCCAGTTTCAAACTTGGCCTAGATATTGAGAGGGTAAACATTCTGACAAAGTTTCACGAAGGCTGGCTCAAAACTGTGTCCTCCAGAGTGTACACAAGGTCTTTCTAATATTTGACATAATGACCTAGTTTTTATATGACATGACCTTTTTTAAACCAGGTATAGATATTGTAAAGATAAACATTCTGACAAAGTTTCAAAAAGCTTGGATCAAAACTGTTCCCTCTAGAGCGTACACAAAGTTTTTTCTAAGATTTGACCTAGTGACCTGGGTTTTGACCCGACGTGACCCAGTTTCAAACTCTTCCTAGATATTTTGACGATAAACATTCTGACAAAGTTTCATATAGATTTGATCAAAACTTGGCCCTCTAGAGCGTACGCAAGCTTTTTCTATTTTGTGCCTAGTTGTGGACCCGACATGACCCAGTTTAGAACTTGGCCTAGATTTTATAAAAACTAACATTCTGACAAAGTTTCATAAAGATTGGATCAAACCTGTGCCCACTAGATGGTACACAAAAGCAAAAGTTGACGGACGCCTGGACGTCCTGACATATGGACACACTAACGACGGACGACGGACATCAGAGTATCTCAAAAGCTGACCCTGAGCACTTTGTGCTCAGTGAGCTAAAAAAGAAAAAAAACTACTCTTATTTTGACAACTTATCTATACACAGAGAAGAGACGTTGAGCAAAATGGTGCAAGGAAACCCTGTAACTGAGACATCAGGTTTAAACACACATATTCTGATGTCAATCTTCCCAAACATAAACCTGTACACAATTCGTTTTACGCGACTCTGCATTTAGACGTATATATTGTGTATTTAATTGACCAATCCCTTCTGCAGCGGATCCGTTTAATAATCTTGATTATGGGATAGCTATGTCATTTCCACGGCTTTTCTATGCGCTTTCCACCATTCCATCGCCGAATTAGTATAGTTAATAAATTTTTATGTGATTTTGGTAGTCTGATGGAGGGAGCAAATCAACAAATCTTACATAAACAACGTTAGTCAAAATAAATACATTGCCATTTACATGTATCGTAATTTGTGACACTTACTTTTGAGGTTCGGGTCTAGATCTTGCGTGCAATACATTGTCTTGATATGACTTACCTTTGTTTCAAGTTATCTTAAAATCTACCCACAGTTGACAAGGCTACAGGTCAGACACGATATTCTGTTTGCCAGATCATATAGCAGGACAGCTTTTTCTCTCATATTTGCATATATAATTTAGGCCCTGTGCTCATATAAGAAACGTCTATCTTATATTAGCAATATTTTTCTTATATTAGCAACCAGACTCTTACAATTTTTATAATATGAACAAAAATCATCTAAGTTGATAGCAGATCATAGGTTTGTGACGTCTCCTAATTTCGATGACGTCACGAAAACCTGTTATGAAACGTCTCTGGCAAACTTGACGCGCGTGACGTGAGAGGCTAAGTAGCATTTTGGTTATGTCCTCTGGAAGATAAAATTGACAACATATCATGTTTTACGTGTTTTTTTCTGTTTTGGTTCTTCTTGGTTGTTTTATGTGTTGTGTGTTGCTATGTTTGTTATTGGTATATTGTTTGTGATGTTAACGATAGCCACGTGACCACCTACATAGGAAATAGTTGACATGGTTGCCGCCGATAATGTCTTTCGTGGTGACTAATTTTGTAATGTCTTTTTCCATATTTTTTATTGTCTTGGGTGGGATCTGAAATTGAATTTTGTCAGCTCCAGAGGTATTTCCTTTTTACTTTTTATACGTTCAACGCGGTTCAGATGATTGGGGACGATTCTGATTAGACTATGCAGATACGCGGGTTGATAATCGTTCATGCCATAACATATCTTTTCTGGCATATACATTAAATATCTAGCCGATGTCAAGGAATTAAAAAGTATGCAAAGACCAGGAACTGAAACAATCAAAATCCAAATCCAGCCCTCAAACCATAGTTGGAAACAACTAAGATTACAAATAATCAAGATACAGAGAACATATGGCCGACCGAGTGAGCAGCTTGTTCCCAAAAGGTGGCCACTCAGCAACCCAAACCGAACCAAAAATAATAATAACATACATAAGGTAAAACATCACAGAAACTCTGACACCAAAAACAGGCAACAAAAAACCACAACAGAACTACCGCCTTGGAACGGTCAGTAATGAATTACTGGGGGGCTTAAATCGATTTTACAGGCCCAACCTCACCCTCAGTTTCTGAAGTGGTACAAAACATTTAGTTGGTTGTTCGGTTCACATGATAACCCTCTAACTCGTCAATGAATCATCACGGTAAACAAATAATCAAATTTCAACACCATGAAGAAGCAAAGACGATGACTCAACAGATACAACGGGCCGTCTGACAGGTGGAGATCCCTGTCCTGCCAAACAACCCCACTGGAAATCTGAAGCAAAAGAAGGTCACCAGTTGAGCCCCGGTGGACCAAGCAACAGACAAAAAGGCTCCGGTCCCAACCAACTAAAATATATAGCTTTAGGTCGGGGCCATCATACTGCATATTCCTCTTTATATGTAGATGATTGATTGATGACCTGCGGTGTTACGGCCGCTCTGACAGTATCCATTGAGGTTGGTAATGGTGTGCAGCAGAGCCTGGTGTTAAAAGAATTCTTCCAGACCGCTAGCTTGATAAGTAAGCGTGTAACCTACTGAGCTATTGGGGTAGTTTAGAGACTGACTAAGAGTATACCAGATACTTTTACGAACCGGCAAAACCAAACATTTCCACATGCATGTAATTCATTTTTGAAGTGGCTGAGCTATATGCATGTATGTCAATGATATTTTTTGCGTAGCAGTTTGCTATGCAAGCAGTCCTTACACTTCCTGGGCAGTCCAGATTTTACTCATACATTATATATATATTTAAAATCCCACACTAAACTGGCTGTATACCAGTGGTGGCCGCGTACCAGTGGTGGCCGTTTGCGTTATGCCCTCGCAATTACCTATTTGTTGTGTTCGGTCATTTTGTAAAAGAAAACAAAACAAACGCCCTCAAAAAAGATTTGTAAAATTATCTGCATGGGAGGCAAAAGGTAAACTATTCCCGGAAGCTACACTCATGCCAGCATCAATGCATTTCCCGGACACGCACATAAATAAATACAGAAATAAACATGTACAAATTGCTTTATTAAGGTTTATCTACCACGAAAAAGGTATAACCTGCAACCAACCTTAAAAAAAGCATCTAAATTCTTGTAATGTACACAACAGCACACATGTAACCATTTTTATGTTTGTGTTCGACGATATATGTAGCAAGTGCCTACGAAATGGCTACGTCACAGTATTTAAGTCCGGTTCTGATAACTGTTTCTGTTGCTTATATTCTGCCTCTGCCGAACGCGCTAAAACTGTTAAAATGTGACAAGGACCACAGAGTAACATCAACATATCATCATTGTTTAACTCATAACAAGTTTTTGGAAAAATGCATCATTCAACGCAGGGCAATCCTGGTGGCCAACACTTGTACGCTACGTTCGTTGGTGATCTAGTTTGAAGCTGTGTCACAGGCACGTGTTAAAATCTGTTAAAAAAGATTAGTATTAAAGCGACAGTTACTCCTAGTTTATTTAATCAAACTATAGAATCAATAAAAACAATATATCGGATACAAGATAAAAAAAAGTGTAACAAAAAACGGTCACCACTGGTAGCCTGCCAGTAGTACACATGTAATTCACTTTAAAATATAAACTGAAAAAAAGTAATCAAGGTCGAGGATTCCATAAAAAAATATCCAAGTGCACAATCGCATGGTCATACCAGATTCTTTGGGCAAGTACGGGTGTAAGCAAACCAAACACAATTTTCAAGAACTGGCCTTAATGTCATTGGCTTTCTTTAACTTTATTCCTTTTGACACACATGTTAAAAGAAAAACCTAAGATCGCATCGATATTGGTATTAATGGATATTTTCTATCTTTGGCTTACCCCTTTCTTCTTTGAGTAATCCGTCCTTATACTTCAACGTACTTCTGGGCTTTATCTGCGCCCAAAAGCTCTATCCTTTACCCCCGCTTGAGTGGACCCTTTGCTCGAAGAATTATATATCACTACCTTACAGACTGCACAGATTCGCAGGATGATCTTATTAATTACTGATCTTGGTTTCGCAAATTAAACCAATGGAAATCACAAATACGAGTAAATGATATGTGTATTAATATGTACAAAATGATAGAAAACACGGGGGAGTAATAGACTGGTGTCAGTCCATTAAATAAAACAATACCATAAATGAATACATAAAAATGAATACATATATCATACTCTATCACTATATTTCAAAGGATGTTGGATTTAATGGACCGGCTAACTTGTTCAAAGCATAAAATTGCTTAACGATATATACAGCTGCAAGTGTTTTTTTAACTCCTTGAAACCATGACCGTCACTGTGTGTTGTATAAACAAGTCTAGTGGGGTTCTTTTAACGATGAAAATTAGTTTTTAATGATCCTGTGTTGATTAAAATATATTTCGAGTGTATAAGTTCATGGATTATGCTACATATTGGTGTAAAAATTATTTTCCGACAAAAGAAAATAAAGCTCTATGTTTCCAAAATTTGGCCACGTTCAAGGATGTATATGACTTATTAAATAAATGCTTACTTTTCACTCATCATCTTTTCTATTCTGTGCTATCCCATAACCTTAAAAAGGTCGTTGGGGCACTATAGATGACTGCGAATCGATCCCTTTCCACCTTGTCTTGTTTTCAGCTGCCCTAGTTGAGCTGGCAAAGTCCATTCGTGTCCACTCTTAAATATTGTCTTCGCACCTATTCCGTCTACACCTTCTTCTTATTCGTTTCACTGTGCCCTGTAGAATCGTCTTTGCTAAACCAGAATACCTCGATATATGGCCAAACCATCTTGGTGTCCGTTTTTTGACCACGGTCAGGAATTCATCATCTTCTCCAATAGCTGCCTGTCTCCTTCTGCGAACCTCCTCATTGGTTATATGGTCCTTGTATGAAATGTTCAGTAGCCTTTGGTAGCCTTTCGTCTCAAAAGCCTGAGTTTTATTTTCTCTAACTTGCCAAGGTCCATGATTCACAGGCTTACAGAAATATGGAAATGACAAGGAAGCGCACCAATGTCACCTATGACCCAAGAGTTATGTTGTTTTCTCTCCAGATTGGCTTCAGTTTTGTAAGGGCCTAAGTGGCTGCGCAATCCTTGAGAGCATCTCCTTTTTAGAGCCATCATCTGAGACAATTGCTACAAGGTATCTTAATCTTGTTATAGACTAAGCTTCTGCTCGTTTACCTTGATCTCCCTAAGTATGCCATTTGCGTAGTTGATAAAGCGCTGGACTACCAATCCAGAGGTCACAAGATCGATCCTCACTCATCAACAAATCTATAAACTATAATATACTTATCTAATGATTATTTCTGTAATGCATAATAAGAGTACACATTGCTCTAGTTATCTCAAAATACACAGCATCCGTATATTAAAGTCACCAAGTAATATTAAAGTACCATTTTTGAGGAATCCTATAGAATATAGAAATTGAATAAAAAAAGAACACCAACAGTTTGAATAGGTGAATAAGTGAACCCGTGTTAACGTCCCGCCAAAAACAACCGGAGAACCAGGGGATCGACTTTTTGCCCCTGAATTGGTAGTCCAGCGCGTTATCCACTACACTTCCGCAGCTCCTACCAGCAATTTGAAAGGTAATAGTAAGACCAATACATGGTATACAAATTTAGCACTCATCCTTGTGAAATCTTCTACCTTTCAGTTTGCACAAGTCAATTTCCAATATAAGAGGTGTGTATTTTTCCTATAAATGCTTATAATTATCTCAGTCAAACAGTTTTAACCTTTAAATTGGTTACAGGTGAGAACCTAAGTAAGCATCGGGGCACGTCTGCTAATTATGCGGGCCATGCTTGCAAGAAAGCTATAATCGTTTAAAATAAGGTCAAATTAAAACGAAACTAGAACATGTGTTTGTAAAACACTATGCCCCCAACTATATGCCTGACTCTAACAAGATCAATGAAAAGAAACAAAAATACAGGTGTGTTAATTTCTTATTTTCTACCTATTTATGAAATATCAAAGCCAAAGCAGTTACGGTTCTTCAGTAATAGAACAACCTTAAAATAATATGATAATAGGCACTGCCTTTAGGCGAGCACATCGCCTTTTACAATGTATGGGCGGTATGATACAGCCTCTTTGGCTGTTACCAAGTTAACTCTAAATATTCAGACAAAAATGCATAGTTGAAGTGTAGCCCCTACTCTGACTACTCACTGTACGATTCTGGATTTAATCTCACAAGTTGTGGTTTGAAATTTGTAATAAAATTATTGATACTCAACAACTGCCAACTACGTCTGACAAACGGACGAGAAACTGACTGAGAACAGCTTTCTCCCCACATCTTTCCCCTCGGAAAACTGGCTATATTTTTTTTTCAGTTTCTTCTCTTTGGCAGTTTCTATTTCCCTCAAACTGCACCTAACACTCAGCCTCCTTGCATTTTGTGAATCACCATGTAGTGATATATGCACAAAAACGGTAAATGTTGATGTCATCTTGATATTTTGGACGGAACGTTTGACGTCATTACGTAACATAGCGGCAGAAATATGTCACTTCCGTTTGGTGTCCTTATGAAAGAAATTGCATTGAAAGTAATGTAATTTAAAGGCAAATATATGCTTTACCAATCCTCTACCATAGACCTTCTGCTCTTTCAAAGCTCGGATCTTTGAATTGCAGGGGCTACGCACCGGCAAGCGAGTGCTCGCTATCATGTGCAGACATGGAAAAGGGCGTAACTCTGTCAATCATGAATGAAACATAACGTAACCATCATCAGATTGATTGACATACCAAATACTATTTACATACCAAAAATTTAATGTCTATGTCTAGGAGTTCAAAAGTTGAAAAACTGCCAAAGTTATTCAAGGGGCATCATCCAGTTAATAGTTATAAAATTAGCTCAAAAGCTCATCAGGTCATCTACACCTTAGACCCTATCATAATGCCAAATATGAATAACCTAGCTCGAATGCGTTTTCCAAAATTTTGCTAACAAACTTACAGTTAATTTTATAAGAAGGGGCTGAACTCTGTCAATAATGAACTCAACATAACTTGATTATCATCAAAATGATTAACACACAAAATACTATTACTACATCAAAAATCAGGTCTCTAGGTCAAACTGTTCAAAAGTTGGAAAAATGCCAAAGTTAACAAAGGGGCATAATTCTATCATTTTTTTTACAAAATTAGCCCAAAAGTAAATCAGGTGATTTACACCTAAGGCCCTACTAGTATGCTAAAATGAGCAACCTACCTAAAATGCTTTTTCCAAAATTTTGCTAACAAGCATACATTTTATTTTTCAAAAAAGGGCCATAACTCTAAAACTGCTTGGTCGATGGAAAAGAAAAAAACATACGGGTCTGCTTATTTTCTATGGTCCATCCACTTATGAAATATCAACGCTCCAGCAGTTACAGTTCTAGAGTAACGGATCATACCTGAGATGTTTTGCAAAAATAAGAAAAAAAGGGCATAACTCTGTCAATAATGAACTCAACACAATGTAATTATCATAAAATCATTGACACATCAGATGCTGTAAGTATACCAAAAGTCAGGTCTCTAGGTCTAACTGTTCAAAAGGTTAAAAAATGTCAATGTTAAAAAAGGGGCATAATTCAGTCATTTTTTACGAAATTAGCCCAAACGTTAATCAAGTGACCTACAGCTTTGTCCATACCAGTATGCCAATTTTGAACAAACTAGCAGAAATACTTTTCCAAACTTTTGCTAACAAACTTACATTCATGTTTTTGGAAAAAGGACCATAACTCTAAAAATACATGGTCGATGGAAAAGAAAAAAATGTGAGTCTGCTTATTTTTAATGGTCTATAAACCTATGAAATACCAAGGCTCCAGCACTTATAGTTCTTGAGTAATGGATCATACCTTAGATGTTTTGCAAAAATAAGATGAAAGGGGCATACCTCTGTCAATAATGAACTTAACATAATGAAATTATCATTAAAATGATTGACACATCAGATTCTATAAGTAAACCAATAATCAGGTCTTTAGGTGAAACGGTTCAAAAGTTGGTAAATGTCAGTGTTAAAACAGGGGCATAATTCAGTCAATTTCTTTGCGAAATGAGCCCAAAGGTGAATCAGGTAATCTACACTACAAATCCTACCGGTATGCCAAAAAATGAACAATGAACAACATAGCTCAAATCCTTTTCCAAAATTTTGCTAACAAACTTAAATTTAATTTATCGAAAAAGGGGCATAAGTCTGAAAGTACATGGCTGATGGAAAAGAAAAAATACGGATTCACTATTTTTTTTATAATCTATCCACCTTATAAAATATCAAGACCCCAGCGTTTGCAGGTCCTAAGTTATGAAACATAGTTAAAATGCTACGGACGGACGTTCTGGACGGATGGACAAGACAAAAGCAACATGTCCCCTAAACTTCTCGAAGTTGGGGAGGGGGGGGGAGGGGGGGCATAAAAAGAATGAAACAAGTGTGTGTCTCAATATACTGAGCCCATTTTTAATGTGTGTAGGTATATTTATTGGCTTTGCTAGAAAAGGTACTTAATTGCATAAGTTCTAACAGAGCAGACTCTGATCAACATGCATATATCCGTGCAGAGCGATCAAAGTCTGCCCTGCTCTTATAAACAACATATGGGAATAATCAAGTCACTGTTTCATCGCCTGTCAACATTTCCAAAGGACTTTTCTTCGGAAACTACTGGCCAATTTAAATTATATTCATATGCAGGTCTCTGGCAAATAGACCTGCATATGAAAATTATACATTTGGTCAGGTCACATTTGCAAGCTGACCTGCATGCCTATATGTGTTTAAATACTTAAAAAATCTATCTAAATCTAAAAAATCGACCAGAACCTAATGGTCCTCTCTTTACTATTTATTTACTACGGCAACTAAGCCTTCTCATGGGCTTGCCAAACTATTGCAGATATAATAGAATACTATTTGGTTTAACGACATTTTATTAACTATAATTATATACATATACTGTAAATTAATGGCATAAGTAACTGGAATCGACGATAAACAAAATGCTTATAAAAATCATTTTCTTCGAATCTTAGAAGACCATCTAAGAACATGGTTTAAGGATTAATGTCAGTATATCTGTACCTCGGCTGACGAAGGAGTAGCCGATTTTCAAGTGCGCCTATTGAAAATCAATGGTAATTTCATGTCTCCATAGCAAGCACATACTAAGTTTGATTGCTTTAGAAACATCCTCTACAAAGGGTTTGCTTTTCTACCTAATTGTTTCCAAGCAGTTGATCTTGTTTTTGTTTGTTTGTTTTTTTCGCAGGTTGGTGCCTTATTTCACAAAGCCAAAGAAACATCTGGCAAACAATAATAATTGATAATTTGTTTTATAAACATATTAATGATATTAATGGGCAAATAAATGAACACATCTCAGTAAGTATTCAGAGATAAACACCGAGTATTTTAATCAGAAGGATCTCCTGAGGATTTGTTCTACCTCTGACTTTATCTGGAAAGGGAGGTAATTGAAAAAAATGCTACTATCCATCAATTTGTGTGTCTGTGGGTGTCTGCGGTTTGATATGGGATCGAAGTTTGTCAGTCCCTGAGAATTTTCTGACTTACTTTAATTTGTCTAGAGGAGTAACCTAAGAACAAAACCTGATAGCTGGGCAGATATGTGAAATAATTGTGCACTTTTTGATAAAAGCATGAAATTTGGCACAATGCTAGACAAAGCTATTCTAAGCATTTTCAGGGTGGATGCCAAGCCGGAAAATTCCATTTATGGCGGCCATCTTGAATTTCAAAATGGCCACCACTGAAACTGCATTTTATGACGAACAGGATCGGAAATCATTAGAAAGACCGGTTTTGTGTTTCTGAACATGTTTAGCTGAACTTTCGCCATGATTTTCTCGAACTTGTCTGTTAATCGGCATTTCTAATCTATGCTCCTGGGCGTAGACATGACACTAATCGATAATTACATGTTTGTAAGTAATTAGTATAGAAATGGAATACAGTGAATCACAATTCCTTACCACCTGGTGAACAAAACCTTTCAAAATTTCATTGTTTTGCAGATTTAATTCTTTTTCTAGCGAATAAAAATTATTAACTGGATGACGATAGTAATTGTCTTACTTGTTATTTTTTCTTGTTGCTTTAGTCTACATATTAAATCATTTTGCCTAACTCATAATTTATAAAAGAAACAAAAAACATAGTTGAATCCTTAAACGTATTTGAGTTTATTTTAATGCACAAAGTTATATAAGGATTTAAAAGGAAAACAAATCATATTCGATGTGTAACGTACATAACAGTAGCAAAGGTACTAACAAACAACAATAATCTAAAATAAATCAAAATTGACGGTTGATAAATGTGGTCCTTACTGAACTAACACTATTATTCATTTTCAAATTATGCACATAATAGAGAGAACAGATTGGCTTCTTTTGAATTAGTCAATACAGCACTGAAAAATTACTTAAATCTAGAACGAAACATTTTTGTAAGAGTCCATACAATTTTGAAGAATGACTTCGAGAAATAGATACACGTGTAAATGGTAACTAGTGTATCCTCAGTTTGATCTGTATTTCATCTTAAGTAGCCAGAAGCATATGCCACTATATTGGAAAACCATCGTTGTATGTTTTTAACTATAATTATATGATTTAAACATGTATCTGAAGGTAGGTTTAGTGGTAACGTTGAGTAACACAGTTGTAGTTCGTATATAATTGTAAGTGGTGTCAGATAATTAGAACTGCCAACTGTCGTAAAGAGTCAGTTTCAGACTGCAGCTAGGCTTTCAATGCTTTCAGTGTTAACCTGTCAACTATATTCACATATTCAGATACATGTAGTATACGTAGATTTTCAATATTTCCTGTAGTACAACAGGAAAAACAAAGATCTTTACGAATGGCATACTCTGGCTCTGACTCTTTTAAATATAGTTTTGCAGCAGCTTCACTATAATAACCTTTTAATGACACATTGGACAAGTAAATATTAAGGGTTAAGGTTGAATATCACGTTAAATGTGTACCTGAGTGGTAATAAACGTTATCTGTTTGCATACATGTACCTCTCATCAATTATACTGCCGCATATGGCAGTAAGGAAAACGAAAAAAGTGCAAATCTTTATAGTGAGACATGGAAATTAGAGCTTTCCCATCATCTTCTGTTCACGAATTATAACTTTTACTATAAAAAGACATAATCTTTCCCGATCAGGTAATTTTGCACCACCATCTTTGCATATCACGGCTTACTATTATCAACACCTAAAATATTACAACAGCATAATAACTTTCAAACAACTTGGAGTAAATTGTTTATTGTAGTAGTATATTCTTTTATATTGTCAAGTTGTATTGAGAACACTGTTCATAAGCAGAAGGACTTCATCATGAATAAATTATTTACTCTCCACCCCCACCTCCCCTACCCCTTTCCCGAAATCATTACAACAAACTATGCAAAAAGATTAATTAGAATAACATTTAATTTGGTTAGTCCCTGACATGTATAGGTATTACTTATTTTATTTGTTTCTGGGTTACATAACGTTTTACTACATATAAGGTGTGACTGATTAGTAAATTGCCCAATAAAATGGTTGTATACATTACTTGTTATGTCATGCCTTTAAATCCCTAAGTAGTAACATTAATGTTGATTACTACATGTAGTCTTTTTTTCATTTGCCATTGCATTTTGTGCAGTTGGAACACTGCAGATTATTATTACTTGTAAAAATAAAATATTTGTCAATAACAACAACTTAAGTTTCCATATTTAGGCACCCCTCAAGAAACTGTTATATATATAAGCATTGATAAGGTAAGAAAAAATAATAAAACAAAACTTCGGCATAGAATGAAGATCGCGTAAAAGGAAGAATTTATCGAAACCAGCTTCAAATATACACATAGCATATTACTCAACTCCCCGTATCATTAGCTTTCAGTTCATGTTTCGATATTTTATTCCCAAAGTCCTGTTTAAGGCATCAGAGGTAGGAGCATTTCAAAAAAGAGAACGTAAAGCTGTGTTGTAAAACTTGTAGTATTTCGACATTATGCAGTATGTTATTTTATTTTATATGATGGTTTTAGTTGAGAAATGGCATTTCTTGTGTAACGTATACTACTTACAGAACCTCAACTAAAGTAAATGCGCTCTGCAACCCAAGTTTACATGTAACATTCTGTTCCCAAAATCTTCAAATGTCTGTTTATATTTCCCTAACCAACAGTCTTTCTTTTGTTTGCACTAAATACGCTACATCTTTTCAATAAACACTGTAAGAAAATGCTCTTGTATGTTTTGTAGATTACATGTCATACTAGACGCTGTTATACTACTAAAATAACGCTTGTGGGGCGCTATTTTTATAAGACTGACTGTTGACTGCATATCTCTTGACTTTACTTCTACATAAAGTGCTGTCTTACAACGACAGGGCTTTATTTTCCCCACAGTGATGTCTCTGTTGTTTTATTTAATTTAACTTTTTTAATCATTTTTTATAATAAATATCATGTATGCTAGTATCATTAAAAGGATGACAAAACAGCTAAGTAGTTAGGCAAGTACGTTATTAATAATGTTAATTTAGGTAATAAAATGCCAGAAAAGAGTGAATGTCCTCAGAGCTTTTCATGTCTAGAAACATTATTAGTTTGCAGTATCCTATTTTTCGTAACGTATAAAACACACGTCATGTCACCTTCAACCTTCAACCTAACTATTAAAGTGTCAGAGGTCTCAAGAAGCAGCATTTCTTAAGAACTGAAAGAAGTTCATATTTATAATAATTTTGAGACACAGTGAAGAAAGTTCAAAAGTGGTATTATAATGGACTTTTATGACTAAATGTTATTTACGTTACCTCAAGTAGTTACAATGATAAAACAAATCATGCAGACTGTAATTAGTCAACTATTTGAAGATAGAAAAAAAGGGTGAAAGGCTGACAGAAACAAAACGAAATGTTTCTGCATTCAAATTATATGGTTCTATGGAAATATAAATATGTAATTTACACATGTGGGCTTAACCGATAATCAGAGGGTTTACAGGTATAAACCAACACAATTTTAATAGGAACTTCTGCAAACACTACTCTCTAGAGTTCCTCCATATGACAGGGGAGGGGGGGGGGGCTTTTATCAGCTCAAAGTCTATACAAAATGTAATGGGCTCTGATCAGTATGAAACTTACATATAAGGCAGACGCCATTTTGAAAAATCAAGATGGCCGCCGAAATAGGCAAAATTCAGCTTGGCATCCGCCCTGAAAATTCATATTTTGGTCCAATCTAACTATGTACCAAATTTCATGCTTTTATCAAAAAGTGCACAATTCGGCCAAAATTTGTTACATATCTGCCCCACTATGATATTAATTTCACCATATCTGCACTGTAAAGGTTAAAGTGTAATTCTATTTTTTTTCAATGGAAAATTAGCGGTAGTTTTATTTTACAAGAGCAGCCAAGAATATGAACGATAGGAATGGCACTAAGATTTCTTGAAACATAGAAAAACGCTTGCCTTAATACAATTCTGCAATCGTTCAGCATCCAGATTTATGAATACCCAGGAGGTGTTTGTGTAATATTTTCCAGACGTTATAACGTTACACACAGTAAGAATAAATTCTACTTTTTCCAGTGAAAGTAGTAAAAGGATGGACAATGGTAAGGAATTAACGCAAATCAATTACCATATCTCACCCTCATAACTAAAATTAAAAGAAGCGCACACACCAATTAACAAAACAAATGACACGCATGGTTTACTGAATGAACAGCTCTGTTTTCGAACAGTTGGTCATTCAGCCATCCTATTTGAAAATAGGATCAACATCTATGTTTACTTTTTTTCAAATTTAAATTACAAAACACAAAAAAGAGGAAGAATAGACAGCTATTCAGGTGACATTATTGCTAGAGACCATAGATAAGCCCACATAACAACATGTAACATTAAAATACCAGAACAGAAGTACTGCATTGAAATGGTCTATAATAGATTACTGGGGGCGGGGGATAAACTAGTTTTCCTGGATCCAAATCTTCGCCCTCTGCTTCTGCAGTAATTGGAAACTATAAAGTTAGATGACTGGTCTGCTTGAAAAATTCCTTACCCATCAATGACTCATAGCAAGAAACTAACAAATCACGAGTAAGACCTGTGATAAATCAGAGATGAGGACTCGACAGATACATTCATTTTAAGGCCTGAAGATCTCTCGAGTGTCAAATAACACCATTTTAATACTGGATCAAACGAAATCCACTTGTTGAACCTCGAATGACCAAGCAACAGGCAAGACATGTCTGGTATCTGTGATAGTTACTCTAAATATTCTGACAAAGTAGAAGACAGTTTTTTTAAAGTCGTGGTCACAAATTAAAAATTCACATCACATTTCCCTTTCCCGGTTCTGTAGCTACGGCAATATCAATCGCTAATTTACAAAGAAAAGTACTTTTAAGAGCTTTACATTCTACATCTATAAATGTATGTTTTAGGATTACCGACAATGAACCAGATAATGTATGGTGCTATATGACTCGTTTGATGTGCATTAATGATAGCCAGTCAAAGTCCGAAACACAGATATTTTCATTTGGTTGAATGTAAACTTCCCCAAATTTGACTTTAATCGCAGCCTTTTGTATAACACGCTCGTACGACGCATTACCCCGTAAGTTGTTCTTATGAAAATAAATTGTTCATATTTGAAGATTTGAGTACTCCTGGTTTGTGTGTTTGATTTCTTCACAGGCTTCATATTCTGAGTTGACAATAGAGTCACCTATCTGCTCAGGTTCTCCAGTATCTACTGAAAGTAAACAAATGAGCCGCGTCACAAGATAACCAACAATGTAGTTGTGCGCCCAGTGCAGACTCAGATAAGCCTGGGTATCCACAAATTCTGATCAGACTCTTCGTTTGCAGCGTAAAGGGTAGTTTATGGTCTCAGCTACATACGTGCGGACAGCGAAGACTCTGATCAGACTGGGCCAATGCCCACAATGGGCGCACAACCACTTTGTTGGTTTGTCGTGTCGCGGCTCAAACAAGTTTCACGTTAGAGAACATGTACTTGTGTTCTCATGTGTGTACTGTTATTCCCAGACAGGTATATGAACTATTAACATTTTTGTTTCTATTCGACACACTTCAGCAACGCGTTTTTAGTAGAAGGTATGTCCCACAAAAGATGCTGAAACATAGGAAACGTAGGTTTGACATGCCGAAACCCATATCTTACAGCTAAACACTGACTTGCCGCATATTGCATGACGTATCTTGTGTATCATTGCCAAGATTTAATAGAAATTGTTGAAGATTGTGGCATATCAAACTGGTATATAAAGTCATCTAAATGAGTACATGAAAACTTCTGAGTACAATAGGTCAAGGTCATTCTATACTCTGTAACCTTGGTCTTTATAAACATCTCCTCAAAAGTTGATAGGCTAATTGTTACCAATTTCACATAAAGGTCTACAGGGGTTAAGGGAACGGAAAGGGGGGTATCAATAAGGTGGGTTTTCTGCATCCTACCAAAGTTTTATTTTTTTGACTGATGTTATACTCTAGTGTGTCTAGTTTATTGAACCATATGTGACTTTGGTCGGAAAGCCTTAGTTACTTAGCTATGGGTCCAAAGAGGTGGGTGGGGTAATCCAACATGGTTTTAGCCTGTCTTGTAAAAACATTCTCATTTAGTAGAAGAGTATAGCAGACATACAGGATTTGATAAAATGATTAACAGAGCATCTAAACTATATTTCCATATCATTTTATTTGGTCTAATTTAAACATATGTTGTCAAAAAAGACTTCCTTTGACATTTAGCATTTTTTGATATTTTTGACCTCAATTTTCAATATTTCTTGGCCTTATTGTTAAATGAACAGACATGTTCTCATCAAACTCGTGTCAAGGAAGAACCTTGAGAAGGACATTCAGATGATGTGACCAGAATATCACAATAGCATAGTTTTCATGGTCGACTGAACACATAAACTTGCTTGGAAGATGGTTTTCTTTCTATTTTGACCTAGAATTACGGACCTTCGGTCAAATTACTATTTTAACTGCTATATTATGGCCCACGCCCCCGCCGCTAAAGGTGAGGGAATACATATTGACTTCAGTGCGGATCTCGTTGGCATCTGCAATTGTGTATGTGCCACATATTAAGTCCTTCTGTGACCTTGGAAACAAGGTCAAGGTCATCAAAATCTGACCTTGACCTTGTTTCCAAGGTCAAAGTATGTGACCCAGACACAGATGCAGACGCCAAGGAGATCCGATCTGAAGCCAATATGTATTCTTTCACCTTTAGTGACGGGGATGTAGGGCATAATATAGCAGTTAAAATAGTAATTTGGCCAAAGGTTCGTACTTCTAGGTCAAAATTAAATGAAAAAACATCTTCTGAGCAAGTTTATGTGTTCAGTCGACCATGAAAACTAGGTCATTGTGAAATTCTGGTCACATCATCTGAATGTCCTGGTCAGGGTGCTTCCTTGACATTAGTTTGATGACAACTGGTCTGTTTTTTTAACCATAAGGCCAAGAAATATTGAAAATTGAGGACAAAAATGTTGAATGTCAAAGGAAGTCTTTTTTGACAACATATGTTCAATTTAAACCAAATAAAATGATATGGAAATATCGTTTAGATGTTCTGTTAATCATTAGCTCGCCTGAACGAAAGTTCAGGAAGAGCTATTGTTGTCACCACGGCGTCGGCGTCCGCGTCCGCGTCCGCGTCAGCGTCAGCGTCAGCGTCCGCGTCGCGTCCGGATTGGATGTTTTGGTTAAAGTTTTTTAAAGACCTATATCTCCCTAACCCATGGATGGATTCTTTTGATACTTGCACTGTAGTTAGATATTGGTCCAAAGTTAAACATGGTACCACCCCCACCCCACTCCTTGACCTTGATGTCAAGGTCATGGACTTAGAAAATTGGGAGTTTTTGGGACCGGATGTTTTGGTTAAAGTTTTCTAAAGCCCAGTATCTTCTTAACCCATGGATGGATTCCTTTGATACTTGCACTGTAGTTAGATATTGGTCGGAAGTTTTCCAAGGTACTACCCCCACCCCCCTCAGTGACCTTGATGTCAAGGTCATGGACTTAGAAAATTGTCTTTTTATTGATTGGATGCTTTGGTTAAAGTTTTTTAATGACACATATCTCCTGAACCCATAGATGAATTCTTTTTATATTTGCACTGTAGTTAGATATTAGTCCAAAGTTTTACAGAGTACTACCCCAGCCCTGCTCAGTGACCTTGATGACAAGGTCAGGGACTTAGGAAATTTGGTCTTTATTAAAGTTTTCTAATTGCGTACTGATTCATAATGCATGGCAGAGATTTAGTTTACACTTGAACTGATGTTAGACACTTTTTTGAGTTTTTACAAAACGCTATATACTTACCCGACTGGATGACCTTGATGTCAAGGTCATGGACTTTGAGTTTTGTCTTAAAGATTTTGATTAGTTTTATAGCAATGAAGACATAATTTCACAGTGCCACAATGGACTCAGTTGATACTAATACTTGGACTGATGTTAGATAATGGTTAAAAGCTTTGATACATCCTAACCCTGCCCTCCTCCCCCCTACTCCTTAGTTCTTTGACCTCAAGCTCATGGACTTTGAAATTTAATGTGGATTTTTATTCTTTATTTTAAGACATTTCTGAGATAGCTTTTGTTTATAAATATGTTGTCATTATGGACATGCTTGCCGGAAGTTTTATACATAGCAGTCCACACCACCATAGCGACTGTGTGATGGGCAAGCACCTATTCAGGCGAGCTATGCTGTCAGGCGACAGCTCTTGTTTTATCAAATCCTGTCTGTCTGCTGTACTCGTCTACCAAATGAGAATGTTTTTACAAGACAGGCTAAAACCATGTTGGATTACCCCACCCACTTCTGTGGACCCATAGCTCAGTAAGTAGGGCTTTCCGACCAAAGTCACATATGGTCCAATAAACTAGACACATTAGAGTATACCATCTGTTAAAAAAAGAAAACAATGGTAGGATGCAGAAAACCCACCTTATTGATACCCCCTTTGTTTAAACAGTCTAGACTACATGGCAATTATGGCCGACACGCCCATATATGTTAAAGATTTTTAAAAATCTTCTTTCAAAGAACAAATTGACCGTTGGCCATAAAATTTGGTATGTAGCATTAAATACACAAGTATTAACACGATTCTTAAAACGATGACCTTGAATTGGCCTTGATCCTTTTACAGTAGGATGAAATTTGGTTTTTTGTGTTTTTATTTGGGAAAATGCTAAAACATAAGGTTTCATAAAATTGTTGAAGAATTTGACACAAAATCTTTGTACATAAAATCATCTAAATGAGCACATGAAGTCATTCTTTGACCTTTGACCAAGGTTTCTCATATTTCGACAATGTCAAGCATATCTTAAAAATAAACTGCGGCAATTGTAACCAAATTTCATAAGAGACTCTAGTGGTTTATGTACGAAAATTTGTTAAAACGGCCCAGGTCACATGACCAACATGGCATATGGCTTTGAAATTTGGTATGTAGCATCAAGTACTACCAAAATAATGTTCAAACAACGACTTCAGGTTCACCTTATTTTACTTTACGGCAATGTCAAAATTGGTTCCTGATGCTTTTATTTAGGAAAATGCTAAAACATAAAATTTCATGACATTTTTGAAAATTTTTGCATTGAACTTTGAGTATACAGTCATCAAATTAAGTACAAGAGGTCAAGTTCATTCTCTGGCTTTTGACAAAGTTTTCTCATATTTAAGGAGTTAAAATTCCTCCTCAAAAACCACTGGGTCGATTGGCCTGTAGTAGGACGGCGAAAAAATGATTGCTCAATCGGTCTAGGGTACATGACCAACACGGCCGCCACGCCAAAATATGGTATAACCCGTACAAATCTTATTCTCGAGAACAAATTTACTGATGGCTTTGAAACTTGGTATGCATCACTGGATACTCAAGTACTTCCAGTATTAGTCAAATAATGACCATGGTTTGATCTTGACCTTTTTATAACAAGGTTCCTGATGATTGTAATTGGGAAAATGCTAGAAAATAATAGTTCGTGGAAAATATAGAAGATCTTGGCATCAATAAGGACTAGGAAGATGAAGATCTTTCCTTGTCCTTTGACCTTGGACTCAAATAATTCGACAATTTCAAGCTTCCCCTCAAATTCCACTGAGCCAATTGTTATAAACTTGTCACCTTTTAAAGTCTTCTGCCCTGGAACAAAAGATTGATGACCTTGAACCATTTACATATAAATAGCATTGGGTACTCGAAATATATCAAGATCATTCCAATTATAACTTTGGATTGATCTTGACCTTTTTACAGCAAGGTCAAGTTTCTTCATGGAGCGTTTAAATGAGAAAATGCGGTTATATTTTAGTATATCCTATCAACTATCTTTGTACTTCAAAATTTCTGAATACCAGAGGTCATGGTCATTCTTTGGCCTTTGTCCACGGTCACTTATATTCCAACAGTGCCAGACGTCACCGTCAAACGAAACGACTGAGCTAATTAAAGCAAAATGTTATACGGAACCTTCAAGAACCAGGAAAACGATCATAGTGACACTTTCCATGGAGGCTCGCGAAGCAGATTGGCTCCCTGGTGTGTCAGAGTAGCTTGTAACTGTAGCAGAATCTAAGTATATTTTATCTCAGGTCATGTTAAAGCCCTACAAATTTCGGAGAAAAGTTCTCAACATGACCGAAATTGTTTACTGGGACGCTAATCTACATTTAAACGAGGAAACGACAGTTTGTTTGAGTCGTTTTGGTCACATTACTGGGATGTCGTTATGCCTATATATGATACATACTGTTTAATATCTTTTTCTCCATAATGGCTTATGACAGTGAAACTGATATGCCGCATTTGGAATCCATATACAATCAGGATTGTTTAAATGATGACCCTAGTTTGACCTTGAGTCTCTTTACTTATTTACTTAGGTGAGCGATGCAAGGCCTCATGACCCTCTTGTTTATTTTAATCCACTGTAAAATTGCCCATTACATTGATACACATTTACATGCCCATGAAATTATAGTTTGATTTTTATCATCTTTTTAGACATATTCGAATAAACATACCTGTTGCAGTGCGTAATATTTTCATCTAAAGCGCTGTAGAGCCTTGGTTCATCCGGGTTAAGTCTTGTTTCGTAAAGATCATCAGTTTTAGGCTTGTTTCTGTGCACAAATTAACATCTGTTAATTAGCCTTGATGTTTATAAGACGTATTAAAAGGCATATGTTTGACTATAAGTATTTTCTACTTCTCAGTTATTACAAATGGGGCTATAATGGTCCAGTCTTAACCGATCTACCACTTAGGGCATTTACTAGGTAAAATACTGAAATAAAAACATGGCAACAAAGTTTTTGAGCTTTTGAAAGAGTATTCAGTCTTCAGCAGGATGGAAACCGGCCAATGATCATTACTGATGCAAATACATCCGGAAACGTATATGTAAGATTAACAAAGAGTTACCCGCTGGGCGGCTAGAATCGAACCCATGCCGGTTACAGCCATTACGCCGAGCCTTACAGCGGCACCTGTCCAGTTTCCCAGATTTCCGGAAGCAGGGAACAAGATAAGAGAGAAGCCTCAACATATTCAGGGTATGTCAGTGCAATTCGTTCCTGTCTATATTTTAAAAACTCCCTGTAGGCAAGTGAAATAAATAAGAGGAGTTGGCTACAATCTAGAGTACAGATCTGACTCAAAATCGCATGCTATCTTTTTATCGTACTTTCGGAACTTAAGTGCAGATACCATTTTTTGCATACCTTTTGCGTTTCAGTAGCACACATATCACAGCTGCAACTAGACCAGCAATACCAATTAAAAACACTGTTCCTGCCCCTATTAAACCTCCAGTAAGAGCTGTAAGACCAGATGTTTGACTTTTTTCAGCTATCGAAACGTCTGAAATGTATCGAGACAAAGCCGATACTTAAAAGCAAACAGCTTTATTCGTTAAGCAATATTTTATTGTAACTCACACTACATCATGATCCGACATGAACAAGGAGTTTTCGATAAATGAAGTCTGAAGACATATTACAACAACTGAATATATAAAACAAGTATCACTTCCGCTTGCCTAACAAATATACTATGCAAATAAATATAGCAATTGTTTTGTATGTTTTATGCTGAAAAATTTTGAGAATAATATGTCAACTGTTTCATCTTATTTGTTGGGTTAATATTTTTGCGAAAAAATAATATAGAATTGTTAGAATGTTTCTGGTAAGGTCTGTTGATACTATGCAGTGAATTACTTTCATATTTTAAATATGTATTTGTATGTTTTTCAAAATTAATATTTTAGAAATTTTGTTATATTTATGTTCATATAATTCAATAATGAGTCTGGATTAAAATCTTCTCACTTTCTCGGGGTGTGGTCATCAAAGTCAAATCTAACCTGCAAGGAGCTGGTTGTGCATAATTACTCCTCAGAGGAAGGAAATGCCAAACACCGTTTTGACAACAAATCACCATAATCAGTTGATCTGAGTGGCTATTAGTTGATATGGTAATTATGGTGCTAAACATCATCAGAAGTAATTGTTTTGTCCTTTATGATCATGATCTGAGAAATGGGAAGTGATTATAAGGTCTTTTGTCTAATGTGCGAGTGAGTGACAGCTGGAAAAAGTAGTGATTTTCACCTGTCTGTCTATATAAGGTTTTCTATTTCCCACCTGCTCACTTAATAATTATCTTTTTATGTGGAATTCCATACAAGACTGGACTGTGCCGTCATAATAATATCTGAAGCGGATTTTACCCTCTTTGTGATTCTGTGGGTTAAACTGGACTTTACTGTTTATCATCAAAGTACAAGGTTTCTTTAGGAAGGAACATTCTAACATTATTCAATTTTTATTACCTCAATTTTTACAGCATATTATCTGGTAGAGATCACAGGGGTACGTGAACTTTATGGACCACATAAAGCTAGCCAAGCAATTATTCCCTCAATCAATTTGAAGACATTGTGTAATTATGGAACATCGATTCAATCAAAACTTCAACAACAGAAAATGGAATAATCAAGTGCAACCCATTGTTTTCGACCTACTTTTACCAGCTGTCAGCTGTAGTCAAATACCAGAGAGGGAGACATGTAAACCGACAAAGAGTCAAAGACAAAAACAACGGGATACAACAAGAATGAAGAACTTTATAGAAGGTAAGTCTGTTTGTTCATTACTATGCTGTGGATAATCAAGAAATTCAAAAAATGATTCCGCGACAACAGCCTTCGTTCGTACCAACTATGCAAAAAGATTCAGAATCTCTGGCCAAAAAATAATTGAACTTCAAGAGGAAAATAAGCAATTAATTGTCACGACTTCAAATCTAAGAGACAGCGCCACCAATGAAAAACTCAAAAACAGTGAGGAAAATTCTTCTCTAAATATGGAGATTTCTAAAGTACAGGAAAAAATTCAGGATGCAGAGAATATGATTTTATTTTAACAATGCAATTACAGTCTTGAGCGACGCAAATTAAGAGACGCAGAAATAGAAATTTCGGAGCTTAAAGAGAAATTTTTTCAGAAGGAAAACAGACAAAAGGAAACAGATATCGTAAAAGAAGAAATGTGTAACGAATTTAATAGAGAGATAGAAAATAATGAAAGAATTCGGAAAGAACATTCAAAAGAAGTAAAAGAACTTAAAGCCGAAATAAGAAATCTAAAAGCGCAAGTGTCAAACTGTGACTCAAAACAAGGAAACACTAAACTGATTACATTTAGTCCTGCTACTCATAACAGAACCAGAGAAACAGTTTGTGCTGAACATAGCAATAACACTGCATTTCAAGGGGAAACTCATCAACAGAAGGGTTCTGATTCTTTTTACAGCTTACTTTAGTTAAATAGAATAGAACCAATCTGTTATATTGTCTATGTACCAATATTAAATTTTGGGGACCAAAATCTTCAAAGTAGGCGAGAGCTTTTATGCTGAAAAATTTTGAGTAATACTTTTATATGTCAAGTGTTTCATCTTATTTGTTGGGTTAATATTTTTGCGAGAAAAAATATAGAATTGTTAGAATGTTTTTGGTAGGGTTTGTTGATACTATGCATTGAAATACTTTCATATTTTAAATATGTATTTGTATGTCTTTCAAAGTTATTATTTTAGAAATTTTGTTATATTTATGTTCATATAATTCAATAATGAGTCTGGATTAAAATCTGCTCACTTTCTCGGGATATGGGCATCAAAGTCAAATCTAACCTGCAAGGAGCTGGTTGTGCATAATTACTCCTCAGAAGAAGGAAATGCCAAACACAGTTTTGACAACGAATCGCCATAATCAGTTGATCTGAGTGGCAATCAGTTGATATGGTGGTTATGGTGTCAAACATCATCAGAAGTAATTGTGTTGTCCTTGACGATCATAATCTGAGAAATGGGAAATGATTATAAAGTCTTTTGTCTAAAGAGCGAGTGGGTGACAGCTGGAAAAAGTAGTGATTTTCACCTGTTTGTCTATATAAGGTTTTCAATTTCCCACCTAGTCACTTAATAATTATCTTTTTATGTGGAATTAAATCTTAAAGCCCCCCCCCCCCCCCCACCGCCCCAGTAATTCATTACTGACCGTTCCCAGGAGGTAGTTCTGTTGTGGTTCTCTGTTGCCTGTTTTTGGTGTCAGAGTTTCTGTGATGTTTTACCTTATGAATGTTCTTATTATTTTTGGTTCAGTTTGGGTTGCTGAGTGTCCACCTGTTGGGAACAAGCTGCTCACTCGGTTGGCCATATGCTCTCTGTATCTTGATTATTTGTAATCTTGGTTGTTTCCAACTATGGTTTGAGGGCTGGGTTTGGATTTTGATTGTTTCAGTTCCTGGTCCTTGCATACTTTTTACTTTCCTTCAAGAGAAGAGAATACGTTCACAAGATGGAACATGGGCCAGACTACGCAGTTTTGGCTAATAAAGCCTCTTCAGTGACCCTGACAATATCTGGTGACGAAACCAGAGAAAACATACTGTAATTTCTTAGTCTCAAATGGAGAGTCGATTCAAAACTGATTAGTATCAAAAGGGTCCAAATAATATGTAAAACAATTGTTTAGAATATGAGTATAAACCAATCTTAAATTTCAGATAAATATCCTCTGATCTGAAAGAACGAAAATAAAATAAAATCTGCACTATGGATGATGTACGGGGAGACGTTTTACGGCCGCCACACGGCACAACACCAGCTGCAGTGAAGTAAAGAGTTCCTTCAAGTGCAGATAATACGTTCACAAGAAGGAACATGGACCAGACTACGCAGTTTCGGCTAATAAAGCCTCTTCAGTGACCCTGACAATATCTTGTGACGAAACCAGAGAAAACATACTTCATATCTTAGCCTCAATTGGACAGTCGATTTAAAGACTGGTTAGTATCAAAAGGGTCCAAATAATATATAAAACAATGGATTAGAATATGAGTATAAACCAATCTAAAATTTCAGATATATATCCTCTGATCTCAAAGGACGAAAATAAAATAAAATCTGCACTATGGATGATGTACGGGGAGACGTTTTACGGCCGCCACACGGCACAACACCAGCTGCAGTGAGGTAAAATTAAAATCTTAAAGAGTTCCTTCAAGAGCAGAGAATACGTTCACAAGAAGGAACATACAAGACTGGACTGTGCCGTCATATTAATATCTAAAGCAGATTTTACCCTCTTTGTGTTTCTGTGGGTTAAACTGGACTTTACCGTTTACCATTAAAGTACAAGTTTTCTTTAGGAAGGAACATTCTAAAATTTACGCTGGAAAACCAGTTGATTTCATCTTTTTAGTAAACTTTTAATATCGTTTTCTGCAACAAACTGTGTAAGAGTTGAAATTATTATTCTAAGATTTCGAACTTAATTTCAGTTGGGGAAAATTATATAATAAACATTTATTTTAGAATCGGTGTTCTTCGTTATTTCTTCATACATAACTAGAACTTTGAGACCTCAATTTTTACAGCATATTATATCTGCCAGATATCCCATATTAGGCTTTTATTGTCATTTTAATGCACAAAGATTCAAGCTCTGATCGTCCGAGATTGATTGCCAGGTAAAGAAAATCAACAATGATCACTTGCAGCGTTTGTACTACCGTGACGTCAGTTTTTAAGAACGTTGTATGAAGAGGGCATTTTTGATCATGTGCAAAATCCAAACGATAATGATGCGGCTGTTTTGCTGTTAAAATAAAGAAAAACGCTTCTAAACATTTGAATATGCTAAACGGTATGGGGTTTACATAGCTTGAAAATTTGACGTTTCCCCTTGTTTTTACGTTGTCGTCTTAAAACGATGTTTCTGATCGGTATTTCTTGAATCCCTTTCTAGTGTTTCATTGTTTTGAATGTAACTATATGCTAACATATACATTTCTGAAAGTACATTTTTCCCGGCTATTAAGCAGAGACCAAATCTCTTAGACTAAGGTCATCATGATTTCATAGTTACGTTACACTTCACAGAAGTTTAAGTTTAGCCTGTTGCTTTTTCGGGTTTCGATTCTCCGTTTAACTGAAGCACCCACAAATCACTGCACATTGGACCAATTTGTAACGTTTTGACGTCCTTAAAGTACCCTAAAATATGTCAGTGGTTAAGTATATTCACATATTTAACACAATCAATAGCTTACACAAGAAAACATTGCATAAACTGATTCGAAATACCTTATAAAAAACAACATGCTTACTATTTTTGCATTGCTTTTAATGGATGCGAAGTTTGGCTACTGACCCCTTTCGCGATTATCCCTTTTCCCGAATATCGATTTTAGAGACGGCTCCTGTAATCCCATGGTATCTTAAGCCCCTTTCGTGCAATGGAATTTCGCTCAATATTACACTTGAGTAATGAGAAAAAATGCAAAACATAAAAAATTGCTAAATATATTTTGCATAGTATAGTTGTTCGCTTTGTTGTTTTAAGAGTCGGGATTCACTAGCATTGCCAATAAACACAGTCACGGTCCTGCATAATGCCATGTATTACACGAAACTTATATGTGAGAATTACATAACAGCATTGAGTTCCATGCTTGGTTAGTTGTCTATCTTCTTTCCTTTTGTTCCTATTCTGACGACGCTTGAATCTGGCGGTGTGTTGTAAGTGAATGTTTATTTGTTAATCACTAAAAGAGTTACTTATTTTGGCAAAATTTCGAAAGACAAATATAATTGCAAACAAACCATTTTCATAGTAGCACTTAAAATTATAAATGACAGTTAGCCATTATTTTAGCGTACTTTTGAAATATTATGTAGAAAAGTACAACAAAAATTATAAATCGCGGACCGTGATTGAAATTACATGATTGCCCGATATAAAAACTTTCGATCCCCTCATCATTTGCATGAAAGAGAAAATTTCCGGCCATGATCATAAGACCGTTAGAGACGCTATAAACATTTTCATTGCTTTCGTTTTGGCTATTCTCCTCAATCGTGTATTATTATTTCAAATCAAATTTGTCATTATTCAAAGTATTTTGAAAGAGCTTGATATTGTCAGGGTCACTGAGGAGGCTTGCAAAACCGAAGCTTCGAAATATGGCCCATGTTCCCTCTTTGAATTTGTTCTCTGCTCTTGAAGAAACTATTTAAGATTTAAATTTGACTTCGCTGCAGCTGATATTGTGTCGTGTGGCGGCTGTAAAACGTCTCCCCATACAACATCCATAGTGCAGATTATATTTTACTTTTGGCCTTTGAGACCAGAGGATATATTCAGAGAAATTAGAAATGTTTGACAGGTTTAGACTTTCATTCTAGACCACCGTGTTTTAGTCATTTTGGACCCTTTTCGAGACTAATCATTCTTTGAATCGACTGCCTTATTAAAATTTAGAAATTACAGTATGCTTATCTCTGGCTTTCGTCGACAGATATTGTCAGGGTCACTGAAGAGGTTTGAATAACCAAAACTCCGAAGTATGGACCATGCTCCTTCTATGCATGTGTTCTCTGCTTTTAAGGGAACTCCTTAAGCTCTTAATTTTATGAAGGATATAGATAAGAAAGAATAATCGCAAACGAAATCTGGTATAAAAGCAGTTTGCAATAATGAAATAAACAGGGAGTATATCTATAACACTCGATAGGTTTGTTTAGAACACTTAATATAAAGATAACAATAAATGCTCTCATGCAGATGTTCGAATTTTATGAGTTGGAAGAGTCCTGAAACAGAAAGAGACAACATTGAATTTTTAAAGCTTAAATATTTCAGTCATATCAGGACCTTGAGAGTGTGAAAATAAACGGTTATGTGTATTGAAACCCTATTTATGGTTCAAAACACTTCCGTCTCCAGCTGGTCTCAAATCCGGGACCGCTAGATCAGCAAGCAAGTGCATAACTTACTGAGCTACGGGGGCTCTCTGACAATTTACTGAATCGCGCATCGAAGCTGACATATGACAATAAATCTCTTGAGCAGTTTCCGTAAAAATATTTATACATTTTTCTAAACCTTTTTGACATCAACACAAATGGAAGTAAATTTGACCTGTCTGTAAATATGACAAACGGCAACCTAGGGACATCATTCGAACAACATTGATAATGCAAAGTTTCAGTGCCATTAGAGATATGATCGTGAATAGTTCTATTATTGGCATGTCAGGCATCTTGGCCCTGAGCATGACCACATAAGCAAAGTGTAAAAAATCAATGATCAGAGAATGAATTATGACATTTTACATACCACACACGATACCAAGCTACCTATAGGCGCAACACACGAAGACAAACAAGCGGATAGCAGAAGGAGTATCTCCCCTTCCCACCCCATCCCCTCCTAGGTTCTCATCAAGCGAGACATAGTTATATAACGTATACAAACCATTTTTTTTCTTAATTTCTGTTGTCTATAAACACGTGAAAAATAAATAAAATCAAACAGAACATATCTCTTGGAACAACGGTGAAACTTATGTGCTCCCTTGACATTTCCATATTTCTGTATGCCTGTGAATCATAGACAGCAGAGTTAAAGAAACAAACGCAGGCCTTTGAGTTCAGATGCTACCGAAGGTTACTGAACATTTCGTACAACAAATAGAAAATGCAACAATGCTGAGATAAGAACACATTATGTTAGTCGTTTTATAAATACCAATTTAGATTAAACTTACAGATATACTTCTAGTAAAATCGTCGATACGTTGCTTAACATAAGGCGAAATTGTCATGCCCTTGTTAGTCTTAATAAACTGAGGCTTTCTATTTTCTTTAGTTTACAGAACATATTTTATTTTTTAGATAAGTTTGGTTCTTGCTGCATAAGAGGAATGACCGATGTTCTCCAAGACATGCCAATCACCTTTAAACTTAAGCAAGACCGAAGAGGTAAAATCTTAAAGATTTTTATCAAGAACACAGAACACTTCCGAAAGGAGGAACATTGGCCATATTTCAAAGTTGGGGCTACTCAAAGTATAAAGATGGGCAATGATCTGGAATAAATACAATCAATTCCCACATTCCGCTCTCAAAACCATTAGGAAAAGAAGCACATACACAGAGCAATTGACACAAGTGTACAAAATACACGCACTGTAAAGTAAAAAGATAGGCAATGCTCAGGAATTAATACAATCAAATCCCACATTCCGCTATCAAAAAGAAGCACATACACACAGAACTTGACACAAGTTTACAAAAGACATGCATAGTAAACCGAATGAGCAGCTCTTTCCAAAACAGATGGTCATCCAGCTACTCCAATAACAGCACCAACATCTATTTTTACTTATGTTTTATTTTGATTACAAAACAAAACAAAACAGAAGGCAGATTGGGCAGCAATACAAGTGACCAAACCGCCAGAGACCATAGACACGCGGCCACAGCACAATATAACATCAAGGAACCGAAACAGAAGTACCGCCTTGGAACGGTCAGCAAAAAATTACTGGGGTACTTAAACTAGTTTTGCTGGACCCAAACCTCGCTCATAGCCTCCGATATGGTTCAACAAAAACACAAAAATTGCAGTTCACTGAACAGACCAATGAATGCAGCAATGTTGACAATAAAGATCAAAGAATACAAAAAACTTTTAGCATCTATTTTTACTTATTTTCTATATTTTTACTTCAAAGCACGACGGGAAGCAAAGTGGGCAGTTTATACAGGTGGCCAGATTGCTAGCGGACAAGACAAACATTCACGAGAACATCAGTAAAGAACTCAGCACATGTACCGCCTTGGAACGATCAGTAATAAATTACGGAGGGGGGGGGGGGCTTAAACTAGTTTTACTGGGCCCAAACCTCGCCCTCTGCTTCTGCAGTGGCTTGAAATATTTAGTTAGCTGGTTGATCCGCATGAGGCTTTCCTAACTCAATAATGAATCATCACCGGAAACAATCAAATCACGGGTAAGGCCTATCATGAATCAGAAATGAGGACGCAACGGAAAGAAGGTATTGCTACACCAGGAGATCGTGGGAAGTCAGACACCACCACTGAAATACCGGAGTGGCAAAAGATAACTATCAGTTGAACCTCGCATAACCAAGGAACAGCAAAGGCAAACTCCGGCCCCAACCAACTAAATTAAATACCTTTAAGTCGTGCCCATCATTGAGTCTGATGCCTGGGCAACCGGCTTGCAATTAAAGAGGGAAGCAAAGTTTTTAACTATATCTGGGTTAACCACTAAAAGTGCAGACTGTAGAATTATGTTAATATTAAATCTAATACGTTTGTAACGAACGATAATTTTCCTGAACTGAGCAGAAACATCAGACTTACCTACATTTGTTTTTGAATTATAGACTAAGTCACCATAAAATTCTGGTTCCGACAGGCCCTATTGCAAAAGACTTTTTAATCTGACATTACATTTAGAAATGATTCATAGTGTCGGCCAAAGAATTTTGAAAACGCTTTTTGGAAGTTTATGATATCTATAGCCTTGTTGTAGGAGCTTAGCAATTAAAATTTTATTATGAGCGTTGAAGTCAGTCACACGACTAGACACTCTAGCAAACCGAATAAGTTGGGAAATGTAAACCCAGTAAGAGGTAGAACGGGGAACATCACCATCCAAAAATGGAAAATTTACTATGTCAAAATCAAAGTCATAGCGTTCATCATACATTTTTAATGAAACAAATCCATTTAAAACAGATAACTGTTAATCCAAAAATGGGGCTTCAGTATCGGCTGCATTAGCTTTGTTTAACTACAGCTCAGATGTATAATTTGAGTCACCGTGCCTTCAAAGTATTGATTGTCAGTATTTAAAAGATCATCCAGATATCTAGATGAAGGGTTTAAAGCTTCAACAATGTCAGATTGTTTATCATTAGAAAGATTAGCCATGAACTCTTTCATAGCAAATAAAAACAAATCCGCTACAAGAGGAGCACAGTTAGTACCCATCGGAATACCAACAATTTGTCTGTATAACTTAGTACCAGATCTAATCCAAGCCTCTTGAGTGACCCTGACATGATCTGTTGCGAATGCCAGTGAACACGTACTGTAATTTTATGTTACTTAAGGCAGTTGGTCGAAAGATGGAGTGGTATTGAAACTGTCATGACGAATAAAATTATATGATCTAGGATGGGTCTAAAGCAATCCAATTTTTTTCTAATTTCTCAGAAAATATCGTCTGATTTCAAAAGAAAAAGATATAATCAGCAATATAGATGATATGTTGGGGAGACGTTTTACGGCCGCCACACGACACAACGCCAGCTGCGCAGAAAAGTCAAATTAAAATTTAATGTAAACTAAATCAAGAGCTAAGAACATGTTCGAAAGAAGAAACATGGGCCATTTTCTGAAGTTTCGGCTCCTGAAGAGCTATTGTTGTCATCACGGCGTCCGCGTCGGCGTTCGAATTGGATGTTTTGGTTAAAGATTTTTTAAAGACCTATATCTCCTTAACCCATGGATGGATTCTTTTGATACTTGCACTGTAGTTAGATATTGGTCCAGAATTTAACAGGGTACCACCCCATTCTACTCAGTGACCTTGATGTCAAGGTCATGGACTTAGAAAATTGGGAGTTTTTTTGGATTGGATGTTTTGGTTAAAGTTTAATAAAGCCCAATATCTCCTTGACCCATGGATGGTTTCCTTTGATACTTGCACTGAAAGTAGATATTGGTCTAAAGTTTTCAAAGATACTACCCCCACCCCCTCAGTGACCTTGATGTCAAGGTCATGGACTTAGAAAATTGTCTTTTTATTGATTGGATGTTTGGGTTTAAGTTTTTTAAAGACACATATCTCCTGAACCCATCGATGAATTTCTTTACATATTTGCACTGTACTTAGAGCTACAGAATACTACCCCAACCCCACTCAGTCACCTTGATGTTAAGGTCAGGGACTTAGGAAATTTTGGTCTTTATTAAAAGTTTGTAATTGCATACTGATTCATAATGCTTTGCAGAGATTTAGTTTATACTTGAACTGATGTTAAGACACTTTTTTAGTTTTTACAAAACACCTTATACTTACCCCACTGGATGACCTTGAAGTTATCGACTTAGAATTTTGTCTTAAAGATTTTGGTTAAAGTTTTGTATTAATGAAGACATAATTTCACATTGCCACGATGACAGACTCAGTTGATACTGATACTTGGACTGATGTTAGATAATGGTTGATGGTACAGCCTGGCCTCCCCCCTCCCCCTCCCCCCCCCCCCTCAGTTTGTGTTTACCTCAAGCTCATGGACTTTGAATTTTATTTCATTTTTTTATTTTAATTTTTTAAGACTTATTTCTGAGATAGCTTTTGTTTATAAATGTGTTTTTATTTTGGATATGCTTGCCTGAAGTTTTATGCATAGCAGTCCACACCACCATAGCGGCTATGTGAAGGGCAACACCAATTCAGGCGAGCTATGCTGTCAGGCGACAGCTCTTGTTTGTTCTTTGAAGTATTCATTGCTCCCAAATAATCTTACAATTCAGAATTTATTTATCTTCACTGCAGCTGGTGTTTGAGCCATGTTGCGGCCGTGAAACGTCTCCCCGTCCATCATCATAGTACGGATTATATTTTCAGGTCCTTTGGCATCATTAAGTTCTTTTGAGATATTTTGAAAATAGATTTCCGCTTAAGCCGGCGCTAAAGGGTTGGGGTGGAGGTCGTGTCTTGAGTCGCACATTTCATGACTGATCGTGGACATACTCAATTAAACCTGTCAGAATATGGTGCTTAATTTGGAGTAAATATATTCTTTTACAATGTTTTGCCGTTTTTAGATGTTTACTAGGTTTGAAATAAACAAGTTGTTTACAATGTACTTTAGAACATTCTGGAAAATTGGAATGTTCCCGAAACAGAAAGAATTGTCTTGAAAGTTCTGGAATTTGCTCCCCATTGTCAAAAGAATGTTGTGGAAGCTTCAGGAAACTTTGAGAACTTTCAAGATGTTTTGAGAATTTTCTAGAGTATCTAATTTTAGTAATGTAGAAAATATTAGCAATTTCTGTTGTAAACTTAAAGAATCTTCTGGTATAAAATTTTGTCAGAATTAAGAACTGTCTGGAAAAATCTATCACTGGTTAATTCTTGAATGTTCCTAGATAATATATATAAGACCACTAATTTTCCTTTAGTCATCTTTGTAAAGTTTCGCCAGTCTATAGTTAAATAAGTTAAATTAGTGGAATTTAAAATTATTGGATTACTTTGTGACTTTCATTCTGGGATTATTGGAAATATTCTGCTGACTTTAATATTTGGGATCAGAAACTGTGAAAGGACTTGTGTTTTAAGCAGGACATTTTGAGGGACATTCCGGATAATTTAAGGTATCGTAAATTACATAATTTCTTGATTGATTAATGACTTTTAATTTTGATGTACATGTGAATAAATTTTGTTAAGTTTTAAAACAGGCTTGTTGCCGGTTTACTTCCATCTTGTGTTACCTCTGCCAGGTCGTAACAAAATGGGGGCTCGTCCGGGATAGGACATTCTAAGCCGAACTGGCTTTCAGTCATCATAAATAATGACTTCCTTGAAATGGGGGAGTGTTACGGGCCAACTCTCCTACCTTCCAATATCTACAATAGTAGATTTGCGCATAGCTTCGTATATATTCAATCTCTGACAACTGCGTCAGAGAGTTAACTCTTTGGCTTAGTGGTTCGAGCATTGGACTATCACCCGGGAGGTCCGGGTTCGAATCCCAGCAAACGACTGGATTTTTTCAGCCATGCTTTGGTCCGTTTGTTGCGGCAGCAATGTCGTAAGATGCTATTTTCTGTTCTTTGAAGTATTCCTTGCTTCCAAAGGATCTTACTTTTCAGAACTTATATAAAGGTAACCGAGCTAATATCGCTGCTATTGGACAGTATGTTCCATGGGTATCACAAGCTTAGGATGGGCTTGTGTGCGAATACTGGTTCAAAGGTACTGAAAACAGTATTTAAATTAAAATCTTAACGAGGTCATTCAAGAGCAGAGAACAGATGCAAAAAAATGACAAAAAGCATTGACCCTACTTAAAAATTTTGGCTATCAAATACTAATTGAAAATAACATTGAAAATGACATTTTGCATCTAGTGCTGGTGAGTATGTCTGAAATGTTCTAAAACTAAAACATTTGTGTCATAACGACATTAATCTTAGCAGACTTTGGCTTGCATTCTTTTGCAATATCTTGTTATGCTGCAGATTCTCAATGGATTAGATATATTTTCCCTGATGCGTTCGTCAGTAGTATTTCCCGGGTCAAGGGGCCTCAGGTGGCTCTCAGAAACATGACCGCGTTCGTGGGTAAATATTTAGTCGTCTCTAACGTGATGTTTGCTGCTGTTCTGTCTGCTGGAGTAGGTGAGGAAGAGTGGCTCGGATAGGGGTGTGCGTTGTCTGATGAAACCTATCAATCACAGGTTTGTTTGAAACATTTTGGGTTCAGTCACGCTGAGAAAGTTAAGTACTGAAAATCGCATCTGCCTTATTTAACAATACACCTATATTCATATCATGGCCATCAATAGTTTCCTAGAATTATAAGTTTTTGAGTTTTCATGTTTGAGAATTACGCTGAACCAGCTGCTTGGGGTGAGGTTAGGAGGAGGGAATAGCATCGGCCGTGCTGCAAAACGTATTATGTCTACATAGTAAAAATCTGGTTCATTATAAGGAGTTCATTTGCTTACCGCGACAGTCATCTACAGGTGCTGTCCACATTCCATTTGCATTACACGTGGTTGTAATAGGATTTCTACCGCTTCGAATATAACCTCTTTTACAACTGAAGATATAGACACATCCAATGTAGTAGCAGGAACTAGTAGCATTTAGCGATAGCATGTAACTATTTAAAACAGTTGGAAGATTGTTGCTGCATGACCTGGCAGCTGAAAAATAAAGGGAGACAAACAAGTTTGTGAAAAACCTGTAAAAGATAACGTTAGTTTTTGAAACCGTGTGTACTTACTCACACATGTACATGCATGACAAAATATCACTTTATGTATTTTAAACTTTATCTTCCTGACTGAAAGCATACTTGCATCTGTGTTGTGCCGTGAGGCGGTCGTTAACGTCTTCCCGTGAGAATTATTCTGCATATGAGAATGATTCTGCAGATAATATTTGTTAAGTCCTTTTAAGATCATTGTCTGTAATTTCAGAAATTTACTGGTTAAGATTTGCATAAGTAAAATTTGCCTAGATAAAAGAAATTTACTTTTGGCTTTCGCCGCATGTTATTACACAGGTCACTGATGAGGCTTTACCAGCCGAAACCACGTGGTCCGGTCCATACCTAACGTAGTCCTAGCTTCCAAAGGATCTTACTGTTCAGACCTTATGTAAATTTACTACCTTTGCACATAAAAAGAATACTATATCCTAGTTAGACGTTAAGACAACTATGCAAAAATTATTGTAACAAATTTTAGGCTAATTAAAAATGAAAAATGAATAGCAAAATAAAATCCTTTACGTAAGTCTGAATCTCACGGAACATCTATAAACTATCTACCTGTATAGAGTTTGAAGGTTTCTCAGTCCCAATTTAGGGTTTGGATATTCTCATAGAAAGAAAGCAGAAAATGAACGAATATAAGGAAGTAGACAGACCAAGAGTCCTGTTTTAAATCCAAAGATAGAAATCCAGTTGTGTACCTTTATATGTACCTCAAGCATATACTCCGTTTGCTCTCAACTGCAAATGACATTCCCAATATCTTGTGAAAATAGGTAGGAGCTAGAACACCTTAGAATTGGTCATTTTGAAGTTTTATCCAATAGAAACAAAACCATAATTTGTAGAAATGTGATGCTTAACATAAAAGATTTTCTTTGCAAAAAAGACCTAAATATTTTTCGCCTCTTAAATACAAGGGAGTAAAACACCCGCGTAGCCTTACGTATCAAAGCGTTTGACCAAGGTTTGCTATTCTCAGAACTATTTGAATTATTAAGATATTTCAATTTGAATCCATTTCTCTAACTTCATGTTTTACCCGTATATTATCAAAATTTGAAACATACTCTTTTGACAGCAAAACTATATGATAGTCCAATGTTTGCTTACAACATAGTATCATCTGATCAGTGACACCATACTTTACGCGTGCGGATTTTACTATTTCATTTATATGCGCTCAAAACTGTAGTAAATAACGAGTTTATGCTATAGTCTACAACAATATTTTGGATGTTGTAACAAGCATACGACACCCTTCAGTGATGCTTCTTAGTATCTTTATTACTGTTAACGATAAATATTTTACAAGCGCATCCAAAAACCTGGATTTTTCGTATAATGTTATGCAAAGTTTTAAGAAATATTAGAAATTACAATATTTAATGGAACTTTTATCGTTTTTGAGAAAGAAAGCAAAACCCGTTTGCACTCGGAAGCAAACGGACTATACTTATTGCAGGTAACTTCCTGCCTGAAACTTCCAAAATTTCAATACTCCAAATTATTTGAAAAAAAATGAAAACATACATCCAAGCATGGAAGCCAGACACTGGTTCGTTTTTCCTTGCAGTTACTGCGGAAAGGTCGGATATGACGGAAATACTGTTAAAGAGGACGTAAAATCGTAAGTCACCCATCTATCCATCACTGAACATGACGTTGGAACTTTTCATTATGATTTGGGATAAGAGATTCTTCCACTGGTAGGACATTAGAGACTTTAAGTCTGTAACGATATAAAACTGACATTTTTCAGACTTTAAAGGCAAGTTTCTGTATTCAAGGGCACATAATTCGTTTGTCAGAGTGTTTACAGCAAAATGCTCATAATTCTCTAATGTCCAGTCATTGACAAAAACTTGCGCTAAAGGAAGGCTAATCCTATTGCTTGTTGGAGAAACTTTGTGGTTTTCGCAAAGTTGGTAGATGCAAAATACACAAAAATCTAAAAATTGCCAATAAAGTGACAGAGAGAGTTTTAGCACAGATATGCAGTGGACACTGAAACCTTATAGCATCTTAAAGTATGTCTACTGCTCATTCAATATATGCCACAACCGTTAGTTTATCTATTATTGGAAGATTATAAATTACCAGTTAGTTTCATTAGGGTCGACTGGTATGGTATTACCCCACCCACTTTTAAGCTTGTGTGTACATAAAGCCAAAGCTGTCTTAATCTTTTTATGGACGAACGTCCCCTACATAAGGCTAATTGTTAACAAAATATTATTCAATTCTAATTGTACCAGGAAAACCGATTTATGGCAACTGGTCCTTTCTACAACAAAAGGAAACGTATTTTTTAATCAACCCTCATAGTGGCTGATTAAGTTTTTCCAGCCATACACGGGGCTCCATTGCACTAAGCCTTTCGATATCAACTTTCCATCAACCTGATATGACTCACATACTGGTAAAAAAGGGTAAAATCGAAGTCATCTATCCATCCATCATAAATTTTAGACGGACACTGCAGTGCTAGATGGGTTTATTGCATTAATCTTGGAACTGAATTCCTGTCGCAGACAATACGTTGCTCACAGAGTTGATTTCTACTCATATATTTATACATGAGGTACACAGATAATATGTATCAACTTGTAACTTTTAAAAAACTTACCAGTGCAGTTAGGCTCTTCACCAGACCATTCCCCACTAGCAAGACAGTATCGGGTCAAATTGCCAATTAATAGCTCGAAACCTTTGATGCACTGAGATGCCAACAGATGTTTTGAGCGCCTGGAGTAGGCATAGACCAAGTCCAGACTAAAGTCAGCGCGACTAATGAGATTATTTGCTATCCTTTTGTTCTTTTTGAAAGGGGGGGGGTGCCTATAAGGCCCTTTTTCTGCCTAAGAGCAAAATGTTTTGTTTCCAGCTGATGATTAGACTATAGTGATCGCTATACTGAATCAATAGTGGTTAAGCTCCGTAAGCCCTAGTTTTGGAATAATTGGGTTATTAAAGTGGGTGGGGTAAATCAGCATGAACCTGGGGTGTCATATTATAACCTATATATCTCCTTCAAATTTAATGGCATTCATAAATACCTTCCTTTATAAGTTGAAGTAATGTCTTTGATGACATCTTTTTTCAAATTCCATCTTTTATAGTAAGATCTTATGTCTTTAGAATTTCTTTTAGAGACACTGTCAATTTTCATTAATTTTGGTACTTCGAATTCAATATATTCTACCATATCTCCAGAACCAATGAATGACTTCTTACCAAACTAACATGGGTTCACCCTTGGGAGGTGCAAACTGTTGATTAAAATTTTGGTGACCTTCATCTTTGTTTCAAGGTCAAAGTAAGACTTATAATGTCAATTTTAAGTCAAGTTGTGGCCATTGTATACATAGTAGCTCCTGATTTGATATGGAATTGTCCTCAAAGTGACCTAAATTGAACATAATGAAGAGTTATAGCACTAGTTATTATCAAATGGCCATGACATCACGATTAAATGGCCATGACATCATCTTCAAGGTCAAGGTCATGGCTAGACGCAACAGAGTTCAATTATAGTTTTCATCAATCAGTCGACAGAAATGTACCAAATCTGAGTGTTTTCATTTGAAAATCAATATCTAATGTGAACAGACTGACCTTGACCTTGGTCTGAAGGTCAGTATTTGCCAAACATGATGAAACAGAATTGGGTTAAACTTAAAGGTTATAGAAAAGTTTATAGTAAAATAATAAACTTCTGAATGTATTGGTAGCCTTCAGATCAAGGTCAAGGTCATAATATGCTTATAAAGCATTGATTTACAAATAGAAACATACTTATTTGTTAAATTTCTGCTTACTAGCTGTGAGATCTTTGGGACCTTGACCTTGAAGATGATGTCATGGCCATTTGATAATAACTAGTGCTTCAACTCCTTATATTTATTGATTTAGGCCACTTTGGACATGATTTCATATCAGTTTAGGAGCTACTGTGTAGACAATGGCCAAAAATTGACTTAAAATTGACATTGTAAGTCTTATTGTGACCTTGAAACAAAGGTGAAGGTCACCAAAATTTAATCAACAGTTTGCACTCTCCCAACGGTGAACCCTTGTTAGTTTGGTAAGAAGTCATCCATTGGTTCTAGAGATATGGTAGAATATATTGAATTCAAAGTACCAAAATTAATGAAAATTGACAGTGTCTCTAAAAGAAATTCTGCAGACAGAAGATTTTACTTTAAAAGATAGAATTTGAGAAAAGATGTCACCAAAGACATTACTTCAACTTATAAAGGAAGGAATTTATGAATGCCATCAAATTTGAAGGAGAAATGTAACTTATAATGTGACACCCCTGGTTCATGCTGATTTTCCCCACCCACTTTAATCACCCCATTTTTCCAAAAGTATGGCTTACGGAGCTTAACCACTATTGATTCCGTTCGAAGATATTACATTATTGCTTATAACTTCAGAAGGTATGACCACTCAATTCTAAAACTTTACAGGTTTCAAGAGCTATTCAATATCAAGGCATCCGCAAAGAAACAACTTGCACAACCGTACTGTACAATAACAAAATTAGCAGATCATGCCCAAGGTGTCAGACTGGCCCGCCATTTGTTGTTGATTTTACACATACTGTATAGGTGTGGCATATGAAGTTCTTATTTATTCTTAACACACAGGAATCGTCATTTTAAAACCAACTTGAATGATAGAGACTGTGCCAAACAGCATTTTATTAGTTACGAGTTGTACGGAATTGTAGACAACGTCCACATTTTGACAGATGATTCATTGACATGAAAAAGCAGACGAGAAATTAATATATTTCAAAGGGGGTAGGTATAATGAATTAGCATCTGATACGAAACTTGAGATAGGAAATAGACATAAAGTCATTTATATCATGGAATTTGTCTTAGAGATAAGCAGATAAGAATACACTTTCTAAACATATGTGGTGTACCTGTCAATTATCAAATATTTGAAAGTTTACCACCAAAAAGACAATTGATGCTGACGTGTTGATAAAATTAGCATTTCTACTACAATACTGCATCTGAATGACAATAAAATGTGTTTATTATAGGAATTGCTACCCAAGTTTAAAACGTCACAAGAGATTTCTAAACAACTAAGATGTTTAAAAACAACCTTGTTTTATTGCAAAATTTCATGAAATTAATTGAAGGTAAATCTAAAGAGTAATTTGTTAAGAGTGGCTTTGCAAAAGAAATAGAAACAAAAACCAGAGGACCAATGGTCCTGTAGCTCACCTGACACTTGGCCCTGGTATATATTTTCATGCTTTTATACATGTATATAGCACCAGGGCAGGGGCCCCCTCCCTTGGGGATTAATGTTGAGTCCCAATTCTATATACCAAGCCACAAGGTCACTGGGCCTTTGTTTCTGGACAAAGATTTCTGAAGGGTTTTTATCATAAATGGGTGTGGCGGCCACCATGTTCATACGACCATGACAAACTTTGATTCCTTTGACTCAGTATTAAAGCTCCATATGAAATACAGTAATCATTTGTATAAACTATGATGGGCCTGAGTGCCCAATGCTACATACCGGTACCAAGTTTCAAGGTTATAGGCCTTCCGGTTCTTGAGAAAAAGACTTTTGAAGAGTTTTTACCATATATGGGCATGGTGGCCATCTTTGTCAAGTGACCAAGACCATCTGAACAAACTATGGTTCCTTTAAACCGGTGAAGCTCCATATGAAATATGGCTTCAATTGACCTTAGTGCCCTCTGTGAAGATGTTTGAAAATGTTGACGGGTGACAGAATCTAAATGACCTTGTACAAAAGTCAAAGAATGACCTTGACCTATAACCACAAAATATCTTCGTCTGGTCATTTAGTCAACCATATATACCAAATATTGCACCTTAGACTTAAATAGTTTCTGAAAAATCCACTGTTTAAGCATTTTCCCATATAAAAGACTACATAATGTACCAAAGTTGACAGTGTCATAAATTAGGTCAAGGTCAACGCACGATCATTTGTATAAACTATGATGGGCTTGAGTGCCCAAACCTACATACCAAGTTTCAAGGTCATACACATTTTGGTTCTGGAGAAAAAGATTTTGAAGGGTTTTTACCATATACGGGCATGGCGGCCATCTTGGTCAAGACCCTGAGAACAAACTTTTATTCCCTGATCACACTTAGACTCCATATGAAATTTTGCTTCAATCAGACCAGTGGTTTCAGAGGAGTAGATGTTTTGAAAATCTTGATGACGGACAGACCGACAAAATGACCTTGACCTTCAGAGACATAATATCTTCATGAGGTCATTTAGTTGACCATATATACCATGTATTGTACCTTAGACTTAAATAGCTTCTGAGAAATCCACTGTATAAGCGTGTTCCCATATTAAAGCCTAATGTTCCAAAGTTTACCATGTCGTAAATTAATTCAAAGTCAACGCACGGTCATGATTTGTATAAATTATGATTGGCCAGCATGCCACATACCAAGTTTCAAGGTCATAGGCCTTTTGGTTCTGGAGAAGAAGATTTTTGAAGGGTTTTTACCATATATGGGCATGGCGGCCATCTTGGTCATGTGACCCAGACCCCGGGTATACATACCAAGTATCAAGGTCATAGGCCTTTTGGTTCTAGAGAAGAAGATTTTTGAAGGGTTTTTACCATATATGGGCATGGTGGCCATCTTGGTCATGTAGCCCAGTCCCCCGGTATAAACCTTTGTTCCCCTATCCCACTGAGACACCATATGAAATTTGGCTTCAATCGGCCCAGTGGTTTCAGAGGAGAAGATGTTTGAAAATCTTGATGACGGACAGACCGACAAAATGACTTTGACCTTCAGTGACATAATATCTTCCTCTGGTCATTTAGTTGACCATGTATACCTAGTATTGTTCCTTAAACTTAAATAGTTTCTGAGAAATCCACTGTTTAAGCGTTTTCGCATATAAAAGCCTATTGTATCTTAGACTTAAATAGTTTCTGAGAAATCCACTATATAAGCGTTTTCCCGCTTGCCAAAAGCTTCATACAAAGTTTCAAGGTCATAGGCCTTTTCTGGAGAAGAACATTTTTGAAAGTTTTTTACCATATATGGGCATGGCGGCCATCCTGGTCATGTGACCCAGACCCCGGGTACAAACTTTCGTTCCCCCATCCCACTGAGACTCCATATGAAATTTGGCTTCAGTCGGCCCAGTGGTTCCAGAGGAGAAGATGTTTGAAAATCGTGACGACGGATGGTCCGACGGAATTACCTTGACCTTTAGTGACATGTGTCTTCATCTGGTCATACAGTCGACCATGTATGCCAAGTATTGTACCTTAGACTTAAACATTTTCTGAGAAATCCATTGTTTAAGCGTTTTCCAATATAAAAGCCTAACATACCAAAGTTGCCGATGCCGTAAATTAGATCAAGGTCAACACAAGGTCATCATTTGTATATTCTCTGTTGGGCCTGCATGCCCAATGCTATATACCAAATTTCAAGGTGATAGGTCTTTTGGTTCCGGAGGAGAAAATTTTTGAAGGGTTTTTACCATATATGGGCATGGCGGCTATCTTGGTCATGGGACCCAGACCTTGGGTAAAAAAATTCGTTCCCCCATCCCACTGAGATTCCATATGAAATTTGGCTTCAATCGGCCCAGTGGTTTCAGAGGAGAAGATGTTTGAAAATCTTGACGACAGATGGTCCGACGGAATGACCTTGACCTTAAGTGACGTAATATCTTCATCTGGTCATTTAGTCGACCATGAATACCAAGTATTGTATCTTATTTGTACCTTAGACTTAAATATTTTCTGAGAAATCCACTGTTAAAGCATTTTCCCATATAAAAGCCTAACGTACCAAAGTTGACCATGCCGTAAATTAGGTCAAGGTCAACGCAAGGTCATGATTTGCATAAACTATGATGGGCCCGCATGCCCGATGCACTATACCAAATTTCAAGGTCATAGGCCTTTCGGTGAAGATTTTTGAAGGGTTTTTACCATATATGGGTATGGCGGCCATCTTGGTCATGTGACCCAGACCCCGGGTATAAACTTTCGTTCGCCATCCTACTGAGACTCCATATGAAATTTGGCTTCAATCGGCTCAGTGGTTTCAGAGGAGAAGATGTTTGAAAAACTTGACGACGGATGGTCAGAGGAATGACCTTGACCTTTAGTGACATAATATCTTCATCTGGTCATGTAGTCGACCATGTATACAAAGTATTGTACCTTAGACTTAAATATTTTCTGAGCATTTTCCAATATAAAAGCCTAATGTTCCAAATTTGAGGATACCGTAAATTAGGTCAAGGTCAACGCAAGGTCATGATTTGTACAAACTATGATTAGCCGGCATGCCCGATGCTACATACCAAGATTCAAGGTAATAGGCCTTTTGGTTCTGGAGAAGAAGATTTTTGAAGGCTTTTTACCATATATGGGCATGGCGGCCATCTTGGTCATGTGACCCAGACCCCGGGTATAAACTTTCGTTCCCCCATCCCACTGAGACTCCATATGAAATTTGGCTTTCATCGGCCCAGTGGTTTCGGAGGAGAAGATGTTTGAAATTCTTGACGACGGATGGTCCGACGGAATGACCTTGACCTTTAGTGACATAACATCTTCATCTGGTCATTTAGTCGACCATGTATACCAAGTATTGTACCTAAGACTTAAATATTTTCTGAGAAATCCACTGTTTAAGCGTTTTCCAATATAAAAGTCTAACGTACCAAAGTTGATGATGCCGTAAATTAGGTCAAGGTCAACGCAAGGTCATAATTTGTATAAACTATGATGGACCTGCATGCCCGATGCTACATACCAAGTTTCAAGGTCATAGGCCTTTTGGTTCTGGAGTAGAAGATTTTTGAAGGGTTTTTACCATATATGGGCACGGCGGCCATCTTGGTCATGTGACCCAGACCCCAGGTATAAACTTTCGTTCACCCATCCCACTGAGACTCCATATGAAATTTGGCTTCAATCGGCCCAGTGGTTTCAGAGGAGAAGATGTTTGAAAATCTTGACGACGGATGGTCCGACGGAATGACCTTGACCTTTAGTGACATATATCTTCATCTGGTCATTTAGTCGACCATGTATACGTAGTATTGTTCCTTAAACTTAAATAGTTTCTGAAAAATACACTGTTTAAGCGTTTTCCCATATAAAAGCCTAACGTACCAAAGTTGACCATGCCGTAAATTAGATCAAGGTCAATGCAAGGTCATGATTTGTATAAACTATGATGGGCCGGCATGCCCGATGCTACATACCAAGTTTTAAGGTCATAGGCCTTTTGGTTCTGGAGAAGAAGATTTTTGAAGGGTTTTTACCATATATGGGCATGGCGGCCATCTTTGTCATGTGACCCAGATACCCCATACAAACTTTCGTTCCCCCGACCTAGGTAGGCTCCATATGAAATATGGCTTCAATCGGTCCAGTGGTTTCAGAGAAGAAGATGTTTGAAAATCTTGACGACGGACGGACGACGGACGGACGGACGGACGGACGACGGATGCCTGGCTATACTATAAGCTCACCTATGAGCCTAAAGGCTCAGGTGAGCTAAAACAGAGCAAATGTTTTGCTCGATGTGAGAACAAATCTATTAACAAGAAAATAAACTTTAAAATGCTCGATGTTTACAAGTACTAATATAGATTCTATCCCTACCCCCTATTTAAAGGTTTAATTGAGAATGGGGATACCCGTTTAATTTACTCAGAAATTCCGTAGTTTAACGTCGGAAAATAATAAATACTAATTGAAAACAGCACCAAAATATTTCTTGCAATATCAGTACATATACATATACATCTTAAATATTTCAACTAGTTTTGACAAAATCAAGCTCTTAAGGTGCAAAATTCTAAGCAAATCAACATTTTGCCTTCACCATTGCCAGCCCTGTGGAGGGTTTGTCCTCAGCAGCTCAGATATTCCCGTCATTTTGAAAGCATAGAAGAATTTTTATGATGGGTATCTTTAGAAGTGCTTTCTATATCATCCTTACAAAGTTTTGCGAATATGATAGAATTATTGAGCTTTCAGGGTGTGTTTAAGTAATGTCTACGAACTTTCTTAACGCCCCGTAGAGTACTTTATGAAAATCAAACACATTGAGACAAACAGTAGCAGAATATTCAGATAAGAGATAAGCATAATTTGGCCAAAGACGACAGCAAATGCAATCACTAGTATGCATGTGCTTAATCAAGGATCTATAATACTAAATAAACGAAGTAACGCATAAACTGCAAAATTGGTGGCATTTTCAAGCGTAATTTCTATACTGGTTCTTTCGCATATTGCTATCATTGATAATTTCGGTTAGCGCGTGTTTTAGTTTCACGTAGATTTAAAGAATTTGGGAATTAAATTCGTCTTTCATTTTGAATTCTCCCAAGTATTCTTCTAGAAACTTCTACTATTGGTCGACTTTTTTTGTCAATAATGGGTGCGTTCGAGTGAAATTGTCGTGTACTCGAATACACGTTTTAAATTAATCCGGTCGGTTCGGTTCTGCGTCATTATATCGGCGCGCTGCTTAGCAAGTCCAAATTTTGCAGGTTCTAATGCATAAATCCGACCCATGAACGTACGTCATTCCCCATAAATAACGATTTATTTTTGTATTTTTGCTCATATGTCTAAACGGATGAAGAACTAAATGGTCATAGTCCCGATGGCCCTGACTCGAAACGACCCATTTTCTTCCAGAACGATAGTCAATACGAGTAGCCAATCGAACGCGCCCATTGAAGAATAAAGAATAAAGCTCAACGCGCATGGACTTTCGAAAAGTTGGACGGACACACGGCGCCAAGTGTGTGCGGCTATGGTTACGTACCGCTGAGCCACTTGGGGAACGTCGTTAGGAGAATTCAAACTGAACTGAACTTTCGAATAGACAAAAATTTAAAAATGTCTAAGGTTAACACACATGCGCCAGGTAAGAAAGGGCATTTTTTCCAACGAAGCTAAATAAGACTTTAGTCTTCAGAGGGCTTGAATATTTTCCCCCAAAACGTTCCAGGACCCAATTTTTCCAGAAAAAAAAAATATCCAGGACAGGTCACATAACCAAGATGGCAAACATTTATTATGGTAAAAAAATTCAAAAATCTCCTCCCCCAGAACCACGCCGGGCCGCGTAGCGCAATCGGTAGGGCACCTGACGCATAAGTCAGAGGTCCTGGGTTCGAAACCCGGTCTAGCCACATACTTTCGTTTCTCCTTCCGCTGATTCAAGAAGGGCAGTTGTCAGTTACTGGCGAAAGTATGTGCACTTAGTACTGGTTAACCGCTTAGGAGGTCTAAGCCTGCCCAGGAATAGTGTGGTTAGGTTAACTGACCGTCCCGACATGACCTTAGCTGTTTACCGTGGACGTTAAGCATCAAATCAACCAATTCTCCCCCAGAACCACAAATCTTATGATCTTGAAACTTAGCATGTCGCATCAAGGACTCAAAAGCTCAACAAAATTTACATAAATGATGACACTGGGATGACCTTGATCTGTTTTACGGCCAGGTCAACTTTTGAGTCACTTAGGTTTTTCTATAGGAAAAAGTGAAACAAGTTGATGTTTTTTAGAAACAATGCAGTCTGCTACCTGAAAGTTTGTAGATGCAGACAACTAATTAGGGAAATGAAGCTTTAGTGAGTATTCATGGTATAGGTCATATCTTCACTTGGGCCTAAGGCCATTTACATTGAAAAATTAAAACTCGCTTTTTTTATACACTGAACGCCAAAAGAAACGCATACAAGTTTAGGTTCAGTTTTCTTCTGTCAACTGATTTATGGTTTTAAATCATATATAGCAGAAAACACTATTGACATCTGCCAACAATATAGAGTTATCTTCTTGCAAAATTAAACTTGGATTAAAGAGTTATCTCAATTTATCGTGAAACATTCAAAGTTGTTGTAAGAGTTGTCTTTCCTTTGGCGGCATAACAAATTGTTTCCAAAACACGACTCTGATGTGTGGTTATGAAAAAAACGTCGGTTTTATTGCCATGGTATTCTTCTTATGAACATGACAGCAGTTTGAAGTTGAGCAATTGTCAAATTATCTCCCTTGTAATTAAACAAATAGCAAAATGGGAAGTCCAATAACACAAAAAGTCCTGCAGTACTACGAATAACTTCTTTGCAAATATTTTTATTTTACTCTTGTTAATTTATTTAACCTATTCGTATGAATGGTTTCTGCTCTTTTTAAGAAATACAGGGTGTTAAAAAGTCTATGGAAATTCAATGGTAAGCCAGTGTTACTGTTTCTACTGCCAACTTTCACCTGATTGTTTCTCTAAAACGCAAGGCTCGACTGCTTTGATTTTTTCGCTGTTTCTTACCCTTGCCGCGGACATTATGTCTGGAGAAAATAATCAGCTGAGCATTATATGGAATTTAAAATTCAGCTTCTGAAAGTATGGTGACTTTAAGTTTAACCCCATTACAAAAGCAAGCGTTCTGGTCTCTAAAGTTTATGGAATATCGATGCGTTAAGGTGCTCATTCTATCGGAATATCAGAAACAAAGTAACTCAAAATGTCTAAACAAGAGTATATACCTAGACCTTCAAATAAATTGGGCGTAAACATTGTATGCGTTTCTTTTGACGTTCAGTATATAAACTTGACCATCATGAAATATTTCCGTGCTTGCACGGGCTCTTTTCTAGTGATAATTAAAATGTGTATTGCCATGATTGTCACTTGAGAGCACAAGTGATAACTGTAGAACATCGTCGAAAACCATATGCAACGAATAAAGACCGATTTTATCTGTAACACCGGACACAATTTCCATTTTATTTTCTGAGTAAATTTTATGCGATGTTAATGCTTACCTCTAGTTTTCGTTTTCCAAGATACCGCTGATCTTTGATCTTTGGTCTAGAAAGTGTGCAGATTTTTCACAGTGACCTTTTCAAGTTATCTTTGTATCCATCATTACTACCACATGCCAGACTCCCATAATGTTTTGATAAAATGTTTTGATAATGATATATAGTTTTCAAACTTCATTTATCCTTGCAGTAAAATTAAGAAGTACTGCTTAAACTACGCAACTACGTGTGAGTTGCGCACACAAGGTACCCACTATCTAGCCACTATGATAGTAAAAACGCCAAAGAAATGACTAAGTTCAACTTGGGGAAAAAGTAACAAAACTAGAAATGTTTTTCAGAGAAAAACTGATGTTCCCCCACCAGCCCATTTCCCATCCCTCTAATGAATAAAAAGCCTGTACAAATGAAATATCTATGCAAGTTTGGACAAAATCCATCCACTGGTTCTAAAGATATCCTACATAGAAGACCATGTCCTTCAAAAATGGGTCAAGGTCACCAACTACTAAACATGCCTTAAACCTGTCACAACGATACATTCATGCAAGTCTGATGAATATCCATCCACTGGTTCAAGATATCTCATTTTTAAGAGAGAAAAATACGCATTTGTATGATAGCTTTTGACCTTGAAAATGGGGTCAAGTTCATCAAAACACAGTACACTCTTGAGACTGTCCCATAGGTATATCTATGAAAGTAAAGTGGAAATCAAGCTAAAGGCTAAAGAGATACATCAATTTTAGTGAAATTTTCACATATCTAAATCCTCGTGTGACCTTGAAAATGAGGTCAAGGTCACCAAAATTTTATTAAGCTCTTAAACTTGTCCAAATCATGTATCCACGAAAGTTTGGCGAAATTCCATCCATTGGTTCAGGAGATATTGTGGGTACAAGAAATTGCCATTTTAGTCCTCCAGTGACCTTTAAAATAAGGTCAAGGTCACCAAAATCTAAACAGCTCATAATCTTGTCCCAATCATGTCTCCAGGAAAGTTTGGTGAAATTCCATCATTGGTTCAGGAGATATAGTGGGTACAAGAAATGGTCATCCAAGTCCTCCAGTGACCTTGAAAATGAGGTCAAGGTCACCAAAATCTAATCAGCTCAGAAACTTATGTCCCAATAATGTATCCATGCAAGTTTTGTGAAATTCCATCCATTGGTTCAGGAGATGTAGTGGGTACAAGAAATTGTCATCTAAGTCTTCCAGTGACCTTGAAAATGAGGTCAAGGTCACCAAAATCTAATCAGCTCTTACACTTGTCCCAATAATATATCCATGCAAGTTTGGTGAAATTCCATTCATTGGTTCAAGACATAATGCGCATACAAGAAATTGGGTACAAGAAATTGTCATCTCAGTCATCAGTGACCTTGAAAATGAGATCAAGGTCACCAAAATCTAATCAGCTCTTACGCTTGTCCCAATGATGTATCAATGCAAGTTTGGTGAAATTCCATCCATTGGTTCAAGAGATAATGCGCATACAAGAAATTGCAATCTAAGTCCTCCTGTGACCTTGAAAATGAGGTCAAGGTCACCAAAATCTAATCAGCTCATAAGCTTATGCCAATGATATATCCATGCAAGTTTGGTGAAATTCCATCCATTGGTTAAAGAGATATCGCGCATACAAGAATCTGTCACGCCAACGCCGACGCAGACGCCGACGCCGACGGGATCCGCACTGAAAACAATATGTCCCCCCTCACCTTTGGTGGGGGGACATAATATAATCTCAGGATTATATCCAAACCTTATGCATATTTTCAGACCATGACAAAAACAGCTGTAAAGTTTCGAAAGAATCGGCATAAAACTGAAGGAGGAGTTGCACACACAAGGTACCTACTACTTTAGGGGGACGGAAGGACGGAAATAAGGGCGGAAATAAGGACGGAAGGACGGAATGCCGAAAACTATGTCCCTCCGCTTTTCTTCGAAAAGGCGGGGGACAAAAATACAAATAAGAATTCATTGCAGTGAGTCCACTTCGTTCCATTTTGTTATTCTCTTTTGCAGAAGAATATGCTCATGATAGTTCCCGAGCGAAGATTTGAAGTCATTGTCGGCTAAAAATTATTTGAAGCGCACTGTTCGTATTTAATAAAATACATCTGGAATCTTATGCATAAGAATACATTAATACCTAAGGCTACAGAGTCTGTTTCCTGCAATAACCAAACTCGCAAAAGCCGTATTCCTATATACTGGATCGAATCCGTCGATTACAGTACATAGTTTTTTAGATTTACTTGTTGTGTGCTTTGCGACCGGCTATATCGACAGTGTATTTTTTTACTATGAAGATAAGAAATTCGGTTTGTAATTCTATCTTTGCGATATTGTACAGCCGATCCCGCAAAAAAGTTATAATTTCTGATAAAGTGTTTCAACTGCAACTCTACCTTGGCAAGTTCCTGCAGGTGCTGACCATATTCCAACTGCACTACAGTAGGTTAGGATCGCGTTTGTTCCACTTCGACTATATCCTTGCGCACAGGCGAAAGTGTAGGAACAGCTATAGTAGTAGCAGCTAGGTGCATTACGTGATGTCCAGATTCCATTTGACATGTTTGGGAGATTGGAGCTGCAAAATCTCACTGAAAGAGTGGACAATTAAGTAGTGTTTTTGCACAATATTCTGACCTTTAAAGGCATTAGTTTCGTGTACACTTTTAATAAACAAATTACAGTGGCTGTCTAAAAATACTGTAGGCTTTAGTTACAAACGTTGCGTCAGTCTTAATGTTTTTAGTGAAAATAAATCCAGGACATGTCGACAATATATTATTAATTGACAGTTATAATTCGCAGAAGAGCGTGTGCCTCATCACAGCAAAGAATGGAATTAAATATTGTCGGGGAGAGAAGAAATTTATAGTAAAAATAGTATGTGATTTAAAAAGCCACATTTCCTAATACACTGTTGTTGTTTAAATGGCAATTGCCTTTAACAAAAACTTACCATCTGTAACTGGTGTCCTTAAAACTCAGATGTTTGATGATGGGGATAGGGTTTGGGATCTGATTCAGTCAGTTCCTGAAGTGTATTTACTCTTTAGATTTTAATATCGTCAAAGTCATGCGATAATAGGGGTTTACTTAGTGTGTATTAGTCCTTGTCTAAAACAAATTTTAAAAAGCAATGTTTAGCAGTATCGGTAAGTAAAGGTAAGTTGTATTATTTTTGCTTTCAATCTGAGTTTTAAATATCAAACTCTTCTTTCCTTTTGTGGTTATATCACCAAGTCAAATTGGTACAACGATCATATAAATCTTTAACACTGAAGTTCAGAACTCTATAGAAATTTTCAGTTTGAGCCAGGGTGTTAACTTTGAAAACAGATGGTCAGTTTACCAAAATGTGTTATTATGTCTATGCTGTCTGTTGTTATTACGGCCATCTCAAGAAAGTGAAATTGTTGATCGATATGTTTTTTATATGGCATCAATAGTAATATTCTAACTCCAGATTCCATATTTTCTCCTCAGCCATTATAATATTGTAAAATTTTAAATAGGGATCTTAAGCACATACCGCGCTTGATGGATGAGTAGAACAAGATTTCGTACCTACTAGATAGAGTTTGTTTTATTTTAAGTGGTGCAGGAAAATTCTGCCTTGTCCATGGGCTGGGACAGCTCACACGAGCTTGAATTCTGTGTATCACTACGCGCTCCTTGAAATCCGGTGCGCCCGGCTTTGTGATTCTATACTTTATGCATTATTTTTTCATAAGGATAAATTTCCACACCAATAAAATCCCAAGAAAAGTTATGCATCCCTTATAATCCCATTATAATCTGTTTCTATGTCTTAAAGTCGGAAAAAGATCCAAAATAGCCAATGTTTTACCGTGATAAACACTGTCGAGGGTGTCGCCATTTTGAAGATGTTACCAACTGACGTTTGAAATGACGTTGACGTTATGTCATAATTAACGTCATACACGCGCTTGCTGTACTCGTCTCAATATCAATTTTGTTCTTTAATGTGAATTTCAATTAGAAAACCCAAAACTGAGGATCTGTCAAATACCTATTTTTTACTTGTCTGTTCACTACAGAAGCTGTTGTACTACTTACACTTGTACACGTTCGCATGAAATGGGCTTAATTTCAAAGAGAATTTCTTTGTTTAGTTTAAAATTACTATTATCGTAGGTAAGAAAAATAATCAATAATTGGTCTCCGATGCGGAGAGGTAAATCCCAACCCTCGGGCACAAGGGGTGTGTCGGAAACTCGGCAAGCCTCGTTTCCGACACACCCCATATGCCCTTTGGTTGGGATTTCCCTGTCCGCATCGGAGACCAGTGATAAATTCTATTTGTCTCAAACACACACCCTTGATTGTAATTTAGTACAATATTTCACATGGAAAACTCAAACGGTGGTGTAAACATAACAGAGATTGTCTTTAAACTGTTTTTTTTTTGCCAGCTTTGCTGCGTATATATTAAAGACCTTGATTTTAAGGACTCTGAAACTGATGTCACTGGGAAATAAATAACCTTTATCAAATTTAGCAAGGGGGATACACATTTCTGATTTAAATTTTTCAGTATCTAAAGCCCAACAAAACAAAGACGAGCAGGTGTCCATTTGCCACACTTTATGATGTAATCCGTGAGACCTAACAGGTAATAGATTTTGTTTTCACTCGCAAGCGATTATGTTCTCCAACGGTCCCATAGCATCCCATAACCGAGAAAGACGATATTCATGGGCATCAAGAAAGACATGTCTGATGCATATGAGTACTATTAGAACAGAAATGATAAAAATGATAAGGAGCTGCAGAGATCATTGATCACAACTTATCAACTCCAACAACAGTAAGAATAAGAGGAAAACACAAAAATGAAGTCTACCTAGGCAACTTCCATTAGATGTAGTCCATTTTCCATCGGAACTGCAATAGGTTAAAATAGGGTTTGTTCCACTGGGGGCATATCCGGTTTTACATGAGAAACTGTAGGAACATGTATAGTAGTAGCAGCCAACGCCTGTCCCGAGTGGTATCCAGTTTCCGTTTGACATGGTTGGGAGAACTGTGCCGCATGACCTAGCTGAAATTGTGATCAAACTACCAGGATCTATAAGAATTCAAAAATAAACTTTTATACAGCCGAACTTTAAAGTTATTACTTAAGTGTGAGAAAACACTTTGACCAAAGTCCTCAAAACATTCGAAGACCAGTAGTTAAATTACGAGAGGCTGTGTATACAATCAACCAAACCAAGCTACATATTCTAATATATCGTTGAAACGTAGCATAGACCGTTAAATCTGTACGGAGGTACGATGACTGCCATTCTCTGTCTGTTGAAAGAGAAAGTATGTTTGGTCCATTGCTATAAAGGAATGGAAATAAAACATTTTCAAACTTTAAATAAACACAAGTCATTCTTTTATCAGCATCCTACTATTCAGCACATAAACACAAAACGCATGGTATCATAAAGTCTTTACTTACTTACTTTCTGGGACGTTTCTAGAAACTAGGCCATATGATCAGTGTTTAAGATCACTTAAAATCTATATTCTGCGACTCTAGCTTTAAAAGCGTTAGATGACCTTCAAACCTAGGTCAGTGTATTACAGTTCGTTTAAACTTTTTTTGTATTAAAACGATATAAAATCGTAAGAATACGAATTTAGTATACATCGGCTGTTTGGGAAAATGTAAAAACTCTATTGAATATGATGTCAGTGTCAAGCCTCAAATCCCTTAAGATAATACCAGTTTAACCCTGTCTTACTTTCTTAGAAAGAATTGGGATTGAAATATAATCCTACCGTGGCACCTTACAACAGGTGTTGTCCATGAACCATCTTTAGAGCACGTTGTTCTTATTGTACCACTTTGAGTGTATCCCGTTGAACAGTTGCCAGTATAGGAACATCCATAGAAGTAGCAGTCACTAAACGTATTAGCTGATGTCCAGTTGCCGTTTGTTAAGGTTGGAAGATTGATGCCGCATGACCTACCTGAAATATTAATAGCGATTTGTGTTTTATGAAACATTTACCTATAGTAGCGACCATTTCTAATAGATCGTGGACCTGTTTCTTAGAATGACTCTATCCAATTTTACATGTATTCTTTTCAGTGCGGATTTCTCTTTCTTTGCATTTAATACTATTCGAATAATCTATCAGACTGGTCAAAAGGTGTTGAATTACCCTTAACTTAAACTACATACGCTACTCTGAATAATTTAATTTCTCTTAAAAGAGCCGTACTAAATTTGTTTCATGACAAATTAAAAACAATAATTGTCAGAAGACAATAGAGCATAACTTTGCGGGAGCTTGACTTTTACTTTGAAAATTGTTACACGAAACCTGTTAGCCTAAATTACAGAAATCTATTTGATCTGACCTTTGATAATTTATATACTATTTGAAACCCGTTTTTTTTTTTTAAAAAATCGTATAATTAAGGAAATATACGTAAATTGACAAAAGGTTACAAATGACTCATACGGTTAACCAATGGAACTGCTCTGTTGTTGGGTCTCGGTGGCATGATGAATAAAAATCTGACTCTTAATCATAGCGTAGAGAAATTTCTTAAGACCATCCTTTGTAACTCAATAAAAACTAGAGTCTTTGTAAAGTGTTTGGTATCATTGTATGAGCAAATCGTAATGTGCTTAGAACATGCATAGCACTCACCCTTAGCATGCCGCTAAATAAGTTGTGAGGCCACTTCACAAACCGGATACCAAACTCCCCCCCACACACACACATTCAACCGCAGTCATTCAATTACTGGCCGTACAATGGCGTCACTTTTGTTTTGGTTCTTCTTGGTTGTTTCGTGTGTTAATGTTTTGTTTGTTGCTCAATGCCTGTTATTGATATAATGTTTGTGATGTTACGGCTAGCCCAGTAACCACCTCAATGGGAAATGACTATTCACAAGACTGCTGCCGTCTTTGGTTGTGAATAATTTTTGTTGTCTATATCCCACATGGTGTCTTTGTCGGATCTGGGATTGAATTGTATCAGTTCCTGAGATTTTCCTACTTAATTCTGCAAAACTTTTTGAACACCTCATAATACCGTTACGAGTAGGCTCCATTTTTGAAGGGCTTAATCATTTCAAGAGAAACCTGGAAGTCACTGAAGTTATTCATTTTTTGTAAAATGGCAGAAAAGCATAAAAGAAGCAAACATTACATCACATAAATCTGTCCCGATGGAAAAACAAGAGTTCAGCGGAACACTATGCAAAACTGCCTTGCAGAAATATCAGGTTTATGCAAGTGAAAGTGCATTCCTCACATTGTCATTTTCCTAAACTAGAAATGTGCCCATAGGACTGGATGACCCCGCCGAGCATCTTGCGTAAGATTGCGCATTGATTAAGGTACTGGCATATGTAGAATAACGTGGTTCATAGGGGCAGACTTGTATAATGTAAAAGGGAAAATCAAGGGACCATGAAAGGTAGGTAAAAGTGATTTACAATTATTCTGCAATTATAGCTCAGATAGGAATATGTTACGAACATTTTTCCATTATAGCCTATTCACATAGCTTACGTGTGCAATGACATTTGAGCTCGCGACATGGTTCTTGCACACGACACATTGTCTAGTAATAATAATAATTTATTCCCCAAGTTTTGAAATTCATTCATAAAGCATAAACTTACAAGCCAGACATGAACACGTTTCAGTATAGCCTATTCACGAAATTTACATACCCAGTGTGACCTTTACCTTTAAGCGTGCAACATAGTTTTTGCACACGACACATCGTCTTGACAAAATAATCATTTATGCCAAATAATTTTCAAATCCCACCATGCAGGAGACAGTAACAGACCGGACAGGAACAATATTCAATTAAGCCTATGCACAAAGTTAAAGTGCTGAATGGGACCATGACCTTTCAGCTAGCAGCATGATTCTTGCACATGACACATCATCTTGTTATGACAATTTTTCAGACAAAAGAAATTGAATTCCACCACGCAGGACAAAGTAATGGGCCTGACACGAAGTTTCACTGAAACATATGCACAACGTTTACGTGCCCAGTGTGACCTTGACCTTCACGCTAGCGATATGGTTCTTGCACGCGACACATTGTCCTGTCATGTTGGTTATTTGTGCAAAATAATTTTTAAATCCCGTCATACAGAAAAAGGTAATGGCCCGGACATGAACATGTGATTACTATAGTATATACACACAGTTTAAGCACAAAGTGTGAATTTGACATTTAAGCTAGCAACATGATTCTTGCATGTGACACATTGTCTTTTCATGATGATTATTGGTGCCAAACAATTTTAAAATCCCACCATGCAGGCTCAACTTATGGCCCGGAACGATTCTGGAACTCACAAACACACACGCACGGACAGGGTAAACTCTATATGCCCACCGCCGTTTCGTGGCGGGGGAATACAAAATTGGTATGTCGGTATGCTGACCTTGAAATCTACATAGCAACTCTTTTTATTTATTACAAAATCATCAGCTTTGGAAAATCATCCATCAATAAGTTTAAGATATACTTAGAACGCATCATTTTTACCTTGAAATGTGAAATAAGGTCACCGAAATGTAGTCATACCCCTGACGGTATAATAAGCTTATAAAAAACTCAGGACAGGGGTTTGAATCAGTTAAACTAATTTATATCCCCGGTTTCTAATACAGATCGTTCCAAGATGGTGCTTTTGTTGTGGTTTGTCATTGGTACGTGTTCTTATGTTCACTTGTCTATGCACTTCTAACAGCGCCAGGCCGGGTAGCGCAATTGGTAGGGCACCTGACTCGTAAGTCAGAGGTCCTGGGTTCGAATCCCGGTCTGGCCACATTCTTTCGTTTCTCCTTCCGCTGATTCAAGAAGGGCAGTTGTCAGTTACTGGCGAAAGTATGTGCACTTAGTACTGGTTAACCGCTTGGGAGGTCTAAGCCTGCCCAGGAATAGGGTGGTTAGGTTATCTGACCGTCCCGACATGACCTTAGTTGTTTACGGTGGACGTTAAGCATCAAATCAACCAACCAACCAACTTCTAACAGTATGTTCACATGTATAGCTGGCCACTCTGCCATTTGTCTTTTTGGCCTGTGGATAGCTGTCTGGAAAAGAGCTGTTTTTCAGATGATCGTGCATCTCTCTTTTTTTTTTAACTGTTGTCAATTTTGTCTGTACGTTTTTTCCTTTTTGTCTTAGAACGCGGAATACGGGATCTGATTGCACCAGCTCTTGATATTTGCCGATCTTTTGAAAGTCATCACTGCTCTTGAAAAAATGCTTTCAAATTTCACTTTTATCCCAAAAGTAAGCAAACCACGGGTCATTTGCAAAATAATTAGAAAAAATATAAAGCCGAACATCAAGACATTTAGTTTCGCGTAAGTGAGAACATTTTGACCACAGTTCCAAATATACCATCAGCTTTAACAACGGTATGCTAATTAAGTCTAAGATATATATTTTGTATTTTTATAAAATGATCAAAGCTTGGCTAATGTTTTTACATTGCATCCTTGAAGAAAGTGTACTATACTGTGAAATCTGTGCTGTTAAACGTAAGCATATGGTCTATTTGGGAGACGTTAGTCAGACGACTACAATTCTGTTGTTGGTAAAAGTTTGAAAATGTCGGATCCGATGCCTCAAAGAAATGAAGATTTAACAATTTGCAAAATTGTAAATAAATGCCTTTCACAGAATCCTAACATCTTACGATATCTTCTTTCCTATATAAGAAGCAGACTATCCGAGACTTTCAAAGTAAGTTTATTTCTGATTCCACCAGACATGGCCACACAGATCATTGCCGTCTTTTGATGGGTACCCCGCCAAATCTATAATAAATTATGCCTCTCAAAAGTAACGCTAATGGGAAATCATTTATGGAGTGGCATGTATTTTGACGCAAAAGCTGCTGACTATTATATATCAGCATGTCATAGGAGCAGTCTTTAAGATCCTTTAAGATTTATATTTTGCGATACCGTGCTTTCAAATTGCTTGATGAGCTTCAAATAAAAGTCAATATAATCGAATTTGTATCCTTTATAAATTAAAATTAGACTGATGGGGACGGGGGGGGGGAGGGGGGGGGGGGAGGGGGGACAAAAATACCAATTCGGAATAATAAAAAGAAAAAAAGAAATATAAAAGGCATCAGTCAGATATCATTTCAGTCAAATTTCGTAGCCCGCATTCAAAAACAAAAAGGAAAGAAGCATACACATAAAAAATGACAAAAGCCCATGAGAGACACTCAGGGTTAACCGAATGAGCTGCTCTTACCTAAACAGGTGGCCATTTACCTGCCGTATTTATAAAAAAGCAGCGGCATCTTGGCAAATTACAAATCATGACACAAGAGAAGGGGGTCCTAATTAGGTGACCACTTTGCTAGAAATCACCATATTTACCAATGGCTGATACGATCTTTCTGCGAACCTCCTTATTGGTTATATGGGCCTTGAACGAATTGTTCAATAACCTCTCATCTCAAAGTCCTGCGTATTTTTCTCTAACTTTGTTGTCAAGGTCCGTCATTCACAGGCATACACAAGTATGAAATGACAAGGGAGCGCATCAGTTTCACCTTTGATACAATAGATATGTCATTTTCTCTCTAAAATAGCTTCAGCTTTGTAAAAGCTGTATGCGCTTATGCAATTCTTGAGAGAACAGGGACGAGCCATCATCTGAGACAACTGCACCAAGGTATTTGAAGCTTGTTACGATGCCAAGCTTCTGTCTTTTCACTATGATCTCCCTCTGGATGCAACTGGCGCTTCATTAACAGAAGACATCCTTACCTAGTCTCAACTGTTATTCTGAACCTTTCTTCCCTCCTACCATTAAACTGAACGGCACTTGTACTGCTCAATGCTGCAAACTAGATTTGCACTAATATTGTACTTCCGCATAGTGGCCCATAAGGCTTCAAGCCATACTCCATCAAAGTTTTTTTTGTATGTTTTTTTTAAATCAATGAAGACAAAGTACTGGGTTTGTTAATATTTGAGATATGTTCCTCATTCGATTCTGAGAGTTAAGATCTGTTTTGTGGTGCTCCCTTCGGCTCTGAAACAAGCGTGTTCTTCACCGATCACTTCTTCGATTTAGGATTTTAGCCTCGACTGACAGAGAAGTCGTAATCAAAAGAAGTAAAACAGACGTATTACCTTATACGAATATGAAATAGACGCTACCCATATTGCAATCAACCAACATTATGACTCCAACACTGAACACTTTGCAGTAAACCTACTTGACATGCTTAAATATAGCATCCTAAAGGGGACATTGAAATCAATAATCTGGAGGCGTCTTTAAAATGCCGGTGTCTTAACGACTTTAGTAATTTATCTTTTTTTTTTCTTTTTTTCTTTTTTTGAATGGGCTCCTCATGCCACACACCCAGTAATCTATCTGTTGCAGTGATATACCGGTGCGTAATTCCATACGTATTTGTATTGTCGGGTACTGTTTCCTTGCACTATCTACTACGACAGATTTTTTATACATGCCTAAGAGCATACAAACTTACAGTATACTATTTGCTATACTGTAAACTTGGTACTGTTTACGGTCTACTGTGGCAAAGAGTGCTGCGTTCTTTATCCTGTTTACTGTCTTTTGCAAAAGAACGTGTTATTTTTTCGCCACTGCGCCACAGCTTTTGCATGTATTTTTTGTTCACTTTTGCATTTAATCAATGTCGCAGTGGAGAGTCCACAGGACAAAGTAGCCATTAAACAGACAGTAAACAATAGTTGGTTGGTTGGGTTTAACGGTTCTTTTAGACGTTTTTTTTCAGTCTATATCGAGCCGTCTCCCAGAGAGAGAGGGAGAAAGAAAAGAGATATGATAGGCCAAAACAAAATATATCAAACAGCCACCCGCACCTACTGCATGCACGGTAGGCCCATGCCCTTATCCAAATTAGCAGGACATATGATCAATGTCCCAGCACCATCGCCCGACCATGACCACCCCGAAGTACTCAGTACTCAGTAGGCAATAAAAATGGCATTGTAGAGAGTATACAGTCAGTAGGCCTATATGAGCAGGCTCTTGAATTAGAAGCGAAAGGTCTTATACAGGAAGATTTATGTTTCTTCTTCTTTTCAGGCCAAATTATTTTCTTTCCTTCTATCCTTTTTTATTTCTGAAAAATTAAGGACACACTAGCATAATTGGTATTAGTAGCAACCAGACAACGACTGTTGGTTGCTTTACGATATAACACGTATTTCTGTTGTATTCTAATCTGTCCCATACCACTAAGGCTTAGAGTTTTTCTGTCACTGAATTTCCGATCGGAGTTTTCTTTCTTGGGAGAAAATGAGGCGCTGACATTCTATTGGACATAAACAAGAATCTTACAGAAAAGAAAAATATATTGCCCAAGCTTTTATGCATTTATTTATCTATTTTGTTTGTTATTGTTGTAATCCTTTTGTATAAATTATGTGTACTATTTTTCTGTTTATAGAAAGTGACCCTGTTCTATATCTACGTAAATCATTTTAACAAATCCACAATGCCGTTAGACTCACATGTTCGGAAAATAAAACAAAAAATAAACTCCTGAACTTCCGCCACCACTTTCCTGGCAACACGCGAATGTGTTCCAAAGAAATGCCTATGATGGTCTCAGAATTAGGCTAGCAGGCTGTACCAGCTTGAAGAAAAAACAAGCCTTACCTCTTCTCAGCAACTTCTCGGCACCTGTTTATTGGTGACACGCATAATATTTCTAGTCGGCAGTAGGTAGTTGCACACGCACAGCAAGCTTTACAACTCTGTAGAAATGACATGAGCTGACGGAGAAACGGAGTCTTTCTGCAAAGCAGCTTATGGCTTCCTCTTTCGGTATTCCCTCAGTTATATAAACAATCTAATAAACGATTGTTTGCAGCACGAATGTGATATTACATTTAATTATTTGTGACATCAAGACCGATTCTGTTTGCTTTCGGGGTTCTGCCCATGTCACATGATTCTGTCAGTGGTGCCATCGGTTGTCAATGGCACCATTGCCTGCCAATACTGTGCAGGTTTTTACAGTTACCAATAATACCATTCTCTCTCTCTCTCTCTCTCTTCAAAATACCTGTCCCCTGTTCTGTCTCTAGCCTAGGCCTACTTCTGTTTTACTCTGATTTCATTATTATTTATTTAATATCTCATGACAGAGATTACGCGGATGCTGTGCGGATGTCGACCGAAAATGACAAAAAATCAATCACTCAATCAATCAATCCATCAATCAATCAATCAGTCAATTAATCAATCAATCAATTAATCAATCAATTAATCAATCAATCAATATCATAACAAATGAATGACACCTTGTCCAAATTGTTTTTTTTTCTTTTTTCCACATTTCTCCATCTGCTCTATCAGGATGGTAATCCTATCTACCGACGAGAGGCACACAACCTCGAAAAGACGCCGTGACGGCGCAGTGACAAGGAAACGACGTCATTTCGACCTGTGTGTCCACTGAGTACTGATTTGCGTCACCTGAGATGGAGCCCTAAGCCATGTGAATACATCGAATACTCGACTCAGCCTGCGCATTTCAGCAAATTAATCAAGAATCTTTACTACCAGTTTTTTTATTCTCCACATTTCGTTAATCATATACAAATGTGAATAAGGACCACTCGTATCAGACGACGCAAGCTACATCTGTATACTCGGAGAACGGCTAGGGACGACAGAGACAATGTTTTTATGAAAGGGAAAATATTTTATCCCGTCTGCATTCTTTCGGTGTGGTAGTTTTATTTTGAGCTGTTCTAATTTTCATTTATTATTATTATCATTATTATTATTTTTACTGCTTATAAAAAGTTTTTTTAGGATTTCTGCACTGTAGGACAGTGTTGCATAAACTACCAAAAAAAGGAGATATCCATGCAGCTATGCAACAAATTTTCTGTTTCATTTTTTTAAATGGAGTCGTATTGTAGATTGCTGCAATATAGGTGGCGCCTATTTCACATCATTATAATCACCATTCCACTTTGATTAAAGAAAGAAACCAGACCCTAAAAAGAGTATAAAATGGTGGGGCCCAGCTTTTTTATTTTGAGACAGAATGACAAAACAAGCCTTAAATGTAAATTGCCCGTCTGTCTTATTTTTTGCATCCTCACCAGCTACCAAAAGTGTCCAGGAATTTCGCACCGTCCGAATCTACCTGCTTTGACACTTCATTACGTCAGGACAGATCAGAACGTCGTCAATACAGATTTCTAAATCAAATAGTGTTAATGTCAAAAAAAAATCACCGATATTGCGACAATCATTAACTGTCGGATGGCAAAGGTATAGTTCTGGGGTCGTAAAGTCAACATGAAAATGGTTGTCTTTCATGGTATGACCTTTTTGTTTTGATAAAGTTCCTGGTATGATAAGGCCCATATTTGGCCCCCAGAAAACTCATTTTTCAAAAGTCTTATTCGATAATAAATATGTATTCATAGGAAAGTTCAAACCTTGACTGAAACAGCAAACACAAAATTAACCAGTTCTTGCACAAAATACTTGTGTTCCTGTCTTGAAACATACCCATACCCTTAGCGGATTCTGTCGAAAATGACTAATTTGGTAGCCTTTGCGGCTTTCAAAATATATGAGCCCAGCCTCCAGCACATTTTATATTTTGTACACAGAAAAAATAACATATTTACATGCCATGAAAGTATCAAATGTGCTGGAGACCGGTTTCTATGTTTATTTTTAAGTTTTTATTACCAAAATCGCAGCGTTTGGAAAATTTTCCCATTTTCTCAACATAAAAACGCCCTTATCTCCACTCATAGACAAAATAAACATATGTTGTTTATATTCAGTATCTTACTTAGAACACAAGGAATAATTTGTACACATTTCACTCGGATCTGTTGGAATGTTTTGTTAGCGTCTCAGGACTTGCAAACTCGAGTATGTGGGGTACCGAGAGAGACCTTGTGAAGTGCACAGGTTATTTGCAGTGCTATCTAACGTCTAAGCATTTCATCAAAATTCTATTATCAGGAGCTTTAAAAAGTGATTGTAAATAACTTAATATTCTAAAGGAGAAATCTTTTTGACGCAAATTTTCTTGCAGTTTTCCTTCATATTATCACGACATAGGCATGCCAGAAATAATGTAATTCTTAGAATAACAATTGTGAAACAGATTATTTTTATTTCTTCCCATACGCATAATTGATAAGCAATAGAAACTATGTAGTGTTAAAACATTCAATTTGGACAATACTAAAGGACCTTATAATTTCAGGTCCTTTGGTTTGGAAAGCTAGTAGTTCCTACGAGATTGGAGTATGGTTCGAGTGGCGGGACTGAAAAGGTTATTTTAATGCCTGCTAAGCTATATCGGGTTCCTCCATTATAGGAGTTTTTTCGTAAGACATTCATGTGTTGACCTGTGGAAGTAAACAATAATATATTTTCTGTTTTCTTCTCCGAACGTGTTAGTCTAGCGGCGTTGTGCATTGGTTGAATTAATTTATGCAGCACAAGGTCAATTTCTAAAAATAAAACAGGAAATAGTAAACAAAGTTTATTCAAAAGGACAATAAAATAATAGAAAAAAATAAAAATAAAACTAGACCAATAATTTTTTACTGTCAGTGAAGATGCTTATTTATGTCCAATAAAATGCCAGGGTCTTATTTTTCAGAAGTAAAACCCCGACCGGAAATTCAGTGACAGAAATAATTCGAATCCTTAGTGGTTTGGGACAGAATAGAATAAAACAGAAAATACACGTTATATCGTAAAGCAACCAACAAACGTTGTTTGCCGCCTTGGCGGCAAGAAACTCGTATGTTGGGTGCTAGTTATGTAATTCAGTGTTAAACGAATATCACTGATAGTGTGCAAATACATATTTGAATGCCCATGTCAAAGAGTATTGTAAAGCTATAGGCCTTAATTCTGCTTTCACTGGACCTGAGCCTTAATGTGGTCCGGCAGCTACTGTAATTTTCTAAACACTAATAGTGTACATGTACAATTGTCAGACATGTACAACTGTCATATTACGGGAGCTCTGTGTGACTCGTAAGTATTTTCTTCAGCCACATAGTCAGTCAGTGAAAGAGATTAGTGATGCAATTATCTGTATCAGTGTTCCCTTATGTCATTTCATTTTAACATTTATTTTTCTCAGAAAGCTTGCTGTTGGTACACCACATGTTTCTTCCACCATCTTTGTTGACATGTGGTTGACCCAGATCACAAGGTCATCCAGATGCATTCTGGGACTGTGCCATCCGGGTCATATAAACAAAACAGCAAATTTTCATCTTTGAGTCAACTTTAATCAAGAATATCTTTTATTAACATCATCTGATCGTTATTTCTTTGCAAAGGTCATTAACTTTATTTTTTTTTTCAAAATAAATGTGTTTTTTTTAGGTTATTAATTCAATAATCGGTAGTATTTTTGTTGCAAAGATTACCGGTATTGATTTTCTTAAAGTGACCTTCCCGCATTCGTTTTGTTGGGGAAGTTGGGAATCCTACATGGAACGTTTGTGGGAGGCTCGGGAACGTGCGGGATATAAATACTTCCCTCAGAGAGGGATGGGGGGACTTCACATTTACTTTCATTGAGTACGGTTGTGTTTTTAGGTGTTTATTTAATTTTCTTTGATTTTATTATAAATCTTGGGTTAACTTTAAGATCTTAAGTTGTAACTTGGAATGAAGTAAGGATTTGGTTTAGGGAAAATTAATTTGCTGCATTTTATCATTTTTTTTCTCTTTCTAAACAAAAATATTATTTTCTCAAGATTAAGTTAAAGATAATTTATTCTAAAGTTATAAACCCTGAATCTGAAGCTAGCATAGTCCACAGCAGGACTGAAATGTTAATTTGTGGTGTTAATATTGAATTGTGCATTTTCCTTACAGGGTAGTGCCTAGTGCTACTGATAATTTGTTTTTCTTGACTTCTGATTTTCGCCTCTGAATATTGGTGGCGATAGGGATTGCTAAGTTGTGTTATTAGTTACTGCTGAATTTAGTTACTGCCAAGTTTAGCTTTGGCTAAAAGGTGTGACTTCTAAATTCAATAACGATCCTGAAGTTTGTGACTGCTGAATTAAAATACTGCTAAGTTTAGCTTTGGCTGAAATATGTGACTTCTGAATTGAATAACAATCCAGAATTTTTGTGACTGCTGAATTTCGGCACTGCTAAATTTAGCTAGTATTGAAATTTGTGGATTAAGATTGTGATATATCTGTTATGCTCAAAGTCACTTTAACCCGTCCATTAATTGTGATATGTGTCAGTTCGTTATTTAACTTGTTGATTTATTTTGGTTATTTCAAGAATACAAATTCTTGAAATTGAATCTAATCTTCAGTAATTATTCATCTTCCTTTGAATTCATATATTAATTGGCCCTTCTAAGTAAATCTTACTGATCTGATGAAGTCCAGCCCACAAGTAGAAACTGCTTGTGGGTATAATTGTGATCATCAAGTCCATCGTCAGTCACTGGTCAATCAGTCAGCAGTGTTCTGTCTGTCAGTCGACAGTCAATGATATAACTCCTATTCGGTGAGCGAAAGTTCAACAGTGGAACCGACACTGTGATCAAAGGTGTATATATAGTGAAGCCTTGCGCCGGCACGTTATAAGTACAGATAGTACAGACGCTACCAAAAGTACTATACGCTACCAGAACAACAGAACAACCGAGTAGTGCGGTTGACTGTACCATGTTTGGTGAGTTCAGCGGTGGGATTGTAGTCCTTCTATAATCCAGTGAAACGAACTTCCACGCCTAAAAGAGAATAGCTCGGTGCAATATTAGATATTCAGTATGGGTCGTAAGCAAATGAACCGAAAACAAAATACGGACAGAGTTGATTCGAAGATAACTTTGAATGATGGTAATGTTTCATCTGGCTCCGAGTCAGAGAGCTCAATGACTGTTTGTAGTGCACACAGCGACACTTTTCACAGTGGCTCTGCACAGGGTACAGAGAATTATGTAGTGCCAACAGGCAGCAGCTCTAACCACACAGAAGATAAAAATCCAAGACAAGAGGCTTGCACCAGCCCCGCTGGCAATGAAGATGACATTCCTTTGCCAAGCTGTAGCAAACAGGGTCAGTTCACTCAGCAACAATACACAGGGTCTGGGGATGAGCCAATATCATTAAGAGGTGATACTATGCAAATCAACAACAACACACTGCTTCAATCTTTTATCAGGCATGCAAATCAACAAAGTGAATCTTTTATTAAGCAAATACATCAGCAGAGTGAAGCTAACACAAAACTAATTGGTGAATGTAGCAGGCACCGCAAGCATGATTAAAGAGACATGTGAGTCAATGAAAGAATGCATGATGGGAGTAGCTGACATGACACGAAACAATTTTGAAGATATTTTACGTGAGGTGAGAGAGCTGAATGACAGAGTAGTAAAGACAACACCTTTAGGTAGTGCTAGCCAGGTATCACAGGCAGATATGGCAACTCAGCAGCCAATCACTGCAAACACAAGGCCAGCAATTACAGCTCACACAAGCACAAGCCATTTGGTAGTTACCTCCCTTGTTCCGTCTCAAGTAAGTAACTTGCCCACTACAACTTACACTCCTTACATGGCAACACAGAGTGGAATGTCTGCAGCTGCCACTTCCAATTTGGTAAAAACAGTGCAAAGCAGTACGGTTTCTTCAGCAATGTTAAGTGCTAACAGCCATAACACTCTTCACAGTACTAATGCACCTAACACACCAAGCCTGACCATCAACACAACCCCCAACAGTTCTACAAGCTTAAATGGAAACACTTGCTCTAAGGGTCAGAATGTAAAATAACCTCCCTTTACTGACAGGTCAAGTGACAGCTGGAAAGTCTGGCATGCTCGCTTTACAACAGTTGCAAATTTGAACCAATGGAATGATGTTACCCGTCTAAGTGAACTTATGCAGCGGCTGCAAGGGACAGCGGCTGAATTTGTCTTCGATGAGATCCCTGCTGATATTTTGACGAGTTATGAGGGTCTTGTTAGTGAACTTGACAGCAGGTTTAAGGCTGTAGAAACAAACCGAACCTACAAAGTGCAGTTTGGGAAACGATTTCAGAAATATGAAGACACCGTTGAAGAATACGCAGCAGAGCTGAAGCGCATTTACGATAAAGCTTATCCCGGTCGAAACCCAGAAATGCGACGGCAGCTATTTCTACAACAGTTTTTAAATGGGTTAAAAGACAAAAATGCCAAATTCGCAGTCGAATATTATAAAGAACCAAATTCAATCGAAGAAGCTGTGCATCACGTTGTTACATATATTGAGGCACAGCAGGGACCAAAATCTGAAACTTGGCGCAATCGTAGTCCAAGAGCAGTCCGTTTTGATGATGATAGTGATGATGTATGTTTCCATGACAACAATTATGATGACTATGCTTCCACAGCCAGAGCAAGGTCATTGTCCCCTTCCTCGTCAAACAGGAATAAACAAATCTTGCGGAAAGTTAAAAATGTATCACATTCTAAAGAGTCTAATGCCCAGTCTGTTACAAATACCCAAGATTCAGAGATTCTTCAAAAGATTTTAACACTGGTGGAAAGTGCTAACAACAATTTTCAACCCAACCATGAAGGTCAAGGTCAGAGCCCCAGTCACCAAAATCAAGGTTCCAGCCAAGACCAGAAAGGTCAAGGTCACCCAAATAGACAGGGTCGAAATGCTTACAAGCCAAAACAAGGCTATAGGCAAGGTCAACCACAAGGTCAAGGTCAAGCCAATCATTCAATATGTTTTATAAAAGGGTTATCCTTTAGAAGCAAGGATCACACCAAAGTTTTCTGGGCCAGACTAGCTAATTTCGGCCAATTAGGCCTCATCAGTGACCCTCAAATATTTTTAAAGTTCTACAATGGAACCAATGATCCCAAAGGACTAGAAAATAAAATCTACACTATAATGACGAAATGTTACTACTGTTTAAATGTTGGTCATATTAAGAGAAACTGTCCAATATTGAAAGCAGAACAGAATCAAGATAACCCTGCCCTTTCCAACAGAACTCAGAGACCCATACCAGAAGGTCCTTCATACAGGCAGCCCCAGTTCAATCCTAATAATATTGATTTAAACTAGCAAGGACCGATCTGTTAGGCCGTCAGGCGGTCCCTGATGAAAGAGGCCAAAAATTAGAATTTTTAGCTGTGCCACCACAAAATAAATATAGAGGAGTTTCAAGTTTGAATCCTGCCTCAGAGGTCAAGCATCTTTCTCAGAATGGAGCTAAGAAGGCTCTCATCATTCAAAACCAGTACTCTGATAGCTGTAATGGGCCTGCCACATCACAAATGGGTCAAAATAGTATTTTTAACGAGTCCCCTCTAAATGTCAATTCTAGCAACCAAACTGACTCCACGAGGAAGATGGAAAATATGATCAACCAAGTTTCAGATTTAATCACTGCACATCATGAAAAGATGTCTTCTGGCGATGCAGCTTCAAGTGGTACGGATTTGAACGCTGCAGGTTTAGGAAAGTTAAACATAACAAAGGACCAAAGGGCCTGTTCTGCAAATCAGCTGCCAGGGGAAGTATCGGTGGGCACTATGGGGTCACCCATACATACTGCAAAAGTTAACCGTAATAAATCCAAGGAAACCCTTTACAAGCAAATAATCATGAAAACAATATGGCCCCGAGTACAAACCAGCCAAAACCGAAGTCCACAGACCCTGTTATAAAGAGAATTGTCCGAACAGATGGATTTTATTTAGAGGCTTTGATTGAGGGGGTTAAAATGGTATTTACCATAGATACTGGGGCAACCAAGACAGTCATATCTGACAGTGTTTATCATTCAATTACCTTATCCCCGAAGCCAGCTTTAAGAAAGACAACCGGCTTAACAGATGCCACTAGTCAGCCCCTAATACAGTTGGGGACAGCAACTTTTAAAATCACCCTAGCCCCTGACCTTCAGTTCGAAAACGACATAGGCCGGGCCGCGTAGCGCAATCGGTAGGGCACCTGACTCATAAGTCAGAGGTCCTGGGTTCGAAACCCGGTCTGGCAACATACTTTTGTTTCTCCTTTCGCTGATTCAAGAAGGGCAGGTGTCAGTTACTGGCGAAAGTATGTGCACGTAGTACTGGTTAACCGCTTAGGAGGTCTAAGCCTAGCCAGGAATAGTGTGATTGGGTTAACTGACCGTCCCGACATGATCGTAGCTGTTTACCGTAGACGTTAAGCATCAAATCAATCAATCAGTCAATCGAAAACGACATAATTGTGGCAAATATTGAGGATGAGGGCCTACTAGATCATGATCCTTTTACCTTAGGAAATGCACACTTACTCTATGATAAAGGCGCCCTTCAGTTTATGGGTGTCCATTTACCATGCATGAGAGTTAGCACCACCAGCACAAAAATCCGGAAAGTTCATGCTGCTGACCATTCCATCATCCCTAGGTCTTGTGAGAAGATCATTGATGTACTTGTTGAGCGCTTAGACTGTGATGATGAACTGAATATCCCCATTTTATTAGAGCCCAGTGAACATTTTCAAGAAAAGTATGGATTACTCATGGCCTCAAGTTTAAGTGATCTTAATTCCAGGGTCACTCATAAGGTCAGACTGCTAAATCCTAACAAGTATGATATTCCTATAAATCAGGATGCCACTCTGGGTACCGCAGAAGCTATACATGGTACTGTAACCTCAATCCGGGATGAGGCTCTTGAGAAATCGCGCCCATCATGTGGAGAACAGCGAATAAGGCGTGTTGCCAACCTTGTTGTACCTGATCATCTTAAAATGCGCTATGAGTCTGCATGTACTAAGCGAACAGACACCGAAAAAGACCGAATTGCTCAGACCCTGATTAATTTTCAGGATACCTTCTCAAAGAATGAGTTTGATCTTGGCTTAACAAACATGACTGAGCACACTATTGATGTAGGCCAACACCCACCTATTAAACAGGCCCCAAGAAGCGTCCCTGTAGCTTTTGCATCCGAAGAGGAGAAGGTAATAAAGCAACTCGAAGACCACCGGGTTATCCGTAAAAGCACCTCGCCATGGGCAAGCCCAATTTGTCTTGTCTGCAAGCGATCAGGAAAAATTCGACCATGTGTTGACTACGGCGCTTAAACGAGGTTACTGTAAAAGATGCTTTTCCACTACCTAGGATAAATGACTGCTTGGATGTTGTTGCTGGTGCAAAGTTTTTGTCCACTTTTGATATGACGTCAGGTTTTCATCAAATCCCTATCAAGGAAAGTGACATCCCAAAGACTGATTTCTGCCCAAAATATGGATTATCCGAGTATCTGACCATGCCAATGGGGATGACCAACAATCCTGCCTGTTTTCAGCCGCTGATGGAAATAGCACTCAGAGGCCTTCAGTGGCATATTTGTCTCATTTACCTAGAAGATGTTCTGGTATTTGGTTCAAATTTTGAACAGCATATGCAGAGTGTGGACCAGGTTTTGTCTCGAATAAAAGCAGCCGGTTTAAAGCTCAAACCCGAGAAGTGTCAACTACTACAAACTCAAGTCAACTTTTTGGGTCATACCATATCTGCTGAGGGTGTTCTCCCTAATCCAGATAACTTAGCAAGAATCAAGCAGTGCCTACCACCCCTACCCATGTGAGATAAATATTAGGACTTGGATCCTACTACAGGTGCTTTGTAAAAGGCTATAGTGATCTTGTTCGGCCTTTGACTCTATTAACCCACAAAAATGCACCTTTTGTCTGGACCCAGGAATGTCAACAGTCTTTCGAAGCACTTAAAGAGAAACTTATCAGTTCTGAAATTATGGCATACCCCCAGAATGAAGGCTTATTAATTCTGGACACCGATGCTAGTGATACACACGTGGCTGGCATTCTCAGCCAAATCCAAGGGGATAGGGAACGAGTGATTAGCTATGGAAGTAGGTCCCTGAATAAGGCTGAAAGGAACTACTGTATAACAGACAAAGAGCTTCTTGCTATACGCCACTTCAATGAATACTATCGACAGTATCTTCTGGGAAGAAATTTTCTCGTTCGAAGTGATCACGATTCGCTCACGTACCTTTTCCGGCTGAAAGAGCCAAAAGGAAGAATTACCCGTTGGATCGAAATTCTTTCTGCATTTGATTTCAGCATTGAATATAGGAAAGGTCAAAATCATGGCCATATTGACTCCTTAACTAGGTGCCCAGACCCCTGGGACTGTCAGTGCTCTGAGCCCGATAACCTAGAGCCCCTCAAATGTGGACCATGCGCAAAATGTTCGAAAAGATTCCGAGAAATGCAAGGATTTCCTGAGCCTACAGGTCTTACTGAGCCTGATAAAGCTGTAGAGTCATTGGCTGAGAGCATTCGAGCAGTGAGCACACGGTCCAATCTTGAGGCAAGCCACCGTGATGATCCCACATGTGAGGTAAACAAGCCTCGTCCTGCTAACCACTGGTTAACAGAACAAGACCTTGACAGAGTGCAGAAGCTGCAAGCAAAAGACTCAGATCGATCCGTAATTATGAGTGCCCTGAAGGTGGGTAAAAGACCTCGGCATTCTGATATAGTGGCACAAAACCCTGCTGTGAGATATTATTGGAGCATCTGGAAGTCTCTGACACTGTAAAACGGGTGCTTGTACAGAAAATTTTATCGCCAAGATGGTACTGGAAGCCACTTGCAGTTTATAGTGCCAAAAGCTTTACGGTTTGAAATCTTGCAGCAAACGCACAACTCAGTACTATCAGGACATTTAGGGCGAAAGAAAACTCGAGAGAAGTTACTGCAAAGATTTTATTGGTTCAATGTCCGTGATGATGTCCAAATGTGGCTCCTAAGGTGTGACACCTGCGCTGCAATTAAATCTCCCCATCGAAATCCAAAGGCACCACTGGGCAGAATGCAAGTTGGCGCACCCCTTGATCGCATCTCAACTGACTTTCTAGGCCCACTACCTTTGACACCACGTAACAACCGTAACATTCGGTTGGCAACAGATCATTTCACAAAATGGGTAGAAACATGGCCGTCCCTGATCAAACAGCAAAAACATGTGCCAACAAGCTATTAAATGAAAATTTAAAGAGTAACTACGCTTCAGGAACTGACTGAATCAGATCCCAAACCCTATCCCCAACATCAAAGGGAAAGATTGACAAAGACATCCCAACAAACAATAAATTACAAGTGATAAGCCGAGTCAGCAGCTCTTTCCCAAATAGATGGCAACTCAGCTCTCTTTATTGAACTAAATAATTTAGACCAACAGACGGGTTACAATGGACTAAGCAAATTATATGAAAAACATTTAACAATTATTTTTACCTATTTTCTATTTTTATGATAGAAGGATTAAACTGAGAACACAATAAATTAAACAGCACCGAACATAAAACAAATGCAACCGCAACAAAAGTACCGCCTTGGGACGGTGAGTAATAACTACTGGGGGGTTTAAACCGGTTTTACTGGGCCCAAACCTTCACCCTCACCCTCCGCTGCGGTGCACACAATTAGTTGGTAGTTCGGTTCGTATGGAGGTCCCCTAACTCATCAGAGAGTCATCACGGTCAACAATTAAGATCAAGAAAAGACCGTGATGAAGCAAGGATGAGGACTCGACAGCCAAAACGTGTTGAGACACCCGGAGATCCCTGGGGCGTCAGCAACACCACTGGAGTACTGGAGCAAAAGAAGACCACCAGTTGAAACCCGGTTGAAGTAATTGCACGATTTGGGTGCCCACTGACCATCCTATCTGATCAAGGAGCAGCCTTTGAGAGCTCTATTTTCCATGAGCTGTGTCGATTACTAGAAATCAGAAAGACTCGAACTTCTCCAAGGAATCCCAGATGTAATGGCCAGGCAGAGAGGTTCAATCGCAGCCTTCTGCGGATGATCAAAGCATATTTACAGGGTGAGCAAGAGAACTGGGGCCTAAATCATGGTTGCCTTGCCGCTGCTTATCGTGCTACACCCTGTGAATCAACGGGCCTGTAGTCTGATTATAGATGATCGGAAGACAGAAAGGTTTTTATTTCAGTCCCCAGGAGACGTTGCATAGATAATCAGAAGACAGAAAGGTTTTTATTACAGTCCCCAGGAGACGTTGCCTGTAGTCTGATTATAGAGGATCAAGAGACAGAAAGGTTTTTATTACAGTCCCCAGGAGACGTTGCCTGTAGTCTGATTATAAATGATCAGAAGACAGAAAGGTTTTTATTACAGTCCCCAGGAGAATTTGCCTGTAGTCTGATTATAGAGGATCAGAAGACAGAAAAGTTTTTATTACAGTCCCCAGGAGACGTTGCCTGTAGTCTGATTATAGAGGATCAGAAGACAGAAAGGTTTTTATTACAGTCCCCAGGAGACGTTGTCTGTAGTCAAATTTCAAAGGATCATGAGACAGAAAGGTTTTTATTACAGTCCCCAGGAGACGTTGTCTGTTGTCTGATTACAGTGGATCAGAAGACAAAAAGTTTTTTTTTATTACAGTCCCCAGGAGACATCTGCTGTCTGATTACAGAGGATCAGAAGACAGGGAGTTTTTATTACAGTCCCAAGGAGACATTGTCTATTGTCTGATTACAGAGGATCAGAAGACAGAAAAGTTTTTATTACAGTGTCCAGAGGTTGTCTGTTGTCTGATTATAGAGGATCAGAAGATAAAGTTTTTATTACAATTTCCAGAGGTTGTCTGTTGTCTGATTATGGAGGATCCGAAGACAGATTTTTTTATATTACAGCCCCAATTAGATGCTGCCTGTTACCTGATTACAGAGGATCAGAAGGCAAAAAGTTTTTATTACAGTCTCCTGGAGTTGTTGTCTGATTACAGAAGAAAAGAAGACAGAAAGTTGTTTTATCACAGTTCCAAACAGCTGTTGTCTGATTATAGAGGATCAGAAGACAGGAAATTTATTACAGACCCGAAGATCTAAGGTCATACTGAAGGGGATCAGAAGACATTGAATTTTAGGAAAAGAAGACCTGGAAGTTACTTACAGTCCACACAAGCTGTTTTCTGGTTGACAGAATTAGAAGATATCTGAGAGTAGATTATATTGGAAAACAGATAGGATTTCTTACTTTATATAAATGTAAAATTGGATGTTTCCTCAGTCTATAATAAACTTAACACTCACTAATTAATTTGCTCATGTCCTCAAAAAGGTGGGGGGTCATTTGAATGGTAATGGCTACTACATGTACAGAGTATTCTCTGTGTAGGATAGGAATCAACTCATTTACAGCTATCTAATATTGTGCCAGAAGAGGTCATAATTATGCCGTTTGAATACAGCTGCGGAGAAAACTGCCAGCTACTGCCAACTCATGCTGGGGATGAGGCTCTTGCATTGTGGACATCGCACTAACCACAGATGAAAATAAATCCCGATGCGGCTGAAGAACCATACAGTATCAAGTACTACATATTTTGATTTGATGCTATAGTTTCTATGATGAACAACCTTAAGTTTGGTCCAGTGACTTCACTAGTACCACGTAAAGAACAGAAGAAAGCTGAGAAATACAAAGTCATATAAAGAACAGACATACACAAAGAAAGGAAATATATCACAGTAACCATAGGAACATGTCCAGCATGCCCTACAACAACCAGCTATAACTTAATCCATCTAGGAAGCACAAGTAAAATTAATGTAAATAGCTATGTATAACTTGTTCCAACCAGGGAACTAGAATAAACTAACTAGAAACTCACCAGCCAGGGTACTGTATAAACTAATAAATCAAGTGTTCAACAATAAAATCTTCAGAAAACTGATGTTTAGACCTGTGGTTACTTCTTCCTTCCATGCATGGCCCTGCAGAAAATAAAAAGTGACTTTGAGCTTCTATCAGTATTGGCAATGCATTCAAAGCCCAAATGAACTTTTCTCGTTTCAGTTCTGTGAAAGTACAGTCCAGCCACTATGCAGAGAACAATGAGAACTGCTGAAGAACTAGAAAAGATGGCGAAGCACAAGTTCAGGGCGTATGAATGTCTCCACTGCAGCTGCCAGGGGAAGTCCCTCATTGATGTAAAGTCCAGAGTTGAAGACCATATCCTCAAATATCACCTTGGTTTGGATCAAGCCCCGTTCTACTGCACGTTATGTTTGTTCAGGTCTACAGAGAGGGAGCCTTTGTTGGAGCATGTGTTTCGTCACAGCAGACATAAGCAGGAGGCTCAGAATAAAAACATCGTCGACTCGACCCCTTATCTGAAAGAGAGCCAAACTCCATACAAGATGGGCAGTGCAGACTTGTGCCAGCTGTCACAGGACGAGTCTGTTGGGGTTTTCCTACAGAAGATGCAGCAGAACCAGGACGATCGAAACCAAAGAGATCTTCTGGGAAAAGCCTTTGATGAGGTATTTCCCCATGGAATTGAGGACCTGGATAGCGTGCAGGAGTCTCCCATACCACCTACTCTGCAGACACAGACACCTCCACCAGCGCCTTTGCCAGTCACTGGACTTCAGACTGCCCAGCCTGCAACCCAGACCCATAATATGCTGACGTCCCTACTGCTTTCTAGGCTGCAGCACACAATTCAACAGAGTTTTGGTGCCGGGGCCCTGATAAATCCGTTGCAGACATCAGACATGATTACGACAGGGACTCCTTCCTTATGTGGGAGCACTGCTAGTACCACCCACAAGCCACCAGCACTAGCCTCCAGACCAGCTCCACTTTGTGGAAGCGCTACAGACCTAGCTCTGAGGCCAAGTGAAGAGAATCTAAAGCCTGTCTCTTCAACAGTGACAAACAACACCACTGAAGTGAGATCCAGCCATTCAACTACACTGCCAGCAACAAGTGATTTTGAAGATCTTCGATCGACTGGAGAAAACATTCTGCCCCAACTGCTGGGTGTTGATGAACCGGATGAGCAGTCTGTGAAATCATCAAAGGCTCCTGAAACACAGCAAAAGGGCGCTGAAGCTAGTGCGGCTACTGATGGGCCACCTACTGCCACAAAGAGTGACTCACTGTCTAAATATTTTGAAAGGCTCCACGCTCAACTTGAGCAACACAATAAGAACATAGTGGAGGAACTAAATAAAAATACGAGGTCTATAAGATGGCTGGAGAAAGCAGTACGCGAGCAGGTTGAAATTATAAATAGCTTGTTGCGCATAAATGCACGAGAAGAGAGGGGAAAGGAAGAAAGACGAGAGGAGGAAAGAAGAGAAGAAAGGAAGAGAGAGGAAAAAGAGGAAGAAAGACGAGAAGACAGAAGAACACAGAGAGAGGCAGATGGAAAGAGAAAGGCAGATTCACAGCAAGAGCGACAGGGAAAGAGGAGGAAAGAAGAGAAGGAAATTTAAGTCCGAAAATAAAATCTGTTCTTGGACAACTGTACCCAGAGAAACCAAAAAGGAAATAAGGAATAAACTCAGAAGCTAAATATAAACATAACCGTGAATTTTTTTTCTGAAACAAAGTGAAGGTAAACGTTTCGCAGCATTACACCTATTTCTGAAATGAACTGGAGATGAATTTTTGAAATTACAGTGCAGTATTCTGAAATAACAATTTACGTGGAATTATTCTAAAAAGTGATATCATAATAAGTGAAGTCGTTCTTAAAAGTGAAATCATAATAAGCGAAGTTCTAAACGGTGAAATCATAATAAGTGAAGTTGTTCTAAAATGTGAAATCAAAATAAGTGAAGTTATTCTACAAATAGTGCCTCCTTCTATTTGCATTGTTTTGCAGACCTGCTCTTTCAGACCATTTTAGTTTAAAATGGCATGAAAGTGCAGTCACAATCTTTTGTAGAACAAAGTTCAGAGGGAGCCTGATTCATTGCATTTGATATTTTTACTTATTATTAAAACATGCATTATACATGCATGTGACCTTGTCTGCCTGTGACTGTATCTGATTTCCTGTATTTCAGAAGGCTGTGCTGTCATGCTACTTTGTGCCCAAAGATGGCCAGTATAGCACAGTTTTTTTTTTCTAAACCAATCATAAGCTAGGTGCAGTCTGATGCAGGCAGGTTTTGTTGGCACTTAGGAACTCAGATTTACTATTTCATTACATGTACATACAGCTGTGATTATCTTGGATTTTCGCAATTGTTTGTAAATGTAACAGAAAGTCCTAAAGTGCTATTGAAGTGTTTTGTGTACACTGCTATTTTTTAAATTAAAATATTGAGATATGGCAGATTTGATGACAGACCGTGGACACTCTATTCGTCTTTCATTTTTCAACTAATTTTGTGCTGGCTCCTTTCGGGATGATTCTCATCACTCTGGTAATCTCTTTGAATTTGTGAGACAGGTTTCATAGTTGTTGATGGGCAGTAAACAACTCTTTCGAAACCTGATGGATTTTTTTATTAGTGTTAAGCAGGAGCTTTTAAGGTGGTGATAATCACTGATTTGGGACAAAGACAAAAATCTGCATAAAATACTCAAAATACCACTGATCTTTCCAAAACTTAGAATATGCCTTCTTCATGTTGTTTCTCACAATTCAGACTCCCAAAATGCAGCATTTGTTAATGCTGAATAGTGTTTTTATGAGGAAAGATCAAAGGGTAATTTTGTGCGCAATAATCTGAAAAATTAATATTGTTATTGAAAATATTCTTAGTGCTGAGAGTTCCTTGTTGCATAATGGAGAGCGACCTAGCATATATTTTTTCAAACTCTTTCACACATTATCAGGCTGAGCAGATGAAAAAAAGATGCGGCCTGTGTCCAAATGTTTTTGGCAAAACACACAGGTGAGACAGGTGAGACTATTTTAACAAGGTTCAACAATTTCATTTACACACCAGTGATCATGTAAGTAAGGTATTGGTTATACTGTAGGTGTTACATAGGTATGCTTGCCTACCCTATATTTAATAAATACATCCAGTGTACATTACCCTGTACATGGTTGAACATTTGAGAAAAAGCTACCATTTTCATCTGGTCTACATTATGCAATAACGCACCTTCAGTACTACGTAAATTTTCAATAGCATGTTATTTTTTTTTTATTATTGCGCAGAAAACTACCCTTTGATCTTTCCTTATAAAACCATTTTTAAGCAGCATGTACGTCAATTTTGTATTCTAAACTGTAAAGAACAACAAAAATAAGAAGTCTGCTAACTCTCAAGGAGATACCTTACTTTTTTATGGTTTTATGCAGATTTTTACATTTACCATAAATCACCACCTTAACACAAAAGTGGGGGGTAAATGTAAAGCTATAGGCCTTAATTCTGCTTTCACTGGACTTGAGCCTTAATGTGGTCCGACAGCTAATGTAATTTTCTAAACACTAATAGTGTACATGTACAATTGTCAGACATGTACAACTGTCGTATTGCGGGAGCTCTGTGTAGCTCGTAATGGACAGTTTAACTTAAGTATTTTCTTCAGCCACATAGTCTGTCAGTGAAAGAGATTAGTGATGCAATTATATGTATCAGTGTTACCTTAACATGTATTTTTCTCAGAAAGCTTGCTGTTGGTACACCACATGTTTCTTCCACCATCTTTGTTGACATGTGGTTGACCCAGATCACAAGGTCATCCAGATGCATTCTAGGACTGTGTCATCCGGGTCATATAAACAAAACAGCAAATTTTCATCTTTGAGTCAACTTTAATCAAGTATATCTTTTATTAACATCATCTGATCGTTATTTCTTTGCAAAGTTCATTAACTCTAATTATTTTTTCTAAATAAATGTGAAGTTATTTTTTGATTATTAATTCAATAATCGGGACTATTTTTGTTGCAAAGATTACCGGTATTGATTTTCTTAAAGTGACCTTCCCGCATTCGTTTTGTTGGGGAAGTTGGGAATCCTAAATGGAATTTTTGTGGGAGGCTCGGGAACGTGCGGGACCGTGCGGGATATAAATACTTCCCTCAGAGAGGGATGGGGGGACTTCACATTAACTTTCATTGAGTACGGCTGTGTTTTTAGGTGTTTATTTAATTTTCTTTGATTTTATTATAAATCTTGGGTTAACTTTAAGATCTTAAGTTGTAACTGGGAAAGAAGTAAGGATTTGGTTTAGGGAAAATTAATTTGCTGCATTTTATCATTTTTTTTCTCTTTTTAAACAGCAATATTATTTTCTCAAGATTAAGTTAAAGATAATTTATTTTAAAGTTCTAAACCCTGAATCTGAAGCTAGCATAGTCCACAGCAAGACTGAAATGTTGATAATTTGTGGTGTTAATATTGAATTGTGCATTCTCCTTACAGGGTAGTGCCTAGTGCTACTGATATTTTTTTCTTGATTTCCGTCTCTGAATAGTGGCGGCGATAGGGATTGCTAAGTTGTGTTATTAGGTACTGCTGAATTTAGTTACTGCCAAGTTTAGCTTTGGCTGAAAGGTGTGACTTCTAAATTCAAAAACGATCCTGAAGTTTGTGACTGCTGAATTTAGTTACTGCTTAGTTTAGCTTTGGCTGAAATATGTGACTTCTGAATTGAATAACAACCCAGAAGTTTTGTGACTGCTGAATTTTGACACTGCTAAATTTAGCTACTATTGAATTTTGTGGATTAAGGTTGTGTGATATCTGGTTTGCTCAAAGTCACTTTAACCCGTCAATTAATTGTGATATGTGTCAGTTCCTTATATAACTTGTTGATTTATTTTGGTTATTTCAAGAATAAAAATTCTTGAAAATGAATCTTATTTTCAGTAATTATTCATCTTTCTTTGAATTCATATATTTATTGGCCCTTCTAAGTTAATCTTACTGATTTGGTGAAGTCCAGCCCACAAGTAGAATCTGCTTGTGGGTATAATTGTGATCATCAAGTCCATCGTCAGTCACTGGTCAATCAGTCAGCAGTGTTCTGTCTGTCAGTCGACAGTCAATGATATAACTCCTATTCGGTGATCGAGAGTTCAACAGTGGAACCGACACTGTGATCAAAGGTGTATATATAGTGAAGCCTTGCGCCGGCACGTTATAAGTACAGATAGTACAGACGCTACCAAAAGTATTATACGCTACCAGAACAACAGAACAACCGATTAGTGCGGTTGACTGTAACAGTATGGTGATATTAAAATGTTAAGCAGTACCTACAAACACAGAGGACACAATGACACATTCAAAGAATCATTACACACACTTCGGCTTCTCAGGCCTCATCAATTTGGTCCTTTGACGGTAATTATCAGTCTTTAACTTAAGTGCCTTATTAAAATTGTGAAATAACAATATGCGTTATACTGGCTTAAAATTGTCGCCAGATATTGTCAGATTCACCGATGAGGCTTACCCGTTTTGTTTGAGCCCAGTGATGTTGATGGCTTTAATATTCGTATAATAAAGTTTTGACAGCACAACTTCTTAAAAAAGGTTAAAGATATCATAAACATCGTAATGGTTTTCAAATTTTATCGACGGCATTTCGACTTAGTGTCTAAATATAATGTCGGATTGAAGGACTTCTTCTACAAGGCCTCTCGGATCCTAAATTTAATTTCTTATTGGTGTATAAAATCAAAAAGAAATAATCGGTAAAATGACTTTTATTTAAGAGGATTATAATTCGATATAAAAATTGGTTATGATATGGATGTTTTGGGACAACTTGCATGCTTGATTGTTAACCTAAATTAGGTTAACAACCTTGCTAACCTCTTCGATGGCATGACGTAGTCTTAGGTTTCAAACGTTATGAAGGCACCAACCTAAGCCCAACTTAATAGTTACACAGACAGCTTATGTATGACGCCCGTTCCAGGACGTCTTGAACCGAACTACCACCTAATTGTGTGCACCGCGGCGGAGGGTGAGGGTGAAGGTTTGGGCCCAGTAAAACCGGTTTAAACCCCCTGTAGTTAATACTGACCGTCCCAAGGCGGTACTTTCGTTGCGGTTGCATTTGTTTTATGTTCGGTGCTGTTTAATTTATTGTGTTATCATTTTAACCCTTCTAAAATAAAAATTAAAAAATAGGTAAAAATAATTGTTAAATGTTTTTCGTATAATTTGCTTAGTCTGTTGTAACCCTTGTATTGATCTAAATTATTTAGTTCGATAAAGATAGCTGATTTGCCACCTATTTGGGAAAGAGCTGCTGACTCGGCTTATCACTTGTAATGTATTGTTTTTTGGGATGTCTTTGTCAATCTTTCCCTTTGATGTTGGGGATAGGGTTTGGTATTGGATCTGATTCAGTCAGTTCCTGAAGTGTAGTTACTCTTTAAATTTGGATCAGGCCAACTGTGGTTTGTTTGGTAGGTTTCTTCTGCTCTGAAATTTCTGTGTTTCTATTTCTGTAAGTCCTCATGTTGGTTTTTCTTAGTTTTAATTTTGATTTCTATGTTACAAAGATATTACACTTATGAGTTAGGAATCGTCAACGCAAACCGAACAACTAAATGTCTGATGAACCAAAACAGGACCAAGGGCTCGACCGCAAGCCGGTTAAGCCCCAGTTAGTTTATTGCTGGCCGTTCCAAAGCGGCACTTATGTTTGTTTCTTCGAAGTTGTTTCGTGTTTTGTTTGTTGCTTTGTCTGTGTTGATATACTGTTTGTTATGTGAAGGCTAGCCCTGATATTTAAACCGAGTAAAATGATGTTTAATATTTTTTTGTATAATTTGTTCTCATTATCAGAGTTGAAGCTTTTTGTAAGTCTGTTATGTATGCGGTGGTTGTTAATGTTGGGTCGAACAACTAGGTATCTGACGAATCAAAGCAGAATCAAAGGTGAGGGTTGGTCGACCAAAAACCGGTTAAGCCCCAAGTAATTTCATAACTGGACGTCCAAACGCGGCAGTTCCGTTTTGGTTATTCTGGGTTGTTTTATGGGTTGTTCGTTCCTATGTCTCTTAATGATATATTGTTTGTGATTTACAGGCTAGCCCGTTGACCACCTATAAGGTAAATCGTTGTTTAGTCATATGATTGCCGCTGGTGTTGTCTTTGCTGGTGGCTAATTTTGTGATGTCTCCTTCCCACATGGTGTCTTGGGTTGAATATGGGATTGAATTGTGTCAGTTCCTGAGAGTTTTGTCCTTCATTTTGAGTAGCCGAAGGTTGTCCACAGTTTCTTTCTTTAAATGCGTTCTCTGATTTTGAAGGAACTCTTTAACGTTTTAATTTCACTATAATACTCTTTGACATGGCCATTCAAATATGTATTTAAAAACTATTAGTGATATTCGGTTACCGCCGGATTAATGCTCATTTATATAAGTTTATACGTTAGTTTTACTTCTTTTGATTTTTACTTAACAGTCAATAGAGCAAAGTTATGCTGAAAATCATATTGAACAGAATTACCCCTAAGCCGAAGCGATAATCAACGAAGAACACTCTGGGTGCAGAGCCGGAAGCAGCACCACAAAACAGATCTTCAACCTCAGAATACAATGTGAAAAATATCTCGAACATTAGAAAAATCTAAAAATTGTCTTGACTGATTATCAAAAAGCCTTTGGTTGAGTATGGCATGCAGTCTTTTGGGCCACCACGCGGAAGTGCAGTATCAGTGCTTCAAATCTAGTTTGCACTACTGAGAAGCATTATTGTCATCCTGTTGAATGGTTCAGAACAACAGTTGCGGCTAGGCAAAGATGTCTTCTGTTAACCAGCCTCTTCAACATTTTTCTCAAACGGATTATGTATGATGCTCTGGATGAACAAGATGAAAACGTCTGCACAGGCTGCAGAATTATTACCAATCTGCGGTTTGCCGATGTACAAATACGCTATGAGGAAAAGCAGGTAATAAAAGTCCCAGTTGAAAGTCACGACAAAACCTGCACACGGTATAAGATAGAGATCGGTACTGAGAAGACCAAACTGATGACAAAAGGCGCTAATAGCATCCAGAGGAAGATCATAGTGAAAGGACAGAAGCTGGACATCGTAACCGTCTTCAAATACCTTTGAGCAGTTGTCTCAGATGATTGGTTTATTCTGAGGTTCTCTCAAGATTTGCACAATCCACTGCGGTTTAAAAAAGCTGAAACCAGTTTTTGGGAAAAATTATGTGTCTGCCTGTGAATCGTAGACAGTAGAGTTAGAGAAAAGAATGCAGACCTTCGAGATGTCTCTGCTTGTGAATTGTAGACCTTGACAGCAGAGTTAGAGGGAATGCAGACCTTCGAGATGAGAAGCTACCGAAGGTTATTGAACATTTCGTATAAAGGCTTCACAACGTAAACTAATGTAATTTCCCATGTCTAAAGTTCTTCGGGTTAGCAAAGACAATTCGACACGGCACAATGAAAGGAAGAAAAAATAAGAAGAAGTAGATAGAAGAAGAGGTGGGAAGACAATATTAAGGAGTGGTCAGGGATGGACGTTGCCAGTCCGTTAAGGCAGCTGAAAACAAGATAAAGTAGAAAGGAATTGTTGTTAATTTATGTTGAAGCTCGACGACCTTGCAAGGATATAGGAAAGAATAGAATAGAATAGAAATATGAATTCTGTTTAAACCAAGCATTTACAGGCATACTTTAAATGAGATGAAAGTCTTACCTGAATACACCAGCACTTCACACAAAGTCAGGTATGGTCCAGGAATAGAAATGTTGATTCCCGAAAATTTGATTTCTTCTAGTGATGCTGGTAGTGCAATTCTAATATCTCTTTTTCCGTCCGTAATAGAGGGACTACTATCACTAAATATCAATTGGTTTCCTGGTTTACCATTGATGGTGAGTCCATCCATCCGATGTCTGATCCAAGTGTCATTAACTGGCAATAAATAAGTATCCATATAGCAATAAATACACGCAGATACACAGCGCAGAAAACGTATGCCAACTTCATTCATAGTCACCGAAGCGTATTGAACATTTTTTTTTTATTATTTTTGTAGCATTCAAGAGGCCAGTTTTGCTTCATGTGACGTTGAAATCAACGACAACCTCACCTTGCCATTGCCATTATGCATGCATAAATCCAATTTGAGCAAACTAGATCTCGATTGCATGTCGTTTTGCCAAGTGTATTACTTAAAGAAACATGACATGCAGTTTTCAACAGATGGCAAAGGGAAGCAAGGCACACGTTGGGGATATATTCTTACATCCAGAAGATACACATGCGTAGAAACATATCTATCAAAAGGAGTAGAGTAAGGGGACGTGGCTTCGCACACTTTTATGACTTTAGAAGCATTCACTGACAAAGCGTCTAACATAAGGCCTGTTCGTTCATATTAAAACATACCTTGACCCTTTCAAGACATTACCCATGAACATATTTGGTCTCAGGTTCTGACGTCATCTGTCGCACGCGCAGTAATATGTACTGCCGTTCTACGTAATACTTTGGAAAAATGAGGACATGGCTTCGCCCACCCCTTTTGGAAGGAAGTAGAAGCTTTCTAGATTATTTTAAATATTCTACCATACGTCTAGGGACCAGTAAATGAAAATAATAAAACTACATTCAATACGCTATCATTGTTTAAAGTTTACAAGGTTAACGTATAATGTGAATGCTTCTTTTATTTATGAAAATACGAAAATCAGCGATTTTTAGCATTTTATTTGTTTTTCAAACACTAGTTAAAAAGAGACTGATTAAATTCTTGTTGAACTCATCACATCTCGACTGTATAATCTTTCAGTAGACTTATGACCAGGTAAGATGACAGCTAAAATAATATGCGGACTTTCTCATAAAAGTGGGGGACAAAATTCACACCCCATGGCATGGTAAATCTTCTATGTTTATATAACCGGCACAGTTTATGATGGTTTTCCACTTTGTATACTTAAGAAAGCAAATGACAATTTCATTAACACTTCAGGAGCCAGATTTCGACAAAGCGCTATCAATCATATTGTCTGTTATAAAAATGATAAACTTTGTCGACTTTGCTCTGAATGTCACTTAACGTTTTGGCGCCAAAATGCACGTGGTGCACTGCATGCGTAAATTATGTCACTAAACTTATTTCATCAACCTTGTAATATTTGCAGATTAAAGTGATATTAAGACAACTGATTACTGACACATACTAAGAAATCTCGAAGGTGCGCGAAGCCATGACCTGTGCGAAGCCACGTCCGCTTACTCTATATATTCTGTCCGATTTTTCAAGAGGATATAGAAAGCAAGTGAAAGAAAAAAAAAACATTTTTTTACCAAACTACATTCGTTTCGAAAATGGAACTGGGAGCTTGCGATTCGAATCAACGCCTCAGAGTAAAATTACAAGCAATGACCATGAACTGAAGCATTCAGAGCCTACATCTCGCTCCAAAAACACTAGGCGAAAGCTCATTTAAGATATCCATGGCAACCCGAATCAACAGCTCTTTCCCAGCAAGGTGGCCAGCAACCCTAGCTGAAAATCACAGATACATAAATGTCTATCTATTTTCCTTTTTTTAAGCACAAAACACAACAGAAAACAAATTAGGCAGCTAAAATGGTAGCTATAAGAATACAAACAAGCGAACATAAGAACAACAATGAAGATAAAACTTATGTCTTAGTCACAGGCCAATTAAAAAAAGTGTCACGGACTCTTTAAAAATTTCCACGCCGTCCGAGGATCGAACCCGGGACCCTTCGATCTAAAGGCGAACACTATTCCATGTCGGGTTAAAAGCCGGCTTGCAACGGAAGGCAGTACAAGTATATGATATACCTAACCTATACCTTATGATAGTCTGCGTCTCCATATTGCATTCGTCCTTAAATTCGCAGGAGTACAAGAATCACTGGAAATGAGACTAAAATAGTTCTTATGCACATGTGGGTCATTTATGTTGGGCGCTATTTGTCAAGGACTCTAAAAAATCTACACGCCCGGCCGAGGATGGAAACGATACCTTCAATCTAAAGGCGAACACTATACTACGTCGCTATAAAAGCCGGCTTGTACCGCAAGGCAGTAAAAGTGTATGATATATCAACCATACCCTGTGACATAGGTTCTGAGAAGAAATTAATACAATCCAATTACAATTCCCGTCCTCAAAAAAACAAAAGGGTCAAAAATACACACACAAACTGACGAAAATTCACAGTTCTTTCCCAACCTGGTGCTCATTCAGATAACGAAAACTGAAAACAAGCAGCAACATTTACTTTTGCCTTTTTACTTATTCAAATTAAATAAAAAAAATTGGGCAGCTATTCAGATAATCATATTGCTAGAGAGAATCGACAAGCGAAGATTTCAACAAGTAACACTTAGGAACCCCAGCAGAAGTATCGCCTTGGCACGGTCATAAATAGAGTACTCGGATCTTAAACTAGTTTTACAGAATCTAACCCTCACCCTTACCTTCCGTAATGGTTCACACTAATTAAAGCAATAATCGTCTTAACAACAGACCAACGAAATCACCCATTTGGACACTAAGAACAGTTTATACGAAAAAGATTTAGCATCTATTTTTTCCCCAAATTTCTATATTTTACACATTTTAGAGGAGCTCCTAAATGTTTTTCGATGGACGATAGTGCAACGTATTAATTCTTCGAGGCTCATTTACTTTCAATTGCAGAAGATGCAGAATTTCCAATCAATTCTTCCAATTTGTAAACAGGATCGAAGTAACTGACAGCACAAATTAAAGGGACAAGTGCAACAAGGTACCTATCTCCATTTTCCTTCATTTCGAGAAAAATGCAAAAGTAGAAGAGAGAAATAAGAAATAAAACAATGTGTTCTCGCAACACGAAATAAGCGATTTTTTTCCGCTAAGATAGTCAACACGTTGATTTCAAGTAAAATTGCGAATATTCCATAAGCTTAAAGGTAAATCCATTTCTTTTCGGTCGGTCTTTTATAGTTATATGTGCGATATTGTTTCAGCCTATTTCACGTTTTTCTGTATTCAGTATCATGAGATATGAGTGAGTTTCTTATCGCACGATTTTGCTAGTCTTTTAAAATGATTGATTTGAGTGTTTAAGTCAGTCGACCGCTTCGCTACATAGAGACAGGTCTGTGTATTTTCTTTTGTTTCTGAAATTTTCTAGCCTTTGGTTTTCGTTGGTATAACTATTTGTAAGTTTTAACTTCTTTAAATTACTTCAAAAGATCTCTGAAAGATTGCTTTTTATTTTAATGGCGTTAAGCATTTTGGTAAAAATTGTAGACCCAGATCAGCGGATCAGTCTGTTCCTACGGGAATCTCAGACAGGACCTGTACTGTTTGCAGTTTGGCTAGGTCGGATTTTGTTTATTTCTCTCTAAAAAATGAAAAGAGTTTTCAGATATTAGTGTCTTAGGATAATTGACAAAGGTATCCCATTACATGCGCTAGTTACGGTACTTGCGGCGATATTTATTTGAAAATCAGGAGTCCGGTTTCATACACGTCTCTTTTGTAGTTCTCACAATTTAGATTAGATTTTAATTCATATGCTTGCATAAGCTATAACTGTATTTTAGCCGTTGTATTTAGTAGATTGGTCTATACTCATATTCTAAGCCATCGTTTTATATATTATTCGGACCCTTTTTGATACTAAACAGTCTTTGAATCGACTGTCCAATTAAGATTTAGAAATTACAGTATGCTCTTCTCTGGTTTCGTCACCAGATATTGTCAGGGTCACTGAAGAGGCTTTATTAGCCGAAACTACGTAGTCTGGTCCATGCTCCTTCTCCTGAATGTATTCTCTGCTCTTGAAGGAATTCTTTCAGATTTTAATTTTACCTCACTGCAGCTGGTGTTGTGCCGTGTGGAGGCCGTAAAAAGTCTCCCCGTACATCATCCATAGTGCAGATTATATTTTATTTTCGTCCTTTGAGATCAGAGGATATATCCTGAGAAATCTGAAATTATATATTGGTCTATACTCATATTCTAAGCCATCATTTTATATATTATTCGGACCCTTTTTGATACTAAACAGTCTTTGAATCGACTGCCCAATTAAGATTTAGAAATTACAGTATGCTGTTCTCTGGTTTCGTCACCAGATATTGTCAGGGTCACTGAAGAGGCTTTATTAGCCGAAACTACGTAGTCTGGCCCATGCTCCTTCTCCTGAATGTATTCTCTGCTCTTGAAGGAACTCTTTCAGATTTTAATTTTACGTTCAGATACATGAACGCAGCTATTTTAGCCAAGTCCGATCATTTCTTGTTACATTAGAGATTACGGAGGGATCGTTTATTTTCTGTCATTTGTGGGAGATTTTAAACATCAACAGTTCTTTTCCCCTTCTTTGTCTTGTCGAACCGTAGCGAACAGCGGCATTCCTATAGACAATTCGTTGTTTCTTTATTTCTTAATCAGCAATTTGTTTTAAGACATGTTAGAAAAGACAATATTTATTTTCGGACAAATGAAGTGCGGGAGAAAATAAAAAAAAAATATTTTTGGCGATTTTGTGCATGGTATTTTCGTTGCGGTTTCATTTGTTTTATGTTCGGTGCTGTTTAATTTATTGTGTTTTCATTTCAACCCTGCTATAATAAAAATTGAAAATAGGTAAAAAATAGTTGTTAAATATTTTTCGTATAATTTGCTTAGTCTGTTGTAACCCTTCTGTTGGTCTAAAAACATTTTAGTTCAATAAAAATAGCTGAATTGCAACCTATTTGGGAAAGAGCTGCTGACTCGGCTTATCACTTGTAATTTATTTTTGGTTGGGATGTCTTTGTCAATCTTTCCCTTTGATGTTGGGGATAGGGTTTGGGATCTGATTCAGTCAGTTCCTGAATTGTAGTTACTCTTTAAATTTGATGCATTGTTCCCTTCAATTTCGATCCAATATCTCTCCTATCCCTGTCCATGGAATGATTTTTGAAAAAAAAGAAGGTATTTTTCCAATGAGATGAAAATCAGGAAAATGTTAAGTACAGCTGAAAATATGAAAACTGGATGTCTTACAAGGTGACCCGTTTGAAAGCATCACTTTTAACTCACAGTTATGAGACTTTATGGTCTTCTAGAAAATGCCTCAATTTCAGATCACTCGAAAATTGCCAAAACTAGTTCCATGGACAAGACTAGCTCATCAATTTTATTAAACTTTTCGTCACGTCGATCTTTCTTCGAAATACAGTAAAAGAATGGATTATTCTCGGACACTGGCGGTCGCATTTATGGGCCGTTGAACTGGGTATATATTGCAGAAATGTCTATGGGGAGGAAGTGCGATAAGGGAATTATGTAGTAACCCCGAAATAATTAGGCGGCGAATCTGGCTTGCTATCAACCACGTTCAGAATATTTTGTATCCACTTACTACAAGTAATTTTATGTAAAAGATTTCTGCACAGCCATATAAGTCAGAGAGAGGTTCAAGTTCAAGTTCTTTATTGGACATAAACAGTAACATGTTTTTCGTCCTAATATTACAAATAGCTATTTACAGAATGAGAAGAGCATGACAAAACATAACAAACAAAAAGCAATCACATAAGACAATAGATACTGCATATATATGAAGGTACGAAACTACGAAATTTACCAATGACGGATAAACTGCTATAAAGAAGCACATTCTAGAGAACTGATTATAGCTTGACTAAATTATATTTCGGTCAAGCTGGATATGCACGGACTTTTTGTACTCAGGTGCTAAGACTGGTATTTTCTTTCATAGAGTTTGTGTATTCAGAATATAGACTGAGCTCCAGATAAGGCTGAGTCTCGGGGACAACTTGTCACGGCACCTTATAGTTCCCAACGAGAAAACACGTTGTGACCCCTCATTAGAACCGGCTCGGCGAGACGGCTCAAACGAGGGGCCCCAAGCATGCTTCCTCGCTGAAACGGAAAAACGCCCCAAATTATCCCTGTGGCCCACTTATCTAGAGCATTGATTTCTAGGCAAGTGGATAAATGGATTATTATTAAACAGTATTTGGGTATGTAGAATTATAACATTAACATTAACAGTGGATTACGTAAACTATGGCACTACCATCGAACACTGATATATCTGTATATATAATTATACGTATATGTATTTACAACATAGCTAGGCACTGTCTCGCTGTTTATTAGCTTCATGAAAGAGGGAATAAGATTTAAAGGCTCTTACAAGCTCAAAATAAATCGTTTCTTAAGTTCGAAGAATATTTTTAATTTGGATAGATTTCAAACTCCTCCGTAGGGTTTATGGCCTATTAAATGCAAACAAGTTTCAGAAGAATCAAATAAAGGTATGGCATTTCATTTACAAGGTCATCTAGATACCTATTAGTCAAGAGATCGTAAGTCCAAAATTACTACTGTGATCCATCTGAATATCAAACTAGACTTTTTAGTCAATAAATTGTAAGTCCGAAATTAATACTGTGATCTATCTGAATATCAAACTTGAACGAAAATTTATGTCTCTTTTTATAGTTTCGTTAATTTATTTTTTATAATTTTGTTTTTATAAAACAAATTTGCAAGCCACTAGACTAAGAAAAGGAATTGAAAAAAAACAACAAAAACAACAACAACAAAAAACAACTTAACATTGACCTAATCACTTTTAGAATTAATTTTAAAATACACCGAGTGTTTTTGCCTTTTTAAGTAATCTGCGAGTTGTATGAATATTTGATAAGAGTTGATGGAGCTGTGATGCTATCAAAAAAATCCCATTTCTGTATTTCGGGGAATTTTAGCCATCAGTTCTCTAGTGTTTGACGTAAAAAGAATAGCTGCCGTCGATCCCTGCAAAAGCAATGCAGTATATGAAGTTCGGTTGAATTTTGTGGCTGCAATTTTTATTTGCCGTTTTGAATACACTAACAGACTTCAGACGATCGACGAGAGACGCCGTACCTTGCCTATTTTAACATGTTTAAGTCTCTTGTAGCTTTCCTCAGGGATACGAAGAAAAACGAAAACATCATTTTTTACAGTTGAACAATTGCAAGTAAAACAAGAGGCCACATCTTACAAATTCTTCATTTATAAGACTAGCATGAATATAAAATCATATAAAAATCGCCAAGGTGTACAAAACAATAAAGTTTTAGAACAACCGACATTTAAAGACAGAATGTTTCTGATGGGTGTCTGGTTTCCGGCGCTATTAGTACGTACCCTGTACTGATAAAGGCTGGAAATATACATCACCAGTCCTTGGGCCATTATATTGCCCAATGCGGTAATTGTATTGGCTTATTGAAAACGCTGCCTCTATGAGATCAATAGAAAAAAACAAAAATTCTCCTTTGTATAGTACCACTCATCTCTTTAAACAGATAGCGATTCTCCTTACCATTATATCGGCGCAATATTCTTATCGACGCTAGATAGTAGTGCTTCTGAAAATCAACACTCCACCAGGATCCTTGTACGGTTCCTTTATTGTCCGTATGTGAACATGTTATATTAATACCATCAACAGCAAGATCGGAGGAAGCACATCCGTTGCGGTTGCAATAGTCTTCTGGACCCTGGTCAGTAGATTTTCCAAGTGCAATATTGTTAGGTTCTACAAAATATTTGAACGCATGTTATTTAAGAAATATATTAAATAGTAATCACTTGACAAACATGTTGCATTTGGGTAATCATCATTTTGTACGAGTGCGTATATACAGTAGTAAAACAATTGAGCTAAACTGTCATTCCCTCTACGCGCCATGGATCTGAAATTAATATGTAGGTATTTTTTAAGGTATTTTGTGCTTCAAAAACAATGATTGGTTGATGAAATATTTACTGATGCATTCCTTGAAATGGACCTGAGGAAATATGCAAACTTGATCCTGCAAATGGGGGTGCCTATAAGGCCTTTTTTCTGTCCAAGAGCAAAATGTTATATTTTCAGCTGATAGTGTCCGCTATACTGAATCAATAGTGGCTAAGCTCCGTAAGCTATATTTCTCCTTCAAATTTTTATGACATTCATAATACCTTATTTTGTAAGTTGAAGTAATGTCTTTTGTGACAGTTTTTAGTAAATTCTACCTTTTGAAGTAAAAGTCTTATGCCTGCAGAATTTATTTTAGAGACACTGTCATTTTCATTAATTTTGGTACTTTGAATTCAATATATTCTACTATGTCTCTAGAACCAATGGATGACTTCTTACCAAACTAACATCGGTTCACCGTTGGGAGAGTGCAAACTGTTGATTAAATTTTGATAACCCTGATCATGACCAAAGTTACCTAAATTAAACATTATGAGGAGTTGGAGCACAAGTTATAATCAAATAGCCATTTCATCAGCTTCGAGGTCAAGGCCAAGGTTAGACTAGACAGAGTTTAATCAAAGATCTCACACAGCTAGTAAGCAGAGATTTAACAAATATGTATGCTTAAATCAATGCTTGATATGCATATAATGACCTTGACTTTGATCTGAAAGTCACCAATACATTCAGAAGTTCATTATTTTACAACATACTTTTCTATAACCTTTAAGTTTAACCAAATTTTGTTTCATCATGGTTGGCTATTACTGACCTTCAAACCAAGGTCAAGGTCATTCTATGCACACTAAACATTGATTTTCAAATGAAAACACTCATATTTGGTACATTTCTGCTGACTGATTGATGACATCTATGATTAAACTCCGTTTAGTCTGGTCATTACTTTGACCTTGAAGATGTTGTCATGGCTATTTAATCATAATGTCATGGTCATTTAATCATAACTAGTACTCTAACTCCTCATAGTGTTTAATTTAGGCCACTTTGGATACAATTTCATATCAATTCAGGAGCTACTGTGTAGACAGTGGAAAAACTTGACTTAAAATTGACATTTTAAGACTAACTGTGACCTTGAAACAAAGGTAAGAGTGACCAAAATTTAATCAACAGTTTGCACTCTCCAATTGGTGAACCCATGTTAGTTTTGTAAGAGGTCATCAATTGGTTCTAGAGATATGGTAGAATATATTGATTCAGGGTACCAACATTAATGAAAATTGACAATATTTCTAAAAGAAATTCTGGAGACATAAGATTTTACTCTAAAATATAGAATTTTAGAGCAGATCTCACCAAATACATTATTTCAATTTATAAAGGAAGGTGTTTATGAATGCCATTTATTTTGAAGGAGAAATATAGCTTGTAATATGACTTCCCTAGTTCATACTGATTTCCCCCTCCACTTTAATAACGCCATTATTGCAAAAGTATCGCTTACGGAACTTAACCACTATTGATTCAGTATAGTGGACACTTTAGTCTAATCATCAGCTGAAAATAAACATTTTCTCTCGGGCAGAAAAAGGGCTTTATAGGCACCCCCAGCGGCCCTTTCCGAGCACGACAAAGGTCTTTTTATAAATAATCTGTCAAGCTTTCATAATACAGAACCGTTTATTCGGTGACAGGGTATCGCATTTTTCAGCATCAGATATACTTCATTGAAATAACAAGTCATAAGAACAAGTTAAAAATACTAAAGCAGCACTAAACTTATCTTTAAACTCAATTCATTTTACATCGATTGCATTGGTGTTGCCGAATCAGAGTTGGAACAGGCGAATTAATTTAACGGTCAGTTTTCGGATGTGTTTCACAAAAGAGAGCACACCCAAGTCCCCCTTCCTAATCGCTCGGCTCCTTTCATGGCGGACAGTCATGTTTCGACAGAAGGTGTAATGAAACTTCTTAAGGGCTTGATACCATCGAAAGCTTTAGGACCTGATGAATTGCATCCTAGAGTCTTAAAAGAACCAGCATCTGAATTAGGCCAATGTTTGCTCATATCTTCACACAATCTATTGACACGGGTGAAATCCCCAAGGAATGGTCTCTTGCAAATGTATGCCCGCTCTTCAAAAATGGAGATATGTCTTTGACATGCAATTACCGACCGGTTTCTCTAACTTGTGTACCATGCAAGTTACTCGAACACGTTGTCTGCTCTAATATTATGGATATTTGGATGAACATAAACTTTTTTCAGACAGACAACATGCTTTTCGGAAGAAACATAGTCGTGAAACTCAATTGATAACGGTTATAAATGACTGGGCTAAAATCTTGGATAAGGGCGGTCAGGTTGACACTTTTGTCTTAGACTTCGAGAAAGCTTTTGACACGCCCCCTCATGAATTACCTAAATGTAAGCTATACGGCTATGGTATTGGTGGGAAGACTTTGAAATGGATAGATTCTTTTCTCTGTTACAGGCAGCAGTGTGTGGTGGTAAATGGAGTTAAGTCGGATTGGGCCCCGGTTTTGTCGGGTGTCCCCAGGGCACCGTGCTTGGACCGTTGTACATTAATGATACAACAGAAATTATTGACTCGGAATTTTGAGTTTTTGCTGACGACTGTGTTTGCTATCGTGAAATCAGAGATATTGAAGACACGGTGAAACTTCGGGAGGACATAGATCATTTAGGTTGTTGGGCAAGGAGTTGGGGCAAGAGATTCAACCTGTTAAATGCAATATAATGCAAATTACAGGAAAACGGATCAAGAAGATCAATGCTTCCTATAGAGGGAACGGTCCTCAGTAATGTAGAAACTATCAAGTATCTCGGCATAACCATTACCAACGATTTGAAATGGAACACACATGTCAGCAATATTTGCACAAAGGCTAATAGGACCCTCGGCTTCCTCAGACGTAACTTGGCAGCATGTCCACAAGATGTTAAAGAGTCAGCATACAAGGGACTGGTGCGTCCAATCCTGGAGTATGGCAGTTCAATTTGGGACCCTCAAAGTATACTTCTTCAAGATGAACTTGAGAAGGTGCAGAAAAGGTCAGCTAGATTTGTAACGGGAAATTACATATATGAAACTGGAAGTATGACTGGCATTCCGGAGAAACTTAAGTGAGAATCCCTGAAAAATAAAAGGAAAGATAGTAGACTCAATGCTTTACAAAGGTCTGAGGGGTGCAGCCTGTATACCCATAAATGACCTTGTTCCCCCAAGTAGGCGTACCAGGAATCATCATTCCCTGACATTTCAAACCACATTGGCTGGGACTGACATTTATAAGTCCAGTTTCTTCCCCCAGGCTATTAGAGATTGGAATTCCCGGAAGATTCACTTATTTCTGCTGCTGAGGGTGCAGAGGATTCAGTTACTAAGTTTACTTCTCTTGTAAGGGCTAGGGACTAGCTTCCCTGATTCACATGTCCTGATGAATGATTGTCATTGGACGTGTCACCAGTAAACAATTCTGATTCTGATTCTGATTCATTGAAAGCTCTAGCGAACTTATTTAAATACTCTCGATGGCACGGATGTTGGCGCGTTTGTCCTATACTGGTGGAGGAAACCGGAGTACCAGGAGAAAACCACCCACCTCAGACGGGCGACCACTACCCTCCCACATTACGACGCCGGGAATCGAACCCGGGCCGCAGAGGTGGAAGGTTAGTGCTCTGTCCGCTATTAAACTGAACTGACTGGCTATTCGGGAAGCTACCTGCCTCACAAGCACATCTTTGGATTATATTGAAAATCTGATTACAATAAACAGAAATAAGATTAATAACAGTTTCATATAGCTGCTACACGATTTCTATTTGCTTTACAGATACACGGTAAAGGATACCAGGCTTTTACGATACTCTACAATAAGCAAGTAATATATGTTTTGTAAAAACAGACATGTTACGATCGAATAACCCGAGACAAGCGGGATAGAACAACTCGCTAGAATGTATGAGGCGTGACAAATGAAACCCATTGTTTTACTCATAAACAACAGAAAAGCGGGTCTTCTATCAGCACCATATGCATGAATCTAACGTCAATATTTGGTCTTAGCGTAAACTGCTGTACAAAAATTTACCGTGGTGTAACATTGTTTTCAAATGATATCAAGGAAACTGCAGCATGCGCATGGAAACTGTAACGAGGAAAAACGTAACATTAATCAATATTTTAGTATTGTACATCAGTGAGATGATATCGATTGTTACAGACGCTCGGCTATGGTGCAGGAGGCGCCGGTCCGAATTCCTAGTTGGGCAGCTCAGCAACTGGAAAAAAAAACAAGAAAAAAACACTCACACGAAAAACCTCTATCAAACTGGTAGTATATGCGTACCTTTTTTTCGATTCAGGGAAGTATAAATGCTGTTAAAGGATAACGACGGGTTCAAAAAGTTGGCTTTCTAACACCTAGTGCACCTACGGCCACTAGACTACAGGAAATGCCTACTTAGTTTCTGAAAATTTATTTGCTTTCTGCACATTTAGAATCATTTCATGTATCTCACGTTCTTTTATCTTTAATTAATATTTTGAAGGATTTTCAGATATATACTTAGAGGCAGAAGAATGTAGATCTATACAGGTAACGCAGTCTTGATTTTCCTACAGATAACTTCATATCTGCATAATACAGTGTGCCGCACTGTCGATGAACACAATTTTACATAATTTGCGACAATTTTCAGTACAGTCGTACCAAAGGATACCGCAATTACATGGTTTCAAACTGACAAGGGGTCTAAAGCAACATTGTCGCTGGAGTAGCTCCCCTTTTTACCATACACTTTGGCAAATAGGGATTAATTCTGTGCATTTTTATGCATTGCAAGATAGGTAAAAAGTTTCTTAGGACATTTCGCACTTTCATAAGAAAAACTAAAGTATCTAATTTTCTTATCAAGAAATGATATTTTTGGAATATTTTGGTAACATGCATTTATTATGAATTGAGATCTTCTGTGAAGTTTATTTGAATTTTTCTTTCAAGTAAACACTTCTATGAGGTTCTTCTTAAGTGCACACAAAAGCAAAAGCCAAACATCAATTTTCCAAAACAAAATTCAAGAGAAAACTTCTAACGCCAGGTAAGTCAGAAAAAACATTTAATTACTTGTACATTTAATCCGAATGGATATCATTTGAGACATGTAACATTTCTAACTATGGTTGGTGACATGTGGTTGGAGTTTCACATTAAATGACGATGTGGTTTTACTCACAGACATAAGCGCTAGACATCCGTGAAGTGCAGAATGCCGTTTGCGATGCACAAAGCTAGTTTTAATTGGAACTGATGATTTTGAATCATGGACCTTAACTCCATTATATATGACTGCAAAACAATTTGTCTTTGTATTTGACACAGCTAGACATTTTGCCAAAATGACATTTTCAATGTGTCCATGCTGCCATTTAAATGAGACCCAATATCCAAAATCAAAAACCGTATACTTTTTATTGCTACTATTGCCTCTGAGTTGATATAACAAACGGTACTTTGAAATCTCATTTTAAGGCTACAAGTAGGGTCAGTGTTTGTCTTATAGCTAGATATTTGGATGAACCTTATTTTCATATAAAACAAATTTTATATCTGTCATTAAGAGTTATGTAAACAAATACAGACTATTTCATAGTGAGCGTCTGAACATGCTAGACCTATGAATTGGTGCTCGTTTTCTAAATTGCCTACGCTAAACTGTGTCCATTTGCGTTTGAGCAAATCCATTTGCTCAAACTGGCTCTATGATTTTGGATAAGGATTTTTTTTATGCTAATCAAGTTTTATCCAAAATTTTAAGCTTAACGTTTAAAAATAAACTAGCCTTCAAAGTTGTGTATCCAAAATTTGGAAAACTGACTGTTCAAGAAATGCAGTACAATAAAACATACAGCCACTAGTTTTATCCAAAATTTGGATAAAGTTCTCTACAGAACTTTTAATAAAACTACGCAATAATTATCAAAGAGGTTTTATCCAAAATTTGGATTACTGGCTCAAGAAATCTTTTATCAAAAGTACGCAATAGTTATCAAAGAAGTTTTATCCAAAATTTGGATAAGCCTCAACGGTACGCAATAATTATCACAGAAGTTTTATCCAAAATTTGGATAAGCCTCAATGCTTTCTGCCAACCATTATCCAAACACAGACTCCGATAAGAAAGCCAACGGTTACTGCCGTAAAGCTTTATCCAAAATTTGGATAAAACCTTACTCTAGAGACGCCAGGTATGCACTGACTCTACCACTGATTAAAGAAATATAGCCTACAGTTCTTGTAATATTTTGCTAATCTTAGCTCGCCTGGATGGTCAGCGCCGGCGTTGGCGTCCACATCTACGTAAAGCATTTGATTGATTTGGTTCGTATGATGATAGATATAGATTCAAATTTTCTTTCAGCGATACCCTCACGTAACCTCCCTGCCTTAAGGTCAAATTCATAGACATTCGAATTTTTAACGTGCAACACATTATGAAATAAAGTCTAAAGTACAGTTGAACTCCCAAAGTGTTTACCTAATATTGGATACTCGAGCAGGAATGTAATTTATTTGTAATTATGCTAAGTATTTGTCAGGACGCAAAAGGCGCACACTGATTTTGTTGAGAATTATCCTCAGATTCGATTATACAATACGTCATGAACATGCGTAAATTACATGTTTATTTAGAAACTGAACTACATGTACGTCATCTTTGCTTCTTAAAGCTCAAGAAATGGATCAGACAATAATAACAGTAACAAAACTATTTCTTGATTTTTCCAGCACAGTGCCTCTATAAAACATGTCATTTGTCTTACCGTTTGTCATGACTCGATGTCAAACAATTTGCAGGGGAGCCCCGGTAGCTCAGTAGATTAAGCTCTGGCATGCTGAACTATAGAGCGGTACCGGGTTCTAGTCCCGCTGGAGGCGGAATTCTTGTAAACCGTAAACGGGGTTCCATTGCATACAGCCTTTCAGTACCACCATCTCATCGCCCTGATATGATTAAGATCCTGTTGAAATGGACGTAAACGTAAAATTGCACGTCATCCATCAAACCATTTAGAAAGAATTGTTTGCTATAAAAAATCTAACTAATATTTCATCTTTGTAAATGATTTTGTTATTACCAGATGATACATTTGAAAAAAAAAAGAAAGATAGCACGTTAATTATCCATAAGACAGGCATCGGTATTCATGCAGTGTTTTAAATGAACGATGTTGGGATTTAAACAATTCTTCGAAATGTTCTCAGCGAGCACTAATTATGAGAAAAGTTGAAGTTTTTGTTTTATTATTTTCCCGTCCAAACTTTATTGGACTGTCTCCTAGAAAAGTTCATAGATACATTTCGACGTTCATGTCATATGTTTGAAGTTGAAGCTTCAAATTCAGAATGCTGCATCTGTTTTTCCCCTTTCCATTGTGTTGTGTCACCTGAAATGACAAAACATACACTACAGTATATAGATGATGATATGTGTGTTTTATGGTACTCGCAGAGAGGTGCCGTAGTCGAGTGGTTAGAGACGCTCGATTATAGTGTAGAAAGTCATAAGATCGAATCCCGGCTTGGGCCAACTTGCGACTAGAAAACTCTCTCTGCCAACCAAGCAATAAATGGGTACCTTTTTTGAATCGGGGAAGAAAAGGCAGCGAAAGGGATGGATGGGATCCGCATTTCATATGCTGTTCCAAAGATACAGAGCCTCCACAGCGCCTACGGCCACTAGGCTAGAGAAAACGGTTACCTTTACCTGTGGTACTTTTAGTATTACTGGCTGTGTCAGTTTTGCAGCATTTTCAAATCTTTATCATTACATGTATAAGATCAGCTTTATATAATTTTCAACAACCTACAGTACTAATTATTTTTTCAATCTACCTTCTTATCTTTAAAAGGTCGATGGTATATAAGACCAATTTTTATTCCTCACCAGACGATAGTGGCAGGGTATAGTGTTATATAATTTGTCGTCCGTATCGGTGCCGATCACAGTGTCGTTGCCGATACTCGCCTTTTCTAACTTGGTACTCGCTTTTGTTAACTCGATACTACTTTTTGTCAACTCGAAACTCACCCTTGTTAACTCGTTACTGGCTTTTTTCTGAATAGATACTCGCCTTTTCCGACTCGATACTTGTTTTGGTCAGAAAAGTAAACAACAGGTGTATGCTGGACTCTTCAAAGAAAAAAAAAAAAAAAAAAACAGAACGTAACGGAAGCCAAATCTTAAGTTTGACACCCAGCGGAAACAGCTAAGTAAAGGTGTAATAATCCTTATCAAAATTTCAGACAACTGGCGACACCTCTTTGACGAACTTGTGAGGTTTCAAAACCTCCAGTGGACATCGAAGGCTTTGTTGTTGGTGGTGGTTTGTTGCTTTACATCCACGATAAACAGCTATGGTCCTGTCGGGACGATCAGTTACCCTAACCACATTATTCCTGGGCAGACTTAGACCTCCTAAGCGGTTAACCTGTACTAAGTGCACAAACTTACTGTCCTTCTTGAATCAGCGGAAGGAGAAACGAATGTAAATGGCCTTATCGGGTATCGGACCCGGGACCTCTGACTCCTGGGTCAGACGCGCTACCGACTGCGCTACACGGCCCGATGACATGGAAGGCTGTCATGTTTTTCAGATTTTCTATTATACCTTTTGTTTCTACAATTCTTGTGATGGCTGTCTTTTTTTTTTTTCTTTTTTTTGTGTGTGTTTTTTTTCCGGTTGTTGTTGTTGCTTTTTTCTTAAGATTTACTATTATATCTTTCGTTTCTAAAATTCAGTTGATATGGCTGTCTTTATTCTGATTAACCATTATCCCTTTTGTTTCTTATGGTCTTATCGGGTATCGAACCCGGAACCTCTGACGCTTGGGTCAGACGCGCTACCGACTGCGCTTCACGACCCGGTGACATCGAAGGCAGTCTTCTTTTCAGATTTACTAATATACCTTTTGTTACTAAAATTCTATTGATGGCTGTCTTTTTATTTTTCCGATTTACTGTTAAACTTTTTGTTTCTAAAATTCTGTTGAGAATTATCTGCAGTACGATACTGGAATAAAAAGTTTGCAAGGTTGCCAACAGTTCTTTGGCCAGTTCTTCTGTGTTTCGGCGTATCGTACCGCCAATCAAACAAATGTCGTCCCAAAAAATATACAATTTCGGAGGATGGTAAAAATAGCCATCAGAGGAGATATCAAATTCCCCGACCAAAGGCCCTATGCGCCTTGGTAAACAGGATGCACTTCAAAACACAGCAGTAATACATTGTCATTTTTCATGCTTCTGATGACATGATTATCTAACACTCAGACCAAAACAGTATGGCAGACTTCTAAAAAGAAGTAAAATCTCAAACAGCCAGCATATACACAATGTATAGCATATGATACACTCAACATTAGAAAATGTGTGACTAACTTCTAAAGTACAAGGCCTACAAATCTAATTTTGAGCTCTCTAGAAAGTGAATTCGGACAAAGAAGCCAAATCCGAAAAAAAGAAAATTGGCAAAGGGGGTGGGGTCGGTGGAGGGGTCACAGAGAGTTAGAACACTCAAAGGATATCATGGCATGATCATCAGTATTCTAAAGGGTATAGCAGGCCAGGGTTATACAGACATGGACCAGAGACACAGAACTGCAGCTCAAACTTCCAGAGGGAAATAACTTGTTTAATATGAATGCGAGAGTTGTCACTCATGTAAGAGACAAAGTGTTCTGCATATCTGTGAAGTATCATGAAAGGGTATTCAAGTTGTAGAGCAGACACGAAATCACACCTAAAACCATCAAGGGTGAATAAGTCTAAAAGTAAGGAAGCAAGTGTTGTCATTCTTGTTCGTGACACATCATCATGATCTGTTCTACATATCTGTAAAGAATCATGAAAATATTTCTAAAGGTATTCAAGTCAGAGAGCGGACACGAAATCACACCTAAAAATATTAAGGGAAAATAACTCAAAAAGTTTAAAAACACGGGCTGTCATTCTTGTTCGCGACACATCTTCATGACCTGTTCTGCATATCTGTAAAGTATCATGAAAGTATTTAAAAAGGTAATCAAGTTATGGAGCGGACACGAAAACACACCTAAAACCATCGAGGGGAAATAACTCAGAAAGTAAGAAAGCAAGAGTTGTCATTTTTATTCACAACACATCGTCTCGACCTGCTCTACATATCTATAAAGTATCATAAAAATATTTCAAAGAGTATTCAAATTACAGAGCGGACACGAATCTGCCAAAAAATCCCCAAAGGGGAGATAACTCAAAAAGTATAATAGCAAGAGTTACCATTCTTGTATGGGACACATCGTCATGACCTGTTCTACATAACACCTGTTCTACATAACTTTGAAGTATCATGAAAATATTCCAAAGGGTGTTCAAGATATAGAGCGGACAAGAAATTACTTACAGACGGGCGGATGTATGGACAAGCGGACGCCAGGCTCATCGCTATATCCCCCGAACCTTTCTGCAGGGAATGAAAATCGATCTCTTTATTGTTTCTTACCATGATGCTGCGAATATGCAATACTAAACAGTCTTTACGTAGTTACTATATAATCAAAAAAATGTTGTTGACGGCTTAGCTCTTAACAAAAATAGGCGGTTGTGTAATAAAATGCAGGTTACGCTGCATAAATTGAGTCTTGTAACTGGAAAAAAGGTAGAAGGAACAAGAAAATTGGTAAATCTGTCCATAAAATACTTTTGTTTTTTCATTTGCTGGTCCCCCTTCTGGCAATGTTACATAAACATAGGGGGAACGGGGTTCTCATGCTTGTACATTGTATTTTTACCGCGTTATTCAAGTTTGATTCACATCATTTTCCAAATTTAAACCTCTTTATGTGAAACTCAAGGATGTTTTACTTGTTTAAAGTTGGCTAATCACGGTCATTTACAATGACGAAACTTAGTGAGAAGCTAGCAACGATATCTCACGATAAAAATGTCATGAATTTATACCACTGATTTTGGTCGGAAAGAAACAAATACTATTTATTTCGCACACCGATATTTTAGAACAAAACCATCTGCTATTTTTGACTGATCGAAAAGTTTAAAATATTTACATTGCCTACACTCTATGAATCTACTCCAAGAGTCCATTCCATGAGTCCATTCCATTTTTTATACTTTGCTTGCAAGAACAATATCATGCGGCATATAACAGCAGGTTACCCATTTATTAACCATTGACACAATCATCAGCACATCTGTGGATCTGGAGATTGTTACGGTCGTGCGCTGCAAGTGAAGAAAATCAAAACGCATCAGGGGAATTTAAGTCACCAGAATGATAACAGGTGCCCGTCACCAGAATGACAACAGCCGCCCCGGTAGCTCGGTGGTTTAAGTCCCAGCTTCCTGATCTAGCGGTCTCGGTTCGATTCCCGCTGGAGGCGGAAATCGTTTCAACTGCAAACGGGGCACAGCCTTTACTAGTCACCCTCCAATCGTACTGATATGACTCATATACTGTTGGAAAGGGCACAAATTTGCAGTTCATTTATGTATGTCATTGATTACGCTTCCCTTAGAAACACTTTCTTATCGCTTAGCGAAATCAAAGACACTGAACAGGGCATTCCCGCTAATTGATAGGAAAGTGTATTCGACGCAAACTGAGGTTGTGCAGACAGACCTGGGTTTTTGCCCATCGCACATCCTGGACAACTCTTTTTCTCGTTGTGTTGACTATTTACTTATTTTCGCATTCTAACATTCTTTCTGAAGAGAAGGTATTTACACTGTACTTCAACGGTACTCTGCGTCCCTCATAGTGACTTGCGCAGCTGCGCAGGCAGATCTGAGTCTTTTCCTCATACTGTTAACGCAAAGCGACTTGCGCAGCTGTGCAGGTTGACCTTAGTCTTCTCTTTTCGCATACATTCGCGTTACACAATTGATAATTGTTTTGATTTCAATTAAAGCATTTTTCTTCCTCTAAGACACCTCAAGAGTAAGGCTATAAAACCTGATATATTAATGATTTGATTAATGGTGATTACAGATTACATCTGCAGTTACATGACTATCAGAAGGTTACAACATCCCTTTCAAAGTTAAAGACCTAATTGACGGTAGAATTTTACACATGATTTGGGAGATTTATTGCTACAAATTCATGATACATAAGGTGTACTTAGGAATGATTTTATAATTGAATGCTTATGTATCTGTGGTAGGTAATTATATACAGCAAGTTAATTGACAGTAGATCATATCCACTGTCTATACATTATTTTCGGTTTATACATATGCATTTCAAAGACAGACGGATCCTTTTATTTTGGATCACACCGCAAAACCCCTGTAAGTTTGGACACTCGAAAATGCGTTATAATTATCCATCCGTTTTCCATAACGTCAAAACGTCCTTGGGTTTACCATAAAATAGATTTGAAAAAGTAACTAGGTCATTTTAGCTGCCAAATAAAATGACCTACTTTCGAGTTCACAAACTTTATTTCATGGTAAAAACACAAGGTACAGGAGATAAAGATACAGGTAATGGCGTTTAACAGGTGATAAAAATACAATGTACAAAATATTAAGCAATGATCACATTGACTGTGCCGCTGTTGCATTATTTCATTGCTTAACTGGGAACCAGAGGCGACAACCGTATTTTTATGGAGAGACTTTTCACTTTTTTCAAAATACCTTCTTTTTGCCAGTTATATGATCCAAAAGCACATCAACCGACATATTTTAATCAATTCTTAAGGCTGTACAGGTTTCATAATGAATCGCGTTTTGACGATTTTTACCACTGGTAGGACTATGAAGACTTTAAAGGGTATTTTATCCGACTATTTAATTCAAATGTAAATCAATGCAGATCCAGATCAGAGGCTGCATTCAATAGTGTCTGATCAGAATTAACACCATGATAATGTCGCTTTTGGGGACACTAGATATTAATTTGCGAACTGTTCATTAATTTATTTAATTCGTGTAACAAAAATGATATACGCCGTAATTTAGCAGGTACAAGTCGGGAGTAGCCATGTTTTTTTATGCTTGAGGTTACTAACTGGTAATTCAGTGAGTATCATTCCGATAAACTGTGTAGATCTTGGATGAACAAATAAATACATAACTACAAATACATAGGAGACATGAAAATATACACGTGGGCTTATGCTGTACAAATAAACAGCATTTTTTAATGTATCCTTTGGGTACCTTATATACGGACGAGTTTCAAGATAAAAATGTCTGTGTGACCGAGTAAAGAGGCTTGCAATACAAGAACTTGCTCTAGTGGCATGAACAACAAGAATTCCGCGGAATGCGGTGTCTTGCCTGTTAGCACATTGTCAATTAAACAGAAATTGTCGTGGAGACTCGACAGAATACCATGCTAAGACTGTAAAAGTCAATTTTCAATTTATCATGGAAAGGCAGACGCAATATTTAGTTACCATAGCAACCAAACTACCGAACCGAATGACACGGAAAACAGTACTTTTATAGATGCTTATGGAAGTTTAGCTGTCTCAGCCTTATGCATGTAACTTCTGATTAGTCCATTGTTATATACTTTTCCATTTTTATCATGTCGGTTGCTATGTCAACTACACCAATGAAGAGTTGATTACAGAGGACTCCCTAAGGAACATTTCTGTAAAAGTTTATTCTCTATATGTGCAATGCTCAAGCAGTTAGAGCCGATATTTTAATTGTTCAAAAGTCAGTTGCCATAGTATAGAACTAGAACAGCTAGCATAAAAGACAGTGTTTATTGGTCCCCTATCCTTTCAGATGCTACAAATGAAATTTTCTGACAAAGGTCCTTCCGGTTTCGGAGGAAATATTTACGACGGTCGAAGAACAGACGGACAGATAACGGAGCACTGCCTATACTATAAGCTCCCCACGAAGACGAGCTAAAATCGTTTCAATTCGAAATTTCATTTCACTGCCTCAAACTGTCAGGGGCCATATTGAGCACATGAAAGGATTTATAGATACATTACAGCGATCAACTATAAAACCGCAGGTCACTCGTAATACTTCGTTCTTAATGTGCTGATTATTTGATTCCATAGCATTACTGTCCATTACTGGACACATACAATGGATGATAAAATGCGAAACATCATTTTTTTTTCATGTCATAACGATTTTCCAACAAAAGGCTAAAGCGAATCCATAACATTCACTGTCCGTGTCCTCTGCAAGTAAAAGAAAATAGTTGAATAACATTTACCGTAGATTGAATGACTTTTACCGTAGCTGAATGACTTTTACCGTAGACTTTTACCGCGCTCGTGATATGATCTACTTTACAAATGACCTCCAATTGTGGATTATTACTCAACAATTCACTGCTAGAGCTGAACTATTTCGATTCTAACACTCAAAAAAAACGCCGAAAAAGTGTTCTTTTCATTCAAATTCTCCCAAACTATTTGCAAGCGCGTTCATTCTCCCGCTAATAATTTTAACCGGCTTTAAGATAAATGTACGTTTTACGGCGATTTTAGAAAGAAAAAGAGACGTTACACCGTCTAACGTCTCAAAACGTCACAAAATGACGTCAATATTGCCAGTGACGTCAGTAATTAGACTCACGCGCTCCGAAACGCGTGAATTGTTGCAAAATAAAACCCGGAAACTTTCCATTGCTTCTATAGGTGTACTGTTTTAGAATAATGAATAAAAGTCAAACCAGTAATAGCCGTAGTTGTTTAAACAAAGATTTTATTCTGATATAATTGATTTCCTAGCCGAACTTTTGAAAGTACATCATATATAGTATATAATGTCCTAGAAACCTTATAATGGTAATGCAGAGCATAAGGCCCTCCGCCTCATTCCCCTCCCTTCCCCTAAAAAACCTACAGATACATGCATATGTCTCACACCATCCCGCTTTTAAACCCATGGTGTTGAAAGCTAATAACTTGCCAGCAAAAGGCTGACCCTCAGAATAGCATGCAAAATAACATATAATTTATTCCGAAACATACAAAACGCATTGCCAAAGATGCATTCAGTAAATCACGTTCCCATGCAACCTATTAAATTGAAAGTAGATACTCTTTATGCATCTGAGAAAATTACGCAAAGGGCTATATGACATATACGTTCAAAAGAAAAGTGTTGCAAGTACGGGCAAACCCCGCCACAGTTATTTGAGATTCTCTGTATAACTGTATTTATCATATAGATACAGAATTTCGGACCGTATAAAAGGCTATCTGCATGTTTGATAAAGCCAAGCCTTCAGAGTCTTTATGCCGCCCGCCGGTCCGATAAATGATTTCCCGGTCTGATAAAGGATTTATCAGCCCAGCAGACTGTAACTAACGTCAACTACGACACTTCGACGTTAAACTGGCGAGAGCGATGTGCCAAAAAAGAAAATTTCCCACTCTTTGTAACGTCATATCTCTCGAACTAGCCATCGTAGACATAAAGTGTGACCACTCATTTTCTTAATTAGAACAAGAGGAACACATTGGTATCAGAATTAAAGTGAAATTACAGAAATTTTCGTTTCGCTACAAAACAGCTAGCGCTACAATACTGGGTGGCCGAGAAATATTTCAGCAGCCAATCAGTGTGCTTTATTTTGAGTTTGAGATTATTCTCAAGTTTTATAACCGCGAACCCTAGACTTGTTGGAAAGATTGATAAATAAATAAAAGTACAATCCGTGACACCAAGACGTCCGACTCACTGTCGTGTTATAGAGTTTAGTTGTGGTAGCAGATTTTCACCCCTAAAAATATTGACTTCTATATAGCGATTATTTTTGTAGAAATTTTCTTAACTTAAATCTATATAATAAACCGATCATAACATGAGTTTTTCGTTATCACCCGATTTATCAGCCCAATATCCCAATCTCCCAATATCGGACCGACGGCTTGTCCGAGGTTCGATATTGGTCGAGGGCTGATAAATCGGGTCATCACGAAAAACCCATGGAATAATATCTATATACAACTCGATTTTTATGACTCCGACTCGCTTTTTATAACCCTAAACTCGCTTTTTATAACGCGATACTGTAAAAACGAATCCCCCCCCCATAGCCATGCCTCATATATATATGTTCTATAAAATAAGGTTCATTATTTAAATAAGGCTCATTATTTAAATGAGTCGGGGCGCGTAGCGCAATTGGTAGGGCACCCCTGACTCATAAGTCAGAGGTCCTGGGCTCAGTACCCGGTCTGGCCACATACTTTCGTTTCTCCTTCCGCTGATTCAAGAAGAGCAGTAGTCAGTTACTGGCAAAAGTATGTGCACTTAGTACTGGTTAACCGTTTAGGAGGTCTAAGCCTGCCCAGGAATAGTGTGGTTAGGTTAACTGACCGTCCCGACATGACCATAGCTGTTTACCGTAGACGTAAAGCAATTAATTGATTGATTGATTGATTGATTGATTTATTGCTCTCATGTAAATTTTATATGACTTCATTAAAACTTCGAATATATAGGAATAAAAATGACTACTGCAATATCAGCAGACGGCTTGAATTCCCATGTGGGACGTTACTATAGAAAGTCCGATGGGGCCGCCATATCGAAAATAACATTGACTCGACAGTACTACAAGACGTAACGTCCTTTGCGACGCACGTATGCCTAATTAATTGCGCCAGTCATTTACATATTCTTGACCGTAATATGAATAAGGTTCTACTCATTGCCCAAAAACATTTATTGTGGTTACTCATTTGAACCGCTTCAGTTCAGTGTGCAGAAATAGTACTTCTAATTAAAATTTTACAAAAACATCTTGCGAAATAAAAATATATTATATATTTGGTTACTTACCATTTTATGTCGTAGACGATAGGCGATACAGTATAAGACACGAAAACAACACATATTTTTGCGTCACTAATCCATCATCAAAATCCACTTTAGTTAACAAAATCACCTCTGTTGCAAGAGTCAGAACAGTCTCGCTTATTTCAGCTTGACAATCTAGTTCACTGTACACAATAATAATGATTGTATCACAAAACGTTTATCACAATAATTCAAAACACCGGAACAGAAATTTAAATTTGGCCAGCAAATGCAATTGATTGCGGAAATGTTTACTGCGCATGTGCCGCGGAAAAGGAATTTCAAATTTGTTTGGTGTTTGTTACTACATGGAAGCATGACCAAATGGTATCAAAAACAACAACAGGTATTCCATCGTTGGATAGTAACATGCTAGTGGAGATTCAGTTAGAGGTATATATGTTTTATTAATTTCAAGGGCCACATTAATTGCTTTCCCTCCTATATTCAAAAACATTCGTGTAATATTTTATCTGGAGGTATCGCTGCAAGCTTTCTGCTACAATTTCGTCACTGTAACGACTGTAATTGGCAAATACAGTCTTTCCTGCGAGTACAGAACGTTGAATCAATGTTCATTCAATCTACTGATGTTGATTCAATGTTGATACAACATAATATGCCCAGCGGATTAATTTCTCATAAGCAAGTGTTGAAAAAATATTTCTGACACTTTATGTGGAAACCAAAATGACCTACTTTGGATATCATAAAATTTCAATAAATGGTAAAAATATAATGTAAAGGCTTGGAATTCCACGATTTTCGTCTATATTGCTGGAAAGGGAGTCAGAGATGAATTTGTATTTTTGGAGCAATTCGGAATTCTTCAAAAACATTTTCCCTCACTGTTCGGTGCTTAAATGATATAAACACATTTACTCACATTTTATCACCAGATTTTAAGGTTGTGCCGCTTCTCATGATTTGTGTTTAGATGCTCTAACCACTGAGAGTGTAAATTTGAACTTTTATATATTTATATTTATATATTTAATTTGAAGTTAAAAATTTATATTTATAAAACGAAATTCCGATTTGAAAACTTGAATGCCCCGTTGCTGTATGAGTGGTAAATAAGTTATCATGAGGTATCGCTGCAACCTTCTCGCTACAGTTTCGTCCATTGCAAATGACAGCGATTATCCTACTATTAACAATTAAAGCAAAAATGAATTTCAAATCAAAGGTTTGAAAAACGATTTGTGTATTTAAAGTTGGCAACTGAAATGACCTACTTTCGACATGATAAACTCATAAATGGTAAAAATATAATGAATAAGGTGGAGCCCAATTTGTACCTGTTGCTCCAGAAAAGTAAATTGTGTTTTGTTGCGCCATTTGTCTCTTTGGTTTAAAAAATGTTCTCACTATTTTTTGCTAGTTATATGAGTCAATATATGCACATCAAGTCACATTTTTCACCAATCGTATATATATGAGTCATTCTACAAAAATGAGGGAATTTGGGCTTTTTTGTTTTGCAAAAAATAATACAACTGATTTTGATTTGTTTTATTTTAATTTCAACTCTGAATATTTAACAACAATAAGCCATTATGACAAGAGAATTTGCATGTTGGGTTGATTTGGTTGCTGCCCTGATTTGAAAATGTCATTCCTGTTACCACAACAAGAAACCTTATTTCCTAAATGAAATAATTACCGTAGTTATTTTCTTCTTTCGTATTAAAAAGTTCCTGTTTAGACCTCCAAGCTTACAAACTTGTTCAAAGGAAAAATTATTTGATACTAATAATATAATCAATAAATTTTTATTTTACTGAAACAAAACGTTTTAAGACAAATGCCATCAAATCTATTTTGGGAAATTGTAGGGTGAGTATCTTCATTTTCTGCAAAAGGTAGCTGCAGGCATCGACTTTCAAACTGGTAAATAAATGCAACAGCAGAACATTGGATTAATTTATATATTGAGCAAAAGTTGACTGGTAACAGGAATGACATTGGGTAACAGGAATGACAACAATAATTTTCAGCAGTAACATAAATGACAATATGAATGATATTCAGTATCGAGAATGACAGCTAAACTGAAAGATGTTAAAATACCAAAAGTAACTTGTAATCTGACTAACTGTGAAGTAGAAATCTAATAAATATGTTTTAGATAAAATTAGCTCTTAAAGGCTCAGAGTGACTGTTCAGTTCACCTTTAAGGTGGTGATAATCACTGATTTGAGGCAAAGACAAAATTCGCATAAAATGCTGAAAATTCAACAGATCTCCCAAACATTAGCAGATGTCTTCTTTATGTAAAACGTGATTCAACCTGATAAAAGTGTACTACGAATATGTCATCCCTGTTACTTATTCTGTGGACATGTGTCATCCCTGTTACCGCGGCCAACAACAGGCTATTACATGCGGTTTATAATGTTCTGTAAAAGACACGGCATATTCAAATTAGTCTAGTTGATAGACCTATTAATGTCAAACACAAACATCTTTCATATTTTACATATTTAATTAAATTTAAAGTGTCATTCCTGTTACTTTTGGTAAGTATCAGAGATGACAGTAACAGGAATGACAGTAACAGGAATGACCAAAAGTATGCAAACTCACACTTATTTTGCTTTCTGGAGGCAAAAACTTGAAAATGTTTACACAACAATATTGATGTCAATCATACTTTTTCAGTGTTTGTATTTTGTTTTATTTGCAGCTTTTTATTTTTATCGAAAGGTGGGTAACAGGAATGACATATTACCTGTTTTACTCACTATTTAATTTAGATAATTGTTTCATATTTACCTTTAAGCAAACCTTGCATAAAATAATTTAATGTTTTTATAAAATTGGCGCTCCTTACCTCACAAAAGTCCAGTGCAAGGTCATTTTCATGGGTAGTAACTCTGTCTATACTACAACTGCAACTGCGGTAACAGAGTATGACACGAACTGCGGGACACACCAAAAGAAACATGACACGGCTTCAAATCAAAACCAATGGGTACACGACGCTTCTGTCATTGGTGGGTATCTGTCATAGACTTTCATCATGTCTCTATTGGTTTTGTTTATATTAGCACTTTTTGTCAAACTGAAGTTCAACATTCGCTATTTTGCATTGGGACAAGCAAATATAAGGGGGGTAACTCTTAATTTCTTTAGAAAGAATTATGAACAACTGCATTAACTAGCCCAGTCACTATTGTAAATGTTAGATATTTGGTCACTTTAATTAAAACATACTACCAAAGGCAAGATACTTGAAATGGAAAAAAGGTATACAAGTATTTAGGTGAGGGACAGGAATTCCTCATCTTTTGTAGAATGACTCATATACGTAATGATTGAACCGCCTGTCATAACGAATTGTGTTAGACGTTTTTACCGCTGGTAGTCCTATGGAGACTTTAAACTGCGTTTGCCGGCACATATTCAAAAATTAAATCTACAATGCGCTTCTTGCACTTTTTCTGAAAAAATAATTTTTCAATGAAATGCATACTGGCAAGAGATCAGTGGCGACCGCGAACCGTTGGCGCCGACGTCGTTTTGCAGGCACATTAACATTTTGTTTTTGCGTCACAGATTTCATACAATTTATAAACTAGAAAATGTGTTGTAAAACAATATGCCTCCAACTTTATGCCTGACCCTGAAGGAAACAATAGTACCGGTCTGCTAATTATTTTATGTTCGACCCATCTATGATACATGCATGTCAAGGCCAAAGCAGTTGCGATTCTTGAGTAATAGATCAAACTATTTTATGTTCGACCCATCTATGATACATGCATGTCAAGGCCAAAGCAGTTGCGATTCTTGAGTAATAGATCAACCCTAAAATATTATGTACTGACAAGAAAAAGGACATAACTATGTTATTACTTAATGCAACATAACGTAACTATCATTAGATTGATTGGCATGTCCAAATACTATTAGTCTACTAGTAGAAACTGTGTTTGTGACACACTTTGCCCCCAACCATGTTTGCCACTTTACAATGTCTAAGCCTAAAGAGGGCTATAGCTCTGTTAATGTTCATGGCAATTCCTCACAAGTTAATCAGCTTATACACATACTGATTTAAAGCTGTATGCCATATATTAAAATCCTAGTTCAAATACTTATATAGATATATTGTTATTTTTGTTTTGTTTTAGCTGTCTAAGTCCAAAAGTCTAAACAAGGGGGGATAACTTTCTCACATTTACCAATATATTTTACACATCAAGGACCACTTTCATTTTAATTTTGATAAAGAGGAGGTAACTCCAAAAGTACTAACTCGACAGAGGAATAAAAAAATAAGTCTGCTCATTCATTTATGAAATTTAAAATTTCTAGGCCCAGTAGTTCTTGCCCCAAGTAGCTGCACAAGTAGCTGAAAAGTAATGACTAACAGGGAGAATAACTCTGTAATTAATAAACATAGAGTCACCTGACCTTTACCGAAACATTTAACACATCAAAGACTACTAATATACCAAAAATCAGCTTCCTAGGTTAAGCGGTTCAGAAGTTGGAAAAATGCCGATTTCAAACAAGGGACATAACTCGATCGTTTTTCTGATGAAGTTTGCCCAATAGATAATTAATTCTTGTATATCTTACCGCAAAGCTGTGTACTAAATTTCATCACCCAAGGTCAAATAATTCTTGAGATATCATGGTAACAATATTTCATTTTAATTTCGATAAAGGGAAGGTAAGTCCAGAAGTACACATCCGACGGACGAAAAAAAAATACCGATCCGCTCAATTTTCATAATCTGTCCATATGTGAAATTTGAAAACCCTAGGACTAGTGGATCTTAGGGAATATAGCTGTATCAGATGGCTCTGACGAACTGATGGAGTGAACTCGGGTTTAACGTCCCACAAACAACGAGGTCATATGGAGACGGGACCTCGGTTTAAAGTCTCATCCGAAAGACCGGAGAAGCGGGGAATCGATCTTGCGACCCCTGGATTGGTAGTTCTGACGAACTGACGAACAGACAAGACGAAAGCAATATGCCCTTTAGCTTCTTCGAAGTTGGGGGCATAAATAATGAAATGTCTAGGTCGAACAGTTCAAGAGTTGGAAAACTGCCAGTCAACACATTGGCTTAATTCAGTCACTTTTTATGGATTATCCCATATTCTAACACAGTGCGCCTATAGAAGCAATAGAAAGCTGCCGTGTTTTATTCTGCAACAATTCACTGGTACGGAGCGCGTGAGTCTAACTGCTGACGTCACTGCAATAACTGATGTAATTTTGTGACGTTTTGAGACGTTAGACGGTGTAACGTCTCTTTTTCTTTCTAAAAGCGCAATAAAAAACGTACATTTATCTTAGACACAGTTAAGAATATTGGCGGGAGCATGAACGCGCTGGCAGGAAGGGTTGGGAGAGTTTGAATGAAAAGAATAGTTTTTCAGCGTTTTTGAGTGCTAGAATAGAAATAGTTCAGCTTCATAAAGATACTTTCCCCCCTATGTCTCAGCTAGCCACTTTACATGTATGTGTGTACTGTCAATATACACATTATATGTGAGTGGCACGCTGAGGCACGAGGGGGGAGGGATGATAGTCTACAGCTGAAAAACTGGAAAGTGTGTGGGGTAATTAGACCCTCTGCGTCTTAAAATAAGGCTGCCATACTTGTCATTTACACATAATTGCATGCTATATGCAGTTGTTGTGTTTACTTTATTTTAAGCATGTTTTGCAGAATGAAATTCAGTAAATAACGAAAATCGAAAATTTGATGTATTTTGGATTGCCGAAAATTGCACATACCCCCTTTGAGATAGCCAGCGAGAGTTAGTCTGCATGAGTGATATTTTTTTTTCAAAATCAATATAAAAACTTCTTTATAATCCATAAGTCTACATGTTAACGATAAAATCATCAACACTGACTTCCCATGAAAGCTGCAGTAATTTGTCGAAAAATAGGCAAAGTTGCATCGGAAACTGTCAGAGGTCCTTTTATGATCTATCCACCTGCGAAATATCAAGAGCCTAGCATTAACAGTTCCCAATTAAGGATACTTAAAAAAATTACGGACGGACAGACTGACGGAATTCGGGACAGACGGATAACCCCAAAGCAATATGCCCCCTCAACGTCTTCAAAGTTGGGGGCATAACAAACCAAAATGGAAATCATCATTATTATTATTATTGTTATTTTGCCAACATTATAGTTAATAGGGCTACCGTAGTTAATTTCGAAGTAACTACACAATCCAATATTGTTCAAGAATATTTATTAACGTTGTGCAAGTAGCGTCTCAAAATAGGCATTATGTTCCTGCCGTTTGCAGCTTATCTAACGCTTCTCCCTAGAGAGCAAGTAAATGCTGCTGGCTGATAGGGCATGTAAACACAGGCTTATGTCAAAAGTAATTCCAGAAACCAGTGATCTGATAATTAATTCTGGTGTAATTGATAGGAATGTATCAATAAAATAGACGCCTTTAGCCCATGATACACGGTAAACCAAGCAATAAGTAAAACCTGTCATAGTGGCTACCTTTATTAAGCAAGCATCCCGCATTAAGCAAGCATGTATTCATTTTCCGAGAAAAGGCAAAAACATTGAAATTTGCATGTATTAAGCAAGCACTTGTCTTCAGGAAGTACGTTTCGATTATCCCTTAGGTGCTTGTTAAATTCAGGTAGAACTGTATATTCCTTGAAACATATTAGAAGGTTACTTTTTGGAGAAGAATACAACATATTTTGGGATAGTACTTGTTCCATTCCATATGAATTGTAGTATGTTCCTCCTTCCACACAGCCAATCAGAAGTCAGGTTACAGGGTCACAAAGCAAAAGTAATGTGAATAAAAAAAAGTAAGAAAGTAAGAAAAAAAGCGTATTATGAATCAAACTTCTTTTTTCATGACGCCCCAACCGCTCCCCCCCCCTCCCCCGCCCCAACCCCCATGCATAATTTCAGTCTTTATCTGCTCAAGTGACATCATATTATTCAGTCCAATCAGACACCAATTCCTTCTTTTAATAGTTTAACAAGTGAAAAGGCAGACAATAAGGTCTTAATATGCCAAGGCTTCACCTTAATGTAAAAGTAATGTGAATAAAAAAAGAGACAAAAAAGCATATCATGAATCCAACTTCTTTTTTCATTCAAACATATTTTATTGCCTTTGCACAACAAGTACAAACAATGGGGTTGGGCTTCAAGTTCTCACAACATTAGTTACAGCCCTCCCCCTTTTCATGACCCCCCTCCCCCCCCCTCCCCCCCCACACACACATACCCGAATAACCCCAACCCCCATGCATTATTTCAGTCTTTATATGTTCAAGTGACATATATTATTATTCAGTCCAATCAGACACCAATTCCTTCTTTTAATAGTTTAACAAGTGAAAAGGCAGACAATAAGGTCTTAATATGCCAAGGCTTCACCTGGGAAAGAATATGTTCAAGCTGCACCGTGTATCAGCACAGGAAGTAAGAAACACAAGGAAAATATTACTTGGATTACGGGTAATGACAAAAGGTGATACTACAATATCAGATACCAGATTCAAGATACTAGACTGTTTTCTTAATCTAAACACCTGCAGCTGGTAAAATAAATTTAAGTTTCTAGAGGCCAATTATTTTCAGTCACAACCCACAAAACGTCTGCCTTATGCTGCGCCAATATCGCTATGGCAAATGGAGTGCATAATTTGTTTCTTCTTTCCAGAGAGAGAGAGAGAGAGAGAGAGGAGAGACTGCTTATAGAAAACAATCTTTCCAGAGAGAGAGAAAGACTGCTTATAGAAAACAAAATGTCTTTGTTTTGTAGAATTATTGTATCAGACGGTTTTTGTCGAGCCCGCTTGCGGTGAGCGAGACATAGTTGTTACAATGTCAGTTCGTTGTATGTCCGTGCGTGCGTGCGTTAGTACGTGCGTGCGTGCGTCCGTCCGGATTTGTCCGGGCCATAACTTCTACATTTACAAATGGATTCCAAAATGATTTGGCACAGTTGTTCTCCTTGATGAGTAGAAGTGCCATTTGAAACAGTTGTTCATGTAGGTCCAAGGTCAAGGTCACACTTCAAGGTCAAATGATAAAATGGCCATAAATTGAGATTGTCAGAGCCATATCTTCTACATTTACAGATGGATTTCAAAATAATTTGGCACAATTGTTCTCCTTGATGAGTAGAAGTGCCAATTGAAACATGTTGGTCCAATGTCAAGGTCACACTTCAAGGTCAAATGATAAAATGGCCATAAATTGAGATTGTCAGAGCCATAACTTCTATATTTACGGATGGATTTCAAAATAATTCGGCACAATTGTTCTCCTTGATGAGTAAAAGTGCCATTTGAAACATTTGTTCAGGTAGGTCGAGGACAAGGTCACACTTGAAGGTCAAATGATAAAATGGCCATAAATTGAGCTTGTCCGAGCCATTACTGCTACATTTATGTATGTATTATAAAATAATTTGGCACAATTATTCTCCTTGATGTTTAAAAGTGCCATTTGGAAAATTTATTCAAGTGGGTCCAAGGTCAAGGTCACACTTGAAGGTCAAATGATAAAATGGCCATAATTTGAGCTTGTCTGAGCCACAACTTCAACATTTACGAATTTATTTCAAAATAATTTGGCACAATTGTTCTCTTTGATGAGTAGAAGTGCCATTTGGAACATTTGTTCAAGTAGGTCCAAAGTCAAGGTCACACTTGAAGGTCAAATGATAAAATAGTCATAAATTGAGCTTGTCCGAGCCATTACTTCTACATTTACGGATGGTTTCAAAAAATTGGCACAATTGTTCTTCTTGATGAGTGGAAGTGTCAAGTGACATACGTGTTTGGGTAGGTCCAAGGCCAAGGTCACACTTGAAGGTCAGATATTGTAATTGTCATAAATTGAACTTGTCTAGGTCATCACTTCTACTTATATTCCTTTCTGAAAATTTGGAAAAAAAGAAGAAAATGCTGGCTAAGTATGATGTTGTTTGGCTTCTTTCTAGAGTGAAGCAGTTACTTAGTCTTGAAATACTTACAGGCCACTATAGCAAACAGCGGACTCGACCAGTTGTCCCTGGACAATCTTCTAGTTTCATAATAGGCCAGTAAATTTAAATGAGATATTTTCTCAGTTAAGACAGCTTAAATATTCTAACATCTCTACATTCAGTCATTCTGGTAGAGATCGTGCATGGAGGCGTCGTGGTCGTATGGTCAGAGTGACTCGGTTACGGTGCAGAAAGTCGCTGGAAGGTCGTGAGATCGCGCCCAGGTTTCGCCATCCGACGACTGGAAAACTCTCTCTGTCAACCCAGCAGTAAATGGGTATCTTTTTCGAATCGGCCAAGGATAAGGCAGCGAAAGGAGAGGGATGGGTTCCGCCTTTCATCTGCTGTACCCAAGATGCAGTTGGTCTCTACCCCCCCACCCCCCCCCATCCCACACTGCCCCTACGACTATACGGCTATAAGAAACCTATACCTTATCCAAATGATGGATATCAATAATTTGAATTAGCGATATCAGTAAATCGGTCTGAATACATGATATCCATAATTCGAATTAAGGATATCCATTAATCACTGCAGTCTTGTTTTTTGAAATTATTATTTGCAAAGGCGAATTATTGCTATCCATATTTCTACTTGATATCCATAAACAGGCAAAATTATTGATATCCACAATTTGAATTATGAATACATTAATTCAGATTATGAATATCCATTACACGTCTAAGAGAAATGATAAATGAATATCACAAATGCGAATTACTTTAGTTTAAACAATGTTTTATTCAAATAAATGAATACAAATATAGTAACACAATATACATACAGCGGGATTAGATAGCAAGCTTTGCACTTGCTAGACATCTTCTCCCTGCGAATTTCGGGTATCACTTATTCGATATACTGATATCCATGAATCGAATGTGATATCCATAAATTAGCAGAATTATGAATATCAATGATTCGATCCATAAATCGCTTTAATTATATTCATAATTCGAATAAGTGATAACCATAAACCAGTCAGATGTGTGGGTATCTATAATTCGAATTATGGACATCCATAATTATGGACATCCATAATTCGATCCATGGATATCCATAAATAATTTGGGAAATTCATGAAAATCATGAATATCACTAAATTGAATGATGGATATCACTTTTTCAAATTATGGATATCCATAAATTATAATGGATATCTTTAAATAGGGAATAACATGTAAACAATACCCCATAGGTCCTTGCCTCTTTGGCCTCTTTGTCCCCTGTTAGCTTTACTGCTGTCTCAGACTGAGCTGCTGCCGAATCTGAGGTATGATAGTTTTGACGCTCTGGTTTGATGCGTGCATCCGATTTTTTCCCAGTTTCCCTGGTGCTCCCCGGGAGTGACTTCTTTGGAGGCATAATGTTTTGCTAGTGACTTGTTTGACTGTTTTTGGACGAATAATAGCAGCGCAGACCAAAGGAACTTATACTCAGTTGTTTACGCCGCTAATACGGAGTAGCTACGTTGCAATTAAAAATTAAACGCCGTGCCAGCGAAACAATTACGCCACAGCAACGCATTATATGCAACACATACGCCACGCATAAGTCAGTGCCCGTATCTTCAAACAAGTACGAAAACAGATACGCCAAAATATGTCGTAGAATCGTCACAAATACGCCCTGCCTTTCGCAGGACTAGAATTTGGGTGAAATACGCCACAGTTCTCGTATGTAATTTTTGTGAAATACGTCGCTGGTACGTAATAGTGTGATCGTAGCATTACTCATCTTATGTACAACTTATATAACACTTATTTAGAACAAGAAACATCTTTAAAAAAGATAATCGGCTTAGATTAAATTGAAGTGTGTATTGTAATATGTATGAGTTAGGTACATGTAAGATATCGAATGTGCTGACAGGACTTTACAGATGCGCATGTTGATATGCATATGTGTTGTTGGTGTTGGGATTTTGATTTCGGAAATGCTGTTGAATTTTAATTGGGGTCTGTCTGTGTTGCACATAACAGTGAGGATTGTTGGCTGACCGCCCCAGATATAACCTAAAACTGTCACAGTTCTAACACAACATCAACAACTAAGCCAACAACAGTTACTTAATTTCGTCTTCGATTCCTGTGTTAGGTTATTTTGTTGGTTTTATATTTTACATCAGCGACATAACAGGCGAAATTTTGTTTGTCAAAAAGCGACTTGGGCCGAAATATCTAGATTCATTACGACACGGTTTATAGGCCAACAAGCAAATGAAACTGAAAGTAGAAATAGAAAGTAAAAGTAAGCTACTTACATCAAAATCCTGGGTGTCTTTATATTGGCCAATGAAATACTTAAAATATAGCTCCATAGTAAGGTTATACGGCTAAAGCCGAAAAATATTAGAATTGATATGTCTGAGCGAACAGCAGACCAGACCCAGATCTGACTGCTCCTGAAAGACAGTCTGACCACAGTCTACATTGTTTTCCATCGATCTGCATATTTTAGACGCATTACTGCATTGATATCAAGTTGTTCTATTTTTTTACCGTTACGGCAGCTATTTTGGTGTCCCAGTTTTAGAATTTTTACGGAATTAAGACTTTGAATTCTAGGATTCTACTCCAAGGCCTCAGTCCATGTTTCATATTATGCCTCATGAAGCACAGAACTGGTTTAAAATCAAACACTCATTAGAATGATAATACGAATCGGACATACATGAACGTAACCTGCGCCAGTATTTTCAAGTATGAAAGAACTTGTTAATACCAAGATGTTTATAGTGTATACCGACAGTAAGATAGTGTTTGTTTGAGTCTATGCCCATGCATCGATCCGCATTTTATCATCCACAGTAAAACTTCTTTTTTTAATTTCGACTTTTGTTTTGAGGACTCGGTTTTCCCGTGTATTTTTTTTTGTTTCAGCTGTCACCGGCTTCGGACTTGATCAGACAGTGAAGTCTGTTCAATGACAAGAGAAACGATATCGATAGTTTTCTCCAACAAAACTGATGTTTTAATGTATACAGATAAGACACTGAATAGACTTCGAATTTGCGGCTTCGAATATGAGTCTACTCTCTTTTCTAAGGTCTGTGCTATGGAACGCCGGGTTCAGTACCATACAAGTTGACTTTCTCACGGAAGCAACTTTTCATTTTTTTCCCTCCCGTCTCGGCGGGGTTAACTCTTGGGGGAGATTTGCCCCTTTCACAATCGCCCCTTTTTCGAGAAGTGTTTTCGCCCAGGGAAGAAAACGGGTAGTCGCACAATTGTGTCTTTTGCAAAAATCGCGGAAAACCATGGAAGCGTATCCATACACCTTAATGATAAACTTGCTAGTAAATGGGTCACTGCATTGAAATAATGGTCTTACGCCATCATGCACTCATGCGCATTCAAAACAGCCGACGCACATGTGCATCATGTCAGGGTATACTGTTCATGTCCATTTCGCTTATGCCTAAGGCGACACGAGAAAATGCACCTAATGAAATTTTTAAACAAAGACTTCTGCGATCAGTCTGTAATTTTTTTCTTTTGAGAAAGACTTAGGAATGCAGTCGCAATTTTTCATGTATGTGTGTGCGTGCGTGTGTGCGTGCTCGCGCGTAGAGACTGCGAGGTGCGTGTACACGCACACACTCGCGCGTATAGAGGGTGCGAAGGGCTACATCTTGTAGTGAGTTCATTCATCTGGAACAACTTATTAATTGACGATTTACCTTCTGATAAGCATGCAAGGACCGAAGATGTTTTAAGTAATAAAAGCCTATTCCAATGTCATGTTGATAGCGGTATTGTTGAAGTATCTTAGAGGGCTCAATCAGCACCCCAATCCCTAAAACTAATAGGTCACAGGTATGCACGTGAATATTGCATGAGTAATGGATGCATTTTTTGCTGGCGAAATGTATTTTTTATATGTTTTAACTAGGATAGTTTCATTTCGCCTACATATTTTAAGAGCCCAAGTCTTGGTGCTTTTGACTCTGTGTTGCTTGTTTTAAAAATGTGCGGCGCTTTTAGCACGTGCTCATCCGCATGGTCAAATCATACATGAGTCCACCATTATGAACTCGAAGTTTTTTTATACGCCGCTTTAAGATGGTTCGTATCATGTCGTGCCCTCCGTACGTCCGTCCTTCCCTCTGTTTGTTCATCCGGCCGTACATTATTTTTTCGTATTAGTGCCATATCTCTTTAATCCCTCAGTAATTTTTTTAAACATGGGTCAAATATTCACATCGAGACGATGGGCAGAACTTATATTTCAACAATGTCCGACAAAAGTGACAGAATTGTACTTAGTACTCTTTACAACCACGGTTAAATCAGATTTCAGCTTTATACATTACAAGAAAAAACAGACATGTTTCACAGGAGGGGTCTACCTTTTCGCATTACCGACCATCTCAGCATTCCTTTTAAACATTAACAATCATCTGCTAAATAAAACACAAAGCTTGACACACACACACATACACACATACAAACACATACACACACATACATACATACTCATACACGGACAGGGTAAACTCTATATGCCCTTCCGCCATTTCATGGCGGGGGGAGGGGGCATTCTAATTTAATGTGCTTCAGCTTCAAAAATTGGACTATAACGTTTTCTAAGGACTCAGTCCAGCTATTGTTGAGTGAGTGACTGAGTGAACTCGGGTTTAACGTCCCACCACAAACGAGGTCATATGGAGACGGGACATCGGTTTAAAGTCTCATCCGAAAGACCGGAGAAGCGGGGGATCGAACTTGCGACCCCTGGATTGGTAGTCTGGAGTGTTATCCACTACGCTACAGCCGCTCCTAGCTATTGTTGAAGAGAAATCTAGATACATATACCTTGAATGAAGAAAATAGTACTTATTTCATTTGCACGTTTACGATTTAAATTCCATTTCCGTTCATTGAAAACAAAACATGACTACCGATGCATGTCTTGTATGCATACAAACTCATCCTCTGTTATCTAACTGCGTCATATCAGTTACAATGTACTCAGTATAATAAGATGAAACATAAAATGTCATTTTTTTGAAAGCGACTTTTCGCATAGCACCAAAATCAAAGTAAAAAATAATAATAATAGTAAAAGAATAATTAAAAAATAAAATACCTGTTTGATAATGGCATTTTGCAGAAACATTTAGAAACAGTTGTTTTCTTACAATTATTCTAATAAATTAACTGACAAAATTAGAATAAGTGTAAAAAGCCTTTAAAACTTTTTTCTTTTTTTTTCAATAAGAGTCTTAAACATATGTATGTATTTCGACACGGTTTAGTTCATGGTAGTTTTTGGCAATAACGATTTAGGTTTATCCGAATTACGGATAAAACTTCGATGGCATTCACTGAGTATTTTACTAAAAGTGTTGTTAAGTCATTTATCCAAATTTTGGATAAAGCTTGCGACTGTGTAGGCAGGGTTTTGCTTTTCCCAGCCAGTTTTGTTTTATCCAAATTTTGGATAACATAAAATTATTTCCGTATATTCGTTGCACTGCATTTCCTGCTTATCCAAATTTTGGATAAAAATTTTAGCCGTGTGTTTTCATATAGTGTAGGGCAAGGCAGGGTATTTATTTATCCAGCTACTTTGATTTTATCTAAAATTTGGATAAAATAAATGTTTTTCAACATATTTGCTGCATTGTATTGCCTGCATAGGCATTTATCCAAATTTTGGATAAACTTTTCGGCCATGTATTTTCATACATATGGCATAGGCAAGGTGTTTTCTTCTCCCAGGCCATTATGTTTTATCCAAATTTTGGAAAAAAATGGACTGAGTCTTAATTACTACTCATTTGTTAACTAACGTATAGTGTGTTTTTACAGAGCCATTTATCCAAATTTTGAACCAGAATATGTCTTATCCAAAACCATAGAGCCAGTTTGAGCAAATGGATTTGCTCAAACGTAAATGGACACAGTTGCTACTAGTTTTATAAGAAAAACTTAATGATAGTGATGATAATCATACGTATTTACTCATCATGTTGTTTGTGCCACAAACAATAGTAGAGAAAATACCAAACCAAGAAATGTCCTTTTAAACGATAATTTGAAAGGATTGAGGTTCAACAATAAAATATCCTCAATCATTTTGTTTTTATTTTAAAATGCTAGGATGTTACTGTGACAGTTATAGTATCTTTTTTTTTCGCAAGTAAATAAAACTGTGTCCCCTTGTTTGAGGAAAGATTGAAACTTTCATTAGAAGAGACGAGAAGTATTCTTGTAATATTAATCAAAGTTTCAGTATCGTAACCCTTTCCAAATGTTATGCTAACAAGAAACTACAATGCAAAAAATGTCATTGGTGGAAATATAATAATAAAACTGATATTATTGATAAACAATTAACATTTTTACACACTGATATGCAGGAATTGGCCTAGGGTTGAGTCTGGTAACTTCGGACACGCAATTGCAAACAGTGAAAATCCAGATGCGACGGCTCATCATGAGCAGTCTCTCCGGATTTTAACTGTTTGCCTAGTTTTGGTTTGTTTTAATTCCAAACAACTGACATATAAAGGAAACAATGTCACTGTTCGAATTTACCCGCCGTCCGAATTTACGTGACTTGACCCTATAAAGTTAAAACGCTTCAGAAGATGTCAAATCTTATGGTGTTTCCACGCTACCTACGATGTAGAGGATCTTACAAGAGAGATCATGTACGATTGAATTTATTAAACGAGTTGGGGAAAAGATAAGATGCGAGGCTATGCCGAGCATCTTATCGGTTCTCCCCAATGACTTTAATAAATTCCATAACACAGGAGCACAAATGCAAAATTCTATTTATCATTCAACACATGACATTATAATCCCATTTAATTGGCAAAGTTTGTGTCAAAACGTCACAATTTTGCCATTAGAAAATGCGACCTTTTTCATTGAAGATAACACATAACATTACGACGTAATTTGCATATTTAATCCATTAGTTGATAATAGATTGTAACGCATGGCTTTATTTGACTCTCAGAGGCGACGTCATATGAAAAATGTACCTACGATTTTAAGGTAAAGATTTGTTCTTTCATTATGGAAGCATTGCTGTACCATTTTCTATTTGAGATTGCAATAATTATAATGAAGTGACTCTAGTCTTTTCCATAGTTACCTTATCATAAATCTACAGATTCCCTGAGATTTTTGAAACCAGGTTTCGATATTTGTCCTCTAGTTATGCTGCGATTTGACAAAACTTTTAAAACGATAAACATGGTGGCTTTATAATATAAGCCATAATTATAGTATCAACAGTAATAGGACTGAAATTTTGTAGGTCTTCAGAAAAGAAAGACTAAGATGAGGACTCTAAAAAACATATTTTTTTAAACTTTTTTTATTTTCCTTTTTTTTTTGCTAACCGGAACTAGTTAACTGTCGTCTTGTAGCAGCTGCCACTGAGAAAACCGATCAAATCCGATAACTGACAGTACCATGAGCACTCATAAATTTCTCTGTCAATCTAAGAGACATTTGCATGTGGACTGCATAACTCTCCAGATATGTTAGATATTGTTTCTAACTTAAAGAAGAAATACATGCTAATAATCCTATCCTATCATTGCGTGAAAATATATTTTGGGCCTGTAAATATGCACATTTGTAACCCCACTTTATCATTGGCGTATAAAAATGCACATGTTCATCGATTTTAAAACTGACAATTTTTACCTTAAGTTCCGTATATCATCACTGCATTACATCTTCAAAATATGTAGCACATTAAGATACTGACTGTTAAGAGAGAGAGAGAGTGAGAGAGAGAGAGAGAGAGAAACTCTGTGATTAGTCTAGTAAGACTTTATGTTCATAAACATTACAGAAACACTACATTTATCAACGAGAAAGGTGACCATGCTTTGAAGTTTTGGCTACTCAAAAAGCGATGGTCTAGAATAAAGGCCGAAATTGTCAAAATTTATGTTCTGATCTGAATGGACAAAAATAATATTTAGTCTATTCTCTGGATGATGTACTTGGCGACGTTTATACGGCTGCCACAAGGCAAACACCAGCTGAAGTGAAGTCAAAGTAAAATCTTATAGAGTTCCTGTAAGAGCAGCGAACACATTCAAAAGAAAGAAGATTGGCAAAAGTTCGAAGTTTCGGCTACTTAATATCGCTTAGACGAGTGCGGCACTGGCATTGCTCTGCTTCTGTTAGCATATCAAGTTCGTTTTAAAGCGATGTCGTCCTACTGCCAACGAAATGAATCGATTTTATTTTTATGACAATGTATGTACACTACTCAACCAAACTTATAGCATCACCATACCTTTTCCATAGAGCAAATGATTACATCCTGAATTCACCTGCGTAAAATAAACAGATGTAGCAATGAAAGACTAGTCTGGTTTTATTATTTAATAGTATGAAATGTCTGTGTGATAACTGTGACAAGTTGGCTTTCAGTTCCGTCTGTCTTCGTAGATAAAGTCATTCAAAGAGTAAAAGGTGTTAATTGATTTGCCATAGAGTTTGTTCAGAGGCTATACCATTTGTCAGTCAGAAACTTATCCCAGCCCAGACAGGATCAGAGTTGTCCTCAAAATAATTCGGCTATTTAAAGCGACAATGTTGTGTAAATGACAGAAACCTGAAAGCCAAGCTTTCATGGTGTACCCTTTGGAAATAAGCTGATTTGGTATCATGTCTATGGAAAAATATAAGGCGATGCAAATCCTCTTTTGAGTAGTATATAATCTTAGTCTGGCCTCAGATCCTATATTCAATATATCTCCTGCCGAGCAACTTAGAGTCTAAATACTTACTCGTACATTTTAAGCGAACATAAATCGTCCCCACTGAACTTTTCTGACATTATTTCCAGCCCTTTATGATGATGCAGTGGGAGATATTTATGTAAGCAGAATTTTAAGATGTAAACACAGATGGTCAGCCAGTTAAATCTATTAGTCTATAGTAAATTGTTTCTATAACTCTAGGTTTTGGGGACAGGAAATATCCAAATATAATTAGTTCAGAACTTACTGATTTTCTGTAATGAATTATACTTCTTCTTGATTTTGAACTAAATTATTCCATAGTAGAGGGCTTTTATACTAAAAAGAAATATGTACATGCCATACCGCGTTCATACCACTCCATAGCAGGCTCTTCGGAGTCTACACTCTCTAGAGGGGCATATCTCATTAAAGTGTAATAAACATTGCATAATCATACATATGAACCTAGTGAACCTCGTCCCAAACATGACAAACTGATGGTCCAAAACTTTATAAATAAAAAGTCATATCGAAAGTGGAAAAAGCCAAAAAGTATTTATAGATCAGAAAAAAACTGGCCGCTAAATACACAACCTAAAGATTTGGATGCATAGAAGCATAAATGATCCGATCAGTACCAGTCAAGATCCAGTAAAACATACCAGCCTGTTTTAAGACCAATCCTTTATACACTCGGTGCCAGTCAAATGATTAGACTGACACTGAGCAGACGTACTGTATAAAAGATTGCTCATAACCTATTGGTGGACGGTCATGAACCATATCATGACTGGTGATAGTAGGATTTGTTTAAATTCAAATGAATATAGAGGATCTTACACGAATGGTCGTTTCATATGAAATTTATGAAATGACCATTCGTGTAAGATTCTGTTTATCATATGGCCACATTAAATGAGATTTTTTTACCTTCAAACTGAAATTTATTTCGATCAGAAAACACATTGTTGACATGGAGGTTGTCAATAAAGTAACATGTACATGCCAAGATGTTATTACACGTGTGGTTATACATTTTTTGCAACGATGTTATCCGCTGAAAAAAGCGTCGCCATATGGTAAAATAACTGTGATATTGCTTTATACAGATGCCTTTCACTGATAAAGTATTTCCACTGTAAACAATATGCCAACAGGACTCCTTTTGGCATAGTTTGAGAAGAAATGCAGTTGAATGGAAGGTGCGATCCATTCTAAAACACACACTTAAAGAATAGAATTTGCTCCTTCTGAAAGAGAAATTAATGTTCTGTAAGAGAACCACCACCCCACACTCTGGGAGCAAATTGTAGCCAAGGCAGTATAGACTTTTTCAGCCATTCAATTCATTCCATTAAGTTTTATTCTAGGTTTAAAATTATGTCCTTAAATTCACAGGTAGTGGCTATTTTGAGAACCCAAAACGAACTGATTTCTGGATTTGGCGGAGATATGTGGCAGTAATGGGTGTGCTTTATACCACTTGTTATGTTGCTTTGATTTACTCAAGAATGTTATATTGCAAAGCCTCCAGGCGAGAATCTGACCTCCTGAGTACTATACTGATTCTGCTTGAGCCAGAGGCTGTATTTATAAAGCGACTTAAGTAGCTGCTATGCTGTTGTTAGGCTAAAATTCCAATAAGGAGATTTACTTCGGCTATTTAAAGCTACTGTTGTATGTATTCTCTGCTCTTGAAGGAACTTTTTTAGATTTTAATTACTACTATGAAATTTGCTCTTTTTCAGACTGTTCCTCCAGAGCAAATTTCATAGCTGTAGGGAATCTAACTTGTTGAAATTCAACCTTAGCAACAGCAAAAACCACTTAAGTCGTTTAGTAAAAACGGCCCAGGTAATATTAATCTGTTCAGCGTGCTGTTTGTATTATTTCATGTAAAAGACATGTAAAGAATTCCTTCTTGGTTACAGTTTCCTTTGTTAGATTTTAGAACACTAGGTGACATTGTTATTTGCCAGAAGTCGTCCTCTGCCATCTTGGCGGCGCAAAAAACATAAGTCAAGGCGTATAAGTTTTTTGTAAAACACTTCCTCCTTACATTAATAGAAATTTTAAAATAAACTAAAAGTTAACAGTAAAGATTCGAAAGTGGTCATAGTTCATACTCTTCCTACTATTTTGTTGATATTGCAAAGACTTCGCTATTTATTACTTCATAAAGTAATTAGGCGCTAAAAACTAAACACTCTTTAATATGCTCCTACAGGACACACGATTGTTGATGGGCCCGTCTACGTATATTTTCATTTTCGGCCATAAACTCTTAAGTAGCCTCCTACACGATACACGATTCTGAGTGGGCCCGTCTACATATATTTTCATTTCAGGCAGACTTTTTCACCAACATCGCTATCAACATCAATATCTAAAGTAGCACATCATGTTCGGAAATTTTTCTTTTTTTATAATAGAGGAGAGCATTCCGTTGAATGCAGTCATGATAGGGCAAGTTAATGCCTACAGTAAACAGTCCAGTGGTCGAAGGGAACCTGATGAGACTTAAGCTATGACCGATTTTGAATTATCTGATAGAAAGCAAACAAATTATCAGCCAGTTCAGGCTTATATAACTTACATGTAACAAAGAAATAAGGCGCGAGAAAAAAAATAACTGGGTAGCAACAATGACCTGTCTCAAAACTGAGCTGTCCAATATGGAATCCGAAAATGAAAAACAGTCAATCATGAGATTCACTTAATTCCTAAACCATTACCAATATGATGGAATGTTCGAATGTGTGTATTAAACCGAAAGTAGAAATCGAAGGTAGATCTAAAGCGAAAAAAAATATAGTTTTGAACATCTGCGTCTGTTTGGATCAAATTTCTATTGTAAATTTACAAACAAGAGAAACATTTTGAATTATCATCAGGTAGAGTGCTAGTTTTCACACAGTGCAGTACGACGAAAAAAACGAAGATTAAACATTCATTGACCTTTGATATGACGTACCGGTCAAACTACTTACTACGGCTGTATTTTTTATACCTTCTGACTGTGATATGCAACCGAAAGTGTCGTAATGGCAGTATTGGAATCCCGGTAACTTCTTTAGACTACACAGCTGTGTAAAATAATCGTTGAGTCTATGTATATAAAATGACGTGTATGAATGGGGTGTGCATTTTTAAGTTTTAACCAATAAAATACTGCACTGCATGTCACCTGCACATAACGTCAGCGAGCGCTCTTTGCATTTTGCCATTTTCATAGTCTTGGATAGACGTTTATTTTCCTTCGTCAAGAAGTTTAGTTTATAAATCTTCATCCATTATGGATTTTGTCAGGTATGTTTTATTCCTTGCTGTGTGTAGTTTTGTTTACTATAGCATGCTAAAAAGGACGGGTTACACTTTGGCCGATTTTGTGCCCAAGAGCGATCTCGATAAAATTTATGTATTTAAAAACACTTAGCTTTCGGCAGTTAATATGAGCACATTTTTTAGTTTGCGGTTCCATAGATAATCACGTGACTTCCGGTTTGCATATGGGCTGTTGAACGGGGTATACTAACTTCCTGCGTTTTTTCGATCTAACCAGCAATGACGCTGACATATCAGCCCTCCAAACTAACAGATGATATACTTTTGGTTCTTATCCACAGTCTAAAAGATATATTTTGCTCAAACCATCTAGTCAGGAGCAATTTTATTTGATTTTTTACGAAATTTCAGACCAGTAGATTTTACAAGTGTTTATTACCACAATAATAAGCATGTAAAGCATTTGCTTTTGTGAAAATAATGAAACAAATGAACAGGAAGTCGATAATAACCGACCGACATTGTTAAGCAAATGTATCCTTGGCGAAACGCTTTTGCACGCTTGTGTTCTGGCAAGTGCGTGAAAAGGCCATTAACCTTCTTCTTTTATAAAGCATTATTCACTATAAATACATTTAATGAAAGCTTCACCATATCAACACGTATAAAATATCACGTATTTATGGATGCTACACAGGTACAGATGTTAAAAATATTAGACAAAATCAGTGAACCAAGATAAGGTCTCGGGGACCTACATTTAGTACCAAATGAGACGCAGCGCTGAAGTGACTTACTATTCCAAGTCTGATGAAGATTCAATTAAATATTAGTTCGAAATAAAACATTTATTCAGCAGATAAGGAAATACAAGTCACAATGACCTACAAATAGTATGACGTCATTTGCAATGTCTGACTGAACCATTGTCTTTGGTATGATGCATACATAATGTTGAATAAATAAGGAAAAGAAAAGTGAACTTTAAATAGTAACCTACAAATAGTATGAGGATTTTTCGCATCGTTTGACTGACCAACTATTTGTTATTATATTGCAAATCCAAAAACCGTGTTGAGATAAAAGTGAAAATCCTGGTCCATGCATAAAGTTCAAGGATTCAGTGTGCATGGATGTTTTGCAATTCCTACATTTTAAGGATATAATCTAATCAAATATCAGCACTGCTACTCCAAAGATATCAAAATAGGTAAGGAAAAAGCTCATCCAAGTAACTTTTCATACAAAGTTAGTAGACCAAAGTTCAAGGTCACAAAATTTTACAATGCATCAGCTTCAGGCAGAGGAATGCATCATCTGACCACGTCGCAACATTATAACATCAGATTTTATATCACAGCAGGGTGATGGACGAGTAAAGCCTTACAAACGCACATAACGCTATACCTATATGCAAGCCCAGCGCTGCGCCCCATCCGCCCCCCCCCCCCCCCTCGCCAACACACACGGAATCCTTGATGAACACTTTGAAAAGGTGTGTTGTGTCGAATAATGGCTCTGTTTTCTATCAATTACAAAATTTATGAAGTGATTTTGCTATAACTCCTTTCGTCCAAGGCCGGGCCGGGTAGCGCAATCGGTAGGGCACCTGACTCGTAAGTCAGAGGTCCTTGGTTCGAATCCCGGTCTGGCCACATACTTTCGTTTCTCCTTCCGCTGATTCAAGAAGGGCAGTTGTCAGTTACTGGCGAAAGTATGTGCACTTAGTACTGGTTAACCGCTTAGGAGGTCTAAGCCTGCCCAGGAATAGTGTGGTTAGGTTAACTGACCGTCCCGACATGACCTTAGTTGTTTACCGTGGACGTTAAGCATCAAATCAACCAACCAACCAACCTTAGTCCTAGTGTTGGATACATGAACATTTACCCCAAAAGTTTATTTTTCGTATACTCCTACCCTCGTTACCACGGTAATATAACCCGTTTATGATGAATATGTATATGAGGAATAATTATGGACGAGGGGCATTTCAGAAATAATGTAAATGAGCTCAGGGTATCCTACCGGTTGATATTTAGCAGGGGTCCCATATATCATTGGAAAGATAAATTCAAGTGCTATAGAATGGTATGTAATAAAAGAACTTCTAAGTCACTCATGCATGGCAGCATATGGTTATACGTCACAAGGGTGTGGATACTGGAAACTGAACATTTTCATTGAAAGGCTCTACTGTCCTTTCGCCATTTGCTCAATGATACAATGATACATTTAATGAAGAAACAAGAAACACTGTCTTCAAAATGTAAGAAAAGAGAGTTATACAGAAATCATTTATAGATTCTATAACATAATAAACGAGCTTTTTCCTCTGTTCTGCGGTTATAAATGCAAAGTTGTTGTAAATGCATTATATCAATAAATTGTTTTTTTTTTACTTATTAATAAAGTCAACTTTGAACAAACGACTGGCATTTTATTACTGAAATGATTAGGTCACTATGTTTTGTTTCTACTGACTTCATATGACGCATGAAATTGGATGATACAAGTGCAAACTCCACGCCGGAAGTTGCAAAATAGCAGCAATTCATGTAAAATATAAAGTAATAAAACGAAATTATCTTCTTATAAAAAGACACCGGTAAAATATATTTAATGTTGTCTAATTGCAAACGTAAGAGGGACATATTGAAAACAAAATATATACATAAAGACTTGAAAGAGTGGTATTTTATATGAAATACTGACATTGAAATATGTGGGTGGGTGGTATAATTTATCGTAAAAAATCAGGTAGGACACTGACAAAAGAGTTCAAGGTGCCGTAAAAGATTATTTATCACAGAAAACAAGCTTGACGAATTAAATTTCAATCATTAGTTGTTCCATAGCTGCATCTTTAATTGACCATACAACAGAAGTTTAAAAAGCTTACTTTACATTTCCATTAACCACAGGAAGTGACGTCATAGGAAATGCGCATTATTCCATGAGTAGCCTATCTTGCACAGGAAAGCTTATGTTTTATTACAGATGATATAATGACTTTCATACTGGCAAAATTTTAGTATAACAGATACAATAGTTATCATTTCAGAGCGGTTTGTATCCAGAGTTGGAAAAATATAAATTAGTCTTCACATAAATATTTCATCTATTTCTACTCAGTGTACCTGCCCAAACAACAATTGTCAAGGCATATTTTGAAGAAAACATTGATTTAGTGACTGTCTTTTTTCAGTGAAGGTCATTGAGTGATTTGTAAACCCCTAAAAGTTAGGACATAAATTTTAAAAATCGGTCAACATTCCTAGGAATGGCAGAACCATTTACACTTTTTCTGAAATGCCCCTCGTATAAAAATCGTAGTAGTTACGAGGGTAGGACGAAGTGAAATTCGGATGCATAGTGGACGTTGGTAGTCCAAATTCCCATAGGCTCAATGTTAAATGTTGCAGATAGTAAATGTATTCAGCCGCAAAATTAACCTAAAAGGCATTAAGATACGGGAAAATGAAATCGTACAGAATAAATTAGAAACATACAACTAACATATCTGCATGTTTTTGTGCTTGTCTGCCTACCTTCGAAAATCGTCCTTTTCAGTGGGCACCTTGCAATAGTAAAGTGTAACTGGTCCTTTAACACTGTTGTCTAACCGCCCCGTTGGTGCTCAGGTTGGTCATGTAGGCCCGTCGTAAAGCAGGTTGGTCTGAGCTTCAATGTGGCGGAAAGAAGGCAGGGGACTTATACCAACAGGTAAACTTGAAACACTTTACCATTTATTTTTCATTTTTAGAAACAAATGCAGGCTGCTATAATAACATCTATAATTTTTAATGGCATTTTGGTTTCCTCGGACCGAACTGCTCACTGTGCGACCCACAGTCCTTCATAGTTTGTGTGCTCATTTCAATAAAATTGCATTGAACCGAGTCGCGTTGGCGAAAATTCAATTTCATTTGATTTCCAACCTTTAGATTGTGCTTTTGAGCAATTTATGCTTGTGTTAGATGAGTAGCCTTTGCCCAAAAATGAGAAAGCGCCCCAACACCTTATCGTTTCAGCTGCAGTAAACCATGACCAGAGTCGGCAGAACACGGGTTGGTTACGCATTGTGTACAACCTAGTTCCGGGTTGGATGAGCACAGCGTGAGGGTTGGAAGATAAAGAACACGGGTTGGTTTCACTTTAAGACTACAGTTTTAAAGCAAAGACTAGCATTTGCAGCAACAACTATGGTCTTAAATACTTCACAAGGCCTAAAAATGTTTCATCGCTTTAACAGAATGCTCACCTCACCCCAGCCCACACTGGTTTGTAGCTCAGTGTTCATTGGGTTAACCCAGTCTACTCAGAGCTTTACACCTTTCCTCTGTGATAGTGATAGTTACGTGCAATATTTCAATAATATGAGGAGTTTCTGAGTCGCAGTTTGGCACTCAAACGGTATCGTAAACATTCTAGTGAACACTTGGGCGTTGGCCATCTGGAGAAAAGGGTGGCAATATCACTGGGAGCTGTGAAATCCCAAAAATGGCATTCGATTTTAGCTAGTTACAATGCCTATTCAAGTCAGGGAAATCTCATTTCTGGTTGCATATGACGAAAGTTTCTTTGAAAAGTTCAGTTTTATTCATTTACTATTTTCATTTAGCTGCAGTATTGAATAAAAACACCAGAAAACTACAGTATGGATAGATTTCTATTCCAACGATAACTGTTTAAAAGACGCTACGAATTATATGAGAATCGCCAGAAGGTGTGTGTGTGTGTGTGTGTGTGTGTGTGTGTGTGTGTGTGTGTGTGTCAAAACATGAGTGAGTATTAAATTTTTGCGGTACATGTTCTATGCAAATAAGACTTGTGTATGTGCAAAGATCAGTTGAGTTGCAAATGTTCTGTTCTGTTTTGTTTCAATTCTCCTAATGAGTTGTAAATATGGACTTATCCATCCTTATATATTGGACGAGTCCATTTCTAAGTCTACGGATGTCAGGTATACTTGTTTATGAATTTCTTCATTTTTTTCAACGTTTTATTTTTGCTAGGAAGGACTTCTATGCTTAAGGCATGAATTTTCCCCATGATAAAAAAGTTATACGGATCACTGACTTCTGCTTTGCATTATGACTATGACATGTAACTTGCATGACAAATGAATTTTCAAGTGTTTGTGTCTATGTAATATACGTTAAACATACGTTGACGTCATTGTTGAGATAAATTGTAAATTATCCTCAAACTGATCGTTGAAATAATGATTTATTGTATACATTTCACCCTTTTTTGACTTGCATTTACCAGCTGATATGCTCTCATGCTGTTGTTTTTGTTCGTGCAAGTTTCAATCTCCTTGCACTAAATATCTATCCAGTCCTTCTTCCCTTTCTTCAGGGCCTTCTGAATCCTCAACCCACTTGTAAGCTTTTCTGTATTCATTGGCGCCTTCTTCATACCGCCTCTTCTTCAAATTCCTCCTCTCATGCCAGAGCCTGAGAGCATCTCTGATGATCCAGGGCTTTTTCCTGTGACGCTCCTTTCCAGGTACCTCACAGGCTGTGCCAGTCATTGCTTTATTATAGGTGGTTATCATGCTATCTATGTCTATGTCATCGACCCTCTGACTGATGAGTGGTTTAAATTTCCCATTTATTTTTGCTGTTGAATGTGCCTGCCACATCTGGGTTTCTTAACTTCTAAAAGTCAAATCTCAGTCTTGACTGTGTGGCTTGCTGGCCTTCATCAGTTCAGACGAACTCGAGAGGTCATCATCAACAGGTCATGGCCACTTCCTATGTCTACTTCAGGAAAGCTCCTTATCCTATGATCTCCTGATTAAACCGCTTCTTCACCAAGTCAGTCTGGTTGCGATGCTTCCTGTCTGGGCTGTGCCATTATAAATATTACTCCTGTTTTCGCATTCTATTCTATTCTATTCTATTCTATTCTATTCTATTCTATTCTACCCCATAACCTTACTATGTCGTTGGGGCACCACAGATGACTGCGAAACAATCCCTTTCCACCTTGTCCTGTTTTCAGCTGCCCTAGTTGAGCTGGCAAAATCCATCCCTGTCAACTCTTTAATATTGTCTTCCCACCTCTTCTTTTTTTCCCTTTCACTGTTGCTTGTAGAATCGTCTTTGCTAAACCAGAAGACATTGAGACGTGGCCAAACCACCTTAGTTTCCGTTTCTTGACCAGCGTCAGGAGTTCATCATATTTTCCAATGGCTGCTTGGATCTTTCTGCGAACCTCCTCTTTGGTTATATGGTCCTTGTACGAAATGTTCAGTATCCTTCGGTAGCATCTCATCTCAAAGGCCTGCGTTCTTTTCTCTAACTCTGATGCCAAGGTCCACGATTCACAGGCATACATGAATATGGAAATGACAAGGGAGTGCATATGCGTTAGCTTTGATCCAAGAGATATGTTGTTATCTCTCCAAATTGGTTTCAGCTTGATAAGAGCTGAAGTGGCACTCTAACTCCTAACTGTTGTTCTGACCCATTCTCCTGTGCTGCCATTTATCATGACTGCACTTGTAGCCTACAAGTTTTGGCCTTAATATATAAAAATAAAACACTTTCATTACAGAAAAGATGATTTCATTGAGATTCTTTTATAAAGAGCTCGAAAGTGAATATTTCTTTAGCGAAGTATAACAGCTGTATAACAGCAACAGAAAATGCCTTTTGATCAACGAATGCAATTTTAGCGTCTTCTGTTTACACAATTTGGAATGATAAAGGTGACCAACCCGTACTCTTTCAAATTAAGAGCTCATTCCAATCCGATTTCCTAGCCAATCCAACCCGCACTCCAGCGGTGACCAACCCGGAACAAAAGCAGTAGTTGTCAAAATATATAATGCAGTTCTTGCTGCATGAAAATGCAAATAAAGAGAAAGAGAATAGCATAATAACTAACAATGGTGAGTTTTGAAATTTTCAAGACAGAAAAGGGATTCAAATGTAAATCACAAGTAAATATCAATTACATTTTCTAAGGGTGACTCTCGATTCACCAAAAATAGATTTCCGTGAGCACAGCTTTGAATATCATTATCTACTCACGTAGTAACTGTATGCCTAAATACTCGTGACAGGCAGTTATCTGATTTGTCTAGACGAACTATGGCACATCTGTTCGTTGTCCTAAAGTAAGATCATCCAGCAAAATACTTACGTATTAACAGCGGTAAACACGAATATCATTCATTCCGCCATATTGAAACTCAGACCAACCGGATTTACGACGGGGCCTGCATGACCAACCTGAGCACCAACGGGGCGGTTAGACTACAGTGTTTAATGTGTGTCCTCGTATCTATTTGAAGAATTCTGGTTTCTCCTTTGTTCTTAGTTCCATGAAAATGGCGGCTTTCAAGCGAGGACTAATGTTGCTACATATTGTTTATTTCTGACATGCATAATGTCTGATTCTGATCAAAGTATTTCGGTCATGTATTGAGTAATGTTTATTTCATACATGTACTGTCCTTGCAGCGCACGTGACTATGAATTGCATAGTTCAGTAATGGCTGATTTAATTGTGATATTGATACGTGGACTTTTGCTGTAGAAATTTTATTACTGATAGTGAACTCATTCAATTTGCAGTAAATATACATTCGTCTTTCCTTTATCTAATGATATATTTAATGTACCAGTCTAACTTCGGCATGTTGTCGATATGGGTCGTCATAGCAACCTTATGGCGGTTCTGCGGAGCACGGTAAAAACTGCCTTCTTATTACGAAGTGTTTGTTTTATCTTTGGCTATATCTAATATTTGCAGCCGAGAAAAGTGTTTAACATTTTGTATGCTATTGCGTTATGGTTTCCGCTTTTATTGTGAGGAAATTATTACCGTCAGCAATTGTTATGCTTGCATAAGCAGCGTAAAATATGGTCTGCGAGACATAAAAGGGCGACAAAATAAAGTCAACCATAAAACCGTGTATTCAATGCAAGTTCCAGGTTTTGTATTCAGTTGTAAGAAAAATAAGGTCAGAATCAAAGAAATGTTTCAAATTTGATCAAATTTAATTAGATTTGATCCTTGTATATTAGTTTTGTCTGATGCTGGCACTAATTTTAGGATAGTAGACCTGCATTTAGACATACACCGCAAAAGTAATGTACGTGGAAACGATACTGAAAGCAAAAACTGAGCTTGGATGTATGAACCATTAGAGATGAGAGGACTACGTTATAAAAATTTTGAAAACAATCATATTGCGCAGCAGTGTCTAAAATTGGTCAAAATCATAAAAAACATCTGCAAAGAGGGTGTTAGTTTTTGGAAAACAGAGACACAAAAGAACCCGAACAATGTTAAAACAAAATACCAAACGTCTTTAATGTGGTGCTCCACTGTAGCTGTACGTACCTAATATAAAAGGAAAGAAAATATTTGTTTTTCATTGAAATTTCTTCAAACCTTCGCATTACGTAGCTTAAAGATCGAACTTTCCTGCCATATGAGAAAAAGTATTAGAACTGCATTACCCTTACCGCCTCTGCAATAGTTCAAGTAGTTTTGATTACCCCTCGTATATACGGGGTATTCGATATCTTAAAGCTATTAATTATTGCTCAGGGTATACTAAGCGTTTTGTGAAAGTTTGTCGAGTATTACCTATAGCAAACTGCACGCTTCTAAGGATGCCAGGTTTGCTAAAACATTAGGCAATACAATTTCGTTAATATGTGTCTAAATTCAACTGCTTTATAATTGCATGTGCTTCCGTATTAATAATATTACTTATAGGCATTACCCACAGGGGCAGATACGTGTAGAAATACATGCCTCGATAAAAATTGAAAGTTAAAGGAATACCTCTCTTCAGTAAAAGCTACACTTCAGAAACAGTATTTAACACCGTGTTTCTCTTACCTGCGTTTATATCACAAAAGTTATTTACGCAGCAAAATCAAATACATCCAAGATAGAATGTGTATGAAAAATAACCAGAGTTCATTTTCTAACGGAAATTAAGATGAACATATTTTCTTATTCTTTTCTCTTTATTTCAGTGGGCCTTATATAGAGTAACTTAAGATACTCATAACTGGATTTACGCATACTTAGAGTAATGTTCACACGCTAAAACTAGTATTGTGGAACGGTTTTATTAACTTCCTCATTTTAACACTATTCAAAATATTCAACCGACCATGATAAATTACAATACTCAAACAAATTTCAACAAGATGATTGATATCGTGCCATACATATACAGAAGAAAACATACGATTTGGTCTGCACAAATATGCACACTGATCAGAATCTATACTTTGAACTATTTTTAGATTCACCGTAAAATAAGCAAGATGGGAATTCGTCTTGTTATTTATTGTTCGCACATTTCCACACAACGGAACTCTTAAATACGAGTATAACAAAGGCATGCAAGTAAGGGCTCACGTATACTCCCAGCAAGAGTAAACGTCCATTAAAATACTCTTACTTTAAACTTTAAAGCTAATCTGAAATAGCAGAAGACACACGGGTAATCTTCGAAAAAACAGAGAAATACTAAAAGATTCTATTAAAGAGTGTAATAAGCGTAAGAATAAAGAAATTTAACACACAATTTTAACACAAAGGGGGTGGGGGGTATCAATAAGGTGGGTTTTCTGCATCCTACCAAAGTTTTATTTTTTTAACTGATGGTATACTCCAGTATGTCTAGTTTATTGAACCATATGTGACTTTGCGCGGAAAGCCCTAGTTACTGAGCTATGGGTCTACAGAAGTGGGTTGGGTAATTCAACATAGTTTTAGCTGGTCTTGTAAAAATGTCCTCATTTGGTAGAAGAGTACAGCAGACAGACAGGATTTGATAAAATGATTAACAGAACATCTAAACTATATTTCCATATAATTTTATTTGGTTTAATTTGAACATATGTTGTCAAAAAAGACTTCCTTTGACATTCAACATTTTTTTATATTTTTGTCCTCAATTTTCAATATTTCTTGGCCTTATGGTTAAATAAACAGACCAGTTGTCATCAAACTAATGTCAAGGAAGCACCCTGACCAGGACATTCGGATGATGTGACCAGAATTTCACAATGACCTAGTTTTCATGGTCGACTGAACACATAAACTTGCTCAGAAGATGTTTTTTCATTTAATTTTGACCTAGAATTACGAACCTTTGGCCAAATTACTATTTTAACTGCTATATTATGCCCTACACCCCCGTCACTAAAGGTGAAAGAATACATATTGGCTTCAGATCGGATCTCCTTGGCGTCTGCATCTGTGTCTGGGTCACATACTTTGACCTTGGAAACAAAGTCAAGGTCAGATTTTGATGACCTTGACCTTGTTTCCAAGGTCACAGAAGGACTTAATATGTGACACATACACAATTGCAGATGTCAACGAGATCCGCATTGAAGCCAATATGTATTCCCTCACCTTTAGTGGCGGGGGCGTGGGGCATAATATAGCAGTTGAAATAGTAATTTGACCAAAGGTTCGTAATTCTAGGTCAAAATAGAAAGAAAACCATCTTCCAAGCAAGTTTATGTGTTCAGTCGACCATGAAAACTATGCTACTGTGATATTCTGGTCACATCATCTGAATGTCCTTCTCAAGGTACTTCCTTGACATGAGTTTGATGATAACATGTCTGTTCATTCAACAATAAGGCCAAGAAATATTGAAAACTGAGGTCAAAAATATCAAAAAATGCTAAATGTCAAAGGAAGTCTTTTTTGACAACATATATTCAAATTAGACCAAATAAAATTATATGGAAATATAGTTAAGATGTTCTGTTAATCATTTTATCAAATCCTGTCTGTCTGCTGTACTCTTCTACCAAATGAGAATGTTTTTACAAGACAGGCTAAAACCATGTTGGATTACCCCACCCACTTCTTTGGACCCATAGCTCAGTAACTAGGGCTTTCCGCGCAAAGTCACATATGGTTCAATAAACTAGACACACTGGATTATACCATCAGTCAAAAAAATAAAACTTTGGTAGGATACAGAAAACCCACCTTATTGATACCCCCCCCCCCCCCCTTTATATTTAAAAAGAGATTGAAAATTAGAAGATCATTCGCACAATAAACTTGGCCATTCTCCAGTTTTGTTTTACAAATTTTGGAGACTGTGGTTTTTACAGGTGCTTAGAAATCTGTGAAAAAAAATAGTTGGGAAGAACAAAAAAGAAAAAGAAAAAATGAAGAAAGTAAGAAAGGGACTGGTGAGAAAGATCCTCTCATTCACAACAGAACTAGTCATACCCAACCGTTGTACCAATTTTCAAAAAATGAAGAACATTTGTTGGCGAAAAGGAAAAACGACAGACAAAGGGCACGATAATCAGCCCTCATGCATACACCTAGTCATGCCGAAAATTTGCACTAAAATTCAAGATAGTTATACATAGATATTAAATAAGTTTCGTATAAGTTGTTCTTTCCGTAATAATTTATGCATCTGTACAGCTTCAGTCCAACAAAAAGAATTAACACCCTTTCAACAGATCAACAAGAGCATCAATTATTACAGTAAGATTAATTATACGAAAAATAATTTAATAAAACACTCAACATCTTTTATCAACTATCCTGACTGTTACTTGGACCAAACCTTGCCCTCTGATTTCCTAACGATTCCATCATACTAAAGAAAATTAGCATCAACACAGCACACCAAAGAGAGCATCAATTGGTTTGGTTCCAGTAACACCAGTTTAAGCTCCAAGGAATCAATAAATTACCTTTTCAAGGCTGTAATTCTGTTGTGAGGTTCTTTAATATCACATAATATTGAGCCGCGACACGAGAAAACCAACAAAGTTGCTAGGCATACAGCGTTGACTCAGATCAGCCTGGGGACCCGCCCAGTCCGATGAGAAATTTGGCAGTGCGCTTAAAGGGTAGACAAGGGTCTAAGCTACCTTCATGCGCACACCGAAGACTCTGATCAGACTGGGCGAATGCCCAGTCTGATCTGAGTCTACGCTGGGCGCACAACCACATTGTTGGTTTTCTCGTGTCGTGGCTCATATCATTATGCCTGCGTGTCCAGACTACGAATCCAGGGGTCGCAAGTTCGATCCCCCGCTTCTCCGGTCTTTCGGATGAGACTTTAAACCGAGGTCCCGTCTTCATATGACCTCGTTGTTGGTGAGACTTTAAACCCGAGTTCACTCACTCACTCCTTTGGTCTTGAGCAATATGTTGACCTAAATTGCTACTTAGTCTGCTTTCTGTTTTTATACGCCCGTCGAAGACGGGTCGTATTATGTCAGCGCTTCTGTCCGTCAGTCCGTCTGTCCTTTCGTCTGTCCGTCCGTATGTCCGTCCGTTAACTTTAAGATTTAAGCTACAAACAAAGCTCTGTCATTTCTTGTTTTCTTTTTCTAACTTTAAGTCCCAACGGGCGTATATTGCCCCACTCAGCGGAGCTCTTGTTTTTTATTGTTTTTTTTATTTTTCCCTGCAATTTAAAACTAATTTTGGTAAGGGTAGCTGAATGGCCACCTATTTGGGAAGAGCTGTTCATTCGGTTTACGGGTACATGTATTTTCGTGAGCTTGTGTTCGAGTTCCCATTTAGCTTTAAGGGCAGGTTTTGGATTTGATTGTGATTGTATTAATTCCCGATCATAGACTTTCTTTTAATTCAATTAAACAAAGTCTGCTATTTTTGTTTCTTGGAGATTCCTTGCCATCAACGGATATAACTATGTACATTTAAATCGGCCTTAAAAGGATCACTATATATAGAGAATACCATGTTAGTGTCTTTTGATATCAAGCTTATTAGGCGAGACCAGAGACAGCGTAGGAATGGCGAGGCCTTCTGAGCCAGTCCGACTGTTTCTGGTCGAGCCTGATAAACTTGATAACAGAAGACACTTACATGGTTTTCTATTTATCATGCATTATTCGAAGATTTTACGGCATAAATGGTGACAAACAAATAATAAGCAAACGCAGTTTTGTTCGAACTTGTGACGTCACGAATGCGTTATGGCGTAAATCGGTGACGTTAGTTAACCAATCAACCGTTGGTATCACGGCCAACGTCAGTATGTAGCAAACCATCTTCAGAAAACGCTTCTAAAGGCATGACCTGATAACATTCACGCATGCGCAGATGTACAGTGACATGATATCACATCATGTTATCATACCCCTGTTATCAGGTGAGTTTTGCCGCAGATGCATAATATAAAGGTACCACTTATCTCTAGCGGTCATCTTTTATGGGTCCAATGATGAATTGTTATGCAAAGAATCTGTACTGGTCATCTGTCTTTAGCTCCCGCTTTTTGGCGACCCCTTCATATAAGTTTGGCCCTCCAAAGGCGGCATTTCTCTTTTGGTTCTCTTTGTTGTTTTATGTGTTGTGTGTTGCTATGTGTGTTATTTATGTATAGTTTGTGATGCCCGGAGACCACCTACATGGGAAATGGCTGTGAAAATGGCTGCCACTGGTGATGACTAATTTTGTACTAAACTGTGGCAGTTTGGTGCATTCCGGGGAAGCAATTGAAATGGCAGCAATGTGGACCTTAGACAGGCTGCTCTTTTATGAGCTGCCTGACCTGGATATGTGCTGCTTAAGATCTATTTGATCTCTTAAATACCATATTAATGTACTAAAAGGGGCAGTTTGGTGCATTCCAGGGAAGCAATTGAAATAGCCAGCAATGTAGGCATTGGGCAGACTACTCTATTGTGAGCTGTCTGGCCTAGATCAGTGTTATTTGTTCCGATCCTTTTGTCCAGATGCCTGGAGCTTGTATGGTACAGATAGCATGTATTATTTTCATAACATTTTTTGATGAAAATTCAGGCATTTAATATTTTCATCATTAGTCTTCAATTTCACTCAGGTCTTGTATGCAGTTTTTTTAAGATTGATCAACGACTGCCATTCTATATCCTGTTCTTTAATAAATGAGGCAATTTGTTTGGTATGTTCCTGGGAAGCAGATGAAATGGTTGGCAATGTGGGCCTTGATCAGGCTGCTCTTCTATTTGCGTCTTAGCTTGTGTCCGCATGTGCTGTTTGTTCAGGCGTACTTGTCCAATTGCTTAGAACTTATACATACATTTTGCTAGTCTTAGGTAGGGTTTACCGAAATACTCAGGGTATATGCCAAGTTTCAGGCATGTTAAATGGCAAGTTTCTTGCTCACCAGATTGCTGTGTCCACTGTAGATTTCAATGCTGTTAGTATTATAGTGCAACTTTCCTCAAAATGTTTTCATGTTCATAATTGTTTTCTTGTTTGTGACTTGTACCCCGGCTAGGGGTTTTGGTCAAAATAAAAACTCTCAAACTCTCAATTTTGTGTTGTCTTTTTCCCACACAAACCACACTATTTCATACCATATGCAAGGGAAGTTACCTAATAGTCGTGCAGGTAAAGACACCTGTCTGTAGTGTAAGTGCAATGTATCCCTTAGATAAGGGGACCGCGACAGCCCTGACAGGACAGGTAGATCAAGATAATCTACCTAATATCGGATATTGAAGCACCAGTAAAATGGATCAGTTCTGAATAGCTCCATTCAACTTCATTTTAACATCAGCCCCCTCCCCCCTTTAATTTTCACCTTTTATTTATTCACATTTTTTAAAATTAAATTATTTAATTTTTCTTATTTCTATGAATTAGTATGATTAAATTATTGTTTATAGTAGTTATGCTTTTAAAATTATGTGCGGTAGTATATAATGATAATTATAGTAATAATAATAAGAAGAAGAAGAAAAAAAAGAAGGAGAAGAAAAAACAATTGCAATGTACTTATGATTTTCAATGTATAGCACCTTTGATGTCAGATTTTAGTATATTATCTTAAGATTCTAGTGCGAAGTGACGTAGCTCCTTATTATAACTTTTATTATCATTATTATTATACCCCAAATACCGGGAAATAACTGACAACCGGCAAAATTGCTGAAGCTATTCATGTTGATTAACTGATAAACAGGAAAAACATAATGTACAAACGGCTAGTCCATCATTTGAAATTGTTTTTTTTTCTTTTTATTTTTTTATTTTTTATTTTTTTTATTTTTGATGTATTGCCTCATTTTTTCAGTCTTCATCGAACTCACTGAATAAATTGATAAATGGTAGACAACAACAAATAATGTACATTTTTGTAATATATTGCCAAACTACAATTATGACATGACAGCAATGTGTGAACATGTAAGCTGGCGTAATAAATAATTATAACTGTGCATTCGAAAATCGTTTCAGACCTTATGCATATTAAACGTATTCTTTAAAATGTTTTCGGTCCGAAATAGCATTTTTGTGCTGGTGTGGGTAAAACCCATATATCTCACTCAAATATGTACATAGTGCACCTGTGGTTTAAGCTTATGATAATGATCATCGTCGCGTGAAAATCTAAGTTACGACATGTGTAAACACTGTAGACGCAGATCAGAAACAATGTTATTGTTTTCCAACAGAAATGATTTTATAGAAATTTGTTCAAAGAGAGTCAATATTTTTTATTTTATTTATTTGTTCTATTTATTACCGTTTTCACAATGCTTACATTTTAAATATTTTTGTTTTTCATTCAAAAGTGAATGCAATTAGAAATTAGTAGAAATTATGCAAGGAAATATGAAAATTTGACACTTTTCACACTGTATATTGTATAATCAGTGATCCTTATCAGTTGTGACACCTCTCGGTACCTTAACATTTCAGACCCCCGGCAATATTTCACTATCAGATCAAATCAGCCGTAACACCTTCTAAGACTGTCGGGGTATTCACATTCGCTTTTTAGCGGTGCAGGCTGATTTGAAAACTCACTGTTGACAATTTTTATGTGAACAGTAGATATTCAAATCAGCTTTCTCTTCTTTGATGACTGATCAAAGTTTTCGGTTTTGCTGTTTGGGTGTGCAGGCTGATTTGAATACTCACTGCTGGGATTAATTTATGAGAACACTTTATATCAAAATCAGTCGTTAATTTGTGAAAACTCATCAGGGTCTTCATTCCTGCTTTTTAAATTTCAGCGATCGCAGACTTTTCATGTGAACTTAATGTAGTCGTCACTTCTGTGAAGACTGACCAGGGTTATCGTTTTTTGTAAACACTCAGATCAGCCACCATACTGTTTAGAAAAATCAGACTTCTCATTTTTTTAATGTCCAGATATCGCATACTGTTCATGCGAACCGAGAATACACTGACTAGACTGCAATGGCTGATCTGAGTCCTCGGTGAGAGAATGTTGTAATGTACGAGTACTATTTACATGGCCCGAGTTCGACCTTGTCATAGCGATTGGAAAATAAATCCAGAGCAAACACATAACATTAAATTCCGTTTAATATTCTGTGATAGATGAACAAAATACGAACTGACCTTAAAATAAGTAAACTTAATAGTGCATCTTTCACAGTTGGCCAGTTACGTTGAGAATGAAGCCATTTAATGGCAATTAATTTTACAAAAGTGTTTAATTGGTATTAAACGCTCATTATCGAAACAACTGCTTACCAACCTGTTAAGAAAGAAAGAAAAATGCAGATAATCTAGTCATTAATATATTTGTTTATCTAGAGAAGTAAGACGTAATATTACACATTTGATATACGGCAGTTTTGTTTCTTTATTTTGTATTTATTGTCTTATTTTTAATTTTTATTTATTTGTTTTTATATTCATCTTTTTTTTTTGCATTTCTTCACATTTTCTGTCTTTCTTGTATCGCCGAATTGATAATAAAAGCAGTTTTGCATTGACAACAAATAACATTTCGCATACTCTGTCTAGCCCGATGTAGAGTGCGACATCAGTTTGGACTTAAAATTTTACGCTTAAGATTTCGGCAGTCGGAAGGCACATGGAATGTATTTTAAAGTTAATTTTAAGAAAATATCAGGGGAAAAAAATAATCTAGACACAGTAAATTAAGTTTTTACTGCCAAAGTCTAGGAACACGCGTTTGTAAAATTTTTATATTTGCTAAGTAGGAGGCGATGAGCTTATTTTCCACTTCACCTGGAAGAATGAAAGCACATACTTATTTTGATGAAAATTTTATCAAGTTAAAGAGCGGAAAATGAGCTATATGGTCATATGAGGATAAATTTTGGCACAATATGTTAAAGAAATGATTTACGTTGTCAAGAATTGTTTTGACATTTATTTCTATACAAACTGAGTCATAGATTTCAACAGGTTAGGAGACATACGCGTTATCGATACAGGTGTCACATCGTCGGGCTGGGATGATACAAATGAAGAGATTAGTTTAACATGTGGTAAGACAGTGAAATCTAGGGTTAAATTGTGAGATTTCCTAACATTTTACCTACTTTCTTTTGACTGTACTCAAACTTATTTGTAAATTAATATAAACGTTTGGAACGTAGCTTTTCTGTCGTAGGAGTACCTTTTATCCTAATGGGAAACCTTACCTTTTCTGTACGTTATAGAATATGCCAGGATCTGTAATTTTACAAGGTGCAAGATCGCTACTTAATTTTACAAGGTGCAAGATCGCTAATTTTCAAATCCTTATATCATGTAATCGTCTCTAAAATACCTCTTATCAACCAACCTGGTTCAGCCTTACCCATGATGCGTGCATTCTGGTCAGCCAACCATCTCGAGTTACATTTTATGTCACCTGAGTTGAATGCTCTGGAGAGCTTATAGCATAAGCAGGCTCTGCGTCCATTATACGGCGTGTTCCGTAGTCTTTCGTCATGTGTCCGTCTTGAATTCAAAACAACGCCCCATCTTTAACCGCTAGGCCGACTGTAACCAACTTTTTTAATGAAGCTTGCGGGAACAAAAAGCTGTTCAAACGGACTGAGTCATAAGTCCAACATGGCCGCCACACTCATGTATGGTAAAAATCTTAATAAATATTCTCCAAAACAATTGGACTAATTGCCTCGAACTTTTGTATTTATCATTGAGTGCACAAGTACTAACTATACTGTTAAAATGATGACCTTGGGTTGACCTTGATCTTTTTATATGCCGAGGCCAAAATTGCTTTCAGTGGTTTTTATATTATGAGAAAAGGCTGGAACATAACAGCCCGTGGAATTTGATGAATACTTTGGCAAAATACTGGTATACAATCATTTTAATATGTGCACGAAGATTTGTGAATGCAAGAGGTCGAGGTCAGTCTTTGACCTTTGGCCAAGTTATCTAAAATTAAAGAATTTCAAACATCTCGAAAGCCACGGGATCAATTGTAACTAAATTTCATACACAGCCTCCAAGAGTTGAGGGAACGAAAAAGTTTTCAAACGGTCCAGGTCAATTAACAAAACTGTTCGCCACGCCCATATGATGTAAATACTTTTAAATATCTTCTTCTTCCGAACCAATTGACTTGGAACAGGTCGTGCAGCATTGAGTTCAAAAGTACTGCCAAGATTGTTCAAATGATGACAGATCGTAGATTGACCGGGATCTTTTTTACGGCAAAGCCAATTTGCATTCTAGTGCTTTTGCATGGGAAAATGCTAAAATATAACAGTTCATTTAAACCATAGAATAATGCTTGTTTACTGTCATCTAAATGAGAACATGAAAAATTGTGACGTCAAGGTCGTGTTTTGACCGAAGTCTTTCACATTTATTTAATTTCAAGCTAGACCTCGAATTGCCATTTGGCCAAGTGTAACAAAATTTCATATGAAGCCGGCATGCCCATATATTGTAAAAGTAAAAAGTATGCAAAGACCAGGAACTGAAACAATCAAAATCCAAATCCAGCCCTCAAACCATAGTTGGAAACAACTAAGATTACAAATAATCAAGATAAAACCTATAAACTTTTTCTTCCAAAGAACCAATAAACAAATAACCTTGAAACTAGGCATTTATCATCGGAGACCAAAGTGTCACCAAGGTTGTTAAAATGATGACAATCGGTCAACCTTGACCATTTAAAGTGAAGGTCAAATTTGCTTTCTGGGGCTTTAATGGGAAGATTCTTGAAAGTTACATGTCTGCAACTTTTACCATTTTGACAACTTTAAATCATTTATTTTTTCGCTGTTGTTAAAAATGCGTAAAAGTAAGTGTTTATCATAAACCTATTCAATACCTCTGAAAAAAAACCAACACAACAACATTAAATCTATATGGTAACCGTTGTGTAAACAGCAGCCTACAGCTTTCAAATAATTTAGTTCGGACCGAATAAAATTCTTGACATTTAAAAGTTTACCTTAATTACTATTGTTTTGTAACAGTCATTGACATTCCTTTGTTATTATAATGAGTGCTCAATGGCCATTTATTCTTAATTATTGTATTCCAAGCTGTATTGCCAAAAGTTGCAGACCATATTACTTTAAACATAAGTGTTCATAGAACTTGTAGCAGATTTTGGTGAAGATATTTGTTACTTATTTCGTAATGTCACAACTAAATGAGTACATGAACATTTTATAATCATGGCTTCCCAAACTATATTGCAAAAAGTTGCAGACCATATAACTTTAAACAAGAGTGTTCATGGAACTTGTAGAAGATTTTGGTGCAGATATTTGTTACTTATTTCGTAATGTCACAACTAAATGAGTACATGAACATTTTATAGAAATGTGGCTCAGGGTCATTCTATGACTTTTAAGGTGGAATAGGACAAACCCCAAAATTTCAGTTTTCGTGTAAAAAGAACAACGATCAAGAAGTTCAGCATTTCCTAAATTACGAAATGATTTTCTTTTAAGTGTGAAGCAAATACTTCGTTTTCTTTGACGTCATAAAAATGTATGGGATTGACGTCTTTTTATGCAAAATAAATTGCGCCCGTTTACATTTAATTTTTGCATTTGGTTTGCTCTCCGTAAAGATATTGTAACAAATTGTATACCAAAGTGCGAGCCATCATAAGGCCTTTAAAGATGTGTAATTATTTCGTCCAAATATTTACGCATTTTGTATTGCTTAAGGCAAATATGACCTTTCATTAGCCACTGAATATTGCTTAATTTTCCATAAAAGCTTTGATAGAGAAAAATCGTCTCCGAAAAATATATTCGAAATTTTGATATGTGTTAACGAAATATATTTACATGCAATTTTTTAAATAATTTTAAGTTTTTACCGTGTAAATTTTTCACAAAGTAGATCTATTAAACTATACCCCCTGTTCCGATGATGTCGTTTCTTTCAACGTCAAATGGAGATTTATCCTAAGAATGGTTTTCAGTAACTTTTTTAATTCTAGTAAAACATTTATGATCTCTTCTAGAAAATATAAACGCACGAAAAACGAAGGAACTGGATTGATATCTTATTTCGTTTTTCAGGGACGAAGGTTTGAACACGCTAGGGGCTCATTTTTGCCATGACATTTATTTTGCGTAACTTGACGTTTCGTTTATTGAACTCTTACGGACGTCGTATTTCGCGACGTCAATTACTTCCGAAAAGCAAAACCGGTAAAAATGAACCCCTGGCGTGTTTCAACTCTTCTGTGTAGGATACGGAATAAGACATTTCTTCAATTTTTTCACTTTTCATTTTGATATGTTCTCTAGAATAACTCGACATCGTTTTATCAGAAGTAAAAGGTATTTCGGAAACCGCTCTTAGCGCCACATTTAGTTTGACGCTAATAAAATCGACGTTATCTGAAGAGGGGGTCTAGTTTAAAAAATCTACTTTGAGAAATGTTTACACGGTAAAATATTGAATTTATTTCATCAATAGTTCAACTTCACATTTCATTTAAACATATCAAAATTAGAGATTTAATTTTCGGGGACGTTTTTTTCTCTATTTCAATTTTTACGCGAAAAACAGCAAATTTCAACAGCTAATGAAAATTAATATTTGCATCAATTCACTCGTAATGCACAAAGATTGGACAGAAAGGATGACACAGCTTTATGGACCTTTTGATTGCACGTACATTGGTATGGAATTTTTTTCAATACGTCAATAGACTGCAGAGTAATGTCGATTGAAGTAGATATCTGGGAGCTATAATTTTTGCGTAAAAACGTCAAACCATCACATTTTCACGACGTCATCGGAATAGTTTGTTTCATGCTCAGAAGAAATTCATTTTGTGAGTCACAAATGACTGAAGTTTTTTGATGATATATTGTTTGAAAATTTTGGATTTTTTTAATGTCCCTTCGAAACATTATTTCGAAGGGACCAAAATATAGATTTCCTAACCGTATTGATTTCAAAAAATGTAGGGAAGATATAGCCTGTTCTTTAACTGATTTTGGTAATCGATGGTGCAAGAGGGAACATGTTGAGTCTGATGCCTTAAAGGAACGGAAGGTGAACATTTTTAATGTAATCGATAAACGTATTAAATTCTATTCCCAAAACACAAATCTTTTGCCGCCTAAACCTAAATCAACATTCCGTCACCTGAAGTTGGGTATCCAGCAGTTTCATAGTAAGTACGTTCTGGTTCCAGCAGACAAGGCTGCAAATAACGTTGTCGTTGTTTGACGGTTACACTATATTAACACATTGAAACAAGAACTTGGCGGCACTAAGGCCTATGAAGAGACTTCAGAAGACGAAAAGTCTGTTGTCTTTAGGCACTGTAATGATATAGCCCTCAAGTTTTCTGTAAATGTAGAGGAACGGCAGGACAAGCTTCCTACGATGTACTGGTTACCTAAACTTCATAAACGACCATATAAAGCCAGGTATATTCCTAATTCTAGTGCTTGTACCACTACTGAACTTTCCAAATTATTAACTTCTTGCCTTACCGCTATCAAAATTCATGTAATTAGGTACTGTGAAAAAGTTTACGAATGGTCAGGAAAAAATTCGTTTTGGTCAATTAAAAATTCTACCGAGGTTCTTGATAAACTGAAGTCTAGAGGATATCGCACGTCTAGTTTGTCTACATACGATTTTTCTACACTCTATACAACTTTGCCCCATAGTTTAATAAAAAAGAAACTAATAAATTTAATTGAGACTACTTTTCAGAGAGAGGGTGCTCTTTATCTTGCTTGCAATGATAAACATGCTTTTTTTACTTCCGATGACCAAAAAAGGTTTAAAATGTGGTCTTGCCAAAATGTTTGTGATGCTTTAGTATATCTTCTAGATAACATTTTCATCAGATTCGGTACTAAGTTACACAGACAAATTATAGGATTTCCGATGGGTACTAATTGCGCTCCTCTTGTAGCAGATTTGTTTCTATTTTGCTATGAAAGAGACTTTATGATGTCTCTTTCTGATGATACTCAAGCTCATGTCATTGAAGCATTTAACTCAACGTCTAGATACTTGGACGGCCTTTTAAATATTGACAACCCTTATTTTGAAGAAATGGTTAGTCAAATTTATCCTGCTGAATTGCAGTTAAATAAAGCAAATACTTCTGATATCGAGGCCCCATTTTGGGATTTACATTTATCTATTTTAGATGGATTTGTTTCATCTAAAATTTATGACAAACGCGATGATTTTGATTTCGACATTGTTAATTTTTCGTTTTTGGATGGTGATGTTCCCCGCACCACTTCTTATGGTGTTTACATTTCTCAGCTTATTCGCTTCGCTAGGGTGTCTAGTCATCTGGCTGACTTCAATGCTCGTAATAAAAGTTTGACTGCCAAGCTTTTACAGCAGGGGTATCGGTATCATAAACTTCGGAAAGCTTTTTCTAAATTTTATCGTAGACACTTTGAATTGGTTTCTAAATATAATATAGGGTTAAGGTCACTTTTGCAACAAGGCCTATCGGAACCTGAATTTTATGGTGACTTAGTATATAAATTACGCAAAATCGTAGGGAAAACAGAATTTCCCGATCAATTTAAGAAAATTATCATACGATTTAAACGCATTGACTATAACATAGATGTAATGCGACAGTCTGCATGCTTAGTGGTTAACCCAATCACGGTTGACAACTTTGCTGTCCTCTTTAATTGCACGCTGGTGGGTCGGGGTTCAGAATCTATGATAGCCCCTACATAAAGCTATATATTAGTTGGTTGGGGCCGGATGTTTGTCTGTTTCTTGGCACACCGGGGTTCAACTGGTGGTTCTCTTTTGCTCCAGTACTCCAGTGGTGTTGCTGACGCCCCAGGGATCTCCGGGTGTCTCAACACGTTTTGGCTGTCCAGTCCTCATCCTTGCTTTATCACGGTCTTTTCTTGATCTTAATTGTTGACCGTGGTGACTCTCTGATGAGTTAGGGGACCTCCATACGGACCGAACTACCAACTAATTGTGTGCACCGCAGCGGAGGGTGAGGGTGAAGGTTTGGGCCCAGTAAAACCGGTTTACCCCCCCCCCCCAGTAGTTATTACTGACCGTCCCAAGGCGGTACTTTTGTTGCGGTTGCATTTGTTTTATGTTCGGTGCTGTTAAATTTATTCTGTTCTCAGTTTAATCCTTCTGTCATAAAAATAGAAAATAGGTAAAAATAATTGTTAAATGTTTTTCATATAATTTGCTTAGTCCGTTGTAACCCGTCTGTTGGTCTAAATTATTTAGTTCAATCAATATATACTATGCACAATATATATAGCAATTTCTTTGTATGTGTCCGATTCATCATATTAGGCTTTTATTGTCACTTTACTGCATAAAGGTATAAAGGCCGATCATTCGAGATGGACTGGCAGGTAAAAGAATCAAGATTGCTCAGTTGTAGCGTTTAAACTATAGTGACGTCAGTTTTTATGACCATTGTATCTGAACGACATTTATGATCATGTACAAAAGCCACAACCATAATGCGGCGGCTGGTTTGCAGTTCAAATAAAGAAAAACGCTCTAAAACATTTGAATATGCTACGAGTATGAGGTTTACAAAGTTCAAAAATTTGACGTTTTCCCTTGGTTTTACGTTATCGTCTTAAAAACGTGTTTCAAATCGGTATTTCTTGAATCCCTTTTGAGTGTATGATTGTTTGGTAGCTACCAATATGAAAATGTAAACAATTCAGAAAGAAAATTCTTCCCGGTTACTGAACATAAGTCAAAAGTCTCAGACTAACGTCATCATTTTCTCACAGTTACGTTATACTTCAATGAAGAAACTTCACGGTTAAATTAATCATGGTGTGACCTTTAATTTTAGCCTATTGTTTTTCTCGGGTTTTGATTCTGCGTTAAACTCAAGCACCCGTGAATCGTTGCACATTAGACCGAATTAACACGTTTTAACGTCAATGGCGCATGCTAAGATTCGTCAGTTCTTAAGCGTAACCATATCTTTTACACAATCAATAGCTTTGACAAGAAAACTGAGCATAAAATGTTGAGAAATATCGTACAAAAAATCACATGCTGACCACTTTTATGTTGCTTTTCAATGGGTGCGAATTTCGGCTAATGACCCCTTCCGCGCTTATCGCTTTTCCCCAATATCGTTTTTAAAGATGGCTTCTGTAATCCCATGGTATCTTAAGCCCCACATACGGTTCGTTTCAATTCAATTTAATTTCGCTCAATGTTGCACTTCAGTAATGAGAAAAATTGCAAAATATAAAAATTTGCTAAATATATTTTTCATAGTATAGCTGAGTTGCCATCTATTTGGGAAAGAGCTGCTGACTCGGCTTATCACTTGTAATTTATTGTTTGTTGGGATGTCTTTGTCAATCTTTCCCTTTGATGTTGGGGATAGGGTTTGGGATCTGATTCAGTCAGTTCCTGAAGTGTAGTTACTATTTAAGATTGTCCTATTCCACCTTAACCAATATATCTCATATTATTATTGTTTCATACTGTTAGGTTAGTTCAAATGATGGCCCTAGTTTGCCCTTCGACCATTTTAATCAGGTGAGTGATCATGACCCTTTTGTTTGCCATTCCACATCTCATGGTAATTGCGACATCCTTCAGATACATATTCGGCTCATCCGACAGCCATGCTACTCGTGCATTTATCTATTGAAAGGTATCTTCCCTGAGGTAGGACTATTTTAGCTACGTGCGCAAACGTAGATAGGCAGCTTTTACCTATAACAGCAATCGTATATCTAAGTGCTGTGTAACGATATGAATCACAACTTTATGGATCATTTCATTTTTTATTAGCTATTAAACAGAGAAGGAAGTTATGAAACAGCTACCAAATCTGGATGTGTCGTGTGGTACAAAAAGTGATTTGGCCCCGCCTGCATCAGATATATTTGTAGTTAATGAACATCACAGGAGCACAGAAGTGATGCAAGAAAACATCTTATTCACATAAGAACATGGTGCATCATTAATGTCTCTTCCAGCATTTAAGCGAACATATTTTGCTACAAGAAAAAATATTGTTATACAATTTTGCATAAACAAACAGCCTTGTTCTATTCAGCCGATATTCAAAATATGACTCTAAAAACAAGCGCAATCGAAAACTCCCTGCAAAGGGTTAGTCAGTGCCTCAAACTGTACATCATAGCAGGTAAAGTAACTTTGAGAACACAATAATAAACGACGGTTAGCACACACACACACACAAACACACACACACACGCAAATAAACACACACATACGTGTCCGAGGATTTGTAATGATACACAATCATAGACATGAATGACATTTTATGTTACTTTCCATTTGACACGTTGAACTACTGAGATTGTATTGTGAGAAAAAGCTTAATTTGATTTAACACTACATATTAGAGCGCTTTTTCTTAATCATCAAAGTTCATGCATTCTAGTCAAAATATTATTGAATTCCTTTTTCAGCATGCCTTCTGATCCGTATGCTACATTGACGAGAAATTGGAATACTCGTTAAACTGCTGGATGTATGTCAGCACAACTTCATGGCAGAACTGAAACTGCTCCTGCAAATAACAAGTACAAACACTGAATTGAATTACTTTGAAAAATCATTTTCTTTTTCAGAAAGATTCCCTCTTAGTATTGTGCTTTATTTTTATTTCATCAAATGACGTCGCATCTGAGAGTGTAATAAAACCATGCATTAAAATCGATAATCAACTAGTGGAGTAAATATGCAAATTACATCGTAACGTTATGCTTTGAGTCCATAAAAACGCTGTGTTTACTAACGGGAAAATCGTGACGTTTTAGTGCAAATTGTGTTAATAAAATTCGATTTTAGTCTCATATGATAAACAAAATATTGCATTTGTTCACCTGTATTATTGAATTTATTAAACTTGTTAGGGAAATCCGATTTGATGCTCGGCATGACCTCGCTTCTTATCCTTTTTTCCGAACTGGTATAATAAATTCGATTGTACATGAGGACTCATGTAAGATTCTCAATATCAGTCTAAGTCTGCAAGTGCATACAGCGTATACCTTGCTGATCGAAACTGTTAGGAAATTGCACAAAAGTCCACTATCAAAAGGCAAATGGGTATATTTTTAGAGAAAGCAGCTCCCCCTAAATGGGTATAACTCTTAAACTTTTATGAAAAGTGCATAAGCGGATGTTTATCGATACTAACCGATTTATATGAATATCACATCTGTTGTAACTGCTACGATTTATCATATCTTAATATCCCCTACCTTTGATCAAAGTATACATACCGAGGGCTTACTGCAAGACTAGTCCAACTCTATATTTTGAAACTTTTCAGGAGAAGCAAATAATTGAGTATTACAGTACGTAGAAATGCTTACATTATTCAATTTCATTAATTTCTTTTTGTTAAAATAGGTTTTTGTGACTTAGACTACTTTTGCGCTGAAAAGTTTAGTGCAAGACTAGTCTAACTTGAATAAGACTACTTTTTCTACTGCACAATATAAGTGCATAATAAAACAAATTTTAACATCTTTTATAGTTTAATGGCAAAAAATCATTAAGCATGAACTGTGAAATAGCTGTTTAACAACTCAAAGCTTTTAAAAAAAACAATTTATATATTTTTTTTATTGTTAGTGCAAAACAATGCTAACTTCATATCCACTTTCTTTTAGCGCAAGACTAGTCTATCTCAAGTTACACAAGTCTTGCACTAAGAACAAGAAATCCACGGAAAGCGGTGTCGCACATGCGGGGTTATGTAACACAAGTTCTAATTGGTAGTGGAAACCATATCACCCATGCTAACACAGGTGTGACAAAAGCAGGTGTGACAAAACTAACAACGTTAAACATGTAAAAAAATGGCAAAAATTAATCTGGGAATTATGTGCAAACAATGTGCACATTTCAGACCATGACAAAACACATGTAATGTTTCAAAATAATTGATCATAAAGTGTAGGAGGAAAGGTGCTCATAAGACACTCAATATGCAATCTACAGACCATGGCAAAATCATCTGTGAAGTTTTAAAATGATTGGCTTAAAAAGGTAGGAGAAGTTGTGCTCACAAGACACCCATTATAGACGGTTTTATGTAAAAATTGGCTAACTTAAACATGTGAAAAAAAGTTGCAAATATTAATCTGGGAATTTTGTTTAAAACAATATGCACATTTACATACCATGGCCAAAATATGGCAATTTTCATTTAATCGAAAAATCTGACTGTCTGAAATGTTTCTCTTTTTAGACTGTATTAGACAGGATAACGGTTTTCTCCGCTACTAAAGTGCAGGTGTACAACGGTATTTTAGCTTCAAAGCAAACCGTCTTGTCACAAACTTAACGGTACCTGTGAGCGGTATTATTAACACATAAATCAGCAAACACGTGGCAATGCTCTTCAACATACAGTGAAATCAATAGAATAATAATAGTGAAAAAGGATAAGCAGTCAAGCCCGACTGCGTAAATAATGCGCTATAAGACACTCAATATGCAATCTACAGACCATGGCAAAATCATCTGTATAGTTTTAAAATGATTGGCTTAAAAAGGTAGGAGAAGTTGTGCTCACAAGACACCCATTATAGACGGTTTTATGTAAAAATTGGCTAACTTAAACATGTGAAAAAAAGTTGCAAATATTAATCTGGGAATTTTGTTTAAAACAATATGCACATTTACATACCATGGCCAAAATATGGCAATTTTTTATTTAATCGAAAAATCTGACTGTCTGAAATGTTTCTCTTTTTAGACTGTATTAGACAGGATAACGGTTTTCTCCGCTACTAAAGTGCAGGTGTACAACGGTATTTTAGCTTCAAAGCAAACCGTCTTGTCACAAACTTAACGGTACCTGTGAGCGGTATTATTAACACATAAATCAGCAAACACGTGGCAATGCTCTTCAACATACAGTGAAATCAATAGAATAATAATAGTGAAAAAGGATAAGCAGTCAAGCCCGACTGCGTAAATAATGCGCTATAAAATGAGAAAAGGCATTGTTATTATTATTATTATTATTATTATTATTATTTAATAGAAAATTGCAGAGTTCCTGGTGGTTTAAAAGGGCGGTGATAGTTTAGCAGTGAATGGGTAAGGACAAGTAGCACATCACACATAGCTTTGAAGTATAATTTCAGGTCTTTATGCAAAAACTTAGCTGATTGGTCAATTTCTCCAGACTCCTATACAACCTTATCTAATGATATCAAAGCAGAGCGGTCAGTCAGGAATGTGGCAAGTCATTCAAATGAGATAAGCTAGCTGTTTATTGTATCTCCTTAGAAGTTATTTCTCATAAGAAAACCTGTTTTTTGCATATGGGAGAACATAAGTCCCAGATCAGCTGCGCATCCACGCAGGCTGATCGGTGCCTCTATTGTTCGCTGCATATATAGAATAATCTCCTAAGTTTCTTAATTTGAAATTACAAGCCTTTGGCTGGTCGCTGTGTCTAAGCAGGGTAGAGTGTGTCTTACCAGGTCAGAAACCCTGAGGACAGGTTTTCTCATGACATAGTTCATTACCAGTGCATGCGTAATTGTAACATGGAAACACTCCGCAACAGTTACTATCACCTAAGACTTATTATTATATTTTTGTTGTTGTTTCCAATTTTAATCCTTTTAATGAAAAATGTGTATTCCAGCTTTGTTTCTGCAAGCAAAATACAGTTTCTGGTAATACACAGACTGATAATAATAATGAGCCACGACACGACAAAACCAACAAAGTGGTTGTGCGGTCAGCGCAGACTCAGATCAGCCTGAGCATCCGCCCAGTGTGATCAGAGTCTTCGCTGTCCGCATGGAGGTAGCTTAGACCCTTAGCTACCTTTTAAGCGCTTAGCGAAGAGTCTGATCAGACTTGGCGGATGCCCAGGCTGATCTGAGTCTGTGCTTGGCGCACAACCACATTGTTGGTTTTCTCAGACAAGTAACGGGTAGATGAAACAAACGCTTTAGTCAATCGTTAGTGGTTTTACAAAAAACCCAAAATAACCTTGTCATTCACAAGTAGCACGTGACTTTCCCGACATTGCTCTGTCTAAAAATATGAAAAGGACATATTATTCGTATTTTGTTCGTTGATGAGATTGTTTCAAACATTATTGTCGAAAAGTGTTCATTCAGAAACTCTTCTGAAATCGCAGAGTGTATACAAAAAACCCAAAATAACCTTGTCATTCACAAGTAGCACGTGACTTTCCCGACATTGCTCTGTCTAAAAATATGAAAATGCTATTATTCGTATTTTGTTCGTTGATGAGATTGTTTCAAACATTATTGTCGAAAAGTTTTCATTCAGAAACTCTTCTGAAATCGCAGAGTGTATACAAAAAACCCAAAATAACCTTGTCATTCACAAGTAGCACGTGACTTTCCCGACATTGCTCTGTCTAAAAATATGAAAAGGACATACTATTCGTATTTTGTTCGTTGATGAGATTGTTTCAAACATTATTGTCGAAAAGTGTTCATTCAGAAACTCTTCTGAAATCGCAGAGTGTATAATTTCAACTGTACTACGGAAAGTGCGAACGGCAAAGACTCAGATCAGCCTGGCCATTCGCGCAGTCTGATCGGAGCCTCCTCCATTCGCACGAATAATCTATTGAAATATCAGTACGCAAAAGCGAGGGATGCTTCTCATACCTTTCCGCAAGAAATTTTTCACACCAAAGATTAAGTAACCATGAAAAAAAATAATTCAAGGCATTCTTTAAAATGAAGCCTTGCATAATTATGTCATAAGAAATTTACATCCGACTCTTCAAATAATCACAACCAAAGTCAACATTTATTGTAGATATCTAGATTAGGAAATCAGTTGGCGGTCAAGTGTTTCAATCATATTAACTACCCGAAGAAAATAGATCTTGAATGAAAAATATCTATTGAAAACATCAAAGAACCTGTAATCTTCAAACGATCAAAGGCATAAAGGTACAGCCTCTACTTCAAACTGCCCATTAAAAATTTGCATTAATTTAGTATTAAGACGTGCTATCATTTGTAGATTTTAGACCTGTAATAAATAATAGTAATTCTGATACATATACAATATTACAAGATCAACTCTTAACCAAAACAAACTGGCCAAATAATGTGGATCCAGACAATACGGCTCTTCCCAAATGGATTTGAAGTCTAGTTCTTTTGTTGTGTGCAAAGAACACTTACTGATCGTTCCAAGGCGGTTCTTCCGTTGTGGTTCTTCAATTTTACGTGTTCTTAGGTCCGCTTGTCTTTGGTCTTCTAGCAATATGGGCACCTGTAAAGCTGCCCACATTTCTCTCTCTCTCTCTCTCTCTCTCTCTCTCTCTCTCTCTCTCTCTCTCTCTCTGTGTGTGTGTGTGTGTGTGTTTGTTATTTATAATAGAAAGTAGGTAAAAATAAATGTAACTGTTGTTTTTGATGACCGCCTGTTTGGGAAAGAGCGGTTCAAATGAAATCAAAAACTGTATTTTAGTGTAAAGAACCCATAATAATAAGAGGAAGCAACACTGGGCATAACATCACCTGAAACTGAACCTTAAAACAAATGAGGTGAATAGGGAAGGTAAAGATCAGCCTGCGCCTCCGCGCAGTCTGATTGCTTAGATAATCTGATTCTGGGGAATAAAAGTGAGGATTCAGTTTGATCACTTTACACAGATGTGAACGCCGGGCTGCATACCGTGATGGCATGTCTGCATTTTCAGCCCAGGCCTATCATATTGCGACTGTGTTGTCCATAGTCGAGGTCATCAGCTAATATGCATACAGTCATGCATCAAGAGGTTAATCTTTTACTGCTGGGTTGACAAAATTTTTCAGTCGTTGTCCGGGCCGGGTTTCGGAGCCGCGACTTTCTGTGCGATAGCTAGGCGCTCTAACAAATGGACTACGGCGTGCCACACAAATCACTAGAAAACTGTGCAGTCCAAAAGTCTGTAACTATGGTAATACACGTTGGTTGGTTGTTTTGAGTTTAACGGCCCTTTGAGACCGTATTTCAGTCTATATCGGGCCGTCTCCAAAAGAAAGGGAGAAAGAAGAGATATGTGATAGCGAGAGAAAAAATGTCCAAACAGCCCCACCCGCACCTACTGCAAGCACAGTAGGCCCTACCCCCACCATTACCAAATCAGTGGGACGCCACGGAATCGGATAGTTATACCCAGCACCATCGCACCACCCAACCACCCCGGTAACACACGTGAGAGTCGTCAGGCTAACAGTAATTCCCTAGCTGTTGTGCACAAAACACAGGTTGGTCTGAGTCACCAATGCCCACATATGCCCTAACGCCGTCGGTAAAAGGGACGATGGGAAATTAACGAGCTGCCCAGTCTGGGACTAGACTCTGCATTCGTACATAAACCCCGGGCTCGAGACGCGATGGAAGCGGGTATCTTTTCAGTCATAAACAGCCTTTCATTATAACCCACCCATCGTCCTGATATGGGTGTTAAAAAGGGCGTCAAATCGTGATTCATCCACCATCGACATTAATTCATAGGTTTGATTTTCAACACATTAATCTAATAAAGGAAGAAGATCCGAATTTGTCAGCCAGTCAAAGCAGCTTACACATCTTTTCAAGCGCAGAAATTGATTGACACTTCCGGCTACTGATTACATCATCAATGGGCTGTCCGGTGTCTCTCTACCGTTATATTGTCACATGTACTCAATACAAAAGTCACAGGTCTTTAAGATGTTACAGTTATGTCTGTCACTGACCCGTTAAATCGTCTAGAGAAAATAAACGTTGTAGACGCTAAGATTCCACGAAAATTTGAAAACTGCCATATCTGAGAAGTTTCGAAATGATTGGCCAAAAAGTGTAGGAGGAGAGGCGCTCACAAAACACCCACTATGCAAGGTATTATGTACACAAGGAATGTGTACATAGTTCAGAGATGTCCCCGCCTCGCCTAGTGCCTTTAGTCAGTGGACCGTGACATATGGATCATCGTGACTTGATCCTTGTATATTCCTGTTGTACTTATAGACGGTAAACCTCATACAAAATTTCAAGTTGCTACAATAAAAGGAATCCTAAAATCTACCTCTTACAAAAATAACCTTAAAAAAATAGCCGAAGTCCGAAGTCAGTGGACCATGACATATGGATCATTATGCCCTAATGCTTGTTTCTTCCTGTTGTTCTTATAGATATAAGCCCTCATACAAAATTTCAAGGTGCTACAATAATAAGAACCCTGAAATCTACACTTGACAAACATCTTTGCCTTGCAAAATTAACGTTAATCCGAAGCCAGTGGACCGTAACATATGGACCAACATACCCTGTTTCTTGTGTTTTCCTCTAGTACTTATTGATGTATATCCCCATACAAGTTGCTACAATAATAAGCATCCTGAAGTCTACCTCGTACAAAAAGCTTAACCTGAGTCTAACAGGATCACGTACGTAAGGACGTACGTACAGACGGACGTACAGACGGAGGAACTTAATAACGTACAAACCTGCGCACGTACGCACAACCAAAAGGCCATCATATGATGCGGGGGGCATAAAAATTGACTAAGTTAAAAGTAATAAAAATGGCAAAAATTAATCTGGGAATTATCTGCAAACAATATGCATATCTACAGACCATAGCCAAAACATCTTAGATGTTTCAAAATGATTGGCAAAAAGTGTAGGAGGAGTTGCGCTCACAAGACACTCACAAATGAAGGTATTGTGTAAAAAATTGACTAAGTTCAGCATGTGAAAAAAAGTTTAAAAAAGTAATCTGGGAATAATGTACAAACAATATGTACTCATAAGACACCCACTTCGACTTGTTGACGAACGGATGGAATAGATGACGGACGGACGAACGGACGGGTGTGTGCACGCCTAAATCGCCCCTGCTAACGCAGGTGCGACAAAACTGAGGAAAATATTTTGAAATGAAAATATTCTATGTTTTACTACTGAAAAACTGAGTACTAGAGTGTTAAGAAAACACTGTACACTGACCCATAAACAGTTAAAGAAAATGAGAATTTGTACCTAAATTTATAAAACTGAAAACTGAGCCATCTATCCATAGTATGCCCTCTTAAGGTATTTAAATACACAATAACTCTGTATTGACTTGTTAAAACACAAAACAGAGTTATTGTTCATGGTAAAATCAATAAACTATGGAATATATACACACTTACAATGTCTACTATAAAGATCCTAAGTTTTCGGGCAGATACGTCTGTGCAAACAAAGGAAAACGAGATCAGACTGTTCCATAGGAACCAGAATGATCGAGGTCTTTACAGTTACAATTCCATCTGCGCAATTTTGAGGCATTACTCTATGGTTGACCCGGAACATCAGGAAAATAAATAACAGGGCAAGGACCGGCTGTGCTTGCAGCAGGTGTAGTATTTGGGCAGTCTTTTTGGGGGATATTTTTGAACTTAAACATTGTTTTTCTAGGAAACAAAGCGGTGAAATGTTTTGTTTTTGTTGTTGTTGTTTTATTCTGTATTATACAATGTAAGTTTTACTAAAACAATCTGCATAAGCATGCCCCATCGATTGAATATATTTTTCATGCCGTTTTTCATGAACTTCAATGTTCTTGCATTCTGTTTAAAAAAATGTAAAAATATACTTGTTATCAAGATAATTGCAATTTTTCTTACCAGTTTGTTGCAAATACCCTATATTAAAGATTATATGATTTGCAGAAATGAAAGTGCATCCATGTGCTAGAGACATGAATTTTAATGGAAAATGTGTAAAAAAAAGTACGTGTAAATACAAAAGTTTGTTTCTTAGTTTCTTAGGAAAACAAAACGGTGATTTTTTTCTTATCCAAATGTTTTATAGCCCTTTGGGTTATTCAGCTGGTATAATGAAATGAATGCCCCGCCAATATTTTTATTCACTATTCGTCTACCTTAAATCAAATTCGTCTCACTGTAGTTGGACTAGTCTTGCGCTAAAGAGCTCATCTGGCTCTTAGACTACTTTTAAATTGTGAATAAAAGCCCTTTTTTGCAAAAACATGATTCTTAATATTTTTGAATACTGTGTATTTGACCATCAAGTTTTCAAAACTGCAAAAAAGTGAATTTGTGAAAAATAGTGAGTTAGGCTAGTCTTGCACAGAGCCCTCGATACAGAATAGCTCTTCTGGTTTTGAAAATACATAAAATTACAAAGGTAACACAATTGTAAACACATATGCGATAATAGTGCTAAAGTTACTTGCACATCTAAAGACCAGCAAGGAGAAGAATGCAAAGCTTCAAAATGATTCATGAATAAAATGTAAAAAATGAGCCGGCTGTCCCCTGTTTTTACATTGATAGAAGGGACAACTAGGCCGTTAATATTTTTTCTTTAACATTAATTTACTTTTTATAACTTGCTTCTTCAAAGCTTAAACGAAAACATAATATTTTTCTATTCCTAGTGTAATCCTTGTATAAATAGTATTTTCATCGGTTACTTAGGTTCGTTGCTCAAGGAGTTAGTTGTGTCATAAATGGATTTTTATACTTTAACTTGTTTTTGTTTACAATGATTAATTTGAAAGTAAAGTATATGCCAAAGTAGAATATCGTAACTATCACTGAGCAAACTTATATTCTAATGTGGCCAAAACCAATATGTTTAAGCCTCCAGTTATATTTTGCAGACATTGTGCCTTGACCGCTTGTCTGGGCTCTTTGGCGGTTTGGTCACCTGTTTGGCTACCCCGTCTGCCTTTTCATGTTTAGTTTTATAGTTAAAAATAAAATAAATTAAAAATAGATGTTGATGCTTTTTGTTATTAGGGTAGTTGAATGACAACCTATTTCGAGCTCATTCGGTTTACCGTGCGTGTCTTTCGTGAACTGGTGTCAATTTTTCCGTGTGTGTGTGTGTGTGTGTGTGTGTGTGTTTCTTTCCCTATAATTTTGAATGCAGGATGTGGGGTTTGATGGTATTAATTCCTGATAATTGCCTATCTTTTTACTTCAGTTACTTGTACAAATTATGCACTGTTACCATACGCTAATAATGAGCCCTGTCATGAATATTCGTTTAAGTTGATGACACTTCGATCTGCTCTTATACATTTACCATGCCACTATTGTGAAACAAGAAGATGGTACACACTCTGAACTATATTCAAAAGTTTTGCATTTAAATAGATCACCATAATATAGTAGATTAACTATAGACCAAATTCATTTTCTCTAAACAAATCATTACTTAATTTAATATATTTTTAAACACCTTCGGATCTAAAAACTTGATATAACATGTAAAACCATTTGTAGTGGGATAAGGTCACACTCAGGCATCGAAACTCAGTCAACATTCTCTGACTAAAATGAATTTGCTCTGAGCCCAAGATTTTTCAGCTTTAAAAGCAATAACCTGTTTTGCATTAAGCAAACCTGCAGTTAACTTAGAAAGTACTAAGGTATTTTAATTATATATTTTTAAGAGAGTTTGACATACATTCAAACATGATTAGGGTTTAAAAACCTTGATTTGTTATTCTACCTTTAAAAGGCCAATGTGAAGGCAATGTCGCCGTTTCTCGCCATATCGTGTATGCTCTTGTTTGTGTTACATGATATATTATCCGTTATCAGCCGTTTGTTTAAGACATTTGACACACCGATCTGAGGCACTTGCTTTACACTTTTAATGTAAAAGGTTTAGTTTTTGACGTTTGTTTTAAAATAGGACTGCTAGTGAGCTGCTTACGGAGCTAACATCAACACAGCTGGATTCACTTAATTTACACACAAGCCAGTGTCGTGCAGACATACCAAAACGTCCGATATATGAAATCCGGCACATCTTAAATCCATGAAATTGAGTCTGAGAAAGTATTTTTGACGATGAAAAACCATGGAAATGCTTTCGAGTTCAAAGAACTAGTTCCAATATTTGCAAATAAAAGCATCGTAAACGAATGCGCAATACCCTGCCACTGCAAACCAATACCTTTTCTTTTACCGTTTACAGATTGTTTATCTTGCTTTATCCTTTTTTAGGTCGGGAGCATGGGGCATATCACGTCCTCGGGATAGAATTTTAACAATCTTATGCAGCTTTTATTGGTTTGACTATTTGTTGCAAGTTTCATAAAAATAATTTTTTAATTTCAATGTTAACCATGTTCGTTGGTATTTACATAAAGAGCTCTGTTTCAGGTGCAGATAACGCCTGGGATTTAAATTGTGATCATGGCAAGTAGCCTTTATTACCCTGATAATGTGTTTCAAGTTTTAGGAAAATCACTTTCAACTCTGATTTTTACATAGAGTTTTTTTTATAATTTATACAGGTTTATAGTCCGTAGCAGGGGCAGATAACCATGTTGGTCTAACTTCTGCTTGTAACTGAAAGCTTATGGTATTACAACCAATCTTCTGAAATTTTATTGAGATGTACCAAATGTCTGGTTTTGTATATATATTTTTTAGTTATTCTATACCTGTATATAGCCCTGTGTCAGACACAGATAATCCCTGGGTTCAAAATTTTGACGACGATAGGAGGTTCATATTACTCTAATAATATGCTGCAAATTTCAGAAAAAAAACCCATTCAAATTTGATTTTAAACAGATGTTTGTCCTGATTAAATACATGTAAATAGCCATGGGGCAGGAGCAGACAACCTGGTTGTCAAATTCTGCTTGTATCAGAAAGCTTATGTTATTTCGATAATTTCTGTACAATTTTATATAGATATTTCAAAGTTTATAGGAATGCAGACCAATAAGCATGTTTAAGACACTGACAAGGCCAATAGCTCTGTCAATTCACCCATTAACAATCCCAACTGAGATATTCCCAGGACCAATGTATATGCCAAATTTGAAGAAACTCCATCAACCAATACCTGTTATCATTGGGATATGAAGTGCTCATGGACGGGCGGATAAATTGACGGACGGACGGACAGACGTACGCCGAATGGACGGACACATAGAGAGCCAGCGGGAAAAGATAATACCCCGCCACTAAAGTGTGGCGGGGCATAGAAAGTGGAAGAAGGACCATTTCCGGTATACGAGAAATCAACGAAAACAGAAAAAGCAAACACTTACAACGGACGGTATTAGTTGGTCCCTGCAGCATCTCATCTGCTCTATGACTTGGGTTATTGCCACATCCTGCTCTATTTTCAATCTTTCAATGACAGCTGATACAACACAGAACAGGCCACTTCTATCAACGCCATTCCTTATGGAAATATATCGGTAAATTAGATAAATTGGTTTCTTTGTATCAGTTTGATTAAAATACACTTGAATACCTGTCGACATTACAATTCATTTATCTATACAAGTCGACATTACATTTTTTTAGAAAGGGGTACAATTTGCAAGGTATGTAAAACACCTTTAAACACTACCACAATAGAATACAATGGCAGAAGTATCATCCTTTAGAATGACCTAAAGTTAAAACACCAGGGGTGGTAACCTACAATGTATAAGAAACGGGCTGCCAACGTATTGCTATACTGAACAGACAAAGTTTGCAGACTCACATTCATATCTTATTTTTGTGCTATAGAAATGTACATAAACATTTAAACAAAACTTTTCTGATTTCCAGCTGGTTTTGCCTTTTCGATCCATGATCTGAAATAAATTTAGAGCAGCCGAGTGTGTTAAGCATGAGTAGCCAGCTTGCAGTAGCTGGAAAAATAACTATTGTTCAAAAGGAGACATAAACAAATACAGCCTATCATCTTACATAATGAGAGTAAATAAGTCATGTTATAATGACATACGAGTTCGTATCTATGATTTGGGTACTTTGACCACTTTCATTGCTAAAGACGTCGCCAAACAACATGTAGTGGCATCTTCAGATTTAGTAACGTCATAGATCAATGGTATGTACTGAAACGTTGTCCTAGTTGCTTGTATACCCAATTTCTTCATTTAAATTGACTTATTAGATAAAAATTGAACGTATATTGTGAAGTGACTCCAAACTCCATTAATGACTATGACCAGTTGAAAAAAATCCATCGCATTATTGTTCTATACTAATAAAAACCACTACTGTGTTTAATTCAGCTATCAAACGATGTAAAATTAGTATGATTGATAGTGTTTGTACACATCGTCATCGGAATTTTCTGCTTTTATAACTGAATGTCAGATACTAAAAACTGATCTATATATGGCCGTTTGAAAACAAAATGAAAACAAAACACACACACACACTTACACACACACACACACACACACACACACACAGATTTGAGGTTATAACAAAAGATAATGTTAACAGACAATCAAAAGCGAAATTGTTGCTGAATGAAAATTATTACGAAGTGAACTACACAAGAGATTTTCTCAGGTTTCTCACAGGTTGTCTGCAGTCCCTGCAAGATATAATACATAAATAAACCATTGATCAGCATTTGAAACACGTGTATAAATGGCTTTCGTCTATATATATTACTTTCTTAAGTCTGTCGAGGACACCAGACTTGTGGTCTGCATATAATGTGTGCATTTTGTTATCATAAAATACAATTTTTGATGTAAAGTTTTAAGAGCCAACATAGATAACAAAGGTATGAATATTGTTGTCATCGCTGTAACATTTTGAGCGCTTGTAAGTAGTAACGGAATGTGCGTAGGGAGGTCATTCAGTGATAAATGAACAATGCTTCAGGGGATTGGCTGGTGAAAGCTGCGGAGATTGTGTACTTTTATAATTGTCCTTTTCCTGCTTCACGTTATAATATGTAGTAGTAGTATGTAATAAAAGTTTAAGTGTAGTGATTCTTAGTATTTTTTCTTTCTTATTGTTTTCACTTTCACAATGCAAATATATGAGAAATATATTATATAATGAGATTAAACCCAGCAGGCACATGACGTCAACATGGCGTCAGTACGACGTCATTTCAATGTAATGTTCCTGCTCGGAAATACATACATGCAATGAACCACTATCGGATGATTGCCAGAATGCTGTTGTAGGGTTTGAACCAACTCTATTGTCTGGATGATGTCAGCTGCAGACTTCGGTAAGCTCTGAGATAGAGGCCAATAAAGACATTGCACCTGCTTGATTGTTTGCTCCTGAAAAATACTGGCACTGAAGCAAACAAACACATGTGAGCAACGACTTGACAAAACCAACAGTATGGTTGTGAACCCAGCGCAGACTCAGATCAGTCAAGGCATCCGTCCCGTCTAGTTAGGGTCTTTGTTGTGCGCGCAAAGCGTAGCTAAGAATATAAGCAAACTCCTTGCGGACAGCGAAGACTCTGACCAGACTGGGCGGATGTCAAGGCTGATTTAAATCTGCGCTGGCGCACAACCACTTTGTTGGTTTTGGCGTGACGCGGCTCAAAGGTATTTTAATATGACTTAGATCTAATCAAGTCTGATATAATTTCATTTTGCATAAATTTCATGTCCATTCCGCACAGAAATGGTTGCAATCCTGACTGATTTGCATAACAAAACAGTATTATATTAAAAGCATGAAAAACGAACCCCCGGCAAGTATATGTTGGGATGTTAAGTTATTCTTCACTGGACAGATTATTCCACCTAATAAATGAACATGCAATCAGTCACTGTGATGAACAGTTGAAGGTGTAGTGTATTTGTTTGCTTTCATTCACGTAAAAAATAAATGTATACTATAAATAAAAGTGAAATTAAAAATAATAAGAATAAACTAAGGAATCGTTATTTATATATGGTGAACGTTGTCAGCAGGATTTTATCTTAATAAGACCCAAAACTTTTGTTTACTTTGTTTAATCTGTCTTCAGAATTTTTTTGTGTATATGAAAATTCAAAATTGATAAAAGATTCATATTTTATAGTATACTTAAAATATTTGATTTCTTAAGCCTAGCTTTGTGACCATCTACATGGAAACTCAACTTTCATATTGTTTCCCGCTTGTCTTCTCTTTTATGAACTCTTTAAAATTTTAACTCTAGTGTTGTTAATAATTACGATTAACGTTATATATACTGTAGGTGGGGTATGGAATTTGATAGCATTTTTACGATACATTGAGTTATTCTAATTCATTAACTTTTCACTACATACACTAAAAGTACCATGTACTAGGTCGTACATTTGCACTTGTATATCGGTACGTATAAAACGTTATGTTACTTCTCAGATGATATAATGTATCACATTGATTAATGCAAAGGCTCGTCTGTTTTGAACAAAAACATGGTTTGCGTACGTATATGATGCAAATTTGGTAGGGGAACGTCGTTTGGAGCTTAGAGCTTATGGACTACAGTATAGCCGTGTTTATTTATGGTATGACAGGGACTAGACTGGCTCCCAGTCCCTTTGTTTTATTTTTGGGTTTTGACAAAAGGGACTGGTTATCCTTGGCAGGGTGCTTCCCATAGTCTCTCAGGAATTCCCGAGACAAATTCTCATTAATCAAATCAGTTGTCGGTTTGTGTTGTAACCACAAGTAAGTTGTCTGAGGATAGGATTTATAGCACTAGTACTGAAGACATAACTGTTGCTCAGATTAATGGCTTTACAGTCTAAGCCTGATTACACCATTCTAAATGGTTGGCCATCAGAATAAAACGAGCCACGTTAAGACTTTTACCATTTGAATACATATACCCATTTAGCCTGGAAGCCAGGCTAGGTAGGGACGGTCAAAAGGAGTGAAGTATTTACTTCTCACAACAAAATTCAGATAAGAATATCAGAAGCGTATAACATTTTACATTTACGTCGCACATGGATATTTCGAATTGAGGTTTTATGTCAAAGTAAATTTGTTTTAGTATATGCAAACGAGCATTGTTCTCAGATTCCAGATACGTCAAAACTAAACTGCGTCTAGGTATCTCTATTCTGGCACTCAGTACAGATTGGTTTTCCCGCAGAGAAAAAATAATAGATTCAGGTTTACTTACCGAGTCTCCGTCATTCATTATCATGGTCACCACAGTATGTTGGCCAATAGTCTCCACCGAATCAGTTTCTATTTCTACATTGTTAAATGTCTGTGATTCGCCCACGTCTGGCCAATAAATTTCTTCCTTCTGTAATTTTACAATGGGTCAAAGAAATGATATGGGTTTGTCGAATATTCTCCGAGTAGGGATATCGAATGCACACGAGTTTACGTCATTCCGTATCTCACTAGGAACTAAGGATTCTAAATATCAAGTCGATAACATTTTAATATATAGCTGAAAATACTTTTGCTCGAGTTCAAAAGATTTCTTCATATATTTTCGATACTTTGTTTTAGGTAATTATTTTAAAGTTGCAGAGTTTCATCATTTAGTCCAAATCGCTTTTTCACAGGCAAATTATCAGTTCATGATTTCTACACGTTAGTTGCCTGCTCGTTCAAGTTATGGGACTACCTATGCAATAATAAAGTTGACAACCGACACTGGAAAACGTAAAATGGTAATTCATGACAGTGTGCTAGTACAGAAAAAACATGTTTACTACTTGACGGCTGCCTTTCAAGAAGTGAAAAAAAGCTTTATTTCGATATTAACTTTTACTGAACAAAGTATATATTCAGCTTTACTTATGCATCTCCTTTACCTCTCTGTATAAAGCACGAAACTGCCCCTAGGGTTTATTTATATCATTCACCCGTCAACCGCTGAAGGAAGTCCTCCATTTGTCATTTGTAACAGGCCAAGATTGCCAGAACAGAACAAACTCGGCCGCATTCCTGTGAACACTCGTTAGATTCTTCATATCATAAAACTTTTGTTTAGTTACATTTTTATCAAAACTACGATCGTTATAAAAAGTTGATAATCTGATTTGTTCATCTTCTGAGACCCCGCTCATTGACGTAACTTTCCTTAAAGTTCCCATTTATAGTGGACATTAGTGCATGTTTGAGCTTGGTTAAATATTGAGAATTAAGTGTGACAGTTGTTGCTAAATGTCGTCTGCTTCCGTTGCAGAACGGCCGTCTCTTGTTTAAGAATCCATAATTTGGATTCTTGTTCCCCAAAAAATTATATTGCGCGAGTAAAGATGTTGATACGAAAATGTTGAAACAGGTGAAATGTGAATGTTGAAATGTTGTGTCGTTAATATGTTGGAAATGTTGTTGATACGTTGAAACAGTGAGATAAGTGAGTTGAACATTTGTGGTTGATGTAATTGAAATAGTTTAGTTGTTATACAGTGCCTATATGACTTTCAAGTTGATAAACAATTAAATAGTAATTGACTTTCATCAAAATTGATAAAGAAAAAGTCTCATCCGTCATGGCCAAGTATTGCCAATTTCTAATAAAAATAAATTTATTTAATCTTGTTGTTTTGGTAATGACCCGATCGGCAATAGTCTTTAATAATAAAATCTTAAAAAGTTCCTTCAAGAGCAGAGAATACAAAGTAGGAACATGGGCCAGACTACGTAGTTTCGGCTAATAAAGCATCGTCAGTGACCCTCACAATATCTGGTGAGGAAACCAGATAAAACGTACTGTAATTTCTTAATTTGAATTGGGCAATCAATTCAAAGACTGATTAGGATGCAAATAATATAAAAGACGATGATCTAGAATAATAGTCTAAATCGATCTCAAATTTTAGATTTCTCGATTCTATCCTCTGATCTCAAAGGACGTAAATAAAATATAATCTGCACTATGGATGATGTACGGGAAGACTTTTTACGGCCGCCACACGGCACAAAACCAGCTGCAGTGAGGTAAAATTAAAATCTTAAAAAGTTAAAAGTGGATCCAAAATAAAAAGGACATCTCCGCGAGATGTCCTTTTATGCACTGAAAATGCAGGTTTTTGGACTGTAAAAAGTGTGAAATAGCAAGTGCAAAATTGAGCATCATTGAAAATGGTTACCTAGAAGCCCTGTTTTGGGGTGGTCAAAATCACACTTCACCAGCCATGGTTTTGCTATGGCTCAACTGATATCATCAAATTGTAGGAATATTCCTACAATTTGTTTCATTCATGAACCATCAACTTCTTCTAAAATGAACAGCTATTACTATATTGATCCATCATCATTTTTGCTAATTGCGGAAAAAAGCAAAGAGGAAATGTTTGCTTTAACTATATATTACAAATTGTAGGAATATTCCTACAATTTGGAAATTGCTTCATTTGTAAAAAAAAAAAAAAAAAAAAAGATACAACTGAGCTCAATCCAAATTCTTCCCACATCTTCCGGGTTGTGGGAATATTCCTAAATTCTTGGGATTACGACCAATTTTGTTCAATCATATTTCAACATAGACCTTTCAGATTGTAGGAATATTCCTACATTTTTTGGAGATGGTATATTATCAATAAATGAAATATCTGACCAAATGCATATTTTCAATATATGAAAGATCCAAAGAAATTGTAGGAATATTCCTACATTATATATCATGCTCCATAATCAACAAGATGTCCTTTTATGCTCTGAAAATGCAGGTTTTGGACTGTAAAAGTGTGAAATAGCAAGTGCAAAATTGAGCACCATTGAAAATGGTTACCTAGAAGCCTTGTTTTGGGGTGGTCAAAATTACACTTCACCAGCCATGGTTTTGCTATGGTTCAACTGATATCATCAAATTGTAGGAATATGCCTACGATTTGATTGATTCATGAAGCATCAACTTATTTTAAAAGACTGAACCCAGTTTTGTTTTATATGTCACAAATGAGCCTTTTCCAAATTGTAGGAATATTCCTACGATTTGTAAAATATAAAGTAATCATTTCCCCCTGCATTTTTCTGCAGTGGAACAAAGGGGAAATTGTAGGAATATTCCTACATTCTGAGAGATGTGGTTTCCATTATGATGGCACTTACCTTCATCCCTGCAAATGGATTTTCTCCTAAATGTAGGAATATTCCTACAATTTGTGGAATATAGATAATTTTATTCTGTCGTTTCCAATCCGAATTCATCCAACATGTTGCAGATTGTAGGGATATTGCTATATTCTGGAGATTACAACCAATTTTGTTCAACCCTATTTCAACACAGATCTTTCAGATTGTAGGAATATTCCTACATTTTGGGAGATGGCATATTTTTAATAAATAAAAATATATGAAATTGTGTATTCCTGTATTTTTGTTTACACTCCATAATCGTTTAAAAGGGAGGAAATTATAACATAAAATAATCCATATTTTACAATTTGTAGCAATATTCCTACATTCTGAAGAATATCCATTCAAGGCGTGAAGGTTAGTTTAATCATAATTCAAACCACATCTCTCAGATTGTAGGAATATTCCTACAATTTTCTTTTTGTTCCATCATCATTTTTAAAACTGCAGAAAAATGCTAAAAGAAAATGATTGCGTTATCTTTATTTTACGAATCGTAGGAATATTCCTATTTGAAGATGACCCATTTTCAAGAAATGAAGGTAAGTTAAATCGCAATTCAAACCATCTTGGAAATTTCTCATTTGTGAGGAATGAAAGTAAGATTTTGGTTTGATTAAATCATAATTCAAGCCACATCTTCTGGATTGAAGGAATATTCCTACCATTTGGAAATTGCTCATTTACAAGAAAGTAACAACCAGATTTAGCTTAATTGCACCTCATGCCGCATCTCTCAGATTGTAGGAATATTCCTACAATTTATCTTTTCATTATATCATTTTTTTATTTTGTGAGTCGTTTCCATCCATATAAAACAAGTTGTAGGAATAGTCTTACATTACGAAAAATTCCTCTTTTGCAAGGAATGAAAGTAACAGCCCAGTTGGATCAAATACAATTTCAAGCCATATCTTCTTGATTGTGGGAAAATTAAATGGTATTGTATATTTTGTTGTAGACCAGGCTGGGTCGAACCAGGGGTGCGTTCCGACCAGATTTAAAGTTGTTGTTTTTTTTTTGCTTCGCGTTGTTTTTTAATTGAGAAAGCGAACTGACGGACACGAGAAAACAGTATACCCAGGTTCAGTATCGCTGGATTTGAGGCCTAATGGGAAACTAGGGAAATAAAATTTATAAAAGGAAAGATAAGTTTCAAATTAACATAAGCCCCGTACACATGGACAAATTTGCGTCTCTGAGTAAGGTTGCTTATATGCAAATTTTGCTTACCATGTGCAAATCCACAACTATCCAGGACATCCACAACTATCCAGGACAAGTCTGGGAAATGCCTTACAGAGGAACAAGAGATTCTCAGCAGATGGACAGAATATTGCTCAGAACTATACAATCATGAGACTTACGGTGACAATGCGGTTCTGGACTGCAGCCAGCCCCCAGAAGAAGATCAACAACCGATCCTTCGTGAGGAAGTTGAGATTGCAGTAGCAGCACTAAAGAAAGGGAAATCTGCCGAAGGTGATAATATACCAGCAGAACTTGTTCAAGCTGGCGGGGAGACTATGATTGATGTTCTAACAGATATTTATAACAGGATCTGGAGAACAGGATAATGGCCTATCCCATTGGCTCAGTCGCTGATTATTACGCTCCCTAAAAAATGGCAACCTACAGCTCTGCCAGAACTACAGAACCATCAGCCTCATCAGTCATTCAAGCAAAGTCATGCTGAAAGTCATCTTGAACAGGCTTAAAACACAAGCCGAGGAGATAATCGTTGAGGAACAGGCTGAGTTCCGAGCAGGAAGGAGCACCACAGAACAAATCTTCAACCTTAGAATCATGTGTGAAAAGTATCTCCAACATCAGCAGAATGTGTACCATGTCTTCATTTATTTCAAAAAAGCCTTTGACAGGACATGGCATGCAGCCTTATGGGCCACCATGCGGAAGTACAATATCAGTGCAAATCTAGTTCGCACCAATGAGCAGCTATACGACAAGACTTACAAGTGCAGTCCTGATAAATGGCAGCACAGGAGAATGGTTCAGAACAGCAGTTGGAGTAAGACAATGATGTCTTCTCTCACCCACCCTCTTCAACATTTTTCTCAAACGGATCATGTCTGATGTTCTGGAAGAACATGAAGGAAATGTTAGCATAGGCGGCAGAAACATTACCAATCTGCGGTTTGCCGATGACATAGACGCTCTAGCTGAGGAAGAGCAGGAACTAGAAGCTCTAGTTGAAAGTCTCGACCAAACCTGCACAAGATATAAGATGGAGATCAGTGCTGAGAAGACCAAACTGATGACGAACATCGCAGATGGCATCCAGAGGGAGATCAAGGTAAAAGGGCAGAAGCTTGGTACCGTAAACAGCTTCAAATACCTTGGAGCAGTTGTCTCAGTTGATGGCTACATCCAGGAGGTTCTCTCAAGGATTGCACAAGCCACTTCAGCTCTTACCAAGCTGAAACCAATTTGGAGAGATAACAACATATCTCTTGGATCAAAGGTGAAACTTATGCGCTCCCTTGTCATTTCCATATTTCTGTATGCCTGTGAATCGTGGATCTTGACAGCAGAGTTAGAGAAAAGAACGCAGGCCTTTGAGATGAGATGCTACCGAAGGTTACTTAACATTTCATACAAGGGCCATATAACCAATGAGGAGGTTCGCAGAAAGATCCAAGCAGCCATTGGATAATATGATGAGCTCCTGACGCTGGTCAAGAAACGGAAACTAAGTTGGTTTGGCCACATCTCAAGGTCTTCTGGTTTAGCAAATACAATTCTTTAGGGCACAGTGAAAGGAAAAAGAAGAAGAGGCAGACAGAATAAGAGGTGGGACACAATATCAAGGAGTGGACAGGAATGGATTTTGCCAGCTCAACTAGGGCAGCTGAAGACAGGACAAGGTAGAAAGGAATTTGTATGAAGTCATCTGTGGTGCCCCAACGACCTAGTAGGGTTATGGGATAGAATAGAATAGAATAGAATAGAATGTGCAAATGCTAAGCGTTCACATGGTCAAAAATCTCCTAAAAGACCCAGCAGTATGGATCGACTTTTCACATGACGCCCCCAAACGAATTACCGAAACGTAGTGCATGGAGCTAAAAGAGTCTGTTTAAAATATGTTCAGATTCTTTATTTATTTTTAGCATGTCCACCTAGCTGCTTAGCGTATCCAGTATCCCCTGTATATCTTGGGATCGCCGGTTCAAACCCCAGTCGTGCTGGATTAATTTTCTCTAACATCTGACCGAACTGATACTGGTATAGCCCAGTGTTGCACGTGATAATTTGGCCTGGGTGGTAATTCGCAAGACAGTTGTAACATGGACTCTGGCGGAACTCTGGCAAGCTGCGCACGTTTATTACATTTTAAGTAGGCCTAGATCGACTAATCAGTCTTTGAATCGACTGTCTTGACAAAATTTAGAAAGTACAGTATCCTCTGGCTTTTGTCGCCGGATTATGTCAGGGTCACTGATGAGGCTTGAGTAGCCGAAACTTCAAAGTATTGCCGATATACCTTCTTTATAGTGTATTCATTGCTCTTGAAGGAACTCTTTTAGGTTTTTTTTTCATAAACTTTATTTTCTTTTTGAATTGGCGGGTGGGGGGAACATTCGCCTCCCCAATGTCAAAATCCTTCCGACGGCCCTGAACAGTAATACTGATCGTACCATTACATGATATATTGATTTTCGCACTGTTTACATGTCGATCTCTAAATCGGACGGGCATGAAGTGTTTAAAAGATTTTTCTTTAAAGATTTACTCCCTTTATAATAATAACAAAAATGATTTGATGAAATATTTCATGCAATACCTCCAACATGGTCTAACTACACATTTGAATTAGAGTTTAGATAATAATATTTGATAAAAGTGACTTTAAACAAAAAATAAGCTAAATTTTAATACAATCGCGGACCGCGGTTGAAATCGCATTATTGGACAAAAATAATTTATTCATACGTCACAATCACGTGCACGAATAAGAAAAATACCTCTACCAGATCACATGACACACGTGGTCAAAAATCGATATTCTTGCAGGCCGTCAGGAAATAGGTAATTTGCATTTTAATTTGAAGATTATTTTTCATTCAACATTTATCGAATAAGCATGCATTTTCTCAAAACTTGTACGGTTAATTCTGAGACTATTACATATAGTCTAACGAAATTTTGTTAAAATATTTGTTTCTGAAAACATGAAATAAACGAGGGAGACAATCTTTAAAACAAATTAATATTTATCGTAACATTACACAAAGGGTGCCGTAAAATGATTTGTGTACAAATCCAGTTATCACCAGGCATAATACAATCAACACCGACGCATTTTTGAATAAAAAGTACACAGTATGTTAAGTACCATAAAATCCTAAATATTTGGACAGCTATGTCTTAGCAAAACGTGTAGGCCAAGATAAGACGGCCCCTTCAGCCTGAATGAGCAGTTTGATCATGGCATACTATGTTTTTCATTTCATCTGCAGTTTTAGCCGCATAACTGCATTGGAAAAATTAAACTGTTAATATTTAGGAAAGTTACAGCTATAATTGTAGGTGACCCAATATTTAGGACATTTACAATAAAACGTTTGCGAAAGATTAAGTTAAAAGATAAAGAAGCTTTATTTAACGCATATTATCTTAGTAGGTTAAGCGCTGGCCTGCTGATCTAGCAGTTCTTGATTCGATTCCATACGGCGGAAATATTTCCAACCGTAAACGGAATTCCACTGCACACAGCTTTACATTGCCTTTAAATGACTAAAATACTGTTCAAAAGGACATAAAATCCTAAGTGAAAAGGACGTCGAATCGTAAGTCTTCAAGCCATTCCTGACTGGCTCAGAATCATTTACGGTCATTGGAAGTATGAAAACTCGAAAAAAGACAATCAGATGAATGTCTTTGGGGCATTATGAAAACGGCAATTTTTTTATAACAGCATGCGCAGATTGGTATAGCATGCGCATTTTGCATGCACAATATTTTGACGATGCGAACAATCGAGTGATTTAAACACAAGCGAGCTTAAAATACATCGATCACACCGCGCGAATAAACAGACATTCAACTCACTTTTCTGGGCCCAGTTTCAAAATCATACCACCTTCATTTGAGGGTCGTAAACATGTGAAAAGCTTACAAAAACATTTATTTTTTCTTTCGCATTGTTCGTAGGATTACGCCAAATTTGTAAGTCTTAATATGATCGGATTTTGCTAGAGTGACACTTCCGACCTGAAAGTTATGGTTGTCATAAATAAATAAATAAATAAATAAAATAGAAATAGAACCTACAACAGCCATAAACTATTACACAAAGAACCTCAAAGAAAACTTGATTTCAGCGGGGTCTGCACAATTTGCTTAGTATCCCATCGTTTTCATTTCAGTATTTCATTTTATTTATAATTTTATTTTATTTGGCAACCCGGATAGAAAATTTTACAGGACACTGCTCATACTAATAGATAAAAGATATCCCAACTTCCGTAATCTTTTGGCCCTGCTACTCTGAATCTGCTCTGCTCGGCGTTTTATTACACAACGCTTGACTTTTTCGAGTTTATCTGTTTCAGGCACCTCAACATTTCGGGCATACTTTCTCGCCTGAATCAACGCCATAGGCTCGTCATAAAGTTGTTTAAAACTGAATACTTTCGTTCTCAGCCCATATTCTCATCATATTAAAACATATTTCTTTCATAGAATGGAAAATCTACGTCTGGAGTTAACATGATCTGCTTGATATTAGGCTTATCGCTTTTACGTTTTTATTTTAATTTATTTATTCAATGATTTTTTATTTTTATTTTTTTATATTTTTTTTTCTTCCTTACCCCATTAAAATCCATTGAAAACAATCGACAAATATCACTTCGCCATTATAAATATTCTGGTAGCTATGACTACTGCTTCCGCGTCATGATCAATCGCACCAGACTTCCGCGATTACGTAACAGGTGGCCATCTGTTTTCGGCAATCTGTTTTATCTAATAAACAACGGATTTGCGGGATCTAGCAAACATGACAGTGTTATCAATTATGTGTGTACGGAATAATTGTGAGTGGATAAATATAATTTTTACGATAGTTATACAATTATTCAAACATAAATTTGTTGACATTTTCGAACCATTATTATTATTAGTAGTAGTATTATATCTTGATCATTTTTTCTTCTTCTTCTCCTTGTTTTCTTTTCTTCTATTATTATTATAATTATAATTATAGTTATTATTATAATTCACATCTATTATTATTATTATTATTATTATTATTATTATTATTATATTCTTACTGAATAAAAAAAATCTCAGAACTTTATGTGTTCGAAAAATATTGGCGCTCATTAAATTGTTAAACCCTCATTTTGTTATTTAGTTAACATTTCTGTGACAATAGAAAAGTTTTTATTCGCCATTTCTGACAAATGAAGTCACATTTTTTTAATCTATAGAAAAATCCAAAACACAACTTTTCCTATTCATAAGCGGTTGGCTTTTAAAATGTAATGCCGTTGCGAGATGATATTTTATAATAGCGACTGTTACCGACGTGTGTAAAGAGGACTGCTAAAATTCGAATGCTAATCAGTCTTCGCTGTTCTTTTGTGCAAAGGACATGACGGAAGGGGGGGGGGGGGCAAATTGAACATTTCCTCTTGACTAACTGATCTTTTTCAACTGATAATGTTTGTTCAGTCGAGGGATCTGCTGGACTGAAGAACAAGATCGGACATGTGCCGCCCATAAGGAGTCGAATCCCCAACGCATGAAAGGCGAGCACTGAGTCCACAAGGTGATCAGGAAATGAGCCGCGACTCGAGAAAACCAACAATGTGGTTGTGCGCCCAGCGCAGACTCAGATCAGCCTGGGCATCCGCCCAGTCTGATCAGAGTCTTCGCTGTCCGCATGAAGATAGCCTAGTACCTTAGCTACCCTTTGAGCGCTTAGCGAAGAGTCTGATCAGCCTGGGTGGATGCCCGGGCTGATCGTAGTCTGCGCTTGGCGCACAACCACATTGTTGGTTTTCTCGTGTCGCGGCTCAAATCAAGAATTTATAATTCACGTAAATGGTGCTTTATGCGTGTGAACAAAAATAAAATAAATCAATGAACAACAACGTTGGCACATGCTCTTCCTGATCGGAATCTTCCAAAAAAAAAAAAAAAAACGCAGACCGACTGGACGGACCGATAATTGATTACTAATCTTCAAAACCGCTGGTCAATAGTCTTGTGAGACTCTGCGGACACATGCACGTTGATCTAAATCTATGCTGTTTGCTCAGGCAGCAGGATACATTCGCATGCTATTCGAATAGAGCCAAGCTTATACAAATAGTTTTTGCCGAGAGGACTGTTAATTGAGCCCGTGTATCAGTGTTCTACACATTAGCCTAGAGCCAAGTCAAAAAATCCAGCTTATTTCTTATTAGATTCATACAACTAGTCTACTCTATAATAGGAGGAGCAGATTTTATTTTTATAGAATGGATCAGAGAAAAGAGGTAAAACATTTTCAAACTTCGCCCTCTCCGCCTCCCCTCTCTCCCAACTCTCCTATGGGGACTTCTTCAGCAGTTTGCTCCATTTTAAAGATGGAAGAGTGACAGAGTTTCTTCCCCTAGTTTCTATATACACAATTCCGAGACTCTAGCTAGGTTATATAGCTATGCAGTGTTGGGCGGGGGGGGGGGGGGTGGAACTATGGGGGAAAAGTGGCTCTATGAGGTCCGGACACTCCACTATATCGACGTCCTTCCTATCCATTTTTCCGGGGGTGGTAGATGGGGCGATGGCGCTGGTTATAACTTTTAATGCCGGAGCGTCCTACTTATTTGGATAAAAGTAGGGCAAGGGCCACTGTGCTTTTAGTAGGTGCGAGCAGGGCGTTGTTTAGACATTTTTTCTCTCTCGTCTATCAGTTCTTTTCTTTCTCCCTCCCTCTGGGAGACGGCCCGATATAGACCGAAATCTTGTCTCAAAGGGCCATTACACCCAAACCAATCAACCAACCCAAACCAATCAACCATACAATCAAGGCTCCCACTTTATCCTGCGCATAACCACACAGTTCCCCAAATAGAGCCCCACTGAATAACAGACTGTTCCCCAAAATGGATCCCCATTGAACAAAAGACAATAATATACAAAGCGGCCAGTGAGCTTGACACAAGAAAACAAACGAAGTGGCATGTTCACCAAAGGAGGACCCATATCAGCCTGGATGTCCGCTCAGTCTGCTCAGAGACTTCGCATGTGCTTATTTAAGGGCAGCTATGGGTCAAAGCTACCTCAATGCCGACAGCGAAGGCTATGATCAGACTGGACGGATGCCCAGGCTAATCGGAGTCTTCGCTGGGCGCACATGCCACTGTGTTCGCTTTCGCGTGGCGCGGCTCATTTCTGTCAAATTCAATTGATTATCTAATGTCAAAACGTACTGTAAACACTAGGACATATTTACCCTAAATCTGACATGGTTAATTTTTTTTTTTTTTTTGTAACAGTATTCCAGTCATATCGAAACTACGTGAGGCTTATTATAAAAAAAATTGTATGCAATAGATTCCATGTACGGTCGGTCAGAATACTGCATCCTGCCAGATTCGAGCCCGGGACCGGTAGATCACCAGGTCGACGCTTACCCTGTCCGATACCGTGCCTCGCCTAAAAACTCTTGCAAATTAAAAATGTTATCTATTTTGTTCTAACATATATGCTTGTTTTGTTTGTTTTAATTTTTATATCAAACTTCTGCTGATCAGCACTAACTAACAATTTTGACGATTTTCTAGTGTTGCGCAGGCGGTTTTAACGTCCTTTTAATCAGTTTTTCAGTCATTTCCAGACGATGGCAGAGTGCTTATGAAGAAGCGTCCTTTAGATTCTAACAGAATCTCGCCTCCAGCGGGACTTGAACGTGTGACCCCCGGTTATCCGAATTCGAAGGCACGAATAGCTCGGCCATGCTCACTTTCGGGCCGATGGGAGAGAATAAGTAAGATGGAGATTATGTAAGAAAAACCAGGTCCATGAGAATCGAACCCGTTACCTGTAAATCATGAGGACAGCTTTTATCCCTCTCGGCCAACAGTCAACACGACAGCGTTGCAATAGAGCTATTAATAACAGTATTGCTGAATGGGGAGGGGCGGGGTTAAGGGGCCGCTTGTGTGTGTGTGTGTGTGTGTGTGTGTGTGTGTGTGTGTGTGTGTGTGTTGGGGTCGGGAAGGGGTTGAAAAAGGGGCTACATCCAATGAAGCCAATTTGTTTTGGTATTTAATGCATTGACGGTCCTTGCAACAACGGCTGAATTACTTCGGGTCAGAACTGCATTTGAGTTTCACGATAAAATTCTGACCACACAGCGCAGTCGCGCCAACTGATCAGCTTATTACTAATGCACCGTAATACCCTAAATTTCTTGACAGAAGTGATAGATCAAAAGCGTATACCCAATTTTGTAAGAGCAGTCTGATAAGGGTTTACACACTGTTTTGATAAATCGGCGAATGTCCTAATTTCGAAATAATTACGTAAATCGATATTTGGTGTCCCAACATTTTTAATCTAGTCACCCCTATCAGTGTTAATATACTGTGTCAAAAAGTTCCCATATACACAGATACATGAAATTCTATGTTGCCATGGCAACGAGAGGAGTTATGAACATTTAAGTTTTATTGGCATTAGAAGAGTATCCATGGGCTTGCCTATTGAACAGATTTGTTCGTGTTGGCTAAGAGGCTAAGCGGGGAGGAGGGGGGGGGGGGTGCATTGGTGGAAGGGTGCGTGAGTGGGGAGGTGTAGTGGGAGATCCAATGTTGAAACAACTTTGAGAGGCTTGGGGTGTGCGTGAGTGGGTAGGTGATGTGTGAGATCTAATGTTGAAACAACTTTTACCCAACGTTGTTATTTTTGTATCAACTTTGATTTACCTTCATGTGGTTAAACTAACGTGGATACAACGTTTACACGCTTAAACGCTGTGTGCCTGCTGGGTTGCAGATCTATAAGAAATACTGTAGTAAGTCTGAATGGACAAAATGAAGAAACAAATGAATTTGCACCATGCTGTCCGTGCATGCGTAGGACGGTCAACGGTTGCGCTGTTTTAGCCGATAAACGACATGAATCAGGCCGGTGTATGCGCAGTCCATTCAGCGCGAGCGCATTTCGGTGCGCTCATGCAGTCTGATCAGCGCATGCGCAGTCTATTCAGGCAATGACAAATTGGCAGTAGAAAATGTTTAATAACATTTTTCTTGGAGATTGACGCGTCCTGGCCAGCGTAAGTGTAGTCTCTTCAGGAGAACTTAGTCAGTGCATGCCCCTTCCAATCCGCGCATGCGCTGTACGGTCAACGCATGCGCAGTCTTCGGTTGTCGACAAATAGCATGCAGCCTAGCCAGCCATGCGCAGTCCATTCAGCGCATATGAAATTCGATCTGCACATGCAGTCTGGTCAGCGCATACGTTTTGGCCATGACTGAAATCGGCTGTAGAAAATGTCTATCAGCTAGGGTAAACTGTTTATTCCAAGCACTGTCTGATCAGGTCATGTGCAATTTGCAACTTGCCCGGGCATCCTGTTCAAAAGCGCGGAGTGATCTTAGCCTTGGCCATTTAAGTAGTTTTGTTAAACGCATTAATTAAGGTCTTTATGGGTACAGCTTCATGTTTTCCACCATGTTCATACTAGGGAGCAACTTTCGAGTCTTCCTGTATTCACTTTTTTTCCTCCCGAAGGAAGGCTCCCTTTTCCTTAGGGAGCAAATTCTTTCCTTAGAGTTAGAAATGGTAGTTATCTTCCCGTAAAAATGTACCCAATTAGCTTAATACATCTTTGTATATGCCAGAATCATGGCCTTGCACGCTCTTAGTATCAGTTCTAAAATGCATACTGGGAGGACACTAGACGCTTTCAAATGCCGAAAACAACTTGAAAACTTCACTTCTGAAATTCGGCTTTTACCTTGACTTTTTTACCCGTCCTGCTAATCTTACCAAACAAGCAGGGCCAAAAGAAATATATGGGATAAATGTGCAATAGAAAGGAAGAAAAAGAGAAGGAAATAGGGAAAAATCTGTAGCAAAATCGAAAAAAAAAGAAGAAAAAAAAAAAAAAAACAAGTCCGTGCGCAACTTTATTGGTAGGGTGACCCCTGCGCCGTGACCTCTGACGTCATGAGGACAACAATTGTCATTTATTGTGAAGCTAAATATGTCTTCTATAGATTGTACATTCGATTTTACTCATCAAGTAAGCAAGTCAAAATTTAGGGTCAAATATTCTACCCCACCCCCTTTTACAACGATTTTCTTGAAACCTCTGGTCGTCGGATAAAGAACTAATTGCCAATATACTGGGCATCAATGACCCTGAAAATGACATAAACGCCAGCTCCCTTCCCCCTCTCCCTCATGAAGTATGATTATCAAGCCAGCTACGCCCAGGCCTCCCACCCCTGAAGACTCCTCCTTCCACCCCCACCCCCCGTGGGCGTAGCTGGCTTGAAGACCCCTCCTTTCACACACCCAAAACGCACACACTTTTATGGCAAATGTATCTAATGGAATGCAGTTTCCCCAACTGGGGCCTCAATTTCAAAAACTGCAACTCAATAGATGGTTACCGGTGACCAACACTTCCTCTAAATATTGGGTCATTTTCTCGAAAAATTATATGACATGTTTTATGTGGGTGTTTATTTTTTAAGAAAAAAAAAATAAAAATAAAACCCCGCCTACTCACCCACACTGTAAAAAAATCTGTAGATTTTACGGTAGAATAACTGGAAACCGGCTGCCAGTCCTTTTCCCGTTATTTTTACGGGCGTTTGCCTGTAAGACATTGTTGGAAATCACGAAATGGAAGTTTTATGCTAATTTGGCGCACTCGAAAATAACTTTGTATTGTTGAAGAACTATCTGACCAAAACGACACCTGCTCTATTCTGTCCCACTCTGCTTGATGATTCCTGCCATTTTTCGGGCGCCCGTAGAAATAACGGTAAAAGGTCTGGCAGCTGGTTGCGAGTTATTTTACCGTAAAATCTACCGTTTTTTGCAGTGCAGGCTGGTCATTCAGGCACAGTCTGACCTGGATCTCACATCTGAGCCGATCTGTACATTTGTATAGGCTGGTCAGGGCGTGTGTTGCCTAAGATGCGTTCTTCTCACGGCAGGTCAGAAGTTCTGCACAATGTTAAAACTGCCTGAGGCATATGTGGACTCCGCATTCTACAACCAGTCTCAGGAGCTCCGGTAGCTCAGTAGGTTAAGCGCTGGCCTGCTGACCTAGCAGTCGCGGTTTCGATACCCGCTTGAGGCGAGAATCTCTTTGTAAACGGAGCTCCATCGCACACAGCCTTATACTACCATCCTCCCATCGTCCTGATATGACTGAAATACAGTCGAAAAGGACGTAAAATCGCAAGTCATCCATACATCCATACGATCAGCATCTGTATTGGCGTTGATATGGCAGAAAGAGACTGCAAGGGTAACGATCGACAAAAAAGTGCCAAACTTTTTTTTCATTTGAAATTCTTGCTACTCGTAAGGCTAAAAGAAATATGTCATTTATTTCATACACACGTGTGCTTTAGAACGTTGTTATATACTTCCCAAATTGCGAGCGTGCGTATTTGCGTATGTGTATTTTAAAGCTATATATTGCACCATATAATAAAGTACTCAGATTATTGAATTCCGGGGAGTAGGTTGGGCGCTAGCCTGCTGATCTAGCGATTTTGGGTTCGAGACCCGCTGGAGATGGAAATTTTCCAACCGTAAACGGAGACCAACTGCACACGGTCTGTCTTTTTCACCCCCTATGGTCTTACATGACTGCAATGTCGTAAATTGCAATTCATGACTGGGAGCGATGGGGCGGGATGGGGTGCGTAGTGGCTCTCTGAGATCGGAATATTCCACTGCATTATCGTCTTTTTTACGAATAGCCATTTTCCTGGAAAAGTGGCGAGGACAACTTTCTGACAGATTATGATGCAATGAGAGAGAGAGAGAGAGAGAGAGAGAGAGAGAGAGAGAGAGAGAGAGTAGGGCACTGCCTGACTGGACTATTCTGGATCTCTGGATCGTGAAGCATTTTATCTTGTCATAAAGACAGAAAAAAAACTTGATTAGTATCTATGATAATTCTGCCCATTTTGGTAAATTTACAAAAGAAAAAGCTAATGTAAATAATAATAAAAATAATAATCATTATAATGATAATGGAGCACTGTCTCTGTTTGATAAAGATAGAAAAATAATTATTTTTATGATAATTTTGCCCGTTTGGTAAATTGAAAAACGAAAAAAAGTTGTATCAGCGACAACACCATCACCAACAACAATAACAACAATAATAATAATAATATGATAATAATTTCATAATGAGATCTTTATAGAAAAATTAAAAGGTGCATGTTGTCTCGAGGGGTCAGGTGATTAAATCCGATTATCGACTGGATTCTGTAACAAGCAAATTCGACGAATTTATGTCCCCCGCCTTGGAAACTAGGTCTCCACTGTATATACACTTAAGTGTTTGAGCTGGAAAAGCGGCTAAGTTAAAAATGTGAAAAAAGTAATAAAAAAATATTGTGAGGATTATATCCAAACCACATGCATATCTTCAGACCATGATCAAAACGCCTGTGAAGTTTCAAAGGAATTGGCATAAAACTGTAGGAGGAGTTGCACACACAAGGTACCAACTATCTATTCACTTTGATAGTAAAAATGTATGAAAAATGGCTGAGTTCAATTTGCGAAAAAAGTAATACAAAATAATCTCAGGATTATATCCAAACCACATGCGTATCTTCAGACAATAATCAAAACACCTGTGAAGTTTCAAACGAATCGGCATAAAACTGTATGAGGAGTTGCGCACACAAGGTACCCACTGTCTAGTCACTATGATAGTAAAAACGCCTAAAAAATTACTAAGTTCAACTTGTGGAAAAAGTGACAAAAAAAAATCTCAAGATTATATCCAAACCACATGCGTATCTTCAGACCATGACCAAAACACCTGTGAAGTTTCAAAGGCATCGGCATAAAACTGTATGAGGAGTTGCGCACACAAGGTACCTACTATCTAGTCACTTTGATAGTACAAACGCCTAAAAATTACTAAGTTCTACTTGTGGAAAAAGTGACAAAAATAATCTCAGGATTATATCCAAACCACATGCGTATCTTCAGACCATGATCAAAACACCTGTGAAGTTTCTAAGGCATCGGCATAAAACTCTTGGAGGAGTTGCGCACACAAGGTACCCACTATCTAGTCACTTTGATAGTAAAAATGCCTAAAAAATTACTAAGTTCAACTTGTGGAAAAAGTAACAAAAAATAATCTCAGGATTATATCCAAACCACATGCGTATCTTCAGACCATGTCCAAAACATCTGTAAAGTTTCGAAAGAATCGGCATAAAACTGTAGGAGGAGTTGCGCACACAAGGTACCTACTACATTAGGGGGACGGAAGGACGGAAACAAGAACGGAAGGACGGAAGGACGGACGGACGGACGGAAGGACGGAAGGACGGAATGCCGAAAACTATGTCCCTCCGCTTTTCTTCGAAAAGGCGGGGGACAATACCCTAAAACTGATTTAACAGCCACATCCTGCAAATTGAACCGAAATAGGTAAAATATCCTGATGAATAATTATTTGGAAAAGATATTAAACAACAAATATAAGTTTTCAAGAAAGAAGCAGCAGCAAAAATAAAATATAGATAAAAGACAAACTCTTGAAACTAATGACACATAGATGAATAGAATATAAAATTGCTTAGCTTGTTATCGACAGAAAAATAAATAAATAAATTCGTCCAATAATTGTCGCTCCGCTTTTACAAGTTACCATTCCATTTAACGATGATAATTGGAATGGAATGGTCTGAAATAACGGTGCATTCCACGGCGCTCCCGCGTCATTCAAAGGGTATTACCGGGGCGGTACCATTTCATCTACGTGGCGGTAGCGGTGCACTCCACCGGGAAGCTTTAATGTTGCCTGTAGAGTAATTTTTTACTGTCATTTCCTCCCTTGAGACCAATGATGGAACACGAATTAAATTGTAGGAATATTCCTACGATTTGGCCTGATCTTTCACTTATTCAAAAGATGTCATCTTCGATCAAATGTAGGAATATTCCTACAATCTGGAAGATCTGTTTTGAAATTGGATTGAACTAAACTGGGCGTAATCTCAAGAATGTAGGAACATTCCTACAATCTAAATGACGTGGAATGTATGTGGATTGAACTCAAATTTGGTCGTATGTTTTTAACCTTGAAAAATGAGCAATTACAAAAATGTAGGAATATTCCTACGTTTTGTAAAATATAAGTAGAAACATTATTCCCTCATTGCATTTTCTGCAGTTTGAAAAAAAACAACAGCGATGGAACAAAGAATAAATTGTAGGAATATTCCTACAATCTGACAGATGTGGGTTGAATTATTATTAAACTAAACCTTATTCCTTGAAAAAAAGATATTCTTCAAAATGTAGGAATATTCCTACGATTTGTTTGGATCTTTCATTTATTGAAAATATGCATTTGGTCAGATCTTTCATTTATTGAAAATATACCATCTCCAAAAATGTAGGAATATTCCTACAATTTGTTTGGAGCTCCCATTTATTGAAAATATGCATTTGGTCAGATCTTTCATTTATTGAAAAAATACCATCTCCAAAAAATGTAGGAATATTCCTACAATCTGAAAGGTCTATGTTGAAATATGAATGAACAAAATTGGTCGTAATCTCAAAAATGTAGGAATATTCCTACAATCCGGAAAATGTGGGAAGAATGTGAATTGAGCTCAGTTGTGTCTTATTTTTTTTACAAATGAGCAATTTCCAAATTGTAGGAATATTCCTATGATTTGTAATATAGAGTTAAAGCAATTATGTCCTATTTGCATTTTTTCTGCAGTTAGGAAAAATGATGATAGATCAATATAGTTATAGCTGTTCGTTTTAAAAGAACTTTGATGGTTCATGAATGAATGAAATTGTAGGAATATTCCTACAATTTGATGATATCAGTTGAGCCATAGCAAAACCAGGGCTGGTAAAGTGTGATTTCGGCCACCCCAAAACAAGGCTTCTAGGTAACTATTTTCAATGATGCTCAATTTTGCACTTGCTATTTAGCACTTTTTACAGTCCAAAAACCTGCATTTTCAGTGCATAAAAGGACATCTCGTGGAGATGTCCTTTTTATTTTGGATTCACTTTTAAATAATCCTCTTTAAGCGGGAAACTGGCCTCATACTTTGTTAACGTGGTTTAGTTTGTTTGTTTGCATTCAGGATATATAGCATGTATATCTAATTCTGGTCCGACATCCATATTAGGACCATAAGGAGGCATTTCTACCGTTCCCTGTACTTAAACTAATCATCCAGTAAGTCCATCATGCACTTTTCAAACAGAGTAGACACAGAGCATGAGTCCGATTCCAGATACATTTACATCAACAAAAATAGGATTCGCTTATTTAAGGTGGACGATCCCGCAAGAACTCTGTTTTGCTTGTTTAAAAAACAAACAGAGTTATTGTTCATCATCAAATCAACTGACTGTGGAGTATATACAGTTATAATATACACTTACAATATCTACCGTAAAGATCCTAAGTTTTCGGGCACATAGGTCTGTACAAACAGTGGAAACTGAGATCAGACTGTTCCTTAGGAACCAGAATGATCAAGATCTTCACAGTTTTCATTCCATCTGCGCATTTTTGTCGACATTACTCTGTGGTATAACCGAATAACAGGAAAATAAATAATAGGGCAAGGACCGGCTGTGCTTGCAGCAGGTGCAGAATTTGGGCAGTCTGTTTTGGGGATATTTTGAACTTAAACATTGTTTTTCTAGGAAACGAAACGGTGAAATGTTTTTTTTTTTTTGTTTTATTCTTTAACATACGATGTAAGTTTTACTAAAATAATATGCATAAGCATGCCCCATCGATTGATGATATTTTTCATGACGTTTTTCATGAAATTCAATTTTCTGGCATTTTTTCAAAGAATGTAAAAATATACTTACTAACAAGAAAACTGCAATTTTTTGTTATCAGTTTGTTTCAAATATCCTATATTACAGATTATATGATTTGCTGAAATGAAAGTGCATTCATGTGCTAGAGATATGAATTTTAATGGAAAATGTGTAAAAAAAAGTATGTAGAAATACAAAATATTGTTTTTTAGGAAAACAAAACGGTGAAAATTGTTTTTTTTCTTACCCAAATGTTTTATAGCTCTTTGGGTTATTTAGACGGTATAATGGTTTGAATGCCCCGCCAATATTTCTATTCAGTATTCGTCTACCTTAAATGAACAACACAATTGATGAAGTTCAACGTTTGTGCACAAAGCCTCTGCATTTGGAAGGCCTTAAGCACATGTATAATTCACTTTCATTAGAATGAAACCGTTAAATATTGTATTGGAGTAGACAAGCTTCCTAAGCTTAAAAGCAGATTTAGATAAGCCTGCTGTTTGTCTGGTTAGGGGCTACAGAATAAGATATACGTGTACATTAAAGTGTTTTCCTGCCACCTTTCTATGGCAAGAGAAGTTTCGCGACTTCCTATGTATTTGCTGCTTGTGGCAACCAAGATCTTTCAAAACGGAATCTAAACTTATAGAAAAGAACCTTTGAAAAGGAATCAAGTCTTAAAGGAAATTACTTTCTGAAAGGAATCAACATTAAAAAAACAACTTTCTAAAAGGAATCAACACTTAAAGGAAAGAACTTTCTAAAAGGAATTTTATAAAAAAATGGACACTTAAATAAAAGAACTTTCTAAACCGAATCAACACTTAAAGGAAAGAACTTTCTAAAAGGAATCATCACTTAAAGGAAAGAATCAACAGTTAAAGAAAAGAACTTTCTACAAGGAATCAACAATTAAAGGAAAAAACTTTTACAAAGAATCCACACCCTAACATTCTAAAAGGAATTAACACTTAATGGAAATAACTTCCTATTAGGAATTTACACTTAAAGGAAAAAAAATATTTTTAGAGGAGCAAATTCTTTTTTAAGAGTTGATCCCTATTGCAAAAGCAGATAGAAATAAAAAAAGGTAAGTTGTCTTTCCTTAAAATGTATCCGTTATATAACGCTGATTAGATATATTTCTGACCAAAATATCGGCTACCCTAGCGTAATTTACACTTGTTATCGGCACAAATAACTTCATTGAAAAGAAGTAAAAAGTATGCAAAGACCAGGAACTGAAACAATCAAAATCCAAATCCAGCCCTCAAACCATAGTTGGAAACAACTAAGATTACAAATAATCAAGATACAGAGAACATATGGCCAACCGAGTGAGCAGCTTGTTCCCAAAAGGTGGCCACTCAGCAACCCAAACCGAACCAAAAATAATAATACCATACATAAGGTAAAACATCACAGAAAGTCTGACACCAAAAACAGGCAACAAAGAACAACAACAGAACTACCGCCTTGGAACAGTGTTGCTGTTAAATTTGAATTTTAAAGCCATAGTTGACTGTAAAAAATATTCAAATGTATTCCAGGACAAGCATTTCTTTATGGAAATGTTGCGCTATAACCAAAATGTGGTGGTGCTATTGTGATGACTACAGGACTCATTTTAAAACCAGTTATGCAGATAAGTGTGAGATATGCTTAATGAATATTCAGCCTTACACCTCACGCGTATTTGAGACATTTATTTGTTTAATCATATTTTCCCGTATTAATGAGATGTTAATTGTTTTTTTTTTACATTTTTCCTGAAACTTTTGATTCTGCAGCTGCTTATCTCTTTCATGCATTAGAATCATAATGGCAAAATACAGCCAAAACACTGCCAAACATTGTATTATTCCTTTCAAACTTCGCTTAAGAGCGCCAATTCCAATTTTGCCGTTGCAACTTTGTTTAACACTGCAGAACCCTCCCGTTTTTTCAGGTCACATCCCCATCCCATGAAACAAAATTGCCGTTTCCAGCTTTGCATTACACTGACGAGACAAAAAAAAATACTCTATTCGGTCTCCGAGAACGTTGTCCAAAACCACCGATTAGACAACTACACACATATGTTATATCTTTAAAGGACTATATCCATTTCTCTTATGCGAACAGTGTAGACGCTGATCGGAGACCGTTGCTTGCGGCGTCTGATGTAGGTTTGCACTGTTTCACTGTGTCGCAAATTGGTTATGCCTAGTGGACTCTTATACGCCACAATTTTGGCACTTGCACTTCAATACTATGTCTTAGAGGCAATGTTATTATATTTTAAGTTATTAAATGCATACTGTGCAGGACCTGATTAAATGCCGCCTTTTCGCTAATTAAAATTGTGAAAATATGAAGAATATTAGCATGGTAAAATGGAATAATATTGCAAAGAAAGAAGAAGGAAAAACTCACCTCAGCATCAGCAACAGTATTCATCATTACTATTGTATGGATATTATGTTCCCTGACAAGAGCCCAAAAGTCAGACTTAGTATTTTCCAAGGGCATCTGTGTTAGTATAAGTGCATTTCGTTCTTTGTAACTCTGTAAGTACAGAAAAAGAAGTGAACTCACTTTGCTCCATAATACCAAAAATATTTGAAATTTCGTCTACCATTAAATATATACGAGGGATGATCAAGAAGTTCCCGGAAAAGTTCTGTATTCTCTTTACTGTTTTACTTTCTTCAATGAAATTTCACACTATCCGACTTTAATGTAATTGTAATTCAGATCATACAAAACAATTGACTTATGTCTATCCAGTTTCATGCACGCGCCACCAACGTAACGACCGGTAACGTGACCCGGCCCAACTAACGTTACGTTGCATTTTTATCGTTCTTGATAACAATTTCTGAACGTTGTTTATCTATGAAATGTATGTAGTAACGTTAATTCATTCGCCTAAACTTAGAAATTTGCATTTTATCTTGGCGTTCATAACTTTTTTGTAAGTTGTTTTGATCCTTTTAACGAAATGATGTCTTATTCCAACGTGCCCTTTAAAAATAAAATGTGTGGGGGTGGGATAATTCAAGGACAGATAATTTGCATTACGTTATAAAATTGAATTGTTATGATCAAGTTTCAGGAGCAGTAGATAATGGCGATTCGTTATATATGTGATGTACCCTTTCAGTCGAACTATTCCACCAATGCGACAACGCAATCTGATATCTGCAGCAGCATTAGCTGTCTATCAAAAGTCTTAAATCAAGCAGCAGCAAGGCTACATCAGCAGGCTTTGTCAAAATTCAGCCATAGTCTTAAGATAAGTCCTTTTGTATAAGTAGCTTCATGTATCACGCTATTCTAAATGCTGCACATGGTAATAACTTAATATGATCTTAATTATGACAAAGATGGCCGATACATCGTTGCTGCTGGGTGAGATGGGAATTTGCCGGAAGTTCATTATGCTGCCAGGTTCAGGCTATTTCAGGTTATGTTGCCGTATTGCTGGAATGGTTCAACTGAAAGGCATAAATCATATATCTAACGAATTGCCAGTATCTCTAGTTTATGAAACCTTATCATAACACTTCCGTATTATAAGGTAAAGTAAGGTATCTGCCCTTGAAATACCCCACCCCACTAATTTACTGATTAAAGGTCACGTTGGACTTAGCAATCATTTCGTAGAAAGAATCAAAACAACTTACAAAATTTGTAATGAACATCAAGATAAGATATATATTTTTAAGTTTATGTAAAGTAATTCATGTTTACATTAATAATTTGTGAGTAAGCAACGTTCGAATTTTGCTATTAGAAAAGATAAAATGAAACGTAACGTTAGCTGGGCCGGGTCACGTTACCGGTCGTTACGTTGGTGGCGCGTGCAATAAACTGGTTGGACATAAGTTAGTTGTTTTGTATGATATGAATCACAATTACATTAAGGTTGCCTGGTGTAAAATTTTATTGAAGAAAGTAAAATAATAAAGGGCGCACAGCACTTTTCCGGGAACTTTTTGATCATCCCTCGTACAATAGATCCTATTACGGGTTAAGGTAAAACAAATGTTTTATATTATTTTATATATATATTGTACGGATTTTTGATGGCGTTTTTTTTTTTTGTAATATTCGTCTGTGTTTAAATGGTGTTTGTTATCGAAAATGTAATTTTCCGTTCTGTCTTTTGCATTTCTTATCTCTTCTTGATAGGCTGTGTTTTTTGACTGTGGCCTTTCCTGGATATCTTTTATATTTTACCGTCCGTCTTTGTGATGCTTAAAGTGAAGCGCTGTCTTGGGTCCATGGCTTCATGCAATATTAAAGCAGATATCAGGGAACTTAGATTTCATTTTCTTTATTTTGACGTCGTTGGATATGTGTCTGTATGCATGCGGCAGAGGGGGAGCGGGTGGGTGGTTAATGAAATATGACATTTTCGTATAATCGATTTTTTTTCTCTCTCTTTTTATATTTTGAAAATATTCCGATTCAGTTTCGATTATTTCAAAACTGTAATAATAGACAGATGCTAATGTTGCAAAGCTCTTGATTGCAACAGATATGTACTATGTATAAACTATGTGATTCTCTTTATATTGACTTTGAAGATTATTGACCTTAATGTCAGAGTCTAAAAAGATTATGATCTGTGTCATTACCATTCATATGCCCTGAGTGGTATATAAAAATTGCTCATTTGAAGAACAATTAAATGACTCATATCCCATGAAAGAAAAACATAAGTTTACCTGCAAGTCAGACTTATCTTGTCTTTTGGAGGTAAATACAATACGTGTGTAACAAGCCTCGAGGCCATCTGCCGGGAAGACCTGAAACCTTGGCTTTTTGCTTGCTTTGTTTTGATTTGTGTGCTGTCTCCGTTTTATTCATTTTCCGTTTGGTGTTTATGACATACTATGGTACGAGGATCGTCCAAAAAGTTCTGTCACTGGACTCATAACTTTGCTCACAGACGTGATAGCTTACCACGGTTTGCAACAATCAAAAGAACAATCTTTTATCTTTATACTGATATGAGGTAAATGGTGAAAACATGCCATCTGGTTTAGTAATAAGCTCAGATACTGACCTTATAGTTGACACTTGCCTATTTTCACCAATTTTGTTTTTCTGCTGGCTTGCTTCATGCTGCATATCTCTTCAATTACATATCACAGGATTCTGAAATTTTCAGGGTTGCTGTCTGTTGCATTTTGTGGGACACTACATAAAAATCAGCGACTTCTGTCGATTATATGCGATGCAAACTATTGATATATGAAATATGGTGAAAAAAACAGTCACGTGATTTTCAAGGACCCACTGTGCCTTAATTTTAGGGATCTTTTCTGAAAATTTGATCGTGAACACATTGTCATGATCTACTGCAGTAAAGATATGCTTCAGAATTTAAAATATTATACGTTTATGAAGCTTTTGAACTTAGAAAATGACCTGATCTATTTTCCTATGGCGTTGTTTGCATAAACTTGAGATTACAAACTGCTGTAAACTCTTTAAAATGAACAGAATCATTTGGAGATTTTTTCCGTTGTGTTTATTAGCACCTGAAATATCGTAGGCACTGGGCAGCGATAATAGACATCCCTTCATTGATTATTACCGGAGTTGCATCTACTAATTTGCCAGTAGGGTGAGGGTACCCCTCTTTTCAAGCAGATTGTGAATGTTATGTCATTGATACAAGAATCAGTTTTTTTACAGCTATGTAATAAAAAACGTGGTTTTTGAATGGTTTCTATTTTAGGTGAATAGCACTTTTCGTTTTTGAGATATAAGCCAGTGACAGAACTTTTTGGATGACCCTCGTAACTGACTGTGTCGGTTCCTTTCGTTGCTTTTCATCTACGTTAGTGTTAACTGCTATGTTTCATTTTATTACTAAATCACAGCATGTTATATCACAAAGGGTTTATATAGTATGTATGAGTGTTCATGTATTATTGAATTTTTTAAACGGGTTGAGGAAATGGATGAAACATGAGCAATGCCTTATCGAGCATCTTATCGTTGGGTAAATCCAGTAATATTTTCGAATAAAATCAAGATAATGTTGTAATATGACCCACACAATTGCATTAGATTTGCGATCTTTGCTTCTAAACATTCTAATCACGAGTAAGGGATGTCATTGCATAACAGTAAACAACTTAAAATGCCATTACATCACGTTATGCGAACAAGTCAAGTTATCTGCAGGTATATTCTACAGGTGGGTTATCATATTGAATGCGTGACATTATAACACCCTCGTGCAACAAAGTGTTTTAATATCAGCCATTACATTGATAGTTAATGATTGTTTGCTAGTATAATTAAAAGCAGCAAATGTGTGGTGTTGAATTAAATGAGAAAATAAATGTTACTTACAGGTAGAACTACTGCATTTATGTATCCGTCTTTCGAAGCTCCTCCTAATGACGGCATGAATTCTGAAACTGTGATTTAAATCATCGTAGTTTTAAGCATTTGTCTGTTACAGCAATATTATATGTAGTATTTTACAATCAAATGCATAAAGGCAAACCACTTTAGTGATAAAAAAGAGCACTTTAATTTTATTGGCTTTGTTTGTTCCAAATCTTTTACGTAATAAATAGTCATAAAATCTGAGATACTTTTGAAATATTACCCTTAAGCTGATAGAAATATCTTGTTCAATTCAGATTTTCATAAAATTGTTTTGTGGCAAATCACAAATAAGAGGGATATTTCAGAAGTTTTTGAGCTGGGAATTTTCCTCGCCAACCGAACAACTAAGTGTCTGATGAACCAAAGCAGAACCAAGGGCGAGGGTTGATCTTGGTTGTTTTATGTGTTGTTTATTGCTATGTCTGTTATTGGCATATTGTTTGTAATCTTCACGCTAGCCCGTTGACTACCTACATAGGAAATGGCTGTTTATATGGCTGTCGCTGATGAGGTATTTGGTGATATCTAATTTTGTATTTTCTTTTTCTTACATGGCGTCTTGAGTGGGATCTGGGATTGAATGGTGTCAGTTCCAGAGAATTTTCCTATTTACTTTTTTCTTAAAAATCAGTGTGATATCTTAGAAACGCTTGAAAACATTTTAGACCTTATCAGTGTCCAGCTGAAAGATTGTAATTTTCATGCGAGGAAATTTGAATTACATCTGGAATGCTGCTAATCTACCTATGTCTGCTAGAAATCCTGCTGTGTCAGGATTTCCTTTCACTAACACATTTCATATAAAAAGTATGCTAATACGCCAACGACTTAAAAGGAGGAATTGGTAGTCCAGGGGAACTGAGGCTTGATTGTCAGAATCTCTTTTATAAATCAGGTTTAATGGCATTAACTCCCGGCATGTTAATGTTCTGGTTCTGGCACAGTTAGTCATCGGGTCAAATTTAATGCTTCTGCAGAATGTGTTAGTTTACAAGAATCAGTTTATGTTAGATTTATTCCCAGTTAGATGGTCAAAACAAGAACTATTGTAAATTCATGAAGAGCCAGCCCATGTTTGATAGATAAAGTCAGGAAAATTTAGGTCGACTTTTATAAAAACATGTAGTTAGGCCTAACTGTCGGTGAATAAAACACAGGTAGGTATGCAAAGTAAAAAATAGGCACTGAAGATGGTCTTCTTTTTTAGCATAATCAACAAGTTTTCTATAATTATTGTTATGAGGGTTTCACAGCTCATCAAGGCTATTGCCCCCTGACGTAGTCGAAGGGGACTATAGTAATGAGTTCCCTCCGTCTCACCGTCTGATTTTCTCATCGGATTTTCATGACACGTCCAAAATATTGTTACCGTATTATATCGAGTTTGTGATCGGACCCATTCTGCCAGAGTAACGGCCATTTATCTGTACATTTATTTATTTGTAAATTTTGTCAAATCGTGTGGCCACAACTCCTCCTTCAGGGTGCAACAAATTTTCATAAAACTTACAGAATATTTTTATCACAGTTTGATGTTAGTTATAATTTATAGGGGTAATGATAGGCCTTTCTGTCAAAGTTAAGTCCCTTTGTATATTTGATTAAATGTTGTTACTACAACTCCTCCTTTAGTTTTCAACCGATTTGTATGTAGGTGGTAATTTATTAAATAAACTCCAGTAAAATCTGTATGGACAGTGAAGTATCATCTGCGGTCAGTCAACTTGATAAAAATGTGTAATCAGCTCTCATCTTATATTAATTACAAAATTATATCAAAGTACAACTGATCTAACAACAATGTTGGCAAAACAATCTCTCAAATCATGTATAAAATTTTACATGAAATTGTTTTTTTTTTTGTTTTTTTAGGTGAAAGACTTTTTTTTTTAATTCTTAAATTTTATTTCTTAATTATAGTACAATACAACATTTCTAACTTATATTTACATGAAATTGTTGTTGTAACCTAGTCTGATGAGCTGCAGACCTTATCGGTAATGGCTTGTCCCTAGAGGCTAATACAACTTAATCAATGCCAGGTTTAACAGCCTTAAACTTGAAGTATCTTAGAGGCAGAAAAGACGACCAATTCCTCCCTTTAAGGTCTGATTTTCTTTTGCGTATTTATTTCACCTTTATACCACCTAGAATCACGGATTCAGGTTGTTTATTTCAGAAATGCTGACTGGATAATCTTGATTAGTAGTTAAAGCCGAGAAGAAGATTGAGAAACTGAACATAAAAGCAATGGCGACAATACTGGGTGGTGCAAAGACCTTCTGCTTGGCACGGCCCAACCTGTTTTGTAAATTGCAACGGCATCCCACGCTACATGAATGCTACTAGTTACTGTGTACACTTTAACTAAATGCCATTTGAAGCCATACATGTAATATTAGCTAACCCTTTGTATCAGTTCAGCGCTTATACAAGGTTTACAACTCAAACACATGCCAAAGTTAAAGGAGGTTCCTGTAGTTTTTTTATGCAGCAAAAATTTTATATTTTTTTTCTAAATTGTCTGAAAGCACTTATAATAAGGAAATTAATAAGTTTCACTGAAAAGTGTAAAGTATTAGATAAGTCGTGTTGTGAGGGATTCTTTAACTCTGCTTCGCACACCAGTTAAGGCTATTTTTTAACGCAAACCAAAACTAGATAATGCGGTTGTCGCCATGCTGTATTGCATTTTGGCATAGTATTAACCCATTCGCCATGCCAGGACTTCTAGAAGAGCTCACGACAAGAGAAAAATGACCTTTGGAGAATGACATCAGAAATCGTGTCTTTACAGATATATGACAAAATTATTTTTAGAACCGGAATTCCAACACATTGTGAAAGCAAAGGAAATAAATAAAAGAAAATGACGATTTTCAACAAAATCCGACTGTTCTCCCATTAGCAACAGATTCCAAAAACTAAGATTATTTAATACTATGCAGAAAAAGACAAAATTATTTTGTGAACAGAAGTGTTATTGTTTGTCCAGGAACCTACCTTTAAACAAGTAAACTAACAGAAATAATAATAAAAATACAAAATATTATACTACTAATATTAATGATAATAATTAGTTACAGCAATACTTATAATTCAAAAGATCTTATTATTGCTATTATTATTATTATTATTATAACAACAACAACTACTTCTACAAGTTATTATTATTATTGTAATTATTATTATTAGTAGTTTAATTGTTATTATTACTGACACAACAGACATAACTAACCAGGTAAGATGTTAGAATACCGATTCCGCTTTTTGTTTCTAACTTCTCGGGCAGAAATATACTGGTTTTCATCAGCAATCGGTGACATGTGTTTCAGCATCTGAAGTACGTACAAATCATCAAAGATAAAAATGATATATGTATATTTGGTAAATTGGGTAACAAATGTTAGAGCAAATAACATTCGTTACAGTTTTTTTTTCTCTTCATATTCGTCAAAATTCTTATATCACTGGGCCTTGTGCTTCAATTTCTTTTAATTTATGACTGAGTAAATATACGTATCTATTAAACGTGAAAGCAAAGTATTTACCCAACAACATTGATCTAATATGCTCAATCTAGATGGGACATTTATCAATATCAATCTCATAAGAAATCTCTCGGAATAAAAAAAATATAAATATAATTGTATTGTTAGCGAAGAAATTTAAGATGCATTATTACACTTGCAGAGGAAGCAGCTTTTTTAGTTTAGTTATTGCTTTCCCTCTCAAAAGGGCTCAAGACTTAAACGGGATGAATTTGCCCCTTCAAGAGAAAATCAAGTTCCTTTAGAATACACCATCTTCGGGAAGGTTTAAGCCAAATAGAGAGGCAAACGGAAAGTCGCTAAAGTAGTCCCTTTGTAAAAATTGTGGAAACACAGGAAGTTGTACATACACTTTTACGACGGAATTTAATCCAGACTAATAACATACTCCTCGACAAAAGTTTAGCATATTTGTATAGTAATTGTACCAGGATTATTTAAAAACCATAATAATTTCAATGTAACTTACAGTATGTAGATAAATGTTCTTTGTCATGAATTTCAATGCTTAGGCATTGTAAAAACATCCAAAATTTAAATTGATTTGAGTAAGCACTGCACAAAGCAAGCACAGAAATAGATGATCTAAAAATAACATTTTCAATAGAAAATTCCGTTTTGTTTTAATGATTATAAAAGCAGTAATTTTATAATCAGCAAAATATTAAGTGTTACAAATGTTTAATTGGTGTAACAGAAAATTCGCTTTACAACGATATTGTTTCTGCCCAAAATGTTTCTTTTGGACACATAGTTCCGTGTTTGTTTTCGTGCAGTTGATACTCACATTCGAATCAAACTGGCTAATTTTACGATGATTAATCACTGATGCTGATGATAGAATAAATTTACTTCCACAGAAAGTTAGAATTCAATTTTTATTATCTCTACTAATTTTGCTTTCTTATTTTTAAAACATGCTAAACTTTTGGCGAGGACTGTGCTTCTTATTGGTTTGAGCAACTATAAATGATTAAGATCCACAGAGGTATCTTACTATTGCGCACTCTGTCCACTGTAAAACGACTGGCTGAGACATTTGATCTCGATTTAAAACTATGTCTAATGAATCGCCACATAATAACAATTGCACTGAAGATTGCAATAGCTACAAGTTTTGTATCGTCTCTTAGATTAACAAAACTGCGTCAGATGTTTTTATCCTGCTATATCCCGTTTCATGTAACATTCAAGCATATGTACAATACTAATCTGCTCATTATTCAGTGAGCCGCGAAACGAGAAAACCAACAAAGTGATTGTGCGTCCAGAGCCACCTCAGATCAGCCTGGGCATCGGCCTAGTCTGATCAGAGTCTTCGCTGTCCACAGGGAGGTAGCTTAGACCCTTAGCTACCCTTTACTTGCACAGTAAAGACTCTGATCAGACTGGTCGGCTGCCCAGGCTGATCTGTGTCTTTGCTCGGAGCACAACCGCTTTGTTGGTAGTCTCGTGTCGCGGCTAAATTAATGTTGCTTACAGGCTGCTGTTAGTGCTCTTGTACTGTCAACAACTGATGCAACGAAATTGAAGATTATATATTTTTTTAAAGGCCTTCCAAACAAGCTATATTTAAAATCAGAAGCAAGAATGCTTTTCGCATAGTTCTTAAAAATTTTTCTGATAAAAATAAGAAAAAAACAAAAACATGATTAATGAATTATAATCGAAGAACCATATACAAGTAGGATAGAGTCGAGTAACTTCGGACAGCGGTTAAATTGGGACATACCATTGCAAACAGTGTACATCCAGACGAGATAGCTTATAATGAGCCGTCTCATGAGGATTTTCACTGTCTGCCCAGTTAATTTTGTTTAATTCCAAAAAACTGACATATAAAGGGAACAATGTCACTGTCCGAATTTACCCGCTGTCCGAATTGGCTCGACTTGACCCTACTTACGTCGTAAGTGCTTTGGATATTCCGCCTTCGTTTGACAGGGTCAACTTGCAAAAGTTCTCTGTAAACTTCTGGAAACTGAGCAGCTGGTATAGCCGACGATGTCAACATAAGGGCTTCTGTAAGAGCACTATGCAGGAATACGTATTGATCCTGAAAACGAACCGCATCATAATACTGGTAATGATTGGACTTTTTATTTATTACTGACCGTTCGGTCGAGGGCAGTATTTTTGCAGTAGTTAACTACCATTGTGTGTGCCTGCCTCCATTCAGACTTTGACTGTACATTAGTTACAGTAGACACGTGGCCGTGGCCATTCGCTGGGAAAGAACTGACCTCTGGCATTTCGTTTGCCTTTTAATTTCTGTCTTTTTTCTTTTACCATTTGGTAATTAGGGCAGGATGTGGTAGGCGCTTGTGTCGGTTCCTGATAATTGCCTTCTCATCTACTCTGCTTTATTGCAGTTGATGTTAAATTAACCGCGAACCGACACAACCAACAAAGTGGTTGTGCGCCCAGCGGAGACTCAGGACAGAGCCGACAAAGTGGTTGTGCGCACAACGGAGACTCTGGTCAACCGGGGCATCATCCAAGTATGATCAGATTCTTTACTAAGAGCTTAAAGGGTAGCTAAGGGTCTAAGCTACCTCCATGTGGACAGCGAAGACTCTGATCAGACTGGGCGGATGTCCAGGCTGATCTGAGTCTGCGCTGGACACACAAACACATTGTTGGTTTTGTCGTTTCGCGGCTAAATATGGTTTTCCAATATTCCATTTGTATTTGTTTTGTTTTCCTTTAAACTTGAATAGTTTGAAATCTAGCACCAAACTAGTTACCTAAATGTTTTAAACTTCTTTTTGTTAATATTACCTGTTGCCGTCTTAAGAAATATTAGGTTACCGATAGAAAGACGGAACGCTTTATCCTGAACCCGAAGACAAAGAAATCTAAAACCAAAACTATTTATTATGTATTTGCAGGGACATTTGTGAAAAATATCTATTTATTAAACATAATCGGGCTCAGACAGACAAAAATACTTCACTACACTTAAACAAATTGTGTATACCAGATTTTGAACCATATTCACACGCTGTCGCCTAAGAGAAGCAACAGTTCCAGCTACGTCAACGTATCCCAGAAGTTGTCCTTGTTGTGTCATGATATCCAGAGCTATATATGTTCCAGTACGTCCTATACCAGCACTGAAAGAATGACCAATTGTTATAAATTGGTGTGGACAAAATGGTTAATGTATAAGATCAACAATACAACGTCATTGGTAAATAACGCCATACAGAGTCAATCAACGACAAAATTGAGCCACGACAAGACAAACCAACAAATTGGCAAGTGCGCACAGCGAAGACAGATCAGCCTGGACATCCGCCCAGTCTGATCAGAGTCTTCGCTGTCGGCATGGATGTAGCGTTGACAAATAGCTACCCTTTATGTACACAGCGAAGACTTATATCAACTGGGCGGATGACTACAACGGATGTGAGTCTTTCTGGGAGCACATGCCACTTTGCTGTTTTTTTGTCGTGTCGCGCCTCTAATGTCGTATTCTGTCGTTGCGAACTTGCCAAGTTCGCAAAAACAAATTACAACGCCTTCAGTGCCGAACAATGTTGACAGCAGAACAATAAAATGGTAGTCGGGGTCCAGTGGTGTTAACTGATCTGTCTATATTTGACATTTGGGTTTAAACCTTACGTTAAATTTTTAATCACTATCCATGGTAAAACAATTGAATGCACGAATAAATTAAACAAGTGATTTACACATACAATTGACTTCCGTTGTGAGATAAAGTAATTTCTATACCTCACCTGCAATGTACCACGGTAGGATGGTTTCCTTCCGATTTTGCATTTCTCACTTTATTTCTGAAATTCACGAGGGCTGAGGCAAACTTAGGGACACCTCTATCTGGCCAAGCAGTGAAGTGGAACTGCTGTATAATTCTCTGTTCATTACTCTGCAAAGCAATGATAAGAAAGGAGAAATAGTAGTTATGAATAAAATCTCTTTAACGAATGTCTTAACACATCATTCAACGATACGAATATTAAACACATAAGATGCATATATAATCACAGCAAATACATAACATCCCAAATAAAAAAATACTTATTTGCACTCAGCAGATAAGCCCCAGATGGCCAAATATTATGTTCACAGTCGTGCCTTCTGCCATACTAGGTGCTTAGTTTTTACAATCATAATTGTGTTAACTATTTTGTGATGTATAATAGTGAAGTTTTGGCAAAGACTTGCTTTGTTGAGTTTCATAGCTTTTCTGGTATATTTGAACTTCAATTATATTCGTGTTTCTCGCCTTACCAGGTGCTTATTTATTACTATGTTACTATTGTGATGCTATTTTGTGAGGTATAATATGGAAGTTTTATTTCCTCATTGCGCCGTAAAAGCTTTTCTGGTATATTTGAAAATGTCGCAATTGTCCAAAGAGACTCCGCCACCTGCATGCAAATGAGGAAGATTTGAAACAAAAACAAACAAAAAATAAATAAATAAAACAAAAGAGGGAAAAAAAGGCAAACTGACTGACATCTGTTTTTGTATCATTCTATAGCCGGAACTGGTAAAGTTCCTTGGGAAAGTTAGTGATTTTGGTCTCACCTGCTGCAATTCAAGCGTTCGTATTGCAAAATCGCAACACACTTCTGTGCCTTTTAGTGAGATGATGATATTTCCAATCCGCTGAGAACCGTTTTCAGGCCAATATTGCTTGCACTTCATCTGTAAAAGAGGTTAGAGAAGAACTACAGATGAATTGAAACTGACAGTATGATTGAAATATGATTTTTGCTCCAGTGCGAGAGGATGCGCACTCATATATAGCCTTTTCACCTCTTTTTGTATCTGTGCAAAATCAATATCAGTTACCAGTACACAGTGACCAGGATGCAGAAAACAGTAAACGGTAAACAATTGAAAATAATCATGAAATTGTACATACAGAGTATACAGTCAGTACATGCTATCAAAATAACTCCCGATCGGAAACTGACAGAATGCCTTCAGGGCATAGGAAAGAAAGAAAAAGAAAGCAATACGCGTTAAACAGTAAAGTAACCAACACTCGATGATTGCCGCCTTCGGCTTTAAGCAGCAAATAACTCGTTGGTTGATTGCTACTTAGTAATCAAAACAGCAATAACCATTTTATCACTATAGAGGTGATAGAACACGACTTCACCATAATTTTCAAAAGAATCTGAGCCGCGATACGAGAAAACCAACAAAGTGGTTGTGAGCCCAGTGCAGACTCAGATCAGCCTGGGCATCCGCCCAGTCTGAACAGAGCCTTCGCTGTCCGCATGGAGGTAGCTCAGACCCTTAGCTACCATTTTATGTGCTTAGCAAAGAGTCTTACCAATCCGAGCGGATGCCAGGGCAGATTTGAGACTGCGCTGGGCGCACAACAACTTTGTTAGCCTTTTCATGTCGCGGCTCAATTCTAAGTATGACCGTGCAGACAGAATTCGGCTAAAATTGGAAAATGAAATAAAGTGATAACATATATTGACGTTTTCTCTCTCAATAAACCATTTGTCACAATAATTTCAAATAATGTTGCACATGTGTTGCATTTACCTTTCCTTCTTCTTTTAGGTTTGTCAGCATCACAATCTTGTCAGACTTCAACTGCCATATCATCCTCCAAAAATCATCTATCGTATCTTTTATTGGGCCTATTTAATGTGTATAAGTTAAAAATCATCTATCGAATCTTTTGTTGTGCTTATTTAATGATGAGTATAAGTATAAGAAGATGATCTGTGATAATATTGCATGGTTTCTATGTTGAACAGAACAAGTGCATATATCAATTTACAGAATGAACTGCCTTAAATTTGCTACGTACCACTCTAAGTTGCGTCTTGCATTGCCATTATGAAGAAATACCATGAATCGAGGACGCGGAACGATGACGATATTAGGACGAGCATTTAAACTCTATTGTATTACAACAAAGCCCGTCCTCTGGCCACTCGTTATGCCACTTCAAACCTTCACACTGACATCACGCGCCCCTCACCCCTTTCCCCTCCCAACACACGCACGCACACACCAACTCCACCAACAAATCGCTTCGAGCTTTGACATCATTTGTTTGTTTTATTTTAATTTTTATCATTAGTCAAACTTGTATCCCATTACTTCGGTAGAATGGTTTGGCGATCATATTATATGCACAAATATCAGAATAGTACATATAGCAACACTGGTAATGATAATCGCTTAGATTTGCTGATGTGCTGCTTTTTTATGAGAAGGGCTTTGCAAGCACTTCTAGAGCAGCTGAAAACAGGACCATGTCGTAAAACTCGTAATAGATTGTTAAAGTCGTCTATGGAGCCCAATTTTCCTTGCAATATTATTGGATATTACAACATGTAATTTTGTTCCCCGTAGAGGCTTAGATGAAGCAAAAATAATATATATGAACCAATACTATATGGAGAAAACAATTTATTGTCTTGAAAGATAGCTTGGTCACAAAAGATACTGATCTTAAGACCTTGAAATTTTGTTTCTTTAAAGAAAGAAACATACCGTTTCCGAGGTAAAATAGACAGAAAATAACAGATATCTCACCTTGTGAGGCAACATATGCTCTGGCACTGTCGTAACCCTGAAAGATGAAAGGAATATGACATTACAAATTTTTTTATTAAATGTTGAAACTGTAATGTACTAGCATAAAAGCTGATAAGATTCCATGTTTTTTAATAAAAATAACAGAACAATTGGGTCTTCATATTTTGATTTGTGATTTAAGATAAAACAAAGAGGTAAGATAGATATATGAAATGTTATACAAAATCTATGTGGCTTTTGGTGTCTGTTGTATTTGTACAGTTCCTCTGTGTTAGATTTGAGTGTGTGTTATCACAATTGTATGCTTAATTAAAATTTCGAATTTTCCCCCTTACTTTTACACATGGCGGTTTGCGCTTCGCTCTTCTTCATCTTACAGCGTATTGGGTAGATTGTGCTTCGTGCTTGTGTTGATTCCTGCATATCGTGATTTATATTTTTCATGGAGATGATCGGAAATTAAAGTGTTTAATGTCCTGTTTCTCTATCTCTCTCTCTTTCTCTCTCTGTTTGTTCTTTATTTTATACATTTTTTGACGGTTCCTACAACTTCTTTTTCTTTCTTTCTTTTTTATCAATTAGATTTTCTGACAATTAATGACGTGAGTGAAGGATTTTATGGCAAGACGCTTACCACCGGGTACAATAAGGCCATATATGCAGTGGTCTTGACTAAATAAGTTTTACCAGATATAATAAGAAGCAAGCTGTGTCAGTAAACATGTCCTTATGCGCCACAAACAAAACTACCAATACGTTATATTTGTAGCTTCATTTAAATTTTGTAGCATAGAGTCAATATTTCTTCCTCATTTGTAGCTTCGACCTGTATGTCCATTTAGTAAACTGTCACATGAAATGTTTCAAAGGAAAGCTATATTAAGGACAGTCTGGAATTAAGGGCTGTTCAATGACATAGTAATCAAATACAGTAAAAATCTATATACAAATACTTTTTTGTCTCTTAATTTAAATTTTGTAGTACTGATTAATTAATTTCATATCCAAACAAGGACTTCGGAACCGGACGCACCATAAGTGCAGCGCAGGTGGACTAATTTGATTCACAATGCTTTCAAAGTATGGACTGTCAACATTCAAAGTATCATCTAGATACCTTGATACAGAGCCAAATGTTTCAATAATTTCAGTAGTCTCTGCAATCATAGCGCCATGATTAAACCAGTGTATAGAAAAGCGTATCGAGTGGATGAACATGTTTGTAAACACCTTAAGGTATATATACATCGATGCCCTGATGAACAGCTTTTCGATATCATGTGATAGATAATTATCATTGGACACGAAAATACTTACATGAATAAACGATGCATTGATGTAGTCATTATTTATCTTATTAACGCCGTCATTAAGAACCACACGGTTGTCATCAACTGAAAAGAATAAAGTGTACATGCAAATTCAATTTTATTCTCTGATAGTATGGTGATTTAATACCGGTATGGTACTTTGAAAATTTTACCTATTTATTTTTTGAAACATAGTAATTGTATTTAAACCGTTTAAATTTACCAGAAACCTAAAATATATTTAAAAAAATAATACTAAATAATTAAATTAGAAAGAACAGAAGCTGAAAAGTGTTAAAAGCTTGGTTTTCAAACGATACGAATTTTTAATGACAGTGAAAATCTAACAGGAAATAATAAATGTAGAAAATTGTGTCTGTATGACCTGAATGATACCCTCGTGCAGTGCCCATTACAGGGCAATTACATGTACATCACGTATATCTCACTAGCTATGCATTAAAACAGTTTTCTCTATATATAGTACGTAAGAGGCAAGCATTTTACATATAATTAAGTTCCAAAGTACTGTTTAGGTAATTTGTTGCAGTGGCAACGATGTCCTGAACTAAGAATGGGTTTAGTCTCTTCAGTTTTGCAAATTTCCATGTATATGTCCTATTGATAGGCAACAAAGAATGGATAACAGTTTGAGGTGATGTGGTGGCCTGGTGCAAGTCTCAGATACTATAAGTATGCATAGTTATCCATGTCTTGCTCTCAAACCTGGCAAAGAAATTTGACCATGAAAGACTTCCGACCGACCAAAGTGTGGCGGTTTTCATTTTAGCCTGAGGGACCTAAATGTGATGTCATTGCACTTTAACATGCAGAGTCTTGGGAAAATTGTATAGTAGAGAGAACCAAAATTACCCTGTACTTGACACTTATGAAAACATTTTAGGATAGTACTGAATATAACGGAATAGAATGTCATAAGTTACCAAAATCAATTACGATAAACACTGTTTGTTCTTTAATTCATACCAGATTTCAGAAAACTTTCATAAACAACCATTATATGTGTTAATCATTATATGTGTTTATGACCGTTCCAAGGTGGTACTTCTGTTGTAGTTCCTTGATGTAACATTGTGCTATGTCCGCTTGTCTATGGTCTCTTGCGGCTTGGTCACCTGTTTGGCTATCTAATCTGCTTTTGTTCTGCTTTGTATGTTAAAAATATAATAGATAAAATAGATGTTGATGCTGTCTCGACTAGGGTAGCTGAATGACCGTCTGTTTGGGAAAGAGCTGCTCATTTGGTTTACTGTGCGTGTCTTTCCTTAACTTGTGTCAATTTTTCCGTGTGTGCTTATTTCTCTATTGGTTTTGAGAGCGGGATTGGGGATTTGACTGTACTAATTCCTGATCTTTCCCTATTTTTTACTTTAAGGGCTAACTTAAAGGGCAGCTGTTTCAAAATGTTCATTTTCTCTTCAGGTATCTACATAATAAGCATAATACGAATATCTCTTTACCAAAATAACGTCAAAATTCACATGCCGTACCCAGCATATACATGGCGTCATATATTGCTATGGGTAAACATTTAAATTTCTGTTTCAAATATGAATTTGAAAGCTTGCAAATATGAATTTGAAAGCTCAGTAGAGACTCTTTGGTGTAACATGAATTATACTTATCTATGTAACAGTTTATTAATCTACAAAGGTGTTGCCATCGATTATTGACCACCCCTTGTAATTTAAAGAACGCTACTCCTATCTGATAATAACTGTCCACCGTTATCTGTTCTATTCTTTTTTTCTCCTTTTTTCTTTCTTCTTTTTTGAAGTTAAAAAAAGCTCCAAAGAAAAAAAAACTTTCATTGAGGCAATGTTCACCGTTATCTGTTCTATTCAGTTTTTTTTACTGAAGTTAAAATAAAAGCTCAAATGAAAATAAACTTTCATTGAGGCAACGATACTTCCAATGGAGTCTATTAATGAAATCTAGACATTTGCTTGGAAATCAAAATTTCAATTACAATCAATTAACTTCATTAATATTAATATATTATAGAAAACAAAATTAATATATAACATGCGATGCGAAACACTGGATGCTTAAGATGATTACTTAAGGTATCTGTTCCATTTAATTTAAACTATGGTGGAGTGGGTATGTGACTAGCCAAAACCGGTTATTAATAAGTAGATAAAATATTCTTCTCCGTGTTTTAACGTTTGCCAAGCCCGAGTGTATTAACGTGTTGCAGCCCGAACCGTGCAGCGGTGAGGGCTGCAACATGTTAATACAAGAGGGCTGGTGCAAACGTTAAAACACAAGAAAAGAATGTTTTATCGTCATTGTTATAAACCTTGTTACGGACGCCATCTGATTCCAGAGCTCTGCAAACGGCACGAAAGCAGGCTTTAATGGTGTTTAAGCCCTGGCGCAAACGTGTTTTAACAGTGTTGAAGCCCTGTGTGAGCGATACTTTCGCATTGCGACAATTAAAATGGAAGGAAACGAATGTAAAATTCTGTCGATTACAACATGGCTGTTCTCTATAGTAAAGTGTCGTTAGGTATATAACAATGAAAGGTGTTTGGTGCTATGTTTTACAAAGGGTTCACACGTGTTTAACTTGTAGCTTTCTTTAGCTCTATCTGCCAGTGTCTAAAATATTTACAACAGGTCATTATTTGCATCGCAGTGATTTAATTTGATGAATGTGTTATTTTATGATGTTCGGCTAAATAAGTATTAGAAAGTGTATGAAATCTGTATAGTTTTATACATTTCGAAGAATATCTAAACCTAAAATCAGAAAACTTGGTATTTTAAGCAGTGTTTTAACTGACCTTTTCGGGACGATTCTTCCGTTGAAAATTATCTTTTCTCGTCTAAGTGTCTATAATTGCAAATGACCTGTTCAGTTTTTTCGTTATTCTTCTTTTCTGTGTGCGCAATATATTGTGATTATAGCCCTCTTTGTAGCTATCTTATCATATTACATGCTATACGATTTCAATATGTATATTCGTCGAATACTATGAAAATTTGTAAAATTTTATACCATATTCTCAACCAACTTTAAGGAATACACGCATAGGCATGACAGGCTTATGCGCACATTAGCTCCAAACAAGCCGTTTCACACATGTGGCATGTGCTTATAAATACATTGTGTATGTCCACTAGTAGTTAACGATGCAAACATTAAAGTATGTCGGTTATTACTCAAAGTGGCTTACATGTTTATTGATAGTATATATTAGTACATAGCACACATTCTTTTCCAGTGATTTGTGTCTTTACATATACTGCATTAATTTTGTTTGTTGCTTTCACACATATAAATGTTATGCTTTTCCCTTGCTCGCGCGCGCACACACACACACAAACACACACACACACACACACACACACACACACACACACACACACAAACTGTTGAACAATAAAACATAGCTGCTTGCATCTTTGTCATCAATACGTGTCTTTCACACATGATCCGTATTAAGTAAATTTGGTTACGTTTATACATACATACATACATACATACATGCATACATACATACATACATACATACATAATGTTAATATTGTAAATATTATTGTATAGATTGTAAAGTGAAGTTTTGGAATGTACAAAGTTACACGATATGTGAAAAAATTTAATGTCGGTGTAGGGGTGGAGGTGCCGACTGAAAACAGAAAGAAAAAAAGAAAAAGATCTTGCTAACTCCACATTTTTATCTAAAAAGGCCCATGGGGTAAAATATTCATTTTGCCTGATATGGTATAGATTTCTTACATGCATAGATCTGTTTGTATCTGTTTTTCTTCGCATTTTCCGATTTTAAAGCTGAATTGTGGCTTTTAACCAAACCGGTTGGAAGGTTCTGTAAAATATGAAACAATTAGGATAAGACTTCTGTCAAATGTGATACAATTAGGATAAGACAAATGGTTTATAAAAACTTGTGACATGCTTAAAGTCGCAGCAAAAATGACCTCCATCATGAAATCACTTTGAATAGGTTACTAGTAAGAAGAGCATAAACTTCTTATGTCCTAATTATCAGTTTAATAAAACAATAAAACAGATAAACTGATACTCGCAGTCAGATACCTGGAACACCCAAGGGCTGTTTGTTCGATTTATTCGGTCAAATTAATTAAAACGGTTACACTTTCCTTTTTCTTCCCTTTATTTGTTTTTGATAATTTATAAGTTAAATGAATAAAATTGTATTAACAAATTTGAAAATGAAAATAGTGAAAGTTTCTTTTATAATTTCTATTGGTTTATAATTTTAGATAGACTATTCTGTGCAAATAATTTCATAAACGATAATTGTATATTTAATCAATTAACGTACTGTGATTATGTGCCAAACATTATTCACACCATTTGGAAACATCAGTGTAAAGGTTAACGTGGTGATTTATGGTAAATGTAAAAATCTGCATAAAACCATAAAAAAGTAATGTATCTCCCTGAAAGTTAGCAGACTTCTTATTGTTGTTGTTCTTTACAGTTTAGAATACAAAATAGACGTACGTGCTGCTTAAAACGTGTTTTTATAAGGAAAGATCAAAGGGTAATTTTCTGCGAATAAATCTGAAATAATAATATTGCTATTGAAAATTAACGTAGTGCTGAAGGTGCATTATTGCATAATGAAGAGCGTCCTAGCAATTATTAATTCCAGATCTTTCTCAAATTGTAATGTAGACCAGATGAAATCGGTAGCTTTTTCTCAAATTTTCAACCATGTACAAAGTAAATATACACTGGACGCATTTATTAAATATAGGGTAGGCAAGCATACCTATGTTAACACCTACTGTATAAATAATACATTACTGACATGATCAGTGGTGTGTAGATGAAATTGTTCAACCTTGTTAAAATAGTCTCACCTGTCTCACCTGTGTGTGTTGACAAAAAAAAAATGGACAATTTGGCATCTTTTTTCATCTGCTAAGCCTGATAATGTGTGAAAGAGTTTGAAAAAATAATTGCTACGATGCTCTCCATTATGCAACAAGGTACTCTAAGCACTAAGTATATTTTCAATTACGATATTATTTTTTTTTTCAGATTTATTTGCAGAAAATTACCCTTTGATCTTTCCTTATAAAAACACTTTTAAACATTAACAAATGCTGCATTTTGGGATTCTACGTTATGAGAAACAACATAAAGAAGGCTTCTGCTAAGTTTTGGAAAGATCAGTGTTATTTTGAGTATTTTATGCAGATTTTTGTCTTTGTCCCAAATCAGTGATTATCACCACCTTAAGTAAACTCTATCAGAAATACCTTTCGAACAACTTTCTATTGTTATAAAGAGTATTATAAAATCTTATCTTTCACAGTTGACAGTTTGCTAGGTATACACTGAATAAAATTTCCAATCGGTCACTTATTGCCATAGAATTAAGCCTTAAGCAGATTCAGATTAGCCTTGCTACCAGCTAGGACGAACGAATGTACAGATATTCTTGTATTTTACAAGTAGCACAATCGCTTATGCATTTGCAAAACGATATGCAACAATTCGATGCATCTATTAAGATTTACACAACATGGAAAGGGAAGTAATTTGAAAACATGAATATTAAAATTAATACAGTTGAAAACTTCATGAACACTAAAAACGGACCTCGTGTTTTTATGATGCAAGACTTTATTTACTTCTGACATATCACGCTTTTGAGGAAGTTTCATGCAGCCTGTATGTGTTTTCAAAGCATTCTATGGTTTACATAGAAGGGGTCATATCTCTAACAACTACAATAAAGTTTCGATTACAACATTCACTTTCAATGAGTAGATAACAGCCCAAATTTTGATTATAATTATATTCAAAACTATAGTTTAAAAATCATATTTCTGCGTATTAGAAAACTGACCAATTAAAAATTTTGCTGAGTGTATATTGGTGTTTACTGAGACAATCTGAAAATTCTGGGTCTTTAAATAATTAGCAACGTCTCGTCGGCATGTAAAACATCGCTTTGAGCAAAAAGAAAGTATAACCGGAAGTTTTAATAACAAAGCAAATGCAGTAACTGTATTGTACAACATATTTCTCAAATTTTAATTCGTACTCATCATAACTTGTCAGTTATGTTAAAAATCTTTAATATTATGAAATTGCCCCAAGTTTTGAACGAATCATCGAATAATAAAACGTCTATTCGGAACCTGTGATAGTATATACATGTTAACAAAAGAGATGATCTAGACTCGGGATTATCCTGAACATAGAATTAAAGTGCATCATTATCTAACTGAGGATCTGACATCCGCGAACCACCCTAAAATCCGCGCAAGACTACAAAACAAGGACAAGTATTACAATAATCGTGATAAATAAAGTAAGTAAAACAGTCCTACTAGAAACTGAGTTTCCATAATTTTAGCAGGTGGTTTTTCTGACAAAACATAGTCAGTCAGATCTTCCAACATAATGGCTGTAGGGGACTTCTTGTCAAATGCTGTGATGTTGTAGTATTCGTCTTCATGCTTTGGTGCTTGCGTGTCTAGTTCTATATCTGGTGGTCCGAAGAAGCTGTTGTCTTCCTCTAAATCCTCCTTGATATTTATAACTGTGAGAAATACAACAATATCAATTATCGCATGTCATATCAAGGTGCAACCCAAAAGGAAACAATTTCACTGTCTGATGTATTTTAGCAAGAGTTCTTTGTCGCACCCAATCAAAAATGAGCTCAAAATATAAATCAAGAAAGTTCGAATTGGCTATATCATGAAAAAAGCCTTTGTTGGCATCCGGATTGTTCGTGCAAAAACTTTGCAGGCCACAATACAAACATACTGTATACACAGTATTTTCCTTGTATGCGGAACTTCTCACAGGTTAATTTAACCAACCATTTTGAAACCTTGCAGGTGTTTGTAATCTTTTGCTGACCGTTCCAAGGCGGTATTTCTGTTGTGGTTCCTTGAAGTTACATCGTGCTATGTCCGTTTGTTTATGTTCTTCGGCGGTTTGATCACCTGTTTGCGACCCAATCTGCGTTTTGTTTTGTTTTGTTAGTCAAAAATAAAATAGATAATTAGAATTAGAAAAGGTGTTTGTAAAACACTATGCACCCAGCCATATGTTGATCCTAAAGGGGCATGGTCAGTACTAGTAACTATTGACGGAAATCATTCAAAAGTCAATCAGTCAATTAATTTATCATCTCAAATCAGCTGACCAAGTTTCAAGATCCGAGCTCATATCTGGCAGCCAAATCTAAAATGTCAAAATTTTTAAAGGGACATAACTCTAGAAGAAATCAACGAAATTTGTTCGTAGGATAATCATTAAATTTGCTTATCACCACCAATCAGCATAACAAGTTTCGAGTCCCTAGCTTAAATCATTTTTGAGACATTTTGCTGACAAATTAAAATGCCGAAATTTTCAAATGGTCATTACTCCGAAAATAATTGAAAGATTTCATTCATAGTTGATCAATTCATATACACATCATTCCTAATAAGCTGGCAAAAGTTCAAGCTCAATTACTTTTTGAGATATCCTGCTGACAAAGTCCAACTGCCAAAACTGTTAAAGGGCAATAACTCCTACAAAAATATATGGATTTTGTTCAAGGGTTAATCAGTTATCTACTTATCATCTCCAATAAGCTTGTAAAATTTCAAGTCCAAAGCTAAAATACTTTTTGAGGTATCTTGCTGACTAGCCGCGGCGCCTCTCTAGTGATCTTAAAAGACCAGAAAAAAATACGCACTAAGCTATGAAAAAAGCTACATTTTGTAGGAAAATCCTCTGGAAGTTAGGAACGCATACTAGAAAGGAAATGAACACACTCAGTTTATTTTGTGTAGTGATATAATGTTGAAATACGGGAAAGCTTTTACCACCACCGCATGGCACTTGTAACGCAAGCTACAGTGGAGATAAAAATATATTCCAAAAGATATTACATGGAGGCGTTTAACGATCAATTTGATGGTAAACATACTGTACACAGACTGATTATGAGAATAATGAACACATTTATAAGAGTAAATATAGCAGTTCTGATTTATGTTTTTGGTCATACCACCTATTTTGGGTTATTGAAGATTCAACATAAAATTATCCTTATTCTATCTATTTTCATCAAATTGATGTATTCTTTTCAAAGATTTTTCTTTTGCAAATACATAAAAGCAAATCGTACCTGGAATAGCTTTAGTAATTTCGTCGATGCTACTATATCCCATATTCGCACCAGTATCTGGATGCTGAGGGCTTCGAAATGAATGGTGAGTATTGTTATACAATCGATGTTCATCTTTCTGAAAAAGCTGAAGCCTCCTACAGGAAGTTGAAGCATTGGATTTTTGCCTGTAAATCATTTCAGAACAAGGTCATTCAGAGCAGTCACATGCGAAATAAAACCAAATATCATATGAAATATGATGGTCCCTATCTGCTAATCGTAGTACAAATGACTATTTGCCTGGAAGCCGATTTACAATATATATTCAAATGTGTGGGATGTACTATACACCCATGTAGCTTTCGTCTCTCTAGAAGTTTAGAATATGTGTCTCGGAAGACTCTTTATCCCTGCTGTAAAATAACATTGAATGAAGTCGTTTATATGTCCAGAAAAATAACTGAAACATATTCGAAACAAATATTGCAAGTAAATCTTAGTGTCAATCTGGTGAGAAATTACATACCCAGTTCGAAACATAGATGAGATACTGGATTGTGTAAAATGTATTTGATATATTGCTTTCAAATGTCTATGTGAATTTGCTTAAGCAAATTTTTAGTAAGCATGTTTTTGTCCAGATCGTTTCAAAATCTTGGTCAAAAAGGACATTAGCATTATATGTCATATTTGAAATAAGAGACTAGTATCAGACTTTTAAAGTATTGTGCAACACATTTGCATAATTTGTGCTTTCTGTCGAAAAACAGCCCTTAAGAACTGTCCACTCACAGACCACTGGCTATATTTTTCTTCCTCAGTAAAATCATATTTTTCTAAACATCAAAACTTAGCGTTGTAGCTCTGATATTGATGAATAATTATAAACTATCTTAATTGTAAATGGGATTCTTATATTCAGTCTTTATGTGCATATAAATAAAATGAAGACATTTGAATGCTGCTTGACACCATGGTAACTGTTTATGACGTCACCATACAATACGAAAGCATATTTTTTTCACAGTTGGAATGGTGATGTCCATATGTTTCAAATTACATATTCTGTCGTTTAAAATGAAACTAGAACATATTAAATGATACGAAAATTTGAAAAAGTATAATGTATGCATACCCGAGCAAACCTATCATTGACGGACCTGCCAAGACATTTCCGAGGCTGGTATCCCAATTTCGACTCTTTTTATTTCATAATTTTTTGTACCAATTCTAATTTCTTTAATGTCAGTAAGTATCAATATGAACAGATGATATAAATTCATGTGGAAGGTATGGTAATTCTGTGTTTTATCTGACATATTTGAATGAAAAGTCAACATAATACTCCAAAAAAAGCTTTTCTTCTAAATCAGTTACTGAATTAGATGCTAGTTATAATTCCTGTTAACAAACAATATAGTCCAACCGGCTGCTAAGCCCAAACACTGGACTCTCTTTATTTCACAGAAAAGCTACTTGTAAGTTGTGACTGATAGAATGTTAGCATAATTCGCAATCAGAAACAGGCAGTGTCAACTTATAGAAAAATACATCAAAGGGGTGATGTGGTCCCAAAAGACATGTCCCTACTTTCATAAAAAAAAATCTACTTCTATTATTTTCACAAGTGTTGTTCACCATAATTGAAGTATATAGCGCAAGAAAAAAAACAAAGACACTGCGATGCTTTGATCGTGCACTATTCTAATGTTGAAAACACCGTTTAACCTCATATTGCAGTGCTATGACAGTACCCATCTTTTGACATAGACAGTCTAAAAGATGCGCAAATAAATGGTAATGTTCTGATACCATTATTTAGTCAAATGATTTATGTTTCCATAGACTTTAGCGGAGTCTCGTACTACTACAGCTTTGCGAGATATTAATACATTTGCCTTACATGGATCTCACTCGTATGTACACGTATATCATTATTTTTCAACACTGTAAAAGCAATAGTAAGGAAGTATACCTTTTTCTTCTCATCAGTATAAACATAACAACGGATAGCAGTATAATTATAAATGCGACAGCTGCTCCTACAGAACCACCAATCACAGTAGAACTGCTTACTTCCGATGAGATATCTTGCTTGTTGTGGCTTGATTCTATAAATGCAAGATGATATATTAGTTAGGCATATAAAACACAATAAGCTTTCTACTTTTAAATTCTGAAATAAAAGCTACTTGCGCGCCTCTTCATATTACCGTTAGATGCATTGATATGTGTATGATATACCAGCTCTTAGACAATTTAGAAGCCATGAATTCACTTATAATATTAGAATCATACTGAAACTAACGCTTGTGTTTTGATAAGGGTAGGCAGAAAATTGAACTCTAATTTCATTGATTGTTCTATCTGAAGGGAACAGTAGTTACCATCCTTAGACAAATTCAGTCAAGAGAGGTGCCTTATTTGTATTTCAAGTCTACAGGACTTTTTTTACACTGATTTTTTCTACTGATACATAGATATGGCGGGTGTATAATAGGCAAATAGTGCTTACTATTCGCAAGCACCTGGTCACAAATCTATTTTGGGGTCGATATCTGTGTATCTTTGTCCCACCAGTTGCGTACTTGTCACCTACGACCTGGTGTTCAACAGTAGACACGGTCATTTTTAACCCGGGCTGCGACCGATCCGGTATTAAGGTATTAGTACGGTTGTCTACCATGGTGTTTCCAAGTATAAATATCTCTTGGGTAAACGTGACGCTTATGCGCTTTCTTGTCATTTCCATACTTCTGTAAGCCCTGGAATCGTGGACCTTGACATCAGAATCAGTGAAAAGAACGCAGGCCTTTGAGATGAGATGCTGTCGAAGGTTAATGAACATTACGTACAATGAACATATAAAGGATGATGAGGTGGCAGAAAGATCCAAGTTGCCATTGGAGAATATGATGAACTCCTGGCGCTGGTCAAGAAACAGAAAACGAAAACTAAGGTAGTTTTGCCACGTCCCAAAGCCTTCTGGTTTAGCAAAGACCATTCTACAGGGCACACAGAAAGGGAAAAGAAGATGAGGTAGACAGAAGAAGAGGTGGGATAGACTGTCAGCTCAACAAGGGCAGCCGAAAACAAGACAAGTCGGAAAGGGATTATTTCAAAGTCATATACTCGTCAAAACAAATTCCGCCGTATTATTTGCGATCGTGAAATCGACGATTTTACATATACTTTTTCAAATTAATTTCCTTTTAATCATTTGCCACAACATTTGTCCACGGAAAAATTTTGAACATCTCAGTTTCCTGCTTGCATGAAAGGGCTACCTCCCATAACTAGTAAACCATAGAAACTGCGACTAGGCGCTTACTGCGCATGCGCAGTACCGTTATGTTTGCCTCATTTAATTCTCGAGAAACCCTTCATTCCAGAACCATCTAAATCAAATCTGAACAAACGTTCAAATGGCGAATATTGCATCTTAAAGTGTGCGAGAATGTAAATTACCTCCCTTTGAATCAAAACTATAGAAAATTTGATTTTCAGGTTATAGGCTTATCAGTCACAAATTTTAGTTCTGCTTTTCTGGACATGTAAATATGTTTCTTTGCAACATTTGTAAACGAGAATGCATCAGTTTATTGCAAAATTGTGTCAGGCATGCAGGTTTGAAATGTTTATGACAATGTCACTGCAAGTTTAGAAAGTTTGACATTTCTGCCTAAACGTTGAAATTCAAAAGTGAGAAGTTATCATGAAAACCGTTTTGAATTCCGATTTACTTTTGTATATCAAGCATCTGGAATCCAATGAATGTGTTTTAGAAGTACAGATCAGAAAATGAGAGTAAAACTAAAACAAAATGCGATTTTTTCCCATGAGAATTCTCGGGAAATTAGATATAACCTCCACTAAACCGAAAGTTGCGAAAACTGTCGGTTGACATTTAAATTTTGAAACCTGTCCGTCCAGCAATACAAAAAGGTCATATCAGTACTACAATGACTCTTTAAGTTCATTTATTTTGGTACCTTTCAGAAAAAGATGCTAAAATTAATGCGGCGGAACTTATTTTGACTAGTATATGTGGTGCCCCAACGACCTAGTACGGTTATGGGATAGAATAGAATAGAATCTGTATAAATAAGATATTCCGCAAATGTCAATGTTAAAAGGACTCGTGAGTTCGGACTTATGATTTGGGTACTTTTACCACTTTCATCTAGTTATGTTTCCCTCCAGAACCAGTAGAATGTTTTTGTACCACGTCCATTCAATAGGTGTGTGAAGCATTCGACCTAGGTAAAATACTAAGTTTTAAGATTTATGAGCAAAAATGGGTCTGATTTAATGTATATTTACATCCCAATACGATCGTATATGCTTTTATAGTGTTTATTTATCCATAATCATATACGAAGTTTTTCAGCACAGTAAAAGATATAGGCATTGATCAGGAATTAACTCAACCATATCCCTCATCCCATCCTCAACACCATAACGGAAAGAAGGACACACACACAAAAAAAGTGAAGAGAGTTCGCGAAAGACGCGTTCGGTAAATATAGATACGAAAACTTTACTGACGGCATGAGGTACATAAGCGGGTCTGTTGTGTCAAAGACTAGCCATGAAGGGTATAGAAAATAAAAGCTGTCGATCATGAATATGCGTATATATCTACAACTAGATATGTTGAATACTGAAGGAATCTGCAGTCAATATATACTAGTCAAAATAAGTTCCGCCGCATTAACTTTAGCATCTTTTTCTGAAAAGGTACCATAACAAATGAGTTTAAAGAGTCATTGTAGTACTGATATGACCTTTTTATATTGCTAGACAGACAGGTTTCAAAATTTTAATGTAAACCGACAGTTTGTGTAACTTTCAGTTTTAGTGGGGGTTATTTCAAATTTCCCGAGATTTCTCATGAAAACAAATCGCATTTTCTTTTAGTTTTACTCTCATTTTCTGATCTGTACTTCTTAGACACATTTATTGGATTCCAGATGCTTGATATACAAAAGAAAAACGGAATTCAAAACGGTTTTGACGATAACTTCTCACTTCTAAATTTCAACGTTTAGGCAGAAAAGCCAAGCTTTCTAAAGTCGCACTGGCATTGTCATAAACATTTCAAAACTGCATGGCTGATACAATTTTGCAATACACTGATGCTTTCTCATTTAAAAATGTTGCAAAGAAACGTATTCACATGTCCAGAAAAGCAGAACTAAAATTTGTGACTGATAAGCCCCTAATCTGAAAATCAAATTTCCTATAGTTTTGATTCAAAGGGAGGTAATTTACAGTCTCACACACTTTAAGATGCAATGTTCGCCGTTTGAACGTTTGTTCAGATTTGATTTACATGTTTCTAGAATGCAGGGTTTCTCGAGAATTTAACGTGACAAACATAACGCTACTGCGCGTGCGCAGTAAGCGCCTAGTCGCATTTCTATGGTTTACTAGTTATGCGAGGTAACTCTGTACACGCAAGCAGGTAACTGAGACGTTCAAAAGTTTTCCGTGGACACATGTTGTGGCAACTAATTAAAAGCAAAATAATTTGTAAACGTTATATTAAATCGTCAATATCACGATTAAAAATTGCGGCGGAATTTGTTTTGACGAGTATATATATACGTTGTATATACAAATGTATATGTTTGGTCATGTCTCAAGGTCCTATTGTTTAGCAAAGAGTATTCTACAGGGTACACTGAAAGGGGAAAAGAAGAAGAGGTGGGAAGACTATATTAAAGAGTGGATAGGAATGGACTTTGCAAGTTCAACTGGGGCAGCTGAAAACAGGACATGGTGGAAAGGGATCGTTTCGTAGTCACCTGTGGTCCCCCAACGACCTTGTAAGGTTATGGGATTGAATAGAATAGATATAAAGGTCTCGAATGTATACCTGTTCTGTACTCATGTCAGTCAATACACACACGCTTGGCTGAGCTATTTCCTTCACAGGAATATGCATTTACTGATTGCCATATATTGGGATATTGCAGACGTGGTCATTTCACCTAGACGTGCATTTCGGCTTTTTCTTCTTTTTTTCTCAAAGAGACTCTGATTTTGCAGAAATATTGACCAACAAAATGATCACCAAGTTAGCATATACACAACTGAACCACTCAAATATGCAAGCAAATGATGCCGCTTTAACTATAGTACTGTACCACAGACTACATCATTTGTGATTTTTTCTTTTTCCTTAGTTTGGCCGACAAAAAGTTTTTGCGGGTTTTATGGCTATTACCTAGCTTTTAATTTTGCTTTTTATATTTTTTATCACGGGAACACTGTGTTGGTGGCAATTTTGAAGAAGAAAATGGCGGCCGTTTTACCATGGAAACTATCTTAAAATTATAAATGCTAGCAAATGGTACATGTATATCGCTGCTTCATGTAACGTATCATTTGGTGGGTGTTATTCATCATATGGTGTTGTTTTGGCATTTTCTCCCACCTTTTCCTATATACAAGGGTTGATCCAGAAGTAATGTCACTGCAGCTATAAAATCATGTAGAACAAAGGGAGACCAATAAAATTTCGTATCTGAGTACCTTAATCTATTTGCATTATGGGCTGAAAATGTCATAGAAATACAGTGCACAGTAATTGAGATATGGAGATGGACAGAAAGCATGGTAACGAAACGCGCCGCACGTCAATGACGTTGACGCACCAGACGAAATTTCGATATTGTGTCATGTCCAAAGTAGCATATTTGCTGTTCCAGCATAGTACTAATGTCTCTTCACCCATGTTTATCTCATCTTTAATATTACTTGAAGGGCCCCGCAACTCAATTTAAAAATTTTACACAATATTCGAATTTCAGAACATTGATCTTCATATATGGGGTCCAAAGTATAGTAACGTTATTGTCTCACATTGCACATAAAGATCTTCCGGTTTTCAGACTATCCTCTAGCGACTCATCTGCATCTGCACGCGTATCGCGCTGATTGCAGCTTCAAACAAGCCTAATAATAACTGTTATTTCACCACATGTCAAACTAAACAGCTCTAGAGTCTCTAATGGTGATATTCCAAATTCGAGGCAAAACCGCACATATCAGCTGACGCGTTTTTGTCAGAAATCAACACTTTTACTCTCGACAGTAACAAGCATTAGCGCTAGCTAGCAAACTTCAAACTGCAGTGACGATATTAAAATTTCAACATTGGGCGATAGAAATATATTTCGTCGTCGTATCAAAATTCTCATCTGATTTGGCGCGTTAGTTTCATTTTGATTTGTGATTGCCTTTGAAAATTATGTTCCTGTAATTTACGTTATTCTGACATGCGGCGCGATGGCATCGGTGGCATACTTTGAACGTCAATATAATTGGAAAGAAAAAAGATTCCAATTATATATTTATTCTGTAAATCAGAACTGAATTACAGTGCAGCTTGATATGATTTTTATAATAATGCTACTATGAATAAACGCGCAGTGGACACAGTGACATTACTTCTGGATCAACCCTCGTAAGATAGGCCCTCAGCTCATATCAGAAACTTCTGTCTTACACCTGGCAACATCTTTTTATATTAGCAGCCAGACCTTTTCAATTTTCGACTGATATTTTAATTTTAAATGAACAAAATGAACTCGCAAGCTGTCGGATGACTTTTGATAGCAGATCATAGGTTTGTGACGTCACTCAATTTTAATGTCGCCACTAAAACCCGACATAAAACGTCGCTAGCAAACTTGACGCGCGTGACGTCAGAGGCTCAGTTGCATTTTGTGTTCGCCCTCTGGAAGATAAAATAGTTCACATACTGTGTTCTCCGTCTATTTTTAAGGTGCAAACTGTGTTAACACCTTTTTCAGGGTCCGTTAAATACACTGGGTTGCTCAAAATTTACTTCAGATCATTTGTTAAAAGATAAGATTTTCCTGTTTTGAAGCCCTATCTGACTTGAGGTTTAAAATCCGCTACAAGGGGGAGAAAAATAATCCATCATGAGCCGGTCCATGTAGGATAGGGAAATCTCACCCTCGGGGTCGGAGTTTCAACCAGCTTGCCTCGTCCTTGGTTAATATTCCGACCCCTCAGATGAGATTTCCCTATCCTACATGGACACTCATGATGGATTGTTATAATCTTCTCCATATAAGTTCAGTAGCTTAAGCGCTGACCTGCTGATATAGCGGGGATCGAGCCTGCTGTAGGCGGGATCTTTTCCATTATAAACGGGGTTCCATTATACACAGGCTTTCATTATCATCCACTCATCTTCCTGATACGGCTTAAATACTGTTAAAAGGACGTAAGACTCGAAGTCATCTATCCATCTGTTTACACTGTTTTGGCTGTCATTTTGAACCAGAAAATGGCCGCTCGGTTACCATTGAAGCAAATGAACCACTTTAAAATATTTGCTGAAGCATTGCTCAAATAACTACATCATTCAGTTATTATGAATGAGGATAAAACAAGAAAACTTAACTCCTCAAATAACTACATCATTCAGTGTTTATGAATAAGGATTAAACAAGAAAACTTAAATCCTAACCTCAGAAATCTAGTGCCATCAGCCAATATACTGTACATGGGAAAATGATTACAAATTTGGCCGTGATGGCTTGTGAAAAGCATGTCACAAGTTTTTAACCAATCGCCCTATCCTAATGATATACATACCAATTTACACCAAATTAAATATGCCTTCTAAAAATTAGGTAAAAAGGCATATGTACGGTTCTAAAAAGCACCTGAAACTCTATTTAATGTAGCAAAAAGGATAAAGTAGATTTTGTTTATAAATTTGTTGTCGGACTGAGCCTGTTTATAATTGGAAACGTGCGTATATACACTGCTCAAAATATTTAAAGGAGCAGCAGCTATTTTCCTATTGACATTGCTACCACATATACCCAGTTCAACTGCCCATAAATCTGACCGCTAGTGAGCAAGAATTCCTATCCTTTTGCAGCATTTTGAAGAAGGATCGAAGTTTAAGACACCAAGAATTCAATACAAATGATGTCCTGTTCATTTCCATGGAATAAATTTTGCAATTTTCGAAATTTCTGAAATTGAGGAATTTTTCTGGAAGTCTATAAACTCCCATGAGCTTCATTTCAAAGTGATACTTTCGAACGGGCCACCTTTTAAGACATCTAGTTTCATAGATAAAGTAAACGTTTTGATTTTGTTTGAAATTTTCAGACTTTTCACCGGTTCTGAAAATTTACAAAATTTTACCAAAATTCCAATTTTACAAAAATCTCTCCATGGACATGGGCAGGACAAATATTGAATCAAATCTTGTGCTATCAGTAGTATCGACCCTCTTTGAAAATTGGCTGAATCAATGGCTATTCCGTGTCTTTGGTGATCGAAAGTAAATGATCTCAAAGTGAAGATGCATCGCACTATCATCTATTCAAAAGTATTAGGTGCTCCTTTAAATAATTTGAGCAGTGTATTTTGTCGTCTATGTTTCTCTCTTCTTCATAAACATAAACATAAATTTACCCTAATGCAGAATATATAGATGAAAAAAAAGAAAGAAAAAAAACTCACAGCTAGGTTTTTTGAGTCCCTTTATAGCATAAATTATGACATAAACCGACATGTGTTTATATGCCACAGTGTATCGATGAGCATGATATCATTTTGTTCCAGTGTTTTATATCCTGAAGTAAGGATACATCCCAGACATAAATGGCACATTGCCACAATTTATTCTAAACTTAAATATTGAAGACAAATATTCTATTTTATGGTTAGAATTATCATTAGCCGTTATCAGCAAGGACTTATCATAGATCATAACTATTAGAATTTTACTTGTACAAACTGGCTCTTTCCCAGACCATGTCCCGTCATCTCTGCAGGTTCTGGTCAAATTGCCGACAGACAGCTCGTAACCTTTTTGACACTTAGCCTCCAGTAACATGCTGTAGTTGTATATGTCAGAAGGGTTGATAACCGAGTAGCCGAGCATAGTATCTACTGGTACCGGACATTCAACAACTATACAAATAGAATAACAACTTTCATTTTTCTTTTGCAATGTCTATATCTACCGCAAATACCAATTTATATCAAGTGACACGATACGCGTGGAATGGTATAAAGTGTCATTTACGGTAAATATAGACATTAAAAACTAATTTTACACGACTGTGTTTGGAAATTAATTAGGATAAACCGTACTACTTTGCCTTCATTTATAGTTTCAAAAATTAAAAACGAGCATGATGTACATGTACAACGTAAAGTGTATTTAGAAAATGGTACAATGAACAAGTACACAGATGAACAATATAATGAAACATGTGACTTAATGGCAGATACCTCGAGGCATGTTATTTCCACAGAGCAATGATGATCGTGGACGAGAACGTATAAATCGAACTGAAATTGCTTTTAATCCCACTTTACAGAACAACCTTTATTTACAGAATATATTTAAACAAAATATTATCGATTATGAATAAGGCAGCTAATGAAATGTATAAAACTATTTTCTATAAATTAAATACATTGTAAAATGCGTTTGTTAGATGTACATGTAAAAGGAAAACAGATAACCTTTTCATCTGTAACAACCTAAGTCATGCGAACGTGACCTATGCTCGAAATCAGCCTTTTGCGTTCGGTCGAGTGTTCGGAACAGTAGCGTAAATAAAGATAAAGATAACAATCTCATTTGGTTTAACATAACCCTTGCAAATGTTGTGTTTGTTCTATTTTGTCATTTGAGTTTCACGTCGGTTAATTCTATTCAGTGTGTTAAAGATGTTAAGTTGCATGACATCGATTCTATTTATTTATGGTTCTGTGGATTCTTCATCTTTCTTTCAACAAAACTTTGTTTCTTGATTTACATCTTTAATGTCCTGATTTACTGACAAGCTAAAAACGTCTATGCGGGCCAAATTTAATGCTACACAACCACGAAGACAGCTGGGGCTCCATAAATACTGACAAGTAATGTATTAGAGAACGGCTCAAGGCGACGCATCCGTGGTTGTTTATCGCAGTTTATTTTTTGTTTTGTGTATGCATAAAAGCGAACGAATTGAGATGTTCATTTGTATGGAAAGAAGAAAATGGGCTGTTTTAGTTGCATGTTTTAACAATATTATAAAAGACACGAGAAGACCTTAGTAACCAACTTTTCACTTCTTGGTATTATAAAAGATAAACTGAAACTATAAAGATTCCAAGGTTTACTATAAACATTGGTTTTTGTAGTGCATTTATGAAGCAAAGCGCAAAAGAAAACTTACATTTTATTTTACTCATTCATATGAGGATGTGGTCGTGAGTGGGGGAGGGGGATGCACTTTATTTTCATATTCTCTATTTATAAGGATGTTTATTCCCTACAAAACTGGTATTAGTCATAAGGCCCAAAAATAGCTGTGTTCCCACTAACATGCTGAAAAAAAATCTGGTCGGTGCGTAGGCAAAACTTTTTTTTGAGTTTTTCACCCGAAAAAAATAGGGTCGGGCCTGTATTTTTTATGTTTTCGGTTTTGGTACATGTACTTTGTTGATTAAATTGTATTGTTGAGACTTGCACTGTATATGATAATTCATCTTAGATGCTCAAAAAAGTCGAATCTCTATTTTGGAAGGTACTAAATGCCAAAAAAACGCAAAAAGTTAGTGAAAAACCGAAACTGCTATGGGAAAATGCAAATACGAAAATGGGTAGGGTCGGAAATTGAAAATTGTAGGGTCGGCGTTTTAGTTTTTATTTTGTTCTTTTATTGATAAAAATAGCAGACTCGCGGGGTTGGGGGGTCTGAAGCAGTGTCGGTCGGGTTAGTGAAAACACAGCTATTTTATTAAGGCCTAAAGGTAGCCGTTGGCAATTGAACTAAACAATTAGTAATAAAATGCTTTTCGTTCCATTTCCAAAGTTGCAGAATAATAAGCACACATAATTAAAGACATCACATTATCAATATGATTCCCACGGGTCCTTAAATGTAGCATAAATATACTAATGCTAAATTACATTTTATAATGTCATTTCGGCGACATGATTCCATCAAAAGAAATATTGTGGACTCTTCCTGGCAAGATGACCTTTATATTGTTTTTTAAGCCTATTAAAATACTTTTTAAATCATTGACTGTTATAATATTGTTTTTTTTAATAAAAACAATGACTCGTTTTCTTTTCTTTTCCTGTATCAGGTATCTTGGGGTTGTGCTTTGTGATTGTTGTTTTTCCTGGGTATCTTTATATATAGGAATTTTTTTTTGCCATTCTGTTTATGATCTATATCTGTAACTGTTACTGAGCCTTTATGCCGCAGCTGCACTCTGTTATCATTCTTCAACGTTAAGTTGACCTTCGTATAAATTCACAGATATGACCTTTTTTGTAACACTTTTGACAGCCACAGTTGGCATTCAGAGCTCTAAATTTTATAACACTAAATTTTATAACACTTCCTGCTTTAATACCAATTATAGCGCTATGCAGAAGCGTGCAACAAGTAGCAAATTTTTAGATATATAAACACCCATGGGTAATATTATTCATTATCGTGCCCGATTACTACTCAAAAACTTAACTTATGGCCAATTGTTTAAGCACTAATGCTACCCCTACAATAATTTTAAAAATTAAACTTCATATCAGTTTGTATCATTTGGGTTAATTCATCACAATATACCTAACAAACTGTCACTTATTGTATCAGTCATTCTTGTATTATGGTTTTTAATGTCAGACCCTCTTGAGGCCACCGATTAGCATTCAATAGCTGAAACAGGCTAGTACGAGGGTCATCCAATAAGTCTTGCAAACGCCGTCATTACTGCTTTATTAATTGAGGTAGGGTTATCAAATTGCACCATTAACAGCTTACGTATATAATACACACATGTGCTAAAAATCATACATGTGCCATTCCTTTCTCAGATACGGGAGGGTTTTGAATGCAAAGGTGTAAGCGATACCGGCGGTGAAACTGCACAAACATGACGTCTTTTACAAGAGATTAGGGGAAGAAAATTCATGCATATATGTTTAATATTCTTTCAAATTGCAAGAATTCATGTTCTAAAGTAATCGCCTTATATTTAAAAATTCAAATAAGAGACAATTATCACTTCACATTACCAAACAAATGTGGTTGCTAGGCAACAAGAGAATATTACAGAATTTTAGCAAAAGTTTAGTTTTTAACGTTTACCTCTGGCTGCCAACGATACTAAACAGGGCTGGAAGCTTATATTTTCTCTAATATCTACATTTCAGCATCTCGGGACTATTCTTTGATAACAAATTAATGGTAGTTAAGGAAACACTTCATATGCTGTGAAAGCCTTTTCTTCATATATTCATTTTATATGATATTTTAGCTGCCCGAAAAACATTGTGATCTTCTTTTGAACAATAATTATATCTTGACTGACGGCAATACCTTAACCCTGGTACCGTGTACATACTTCAGTATTATTTTCCGTATCTCCCAGCAATTTTCAGATATTTACAAGGGTTCTGAACTAAGCTAGAGGATCTTAAACAGACAACTAGAAGCCACCGCCGCACCCATAATGGTAGTATTCTTCAGTTGCCTAGCAACGCCATTTGCAAGATCATGACGTTTCTGGAAATCGTTGACTGGAAAGAAGGAAAGATGCAATGTAGGAATGTGGATTGCTTGATTCGTTTTTAATTATCATTTGCCTGAAGCCCGGCCGTTTGCAGGACTTATTGGATGACCCTCGTATAGCCTTTAAAATAAAATCAATGTCCTTTTTAATTCTAATGAGCATTAATAAGTTCTATGGGAGGCACCATGACCTTATGATCCCTACAGTGTGGCTTATCTTAACTTATTTCCGACCTGATGGCCGCGGCCGAAACACAGAATGGCTTTCACTTACCGGCCTTTCATTTTCACTGACTTTCCCATCAAATATATAAACATGACAGGTGCTGCTTACTACTCGCAAACACCTGATCAAACTTTCTTTATTGGGGTCCATGTGATTGTATCTAAATGTTTCGGATTGTCGATGTTTATATGGATTACATGAATGTGTTCCGACTTATGATTTTGTACCTTGACCGCTCTATATTTGTAGAATAAATAGGGCGGGTTATATACATATATGACAGCATGATTTGTGATGCTGCACAGGTTGCAAATTATATAATAGCAGTTACAACGATAAACTTAAAATTAAAATTCTGAAAATGTGCTGATAATACGTAAAATATAAGAAAACGTCAGGCAAAAGAAAATAATTACCTTTGCACAATCCTTGTGGCTGTGTCCAATGCCCATGTTCATCACACGTGCTGGTTATAGGCTTGACATTACTTTGCTTGAAGCCTCTGTAACAACTCAACTGGTATTTACATTGGAAGTGATAGCAGTCTTTGCCCGAACCGGTGTTTAAGGAAGACCAGTTACCATGGCATTCGGTCGGATCATAGGTTTGATCGATACTTCTATCACAAGCATTCACTAAAGACATAAAATGCAGATATTAATACATTGTCTTACTTATGGCTTAAACCTAGAAATATGTCCAGAATACAGAGATGGCTCTGCCTTGTACTTTATCAAAAGACCTTGAACCTAATAACAATGTGTTTGTAAGCCGGACAAGGGCATTTAGCTACAGTGTCAGACTGATCCACTAGCATTCCAAGTACGATGCAAAGCCACTGGATAGTGTTTGGAATAAAAACAATGGATGTGAATTATAGCTTACTGTGACCTACACATATTATGAGGTCAATTTCAGAGTCAACGTAAACCGAAATCCCTAGCGAATCTAACAATGAATAGGATCATTCAAGTTGCAAACTGGCCCATTATTCCAAGAATAACCCAAATCATTTAAGATCTTCAGAATACATAGAGAAAAATAACATTACTATGAAATAAAGTCAATGTGATCTACAAATAATTTGAGGTTATTTGCTGTGTCACACTGATTCATTATCCAAAGTATGATCAACTTGCATAAAATGTTGTGCACCGCGGCGGAGGGTGAAGGTTTGGGCCCAGTAAAACAGGTCCAAACCCCCCAGTAGTTATTACTGACCGTCCCAAGGCGGTACTTTCGTTGCAGTCGCATTTGTTTTATGTTCGGTGCTGTTTAATGTATTGTGTTTTCATTTTAACCCTTCAATAATAAAAATTGAAAATAGGTAAAAATAGTTGTGAAATGTTTTTCGTATAATTTGCTTAGTCTGTTGTAACCCTTCTGTTGGTCTAAATTATTTAATTCAGTAAAGATAGCTGAGTTACCACCTATTTGGGAAAGAGCTGCTGACTCGGCTTATCACTTGTAATACATTGTTTGTTGGGATGTGTTTGTCAATCTTTCTGTTTCATTTTGGGGATAGGGTTAGGGATTTGATTCAGTCAGTTCCTGAGGTGTAGTTACTCTTTAAAATTGGCAATAAGAATCAAAATCACTGGACCTTAAAAGTCAAGGTGACCTATACATAGTATGAGGTCGTTTGCATCGTCAGACTGACCAACTATTCAAAGTAAGAATCAATCCATTCGCTCTTTATACAAGGTAAAAACACTGGAGCGTGCAATATAGGTTTCAATGTCCAATAAATAATACGAAATTGTTCGCACTGTCAGAATGACTCATTATATCAAACATAATGAATCCATAAATTGGTGTTGGAGATATAAGGCAAAATGACTGGACCAACAAATATCAGTTACAATGATCTATAAATAGTACGATGTCATTTGCAGGGTCAAACTGACTAACTATCCTAAATGCGATGCAAATCCATTAAAATATGTTTTACAATGGACCATAATAGAACTTAAGGACACAGGAGACTGCATAGATGCTTTGCTACTGCTGCACTTCAAGAATATGTTGTCTGAGCAGGTTTGAACCCTTTCACCCTAAAGGAATCATCAGGTGTAGACCTTGTCGGTCTGACAAGAAGTAAAGCTTACAGTAAATAATCAACTTGCCTCTATCAATAGAACTTAAGAATATAATTATGAGAAACATTTTAACCTGAATAGTTTGGCTAAATTCCAGAGTTAGTGGACCATTATAAAAAGGCCAAGAGATAATGGTTCTTGTAAGTCCTGCAAGTCTCCATGAGATGCATCCTAATATGAAATGCTATCTAAGCAAAAGTTTAAACCTTGATAATCTAAAGCCAGCAGAACTTGGAGTATATGCCATGAGGACTTGACACTAGTATACTTAGGCTGGCCTCATAAAGCTACAATATTTTATGACATGTCAAATTGCTACCATTTACACGTCTTAAAACTCCTACTTGGCCAAAAATCTTAGTCTGACTTTCAGACGAGTGGACGTACACACGTACGCACGAACGAACCAACCAAACACTCTAACGACTGTGTCTCTCTTGTTTTAGATTCATTTGATTCAATCTTTCAGATTCATTATCGTTACCAATTCTGTAAATTGAACAGCTTATATAGTTACCGTATTTGTCCTAATTGGAACAGGGTTTTCCGGTGCAAGAATGTGTTCACAGATAAGACTGAAAACCTAGCAGTGTAGCATTGAAAAGCGGGCTCAATTAGAAGTCGCCTGATCTGGATCTGCACTGCCTTCTCAAAGCTTCGAGTCCTTATATTGAGAGGTTCTTCAGCATTAATTAAAGATTGGCGTTTAATGTTGACAGAGTGTATGCATTTACATTTTTATTGGACTATTTGAACGCTTTATTTCATAATATTTGTTTGGCTTATAATTATTCAAAAAACTTTTGTAAAATGTTTTTGCTGGGAGAAAACTGAGAGAAACTTGATAATGGAAGAGCCAAAATACTTCCAATACAAATGATAAAGAAACGAAAATGGGAGACTCTTTTTGACTGAGGCATCCCAGACCAGTAAGGCTTTTGCAACACCAGTCATGCAATCTGGGATCTGCTTGAATGTCCAGAATTTTGGAATTGACTCTAGAAAAACCCAGTGATCCCAATGGGCCAAAAAGTGCAAAATGCGCGCTATGATGAAGTAGAGGAGACGTTTCACTTCCTGCTCACGGCACTTACAACCTTGCAACCTGCTGTTGTAAAGAGATAATTTTTTTGTGATTTAAATCTTTCTGATAATGATACATAGATATGGCGGGTGTATTATAATTGGCAGGTGATGCTTACTACTCGCGAGCACCTAAACACACCTCAATTTCGGGGTCCATATCTGTGTATCCTAAATATTCCGGAATTGTCAATGTTAAAAGGACTTATGATTTGGGTACTTTGACCACTTACATTCGTAAAACACCAAAGAAAAATAGAAATAAAAAAAATAATAATCGCACCATGCTTTAAAGCATTTGATCGTTTTGTTTTCACGGAAAACATATCACAATATATTAGATGATACTACTGCACATGTAAAATGTTAGATTGGGAGTGAGACAGGAACTAGAGAAAGCCACCCAGACACTAATTTGTACTCTATAAACTTCTCATTACACAATCAAATGTTCTCCCCACCAACATGTACCGAGCCAAGCAGGTTCAACTTCGCCAAATATTTTTCACACACACACATTTATATACATAGTATTCGTGAAAATACCTTTCTGTTTTTTTTTCTCTCTCTGGTTATACCCCGCCACACGTTAGTGGCGGGGTATTATGTTTTCACGTTGGCCGTCCGTGTGTCTGTCCGTCCGTCCGTAGTATGTACGTCCGTCTGTCCATCCGCACTTCGTTTCCGTTCGATAACTTAAGTATTTATCAACGGATTTTCTTCAAATTTTGCATATGCCATATGCATTTGTACTAAGAATATCTCGCTTGGGATTGTAAATGGGCAAATTTCGTTAATTTCTGACAGAGTTATGGCACTTGTCAATGTACGAAAAATGGTCTTTGGCCTCTAGTTCCTTTACTACTTGGAGTATCATGATGAAACTTCACAAACATGATCGAAGTAACAAAAGCTTTTTATGAGCACAAAAATTTTTTCATCGGGGGTTATGTGCCCCTGCCTTGGGACTATATGCATGTATAAAATAATGAAAAATTCCATATAAAATCAGAATTTGAAGCAATTTTTCTGAAACTTTCAGAAAATGATCAGAGCGATTAAAGCCTCCAGTGATGCTCAAATTTACCCCAAAGGAGTTATTTCCCCCTGCCCCCAGGCTATATACATGTATAAATGTGGAAAAATCGGTGTGTGAAAAGGTTTGCAGTGGCGGGGTATCACGCAGTCGTTTGTGATGCTTTTATTTTTTGTATAAATTCTAGGGAAAGGAAAAATATATGCAATGATCAGGAACTTATACTATCAGGTCCCATATCTCTCCCTAAAAAACCCAAAACGGAAAGAAGTCTATACATAAATCGAAAAAGTTTTCGAAAGATACGAACGGTAAACCTAGCGAACAGCTCTTTCCCTGACAGATGGTTATGTGGGTAAAATTTTGCAGCTAAAGTAAGTCACGTGACTATACACTCTAGCTAACCGAATCACAAGAAAAAATGCTATGCCAAAATCAAAGTCATTGCGTTTACCATATATTTTGGAAGACTCATATCCGTTCGATATTATAGATAAATGCAAATCTAAAAGTGGAGCTCCGGGAAAGGAGACATTAGCTTTGTTTAACTGCAGTCTAGGTAGATCGATTCGAATTACCTTGCTTTGAAAGTAAGGACTGTCAATATCTAAAAGACCGTTCGAATATCTAGATGCTGAATGAAATGCTTCATTTCAGCATGTTTATCATTTAATGAGAAGATCGTGAAATATCTTCGCATAAAACTAAAAAAAAAACACGAAAAAGAATATTTCTATTATTCCTAGTGCCAAATCTTATGCACATATTCTGAAACGTATGTTAAGGCTTCACACACTTTTTGAAATGACCAAAGTTTGGTCTTTAGAATTAAAGAAAGCATATCTTTCGTTATAAACAAGAAAAGACGGCTTTTCCTTTGAAAAGTCAAATCAATCATTTGTGTAAGGGTTTCTTTTATTTATTGGCAAAGGGGTACATAGTGTAGAAAAAATCATTTATTGACAAACTGGTCGCACACAATCCTCTCGACTTCAGTCTATTAATTACATCAGCAGAATTTTAATCGATCAAAAGAAAGTTCCACCTGATCTTACATCCTGATCTGGGCAGCATTGCGACAAGAAATTAACAATTAAGAGAGTTCGGTACTTTTGTAGTACAAGAAAACGAGTTTGCAATAAATCGTCGTGGTTTAAACTGTCTTGTACATGTATGAAGCTTTGGTGACCAGTACATCGTAAGAATGCTGTTTTGGCACTCCTTAACATTTACAACAAAAGTTAAGGGTAAAAGGTTGCAATGGTCATTCACTTCAGAATTCCATCTGCATATGGCTCTTTGTAGGCCCAAGTACCGCTTAGACCCTATTTTTTTTCCAGTGTTTATGTAGTAAACGTTTAAGTCTACCAATGAATACGGTCAAGGTAAACAAAATCAGCATATTTGATTGTTCCTCAGATATGTTCAGGTAATCATAATTGAAATTCAAATACTGGATCAAAAGGGATAATTAATCTAGTGAAAATATTCGGAAATCCCCGGTGATATTGAAAGAGGGATCTAGGTTACCAAACCAAATCCTATAACTGCTTTGTCTGAACAATATTAGCCATGGTTTGTTTTTCAAAATATATCAACTTGTTCATGACATAGGTAGAGAAAGGAAAATTATAAGTCTAAGTTATGCTACCTTACAAATTGGGTAAATGTGTCTGAAACTTTATCAACTCGCAAGTTGGGAAAAAACCTTGCATTGATGCATGTTTAACGAAACTCCATCTACTGGTTCAAGAGTTACATTGTATTATAAAGGGAAAATTCTAAGCCTTCCTGAAACCTTGACACTGAGCTGAGAGCACTAAACCCTTATCAGCTCTGCGTCTCCTCCAACTGAATAGTCGGCGCTAGGTAATTTGCTAGATTAACGAAAGGTTGCCAAATCCTAATAAACTCTGCGCCTTTTCTTGTTAATGATTCTGTTCTAGATTGCAGTCAATTCAATTTTAGCAATACACGGACATTCTGTGAGTTAGTGATTGCATAAAAAATACCAATACTTATCTACCATGCATTGTTGCCCAATAATGATTCCATGCTATTTTGATAATCCAGCGTTTCATTCATAAGGTAACAAGCATATAAGGACCTCCTCAATCAGAGCACCCCTCGGCCATTTCCGTGTATCAACCTTAGATGTATGACGTGGGACTACTTACGTCACACGATTGTTGTCAGGAACAACCACATAAACAATGATAGCTGCACCGTGTAAGTAATAAAATAATAATAATAATATTATTATTATTAAAACAGCTACTGTCTCGGCATCAATGATTGACTATTTTGTTTTACAACAGCAAAGCATTAAATGATTGTCCGTGCAATAGCTGAAAAGGTCGCAGGTCGAGAATTAGTTATCGTTTGTAGACATAGAGACCTATGCCTTCGGCGTATACTTGTTCCGGCGAACATAATTTTGTATTTTGCAACGTATTTCTCCGCCGACATATATCCGAAGTCTGATTCACGGAATTGGCCAAGCGTGCTCCGAATGAGGACCTCCTGTGATTTCACAATACAGTCAAAGTCGCGTAAGCCAGAATGTTTCTACGAATATTCCCAATGCTAAAATTGATGAACTTGAGTTCATATCAAGCCTTCCTATAAGGATTATGGGATTAGCTTGTATTAATTTCAGATCAGTGCCTATCGATTACTTTGCAACTGAAATATATAGTGATCGAAGTAGGCTACCTTAAACAATATAATATACGGATGGTAAACTTAAAAAAGATTAGCAGTGCTCAGCCAAGAATGCAATCAAATCCCGCATCCTGCCCATAAAACCAAAAGGGAAAGAAGCACTCACACAAAAATTGACAGACATTAATAAACTGGCAAACCAATTGAAGAGCTCTTTCCTAAACAAGTAGTCATTTAATAATCTGAATTGAAAACAGCAGCAACATCTATATTTTTTACCTACCTCCAATTTTAATTACAAAACAAAACAAAACAGATAGGTAATGTGCAGCTTTTCATATGACCATTTTGCTAGAAACCATATACGATATGTTCTGAAAAGTAAGATCCTTTTGAAGCAAGGAACACACCAAAGAATAGAAAATAGCAGACTCGGTTTAATTGAGTCTGTTCATGACTAGTAATGAAATGTGTGACAATAGCTACGCCCCTAGCTCCGGCTTAAGCTTATTTCTTAAAAAAACTACTCAAATAAACTCAGTGATCCCAAAGGACCAGAACATATAATTTTCACTATGATGATGTACGGGGAGTCGCTTTACAGCCGCCACATGGCACAAACATCAGCTGCAGTGAAGATGAATATGTTCTGAAAAGTAAGATCATTTGGAAGCAAGGAACACACCAAAGAATAGAAAATAGCAGACAAGGCTTAATTGAGTGTTCTCATGACTAGTAATGAAATGTGCAACACTAGCCGCGTCCCATAGCACCGGCATAAGCGGAACTCTTTTTTCAAGAATACTCAAATGAACTCAACGATCCCAAAGGACTAGAAAATATAATCTTCACTATGCTGATGTACGGGGAGACTTTTTGCTGCCTCCACACGACTTAAACACCAGCTGCAGTGAAGATAAATAAGTATAAACAGACATTACAATTTAAAAATAAAGGTCTAAAAAGTTAGCAAAACCTAAAACAATTTTTATATGTCTAGGACGGGACTGAACGTACAACATATTAAAGAAAATAAAACTTATACTCGTATTTTACCTGAACAACGTGGCTGCTGGGTGTTATTCCACCGACCGCTACCTTCACAAGTCAGTGTACTCTCCATGCTCAAAGTATATCCCACATTGCATTTTATATAGATGGTTGATCCTTCCGGAACGACTTTAGGTGTTATTGGTAGCTGGTCCCATGTAACATTACCATTAGAAAGGATAGGTACCGTGCAGTTCTGAGCTAAAAAATAAACAGCATACTTCAATCGGTGTTCTGCGGCGTAAAAGTACAATTTACGTAGACAATTGCTACGGTCATATACTGACCAAGCATGACATAAATAGCCGGACAGATATGAGAAAAAAAGTGCACTTTCAGATAAATAATAAAAAATAATAACAATTAGGATAATAATAATAATAATGATAATAAAATTGACACAATGCTATACAAAGCTGTTTGATTATTACCAGGGTGAATGCCAAGCCGGAATATTCGGGTACTAGCCGCCATCTTGAATTTTGAAATGACAGCCATTGAATTGCATCTTATAGCAAAAAGTATCTGATCTCTTTAGAAAAGCCAGCTATTTAAAGTTACTAAACATATGTAGATCTTAACATTCGGCAAGACTTCCATAATTCTTATTCGCTATTTTAGCTATTTTGCTCAATGCTGCTGGGCGTAGATTATGACACGGATAAAAATACTTGATGGTTTATACGGATGAAAATCGAAATCTAAGAAAATAACAATGTCCTTCTATCTGGTGCTAAGGCCTTTTGAAAACAACATTGTCTTGCAAATGACATTGTTTTTATATGAACAAAAGTTGTTAACAGGGTAACGTTAGCATAGTTCACTTTATTTTTTTTCTATATTAGTGACCCTATAAAAGTTATCAAAGTACCCAATCATAAGTCCGAACTCATAGGTCATTTAAACATAGACAATTCCGGAATAGTTTAGATACATAGACATGGACCTCAAAACAGAGGTGTGATCAGGTGCCCGCAGGTAGTAAGCATCACCTGCCTATTATAATACACCCGCCATATCTATGTATCTGTGGAAAAAAGTTAGTGAAAATGAAAGTCCGGTACTCGAAAGCTGAACTAAGCTTCGGCTGAGGCCATCAGATCGGATATTAGGTTAGAAACGGCCACATTGTAGGAGATACATTACAGACAACGGCATCAGGATGGAGATGACCGATGCAGCAAGAACCCGCAAAACAAACAAATAACTCGAAAGAATTGATGTCAACCTCCGCTAAGATTCATATCCGTTTGACAAGTTTGTCTTAGTTTTAGAATAGTTTCTAAGGGACATTGCTAAAGATTTTCCATTATATATGTATTGCAAGGGCATTAAGACCTACATTTTCAATTTTCCCAATTACTGTAAATGACAGCGTCAAGTAAGAAAAAGCAAACAAATTACAAAACCATAAGCTCAAAAAGCAGACTTTGTATAGTCCCCCAACGATAATGTGTTATTGACAAACATTGGTGTAAACAAAGCACGCACCACTGAAAGGGGAAACAGGTATTCACCTGTACAAAGTTAGTGGTATTTACATATAAATATTGTTAAAATGCTATTAAACATAGCACGAGTCAAAATAGCTCAGTGGTTGGAATTAACAATTTTCAACTTGGTTTGCTTGCAGTCGTAGGTTCGAATGAGAAATATTTTTTGATTGTTTCATTGTCTTGCTATTTTTATAAACAAGTATGCATAGCGCAAATTTTTCGGGAACAACATTTTTTTTTAAATGCATGCCGTCATTTTACTTTCAGTCTCATAATGGCAACATAATCGGGTGATTCAGGCAATGAAGCAAAAATTATTTTCATTATTGAAATGAAAATTATTCTACAAGTTTTTGAGGATATCATTTTTCCTAGGTGCGTAATATCTACCCACAGGGCACACGACGTTGAAAGCAGCAGCAGATCAACCTTGATTCAATGTTAGTTCTACGTGGAGTGCCTGCTGGGTAAGCTTAGTGTTTCGCAATCAAATTTGAGCTGTCAGTTCGGCGCTCTCGAAATTCCATTAGGCTTACGCTCTCTAGCCGGAAAAAGTTTCATTCTCTCGTTGTTGTTCATTTGTTGCTTTACGTCCACGGTAAACGGCTATGATCATGTCGGAACGGTCAGTTACCCTAACCACACTTTTCCTGGGCAGGCTTAGACCTCCTAAGCGGTTAACCAGTACTAGTTGCACATACTTTTGTCAGTAACTGACAGCTACTGTCCTTCTTGAATCAGCAGAAGGAGAAACGAAAGTATGTAGTTGGACCGTGTATCGAGCCCGGGACATCTGGCTCTTGAGTCAGACGCGATACCGACCCCGCTACGCGGCCCGTCCTAATTCTCTTACAAATAGAAGCAAATAATAAATGAACAAGACGAAGCTATCAGAGAGAAACAATATCGAAGACGACGGAAGTACAAAAAAATCGTTGAAGAAAACATAATACTGCGGGAGGGATTCGAACTCGCATTCTACTGCCTTAGATCTTTTGTTACTCTCGCCCTTAACCCACTCGACCATGTACAAAGTGTTTTATTCAATGGTCATATTAAAATATAATAACTATGATAGTGATTTCCGAACCGACGGATAACTGCCTGAGGGTTGTTCACTATCTGTTTTACCTATTATCCTTAAATGGTCATGCTAGGCTATTTGCGCGGAAACCAAATTAGCTTTGGGTGATAGTAGAGGATCCCACCAAAACCTTTGCACCAGACTTCTGTTTGTCCAGTCGAATGATAAAGAGTAATTAACTTTTGAATATTTCGCCATTAACTGCCTTAAGCCTTATCGGCAAAACAAAAAGAAGCCAGTTGTGCACACACACACAAACACACAAAAAAAATATAGTTACGTTACCGTTTGTTAAAATCTAGGCTATTTTATCTAAACTCCAAAAACAGTTGCAGATAATTTCATTTTTAAGGGTAACCAACAGTATAGACCGATTATAAGAAGTATATCTTATTTCCTGCTTTCTGAATGTTATATTATACAAATCTGGTTAGAAAGCATCTTACAGAAAAAGAGTAAATGTATTTATAAATATGTTCGGACAGACAATGGACGGGTACTTTAAGCTTCTCCTCAGCCTTCGAAAGACTATTGTTTTGGTGTCCACCTTGAATTACGTGTCCCCTGTAACTGAGCTTTTTTCTGGTGACCGGTCCTATGACAATGGAAAGAGAAATCGTAATTTTTTTTCAGGCGGTTATAATGGACTTTGAAGGGACACTGATTTAAATAATGGTCAGCTTATAATCAAGACACAGCCATTAGAATTAAACGTACTCCAACAGCTTTTCGTAGAACCAGTGTAATCATGGATCCAAAATGTCAAGTAAAGCAACACAATTTATTTCTTCTGAGTCTCTTTGCATCATTAGCTTATTGCGTGCTCTTAAAAGCTGTGAAGATACGTATCTATAGCGCAGTTAATCAAACTCTGTTACTGTTTTTACGTCATCAGGTTGTACAAATAACTTTTACTTGATATCCGCTGGCAAAGTTAAACAGTAAATGTGGAAAACGAAAAAAACACAATTTACAGTTTTCTAGTCAACCAAAAATTTACAGTTTCCTAGACAACCAATATATCATCAAAAACTTCAGACATTTTTGATTCACTAAATGATTTTATTTTGAGCAAGAAACAAACAGTTCATATTTCAATTACATTAATATATGATGATTCGACGTTTTTTACTTGTTTATTATTTTGCGCAAAATGTATTGCTCTCTGATATCCCCAGTAATCGACATTGCTCTACAGTCCGTAAAGATATCTAGGCAAATAATATACCAAAATACGTGCCATTAAAGGGAAATCGCCTCAATGTTCGTGCGCATACATTTTGACGCAGCGTCATTGTTTCCTGCTATGGTTACCTGTATCATGACGTCGTTTACCGTAACGCTAAAACGTTTACGTCACTTTCGATGACAACATGGGCTCTTTGATTAAACAAACGTATAAGTTTTTGCGACAGAAAAATGGTAAATGTATAAAACTGGGCAAAAAAAAAATACGACAAAAATGGGGCTGAAGAATTTTATACGGAAAAGAGAGCGCCAATTTTTTGGGGGTAGTGTGTAAATATTTAGGAATTATCTGTCAGGTAAAGAGAAGCTGTGAAAAAATGCAAGTGCGTTTTGAATATCGTAATTACTTAATGCAAGTATAAATACAAATAAGGACTTAGTAACCTTGACTTGAGTCATGAAATACCCATGCAAACAGTGAAAGCGGAGATCAGACTGAGCAAACGCGCAGGCTGATCCAAGCTTTTATTGTTAGCTCATGTCGTTAAGGTAATTATGTTTTTTCTATTCTTTTTAAATAGTTGCTTTTAATATTAAACGCAAGTGGCATAAGACAATCAGCCATATACAAATTTAACAACGGCTAGGGGGCGACACTCTTATTTTTCACTACTCGCCCTAGATTTTCCACAGGATTCATAGATTGTCGATGCGAACAGGGAAAAATTATCAAAATGCGCATCCTCCGAAATTGGTCTCAGCATTAAATGATAAATTGAAATCATGCACCACGGACCAAGCTTTGCCGATGTTTCTGTGAAAATACATGTCGGGCAGTGGCCGGGTCCAATAAGTTGAATGTTCGCACATAAACTTGTTCATCAGATATAAATTTGATATAATCTAGACCAAGAAAACAGTTCGAAATTCTATGAGAAATAACAATGAACATGCCCTTGGAATTTCTCCCATTAATGCGTTGTCTGCATACGAGAAAATTTTGAAGGCGACAATTTCACATAGACTATATGTTCAAGACATAAGAACATTGCTGTAATTAAATAGGGAATTATATTGCATTGCTATAAACAAGCATCGAAAGGCAAGAGCGCTATCTATATAGCCGTCGATGGCGCCAAAAAGAAAGCGACGTCAACGCATAAAACATTGACGTCAACGCTCTTATATGAAAACCGCACGAAATAAAAGTGGTTTTCCTTCCATAACTCGAATATTTGGCCGATGACCAATATTTTTATTTGCTTATTTGCACGGGGTGGATCATTCCTTTACTATATCAAAAGTTTATAAAAATTTCAATGGCGGAACTTTTCATATTGAAGAAATTCCACGTTTTTTTCAAATAATGGGAAATGGCGGGAAACTAAAAATGGAAAATAACCTATATAATGAGACATACGATGATAACAACTCTGATGGTCAAACAAAGAGACAAGACAGAGGAAATAAGTAATCGTTATTTCGTAACGACCTGTCATCTGTATTCTCGGATAAAGTGTTCGTAATAGACATATTCATGTTGCAAACAGGCACATAGATGGCGCTGCATTATCTCAAAAAGAAGTACGGTGACCCCATTCTTTTATTTCATTTTTTCCCTGAGCATATTATATCCTATCACTGTGTGATGTCTCAACAAAATTTCAATGGCAGTTTTTATAGGGTGATTTCCCTTTAAGAGGTCCACGAATCTGTGCTTTACTTTTTGCGAATGTCTACGCATTACGAGTGAATCGCAAATATATATGCAAATATTATTTTTTATTAGCTGTTGCAATTTACCTTTTTTCAACTATAATATAAACTAGAGAGAGAGAGAGAGAGAGAGAGAGAGAGAGAGAGAGAGAGAAACGATTACGAAATATATATCGAAATTTTATCAGTTTTTACTATTTAAGCTTAGAAAGGCTTTCTCTAAATTCTATCGCAAACACCATGAATTGGTTTCAAAATTTGATGTCGAATTAAAATTTCTTTTACACCAAGGCCTATCGGAACCAGAATTTTATGGTGACTTAGTATACAAATTCAAAAAGATTAAGGGTAGGACTGATTTTTCTGATCAATTCCGAAAAATAATAATACGTCACAAACGTATTGGCTATAATTTAAATGTTATGCGTCAGTCTGCATGCTTAGTAATTAACCCAATCACAGTTGATAACTTTGTTGCACTCTTTAATTGCACACCGGGGAATCGGGCGTCAGACTCTATGATGGCCCCGACCTAAAGCTATATATTTTAGTTGGTTGGGACCGGAGCCTTTTTGTCTGTTGCTTGGTCCATCGGGGCTCAACTGGTGACCTTCTTTTGCTTCAGATTTCCAATGGGGTTGTTTGGCAGGCCAGGGATCTCCACCTGTCAGACGGCCCGTTGTATCTGTTGAGTCCTCGTCTTTGCTTCTTCATGGTGTTGAAATTTGATTTATGTGTTTACCGTGATGATTCATTGACGAGTTAGAGGGTTATCATGCGAACCGAACAACCAACTAAATGTTTTGTACCACTTCAGAAACTGAGGGTGAGGTTGGGCCGCCTGTAAAATCGATTTAAGCCCCCCAGTAATTCATTACTGACCGTTCCGAGGTGGTAGTTCTGTTGTGGTTCTCTGTTGCCTGTTTTTGGTGTCAGAGTTTCTGTGATGTTTTACCTTATGTATGTTCTTATTATTTTTGGTTCGGTTTGGGTTGCTGAGTGGCCACCTTTTGGGAACAAGCTGCTCACTCGGTTGGCCATTTGTTCTCTGTATCTTGATTATTTGTAATCTTAGTTGTTTCCAACTATGGTTTGAGGGCTGGATTTGGACTTTGATTGTTTCAGTTCCTGGTCTTTGCATACTTTTTACTTTTACTAAACGTGAATTTGGAACCAAAGCAGAAATAAGGGCGAGTGTTGGTCGACCGCAAACTGACTAAGCCCCCAAATAATTTCTTTACTGGCCGTCCCAAGGCGGTACTTCTGTTTTGGTTCTTCTTGGTTGTGTTACGTGTTGCTTGTTGCTATGTATGTTATTGATATACGAGGGGCGTTCGATAAATAATGCAAATTTCGTAATTTCTCGGTAACCAACATAAAAACAGAACTTCTGATTGCAAAAACACATAAAGCTATGATATGCGTAGGAAAGTCTGCAAACACGGTGTATGTTTTAAAAAAGAAGGCGCATTTTTAACTTCTTTGAAAGAGATATACCCTAACGGCACTGCAGAATTTTAGGTTCGTAGGCAACAATTTATATATCAGCAGTCTTTGATTTGTTTTTATTTTTGCTACTTAAGGTGAGGTGGGAGTAATTGACACAAGAGGGCCAAGAGGCCCTGAATCGCTCACCTGAACAAAAAGGTTGAAGGTCATACTAGGGTCATCATTTGAACAAACCTGCTAGTTTGCAACCATTTCCAAATGGTTCTGAAGAAGAGGTTTTTTTTTTTTATTTTTCTATGTATTGCTATGGTTCGAACCCTGGACCCCTGGGGCAGGGCCATTTTGGACCCTGGGGCCATCATTTGAATAATCTTGGACCACTAGGCAATGCTACATACTAAATTTCAAGCATCAGCCAAGTGGTTCTGAAGAAGAAGATTTTTGAATATTTTTCCTTTGTATTTTCTATGGTTCAAACCCAGGACACCATGGGGCAGGACCATTTTTGACCCTGGTGCCATCATTTGAAAAAACTTAATAAAGGACCATTAGGAAATGCATCCTACCAAATTTCAAGCATCTGTACTAAGGGGTTCTGGAGAAGAAGATTTTTAAGTACACTTTAATTACGAACCCAAGACTCCCCGCCCCAGGGCCATATTTGATCCCAGGGCCACCATTTACACAAACGTTGTAGAAGTCCACCAGTCAATGCATCATACCAAATTTCAAGCATCTGTGCAAAGTGGTTCTGAAGAAGAAGCTTTTTGAATAATTTTCTATATATTTCTGTGGTTCAAACTCAGGACTCCCTGCCGCAGGGCCATTTTGGACCCTTGGGCCATCATTTGAACAAACTAGATAAAGGACTACAATGCAATGCTACATACCAGATTTCCAGCATCTGGGCCAAAAGGTTCTAAAGAAGAAGATTTTTAAATATTTTTCTATGCATTTCTATGGTTCAAACCCAGGACCACCTAGGGCGGAGCCATTTTAGGCCCTGGGGTCATCATTTGAACAAACTTGGTAAAAGACCAATAGGCAATGCTACAGATCAAATTTCAAGCATCTGAGCCAAATGGTTCTGAAGAAGAAGATTTTTTTTAATATTTTTCTATGTATTTCTATGGTTCAAACCTAGGACTCTCTGCCGCAGGGCCATTTTGGACCCTGGGGCCACCATTTGAACAAACTTGGTAAAAGACTACTAGGCAATGTATCAAACCAAATTTCAAGCATCTGAGAATTTCGGTCCTGAATATGAAGATTTTTGAATATTTATCTATGTATTTGTATAGTTCAAACCCAAGACCCCCTGAGGCAGGGCCATTTTGGATCCTGGGGCCATCGTTTGAACAAACTTGGTGAAGGGCCACTGGGCAATGCCACATACCAAATTTCAAGCATCTGAGCCTTGTAGTTCTGAAGAAGAAGATTTTTCAATATTTTTCTATGTATTTCTATGGTTCGAACCTGGGACTCCCTGCCCCGGGGCCATTTTGAACTCTTGGGCCACCATTTGTACAAACTTGGTAGAGGACCACTAGGCAATGCTACATACCAAATTTCAAGCATCTGAGCCAACCAGTTCTGGAGAAGAAGATTTTTAAGTATATTTTAGTTTTGAACCCAAGACCCCATGCCCCAGGGTTGTTTTGGACCCTGGGGCCACCATTTAAACAAACTTGGTAAAGGACCACTAGACAATGCTACAGACCAAATTTCAAGCATCTGAGCCAAGCAGTTCTGGAGAAGAAGATTTTTAAGTATATTTTAGTTTCGAACCCAAGACCCCCTGCCCAAGGCCGTTTTGGACCCTGGGGTCACCATTTAAACAAACTTGGTAGAGGACCACAAGGCAATGCTACATACCGAATTTCAAGCATCTGAGCCCAGCAGTTCTGGAGAAGAAGATTTTTAAGTATATTTTAGTTTCGAACCCAAGACCCCCTGCCCCAGGGCCGTTTTGGATCCTGGGGCCACCCTTTGAACAAACTTGGTAGAGGACCACTAGGCAATGCTACAGACCAAATTTCAAGCATCTGAGCCAAGCAGTTCTGGAGAAGAAGATTTTTAAGTATATTTTAGTTTCGAACCCAAGACCCCCTGCCCCAGGGCCGTTTTGGACCCTGGGGTCACCATTTGAACAAACTTGGTAGAGGACCACAAGGCAATGCTACATACCGAATTTCAAGCATCTGAGCCAAGCAGTTCTGGAGAAGAAGATTTTTAAGTATATTTTAGTTTCGAACCCAAGACCCCCTGCCCCAGGGCCGTTTTGGACCCTGGGGCCACCATTTGAACAAACTTGGTAGAAGACCACTAGGCAATGCTACATACCAAATTTCAAGCATCTGAGCCAAGCAGTTCCGGAGAAGAAGATTTTAAAGTATATTTTAATTTCGAACCCAAGACCCCCTGCCCCAGGGCCATTTTGGACCCTGGGGCCACCATTTGAACAAACTTGGTAGAGGTCCACTAGACAATGCTTCATACCAAATATCAAAGACCTAGGTCTAGCGGTTTTAGAGAAGATGTCATTTAAAGCAAATTGTTGACGACACACGACACACGACACACGACGGACGACGGACGACAGACACTGAGTGATCACAATAGCTCACCCTGAGCCTATGGCTCAGGTGAGCTAAAAACACATGATTTTATTCATACTTCCCTAAATTGTACATTTTTAGCTCCTCTTACAGAAAATGTAATAAAAAGGGGGTGTCGCCGTAGTCGTTTTCAAGATATATGACCTCGAAAACGTCCATTTTTCCTCATTTTCGACACGACGTTATAATGGCGTTCTATGGAAAACGTACTTTTTTGCACGTCTTTTTTTGGATAAAAAACTTCAAATTCAGAAAACAAAACACATTTTTTCTTTAAAAACTAACACAGTATAGCCACATGACAGAAGTTTACATTAAAGCAATAAAAATAGTAGGTCGCCGACTTAACTTTTGAGCTAAAGTGCATAAAATGCCTAGCGTGCTGTCTCTTTAGACTGAAATGTTAACGTCGCGCATGGTGACGTTAACGTTACTTTACTTTTCGCGCCACGTATCAACCGTCGCATATTGTAGGATCCCGGCAAAATTTGTCTGGAAAATGGTTGTTCACTAGGCTGCCGCTGATGATTTTGGTGTTGTCTTTTTATTTTTGGGGTTATGTTGTCTTTTTTCCACATGATGATTTGTGTGGTATCTGTTATTGAATAGTGTCAGTTTCTGAGAATTTTTCTATTTACTTTTGGAATATTGACGAATTAATATTAAGTAAGTGTGTTAATATTTCCTGAAGTAGATTTGGAAATAGATTTATTAAACTATACCCCCTCTTCAGATAACGTCGTTTTTCTAACGTCAATCTATACAAGGCGCTAAGAGCGATTTTTGACATTTCTTTTAATTTAAATAAAACAATGTCGTGTTATTCAAGAGAATCTATGAAAATCGAAGAAATATCTCGTTCCATTTTCTAGACGGGGTGGTGGTCCGGAGATCAAGCAAGCTTAATTTGGTAAAATTCTACTCGTTGTTTCAAGAAATGTAGTGGGTACAAACTGTCACGCCGACGACGACACAGACGCCGACGGGATCCGCACTGAAACCAATACGTCTCCCTTATCATAATTATGTGGTGGTGCGGGCAAAATTTAGCTGTTAAGATATTAATTTGATCAAAGTTTCATATCGATAGGCTATTAAGTTAAATGAAAACCATATTTCAAGCAAGCATGTGTTTTCATTCAACCGTGAAAGCTGGGCCATGGTGATATTCTGGTAATATCCTCCATTGTCCTGGTCAAGGTGATTCCTTGACATGCACTTGATGAAAACTGGTCTGTATATTTAGCATAGACACCAAGAAATATTGAAAATGTAGGACAAAAATTAAAAAAATGCTGGATGTCAAAGGAAGTTTTTTTTGACATCATATGTTTAAATTAAACCAAATAAAATGATATGGAAATACATGTTAGATGTTCTGTAAATCATTCTATTAAATGATGTCTGTCTGTTGTGCTCACCTACCGAATGAGAATATTTTTACAAGACAGGCTAAACCATGTTGAATTACCCCACCTAGTTCTGTGGACCCATAGCTCTGTAATTGGGGCTTTTCGACCAAAGTCACATACGGTTCAATAAGCTAGACACACTTGAGTATACCATCAGTTTAAAAAAGAAAACTTGGGTAGGATGCAGTAAACCCACCTTATTGATACCCCCCCCTTTATTACAATATATTTACAGAGAACAAAACAAATGCAAACGCGCTATTTATTTCGCATTTAAAAGCCTCAAACCCTAACGTTTTCATGACGTCATAGAAAAAAGAAGTGTTTTAACACACTTAAAACAAATCATTTCGAAATTTAGAAAAAAATGCTAAACTTTTTGATAATGGTTGTTTTTACACAAAATCTGAAATGTTTGGCTATGTCCTGTTCCACTTTAATGCGTCTGGATTTATCGGGTGTACGCGTTCAAAAGAGCGGATTACAATATTGCTTGGCTCAATTGTACTTGCTAAACACTTCATACACTTTTAAGATCGCTCGAAACGAATGTGTCCTTTTCATACTTCTCTCAGATCCAACAGATCCTATCTGCGCATGCATCCGTTTACTCACGATCACTCGCCATAAGCCCTTTGGCGTTACATCTTATGACTGAAATCCTTATGTATAACATTTGCAAAAATACTTGTAGACAAAACACTAAGAATTAAGTATATTAATTATACTCACCTATAAACACTTGAACTTCACACAAGGTTAGATATGGACCAGAGATAGAAATATTTATCCCTGAAAAGCTAGAAAGGCTTATATTTTGCGGAACCGTAAAGTTAATGTCCAGTTGGAGGAGTGTCTTGTCTTCACCAACACTGTAAATCACTTTGTTGCCTGGGTCACCTGAGACAGAAAATCCTCTGGTCCTGTTAATGCAACACTCGTCATTGCCTGAAAACGAACATTTGCTACGTTAATCATTCCTCATATAAAAACGCGGCTTGATTACGGCTCTCTGGCCGAGAAAGAGCAGAAATTAGAAGACCAAGTTGAAAGGCTCGGCAAGATATAAGATGAAGATCAGTGCTGAGAAGACGAAACCGATGACAAGCAGCGTAGAGGGTATCCAGAGGGAAACCAATGCATGAGGGGCGTTTATTTATTGTCATTGGGGTTCTACAGGGCACGTTTTTTAATCCCATTCACATTTCGTTTACACTTCAACCCTTCGAAGTATTCTCCCTTGACGGAAACACAATTTTCAGGTCTCGATATCCGTTCTGTAAAGGCAGAGAAAGTATACCTTTTATGTATACCCCGAAGACACTGGTAAATTGCACTACTAAGTGTACTTCGGGATTCATAACGTCGACCATAAAGGTTTTTTTTAGTGAAGGAAACAGGAAAAAGTCGCAGGAACTAAGGTCTAGCGAATAAGGTGGATGAGAGAGCTGAACCACCTTTTCCTCTTTCAAGAAGTCTTGGACTAAAACATAGAACTCACTTGTGAGCAGGTGCGTTGTCATGGATAAGACACACACCTCTCTAACCGGTTGCAGGTCTACGTTTTTCATATTGTGCCTTTACTTTTGACAACACACCATTCTTATAAAATTTGTGGTTGTTTTGCCATTTAATACGGGAATTTGAACTATTGGTCCATCGAAATTGAAGATACCGCATACAAAAATTTTGCCGCGCTTTTAATTCTTTTGGCAATGACCAGCAGCTTTTCTTGGCTGACCAGGACAGTTTTAACACCTCTAAGTTTTATGCCACCTGAAAACTAACTTTTTAGAGACAACAGATATCGCTTGTATCTGACACAGTTCAGTATATATCCGTAAAACTGAAACATTCAGACAAACGCAACCTTAATGTTGGTCCATATTTCAATGCTTGTTTTTTTTTTATTTTGCATACAGTAAGGGTTGAGTGTATTTTACAGAACCAACTTGAACGTTCAATAACTTTTGAAAAACTGAACGGATTAGACCGAAATTTCGTCCTATTATAGAAAAGCAATCTCCCGTGCAATCACCACAGTTTCCACGTGCTCCTTACAGCCACGAGGTATGGTTGGCCATTAGTGACATAATTAAATAACCGACCCTCGAAAGAGTCGGAAGCTAGGTACCGTAACAAGCTTCAATTACCTTGGAGCAGTTGTCTCAGATAATCGCTCAAAAAGAAGGTTCTCTCGAAGATTGCACAATCCACTTCAGCTCCTACGATGCTGAAACCAATTTAGAGAGGTAACAACATCTCTCGTGGATCAAAGGTGAAGCTTATGCATTCCCTTGTCATGTCCATATTTCTGTATGCCTTTGAATCGTGGACCTTGGCAGCACAGTTAGAGAAAATAACGCAGGCCTTTGAGATGAGATGCTACCATATAACCATTGAGGAGGTTTGCAGAAAAAATCAAAGCAGTCATTGGTAAGTATGATGCACTCCTGACACAGGTCACGAAAGGAAACTAAGGTGGTTTGGCCACGTCTCAATGTCCTGTGGTTTGGCATAGATGATTCTACAGGGCACAGTGATAGCAAAAAGAAGAAGAGTTAGTCAGAAGAAGAGGTAGGAAGAAAATTATGAAAGGTGAACAGAGATGGATTTTGCCAGCTCAACTAGGGCAGCTGAAAACAAGACAAAATTAGAAGGGGTTGTTTAGAAGTAATTCTTGGTGCCCCAACGACCTTTTAAGGTTATGAGATGAATAGAATATCATACGTAAAATAGCAAAGACATTAGCATGAAATAGACAAAGTAATTCAGAATAAAACAAACGTCATACATCTAAGGCTAATTTGGGAATTCGGAGCAATCTGTCTGTCGTAACAATAAAAACTGTTCTATCTGTTCTTAATTGCGTCTATAATTCTCTTTCGTATTTTTATCCCCTGACCGAAAAGTTCGGGGGATATTGCGATTAGACTGGCGTCCGTCCGTATGTCCGTCCGTAAACATTTTCTTGTCCGCTCTATATTTATTATATTATTTTCCCTTGATGGTTTTAACTGTGAATTTGTCTCATACATGAATGATAACTCTGTCATTCATACTGTCCGAGTTATTTCCCTGTGAAAGTTTCAGCTGCAGTTAGCTGTGATTTCATGTCCGCTCCATAATTTGAATACCCATTGAAATATTTCATTATACGTCACAGATCTGTAGAAGAGGTCATGAGGATGTGTCACCAGCAAGGATAGCAGCAACGGTTGCAATTGTAGTTTTTGAGCTATCTCC